>OY728141.1:1055074996-1056511624 GCA_963277665.1 Viscum album
ATCTAAATTATCTTTAGTATTCAAAATCAATAATTTGAAACAAAATATTTTTAAGTAAGAAAGTTTAGGTTTTCTACCATTCCACAATTTTTATGGGGTTTTATTATGAAAAGGTCTAATTAAAACACGATTTATAATATAACAAGTAGTACTTATAGTATCCGTAAAAAAATGTTTACCTATCAAATATTCACTCAACATGGTTCCAGTTATCTCTTGAATAAATTTATTTTATCTTTCAAAAACACCATTTTTTAGGAGTTCTTGGTGCAGAGAAGTTATGAGTAATGCCTTTTTTTACTACAAATATTTTGAAAATTATAATTTTGAAATTATCCTCCCTGATCACTATGAATGGTTATCAATGTAAGGTTTTTCTCATTTTTAACTTGGGCTCCAAAAATATTGAAATAAGAAAATGATTCAGATTTCTTTGCTAGAAAATAATCCCATGTGAATATAGTATAATCATCAACTAAGAAAATTACATAATATTTTCCTCCAATACATCCTTTTTTTGTTTGACTGAAAAGATCCATATACACCAGCTATAATTTGTCAGTATTTGATACATCACCAATTGATTGAAAAACTGATTTATGTTATTTCCCATATTGAAAAGGATCAGAAACTTTTTAAGAATCCAATCAAATCTCTGGTATATTTTTAAAAAGTCCTCTCTTAGAGAGTTTACCGAGGTTCCTACGGTTATAGTGTCCTAACCATCTATGCCATAACCATTTTTGATCTTCCATTTCACGAATACAAGGTAGATCTTGGATCATACGGACTTCTATGTTTAGTGTGTATACATTCTCTTTCCTGAACTCTTCCTCTGAATTTTTTACTAAGCACTTATCATTTCAAATGTTCATAAGGTTACCTTCACCAAATAGTTTGATTATTTTGATGAGTTTTTTCTTAAAACCCTTAATAAATAAAAAATTTCAAATTAATGTTTTTCGAGAATAACATTGTTACATATACCAATAATTTAACCCTGATCATTTTCTATAAAAGTTACTTTTCCTCCTTTCATCTTGATAATTTTTCCAAAGAAATTTATGTTACCAGTCATGTGATGGGAATATCCACTATCTATTTACCATGTATTTCTATTGGTACTATCATTATTTTCAATAAAATAATAGTGTTAGACTTTCAAAATCCAAACATTCTTGGATCTAGAAATTTTAGAAAGCAAGATTTTAGGAATTCAAATTTTCTTAAAAAAATATGCTATATGAAAACTTAAAGACTGAGTTTTATTTAAAGAATTTTTTTCCCAGCTTCCACTACACCAAAATTTAGTATGAAATGGAGCACTTTGAGTAACAAAATAGCTATTACTAAAAACTGGTTTTGAATGACTATAACCATATCCATAACTACTCTTTAGAGGTCGAATTTGGGAATACATCTTGTCAATGTTTTCCTTACTAGAGGTAATGTTTGAAAAAAACTTCCTCAAGGAAAATATTTATATCTTTAGTTTAATAACCATGTTTTTATCCTAAAAAAAATTTATAGCTAAAGTTAGTCTCTAAAATATTTTTTTAGAAATTACATTTTAAAGAACCATAGAACGATTTTCTTTCTCATAATTATCTTTTTCATGGTTTTTGGAAATACATTCAAAATCAGAAATTTTCCTATCAAGATCATTATAGAGAACTGATACTTCTCTAGTTAAAATAGAAATTCTCGAATTTTCCTTATCAATATTTTTCATGAGATTATAATTTTCATTCTCAAGATGTTTAGCAAACCTAGACACTTCTTCATAGGTAGGTAATATATTATCTTCATTAGAAAAAGATTATTCATCTATTGAATTATGTTATTTATCATTAGTATAATTTTCATTCAAGGATATATTTGTAATAGATTCTGCATTGTGTACCTTGGACATTAGACAATGATTTTCAATGGGTATTCTGGCTAGTAAGCTAAGATTCTTCTAACCAGAAGATTCATACTCTGGGGATTCATCAGAAGAGTCTCTACCACTAGAACTCCTGGTGTCGTTATCTTTCAATACTTTCATAGCTTTAGCCTTTTAGTATTTTTTTATATTCCTTTCAGAATTCTTTTCCTTTCTATCCTTTTTCTTAAGCATAGGACAATCTGGGCTGATATGACTAGCTCTTTTGCATTCATAGAACGTGACATCTAATTCTTTCTTGTCTTTTATTTTTTTTATTCTTATATCTATAGAGAAATCCATTCTTTCCAACTATCTTGTTCATCATTCGAGCAAGATTAGCTAGTTCATAATCATTATGTTCACTTTCACAATATTTATATAAAACAGTGACTTTCATATACATGGATCATGTAACCCTTTTATGAGTCTTCACTTTAGTAGTTGTAATGGATGTACATAGATTACCATTTTTGTTCGTGTTCATATCAGCATCACTTTTAATTCTTGCCTCATGTTGAAGAAGAGTTCCAAAAATCCCATCAAGATTAATTTGATATACATTCATATTCTCATCAATAGTTGTTCTCTTAGATTCCCACGCATTAGGCATGATATATATAATCTTGTCTACAAGTGCCTCATCATCTAAACCATTGTCACCCATAGATTTTAAACGATTAAGAATTGTAATAAACCATTATTTCACCGTGAAATCTAGATCTCTATATGGAAATAGAAATCCATGATATTCTGCTCTAATCATAGCTCTTCTAGTTTCTTTAACATTGGACGTACCAAAATATGTGACATCCAATTTCTTCTAGATACAATTTTCAGCTTCACAATATAAAATTTGACAATATATATTTCTTGTCATTGAACATAAAAATGTATTACATACCTTGTAGTTTAGTTTATATTCTGACATTTCATGATTGGTAAATAAAATTTACTACCTATTCATGAATCTTGTAATCTTCAGTAAGCATTAAAAAATTGTACACTCCAGTATTAATAACATAAGTCTTCATACGATATCTCCAGTACTCATAATCATTTCCATAAAAAATAGGTGGTCAAGTGGGATTTCGATTATCCATAGAACCAACATTCATTCATTCCATTCTATAAAAATATCTTTCCACAAAAACTTGTTATTAGTAAAAGTTGATAATCAAGGATAAAAATCCATAGGAAATAAAAATATTTAGAACTATGAATATTTGAGCAAGAAAACATACATGTGAATATAAGTATTTTAGAGACCTACTTTAATACGTATTGTAGGATCAAAATATGAATTTAGATGTTAAATTACAAGAGGGGGTGTATTTTAAGTGTAATGAACTTTCGTTTTTAACCTTTAGAAAAACTATGTTTAACAAGGTTAAATAATGTAAATTCACAAGACCACTTTTAGTTCTACAAGCTTACTAGGTTCTGGAAATATAGTTTCGGAAATAAATCTTATGGAAAATATACAAGGAAAATATTCTACCATAAATCATATAGAATCTTACTTATCAGACAATAAAAAAGTACAAGAAAGTATAAGAAGGTTAAACATTCTTCCATTATCAAAATAAAATGGAAATAAACTTGAAATAAAACAATTAACAAGTCTGAAATCATTTAACCCAAAGAGAAGGGTATCCAACAACCTTGAATAAAGGTCCCATGATTTATACATTCAAAAAAGTCTGTCTTACCTACACCAGGGTAATCCCTCAAAAGGAATATCATAATATATCTTGCTATTTGAAAAATCCCTCAATATTTGATGTAGTCAGAACCTCTATCTTCCTCTCCATATATGTACTCGATCTATAAGGTCGTCGGTACCTTAGTCTTCCTATCTCTGGAAGTCCTCGACTATACACAACAACAATCAGAGTCACATGAAGCAATCTGAACAATATTTTCAGTATGCACAAGGCATGAGAGTATCTCTCTCTAAAAATCACTTCAACAGCATAGAATGTATTGAGTTGTCAACAAGTAATTCTCTATCTAGAGCTCATTCAAATTATATCCTATTTATAGGCACTTCTCCAATTTTCAGCTCCCTCCTCTAATAGTCATATTTTTCATTGAATCTTAGAGGGACCTGTACACATGTCACTCAAACAATGGTTAGTTAGAAACAGATTTTACGACATCATTTCATAACTATATAAAGTTTATGAAAAATAAGGTTTCATAACCAAATATAATTTTCACAGTCTAAGGAAAGATATGATTCATATTCTAACATAATAAACATTAAGATATTATAACTCATGGATATTTGTATTCTGTTTTTCAAGGAATTCAGAACCTCAGTTCTATATATTTCAAAGTCTGAATTCCAAATAATTCGGAATCTAAATTCTTTGGAATTCAGAGTCATAATTATAAATAGTTCAGAGTCTTACTTATGAGGAATTCTGTGTCTGAATTTGGAGGAATTCAAAGTTGAAATTCTGATGAATTCTAAATCTGAATTCTGAGGAATTTAGAGTCTGAATTTTAAGGAATTCAAAGCCTTAATTCTAAGGAATTCAGAGTCTGAATTTTAGAGAATTTGGTGTCTGAATTTCAATGAATTAGGAATCGGAATTTCAGATAATTCAGAGTCAGAATTTCAGATAATTTAGAGTCTCGATTTCAATGAATTTGGAACCTAAATTTGGAACCTGAAAATAGAATACTCTAAATCTAAGTATCTATAAAATTATAGGGCTTTAAACGTGAAACAAAATTTTTACACATAGGAATAAAATTATTTATAATTAGAGAGACTGGAGAATTAACAATGAAAACATTAGTAATGATAAAATTTCCATAGAGAAGGAATATTTTCCTTATTAATACAAAATAGAATTTTTCTTAAGATAGAGTGTTTGTGATTTTCAAAACATAGAGGAAAGGAAAAGTCATAAGGAAACCTCATTGACTCAATAGTAGACACCTCAGTGTCAAACATTATGGGATCTTAAAATCCTTAATAAGGGCCTCATGAAGCATATGTAATAGATAGAGCAAGATAATGATCAATATTTAGACTACAATGCTAATGAGATCATTAAAAACATCTTAAATATGATCTGGGGGAATGTTTCACCCTATTTGGTCACTTATTAACTGAAAGTATGGAAATTACATCTTTTTAAAGTGAAGGTGAACCCATTATATTAAACTATTTCATCAGGAAGTTTGATTAATATGGCATATAGTTTGATGCTTATGGTGTATCTATGTTTCCAACTATTAAAATTTGATATAGAAGTAAACTATATGATGTTATATTATGAGGATGTTATTATTGATACTCGATAAATATATGTTTTCATATATCATTATAATTGAAAACATTATTAGTGACACCACCTCAAGAATTTGTATTTCAATAGTGATGTTTTCTCTTACCAAGGGAGCACCATTGTGGGGTAGAATAACTGATTAACATGCTTAATCTATGATCTCTGTATAATGCTTTATTATGCTGATGACATTAAGGGATTTATACTCTTACTTTTCATAAGACGATTCTTCAAGGGCCATTATGGTTATGGAAAATACTCCAAATTTAGGGGGAATTATTTCCATAAGAGTTCACATCATCTTTAGAAAATTGTGGAGGCTCTTTATTATCTGCATACCATCAACACTAACTTTATTGATCCTCAGAGTTATATAAAGATGATGGCATAAATAGAAAGGGTATCTAACCACATATGGTTCTAGTTTATTGTTTCTATAAAGAATGATCTTATGTGCTCAATTGATATGAATCTATGCTAGCCAAACATAAAAATACAAAGATCCTCTATCGGTGACATGATGTAATTCTCTGATATCTTCATCCTCATAAAGCATGGTGGAGATGCATGTGTCATTCCCTAATGTGCTACCCAATTCTATTATGCCACAATCTATAGTGTCATTGAGAATGTATTTTATGATAAATCATTCCTTGATGGTGTATTTGAGCAATCTATGGTATAGAAATTTGATGATATAGTTCTTCAACTCAACCTCATGTGGGTACTTGATTTCAAGAAGCCTGAGAAAATTATTCTCCATTAAAAAAAAGAATAAAGTAAGGAAATATAAATCTTATAAGTACTAGACCCTTTACATTAAAATTGTGATGGATATTCTAGGTTCTTGTACATATATGGTTTAACTCCCCAGTGTTTTATGGAAAACCTCTTTAAAAATTTAACATCTTCGATTGTTTATTCTTCACGCAACACTAAATTTAAAACCACAATATACTAGTAAACATTATCATCAGAATAGTGATGTGACCATTATTAATGGAAACATGATAAATATAACAGTAAATTCACATGGAAAATTATAAATAAATCATTAGTTACTTATAAAATAAATTATGGTATATTTGTATCATTCAACAAGCAAATAACAGTTTTAAAAATACTAAATTAAATATTCCTATTTTAGTAAAGAATAAGTTATTATTTTATGTTTTATATTTAACATAATATTTGAAATTAAAATTATGTTTCATAATATATATTCACAAATCAATTTTTTTGCCATTTTAAAATAATTTTATGAATCCTTAATTAATTTTTCAAAGTGTTATAAAATCACTTATAATTTTAAAATAGGTCTTTTTTTTAATAATTGGTTATTTTAAATAAAAATTATATTTCTCATATTTAAAAAATTATTTTCATAAAATGTATATTATTTTTTAATTCTACAAATAAATAAATGGTTTGGGTGAATTTTTAATTCTTTATATAAATACTTGATTTTTCTGAATAGTAAAATTTGGTAAATTACCGTGTGAATACATTATATGCTAAATACACTATCCCTTGATTAATTTATTATGTAATCACAAAAATATTTAACTACCCGTAATTATTTAAATATATTTAGTTATAATTCTCAAACTATTCATATTCTTGAGCCAAAATAATAAACAAATGAATAGAATATTCAAAAAAACCCCACTCCTCCACTATATATACAACCCTTTATCCTAACATGTCCATAGTCCCAAAGCTTGATTATATTCTACCCATTTCCTAAAATAAACAATCCCCCACATTCTGGTCTTTCTATTCTCACCCAAAATACCATTTCCATTTTCCTTAAGGAGTTTCTCAAGGAGAGGAATTACAGAGGTAAAATCCCCATTTCTTCTTTTAATTTTCTTTCAATTTCTTATCTTTTTATATACTTCTCACACCTTTATAGACCAAAGTGACATTATAACTATATATATTTTATATAATAGAAATTTTTTATGTGAATTTAAAATCCACTATCACTTCTATTCTCTTTTTCCATTTTAATATATATTTGAAAACATCATTTGTGAGGTGCTGATTTACCGCCTTCGTGGAAGACTTGTTTCCATTTTTCAATTCAGCCATCAAGGATGGTCAGAAAATCATTTTTATGGTAAATACATATTATAATATATTTTTTAAAACATATATAATGTTCTATATCCTTTATATATACATAATATTAATTTAGGAAACAAAACTAGTTTGTGATGATTTAAAACCCTCTAAAATATTCGAAATGATTATCACTAACATCTTATATAATTATCTATCCTTAATCCAAATAACCAACAACTTATATAAATATTTAATCTTTTATAGGATCATTAATAACATATAATTTCAACTATATACAAAAATTTTCTGTTTACATGATCGTTCATGTGTGTATAAAAGTAAACCAATTATGAAAAAAAGGGAAAAGAACACTCCCAAATGACATAATTTATTTTTATAACACACAAAAAATACCATAAATAAAATTAATAAAAATATAATAAATAAAATAAATGTTGAATATGTTATGAATTAAATTATTAATGAATTTAATTTCATTATCCAAGATATAAATCACAAGTACAGAACACTTTAGAACATAAAGTAAGGGATTTTACCTGAACTATAATTTTTCATTCGGGTTAACCTTTATCTCTTTATCACAATGTAATTATTCATTATTTTTATATACATCTATATATTTTGTGAATTTTTTCCAAAATAATTTATCCACATCAGTTATTCTATCATTGATGGTTAAATACATATTTTATAAGGATCCTTTTTCAATTTTTCCTGATAAGAATTCCTGATAAAAGGGTACATCCAAATTTATTACACATTATCAAGTACACCCCATAATATATTATAAATATAAAATATTTATAATAAAACACCCTTTTCATCATGAAAATATATATTTTTTACTAATTTATTTTTATGAAAACAATTAATCCATCTATTATTTTAATACTTTATTATATTTTCTCTTAAACCACCCTAAAGTGGGCAATTTCCAAATTTGCTTAAAAAAATTTGTGCTTTTTTCACTTCATTTTAAAATAATTTGGGCTGAAAACATAATTACATTGTCCTTTTATTTTCTTTTATGGGATATACATGTTGAAAATATAATTTTTTTACAAAAAAATTTATTTTTTTCAAAAGAAATCTTTATAATATAAAGATGATATTTATCTCAAGAATTCCTTGATGATTTTATTACAGTATGTTACTCTATTTCAACATCCACTATTGAATATTATGATTAATTTTAATTGACCCTCTATGATATCATCTACAATATTTTATCAAATGGTTTATAATTAGATTGACTGTGGATGTGTAATATTGACACCATTAACCATATTTCTTATAATGGTATATTATTATGATTACATATTGGGGAAATATATTTACATTTCATATGTATATATATTTTATGATTCAACACATTCATATTAGGCATTAATTGGAAATAATAAGTGATAGGAAGGAACTGTTATATCCCCTCGATGCATCACTATGTCTCATGAGACAGAATATAAATATACATGGATAATTTCATGATCATTTATATTCAGAAACTGATATGGCTGAGGAATTAATGATTTATTATCACATTTCATGGTCAAGGCCTCGACGTTGTTTTTTAGATGAATAGTATTATTCATTCCCTCATCTTGATATTATTAATTGGTAATTCATGTGAATATTTGACTATTATAATATCCATGGTTAAGTTTACTTCTCATGTAATTATTAATGGAATTATTTAATCAGTATTCAGTCCTGTCATATTATGCTCATGATTATGATTTAATGGCAAGTTCACTTTATTTATTCACCCTTCCTTATTATTTATGATATATTACACTATATATATGACCCTTACAAAGTATCTAATATAACCCATTTTATATGAATTACTTTTCCCCATGATGTGATGATGTTTATTATGAATTAATTGCAAGGATAATATACGAGTTTCTTGATTTTTCCAATGGAGTTTCTATGTTGTTTTTTTATTAAACTATTAATGTAAAAAATATTTATGTATGTAGTTTTCCAAAACTAATAAACTTTTTTGTCCTTTGGGACATGATCTCTTTTTCATAGTACCAATGTATTAATGTAAGGCACTAGATCTAGGCTACTAGGGTTGGGCTCATTATAGTTTTTACCAGAGGAAGTGTTTTAGAAACCATGGAAAATATATTTAGAAAACATAGATTAGGGAACATAAACCTAAGATAGACTTTGACGATAATCATTTAATAACATCCTATAATTTTATATTGTAGAAATTATGGGGGACTCCTAATCAATACATCCTTGTCTACATCTACTACTAGTCGACATGGTTCTTGCATAGATGTATATAGTTGTAGCGTCTCTGAGAAGGTGTGTTAGGCTGACTCGGTGTAACCTTGTACATATAAACAAACCATACGTCGCACCATGTTTGAAACTCCTGGCTTATATACTTAACATAATTTATATTTTCCTTATAAATAATTATGAATTATTTAAATGTAAAAATGTCCCCAAAATGCCATGTTTATGATTTTGAGATTAGCTGTGCATAAATTTCTAATAAATGTTATGTTTTTTTATTTATTTAAATTATATAATATGAATCATCAACTAATGTTTTTTATTCCATTATCTAGCAGTGGAACCTTGTGGAACAAATGGAATCCATGTCAACGCACATATTCCATGTAGGGATTGACAACCTTTTCAAAATAATGATATAGGAACTAGAGCTATAATTGAAGTTGAAAAACATATAACTATACTGGGATATTTGACTTGGGTTGTGAATAAAAACCTTAACCATTTAGAGAATTGTAATCCATAATATGGAAGAACAAATTTTTACTTCTTCATTAGACAAAAACTATCATCAGTTAATGGGTCTATAAACCCATTTTTAGGTGAGCGGTGGATATTTTATTTAGAGAATATGTTTATCTCTTTGGGATGTAACAAAAATGAAAAGCATATCATGGAAAGTATTTTTCTCTCAGGAATTGTCGATCAATAGTGTCCATTGATTAAAAACACAAATGGGAAGGAATAAATATCAAACATTTAATGGAATCATTTCAAGCATCTTTTCTTACAGAAATATTTCCCTTAGGAGTAGTGAGTGGATATAGATAGATAATTCTTTGACATAAATAAAAATAAATATGATGATATTTCTTTTTATGAATAAAACATTACAAGGAAAGAAAAGAATTATGCGGATTACATAGTAAATAAAAAGTTAAATATGGATAGATTATTTGATGTGTTAAAACCATTCCTATGAATGGAGCTTGTTTCCCAAACATTATCATCATACAAAGATATAATATCATCCACTATCAAGAAAGATAATCAATTCTATAAGACTTTTGACTTTATATGAAAATAGAGAAGAAGAGGGTGGCAGATAAAATTATAGAAATAAAAGAATAAAAAGGGAATTTTCTAACGTCTAATACTTTTGGAAGGAAACACCTTGGTGACTGCTTAAAATGAAAAAGCGTTTTCTACATGTGTGGTGAGAAAGGACATAATTATCATTATTACAAGGGTAAGAAATAAGATAACTATGTTCTATGATAAAATTTTAGGGAGATGGGAAACTATGAAAATGATTTTATGAATCTTCAAAGAAACTATCCATAAAAAAATCCATGAGATTATGGAAAAATCTTCTGTGATCACAATAGCTAAGGAATATGTTCCTAACGATGTGGTGATAGGTAATTTAATCATATCAAAAAATTTACCTAAGTCTTTATTTTACTTTTTAATCATCGCATTATTTATATCATCCTCATTTTCATTAGATACTAGATATTTCTGATTAATTTTAATAAGGTATTTTTCAGTAAATAATCTTACTGGAAATCTTGTTGCAAAAAGGTTATGTCAAGATGTTTCTATTATGAAACATAAATGTTTAATAATTTTTTATTTTATCATCATACCTAATGTTTATTTTGATAAATTCTTTTCTATATATTAGATTTCAAAATATAATTCTAAAAATTATTACAAAGGGAAGTAAATTATGATTTGTGATGAAGGTATGTAATTTTTAATCATTAGAGGGCAGACTTCATCATCTAATTTATATCTGGATCCAACTCCAGTAGCTATTTTAAATATAATTATTAGGGAAGAATAGAAAATATAATCTATGGATGAGTGGAAAAATATAAAAATTGAGGATATACCTATTATATATGAATAAATAAAAATATTTCAAGAGGATTTAGATGTATATCCTATACAGTGGGAAGTTGTTTCCTTATTGATTTAATTCTTAGTGATATACATATATCAAAGACACTTTATAGAATGAACAATGTGGAATTAGTTGATATGAAGAAACAACTAAAGGAATTGAGTGACAGTGGATATATTCACCCAAATGATTTTTCATGGGGATCCCTTATACTCTTTATCAAGAAGGAATATGGATCCATGAGGATGTTCATTGACAATATGGAAATCAGTGATATTAAAATAGATAACAAGTATCTTATGCCTCAAATTGATGATATATTTTTTCTACTTCATAGAGAACAATGTTTTTAAAATTTTGAACTTCAATTTGGATAACATCAATTGTGTGTGAGAAAGGTAGATATTGTAGACATAGTATTTTAAACGTGGTATAGATATTACTTGTTTACAGTATTTCCATTTGGAATGACTAATTAACCCTTTGGTTTTATGGATATTATGAATAGAGTGTTCAAGGAATATCATGATGATTTCTTTGTGGTTTTTATTGATGATATCTTTCTATATTCCAAAATCTATGAGGACTAAGAGAACCACATGTGGGTTGTTCTAGAGACATTAATAATAAAAGAGTTATATGGGATATTTATCAAGTGTTAATTATGGAATAAAAATGATTTTTTTCATGTCCTTATTGTCCTTATGGATGGAATCTCAGTTGATCTTGCAAAGAAAAATGTTTTCCAACAGTGGCCAAATCTAATGAACATAAGAGAGGCATATAGTTTTATTGGTTTAGATGGTTACAAATGAAATTTAATTCATAATTTTTACTGATTAACAACAATTTAACCCAAGATTACTTATAAATGGGTTATGATTGTATGGAAAAAATAATGTTAAGAATATTTTGAATAATTGATGTGGAGATTTTTGAATGCTCTAATCTTGAATCTACCATCAAGAAATGGCTGATTTGTGATTTATATTGATGCATCAAAGAAATGACTTTGTTTTTCCTTATATAAAATGATATAGTTATTTCCTATTCATCAAGAATGATATAAAAACATGAAAAGAACTATATAACACATGATCTTGAGTTAGCAGTTGTAATCTTTCTCTTGAATACATAGAGACACTATCTCTGTGGTGAAAGATGTAAAATATATACAGATCAAAATATCCTGAAATATATCTTATCACAAAAAGAACACAACATGAGACAAAGATGTTTTTCAACCTACACAAGGATTATGATTGTTCAATAAAATACCACCTAGAGATGGTGAATAAGTTAAATAATTTATTGAGCAGGAAGGATCATGGAGTTGTGAAAAAAATGAGGATTGAAAAGGATCATGTAAACATCTTGAAAAGATAGATATGGGAATTATCAAAAATGTGAATCATCATTACTCTTTCCATTATTTCCCCATCAATATTTATTTAAAAGGACTAAAACTGTTTAGTCTGATTATAATAATTTTTATTGGAAAATTAAAGATATGATTGAATTGATGTTCACAGACTTCCTTTATGAGGATGGAATTCTGAAATTTAGGAAGAGTTATTGTATTCCTTCCATACTCAAGTCAGAAAGGGAGTAGATGAATGAATCACATAACTCTAATTTCTATATATACCCTAGTATAACTAAAATGTATAGTGATTTTAAGGAACGTTTCTAGTGGGATAATAAGGGAGTATTTTTCACTAGAAATCCATACACAACTCTATATTAATGATGTTGTAATACTTCATGAAGAACCTCTTTCAAATTTTTTTGATCATGATCCATAGTACTATTAAAATTATGGATAATTATTTAGAAATTATACGATATTAAGCTTCATATGATTATTCCATTTCAACATCAAACTAATGGGCTATCAAAAATCTCGATCCAAACATTTGAACACATGTTCAGATCAAGATCACCTGACCTTCAAGATAAGTGGGATCAATAATTACCTTTGGTAGTTTCTTCCATAAACAATATATTACATTAAATTATATAAATGGAACCATATGAATCATTGTATGGAAAAATATTTAATATACCAACTTGTTGAGATAAAGATGGAGAAAGGAAGTCGGTAGGCCCAAATATTGTGGAAAAAATAAAAGAATAGGTAAATACTATTTAAAAACATATCAAAGCATTACATAGTAGGAATAAGAGATATTTCAATAACTAGAGGAATGATTTAGTGTTTTTTGTGTGGGTTAATTTCATTGTAAAGGTATATTCATGGAATAATGTTATAAGATTTAAAAAAAAGAAAATAAGGTTTAGGTACAATAGACCTTTGGAATCCTAGATGAAATTGGAGTTGTGGAATATCATTTGGTGATTCCACCAAGCCATTCTGAGGTACAAAATTTGTTCTTCATCTTTTTGTTAAGGAAGTACATTCCAGACCCAATGCATGTACTCACTTTTCATGGAATAGAATTTGAACCCAATTTATCTTTCTATAAAGACCCTATCCATGTTTTGGATACTAGAGAGAATTTGTTGAGGAATTGAACAGGTCAATAGTAAAGGTACTTTTGAAAATTCATAATATTGAATTGGAGACATGGGAATCAGTGGAATTTATTAACAAGAACTACCCAAATAATTTTATGAGCTGACATTCTTTAGATTTTTAGGATTTTTTTTAAAGGTGGTGGAAATGTTACACTAATATTTTATGGTATGTCCCATTAAAATATTAACATCATTTATTGTTTTGGTTTTATGCAAAATCAAATTTTAAATTGTAACAAACTAGTAAATATTATCATTAGAATAGTAATGTGACCATTATGAATATTAATATTACCAATAAAATAGTAACATCATCTATTAAAGTATAAATAAAACATTGGTAACTTATAAATGAAAATGTGGTATATTTATGTCATATAATAAGAAAATAAATATTTTAAGAATGATAAATTTAGTGTTGGTATTTTCATATAGAGTAAATTTTTATTTACAATATTATAATTAATATAAGGTTTTAAAATAAATTTTATATTCCTAAAATAATGTCATAAATTAATATTTTTTTTCATATTATTATAATATATTTTTATAAGACCTTAATAATCTTTTCCATATTTTATAAAATTAGTTATAATTTTAAAATCGGTATTTTTTGAATAAATGGTGATTTCAATTAAAAATTAAATTTCTCATATTTAGAAAATAATTCTCATAAAATGGAGTTCATTTTTTACTTCTAAATGTAAAAAATGGTTAGGATAAATTTTTTGTATTTTTAAAAAATACATTATTTTTTGTGAATATTAAAATATAGTAATTTATTATATAAATAAACTATTATTTGAGAAATAGATAAAGTAATCCCTATAATCTCTAACTAACATTTATTATTTTAATATATTTATTTAAAATTCTAAAACAATTTATAGTCTTGTGCCAAAAAATAAAAAAAAAATTGAATATTTAGAAAACCACACCCCCTCTACAATATAAATACTACCCCTCACCACTGCATCTCCTCAAATCTATAAATCTAGGAATCATTCTTATATTCTTCTCATTTCCTCTCCAAAACCAATCCCCCATGTTATGGTCAATCTGGTGTCACCCAAATGACCTTTTCAATGTTCTTCAAGGAGGTTCTCAAGGAGATAAATTCAACTCGTAAAATCCCCTTTTTTTCTTTTAATTTTCATTTAATTTATATTTTTTCTTATCCATTCCTCACCTACCCTATTAAAAGTCACATTATAACCTCATTTTATTTTTTATTCTGTAATTTTATTATTTCAATCAAAAATCCACAATCAAGACATTTATCCTTTTTCTTTTATTTTAAATATAAAAACATTGTCTCTAAGGTGCCGATTTACCACCTTCACGGATGACATGTTTTTGCTTTTCAATTACACCTTCAAGGCTGGTCATAAAACCATTAGTGTGGTTAAAATATATTATAATTTAATTATTACATATTATCTAATTTTATGGAACTAGTATATATATAATATTAATTAATTAATGAAAACATCACTTTGATGATTAAAAAACTCTAAAATAATCTAAATGATTATCCCTAACGTCATAACAAAGTATTCATCATCACCCAGAATAAAAAAATTTATTATATAACCATTTAATTTTCGTAAATATAATTAATAAATTATAATTTAAATTTTACAAAACTATTTTCATTTTACATGATCCTTCATATGTATATAAAAGTAAATTGGTCATGAAAACCAATCAAAAGAACAATCCTGAACGAAATTTTTTTTCCTTATAATTAATCAAAAGGACCATAAATAAACATAAAAAATGCATAATATGTTTTAAATTAAATTATAAATAAATATAATTTAATTATACCAGACATTATGGGAATATCCAAAACACATTCGGACAAAAGTTATGGGATTCTACCCAATCCTCTATTTATCATTCAGGTTATAGATTCTCTCTCTTTACCCAAATGTAATTATTCTTTATTTTTTTTATTATACTAAATTATATTTATATTTTTTTTAAAAAAAATTGAATCCATATTTTTTCATCTTTCCTTGATAGTTAAATACATGTTTTATAAGGTTATTATTTTTCAAATTCTCCAGATAAGCAATAACGATTAAAGGGTACTTCCCAATTTCATACCCATTTTCATGTACACTCCATAATCTGATATAAGGAATCAATAGTTTTCTGAACCCAAAATTTCTATCATGAAACGATGTAACTTCTTATCTTATTTTATGGTAACAATTATGCATTTTCATCTTTATAGACTCTCTTATATTTTCTCTTAGACAGCACTGAAGTGGCCCATTTATAATGTATATTAAGAACTATTTTTACATGTTTTCACTTTAGTTTGACATCGTTTGTGCCTAAGAAATAATTTAATTTTTCTTCAGTTTTGTTTTATAGGACATACATGATTATATTATTATTTTTTTAAAATTAAAAACAATTTTTTTCAAAATTGATCTTCTTTGAAAAGTAATGACAATATTTCTCTCAAAAATTCCTTGATAATTTTATTAGAGTATTTTAATACTTTTCAACATTGTCTATTGAATATTATTCTTAATTGGGACTGAACTTATATTATATCATATATAATATTTTATTAAATGGTTTATGATCGGTTTTATTATGGATTTTCTATCCTGATACCATTCACTATATTACTTATAATCATTATTGATTATGTTTACTGATTGGGGAAAGTTATTTCCATTTCAAATGATTATGTTTTTAATGAATCGCCCCATTCTTATGAGTTATGAATTGGACTCCTTAAGTTACAAGCAGGTCCCACTATATCCCCACGATGCATTAGTCAGTCACTTGAGACAAAACATATATGTAAATGGTCGAGGTATTTCCCTTTTATTTTCAAATACGAATTTGGATAATGCCATAAGAATTTATTTTCAGATGCCTTGTCTGAGGACTCGATAGGATGTTTTAGATTTTTTGATTTATTACTTCCCTTATTAAAATATAATAAATTGATATTCCATGTGATTATTCAACTAGTAGAATATCCATGGTTATGATTATTTCTCATGTAATTATTTATAGAATTATTTAATTTTATTTCGTTCCTTCCATATTATTCTAATGATTTTGATTTAACATTATTTGTTTATTTTTATTCACCATGATTTATTGTTTATTATAGTGTCCTGTATATTTTGTACCCTTATTAAGCTTCTGAGATAACACCATTATAATGTTTAATTTTTTTCCCAAGGATGGAAAGATGTTTGTTATGAATGACTTTTAGGGATAATCTAAGAGTTTATAGACATTTTTAATGGATGTTCTAGGTTTTTTTCCTTTCAATTTGTAGTGTAAAACATATTTATATATATTGAATTCCATGTCTGATAAACTATTTTTTCCTTTAGTATGTAATCCCTTGTTCATATTTCTAATGTAATAAAGCAATGCACTGGCTTCGGGATACTACGGTTGGGGTTATTACACATGGTCACTAAGAAACATTATCATTGTGATAATGTTCTTAATTGGGATTATTCTATGAAGCTACATAAACCCGAATTTGTTGAGGTGTTGGAGTTAGGGTTATGGTAGTTTTCTCTACTCTAACATATTTTATTTAAGAGTCGGTGGAGGTAACGTGAAAGTCCTTTATTTGGTATATTTTATGTCCTCTCTATGATTTTGATTCGTCTTGTAGAATCATTGAAATCTTCCTAGGTAGATTAGGGTGGTGGGGGTTATAACCAACTTATTGTAGTCATTCTATAAAAACATCCCAAAAAACTATTATCAATGATTCTACATATTGAGGACATGGGTAAATACTTCATAGTGAGAAATGAATTCAGTGACATGATTTTTATCTTATTGATTTCACCTGTATAGGTTAGTGGCATTCATATTTCATAGGGTGGAGATGAAATGGTAGTGGAGTTGAAGTAGGACATCCTACCCACTATTGATATATCATTGTTCCACTGCACTAAATGATTTTAGATCCATCTGAATTCTTGAAAAAAGTCTCATATATTATAGACGTCATACTTCATTAGGATTCCCAAAATTAGGCTACACCGAGAGTTAATATTCTCATAGATTTTTTCTTGTTCACCTTACCATTGAATGAGATAAATATTTAGAATATTAATTATAATTTTAGAGAACTATATTCCACCCATGTTGTTTATATATTTATTCTAGGCTAAACCAAGGCTTGATGCATCACTATAGTCTCAAAGATATTGTTGAGAGTGCTAATCTCATCTGTATGAGAGAAAATAGACTTTATCTATAACTTGGATGGAACAATTGGATCATGAATTATAGATTCCATTATATAGAGGAGTAAAATCACATTGATCAAATAGATAATGTCCTCTGAGTAATTTTGGTCTCTTTCTTTCATGTATGTACCCACTAGCTTCACCCTTGGTTGATCGATTAAAGACTATTATTTTTCAAGACTCCAATGTGAGTATAATGGTATCATATTGAGTATCCCAATTGTAAGGTAAATACCATTTGAGGATACAAACATCATTATTATTATTGAAATTAATATCATAGAGTAATGTCGTAATCCTAGAAACTTCTTTCATTATCTTAGTTTCTAGAAAATTCATCCACTTCTTTCCCTTTATTGATGGTTTAAAGAATGGTTATCCTAAATTTCACATCATCACAATTATCAATACCTATTCCATTTTCTTTTTAATTAGTGTAAACACCAATAAGTTTTATCACTAGTAAATGTTAATCCCCTTTAGAGGTCTTATCCTGGAGATCCTTGTCATTTTCATTGTGCTTTATTTTGTCAAGGTAACTAATCGTGCTGACATTGACTGTGGTGGTGCTTAGGGGTGCAGAGTCATGGTCCTTATCTGGTGGTCCAAATAGAGGGTCCTATCACTTATGTAGGGTTGAAACAAAATATATATTATGAAGATTCCTAATTAAGTATTTGATGGATCACCATGAGGCCCACAACGTAGGACCATTAAAATATTTGGTAGTTCTGACATGAGTGAAGATATTGGGAAACTAGAAGCTTTGAGAGGATCATATTTTTTGAACTATTTCATATACACCATAAGGTTATTTAAAATCAAATATATTTTAGATAATGGTCTTGATGTTGGTAAAATATCAACCAATGATTCTACTAGAGTTTGGGTACATGACTCTTTGGGACCAGCTATGGGATAAACAAATATAAGTTTTCAGGTAGCCAAAATATAATTAGTAACAGGATTGTGGGAAATTTTTCATGCTATATTTCATCATCCTAATATTGGTAAAAAGGTTAGTCTTTCTCTTGATCATACAATGTTTCTAAATGAGAGAGTATAGAAGATGGAGTAGAAAGTTATGTAAACCAAATCTATTTTTTACCTTTTAATTGGATAGAAATCATTTGAGACACTCTTCCATTAGTGGATGATATGTCTTGATCAGGTCACAAAACCATTACAACATGTCCATATAGGATGAAGAGTTAGTATCCTTTTTTGGGTTAATTTCACTGTATATATCTATATTACTTTACTTTAATCCCTAATATATCACTCCAAACAAGACCTTGATATCTCCCCCCACTTTCATTATAGATTTGGATAATAATTAATATTTAGGTAGTAGAGATAGTTACTCAAATTTTCCTTAAAAATAAGTTATATCATTTTCTATATAATGGTATTTATATAGGTATATTGAGATGATATGGACCTTAACTTTGGGAATGAGCATCGTCAACTGATGGGTTCCTACCTCTATCCTTGGTGGTGGTGGTGGAAACATCTCTCCTGCTTTTTTGGTTGTCTGAGATTCCAAGGGTCATGGTTGACCTAATGTTGGTTCCTGGTATAATTCCTCTGGTGATGATTTATGAGTTCCCCAATTTCATCCCTCTACGAGTCATAGGGATATCTTTCATGCACATTTTGGTTCACTCCTTAGGAAGGACCTCTATGGTGACTAATATCCCCTCTACCCTAGGGGGGACCTTCAAGGTGGTTGTAGTATTTGGTATGATTAGGACTTAAAAGATGGCTAGTGGTGGGGCCAAATATTGGGATAGTTAGGCTAACATTCCAAGAGAGTATTTGGGGCCTCAATATTAGTCTAGAGGAAAAGTTTCCCCATGTAGTGGTGAATATTGTGGTAGAATAATTAATGGTGGAAGGGTCCATGTGAGTGGTATGCGTGTCTTTCTATCAAGTAAGATTAGTGTAAATTCCCCAAAGTGTGAATTTTACTTTTTTGACTAAAGTTGGTGTGGTAGGGATTAGATTTACTAGTTCACCCTCTAGTGGGACTACCCAAAGTAATCAACAGTATCGAGTGGTGGGATCACTCCATGGATACTCCCAGATGGTATTTGTTGTTTTCATAGCCTGAACATCCCCTACCACGTTTTTATAAGTGAAGGTGTATCTCATTCTATGGATAGTCACTAAAATAATTTATAGTTGTAATGAGGGGTAATTTCTATCTACGTGCTCTCTATTAAAGGTGTTGACAATACAAAATTATATCTTCAATGACTTAATTATAGATATTATGGGTGTGAATTACTCTATATTTCTTGAATTAGGGGATAGGGTAATTACTAACCCTTTATAGTATAATTTATTTTTGTGAGATGGGGAAATGGTTCCCAAGATACATTAGAAAGGTGGCCATCATAGTTGATGCATAAGTGTGTAGGATAATTTTAAATGTGTATTTCATAACATCACAACTATTTGTTTTGTATTTTCTCTTTCCATGAGAATGACTACTAGATCCTATTTTATAAAATCATATGAATCCATCCATAGGTACATTTCTAATGATGTTGATGCCTAAAATTCCTGACACCAGTTATGTATATTCATGGTGAAGACCTAACATTACTCATCATACCACTTTTCAATGATATGGGATTGACAATGAGTTCACCATTTTATTGATGAGTCCCATGAAGCCTTAATATTTCACATTGTCTCTCTATTAAATGAGAAATATTCACGTTGGTTTCACCAATGTTTTTTAATGATTTCCTCCAAACCACCACATAAGACAACAACTTAGATGATTTTGATCCTTTAATCATCTATTACATATATCTAATTTATTCTTGTCATGTAAAATGTAAAAAACATATTAATTACATATGTATAGTATATTTGTTAACTCTGGGCAGTCTCTTGAAGAGGAGTGAATACAAAATAAGGTTTTTACTTTTTATGGGTTTTTCAAAAAAAATTGTTTTAATTAATTTTTAGAAACATAAATAAAGAATAATTTTGATTTGATTCATTTTAAAATAATTGAAAATAAAATTGACAGTAGTGGGTTTTTCAATCCTAGTGTCGTGTTATCTTGTTTTCAAATATTTACCCCTTCTTCTTCTACTGACTCCTAAGAAAGAGATTCATCTAAGAAGACACCTATCCATCTTGTACAAAATAGTTATGATTAGAATATTAAAATATAAAACCTCGGGTTGATATACCATCCTTGAGTTAATTGAATTTCAATTGGGATTCTAGATTAATTATGGAAATCACTAACCATGAATTGTTCTTCCCTAATAAACCAATATTCCAGTATACAATGTTTCACATGTGCTAATGACCACTGAGCAGTCACTACCTTACCCTAAATTTTTCCACCATATACAAAAAATAATTGTATTTAGGGAGATATGGATCATCAACCAATGTAATTAAAATTTAATGAATCAAAACCAAACACAACTACATTCGGAATTTAAAAAATAATTAAGAATTGAAACCAGATGCAGTATGAATAAAGGATATTTTTAAATTGAATCTTAAAAACATGAGAAAATAATATGGTTCTACAATCCCTCTTTCCAGATCACTCAATGAAACTACCCCTCTGTATATGGGGATGTCAAGTTGATGCTGTAGAGGCGAGAAATTTCCATAAATAAAGAAGAAAAAATAAAATAAATGAAAGTATTAGTGTATTGAAGTAGTGAGGAATCATCTAGGGGTTACCTCACTAATTTATCCCCTTCAATAAACCCCTAGACTTTTATTTTTATGCATGCAAGAGGCTTATAGGGGTATCATAATAGTCCATTAATTGGTTTTGCGACATAATGGGTTGTCAATGGGTAATTAATTTTTTTCTTATGAATACCCGTTATTAAACAATGTTTCGAGAATCTGTATGAGAATTTAAACATTGTGTAATAGGTTTACATTACATGTAATGTGAGGGCCATGGATTTTCTCCACGCTATGAAATTATTCACGTATAATAAATCATTCAAGCTACACATCTAGTTAATGACTTAAAAGACAAGTAATTTTGATTTTTTGCAGTTTTTACAAGTTTTAATCTAGTTCCTCGTTTCAGACCCCTTGGTTTTGTCCTTCACTATGTTTCATCATGAAATTGTCTTCAAAAATCCAGTTTTGTACCACACAATGAAGTGGTGTGGTGTGAACTATTTTTTGAATACTATATTAATCTATCTTTTTTTCAATTTTTCATAAAACTAGGCTTCCTTCTAAAAATATAGAAATAATTAAATACAATCAATATTAATAATTTAAAATAAATGAAATATTTTATTTTATATCCAAAAATACCTAAAAATGTGACACTTTCACGATCTAATGTTGGATAACCTTTCGCCTTAGAGGTTCATAACATCAACTCTTTAACTATAACATAATGAATGGATGTCATATCCTCATTACATCGACTCCTCTATGGATCAATTTTCTAACTCTGTGTTTACCTCAATGATTTAATACATCCTATTGAATCCCATTCTCAGTGTCATCTTTATGTGGACATCAGTTAATTAATTCAATTGATACCTTAGTAGGCTGAAAACATTTTATTTCATAGGATGAGTCTTAGGGAACCATCTTAAATTAATGGATATGTTGGGAATATGTAATTATATTCCTCATTATAGTCCATGAGGGAATCCTATTTTTTGACATAGAAAATTTTAGGTTCAAGACCCATGGTATCTTGTATTCATCACACAATGCTACCTAATCTTAGCACATATGTCTTAATAGGCTCCATGACTAAGAAAAATAATGGATAATCACTAGATGTAACTCATTATCATAACATGAGGACTATTATTCCTATCGCACCAGGAATATAAGGGTTTTAACCTATGGAATATTTGGTTCATCACTAGAGGCATCATGTGCTTATCACATATGGTATAAATCATAGGATTTTCGCCGAAATATAAAATTAAGAGATCTTATACACTCCATATAGGTTTATTAGGCTCATCATATCAATAGTCTCTTGGTAATTACATGAGGTATCAAGTGCTCATCACATAGGAAAAAAATATCGGCTCATCGCCTAAGGAAAGTGAAGGGAGATTATATTCCTGTTATATAGTCTTATTATGATTTCATATAAGGAATCTTAAGAGCATAACCTGAATTTACTAATAATGATCACCTAGGGTTAAGTTTTAATGCATCATGTTGGATTATAATAAGATCATTACATAGTACATTGTGGTCTAATCAAAAAAAATATAGCTTCATGGTTTAAATCCCACTATGGATATCTCAACATACACTTATCACATTTCGGTTGGGAACATATTTGATGTCCATTTGGAGATTCCCTATAGTTTCATGTCATGTAAAGAATTATGTAAGGTATATTAATGGTTATTTATGCTTTAGGATATTGATCATGTTTCATAGATATCACCACACAAGCGGTATAATGAGTTTTGGTGATACCAGGACTAAACCTCAGAGAGGTATCCTATATATCCTATTTGGAAAACTTGAATAAAAACAACCAAAGCTCATGGTGAATACTAAAATTTCATATGACCATATTGTACCATGTATTTTAATTTCATTTTTTAAGGACACATACATCATTAATGGAGAAACAATAAGGGATGGGTTGGTGATTAGGATTTGGGAATCCTAGAACATGTGGTTTATCTCATGCTTTTCACATAAGGTATCTCAGGTTCACGATGTGGGGTATCTTGGGATCATCACATATGACATTATATCCTTATCAAATATGAAAATCTATGTTTCAACACCATGTGATGAGAACATGCATGTTTTGAAAAGGGAAATGATGAGGGGTAGAGTGGGGATTATAGATTTAACTCCCTATTAGAAGCATGAAAAATTGGGTGAAAGAATGTGGTTGCCATGATGAGGAAGTAGTTAGGTCTTCAAACTAATTGGAATCCTATAATGCTTCTCTAGAGTAGGGAGAGCATGAGTTTGGATTACACACATGCTGCCCAAAGGGTAATGGTTATGGATGCTACATGCCCAGTGTAGAGGAGAAATTAGCAAGGATATTTTCCAACCTATGTGTAACACCTTTAGTTTTTTTAATTATTTTATTCAAAAAAAATTAATTTCATTAATATCTGGTGTTATAATAATTAACATGTTTATCTTGTGTTACACACGACATCAAATTTTAACAAACTTCAATATATTATTAATATTATAATTTAAATGTGATTGTCATAACATATATGTTAAACATAGAGTTATTAATTTTAATAAATAATTTTTAAATAAACTTTATATTTGTTATATATACAAAACATATTGGGAAAAATAATAAATTTTTAGTAATCTAATTATATGCTTTGAAAATATTTTTTTCTCAAGAATAATTTTTTATTTATTTTTTTAAATTTAATTAATTTAATTTTTTTTAACATTTAGAATATAAATTTGATAAAAAAAATTTAAATCCTCATTTCATAATTATAATAGAGTCACTATTTGGATATTTTTCTTAAAAATGATTTATTAGTAAATTCTGAAAAATAATGGTCTTTATTAAAGAAATACATTTTGTTTAAATAATTTATAAGCATAACTATTTAAATGTTTTTAAAAGTAACATAAAATCAACTAAATATAAATTAATATAATTTAGTTTATTGTAATTATCTCTATATTAAAAAAATTTATAAATTTGTTTAAACATTTGAATATTTTCTCATTGGAAAACCGCCATCTCACTGCATCTGTAGGTTTACTTTTAAATTATATTTTTACACTTCTATGAATAGAATATGGAAAAAAAGATTAAATATTTCGAATCAGAATAATATAAATCATCTAATTAGTTCAAATTATTTTTTACAATAATTAATTATTTGGAAGTATTAAAAATTATTTATCGTGGTTATGGTAAAAATGAGCTTTCAAGGGATTAAACTAAAAATATAGGGGTTAAAAATAACCCAAAACCAATATAACAACCATTTAATGGTCATAATTTTACCATATATTTTAGTTTCAATAATATTCCATTCTGGTGCCTTTTTAATGTGAAAAATGCGAGTACACCATTTCTTACAAAAACAATTACAATTGTGCCACTCACCTCGCTTATAAAAGGCCACCCCCTCTCGTCTCGTATTCAAACTTCCAAAATCATTGGTCTAGAAAATTCATGAACAAATATCTTCTTTAATTCCCACCTACCATACTATAAGTATTTCTATGGGCGTAAATCCAACCTAGATAGCCATTTTGTGCAAACCTAAGGAGATTACCCAAAGAAGAGGTAATATTCTTCAACAAGATTTTTTATTTTTCTTCCTCCTCCATTAATGATTATAAAACCTTAATGATATAATATGATAATTATATTAAATATAATGATATTTTTATGTTATTTTCATGACCTATAACCATCTAGTCATCAGTCAAATGGGTTATGAAATCATCATTTGTGTGTGTGGTGGACTACAGCCTAGCGAACCGATGTCATATGTTTTTCCATTAACATTTCTCATTGTTGGTTAACATTTTGAATTAAATATTTGTATTTTATAATTATTATATTATTATTCTTTTTGATGCATTATATCACATTTTACTTTTTAATTTTAATTTTATGAGAATATGATAATGTTATTCATCTGTACAAAAGACTACCACATCATGAAGCGATGTGATTTGTTAACACTTTAAGAAGAAGGTGATAAATATAGGATTAATGAAACTAAGATATATATATATATATATATGAAATACAAATATCATATAATTTTAATATATTACATACCTTTCTTTTATTCGAACAATCGAGGGAATGGGAAAAAATTTCATACAAACGCATGACCTACCGTCTCCATGAACGATGTTTGTAGTTACCTATCTATTGCTCTTATGGATTTCTATAAAAACATATTTAATTAACATATATTATACATATATCATGTTCATAATTTTTTATATGATAGAACCATGATTGATGCAATAGTTACAATATTAAAAAATACACAAAAAGTAAAGCAGTTATTTCCTAAAATGTGACTTTAACATGGAAATGATAAATATGTAATAAATAGTCATAAGTAATATATGGTGTCATATTTAAAAGAATGGTTCTATTTTATATTTATAATAAACATATATTTATTATATAGGAGATTTTAATGTGCACAATTATATTATAGATGTAAGGTAATGTATTTCCATCTCATTTTTTGGGACACATACCATATTCACCACAGATCTATTTTAGGTGGTGTATATACTGAACATGAATTTAATTTATGATTATTAGACTAAAAATTATTAGTACTTACATATACATTGTACTATCACTCTTTCATGGGGTTTATGGAAAAAAATTTAACAAATTATTAAGGGTTTTATGGATCAATCTCATAATTTATCGGGATTGTTTATGTTAATGGTTTTGATGATTAAATATTAAGATCCATCTCTCTAGAAACTCATAAAATTTATTATCCTATAGTTACATCTTGGTGATAAAATTATTCCCTTAATTTTACTCTCTTTATCTACTCAAGAGTTTGAGATAATATTTTAAAATGAAAACTGACATTTTTTCTCTTTTCACCCAAAAATCATTTTTTCTACAAAAATATTATTTTTAAAAAAAATTGAATTTTTCTAAGTCCCATAAATTATTTACTAGATAAAATTTAAACCATTTTTGAACTGTATACAAAATTTTTGGAGAGTAGTATTCTTATATTTTTCTAAATAATTCTTGTTTTCTTTTACCAAAAGTGTGAAATGAATATTTTTTTTAACTTGTATGAAATGAATAATATTTTCTACTTTCTTGACCAATTATTTTTAAATATTCTTTTATAAGTTCAATATTTTAATTTGGAAGAAAATTATTTCTAGAATGTTTTTTTAATTTTTATTCTTAAAAATGGATTTTCAAAATTGAAATTATATTTTCCTCAATAAATGTTTTAAATTAATTTTGAAGATACTTTTATTAGATTTAAATTTTATTTTCAATGAAAATGATTTTAATTTTTTTTTGAACTTTTTGTTTTTAAAAATGATTTGTAAAATGGAAATATATTTTACTCAATAAATTTTTTAATTTATTTTTGAAGAATCCTTAAGAAGAAACATATTTTACTTTGAAAGACAAAAATTTCAAAAAAAATTATTAGTTTTTTGTTTAAAAATGTTATTTCCAAAATAGAATGGATATTTTCCAAAATAAATGTTTTACATGATGCTAAATATTAATTTATAATTTTCCTATTTTATTTTTAAATAAATGTATTTTTATAATGTTTTATGCTTTATGAAGTGTTTTTCAAAGTGTAAATGATATATTCATCGAGAATTGTTCAATGTGGTTTTACATTCAACATCATTTTTAATATAAGATGACATTATTTGTAGTTACTTATGATTTAATGAGTATATGAACCCACAATATCATTCATATTATATATTTGGATGTTTTATTATTATGATGTAAATATTTTTATGAAATTTATTTCTCTTCTACAGTGTATACCATGATAAAATGTTTATAAAACCAATTTCTTTGTCCACAAGTTACGATTTAAGGAAATGATGAAATAATTAAGAAACCCATTACTTTTAAAATATTATTATTTGATGAATGTTTTATAATATTTTGGAACACACATGTATAATTTTTTTATCAAGATGGGTGGGACTTATTTATCCCACCAATCCATTGGTTAATGATTCATGTTATATGAGAAATTTATCCCATTATTGAAAGAGGGTATATATGAGGTTATAACAAGCCCAAAAAATAGTATACCTGGTGTCATCCCAAGATCAAAAGAGGGTACATGGGAGGTAATCAAATCCAAAATCAAGTTAATGGGTGGTTATCCTAGTATTATCATGTTTTGACTGTCTTGTTAGGTATCCTTGATATTTTATTTTTTAGGATTATGTATATGAAACAAATATATGACTTATTCCAATGTCATGCTCTCATGTTCATGATCATTGATTCTATTATGATTCAGGTCTTACGATCTACCATTTTTTATTTTGTGATCCATTTTTATGATCTATGATATATAAGGTATAGTTTTAATATATTATTCTTATGTTATCATAACTATATTTTCATGTTATATTGATATATCCCTTGTTTACCCTTTCTGTGGATATAATATCATCCTTTATTATGTTTCCTTTCTTAATGATATGATGAAATTTATTATGTATGAAATTTTTATGAAGGGAACTAGTTGTGGACACCATAGTGGGGGATGATGTAGCTAACTTATGGACCATTTTTTATGTACATGTTTCCAAAATGCACTATAAAATTATGTTCCTCAAGTGTGTATTTGTATAATTTAATTAATAATTATATAATATGATATAATATCTATATATGAAAATATTAGTTCTCTATATTGGTAATTAGGTGATAGGATTAGTTATCCTTCGGAAATAATGATGAGAAAATATTAGTGAGATATATAATGAAATTTATAATGATATCACTAAGGATGATTAAATGTATAGGAAAATGACAAGTAATTTTGGTAAGGGATAAATACAGTGGGTTCCAATAATTACATCCATTTTTAGATAACATAAGTTAATGTGAATATTCAATAGTGTTGACTAGGGGTTATTACTCTGAAAAGGGAATATTCATCTTGAATCGATCATCAACGGGCAGTGTAGCACACCTAGTTTGACACTCTCAGTAAATATTATTTATTAATCCATAGAATTTTCGTGAACTATCATAAAGTATTTAAATAAATGATGACTATGAATTACCATGGATAAACTTAAGTTTCCATGGATTAAAAATAATGTTTCAGGATTTAGATATCATATTATTTATTTTTTTCAATATTATGTGGTTCCCCACTATGAATATTATTTATTATACTATAATATTTAGTATTAATTATTGAATGGGGCCTGATGAAACAAATTTAATGTTGAGTGTGATATTTTATGCAATGATTTTCCTCCTTTATAGCCAAATGTGTTTTGAGAATAGAATAAAAAATTTCGTTGATATTATTAGAAAAATCCTTCAATGCATGAATCAAACCAAACTTATAAACAAGTAAAGGAGGTATCAATATTTTGTTAACTCCGTAATGAGGAAACTTCGACCTTACTTCATTGGATCTACTAATCTGGTAGTTGATGAGAAATAGATCTATTCCACTAAAAAGAAATTTTTTATTCTCCAATATTTGAAAAAATAGACATTTATTTTTTTATATATCGTATAAAAAGAAGAGTACATAAATGGTTGAATATCATCTATAATACAAGGGACCATGATAAAATAGACTCCATGTATTAGGAAGAGTTCAAGATCATATTTTCCAATAATTAATTTCCATGAATTAGTCATATAAAAATAGATAAGGAATACAGTGATCTAAAGAAAAAGGATGACGAATTTCTTGAATCCTTTAGGGAAAATTTTACAAGACTTTGATGATACACATATATAATTGTCATTTATTCTAAATGTATTTTTGACCAATTTATCAGTGGCTTGATAAAAGGTCTCTATGTGGAATTATCCATAAGGGAATCTGGTATCTAGGAAGAAATTTTTCATTGATTTATCATGGTGTAAATTGATATTGGAGTGACCTATAAATCAAAGGGTTTTGAAAAGAAAATAAGGGTGGAATTCAAGGGAAACTCGAAAACCCAAGGCGGGAAAATATGTTATTTACCTCAAGCACAGAGTGTGGAAGAAAACATTGAAGAAATTTTATTAAAGTGTCTAATATATATTATAATAGTGGAAAAGAAGATCTTTGAGAAAAGGAATTCAAATTAAATTGCAAGAAGATAACTAATTATATATATAATGATATATCTCCATAGAATACACAACACACACTTAGGTGTTTTAATTTTATGGATTCTTTCATTATGCAAACATGTTATCAAATCTATGGGTTGAGGAAAATGATTGGCTTTAGAAACCATTTAAAATGAGGAATAAGGGGAAATATCATGAATTTATGGTTTCAGATGAGTGGTGTAATGGAAACATCATGGAAGGTACATGTACTATCTACTCTAAAACTAATAAAATCTTATTGGTCTATAGATCTACCAATTTTATTATATATGAAGAGATTAATAAGGGTATCAATATTTTATCCACACGATTATATGTATAATTAGTATTGAAACCCCCTAATGGTGTGATGAATTTATCTCAAGTATATGATTCATCTCTCATTGATTTTATTTTGGAAATTTTCTTTTGAAAAATCTTATGATTCTACATCTAGTTGAATTTGATGTTATCTTAAGAATAGAATGGATTTCTCTTCAAAAATCCCATATACATTTTTGAGGATGGAAATTCACATTTGATATTCCAAACTAACCTATAATTGACTATATATTTGATGATATGTATAAACTTTTGAGGGATATCACATCCCTTGTAGGATTCTTGATTCCCATTTAGATAGGATTATTTTCTCAGATGGTTGTGTAGAAACATGGCATATATAATGTGTCTATTGTGTGGGAATTTACAGATATATTACAAGAATAATTTCATAGTGTTATATTAAATCATGATGTTTAATTTTCAATATAACTCATACCTAGTGCCACACCTGATTTCAAGACTCGCTATAGAATTGACCCAATTTAGTTATTGGAATTGAAGAAATAACTCTAGGAGAATCTTGACCGAGGATTCATTAATCCAAGTGTGTCACCATGGGGTACACCTGCTATTATTTTAAATAGGAATATGGGTCTTTAAAACATTGTATTTATTTTTGGTATTTTATTAAGATCATAAAAAATTACAAGCATCATCAACCCAATGTTAATGATCTATTTGATCAACTGTATGGTGCTCAATACTTTTCCAAGAATGAATTTCATTCAATATACCATCAATTAAATGTAAATAAGCAGGATATAACTGATTTTATTAATATTTTCATAACCTTTTATATACTCCTTTACTAATTTTATATGAAATTAGCATAATTTGTGTGATAACATTAATGATTAAATATTAAATATAATTTTAGAGCACTAATTGAATTCATCCAGATTCAAGTCTGTTTAATTTATTAATAATAAAAATCACCATACTAATCTAAATTATATGGTTCTTGTTTTTTATTCCTTATTAAATTTAACAAATATAAATAGAAGTAAATATTGGCCAAATATTCTATTTGAAGGGTCATATAGACCACACAAAAATTCTTATTGAATTTTTGAAGAACCTGGAAAATCCATAAAGATTTAATTTCTGGGATTAATCTAGAATTCCAAATTATTTTGTTATATTTGAAAGTTTTAGGTACAAATCAAGGAGAATTGGATAATATTTTCAGGTCCCAAGTCTATAAATAAGGGTCCCATATAATGCTTTGAATTTTAGGCCACATTTCTGTCTGGGAATTGAGATCAGCACACCAAATTTAATATTTCTCTGGATATTGACATCAATTTCAGTTGAGATCATTCAGTGTGAAATATGTGATATAAGAGGAATACTTTTTTGAATAAATCAATTGGATTTGAATGCATATTATTATTCAAAAATCAATTCACATTTCGACCATCAAAAAACATTAACAGAAACGTATAGTTTATAATTGTTTATTAAACCCAAAATAACATTATATTCATATGTCTGAATGCCTAAAAAATTTAGAGTAGTCAGAAAAAATTATTATCTACAAATTTTAAGAAGATGATATCTCAATATTAGGCTATCTGGATGGCCAAATTGGTGATGAAACTGGAAGGAGAGATTTGTCATGCAAACAGTCCACCTCTTTAGAATATAAATACAAACCCCTCTTCTCCTGGCATTTTGTTGTCATTACAGAATAGAGAAGGATGAATTAGAAAGACCATGGCTCTGAAAAAGGCATGGGAGGAAATTCCAAAATCATGTTTTCACTTGAGAGACCCTTCCTCCTCTCTTTGATTTCATGTTCTTTCTGTTCATTTTTAATTGTAATTTCTTAAGTGTTTGTATTTGTAATTTTGTTTTAGTACATGTTTATTTCTCATTATATATTAATATAATCCACCCATAGTTTTTTAAGATTAATGTTCTTAAAATAGTTTAAACAAAGTTAAAATATATTTTCTATTTTTCTTCCTCATTGAATCAAAATTCTGTTTTTAATTCTCATTACTGTTCATTTGTGTGTGTGTGTTCGACACACAACTCTTTTTTTAACCCTTTCTTTTTTCATCACTTATTAATTCATGAAAATAAAATTATAACCATATTCTAAACCACCCAAATGGATGAGTAAATCTATCATGGGGGTGATTCATAATTTGGGGATATTAAGTGATTGAGAACCTTCACTAAATGAATATTCATTAAATTAATATTGGGTATGTTGAACTTAATATATCTTGGATTGATGACATTTTTTGTTTATAATGTTGATTCCAGAGATTATTGGAACCAAAAATACACTACCATAAATAAGTAATGGTAATGATTATAACCCTATGTTAATTTATGGCTTGGATTTAAGCTTTAACACTAGGGAATTCTGATCAAAATCAACTTGTAAAGTGGATATTAATTTAATTCAATATAAAACGAAGCTCAAGGATATAATAAGATTTAATACCTAATAATGAACTCACCCCAATTTTTATCAATTTTTTAAATAAAAAATAATCCATTAATTATTTAATAATCTATTCAAACTAACCCCCCAATCAAAATATAATTAAATAAAAACAATCGACTATTAAAAAGTATCATAATCGAGGATTCGACCTGAGGGATGCTACACACATTTGCAGAGCACCAGAACTTTGACTGGTCGATAGGCGACAATTAGATTTTCTTTCAAATGGATCTGTTTCTAGTGATGGTGCAATTATGTAGATTTTTTTTTGGATATTATAAAAAAACAAAAATTAAATTAAATTTTCAAAAAAAAATGAAAAAAACACACAAAATACCCACCTTATCATAAAAATCATAAGCAGAAACAAAAACAAAGAAAACCCCATATTACTCTTTCTTCCAAAATCTATCTGAATACCCCTTAGCCTCCCAAAAAAATCCCTCATATCTGATTGACCTTTCAATTGAGAAAACACTTTGGAAACTTATGAGGAACATAAGAGATAATCAACTCATTCAAGAACATGTCCTTGTCCAACCAATTGAATTAGATATAGACAATCCAATGGAAAAACACTTGATGAACTTGCTTTCCCAGATATGAATTACCAACCTCTTGGTATTCAATATCCAAACATAGAGTTTGACTTCTAACTCAAATATTTTTTGATTCATATTCTCCCTCATTTCCACGAGCTATCCAGTGAGGATCCACATCTCCACCTTAAAGAGTTCCAAGTGGTGTGCTCTACCACGATGGCTCAAGGGGTTTCTGAGGAAGAAATAAAACTCTGAGAATTCCCATTCTCCATAGAGGACACTTCTATGTTATGTATTTAATACCTCCCTCCTGGATCAATAACCACATGTAATGTAATGAAATGACTTTTTTTAGATAAACTATTTCCTCCTCCTTGTATTACTTCTATCCGAATCTAAATAAGGGGTATTCTTCAATTCCCATTTGAATCACTCCATGAGTAATATGAGAGGTTCAAAAGGTTTTTTGCAGCCTGCCCACACCACCAAATCCCAGACCAACTCTTGATCCTATACATCTATGAGGGGTTATTGGATATGGAGAGAACTCTCATTCATGCCACAAGTGGTGGTGCTCTTGTTGATAAAACTCATGCAGCTGCAAGAGATCTCATAAGCTACATTTCTACAGTCACACAAAAATTCCATACATGAGAACATGCTCAAGTCAAAAAAATTGAAGAGAATCAATCTATAGATACCAACAAGATGGCCGAGTCGATTATTGAACTTATAGGTCTTCTGAGACAACTAGCTGTGGCGGCCAAAGCCCCAACCTCATCTTCTCCACAATCTCTATTTCCCCGAACTATCAAGAATTGGGGAATCTATATCTCCCCATGTTATCCAACATACACATTTCCACAACTTCAAGACGATAAATATGATTCATCTGGAACAATGGAGCTCAATGTAGTATATGCTTTGTGGAACCCCAACACTCAACAATTAGGCCAATTTTTTTAGAAACTTCAACAACCTCACTCTGAGACCTTCTCTTCTACCTATAACACTAACATGAGATATAGGAATACCATTTCTCATCCACCTCAATACCCTTATCAATACATAAACCAATTATAATATTGTTGAGGTGGTGGTAACTTCCATCAACCTTGCGCATTATTTCATCAACCTCAAAGGAACAATCCTCCTCCGGGATATCACTATCCCAGTGAGCCTTCACAATTCCCAAACTAATACAATCGCTTTCCTAAAAAAAAATCAAGGTAATCCCAATCTGGGAAAATCCTCTTATTCTGAGAAACCATGGGAAAGTGCAGTGGAAGATCTCTCCTCCTTCACTCGCTCCATCCTCATAAACATTAAATCAAAAATTGGTCAAATTGCATCCCACATGAGCCATCAACAACAATCAAATACTTCCCAACTCCCAGATCAACCATTACCCAACCCCCAAGGGTAATGTCATTGAAATTCACATGGATTAGGAATGAAAATTTGTATGCCTTATGTTAATTCCTCCAACCACCTTTTAAATGTTGACCAAGAAAATGAAAAGAAAAAAACATGAAAAGGAATCTTAATCTATTTCCTCACCTCCTTTTATTCCACATAGGAACCCAATTCCATTCCCACAAGATGTTTCTAAACCAAGGAATTCCTTTGAACCCGATCCTGAAATGATCGACATGTTTAGACGTGTTGAATTCAACATTACTCTCTTATATGCCATTAAACAAATAACTAAGTATCCCAAGTTTCTTATGGAATTTGGAACTCATAAGAGTCAACTTAGGACCATTGATAATGTTTCAACACAACATTGTATTCCCATAATGTGAAAAGATCCTGAGACGTTTATAGTTCCATGCCAAATTGGATGTTTCAACTTCGATGATGAACTCATTGAACTAGGAGCCTCAATTAATTTCATGCCCAAATCCATATTCTTTAACTTTGGCCTAGGTCCATTTCACCCAACAGGTGTTGTCATCTAGTTAGGAAATCAATGCACAGTGAGTCCTGAGAGAAAAATTGAGGATGTACTTGTCCGAGTCAATGATCTTATCTTCCTAGCTGACATCTATGTCCTTGACATGGAGGTTGGTACAACATCATTCCAATCTTCTATGATTTTAGGAATATTGTTCCTCATGACATCTAAAACCAAAATTTATGTCCATACAGGCATCTTATCCATTGAATTTGGGGAACAACTGGTAATGTTCTATATTTTTTAATCCATGTGATACCCATCAGAGAATGAATTTTCATTCTCTATCCATTCTTCTAAAACTCACTCTATGATTTTATTCAATACGAATCCATCTGATTCTTCCTATTCCACTGATAGAGGAGTTTTGGAATATTTCATCCATATTATCCAAGTCATAAATGGAGAAGTTGATGTTGACATTATAAATTCAATCTCTATTGATCTAAAGGATATTGAAAACTCTTACGAATCCCAACTCACCTCTGGCCTCCACTAATCCCAGATGGATGGTAATGGGGGAAATGAACATGCATGTTCATTTTTTGATTAAAACCATATTATCCAACATTCATCATTTTATATCCATGATTTTAAAATTTCTGTTATATGTGAGGTGATCCTTAAACCAATGTGTTTATACTGTCATGATGGTAGTAATGTTTGTGATATTTTTTCACTAATTAATAAAGTGATCATTGGTGAAGTCAAAATTGACCATTCATTGGTGAAAAACATTAATATAAAGGATATTGAAATTTTTATTCAGTCTTATGACTCCACTGACCCTCATTACTCTACATCGGTATGTGACGAAACAAATGATTCAAAAACAATTGGGATATCATACTCTAGATTCTTTTTTTCTGATACTTTCATAAATGAACCATCAGAATTGAGACATATTCCTAAATTTCCATGCATAGAAAACCATCACTTGGTGGATAAAATTATTCCTTCCATTGAAGACCAAATGAAGGATTGGCATATTCTCTTTCCACACCCGTTGAATTACAAGTACACAATCAAGGAAGGGGATAAATTATCCAATGAACAATCAGGAATCCAAAAGGAGATGTTTTTCTGGAAGCATACTAGAGTTTAGAAAATACGGTGGCCACCATCAGACTATAGTAGTCCACTGCAACTGTCCAACTGTAGAAAAAATAAATGATGCACTTCTTGGGAGCCAACCCAAGTTTTATTTTACTTTTATAAAATTTTAATTTATTTTTCAATTGTCATTAAATGAATAATGATTTTTGTTTTTGGTTATATTTTATATTATGGATATTGGTTAAAGAATCACCATGATAGGACACACATCCTATAAACCACATCTACTTCCATCAGATCCAAAAATTCAATAGTAGACCCACCACTAGATGGAGATGGGTACACCCCAAATCCCAACCTGTGGGAACCTCTACCCCTTTAACTCTCTCTATATCTTCCTCTCTCTTCCATTTTCTTCTTCTTCTTCCCCTCTTTTTCATTTTCTTACCACATTCTTTATCAAACCCTTTTATTTTTCTCTTTCTCTTTTGTCTGGGTGTGTCATTATATAAAACTAAAAAATCATAAAAAATTAAAAAAAAACAAATCCTTTTATAAATATATTAATAAAGGGGTATACATACTCAACATCCAATTATTTAATTTTTTCCAACCATTTTTAGGTGTCAAAAGACATATTTTCATCTAAAAAAATTTGTATTTTTATCATGAAATTTCATAAATAATTTTGTTTCAAAACCAACAAATTTGGAATGCTCAATTTTTGATTTATAAACTGGTTTTCCCCAACCATGAAGAAAAACAATAGATTTCATGATAAGGCCAACTATTTCCATCTTTTCAAAATGTGTTTTCTTAACCCCATTTGTGAATATTGATTTTGTGGACCTTCTAGACGAATTTCTTTCTTTGGTGTGCATTAAAATGATAGATGCATATTCAAAACCTCATGATAATCACAATAGCCAATTACCCTCCCATTAACCTTACATTAATATTACTTTTAAAAGCCCCTATAATCCTATGGAATTCTTTTCTTTGATATCCATATTACAAGACCAATACATTATCCCTCCCAATATTTACATGGATTTTCAGTGATTTATTTTTTGAAATTTAATTATGGGAGAATGGATTTCATTTTTGGGTTCCCTTTTACTAATTTTCAATATGATATCATATGATTGTGGTAACGCATCTATTTTATTATGGTTGAGAGGTTATCATTCATTGTGATTTGGAAATTTATGTATGATTATGAAATATTGTTAAAATTTTATTGACAAGTGTTCAAAAAATTCAAAAAAAATTAAAAAAAAGAACAAAAAAATGGTTGTGACTTGGGAAGGTCAAAAATAACTCTTCTTCAACCTTTGATCTTGTTATAAATATTAAAATTATTTTCGTTATGATATCAAACATGGGTTGGGAGATGACTATGAGATCTATTTAAAGTTCACCTTTCTAAAAATGCTACAAAAATGAAAAAAATGAAAAGAATAATATAGAACACTTATGTCATTCAGAGAATTTTTGTGTTTTGTAAATATTTCATCTTCAGATTCCCTTAAAATTTTCTTCCTCTCTTGTTTATTTCTTCAGACAATAATTCCCTTGTAAATATGTGTTTCTATTTCCTTCCATGTTTTATTTAAAAAAAATTGTACATTATTTTACCCATGCTAATATTTTACCCCTCTTCTCCTCTCTCTTGGACATTATATTCTTATCGTCCCTTAGCCAATGAAAAACCCCTTAAAAGACCTTTGGATTCTTGTGAACTTTTGGATAGGGAATAAAATCTGGGATCTCTTTCAAACTCTATAATTTTAAATTTTTCTTAGTGAATGAGTGAAGCTCCATAAATTTATTGTATCATCTTATGAGGAGTATGTTTTGTGTGCCACCATTTTCTACTTCTAAATTTGAGCATGAAAAAATTATTTTTTTGGAAATTTTTTTATGTTACAACTTGTGGTGGAATTAAATATGGATGTGTTAAATATTTTAAACCTCCCCGGATTGGTGAAAACTAAATTTTAATATTTGTTGGTGATAGAAAATGATTTTGTAATGTTTTTATATTTGTTGCACATGAGGACATACACTAGACTAAGTGTGGGAGGGGTTATTTATTAATATTTTCATAACATTTTATATACTCCATGTACTAATTTTATATGAAATGTGCATAATTTGTCTGAAAATATTAATGTTTAAATATTAAATACAATTTTTGAGCACTATTTGAATTATTCCAGATTCATGTCTATTTAATGTTTTAATAATACATATCACCATACTAATCTAAATTATATGGTTCTTATTTTCTAGGATTCTGTATTCTATTTTCAAAATATCATAAGAAGGAATTATTGGCCAATTCCTCCATTTTAAGGATCATATGGACCACACAAAAAGGCCCATAGAATCTGTGAAGAAACTGGTGCATCTATGAAGATTGAATTACTAGGCTCAATCCAGAAGTCCAAATTTATTTATTTTCCTCCAAAGTTTAGGGTACAATCTAAGGAGTCCGGGATAAAATGTGCAGGTCCCAAATCCAAAAATAGGGGGCCAAATGAATCTTTTAAGTATATCCCACATTTCTGTTCGAGAATTAAGATCATCACACCAAAATTTGATATTTCTCCTAATATAGACTGTAACATCCCAAGAAAATAAAGAATATTACAATTTCATATTTAATAATATTTTTTAAATAAATATTGATTTTTATTTAAATGGGATTCTATATATAATGGAATAACTGAAATGCAATAATGGTTTTCTCCGAAGTCTTATGTTGCACACAATGCTGAGTCATACTAAAAAATAATATATTGTTGTTATTTTAAATGGTAGTTAATTCCTAGCCATTGTAATGGAGAGATGAACAGAACTAACTAAAATATGACTATAGATTCTTGATGAAAAATTTTACATTTATCCAATAAAATATAGAAGCTTAAAATCTGAATGAATCTAATTTTAAGCATAAATACTCTCATATTCTTTAAAATGTTGATTCACTTCCTTTTGATGGAAACCCATCATTATGTATAGTTTTTTCCACTTTTAAATTTTATATTTGAAAAAATAAAATTCTTATTTATAATCATGACATCAAAATTTACTTTGGGTAAATTTTTGGTATTTTTCTGATAAAGTTCATTTCTTAATGATTAGTAAAAAATACTGCATTTAAATTCAAAAATGCCTTTAAATATAATTTATTTATATGGTTATATTATCTTTTTAAATGTTTTAAAAGTGTAATTAGAATATATTTTTACCATTTAATCCAATTTTGGTCATTGGAAGTAATTTCACTTTGAAATCAGATATAATCTAGTGACAATCTTTTGATAGTTATTATTTCTTAAAAACACGCTTTTTGTTTTGACAATGGGAATTAATTTAAATAAATTAATTCAACTTTTATGTTTTGAATTTGGTAAAATATAAATAATTTTGGAATTAGTAATATCAAATATAGCTTAGGCTGATTTTTTGGTTTATTCTAAAATCCTTCAATTTTTGATGAATAGTGAAAACACTGAGTAATAGTTTAAAAACTGAATTTTTCATTTAAATAGATTTTACCACTTCTGTAAATTAAATTTCTAAAAAATGACATACATTTTTGTTTTCAGTAAGTAAAATTTGGTTCAATAATTTGAATATAATTATTGTTAAATAGAAACTTTTGACTTCTATTTACCGAGGTTAAAGGTAAATAGGATAATTCAAGGTAAAAAATATATTATAATACTATTAAATTACCCTAACATGTATCCTAATACTTTTTGTTGACACATTTCCAACCATGGGAATACTTTTATCTATTTTTGGACCACATGGAGCCACTTAAGAGTGATTATGACACTTTATATTAAATAATTTAAAGTAATGACAAAAATGAAAAAAAACATGTATCTTTTAGTAAATCAATTCTTGCAAGGGGTTATATAAGTTATCACTTCAACTATAAATATTAATTTGAAATATAAAAATATTTCATACTTTTTTGTATTTTTTTTATAATTTTTAGAAATCAAATAAATAAAATTATTTATGAAACAATAATGTTGTAGTGTTTACCTAATTAATGAATGATTTAAATAAATAAGATTATAAACATAAAAACAATATAAAATCCAGTACAATTCTTATTGGATGGTTTTATTTCAATCAAGAGTCATCTTAACTTTTACTTTAATAAGTTTTGGACCTTCAGAAATTGAAAATCATTATATAGTAAAAATAATATTTTCAAACTTTCATAAAGAGCCCCTCCTCCCCCAAATAAAAATCCCTCACCTCAAACCCATTAATCACACCTCTAAAGCCCCTTAGATCATCCAAACTCTTCACAAATAAGATATTAGTATCCTTATTTTCTACATAGTAGCCTTACCATAGGCAGAAGGGACTTCAAGAAATCATTTTGGTTCAAACCAAAGGAAGTTATCTGATTTAAAGGTAACGTCTTCTCTTAAGATCTTTTCGTTTATTTTACTTCTCCAACCCCATAATCTCTTTTTATTACTTTAAGATTTTACAAAATAATTATTCTAAATATAATATTTGGTTTTTATGATAATTATTAGAACTAAACTTATAAACACCTTCATCTAAGGGGTAAAGAATATATTGTTTCTGTGGAAGGAGAACTAATGCCTCATGAAACAATGATTGTTTAATATTCTCCTACCAACTATTATGGTGGACACTATGATGAAACTATATTTATATGTGATATATATTTTATTTATATTGTCTCTATACTTTTTTATTTTTCATTTATAGTATACCGTTATGGTTTCCATAATGGGTAAACACGATAATTTAATTTGAGGTAGTGCAGACTATCACCCCATCAAAGTGATATGATTCGTTAATGCCTTACGTGGAACATATAAATGATAGAATTAATGAAATTATATATGATATTATAATGTAATAATAATATACCTATGTATCATTATGTTTTCATTCCATGAAATATGAAATTGAAATGAAAGTAGTGTTCATCCGTACACACGTCTTACCGTCTCCATGAACAGTGCATTTCATTTATATCCTCCAAATGGTAATTACTATTGTAAATACATATATATATACAGGATTTATATGATATATATGATATATAAATCCTGAATATCATTTTGGAGATAATGTACATTTGTCTACATCAACAACATGAAATTATAAGAAGTTCTTTTTTGACTCAAGTACAAAATATCGACAAAACAACCATTATTAACATAAATGATTGCATAATGTTTATAATATGGTAATAAGTAATAAAAATGAATAATAAATTCGAAAAGGGTTCTTGATAAAGTATAAATTAACTTTATTTTTTTATTAAATAGATTAAAGAATGAATGGGTCAAGTCAGACATGAGGTAAGGGGTTTCTTATCTCACTTTTAATTTCATGAGATTTCCGTTATTCACCACATATTTATTGCATGCGGTGTATTGTGTACTAAAATTATATATATTATCATGATTCTATTTATATTCACAGTATTCATTGATTAATTTGGTTGTTATTAACTTTTGTTTATATTACTCGATTCGTCACAACGTGGTAAGGGGTTTTCATCTCACTTTTTATTCCTGTGAGATTCATGCTATATTACCACTCTTTCCATTTGTGTGGTGTTAGTACTACCCATGATTGTATTATTTGTGTAATATACTTTAATTTATGGGTAATTTCATATTCATTTAATGATTCTTCTTTAAGGGGTTGTATGTTTCATAAGTTACCAAATCTGTAAGGGAATCGTTCACCCTCCTATTTTTAAAATACTTATTTTCGTCATGTCTTTTAATTTAGATCTTCATATTTTGGGATATGTTCTTTTATATCATTATTTTTTTAAAACAAATTCCATGTTATTAGAGACCCTTATCCCTCCCATCAACACATTTTCTAAATTTTAAAGTGATGTTGTTAGGCTGTCAAATTTCTATAAGAGAACATCTAAAACCAATTTCAATTATTTTGGATGAAGTTATACATCTTGATTATGGTGTTCTATGAATATCTGGGAATGACAGATGATTGTTTCACATATAATATCCACTTACATTTGGTGTATTCTTATTTTTCACACATAATTATGTCATTGATTTTTCTTTAATCCAAGGATATGATCTTTGCAAGGGACTTTGTCTCAATTTACATTCCAATGAAAATTATTTATTGTTATACACGATTTCACTTTTATATGGTTTATATACTACCCTTTGACATATTATATCATGAATCCACTTCTTATCAAGATATTATAATCTTTGATTATTGTTTTTCCTCCATTATTTGTATTCAAGAATCTCTCATTTAGTTAGGAACTCTTTAACTAAAATATCATTTTAAATGTATAGAACATTTATACTTATAAATCATTCACATTAATTTCCATGATTTAAAAATGGTTTTAAGGATTTATTTATATGGACATGAGTGTTTTGAAATTAAAATTTCTTCCAAAAGCTTCAAAGTGGTATTTGACACTTTGAATCAAAAATATCTTTATTAAAGGTTTTAAATTATTTTGAAAATGGTTTGATAAATCATTGATTATGTCAATATATAAAAAATATATATTTTGATTGAAATATGGAAATGTTATATTTATTTTCTGCAAGTATTATGTGTTATGAATATGTTATGGTTATTGAGAATTTTTCACGTATACAGGTGCTTCTGTGGTAAACCTATGGCGGTGAACATGAGAGAGCTCTCCAATGCATTGGGAAACGTGATAGAGGTAAAGGTTTTTGTATATCTTAAGATATTTAGGGAATATAATGTTATGGGTTTTCCAAATGTAACTCTCTACGTTTCTTTGAAAGCTATAATGTAAGTATTTTTTGGATGCCAAAATTTACCTTTTTGATTTATGATTTCTGTGTGTTATTCATAAATCGTATAATTTAAAAATGTATGTTATGATAGAAAAGTATGGTTTCATTGATTTGTATATATTGATGGGCTAATGTTTTCTTTATTTTATTGCCCTTACTGGGCTTTTTATTCTCGTCCCATGTTTTGAAATGTTTTTCACATAACATAAAGATGAGTAGGGTAAAGGATGGGATCAAGGAAAAGTCATGTTATCCAAAAAATGGAACTAGACATGTTTCTTTTTATTAGGAGTTTTTATTTTATGAAACAAATTGAAACTGATCAGAATTGTCTACTTTTTATTTATTTTTTTATGTAATAGTTATGGCCCAATTCTCTAAAAATCAAAAACCTGAAAAGATCTTAAATGTGAATTATTCAAAAAATTCAAGATTATGTAATGTTTAAGGCTGGGTTATTATAGTTTGTATCAGAGGATGGTTTAGATAACATTAGAGGTTAGGGTGTAATTTATGCATAATTGACATGACCATAATGGTTATCATATTATAAAGAGTCATAGTTATTTTAGATGTGATAAATGGTTATTACATTTGAGGGTGCAAAATGAAAGGCATTATTTAACCTTTGAGGATAAAATAAGTTATGATTATTTTTGAGAAATTTGTCTCATTTTTTTTGTGTGTTATGAAATTATATAAATATATATAAATTCATGTATATATATTTGAAAAAGTATAACATGCATATCATGTGACAAACCTTCGTGTAAGAAAAAGCTGTGGGAATCGAACCCACAACCAAGGTGTGGTTGGTATTTTTCACCTACCACTAGAATATTTAAAGTCCCCTATTAGTATGACTAATAAATTTTGGTTAAATGATATTATATATTAATAATAAGTTAATTTGGGATCTTATATTTTATTAAATGGACATCCTTTTGTAGGAAAATGATTTGTGATTAAGTGATAAAGTGTATTTTGGATGACATTATCACTTTTGGGAACACTATATGCTTAAGGAAAATTGAATACTATGGGATTCAATTTTTGGGGTAATGTTTGAAATGTTATTTTGGAAGAATATATTCTTTTTATTTTGGACATAAGTTGATTTGGGTTATTTATAGAAATGATTAACCAATCATATAGAATATGTGATTAGGTTAATTACACATCAGTATGAGACATTAAGAGTAGTCGATATTTTTGGAGATAAATGTTTAGATTTACTATAGAAGACTATGTGATTAAATCCTTATTAGTTTTTGGATTCAAAATTAGTTTGGATTGTTTCAAATTATTTTAAGGACATTTGTATATTTAATGGTCTTTCTTGGACTTTGGGTACTTTTTTATTAATATTCGAGATTAAGAGTAGTATTTCTTTTTTTAACGGATTATCCTTTTGGGGATTATCTAATCTCGTAATAACATATTTTCGTTTTGGTTAGTGTATAAATATAGGGGAAATATATGGTGCACATTTTTTGGAAAATTTGATTATCTAGAAGTTGATTTTAGAGCTTTTGATGTGTCCAATTCAACTTGAATAATCATCGTTTGGAGAAAAGAATAGTTGTTTGTTATAATTTAGTAAAGGAAATAAGTCTACATGATAAGTATGTATGTGCCCTTGTTTTTTTAGTCAACATCATAGAAAAATTCTTCAACTCTATAAAAATGAATTTAAAACAAAAATGTTTTCCATTTAATTTTCTTACTGGGAAACCTAGGAACATTTATCCCATCACAAATTTGAGGTTTTCTTGTTGTTAACTTTATTCTAATCATATTTTCTATCACTATACATTAGAACATGACACTAATTTTCTACTCCATATCCGTGTTTTCATTGAATCCATGTATTGGTTATCTTAGGTTACCTGTGTACTTCTCTTTCTTTCTTTTACAGTGATAGTTTTATTTACTCTTTTTCCGATGTGGGACTTTCAATGATGTTTCTAAGCCCAATTTTAAAATTGTAAGGATGCAATTTCCAAAAGGGGGGAAGGATGTAACATCCCCGAAAAATAAAGAAGAAGGCATTTTTTCATTTATTAATATTTTTTATTTAAATATTAATTTCATTTTAAATGGGATTCTATATTCAATGAATTACATGACACACAACAATGTGTTTCTCTGAAGTCTTATGTTGCACACAATGCTGAGTCATACTGAAAAATAAGAACATATTATTATTTTAAATGGTAGTTAACACCAATACAATATAATAGAGGGAATGAAAAAAACTTACTACCATATTATTATACATGTTTGTTAAATTTTTTTTAAATTTTTCTAATAAAATTTAGCGGCTTAAAAAATGAATCAATCTAATTTTATGCATAAATACTCTAATATTAATTAAATGGTCGATTTATCACCTTTTGATGGCGACCCATTGTTAAATATAGTTTTGGTCACTTTTATATATTATATTTTAAAAATATAATTTTTCTTTATAATCAGGTCATCAATATTTACTTTGGGTATATTTTTAGTATTTTTCTGATAAATTTCATTTTTTCATGAATATTGAAAACTGCTGCATTTTAATTCAAAACTGACTTTTTATAAAATTTATTTTTATGGATAAGTTATATATCTAAATGGTTCTAAAGCCCAATTAGATTATATTTTTACCATTTAATCAAACTGTGGTTATTGGAAGTAATTTCACTTTGAAATTGGACATAAAAAGTATCAATCTTTTGATAGTTATTATTTCTTAAAAACACGCTTTTTGTTTTGACAACGAGGATTAATTTTAAACTAATTAATGAAAATTCTATGTTCTGAATTTTTTAAAATATACATAATTCTTTAATTTGTAATATCAAATAAATCTAAGGCTTAATTTTTTGTATTTTTCTGAAAACCAACAATTTTTATGAATAGTAAAAACATTGAGTATTAGTTAAAAATAGACTCTTTAATTTAAGTGAATTTTACCACTTTTGTGAATTAAATTTTGAAAATCCAACATACATGGATTTTATCTTTAAGTAAAATTTGGTTTAATAAGATGAAAATATTTTTTGGTGAATGGTAACTTTTGACTTCTATTTACCACGGTTAAAGGTAAATAGGGTAGTTTAAGGTAAAAATAATATTATAATAATAAATAATTACCCTAAAATGTGTCCTAATCTTATTGGATGATAATTTTCTGACCATAGAAATCATTGGGTCTATATTGGGACCCCATGGATCCACTGAAGAGTGATAAATACACTTTATATTAATTAATTTAATGTAATGACAAAAATGACATAAACATATATCCTTTAGTAAATAAATTACTACATGGGGTTATATAAGTTATATCTTAGACTATAAATATTAATTTGGAAGCTAAAAATATTTCCTATATCATGGTATTTTTTTGAAATTTTTATACATCAAATAAATGAAAATATTTTTGACACAATAATGATGCAGTGTTTACCTCATCAATGAATGATTTAAATAAATAAAATTATAAATATTAAAATAGTATCCATAACATATCCAATTTTTATTGGATGATTTTATTTCTAAAACAATTCATCTTATATTCTAAATTATTAATTTTAGGTTCTTTAGAAATTGAAAATAATTATATAATAAAATAATATTTTCAATCATTTCTAAAGAGCCCCTCCTCCAACTTATAAAAAGTACTCACATCTAACCCATTATTCACACATGTAAATCCCCTTGGATCACCCAAAAACATCCCAAATAATTTCTCAAAATACCTATCTTCCACCTAGAAGCCTTACCTTTATATATAAAGAACTTCAATAAATCCTTTTGGTTTAATCAAAATAGAGTTACCCGATTTAAAGGCAACGTCTTCTATTAAAGTTCTTTTCTTTTATTTTACTTCTCCAACCACAAAAAAACGTTTTAGTCATTTATTTTAGAACAAAATAATTATTCTCAACATACTAGGTTTTTTTTATGATAATTATTCTAACTACACTTACACACACCTCTGTCTAATGGGTAAGGAACATACTGTTTTTGTTGACGGCTATCTACTGCCTCATGAAATGTTGATTGTTCAATATTCTCCAGCCCCCTCTTATGGTGTCCATTATGATGGTGATGTATTTATATGTGATATATATTATATTTATATTGTCTATATAGTTCTATATTTTTCATGTATAGAATACCATTATGGTTTCCATAATGGGTAAACGTGATAATTTATTTGAGGAAGTGCGGTCTACCACCCCCTCAAAGTGATATGACTCGTTCATGACATACATGGAACATATAAAGGGTATAAATAATTGAATAATATATTATATTATACTGTAATAATAATATACTTATGTATAATTAATTTCTTATTCCATTAAACATTAAATAAAAATGAAAGTTGTGTTCATGCGTACGTACGGCTTACCATCTCCAGGAATAGTGCATTTCATTTCTTACCTCCAAATGTTTTGTACTATTATAAATACATATATATATACTTGATATATAATATATATATGATATCTAAATAATGACTATAATTCTAGAGATAATGGACTTTTTACCACATGAACAACTTGTAATTATAAGAAGTTCATTTTTTACTCAAGTACCAAATGTCGACAAAACGACCCTTATTAACATAAATGATTGCATAATGTTTATAATATGGTAATAATTGATATAAAAGGATTAATAAACATAAAAAATAATATAATGAAATTTGAAATGAACTTTAGTATATTATTCATGATATTAAAGAATGAACGGGTCAAGTCTGACACGAGGTAAGGGGTTTCTTATCTCACTTTTAATTCCTTGAAATTTCCATTGTTTACCACTTATTTATTTCATCTGGTGTACAGTGTACTAAAATTTGATATATATTATCAGGATTATTTTTATATTCATGGTATTCGGTGATTAATTTGGTGGTTTTTATCTTTTGGTCATTCAACTCGATTGGTTACAACATGGTAAGGGGTTTTCATGTCACTTTTTATTCCTGTGAGATTCAAGCTATATTACCACTAGTTTCCTTTTGTGTGGTTTATGTACTACCCATGATTCTATTATTTTTGTAATATTTTTTAATATATGGGTATTTTCATCTTCATTTCATGATCCTTCTTTCTTGGGGTGTATGTTTCGTAAGTTACCAAATATGTAAGGGATCCTTTCTCCCTACCCTTTTAAAAAACTTCTTTTTGTTATTTATTTTAATTTCAATATTCATATGATGGCATATTTTGTTCTATATCCTTATTTTTTTTGCATTTTATGTCCATTTTATGAGAGACCCTTTTCTCTCTCATCAACTCATTTTCTGAATTTAAAGTGACATCGTTAGCTGTTGAATTTCTGTAAGAGAACTTCTAAACCCAATTTCAATTATTTGGGTTAAACATATAAATATTGATTTTGTCATGATATGATTATGTTTGAATGAAATATGATTTTCTTACACTTAATATCCACTTACACTGGGTGTATTCTTATTTTTTACATATAATTATGTCATTGATTTATCCTAAATCTAAGGATATGATATTTGCAAAGGACTTTGTCTCAATTTATATTCCATTGATATATATTTGTTGTTATACACCATTTATCTTTTATATAGTGTATATACTTCTCTTTGACATATTGTATCATGAATATTCTAATTATAATGATATTGTAAGCTTTTATTGAAGTTATTCAACAATTATTTGTATTCAGGCATCTCTCATTTAGTTAAGAATTTTTTTAACTAAAATATCATTTTAAAAGTTTCAAAGATTTATTCATCTAAATATTTCACATTAAGGCCCATGTTTTAAAAATGGTTTTAAAGATTTATTTATATGTACATGAATGTTTTGAAATTAAAATATCTTTCAATACCGTTAAAGTGGTATGGAAAATTTTGATTCAAAAAATTTCTATATTAAATGTTCTAAATGGTTTTGAAGATGGTTTGATAATGCATTGATTATGTCAATATATTAAAATTATATATTTTGAATGAAATTTGGAAATGTTGTCTATCATTTATGCTAGTTTTATGTGATTTTAATATGCTGTGGTTATTGGGTATTTTTCATGTATATGGGTGGTTCCGTGATAATTTTAGGGGGTGAGCTTGAGATGGCTCTCCAATGCATTGGATAATGTGATGGAGGTAAACATTAATGTCTCTATTAAGGGATTTATATAATATACAATGATGGGTATTCTAAATGTAACTCCTTATATAGATGTGAAATATAAAATGTAAGTATGTTATGGATGTCGCAAGTTACCTTTATTATTTAGGATTTCTGTGTGTTATTCACAAATCTTATGATTTCATAAGGTATATTATGATTGAAAAGTATGGTTTCATTGATTGGTATTTATTTATGTGCTAATGTTTTCATTGCTTATTTTATAACTCTTATTGAGCTTTTTATGCTCATCCCATGTTTCGAAATGGTTTTTATAAGAATTAAAGATGAATAGGGTCAATGATGGGATCAAGGAAATGTCATGTTGTCCAAATCATGGAATTATAGATGTTTCATTTTTTTAAGAGTTTTTATTTTATAAAAAAAATGGAAACTGAGCAGAAGTGTCTAATTTTTAATTTTTGAGAAGTAATAGTTATAACCTAATTCTCTAAATCTCTAAAACTAAAAAGATCCTCAATGTGAATTATTCACATAATTCATGATTATGTAATTTTTAAGGTTGGTTCCACATATAGACATACATTTGAGTTGAGGTTTTTCTTTGTGAAAAAAGAAGATATAGCCAGCTGAATTTTTTGAAGGAATCATTCGGATTTGAAGGCATCTTAATATTCAAAAATCAATCCACATTTCGGCCATAAAAAAGCATGGATAAAAATGGACAGTTTATAATTGTTTATTAATACTATAATGACATTTGATCCATAACTCCAAATTCCTCCAAATTTTGAGAGTAGTCTTCCAATATTATTATCTACAACTTTTATGAAGAGGATATCTCAAGATCCAGCTGCCTGGGTGGTCAAATTGTGAATGAATGTGGAGGGGAAGATTTGGAATGCGAACAGTCCACCTCCTTGGGCTATAAAACAACCCCCTATTCTCCGAGAATTATTTTGGAATTTCAGAATAAAGGTGGATAAATTTTAATGAACAAGGATCTTCCAAAGGCCTAGGATGACATTCCAAACTCATGTTTTATTTTTATAGACCCTTCCTCCTCTCTTTGATTTCATGTTCCTTCCGTTCATTTTCAATTGTAATTTCATAAGTGTTGGAATTTGTAATTTTTTTTAATACATGTTTCATTATAAATATATATTAATATAATACATCCCTTGTTTTGTAATATTAATGCTCTTAAAATATTTCAAACCATGTAAAAATCAATTTATATTTTTCTTCCTCATTCAATCAAAATTATGTTTTTAATTATCATCATTGTTTGTGTGTGTGTGTGTTCAACACTCATCTATTTTCTTATCCATTCATTTTTTTCTTCACTTTTTAATTCATCATCATAAAATTATAACAAGATTATTAACCACCCAAATGGATGAGTAAATCTCTTATTGTGGTGATTCATAATTTGGGGATATTAACCAATTGAGCACCTTCGCGAAAAGAATATTCATTAAATTAATATTGTGTATGTTGAACTTAATATTTCATGGATTAATGACATGTTTTTTTTAGTATGTAGATTAAATGGATTATTAGAAGAAAAAATAAACTACCATAAACAATTAATGGTAATGATTATGATCCTATGTTAAGTTATGGCTTGGATTAAAGTTTTAACACTTTGAAATTCTGATCAAAATCATCTTATGAAGTGGGTATTAGTTTAATACAATATAAAGAAAAGCTCATGGATATCATAATCTTAAATACCTAATAATGAACTCACCTCAATCTTTATAATATTTTTAAATCAATCATCATCAATAAATTATTTCATATTCTTTGAAAACAAACCCCCCCCCCAATCAGAATTCAATCAACTAAAAACAATAAACTATTAAAAATTATCAACACCGAGGATTCGACCCGAGTGCTGCTATACAAATTAGCAAAGCCCCAGAACCATGAACGGTCGATAGGCAACAATATTCCATGCTTTCAATAACCAATAACATATTCCATAAAATTTATGGAGACTATGAATATATAATCATTCTATTTTTTCGTAAAAATTCTCTTTTTATAATAAAAGATTTAATGAATTAAGTCTTTAGAGATCATCTTGACGAGTTTGGTCATTACTTATAGATAATTCTTATATCTATTCAAAGAATAAGGAAGGGAATCTAGATCACCTAATAATTGTACTAATGACCCTAAAAAGGGGAAACTATATGAAAAGTTAAAAAAAATCACTTCTCAATCAAAATTTTCATTTTTTGGGTCACATCATCTCAAAACATGGTATATCAGCAGATCCATCAAACATGGATGTTATTGACTAGGGGCCAGGACCAACCATGGTCATTCAGATCTATATTTTTCATGGTTTATCCAAATATTATTGATGTTTTTTTTTGAGAATTTATCAAGAATCTCTAATCCACTCACAATGTTAAATTGAAAGGGATATATATTTATCTGCATAGATAAATATGATGACTGTTTCAACGAACTAAAAAATTGTTAGGTAGTGAACAGGTTTTTCATTTCCCTATATTAGAGAACGGGTTTTAATATATATTAATGAATTCAATAAGTAATTTATAACAACCCATACTTTACATACACTGTTAATACTTCAAAATTGAAGCACACTTATTACAACATATGACAAAACCACAAAGGACTGTATAGGTATAGTGTCTTTAGAAACTGGGAAACATAAACAACTGGTTCATAAATCTTCTACAATGTCTCCCATTTATTTCATTATATCTAGGGTCCCTTTTAGCATATTCTACTTAATATCTATCTTCCTGACCTGGGGAAAAGAAAACATAAAAGGGTGAGCTCAAATGCTCAGCAAGGGCAAATAAAGGAAATAAAAATCATATCATATCTTTTTGAAAATCATAACCTGCAAAAGAGATCATAATATCTTAACATGGAATAAATCATAGAAGTGAAAATGAGATCCCCATAATTATAACATAAAACTTGAAACTTTGTGGCATGCACACATAATCATGGAAAATCATTTCTTGTTAGTCATGACTCATTGCCAAGACTATCTTAGTGGACAAAGTCCCTTTCTGAACCGAGTCACCCTCGTTCCAGTCCTGTTTCACTGAACCGGTATAACCTACCGTTCCAGCCATGTTTATCTCATGAGATGTAAAATCTTTACCCAATGCATTGGAGGGAGATATAGGTCCCACCCATCTTATAATGAATCCTTTCTTATGTGTGCCACATAATCATAAACTATACATCATAGCGTAACCCATGTAATAAAAATGGAATTCTTAAACAACATGACATCATAAAACAGTTCATATAAGATAAAGGAATTCATAAAAATATTTCCATCACAACATAATCAAATCCATGTAATAATAGGGATAAAAACAGAACCCTTTTATTATCTTAGATGGAAAATAATTTTGATAAAATACTTGAACTCCAATCTTGAGGAAAATATCCTTTCTATTTCAAAAACATTTTTCCTTTCATAACATGTCATATGACTTTAAAACAAAAGAAGATGATTAAAAATAATCTTGAAAACTTGTAAAGGAAGTTTCTTGGAAATAATGTTTAAAAATCCATTCATGCCGTATAAATTAAAAAAACATTCTTCGTTCTTTTGTCGGAAAAGTCAAAAAGTACCTCGTACGAAAAATGACAAAAGATTCCTTTCATACATATTACTAAAAACTCACCGAAGGGTAAAAATGGATTTAAACAATTGTAGGTGGATGTAAATAATATTACATATTGATGAAACATGGATGTGGATGATAAAATACACCCCATTAAATACTTACGAATAAACAATCTCGGAGAAAAATGAGATTGTGATATTTCCCTTACCTTAGGTCCAATTTGCTTTGTATGTGTCCAAAGCTCCTGTATAATGGTTTAAATAATGTTATTGACTTATTCCAGAATCATACATATTTATATGATATCATATATGGTCATATTCTTAGCTTCTTGTTAGTAATATTTCATTGTTACTTGTTACTCGGGTCTTTATTGCCTTTTGTTCTTATGCGTGTTTTGCCGAATACATTCTTATTCTTCTTTTAAGGTTATAGATACCTTATATCCAGAATGGTATTAGTGTAACATATATCATATTTATTCATTCAATTCATTTATATAATTACTATGTAATGATGATCATGTAGAACGAGTCGCATCACATCGTGGAGACGGTATTCCGTACGTACGCACGAGTGATGATATCGTTCCTATGATCGTGGAACTGTATTGGAGTATATATATATTATTTCAGTATCAATATTACTTTATAGTAATCATAAATACTTACTCATTACACCAGTATACCCATCCTTGTAAAGTGATGGTGGAAAAATAGATTACACCACGGCGTGGAGACGGTATTCCGTACGTACGCACGTGCGGTGATTTAATTTTTCCATAGGATGGATAGATGGTGAAATAGGGTTGTTTAATACTTATAATAACATATCAGTATATGAGTGATACTGATGTTATTAATTCATAATGAAACAACCTAAGAAGAAGAAGTGTAAGAAGAAATAAAGATGAAAGAATTGGTAACGGTAATTACCTCTTCTTTGAAGCGCCTCTTTGAGACCTCCTCTTAGGGCACTAAAATTGGTCTTTGAGGAAGACCAGAACCTCTAGGATTATTCTAGGGAAGTGGAGAGGAGAAAATGGTAGGGTTTGGCCGAGCTTGAGTGCTCAAATTGGTGTGAGGAGGAGGGGGAGGAGGTGCCCTTTTATAAGGGAGGAGAGGGACACCTTAGGAATATCTCAAAATATTATTTTATATTAAAGTAAAAATCGGTTTATAATGGTTCCAAAGGGTCTTATTTCGAAGCTAAAGTTGGAATGGGTAGAAATCCTATCATCCAATAGGATTTAGACAAGTTTAGGGTATTATTTTAACCTTATCAATTAGATTTAACTCTAAGTTAAATAATTTAACTTTTACCGTGTCTTTTTGTTTTCTTTCACTATATGGTTAATACACTTACTATAACATGCCTAAAGAACCCCAAATTGTTTATTATTAATATATATATTCTTATCTAAGTCATTTGGCCGAACCTTAGATTTTTAGGAATAAAATAACAATTAATAATATAATATTTGATTTAAAAACTATTTTGTGTCAATTTTGACACTATTTGATATATGATTTTTCTTAAAGTCATAACAGAATTATATGTTCGAAAAAAGTTGATTAAATCAACATTAATATATCATAGTAACCTATAAAATTATTGTAATTCATAAAAAGTCTCAAATTACAATTATTTTGGTGTTTATAACATCAATTATGTCAATATTTCATTAATAAGATAATTACTGCATCATCATTGTGTCATAAATAAATTAAATTATTTAATGTCTAAAAATTACAAATATAATACCATTATGTAGGAAATATTTTTATCTTTCTAATGAATATTTATAGTAGAATTTAGCTTATGTATAACCCCATATTAAAAATGATTTACTTATTAAACTTTGATTTTAACTATTTTAAACCTTCTTTAAATAAATTAATAATAAATGTCCTAATCTAATCCAAGTGGGCCTAAATGGTCATATTTTTATTCCTAAGTTTGTTTTTGGTCGAATTAAACTTGTCCAATAGAATTAGGACATGTGTTAGGGTAATATTAATATCATATTTACCCTTAGTTACCCTATTTACTATTAACCGCGGTAAAAAAAGTAAAAAGTTACTATTCACCAAAAAAATTATTTTTATCTCATTGAACCACATTTTACTTACTGATATCAACCGTGTCTGTCGGATTTTTGAAATTCCATTCACAGAAGCGGTAAAATTATGTTTTATGCAAAATTCAGTTTTTAACCTACCACTTAGTGGTTTCACTATTCATCAAAAATTGAAAGTTTTCAGAAAAATACCAAAATTTCACCCTAGGCTAATTTAGATATTCTGAGTCCAAAAATGAAGTCCATTTTGAAAAATAAAATTTATAAAATTTCAAAAAGTGGTTATTACTATTCATAACGGCTAGTTTTAATAGCATATTGTTGTTTAGTGAAACTCGGTATTGCGTGCGACGCAAGCTATCGAGGAAGGTCGTGATCGCGTGTAAAGAAAGCCAAGAAAGTGTTGTGTAGAAAAAGATTCCTTTGATGATTCATATAACATAAAAGTCTCGGGTGTTACATTATACCCCCCTTAAAAAGAATTTCGCCCTCGAAATTCGTCACTTTGTAACAAATAGATGAGGATACTTCTCCCTCATCATATCCTCAGGCTCCCATGTAGCTTCTTCAAGTTGGTGGTTCCTCTATAAAACATTCACCAATCGAGTGGTCTTGTTTCGTAGGACTTTTTCGCTACGATCCAGAATCTCTATCGGCTGTTCTTCATAAGAAAGCTCTTGCTCCAGCGGTAAAACTTCTGAGCTGAGTACATGTGAAGGATCTGGTATGTACTTTCTCAGGAGAGATACATGGAACACATCGTGAACTTGAGAGAGATTCGGTGGAAGCGCCAATCAGTAAGCTACCTTCCCAACACGATCCAGTATTTCGAAAGGACCGATATATCTAGGGCTCAACTTCCCCTTCTTTCCAAATCTCAAAACCCTCTTCTAGGGAGATATTCGTAAGAACACTTTATCGCCCACTTCAAACTCTAGGTCTTTTCTTCGGTTGTCGGCATAACTTTTCTATCGACTCTGAGCTGCTCTTATGTGTTGTTGAATAGATCTAACCTTTTCTGCCATTTCATCAACGAGATCAGGTCCTAACAGCTTTCTTTCCCCAACTTCATCCCAGCAAGTTGGAGTCCTGCATTTCTTTCCATAGAGAGATTCATAAGGAGCCATCTGAATACTGGAGTGAAAGCTATTATTATAAGAAAATTCCACCAAAGGTAGGTGTTGATCCCAACCTCATTTGAAATCCATAGAGCAAGCTCTCAACATATCTTCTAGGGTATGAATTTTTCTCTCAGACTGACCGTCTGTCTGGGGATGATAAGCAGTGCTGAAACTCAACTCTGTATCCAGAGTATGCTGAAGACTTCGCCAGAACTTCGAGTTAAATCTCGGATCCCGATCAGATATAATAGAAAGTGGTACTCCATGTAATCTTACCACTTCCATTACATATATCCTGGCAAGCTGATCTAGAGAGAAATCCTCTCCAATAGCAATGAAGTGTGCAGACTTTGTAAGACGATCAACTATGACCCAAATAGAATTATTTCCTTTGGATGTTTTAGGAAGTCCTGTGACAAAGTCTATAGTGATGTTTTCCCATTTACATTCGGGTATGGGTAATGGTTGTAACATCCCCTTAGACTTTTGTCTCTCAGCTTTAACTTGTTGACAAACCAAGCATCGAGAGACATATTCAGAAACATCTCTTTTCATGCCATCCCACCAGAAGTACTCTTTCAGGTCCCTATACATCTTCGTGCTTCCAGGATAAATAGAGAATGATGAACTATGAGCCTCATCCAGCAGCTCCTTCTTTAATTCGGGGATGGGAGGAACACAAACCTGATTCCTGAACTTTATTATCCCATCACAATCAAGGTTGAACTCAGGAACATTTCTCACCATCTTTTGTAACTCGACATCTTCTTTCTGTGCCTCTTTAATCTTCACATGTATAGATGGATGAACATTCATTTGAGAAAGATAAGATTTTTCCCCTTCCATTATAATTCCAAGATCCATCCTTTGTAAATCCATAAATATTGGATCTTTTGTGATCCTCATCATGGATAAACTAGCATGGTCTTGTCGACTTAATGCATCTTCCACATTGTTTGCTTTCCCAGGGTGGTAATGGATTGAGAAATCATAATCCTTAATCAGCTCCAACCATCTTCTTTGGCGCATATTCAGCTCCTTTTGTGTGAAAATATACTTTAAACTTTTATGATCAGTATAAATATCACACCTTTCACCATAAAGGTAATGCCTCCAAATCTTTAATGCAAAGATTACCGCAGCCAACTCCAAATCATGTGTTGGGTAATTTTGCTCATGGATTTTCAACTGTCGTGAGGCATAAGCTATCACCATATCAATTTGCATAAGAACACACCCCAATCCCTTCTTGGATGCATCATTGTAGATCACAAACCTTTCTCCACTACAAGGAAGTGTGAGTACAGGTGCACTGGATAACCTTCTTTTCAACTCCTTGAAATTCTCTTCACATTCCTCTGTCCAGACAAACATAACTCCTTTCCGAGTCAACTTGGTGAGTGTATTAGATAATCGTGAAAAATCTTTTACAAAACGTCGATAATATCCAGCCAAACCAAGAAAACTTCGATTCTCATTTACTGTTGTTGGTCTCGACCATCTTTCGATAACCTCTGTTTTTGCTGGATCCACAGATATCCCCTCTTTTGAGATTATGTGACCCAAAAATGAAACTTTTTGAAACCAAAATTCACACTTGGTAAATTTGGCATAAAGCTTCTCCTTTCTCAGGGTCTTCAATATAATTCTCAAGTTATCTTCATGCTCTTCCTTGATCTTTGAATAAACAAGAATATCGTCTATAAAGACTACCAAAAATTGATCAAGATAGTCTCTAAAGACTCTATTCATTAGATCCATGAAGATAGCAGGGGCATTAGTAAGACCAAATGGCATCACTATAAATTCATATTGTCTATACCTTGTACGGAAAGCCGTCTTTGGTATATCCTCCCTTTTGACCCTTAATTGATGATACCCTGAACGAAGATCAATCTTGGAAAAGTATTGAGCTCCGCGTAGTTGGTCAAATAAGTCATCAATGCGTGGGAGAGGATATTTTTTCTTGATAGTGATATTGTTAAGTTATCGATAATCAATGCAGAGTCTCATTGATCCATCTTTGTTCTTAACAAATAGAACAGGTACTCCCCAAGGTGACACACTAGGGAGTATGAATCCCTTATCAAGATTCTCTTGGAGTTGCTTCTTCAATTCCTGCAACTCAATTGGGGCTATTCTATAAGGTGTCTTTGAAATAGGCAAAGCACCCGGTACGATTTCTATTGAAAACTCAACTTCACGATTTGGTGGAAGACCCGGTAATTCCTTCGGAAAGACATCATCAAACTCCCGTACAATGGGCATATTCTTAATCGTAAATTTCTCACCAACCATTTGAGATAAATAACCTTCATTTAGTGGTATCAAGACCCATAAGATGGAAGGAATTTCCACTGGAAGGTTATGTTCATCCTTGCATCGATAGACGATCGTAGATTGATCTGGAATATGAAATGTGACTTCCCTTCTTTGGAAATTGATATGAGCTCCATGTAGAGAAAGCCAATCCATGCCAAGAACCACATCAAATTCCACTAAAGGAAGGATCACAAGATTTGCAGGAAGCACATTCCCACAAACTTCGATTAGAGAAGAATTATAAACTTTTGATGCGACTGTTGTGCAATTAGTTGTTGTCACAGCTAACTCAACATCTAATTGTTGAGGTAATACGGTGATACCCTTATAAAATTCTTTAGAAATAAAAGAGTGGGTGGATCCAGAATCAAATAAAACATTTGCTACTTTAAAGTGGATGGTAAGTGTACCTTTCACCACTTCGTTATCGTACTCCACATCGCTGATAGAAATTGCATGTGACTTTCCTTTGTCTTTACCCTTAAGATTTTTTTGACATCGACCATCATCATCAACCCTTGAATTTGGGCATTGATTGGCATAATGCCCCATCTCCTTGCACTTGAAACATTGAAGTGCAGTAGGTTCATTCTGTGTATCTCTTCCTTTGTTTGCGTTATTAGACATCTTCTTCCCATTATCACGGCATTCAAATGCCTGATGACCTTCCTTTCCACATTTAAAACATTTACTTGTCCCTTTAAGACAACTCCCTCCATGTTTCTTTCCACACATTGAGCATAAGGGAAAGCTCATCTTCTTTTCAGTGTGCTCTTTAGATTTTCCTTTGAATTCCATCTTCCTCTTCTTATCAAACCCATATGACTGATGGGTTACTCCAATCTCCATCTCGACTTTGATAGCACATCGAACGATTTCCTTGTAGCTATTGAAGTCCCGTATGGCTAACGCCCTTCGAAGACTTGGTTTTAAGCCACTAAATAATTGATCAATCTTACTCTCAGGTTGGATAATAATACCAGAAGCGTACCTTGCAAGTCTTGTAAAATTTGCTTCATAGGTACCAACACATTCATCATCCCTTTGCTTCAGTTCAAGGAACTCTTTCTCCATCTTTGTTCGGAGAATACGAGGGAAGTACTTATTGAAAAATAAGTTCTTGAACTCGTCCCATTCCATAGACTCAATTTCATCCCTTTTCCTCGTATTCTTAATAAGATTCCACCATTGATCAGCATCTCCTTCTAAATGATACACTGGTAGGATGACTTTATCATGTTCAGAACATTGAAGAACTGAAAATATCTTTCCAGTAGTACTAATCCATTGTTCAGCAACTAATTGTTCAGTATACCCACTGAAAGAAGGTGGACACTGCCTCATGAAGGATTAAACAGAATGTTACTCCTTCCTTTGCTCGTTTGGAAGCCCTACATGATTCATAGCTTCAGAAAGTTGTGTGAGCATGGCTACAAGATTTTTCATTCCAGCTCCCATATCGTTGGGTTGCTCAGGGGGACAATCATTTCATTGCCCATCGCATTCCGCATTAACACGGTTCCTTCGGGTTCCATCCATTGACTAAAACCAAGAAGAATAGTGTGAGCAACACTAATTATAATAGGAAAACCACATAATTCAGGAATAAAATTTTCATGCTTAAGGTCTTATCCTAGGTTATTCAAGGCCATTTCTAAAACACTAAGATTGTGTTCTATGCTTAGACTTATCCTTAGGGTTCTTACTAAGGCTTTCACATCCTTGTTTCCAAAGGTTGACTATACCTTTCCTCTAATACCAACTATAACGACCCATACTTTATATACATTGTTAATACTTCAAAATTGAAGCACACTTATTACAACATATGACAAAACCACAAAGGACCGTATAGGTATAGTGTCTTTAGAAACTGGGAAACATAAACAACTGGTTCATAAATCTTCTACAGTGTCTCCCATTTATTTCATCATATCTAGGGTCCCTTTCAGCATATTCTACTTAATATCCATCTTCCTGACCTGGGGAAAAGAAAACATAAAAGGGTGAGCTCAAATGCTCAGCAAGGGCAAATAAAGGAAATAAAAATCATATCATATCTTTTTGAAAATCATAACCTGCAAAAAAGATCATAACATCTTAACATGGAATAAATCTTAGAAGTGAAAATGAGATCCCCATAATCATAACATAAAACTTGAAACTTTGTGGCATGCACACATAATCATGGAAAATCATTTCTTGTTAGTCATGGCTCATTGCCAAGACTATCTTAGTGGACAAAGTCCCTTTCTGAACCGAGTCACCCTCGTTCCAATCCTGTTTCACTGAACCGGTATAACCTACCGTTCCATCCATGTTTATCTCATGAGATATAAAATCTTTACCCAATGCATTGGAGGGAGATATAGGTCCCACCCATCTTATAATGAATCTTTTCTTATGTGTGCCACATAATCATAAACCATACATCATAGCGTAACCCATGTAATAAAAATGGAATTCTTAAACAACATGACATCATAAAACAGTTCATATAAGATAAAGGAATTCATAAAAATATTTCCATCACAACATAATCAAATCCATGTAATAATAGGGATAAAAACAGAACCCTTTTATTATCTTAGATGGAAAATAATTTTGATAAAATACTTGAACTCCAATCTTGAGGAAAATATCCTTTCTATTTCAAAAACATTTTTCCTTTCATAACATGTCATGTGACTTTAAAACAAAAGAAGATGATTAAAAATAAACTTGAAAACTTGTAAAGTATGTTTCTTGAAATAATGTTTAAAAATCCATTCATGCCGTATAAGTGAAAAAAACATTCTTCATTCTTTTGTCGGAAAAGTCAAAAAGTACCTCGTACGAAAAACGACAAAAGATTCCTTTCATACATATTACTAAAAACTCACCGAAGGGTAAAAATGGATTTAAACAATTGTAGGTGGATGTAAATAATATTGCATATTGATGAAACATGGATGTGGATGATAAAATACACCCCAGTAAATACTTACGAATAAACAATCTCGGATAAAAATGAGATTGTGATATTTCCCTTACCTTAGGTCCGATTTGCTTTGTATGTGTCCGAAGCTCCTGTATAATGGTTTAAATAATGTTATTGACTTATTCCAGAATCATACATATTTATATGATATCATATATGGTCATATTATTAGCTTCTTGTTAGTAATATTTCATTGTTACTTGTTACTCGGGTCTTTATTGCCTTTTGTTCTTATGCGTGTTTTGCCGAATACATTCTTATTATTCTTTTAAGTTTATAGATACCTTATATCCAGAATGGTATTAGTGTAACATATATCATATTTATTCATTCAATTCATTTATATAATTACTATGTAATGATGATCATGTAGAACGAGTCGCATCACATCGTGGAGACGGTATTCCGTACGTACGTACGAGTGATGATATCGTTCCTATGATCGTGGAACTGTATTGGATTATATATATATTATTTCAGTATCAATATTACTTTATAATAATCATAAATACTTACTCATTACACCATTATTCCCATCCTTGTAAAGTGATCGTGGAAAAATAGATTACACCACAGCGTGGAGACGGTATTCCGTACGTACGCACACGCGGTGATTTCATTTTTCCGTAGGATGGATAGATGATGAAATAGGGTTTTTTCATACTTATAATAACATATAAGTATATGAGTGATACGGATGTTATTACTTCATAATGAAACAACCTATGAATAAGAAGTGGAAGAAGAAATAAAGATGAAAGAATTGGTAACGGTAATTACCTCTTCTTTGAAGCGCCTCTTTGAGACCTCCACATAGGGCACTAAAATTGGTCTTTGAGGTAGACCAGAACCTCTAGGATTATTCTAGGAAAGTGTATAGGAGAAAATGTCAGGGTTTTTCCGAGTTTGAGTGCTCAAATTGGTGTGAGGAGGAGGGGGAGGAGGTGCCCTTTTATAAGGGAGGAGAGGGGCACCTTAGGAATAACTCAAAATATTATTTTATATTAAAGTCAAAATCGGTTTATAATGGTTCCAAAGGGACTTATTTCGAAGCTAAAGTGGGGATGGGTCGAAATCCTATCAACCAATAGGATTTAGACAAGTTTAGGGTATTATTTTAACCTTATCAATTAGATTTAACTCTAAGTTAAATAATTTAACTTTTACCGTGTCTTTTTGTTTTGTTTCACTATATGGTTAATACACTTACTATAACATGCCAAACGAACCCCAAATTGTTTATTATTAACATATATATCCTTATCTAAGTCATTTGGCTGAACCTTATATTTTTAGGAATAAAATAACAATTAATAATATAATATTTTATTTAAAAACTATTTTGTGTCAATTTTGACCCTATTTGATATATGATTTTTTTGAAACTCATAACAAAATTATATGTTCGAAACAAGTTGATTAAATCAACATTAATATATCATAGTAACCTATAAAATTAGTGGAATTCATAAAAAGTCTCAAATTAAATTTATTTTGGTGTTTATAACATCAATTATGTCAATATTTCATTAATAAGATAATTACTGCATCATCATTGTGTCATAAATAAATTAAATTATTTAATGTCTAAAAATTAAAAATATAATACCATTATGTAGGAAATCTTTTTATCTTTCTAATTAATATTTATAGTCGAATTTATCTTATGTATAACCCCTTATTAAAAATGATTTACTTATTACACTTTGATTTTAACTATTTTAACCCTTCTTTAAATAAATTAATAATAAATGTCCTAATCTAATCCAAGTGGGCCTAAATGGTCATATTTTTATTCCTAAGTTTGTTTTTGGTCGAATTACACTTGTCCAATAGATTTATAACATGTTTTAGGGTAATATTAATATCATATTTACCCTTAGTTACCCTATTTACTATTAACCGCGGTAAAAAAAGTAAAAAGTTACTATTCACCAAAAAAAATATTTTTATCTCATTGAACCACGTTTATTTACTGATATCAACTGTGTCTGTCGGATTTTTGAAATTCCATTCACAGAAGCGGTAAAATTATGTTTTATGCAAAATTCATTTTTTAACCTACCACTTAGTGGTTTCACTATTCATCAAAAATTGAAAGTTTTCAGAAAAATACCAAAATTTCACCCTAGGCTAATTTAGATATTCTGAGTCCAAAAATGAAGTCCATTTTGAAAAATAAAATTTATAAAATTTCAAAAAGTGGTTATTAATATTCATAACGGCTAGTTTTAATAGCATATTGTTGTTTAGTGAAACTCGGTATTGCGTACGACGCAAGCTATCGAGGAAGGTCGCGATCGCGGGTAAAGAAAGCCAAGCAAGTGTTGTGTAGAAAAAGATTACTTTGATGATTCATATAACATAAAAGTCTCGGGTGTTACATAATTGATATTATTTCTCATTAAAAATTACATTGTTATAGTTTATGACTCTTGAAAAATGATGATTCATGATAAACATTACCAAACTCCTCATTTGGAGTTAGCTATGGTAATTTTCTCATTAAAGATATGGAGTCATTATATTTTTGGATAAAAGTGTGATATAAATATATATATAAATAACAAAAATGTATTTATATATTCACAAATAAAGAGTTGAATATGAGACAAATAAAATTTTTAGAGTTGATTAAATATTATGACTTCTCAATAAATTGGCACCCAAGGAAAGTTAATATGGTGGCAAATGCTTTGAGTCCAAATGATCATTCTAGCTTATTAGTGATGTGGAAACAAATAGATCCAATATTTCTATATTAAAAAATTACAGATTTAGAAATCCTGAAGGAAGGTGATAAATATTATCATTATAAATTTAATTTTCAACCATATATCTATGTGAATAATTAATAGGTGCAGAAAAATGATTTAGAACTACAAATGAAGTTTAGAAATTTCACTTAGTTTAACCATGATGATGACGGAATGATAAGGTTCATGAATAGTGTATGTGTTTCATACATTCCATACATGAAGAAGGAGTAGTTAAATAATACTAATATTTCTTCATTATCTATTAATCTTATAATTATATAGATTCATATAGAAGTGAATGTTTGTTTATAATATGATGGAAATAAGAATGATATAGAAGTGTTTTTATGTCATAGATTGGTATGTCAGCAATTTAATTCTAGGATAAAAATTTCTATGGTGTTATTACATCCATTACCCATACAAAAATTAAAACGGAAAAACACCACCATGAATTTTTTTAGACTCATCAATAATTCTAAGGGACATTTTGTTTTGTTGGTTGTAGTTAATCACCTTTAAAATTTAAAAAACATCATCACGATGAGGGAAAATTTCTCTCTGGATCATCTTTATAGTATATAAATTATGGAAGTGGTAAGATTTTATATATTACTATATTAAATTGTATCTAATTAGGATCTAAGGGTTACATCGTACTTCTAGTGAAGTCATGAATATGCACTAGATACATAGTTATGTTGGACACTACATATAATCCAAAGAGAGAAGGTTAGTATAAGAGAATAATTAAAACCCTATAGGATATGATAATATCTTATTATATTGATTTAAATGTTTTTTTGGATTAATACCTTCCTATATATGAGTTTTCTTACTATAATATATTTCACTTAAGCATTCAGATGGATCCTTAAAAGGCCCTCTATAAAAATAAGTGTAGTGATCCATTGTGCTAGAATGAAGTTGGAGAAAGAATGATATTATGACCTATGATAGCTAATGAAATTGTAGATAAGTTTATATATATTAGACAACAACAAGGTATCTTCTAGAAATCATAACATTTATATTAACAATCACCAATGTGATTTAGAATTTGAAGTTTGTGATAAGGTGTTTCTAATAATTTCTCCATAGGAGAAGGTAATAAGATTTAGAATGAAAGGAAAAATCATCCTTAAATATATCAATCCCATTGAAATTATTGCTCTTATTATTATGGTATCCTATTGTAGATACTTCTACTAAACCTCTCTCATATTTATGATTGGTTCTATGTATCTGTCCTAAGAAATTATATGCATGATCCTTCACATATACTGAACTCGGAGGTCATACCGCTAGAGAAATATATTTCTTACAAGGATAAACCTATAAAGATTCTAGATTTTATAGATAAATTTCTATGAAATAATACCACTCTCATGTACAATGATTTGTGGAAAACCACCAGTTTGAAGAAGCAATACAGGTACGTGATGATATTATTAGGCAAAAGTATCTTATTTTTTGTATCAGAGTGATGCTTTTCCTGGGATAAAATTATTTTAAGGGGGTTAGAATGTAATTAAATTTTTTTATAAAGTTTTTTTGAATAAATTAAAATTTATTTGATATCATTCATTACAAGAAACATCGATTTTATCTTTTCATACAGGTGACACAAAATTTTAAAAAACCTTGATATATTTTTAATATTGTTATTTAAATGAAACCATTATAACCTACTCATTAAAATTAAGGATATTAATACTAATAAATAACATTAATATTAATTTTAATGGTTATATATAAAAAATAATCTAGTAAAAAATACTTACTTTCTAGTAAAGGTTTATATATTTTGAAAATACTATTTTTTGAAAAAAATTCTTTTTTATATATTTTGGGAACAACAATAAAATTAATTTTTTTACAATTTTAGTATATAAATTTAAAAAATAATTTCATTTTTAAAATTACCAACTCAAAATTTTATTATTATGAATTATTGTAATTTTTTAAAAAAAATTAATTTCTCTAAGAATCGATAAAAATACAGATTTTTATTGAACATTTCATTTTCATTAAAAGAATATATAACGTTGAGTTTTGTATAAAAGTTGGTTAAAAATTAAAATTACATTTTTTATATGTCGATTAATCTAATTTACTTCATTTAAAAAAATTGATCATTGATATAATACATTTTTAAACTTTGGATTATTTTCTCTCTGGAAAATTGTTCTCACATCGTGTCTATGGGTTTAATTTTAAATAAATTTTTTCAAATTATGTGAATATAATATTGAAAAATATATTCATTATTTTTAATCATAATAATAGTTATTATATAATAATTTTAAATTTATTTTTTAACATAATGAATTGTAAAACAGAAAAAAAGTTACCATAGTTAAGGTAAAAATGAGTTTACTAGGTGCTAAACTAAAATGATAAGGGATAAAAATGACCCAAAAATTTTAAGAACTAATTTTATATCCATGTATAAACCTTATATATTATAGGATATATTATGGTACTTTTTGGATCTTCTTTCATGTGAAAAAATGGATACACCATTTTATTTCCAAAAATTACATGTGTTTGACTCACCTCACTTTAAAAAGGAAACCCTAAATACTCTCCTATTAAAACTTAAATCCCTATTTTTTAAGCAAATAGATTCTTTAATTTTCTTATATCATTATATAATGAATATTTTTGTCATAAATAAAACCTCGTAATGATTTTTATGCAAACCAAAGGTGGTTACCCGAAGAAGAGGTAGTGTTCAATGTGTGTTGTTATTTGATTTCTTCCTACACCTCCTTAATTATTTTTAAACCATTATGATATAATTATATCAAACTTTTAAATATACATATATTTTTTTATATTAATTTAATTTCCTAAAAATGTCTCCACTTCTATAAAATGGGTTATTATAACATCATTCATGTCTATGGTGGACTACCGCATCACAAACAGATGTCATTTATTTCCATTTACACCTCTCATTGATATTTATAATGATAGATTAAATGTTTATATATTGTATATATAATATTATTATAATTATATAATCATTATATAAAATTTTAATTCTTACATTCCATTCTATGAGAATACAATAACGTCATTCGTGTGTATGGTGGTCTACCGCCTTTGGAAGCGATGTAATTCATTCATGCTTTCTATGAGTGGTAATAAGGAAAGGTTTAATGAAATTAATTTATATATATTAAAAATAAATTATTCTATAATTTTATTATTTTATTTAAATTTTTCTTTATCAATTATTCGGGAAAATGGAAATATTATTCATGCATCTGTTTGTCCCACCATCTCCATGAATATTGAATTTAATTTTTATCTATAACTCATATGGATTACTCTAAAAAATATATATAATTAATATTATTGATATTTATATCATGTCTTAAATTATGAAAATTATGAAACTATGATTAATGTAAGAGGAATAGAAAAAAAATAAAAAAAAAATAAAAAAAAGCGGTTATTTCCCAAAACATGGCTATAATATGGAATTGTTAAAAAACAAGTAATAATATGTCATAATAAAATAATATATGGTATTATATATATAATTATGTTTAAGATATAGATTTATAATAAATTTATATTTATTATTCATATTTGTTTAATTTTTACAATGGAATTCAAGAATTGAGGTAATGGATTTCTGTCTCACTTTTATTTTATGTGAGACACATGCCATATTCACACTGTGTTTCTTTTTTTTGTTTATTTACTGTGCATGAATTTATTTTATTAAGATTAACCTGAAAATTATTTTAATTTATATATCCTTTTTAGTATCACTATTAAATGGGTTTTATGGTCTAAAATGAAACAACTTGCTAAGGCTTTTATGGTACTGTCTCATCATTGATCAGGATTGTTTGTGTGTATGTTTCTGATAATGAAATATTCTGATATATCTCTTAAAAAATCATGAAATTTAATATCATATGAATATTTCATTATAATTCATCATTTACTGTAATTTTCCTCACATTATATATTTACGTTTATGAAATAGTGTTTTTTAATGAAAACTGACTTTATTTATATCTTTATCCAAAATTATTTTTTCTTTTGAAATCATGGTTTCTCAAAAAAAATTCATAAATGTTTTTAAATCTATAAAATTATTTATGAAATGAATTTTTACCCATTATTGATATTTTAAATAATTTTTTATTTATAATAATCATTTTATTTTCTAAAAATATTCATGTTTTGATTTTATCGAAAATGTGAATGTAATATTTGTTTTAATGTTTTCGACATGAACGGTATTTTCCACTTTCATGGCCATAACATTTTTTTTAATATTCCATCCTGCGTTTAAAAAAAATTGAAAGAAAAATATTAAAAAAATTATTTTTAATTTTCTATTTTTAAATGGTTAATTTTAAAAATGGAAAATATTTTTTTAAAAATAATTTAAGTGATTTTTCATTATTCCTTTATAATATTAAAGCTTTATTTTCAAAGAAATGGATTTCTAAAAAAAATATGAACTTTTATTTTTTTAAAACGATATCCAGATTGGAACGTATATTGCCCTCAGGAATATTTTTAAATGAATTTTAATGAATCCATTATATGTTTTAAATTTATCTCCATAAAAAATGATTGACAAAATGATTTATGAATTTTTGTTGAAAAGTTATTTTCAAAATATAATATAGATTTTCATAAATAAATTTTTTAAATGGTTTTTGAAGACAACATTATATGTTTCTATAGTTATTTTAAAAATAAAAGGATTTTTAATTCTTTATAAATTTTAAAAATGGGTTTTCAAAGATTAAAGACTATATCCCTCATGAAATGTTTCAAGTTATTTTTCATTTAAAATAATTTTACATCTATGATGACATAATTAGATGTTACATATTCTTTACTAGGGATTTTTAAATAGGATATTATTCCTATTATTTTTATATATGATTTATTCTTATGATGATAAAATGTTTAAGAAACATATTTAACTTCCTTGGGTTATACCACGATTTAATGCCTATGAAATATGTGTCTTTTTTCATGGCATATTATTTTAAGAAATGAGGAAATATTTATGAAATCCATTTCCTTCATGGGTTATGATATGATAAATGTTTTATATCTTATGGTATAGATATGTATGATTTTAATTGAGATATTTGGGACTTATATTTCTATACAATTAATTGGATAATTATTAATAATATATGTTCTTAATGGATACACATGAGGATACCTCAATCTCGAAAGAGGGTTTGTGTGAGGCTATCTCATTCTCAAAAGTGGGTTCCCATGATGTTATCCCAAGTCCTAAGGAAGTACCCGGGTGGTTTTCCCAAGCCTAACATGTTAGGAATGTATTTTTGGGTATGATTGACATACGATTTTATATAATTATTTATATTACATAATTCTAAGTCTTATTCCATGTTATGATCTTAGGGAGAATTTTCATCAATTCCATTTTGATCCATGCCTTATGAACTGCCAATAATTAATCCATGACTAATGTTTATGAAGTAAATGGATTTCATATATTATTATCATGTAATCATTCCCACATTATCATGTTATTTTTATATATTCCTTATTTCCCCTTATTGATAATCTAAACTCACCCTTTCTTATGTATCATTTCCCTTATATATGTGTAATGTATTATCGATAATATGTCTAAGAATGGAATTAGTTTTGAAGAACATAGTTGGAGATGATGTATCTCACTTAAGGAAATGTTTTAAGACACATAAATTCTAAAATAATAAAATTTAATTTGATACATATGTGACATGAAACACCAAGCTTAAATAACCTAATAAGTATATTTCTTTAAATTTAATCACTTCAATAGCATGAGGAACATGCAACCCCGGCACTAAATGAACCATAATATGGTATAATGTTATATTATAGTAATTAGATTGGATTTTTTGAATAGTATTAAATAATTTCAAAATTTTTTGCTCATATATTTTTTAGAAATAAAATAAGAAACATTTGAAATAAAAATATATTATTTTTGAGAAATTGTATTTTTTAAAGGTGATTTATTCACGCTTTGCACACATACTTTAAAATTAATCTTTACCACATTAGTAAAATTTATTTTAAAAAATAAAATTAATTTTTAAGTGATCATATCATAATTACATTAGGGTGAATTGTTTTCATTTTTCTAAAATATTTCATTTCTAGAGGAATAGTGAAAAATAAAAAATTTTATTTGAAGACTAACTTTTCATATTAATAACTTATAAATATAAATTATATTTTGAATTGTTTTTAAACAATAATTAGTTAAATTTTATATATATTTAACATATTTTTGTCATTGGAATAATTTCATGTTGAATCATAATACAAAAACATTCTTAACTTTTGAACACTTGCTCTTTGAAAACTAGCTTTCTCGTCACATATTTGGGATTAATTCTAAATTAAATTTCCCAAATATTGTGAATTATATTCGGAAAAATGGTTTCCATATATTTAATAATAACAATACCCAATAATATATAATAATTTTAAATAAATTTTTGAAAAAAATGAATTGTGAAAATAGTAAAAATTAATTACCACGGTTATGGTAGTTTTGGATTTACTAAGGGTTAAAATAAAATGATAATTGTTAAAAATGAGAAAAATAACATTTAAATAACCATTTTATGGAAACATTTGTACCTTATATCTTATAGGTTTTATAATTTCCACTCTTGGGTATTTCTCCATGAAAAATATATGGGTTTGATTGAATCTTTTCAAAAAAATACAACTGAGTCACTCCCCTCACTTATAAATGGCCACCCCTTTTCCTCTCTTCTTAACACCTTCAACCCAATTTTTTTGTCCATTAAATGAAAAAATAACTTCATAAATTCACTTATCTCGTTTTATAAGCCTTATTTTGGGGATAATTAGAACGTAGGAAGTCTTTGGTGAAAACCTATGGAAGATACCTAGATAAGAGGTAATGTTCTTCAAAACCCATATTTATTTTATTTAATCTCCACTTACATTAATTAATTTTAAACCATGATGATATAAAAACTATAATATATTCTATATTCTATATTTTATATTTATTTCATTTCCTATAACCATCCCAACTTCAATCAAATGTGTTCTGAATTCATCATTCTTTGTACGGAAAATTACCACCTTGCGAACTGATGTCATTCGTTTTTCCATTACAACCTCTCACATTTAGTTATTATATTGGATTTAAATTATTTATATGATACTTATAAAAAACTTATACCTATATATTCATTATATCATATATATAAATTTTTTAATTTCTATTCTATGGTTGATACAATAACAGAACTCTTGTGTATGGCAGACAACAACCTCGTGAAACGATGTTATTTATTTTCCCCTAACACTATACATGGAGTGTAATAAGGATAAATTTATTGAATATGTGTGATATAAAAGTTAAATTTATCATATTATTAAAATACTAATAATTTTTAATGGATAATATATACCGTTTTCATTTTTGCAACTTCACTCACAAAAAGATTTTAATGTTGTTCATGTACATGTTGACTACTGCCTTCACAAAATGGTTTGAGTATCTTCCCATCATCCCACAATATTGATAATATATATAATTATATTTAAATAAAAAATATTTCATTTATTATATTATTATCATACTAGAAATATCAAATATTACTTACCTATTTTTCAAAGTTATCATTGAAAAATGAAAATGTTACCCATGTGTATGTACATCTTTCTATCTCAATGATCGTAACACAATTCATTTGTCAAAACCATATTTCATAATTGGTTTTAAAATTATAATTTATATATAAATATGTTAAATATTTCAGGATAATTATTCTATAAATGTTTAAAAGTGACCTCTTTGACTATAATCAACCTAACAAATAAATTTTTGACACATAATTCCAATATCAAAAAAACATATGACATAAAGTTTATTTAATAATTAATCATATATAAAATGGTAATATTAGAAATAAAATTAATAAAAAATGGAAATTATTCTTAAAATAGTAAATAATTTACATAATATAATTATTCAGGAAGACAAAGAATGTTTGTGATAAGACAAAATCAAGGTAAGGGATTTCATCTCAATTTCCCAACATTGGGATATATTTCATTATTGTGCACCTAATTTATGTAATATGGTGTATATAATTACCCTTTAATATGTTATATCATGATTAATTAATAATTCATTGTATTTTATATTCCAATTTTAATTATTTCATTCAATGGGATTTGGCGTGAAAGTTACCAAGTTGTAAAAAATTTCATAACAAAATTTATTTAATTAGGTTACATATCTTCTTTAATGTCATTGATATTATATAATTATATGTATAATGACATTTTATTATATTTTTTCTTGTTTTACACTTTTTTTATATGGGTAAATATTTGATACATATAATCAATATGTAGATAAATTATCACTTCAACATTATGATCATTGTAATGGTTTATTTCAAAATCTAATTATATTTGTGATTGTTTATTATTAAATTTTATTTGAAGGAAATTCTCTAAACATTTTAAAATGAAATCATTTAATTTTATACTGAATTAATTATTCATTGTAATTTCAAGTAATATTACTATTTTCCACTCTTTTGTTCTTAAAACAATTTAAAAAAATCCTTTTATAAAAATATATCATCATTTCACTATTTTGTAAGAATTTGTTTTCAAAACCATGTTATCTATTTTTTTAAATATTTTTAAGATTTTAAAAATTATTTATTAAATTATTTTTTTACCCATTTTTAATTTTCAATTTCTTTAAATGAACCATCTTATCTTTATCTATAAAACATTTCTAACATTTTTACTATGTAAAAGGAACATTATTTTTAACTTGTACATAATATATGAATTACTCGCATTCATGAAGTTAGTATAAATAAATAATACATTGAATATTTAAAATAATATTTTAAAAGAAATATTTTCCCCTTAATATTATAGAAATTCTTATTTTTAAAAGTGATATTCAAAGAAGAGTATTTTGATATTTTTTTTTGTTTTTAAAAGTGAATTGATAAATCGAAAGGATATTTCCCTCCAAAAGATTTTCTAAAAAAAATTTGCTGGTATTTATATTCATAAATGTAACATCCAGGGTAAATAAAGAATATGGAATTTTCATATTTATTAGTATTTTTGAATTAAATATTAATTTTACTTTAAATGGGATGCTATGTTCGATGTCTTGTCTGGCACAAAACAAGGGGTTTCTCCAAATTCATCTGTTGCACACAAGGTTGAGTCATACTGAAAAATAATAGTAGTATTTTTATTTTAAATTGTAGTTAACGCCTAGCCATTGTATTAGTGGGAATGAACACAACTAACTAAAATAGGATTATAAATGTTTTTTAAATGTCTTTATATTTATCCAATAAATTTTAGAGGCATAAAATAATAATTGATTCAATTTTTTGCATTAAATACTCTAATATTTTTTAAAAGGTCGATTTGCAGCCTTTTGATGGCGAACCCTTTTTAAATATAGTTATTTGTCACTTTTAAATGTTAAATTTGAAAAATAAAACTTATTATTAATAAGAGAGACATCGAATTTTACTTTGGTTATTTTTTTGGTATTTTTTGATAATGTTCATTTTTTATGAATAATGAAAAATACTGCATTTTAATTCAAAACTGCATTTTAATCTAATTTATTTATATAGTTATATTGTTTTTTATTGGGTTTAAAGTGTAATTGGATTATATATTAACCATTTATTCCAATTTAGGTTAATATAAGTAATTTCACTTTGAAATTTTACATAAACAAATGTTAATCTTTTGATAGTTATTATCTTTTAAAAACACGCTTTTTGGTTTTGACAGTGAGAATTAATTTCAAATTAATTTCTACTACTTTTAGGTTTTGAATTTGGAAAAATGGATTCAATATTTGGAATTGGGAGGTCCAAATTTTGTAAATAGAAAAATTTAATTTCAAGACATTATGAATAGTAACTTCATTAAATATTTTATTTTCCATGGATAAAGTCTAAATCTGGTAAATAATGTTAAAAATAATATTATAATAATACAAAATTACCCTAACATGTGTTACAACCCTATTAGATGATACCTGTATGACCATGAGTATTCTTGGGTCAATTTTGGGACCTGATGGTGCCACTTGAAAGTGAAACTGACTCTTCATAAAAATTAATTTAAAGTTAAGGAAAATGTAACAAAAACATATATTTTTTAGTAAACCAAATTTTAAATAGAGTTATACAAATGAAATTTTGGACTATAAATATTCATCATAAATATAATAATATTTACTACTTAATGATATTTTATTTATAAATTTTAAATTTTATATGTATAAATGTATTTATGAAACTATTTTGATACAATATCACTCATTAAAGAATGTTTTAAATAAATGATATTGTAAATATTAAAATAAATTTATTTTGATACTTTTTATGAAATATACAAATATTATATATTTTTATGACTTGTTATATTTGAATTATTGAAGTTTTTTTTTTGAAATAATCAAGTTTTTGTGGATTTTTAAAAAATTCATGATATGAATAGTATAAAAATTGTCAAAAATGAGTTTTTAAATTAATATATTTATTTTAAATGATAAAATAATCCTAAAAATCTAACATTCTACCAACTGACATGTATTATATTATAAAAGTTATTAATGATCCATTTTGTGTGTCATGGAATTTTATAGTATATATATTAACCATATAGTATGAATATATATGAGAACATGTTAAAAGTTAAATAAGTTAACAAAGGGTTAAATAAATACGATAAGGATTAAAAAATATATTTAAACTATATAATTCTTATTAGATGAATTTATATTGACTTATATGCACATTATATTTTAATTAAATACTTTTTAGCCCTTTTGAAATAGAAATAAATTTATAATAAAATAATACTTTCAAACATTCTTAAAGAGCTCCTCATCCCTCATATAAAATTCCATCACCTCTATCCTTTACACACACCTATCAAGCCCCATTTTCTCATCCAAACACTTCCCAAATAATCTCCTAAAATCCTTATATTCCTCCTAGAATCCTTACTTCTATCTGTAGGCAATTCTAGATAACCTTTTATCTCAAATCAATAAAAGTTACCCAATTTAGTGGTAACGCTTTCTCTCAAGTTCGTTTCTCTTGTTTTTCTTTTTTACTCACTATAGTATAATTATTATTTGATTAAATAACAACAGAATTATCCTCAATATACTATGATGTTTTTATGATATTTATTCTAACTACACATCTACACACCTCTATCTAATGGATATGAACATTCTATTTTTTTTGGATGACAAACAACTGCTTCACAAAACGATGATTGTTCAATTTTCTCCTACCGCCTCTCATGGCGGCCATTATGATAGAACTATAATTATATGACATTTAGGATATTTATTTTATCTCTATATTTTTTTAATTCTCATTTAGAACATACCTTTATTCTTTTTATTTTGTTTAAATATGATAATTTCATTTATGTAAATGCGGACTACCGCCCCCTCCATGTGATATGAATCGTTCATTCAATAGGTGCAATGTATAAAGGATGCAGTTAATAAAATTATATATGATATTATAATGTAATTATAATATAATTATGTATCATTAAATTTTTCCTTCTGTTAAATATGAAATAGAAACGAACGTAATGTTCATGTGTATATACGTCTTACCGTCTCCATAAACAGTGCATTTAATTTATTATCTCCAAATGTTATGTACTATTATAAATACATATATATACTGAATATTTATGATATATATGATCTCTAAATCATTATTATCATTCTCTAGATAGTTTAATTTTTACCACATAGAGAACATGTAATTATAAGAAGTTTATTTTTGACTCAAGTACCAAATATCAACAAAACAACTGTTATTAACATAAATGATTTTTTAATATTTATATCATGGTAGTAAGTGATATAAAAGAAATAATAAACATGAAAAAGGTTATTAATCCTGTAGAAATTACAATTTTTTTATTTAAGTGATTAAAGAATGAATGTGTCATGTTGGACACGAGGTAACGGACTTTAACTCAGTATTCTTTCATTGAGGAATCCTTTGATTTATACACGACATAATTTTATATGGTGTATAAAACCATTTTAATCATAATTTCATTCAAATGGAATATTTTCACTTTTAATATTTTTACTAAATGGCAAAAAAGAATTTTTCTTTTTAACGTACACGTTGACAACGACCTTTCTTCCGCTATGAGAATTATTTGATATTTAGATTCCATAAAAATGCGTAATATTTTAAAAGGAAAATAAATACAATATACCCTTTTACATATTATTATATTGAAAATGGTTATGAGAAAGCATTGGTCATTTCAATATCTAGAAATGATAAATTGTGATTGAAATATGGAAATGTTATCTTTCCTTTATGTTTGTTTTATTTGTTATGAATATGTTATGGTTCTTGGGCACTGCTTACATATATGTGGGGTTATGTGATAATCCTTGGGAATGTGATCCCTAGATAACTCTCTATTTTATTGGGTAATGTGATGGAGGTAAATTTTAGTGTTTCTCATAATAGACATAGTGAATATACTGTGATGGTTATACCAAATGTAACTCCCTATGTAGCTGTGAAATCTAAAAATTTAAGTATGATATGGATGCCGCAAGTTACCTTTATGAGTTATGATTTCTATGTGTTATTCAAAAATCTTATTATTTTGTGAGGTATGTTAAATAGATTATGTTTTAAGATTTAAAATAATGATTTCTTTGATTTGTATATATTCACTAAGTAATTTTTTAATTTCCATATTTTATATCCCTTACTAAAATTTTTATACTCATCCCCCATTTTTAAATGTTTTAGATTGAACTTAAATATGAATAGGGTCAAAATGGGATCAAGGAAATATAATTCTATTTAAAATAGGGAACTAGAAATGTTTTTTAAGACATTTTATTTTTTGGAAAACAATGGATACTAATTAGAAGTGTCTACTAGTAATATTCATGTTGTTATGTATATGTTATAACCTAATTCTCTAAAGCTATAAACCTGAAAACATACTCAATTTGAGTTATTAACATAATTCATGATTCTGTAATTTTTATGTTTGGGGCCTTAAAGTTTGTATTAAAGGTCTATTTAGAAAAATTTAGGGATTATAAAATTTTTTAGACACACGGTTAGTCTCTATGTCTACTCCTTAAGTTAAATCCTTATTTTTTTTAACTTTTTCAGATCAAGGAATGTATGTTACAAATGGAAGGTGGAGGATCTCAAATAACATTACTATATATTTATGATGACTTTCTTGCAATAATTATTGCAATGTCATGTCCAGTCAATTTTGAAACATTTTCTAACATACAACTCACTTCCAATCAATTGTTTGAGATATCTAACACCTTTTATATACCTCAATACCATCATGGATCATTGGTTCTATTTTATCAAATCCAATTTTCTCAATATTCATATATTTTCAAGAAAGGTACACATTTCATGGAATTTTCAAATAGTTTACTTTATCATGAGATTTTGAAGTGTGTGATGATTCTGAAAAAGGTGCTGAATATGGAGACCCTTGTGCAACATGTTTATATTTGATTTCAAATTATAGTGTTTAAGCACAGAATTATGGTATTTTAAAAGGACCATTGATTGAAATTTTCAACTCAACCTTGGTTCAACTATTTCATTTAAAGCATGTTTTATCACATGTTTTGAAATTATATATCATACGTGATTATTTTCTGAAACTATTTTGTTCTAAACACCCATATGACCCATGTTTTAAGAGGTGTATTTGGATAAAGGAAGTGAATGATTCTGAAGGATCTCTAAATCAATTTTTTAAGGAATGGACCATCTCTCTATGTGAACAAGAAGATGAAGAAACCAGGTGGACACCATAATCAATGTATGATGTTCTTTTTTTATGAATAGTGTTATTTTATGGAGGTAAAAAATCCATAAATATAAGTCTTCTTGAATTAATATATTGAGGTCATTATGAGTTGGGATGAAAATGAGAGGTATAAGACAATTATTGATGTTAAATCATGTTATGGTTATTTTTGAGTTCTATAAAAATAGACAACATGCATGATGGGTGACAACCCATCGCATTTGGTAAGTCCATAGGAATCGAACCCACAACTGAAGGGCGACAAGGACACATCACCTACCACCAGCCTATGTAATGCCACTAGATAGTATAACTTATTCTTTTTAGTTAAATGATTATATTGATCATAAATAATTTTATTTGGGATATTATGTTTTGTCAAATGGATATCCTAAATATAATAAAATGTTTTGGTGATTAATTGATAAATGTTATTTTGAAAGACGTTCTATATTTTGGGAACACTATATGCTTAAGGAAAATAGAATACTATGGGGTATCTTATTTGGAGTAATGGTCGATTTTTTTTATGAATCTTTGTTTTATTGTGGATATATAGAGATTTTGGTTATTTATGGAAATGATTAACCTATCATTGAGAATTTGAGATTAGGATAATTACTTGTCAGTATGAGACTTTAAGAGTAACTGATGTTATTTAGAGATAAATTTTAAGATTTTTGTGGAAGACTATGTGATATTTTTTTTTAGATTTGAGTTTAAATATTATATTAGATTGTATTGAAGGATTTGAAGGAAAATTGTTTATTTAATGGTCTTGGTTGAACATTGTGTATTTTTGTTCTATTTTGGAAATTAAGAGTAGTATTTCCTTTTATAAAAGATTATCATTTTGGGGATTATCTGATCTTTTACTAACCATTTTGGTTTTGGTTAATGTCTAACGATAGGTGAAATATATATTTCATCTTTTGTGGATTATGTAATTCTCTATAAGTTGATTCTAGTGCTTTAGGTGTGACCAATTCATCTTGATTAGCCATCATTTGGAGAAAATATGAGTTTTTGGTATAACTTATTAAAGGATGAAACTCAACATGAAAAGTAAGTATATTTCCTTATGTTCTTTGTCAATATTATAAATAATTATCCAACATTATGAAAGGGGTCATAATTCAAGAAAAAGTTGTTTGTTTACTTTTTCTACTAGGGAATCAAAGACCATTTAACCTATCACAAGTTTGTAGTTTTCTTGTGGTTAATATTCTCCTAGTCATGTTTTCTATCACCCTCCATCAGAACATGACACTTAGTTTATCCTCTAAATCTATGGTTTCAAATATGGAATCTTAGTATGTGTTATCTCATCAAACCTTTTTACTTCTTTTTATTTATTTTGAATTGATATTTTTATTGACTCTTTTTCCAATGTGGGACATTTAAGGATGTTTCTGAGCCCAATTTTAAAATTGCGAGGATGCAATTCTGAAAAGGGAGGAAGGATGTAACATCCTTGGTAATTAAAGAATATGAAATGTCCATATTTATTAATATTTGTGAATTAAATATTATTTTTACATTAAATGGGATGTTATCTTCAATATAATACCTAACACGCAACAATCGGTTTCTCTTAAATCTTATGCTTCACACAAGGCTGAGCCATACTAAAAAAATAATAATATAATATTATTTTAAATTATAGTTAACACCTAGAAATTGTATTGGTGTTAGTGAACACAACTAAAAAAATATGATTATACATGTTTGTTAAATGTTTTTATATTTATCCAATACATTTTAGAGGATTAAAATAATAATGAATCCAATTTTAAGCATGAAATACTCTAATATTATTTAATAGGACAATTTATCATCTTTTGATGAAAAACCCTATTTAAATATAGTTTTTTTACTTTTATATATTCTATTAGACAAAATAAATTTCTTCTTTAGAATCGGGATATAAAAATGTACTTTGGGTAAATTTTTTGAATTTTCGGATAAAGTTCATTTTTTATGAATAGTGAAAAATACTGCATTTTAATTCAAAACTTCCTTTTAATATAATTTATTTGTATAGTAAGATTGTTATTATTCTTGGTTTTAAAGTTTAGTTGGATTATATTTTTACCATTTCATTCAATGTTGTTCATTTGATGTAATTTCACTTAGAAATTGGATATAAAAAATGTCAATGTTTTGATAGTTATTATTTCTTAAAAACGAGCTTTTTGGTTTTGACAATGGGAATTAATTTTAAATTAATTTATACAAATTCTATGTTTTTAATTTGAAAAAATGGATTCCATATTTTTAATCAGAAGGTAAAAATTGTGTAAAAATGTAACTTTTATTTTTAGACATTATAAATATTACCTTCAGTACATATTTTATTTACCATGGTTAAAGGGTAAATCTGGTAAATAAGGTTAAGAAATAATATTATAATAAAATTAAATTACCCAAACATGTTTCCTAACCCTATTTTCTGATGTATTTCTTACCATGGGTATCCTTGGGTCCATTTTGCGACCCCATGTAGCCAATTGTAAGTTAAAATGATACTTTATAAAAATTACATTAATGTTAAGGAAAATGTAACATAAACATATATCTTCTAGTAAACCAACTTTTATAGAGGGTTATATAAGTTATCCTTCTAACTATAAATATTCATTAAAAAGATAATAATATTTAATAAATCATGGTATTTTATTTATAATTTTTAAATATCATATGAATAAATTTATTTATGAAAAAATGGTGATATAATGATTACCTCATTAATAAATTTTTTAAATAAATTATTTTATAAATATTAATATAAATTTATTTTAAAACATTATATGACATGAATGAATTTTGTAGAGTACTATGTCTGGTTTTCTTTTAATTAAAGATGTTTTTTCGAAAGAATCAAGTTGTTATAGATTTTTTATAAATTCATCATATTAATAATATAAAAATTGACACAATTGAGTTTCTAAAACAATTTATATTTTAGAAAATGAAAAAATAACCCCAAAAGACTAAGATTAATAAAATCACATATATTATGTTAAAATTTTCCTTCATGGTTTATTTTGGGTCACATGTAATTTTATAGTAAATATATTAACCATATAGTACGAATATATAAGAGGACACGGTAACAGTTAAATAAGTTAACAAAGTATAAAATAAAAAAAATAAGGATTAAAAAATATCTAAAACCAGTCCAATTAAATATTTCTTGGACCTTTTGAATCCAAAAAAAAATTATAATAACATAATTATTTCAAACATTCCTAAAGATCCCCTACACCCTCTTATAAAAAGCCATCACCTCAAACCCTTACTACCAACTCTAAAACACTTTTGGATCATCCAGACTCTACCTAAATAACCTCCCAACATCCCTATATTCCTCCTAGAAGCATTAATTTTGTCGATAATCAATTCAATAATTCATTTTAGCTTAAATCAAAAGAAGTTACCCAATTTAGTGATAATAGTTTCTCTCAAGTTCCTTTCTTTTATTTTTCTTCTTCACTCCCTATGATCTTATTATTCTATGATTACATAAAAAATCATTGTCATTAATATACTAGTATGTTTTTACAAGAATTATTCTATCTTAAGATCCACAAACCTCCATCTAATGGATATGAACTTACTGTTTCTGTGGACGGTGAACTACTTCCTCACAAAATGATGATTGTTCAATTATCTCCTACCGGATCTCATGGTGGCCAGTATGATGGAAATATAACTATATATGATATTTATTATATTTATTTTAACTATATTATTCTTTAATTCTTATTTGGAACATACTTTTATGCTCTTCATGTTTTATAAATATGATAATTTCATTTAGGAAAGTGCGAACTACCACCCTCTCCGATTGATTTGACTCGTTCATTCCATACATGGAACGTATAAAGGATTGTTTTAATGAAATTAAATATGATATTATTCTGGAATTATTATATACATATGTGTCATTATTTTTTAATTCCATTAAATATAAAATATAAATAGAAGTAGCATTCATGTGTACGTACAGCTTACCGTCTCCATAAACAGTGCATTTCATTTCTTATCTCCAAATTTTATGTACCATTATAAATACATATATACTAGATATATATGATATATATTCTACCTAAATCATTAATATAATTCTGGAGATAATGTAATTTTGACCACATAGACAACTTGTAGTTATAAGAAGTTTTTTTTGGACTCAAGTACAAAATATCAACAAAAAAACCGTTCTTAAATTAATTGATTTTGTAATATTTATAACGTGGTAATAAGTAATATAAAAGGAATAATTAACTTGAAAAGGTTCTTATAAAACTATATATTAACTATAGTTTATTATTATAGAGATTAAATAATGAACAAGTCAAGTTAGACACAAGGTGCGGGACTTTGTCTCAATCTCCATTCATTGAGGTATCCTTTGATTTATAAATGAATATATTTTATGTGGTGTATAAATACCTATGAATTTTAATTTCATTTAAAGATAATCTTTTCTCTATGAATCATTTTACTAAAATACACAAAGAATTTTGTTTAAAGTACATGGTTACAACAACCTTTCCGCCACCGCGGGGGTTATTTGGTATTTGGATTCCTTAACAAGCTGTAATGTTTTTAAAAGTAAAATAAATACCATATATCATTATTATGTATTTTCATATTGAAAATGGTTTTGAGAAAGAATTTGTTATTTCTAAAATCTTGACATGATATATTGTGATTCAAATGTAGAAATGTAATTTTTCCTTTATGTTTTTCATATATTATGAATATGATATGGTTCTTGGGAATTTTTTACATATATGGGTGGTTTCGTGATAAACCTAGTGCAGGTGAGCTGAAGATATCTCTCTTATTCATTGGGTAATGTGACAGAGGTAAACGTTAATGTTTCTCCTAAGATATTTGAGGAATATACTTTGATAGGTATTCCAAATGTAACTCTCTATGTAGCTATGAAAACTACAATGTAAGTATGATATGGATTCCATAAGTTACCTTTATGATTTATGATTTCTATGTGTTACACATAAATCTTATGATTTTTTAGGTATGTGAAATAGATTTTGTTTTATTATTGAAAATAATTATTTCTTTGATTTGTATATATTCATGGCCTAATTTTTTTCCCTATTTCTATATACCTTACTAAACATTTTATGCTCATCCCATGTTTTTGAGATTTTTTCCACAAGACACAATGATGAATAGGGTCATGTATAGGATCATGGAAAAGTAATGTTATCTAAAACAAGGAACTAGAAATGTTTTTTAAGAGTTTTAATTTTATGAAATAGAATGGATACTAATTAGAAGTGTCTACTTGTAATATTCAAGTATTTGTGTATATGTAATGACCTAATTCTCTAATGCTCTATACCTGAAAAAATCCTAAATGTGAATTATTTACATAATAAAAGATTATGTAATGTTTAAGTCTGGGGCTTTAAAATAAATCACAAAAATCTTAATTTTACATTTACTCCCCTTGGGATATGTTTTATTCATACCATCATTATTATTCCTCTGGATGGTTTATGGTTATTTTGACCAAGGATAGTATTGACATTCACTCTTTTGAAACATTTTTATAGTCAATAACATTTTCTAGAAATGTTGAATTTCATGTGATTATTGGAAATTAAATTTCACCTAAATATCCATATTATTTATCATGGATATATTTATTATTTAAGTATTATATCATTTCTATATTTTGTATTTTACGTTGGAAGTCATTTTTCATCTGGGAAAATATTGATAAATCTATTTTCTTAAACTAATACAAACATTTAATTATAAGACACATAATCTTTGAATTAAATTTATTATTCTATATATGAGAAATTCACTGAACATAAAATTTATAGTTGGGCTAGGTTATAGATAGCCCTTTGATTCATCAGTGTTCTCATGGGATGAATTATATGGATATCCTTAATTAAATGGGTTCTACCAATCAGTTATGAACTATCTTGAAGATATATTTTGATGGAAGAGGTATCATGTTCATGGGAAACCTGACATCCAATAATTAATCATTTAATTCATTAATAATTCCTTTATTATTATATATGATATTTTCTCTATGATATTATATATGGATGAATTTCATTCTCATTTTGTTGATTAAATGGGATGTTTTCTTAGTTATTTATATTTATATATTGACTATGACTTTTCCAATTAATATAATAATGTTATTGATTAAATGGATATATTTTTTTGTCATTTAAATTCCTACATTCATTATTCAAGTAAAAATACATAAAAAGAATGTGTTTTTAGTTATTTACTATAAAATTTTGATTAGTATCATTAATTAATTATACTATTCTCTATACTAAAACCTTATAAATAATTTGATCTCACCCTATTTTTGGTTCCATTACCCTGACTCCGTGAAGTGTTCTATGAAAGATATGGATGAATATTATTTATGTAATAATGATATTTTTATAATTTTTTTTTATTTTTTTATTCAAAATTTAAAATGGGAAACGTGTATCTATCTAGTTTAGCAAGATTAATAAGTTATTTAGTCCATTAGGATGTGATTCCTTGTATCTTATGCCAATCGTATCCAGATAAAATTGTATCTGTGCTACTGGGATCTGGGTCACTGTAGTTGGTATCAAATGAAGTTTAGTATAATCCTTGAAAAATAGATTTATGAAAACATATAATATGGAAAATTAACCTTATGATAAACTGTGATTATAAGTATTGAAACATACCAATGTTTTGGTAATGAATATATAATTTAGTTTATCCTAGAAATATATCCATGTATATATACTATTAGTGGACTTGATTACGACAGGGAGACACCTAGCGATAATTACTCTCTAAAGGATGCATTGTTATTTTCCTGATTGTCACCTGGGTAAAAAAATATGTCTTACTGTGATCCTAGTTTGATACTTCCATGGGATATTCTTAGTATAATTCACATGATTTTTATTGTTCACACTATGATTTTTTATTTTAGTTAATGGATATAACCCAAACGAATCATGTTATCCTTGAATATGAAGGAAAATGTTGATACTATGAGAAACCAAATATGATAATGATTATAGTGAAACATATTATGATTACGCTTATTCCATTATCTCATAATATGATTTATGACCTATAACATAATAAACTGTCAGACTAACTAAAGAATATACTAATTGTAATTTCCTAAGAGCTCCATGGTGGATACCATGGAGGAAACAAGTATCGATTTTTATCATTTCAAGAATCAAGAAATAGATATAAATAATGTGTATCAATTTAACAAGAAAATTCTTTATGTGTAGAAAATAATGACCTAATGTAAATAGTTTCAAATAAAAATGAATACTATGAAGGATGGAAGTAAATATCATCCTATAGATCCATTTATAGTTTTGTGTCTTGTAGGTGGAGAACCTATTCATTAGCTATGTCACTTCGCCTTATAAATTTTAAACCCTAAACCAAGGAAGGACCTATGTAAAAATAAAATAATTGATTTCTTTTGGTATTGTGACTCTAGAATTAAATTGTAGAATTATTTTATCAATGTTTTTTTTATATAAGAATCATGAAACATTTAAGTATTATGTTAAATTTGGAAGGAAATTATTATTCATTAACATAATAGTTACAGATACCATTATAGGATTGAGATTTTAATATTGATCATGAGTTTAAAGTCTTAAATACCCATGTTATGTTTTATGTGATTAGTGTCTTCCAATATTAATTATATTTTTAGATAATTATATGGAAATAATATGTTTTAGTGGAAAAAATATTTTATGAATAATGAATTTATATTTTATAAACATAATTTTAATGGTATTGTTGTCATTTTGGGTTAATATGATCATCAGTGACATTATAATGAAATTAAATAAAATTATTCTAAATTATCGAAAAAATTATTAAATACCTCAGTAAAAAGTTTATTTATTGATTAATTTTATTTCACGTATTTCCATCCTATTTTTATGGGAACATTATAGGAATTATATTTATATATTTTAGAAATGGGAAAACCCACATATTTTGTGATAACCTATCACCTCGATAATGTTTGTGGGGCTTGAACCCACAACCAAAAAATGATAAGGGATTAATAAATATGAATATCCTACGTGAGTTCCTGTTTAATATCTCATTTTTTATTTAAATGATTTGATGAATAAATATTAAGTATGAATCATTGGTGTGACATTTTAAGTTTATTGATTTATTTATTATATTGGATATGATTTGTTAATAACATTGGATTTGGTAAATAGTTAGAGATAGATAGAAATATTTTTCATGCTTTAATAGATATTATGATTGGTTAAAATTGAATTTTAGAGCATGTGGTATAAAAAATTCTATTTTAGATATCCATTTCATTAGAGAAATAGATTTATTGTAAATTAATCCAAATACTTCTAATGGATGAAATTGTACTTATGAAATAGAAATATATCAAGTAAGTATGATTCCTTATATTATTATATAGTAAATGGATTTATAATCATTAGGAAAATAAACATAAAAAAATTATCATAATAACATCATATATAATAAATCAAATGGTCTTTTAAATCATCATAGATTTATAGTTTTTAGGCCCATATTTTTTATTGATCTTTCAGTTGCTTATGATCAATGACCTTAATCGCTCTCTGTAATTATTTATTCTGTTCTTCAATGTTCATATCATCACATGCCACCATTTTTCTTCTACATAGAAACATATTTATCTATTTTTTCATATGATCTTTTTTCATCCCTTTTATCTTATTAATACGATATTTTACTAAATATTTTTATGATTTGAGTTTTCAATAAAATAATTTTCAAAGATCAAGTCATTGACTAAAAACATTATGTTTAAATCATGATAATGAAATTTAATTAAGGTGGGGAGAATGTAATAGACCAATATTCTAAAATAATAAAATTTTATTTTATATCATATGTGACACAAAACTATGACCTTAAAAAATAGAAGAAATATATTTCATTAAATGTAATCCCTTCGATTGGTTGAAAACACGAAACCACAAGTCCAATTGAACTTTAATATGGTATTCCATTATAAAATAGCAATAAATTTTAAGATATGAATATTAATAACTAAATTATAAAAATTATGGTTATATATTTATTTGAAATTAAATAAAAATCATTTAAAATAAAAATGAATGTTTTCTAAAAGGATATTTTTCTAAATGATGGTTTATATGTGCTTTGTGAAAAAAAATTAAAATTTGTTTTTACAAAATTTTGAAAAATTATTTGACAGAAATATCATTTTTAAATCATCATATAAAAATTATCTTAGGATAAATTACTAGTATTTATTTGAAATATTTCATTTTTTAAGAATAATGAAGAATACTAATTTTTTTTTGATAACTATCTTTTCATTTAAATAATTTATAATTATATATTATACTTTTATATGGTTTTAAAGTAAAATAAGTTTCATTTTATACCAAATAATCCAATTATTTAATGGAATAATTTTAGAATTTTATTATAAATATAAAAAACTGTAATATTTAAAATACTTTCCCTTTAAGAACCCATTTTTTCATCGCACGTCTGGGATTAATTTAAATGAAAATTTCCAAATTCTATTAATTGAATATGAAAAAATATATTAAAGATTTTTAATTAAAATAATTTTAAATTTATAATATCTTTACTATAATTTTTTATCAAAATGAATATTGAAAACAATAAAAATTAATTACTACGGTTAAGTTTTAAGTTGATTTTACAGGGGTAAAACTAAAAATATAAATGGTTAAAAATGACCTAAAAACATGTTAAACACACATCGTATGATCATATTTCAAACTAATTTCTTATATGTTCTATAATAATAAGTTGTTTAGGATTTTTTATTGAAAACAATATGGTTATTATTTAATCTTTTCAAAATATTTTATACTATGCATCTCATATCACTTATTAAAGGCCATCATCGTCTATAAGAACCCAGATCTTTGTTTCAGGTATGTTAATTCATTTCTGGAGTTTTGGAGAATTTTTAGAGTTTCTGGAAATTTTTGAAATACACGCGATGTACTTTCTGATTACACGTCGTGTACTCTTTTCCCATTCGAAACTGTGTGCTTGCCGTGTCCAGACCACACACATAGTGTGTAGGGGTGATATGGAGGCCGATTTTGGTGGAGTACGGATAAAACCACTAAATTCCATGTACTTTAAAAATACACGTTGTGTGCTTTTCATTTTTTTCACTAAACGGACCGGGGTTGCACCTCAACGCCATAATCGTCTTCTTTTAGGTCTGGTTCGACCGAGAAACGTTGTACAGCAGTGAAACTTCTCCGGATTCCCGAGCCTCCATCTGTTCCTTGATTCGAGCTCTGTCGATTGCGTTGGAAGCACAGTGGTGAGTTCTCCCTTCTTCTTGAGCCTTGTTTTCCGATTCTTCCTCTTTCTCAAGTTATCTAAGGTTGAATGTTTCATGCATTTTCTCAGATCTATGATGTTCTAAGGAGAATCAGCTGTCGTGGTTAAAGTATATCGATCTCCTAGGATCGAGGTACGTGGTGTGTGCTTTACCGTTCAATGTATATGAGTTTATGTGCGAATTTCCACGGATACCCGTGAACGGGGTATTGCGTGTTACCCCTTTTTCCTTCATTGTTTTCCTGCCTTTATTTTATTCTTGTGTAGAGATAATTTGGACATGTTATAGGATTATTTGTTGTGCTTGGACGTTTTTTCCCATTCCTGTTCTATTTACGACCTTTGGGTATCATTTGCATTTGGTTGTTACACTTGTTTCCATGCCTTGTAGTTATAGGTTTAAGTGAGAATCATGACATGCTTATTTCCTTGTAGACCATTTATCTAAGTATCTATCTAGGTGTACATTAGTTATCCTAGTAGATCTATAGTTGTACTTTAGCCTTATAGCATTATTATGCACTGACTGGCACGGGGCTAAGAGAACCTGGTGTTATAGACTATAAGGGATTGACCGAGTGAGCTTCCCAGAGAGTCTTAGACATTGTAGACAACAGGGGATGAACCGAGTGAGCTCCTAGAGAGTCTTGGATATTATAGACTACAGGTGGGTAGACCGAGTGCACTTCCTCAGAGAGTCTTACCTTGTTTGTTTCTCTTTAATAACCTTCCCAAGCTAGAGGAAGAATTGACCGAGTGAGCTTCCTCAGAGATTATGTGGTATACCTAAGGCTATAGGAAGATTTGACCGAGATAGCTTCTTGAGAGAGACTCTAGACCTTGGGGTTAAGAGGGTTAGACCGTGTGATATTCCTCAAGAGATTCCTTGACTTCCCTAGACAATATTGGGAATTGACCGAGTGAGTTTCCCTATAGAGTCTCATAAATTCGTATGACCAAGCCAGAGGGGTTAGGCTGAGTGCACATCCCATAGTGTTGTGGTACTTCTTGGATAGAACCAAATGGGATGGCTGCGAGTACTTCCCAGAGGGTTCCTGCTTGTTAGATATTTGTTTCACTACTGTTGTCAGTTTTCGATTGATTGATGTTGTGTATCATCCTGCCTTGCTGATTACTATTATTGCCTTCCATTTTTCTGTGGATGTTTACTGCTTACTGTATTTTTACATGTCATATACTCACTGACTGTTAGGAACAGATCTTCAGGTGGTTGCCTACTGGGATTTTACCTCACACCCTGTTTGGTCGATGCTTTTGGTCCCGAGCAGACTATGTTGTTGTAGGTGTATACATGGTCAAGCACCCTTCAACTTCTGGAACATGATTTCTTGGAGCAGGAGATCATGGGACCGAGCATTGGTTCGCGATGCTGAGAAAATGTTTAATTTTCTTTTGTAATTTTGTTGGTACTATAGTGTTTTTGGGCATTGTGAATTGTTTCGCTACATTCCTAGTTATTTATCATGCATAATTTGATATATACATGTGTTCTCCAGTTTGTTTATTTAGTCATTCTCTGTTTATATTATTGTTTATTACAGTTTTTGCTATTGTATGTTTATTTTTCTTCTACTGTGTACTCTGCCAATGAGGGCATAGTTTCCACACTATCACACTCAAGGCCCTCACTTCTAGTCAGTAGCCTCTGGTGTTTGGGGAAATATGCTTGAGGCCATGTGACCAATTGGGTATGGGGCACCTCTGGGTGGCTTCTGGAACCGGGATGTTACAAAGTGGTATTAGAGGATTTTCATTGCTCTTGCTTTACTATTTGGAGACATTAGCCAGGGATAGGATGGATTCGGTATTTGGTAATAAGTTGTCTACGGGTGTAGCTAACCCGTGTACAGGGAAAAACCATACTACCTCATTTATTGAAGTTTTCTAGTTTCGAGATTTTACGATTGATATGATTTCACCTAGAGTGATTCACATGCTTTGAACTATTATTATTTTCATATTACGGTTATATTTCTGTCGCAACCCAATGAGATGTGGGTATTCCATCTCATGCATCATATATGAACTTGTAAAAATTACATTCCATGCATTCATTCTATGCCATTTAGGGTGCATTAGAGATTGCATGCTGTTGTGATAGGCGTTCTGTAGACTATGCATGTTGTTGTGATAGATGCTTGATAGATTCTCTGCTACTTTTTAGAGAGTTTTTTGTATTGTACTTTGTTTAAATGAATGCCAAATTTTGATTCTTGAGGTGTTATGGGCCTTCTTGAATTGGAAATTGGTGGATCATGATCCTGTTTTCTATTATACATGATTTTAGGTGATGCCAAGATTTGATTCGTGGGGAGTATGGGCCCTCACAGATGTGAATTTGGCACCTCTTTGCCTTGTTTTCTGTGTTTTTGGGCTTCTGTGCATTTTCTAAGTTACTGCCAGAAAAAACCAGAATACAGGGCATGTACATTCTGGTTACATGTCGTGTACTTTTTAGGCCATGTTACTGACTGTGCGTGCAGGAACACGGTGTTGAGAAAATAACTTCAGGAACACGTCGTGTACGGTATGTACACACCGTGTAGTGTAGAGCCTTGTAACCAGTCGTGTCACTATCAAGACGGGTCGGGGAAGCTCGATTAGAACACGCCGTGTTGTAAAGTAACACGATTTGTAGTTCTCTCCAGGTACCCGGTCATGTCACGAACAACACGGGTTGGTGTGACCTTCTCTAAGACACGTCGTGCTATTTTTGGAACATGTCGTGTAATCCTTCCCAGGTACCCTGCCGTGTAACTAACAACACGGGCCACCAAGATAGTGTCTAGTACACACCGTGTCCCTAGGGAACACGTCGTGTAGTCTGAGGTTATTTTGAACCGTGTGGGTTAGCCGTGTAAGGAGACTCAGGCAGGGGTTTCTAGTTCAGGTACATGCCATGTGTGGGAACAACCTGTCGTGTAGTTTGGGGTGTTACACAACCTGTCAGGCATGGGTACACGCCCATGTTAATGGCTAAAGAAGACAGGTCATATAGTTTTTATACATACCGTGTAGTCGTGTTTTGTAAAACTTGATAGTTTCTTCCCCCTGTTCCCATTTTGTACTCATGTGCTTTATGTACTTGTTAATGCTGATCTAGGGTGTGATTTTGATCTTTCAGAGCTATGCCTCAGAGACGTCCTCCGGTTTTATGCTAGTTGTCAGATGGTGATCGGATAACAGATATGGACGATCAGGGAACTCCTGCAGATCCTCCTACTGTGCAAGCCTTGGAACTAGCAATTATACCTGTCGCAGGCACCGATGCATAGTTCAGTGAGGATTTCCTGAGGATGATGTCGACATTTCAGGGAGCATAGCCTCCTACCCCGTTGATGGCTGAGTTGACGCGGGTTTTCCAGCAACAACATCCTCCTACTTTTTCAGGGGAGGGAGGGCCTTAGGCTGTAGAGTCATGGATAGAGGCCACACTGACCATCTATGAGCACCTAGAGATCCCTCTGGAGAAAATGGTAAAGATGGATACATATATGCTCCGGGAAACCTCCAAGAGGTGGTGGGAGGAGATCTCATAGTCAGGGCATCAGTAAGATATGTATTGGGATGATTTTCAACGCACCATCTATGACTACTTCTATCTTGAGACCCTGAGGGCTGATCAAGCCTTGGAGTTTATGAGTCAGCAGCAGGGTACTCTCTCTAATATGGAGTACTCGTCTCGCTTCACTGAGCTGCAGTGTTTCACACCGATCACAGCAGGTGATGAGTTGTTTTTTGCTAGGATGTTTAAGGACGGTCTCAGGCAGGAGATTTGTTCCCAGTTGAATATCTTCCAGTTGACTTCTATATCCTCCATTGTCAACCAGGCACTGATCACTGAGCGCAATTTGAGGGATTCTTGAGCAGTGAGCCATGGCGGTTCGACATCAAGAGATGGTGATCCTCCTACGGACAGTAGTAAGCATCGCAAAGAGTCTTCGAGAGGTAATTGGGGGTCACAGGATGTATCCTCTGGAATCCAGGTTGTATTCTACCACTGTGGTAGGGGCGGGAATACTAGGATTCAATGCTAGAGAGATCTGATGGAGTACCAATCTTGCGAAAAAGATGGGCCATATTCAGCATTTTTGTCAGATCTTATCACCTTCAGCGGGTGGTAGGGGTTCCTCTATGATCCCATGTTCTGGAGATGCTTCACCAGTTTCCCACCAGTCTTGGAACTGGAGTTATTTCGGCTGTTCAGACCAAGGTGGAGGTCACAGCCGTAGTGGTCAGTCACCAGGTCATCATCGAAAGCAGAGTGTATCAGTTCAGAGCAGTTAGCTAGGGGTGCAGGGCCGCGTTGTAGGCCAGTCTTTCTCCGTGGAGCAGACCCACCAGGAGCAGGATCCCGACCCTTCTACAGTTCGAGGTACGATCTTAGTATCCTCAGTTTTATCTTCATCTCTTTTCGATACGGGTGCTTCCCATAGCATTATCTCTATTACAATTGTGGAGAGCCTTAGGCTCTGTATCGTTTCGTCTGCCGACTTGTTGAGTCTTGACACACCATTGGGAATGAAGACATCTAGCACCCGTCAGTGCTTAGAGTTCCCTCTTGAGGTTGCGGGGTGTCATTTCTTATGGGACCTCTATGTCCTAGAGATGTTGGGCTATGACGTCATTCTCGGTATGAACTAGTTGGTTTCCTTCTAGGCAGTCATTGATTGCTGTCACCGCAGGGTGAGTTTCATATCACCAGAGGGTGGATCTTTATTTCATAGAGGCGAGTGGGATGTCCAGGTGGGTAGAGCTGGACCAGAGCATCATGGTCTAGGGGAAGTTACATCCCAGATTTCTAGTCATTATCTAGATGACCAGGGGACTTCACAATTAATCATTCCCCCAGTGGTGGATTGTTTCAGGGATGTATTTCCAGAGGACTTTTCAGGTTTGCCTCCAGAGCGTGAGGTAGATCTCTCGATTAAGCTCATGCCAAGAGTGGCACCAGGGTCCATTACTCATTATAGGATGGCTACACCTGAATTGCAAGAGCTCAAGAAGCAGTTGGAGGAGTTTCAGGTAAAGGGTATCATCCAACCCAGAAATTCTTGTAGGGGTTCGCCTGTCCTATTCATGAAGAAGGTAGACGGTACCCTTCAGCTTTGTGTGGATTATCGGAAGCTGAACAAATTGACGATCAAAAACCGATATCCCTTACCATGTATGGATGACATATTTGACTAGTTTTGAAGAGCCCGGGTGTTCTCGAAGATCGACTTGAGGTCCAGTTATCATCAATTGTGCGTTAGACCATCTGATATACCTCTAACAGATTTTAGCAGCAGGTATAGTCTTTTCGAGTATACAGTCATGTTGTTCAGTCTCATGAACGCGCCTGTTGTTTTCATGGCACTGATGAACCGAGGGTTCCATCTGTACTTGGACTCTTTTTTCATGGTCTTCATGGACGATATCTTGGTGTACTCTCACACTTGACACGACCATGCAACACATATTGAGATCATTCTGAGTTCACTAAGAGAGCATTGGTTGTATGCTAAACTTTCTAAGTTCCACTTTTGGATGGATCAGATTCACTTCTTGGGTCACATCATCTCAGAGGCTGGAGTATCTGTGGACCTAGAGAAAGTGAGAGCAGTAGTTTCCTGGGAGAAACCGAATTTTTTTTAAGGTGTGGATTTTTCTAGGGGTGGATGGGTACTACATATGCTTCATTCAAGACTTCTCGCGCCTAGCAGCACCATTGATATGTCTGACCAAGAAGGGGGTGAATTTTTTATTTTCAGATTCTTCTGAGTCAGCCTTTCCAGAGCTGAAAGGGAGGTTGACGTCAGCACCGATACTAGTCTTGCCGGAGCCGGGCAAGGGCTATATTGTTTACCGTTATGCTTTGGGTATCGATCTAGGAGCTGTTCTTATGCGGGAAAATTGAGTCATTGCGTATGGGACTTGGCAGTTGAGGCCACATGAGAGGAACCACCCAACGCACGATCTGGAGTTGGTAGTTGTTGTTTATGCCTTACGTTGTTGGAGACACTACCTTCTGGGAGATCACTTTGTGGTTTTCACCGACCAGAAGAGTCTCAAGTATATCTTTACTCAGCATGATCTAAATCTGAGACAGCATAGGTGGGTTGAGTTTCTTCAGTCCTTTGACTTCGATCTCACCTATACGCCGGGAAAGGGAAATGCAGTGGAAGATGTGTTGAGTAGAAGAACTCAGATTCAGGCAGTTCTGGAGGCCAGTAGTGAGTGGCAGCATATGGCTTTATTCTCTGAGATGCACATAGAAGTGCATGATAACCAGGGACATACTACCCTATCTTATGTAATTGTTACCTCTACACTACTTTATCGGGTAGGGATGAGGCCGCTATCAGACTCAGAAGGCTTAGTCCTGTGGGAGTGTCTGTTAGGAGATGACCCTCTTCCTGGATGGATAGTGGGAAAGGATGAGATCTTGTGTTTCTAGGGATGCGTATGGGTGCCAGCTAACATACGCGAGGAGATAATGCGGGATTTTCATTCCTCAGTTTGGGCAGTTTATCCTAGCGTCACCAAGATGTAGTGTGATCTACACCGCCAGTACTAGTGGCCAGGTATGAAGAAATATGTTACTGGTTTTGTCATGAAATGTTCTACTTGTTAGCAGGTGAAAGAAGAACATCAGCGACCAGTAGGGATTTTGCCACGGTTACCCATTACGAAGTTAAAGTGGAAAGATGTCACAATGGACTTCTCGACTGGTTTTCTGAGGTCACCTCGGGGAATGATGGTGTTTGGGTCTTCGTCGATAGGCTTACGATGGTAGCACACTTCTTACCTATCAAGGAAACCGTATGTGGTGATGATCTGGGATGACTATAAATCTGAGATATTGTATGTCTAAATGGAGTTCCACACTCCATTGTTTCAGACAAGGATGTGCACTTTACCTCTTGATTCTGGCAGGGACATCAGAAGGCCTTGGGTACACAGGTACTTTTGAGTACATCATACCATCCCCAGACTGATGGCTAGTCTGAGCACACGATCTAGGAGCTTGAGGATATGCACCAAGCATGCATTTTAGACTTCGGCAGTTCTTGGGAGAAGCTTATAACTCTTGTGGATTTCTCCTACAACAACAGCTTCCAGGCGACCATTCAGATGGAACCATATGAGGCTTTGTATGGTTGGCCATGCCGATCAACCTTATGCTGGCTAAGGGCAGGAGAGGCAGCTTTTCTAGGACCTCGTCTTGTTCAGGAGACCTCAGAGCAGATAGAGTTGATTCGGAAGAGGAAGTCTACAGAACAGTCTCGACAGAAGTCGTATGCTGATCAGCGGAGACGACCTCTAGAGTTCAAGGTCAAGGATCATGTTTTCATGTGTGTCGCACTAAGGTTGGGACATAATAGGATTCAGAGACAGGATAAGCTTTCACCGTGGTACATCGGGCTGTTTGAGGTATTGTAGAGAGTTGGGATGGTTTCCTATCTGTTGCAACTACCTCAAAGGTACCAGGAAATGCACGACGTCTTCCATGTCTCTCAGCTCCGACGTTACTTTTCAGACCCATCTCTTGTCTTTCAGCCCAAGGAGGTTGATCTCAAAGCGAATGCGTCATTTGAAGAACATCATATCCGGATTTTCGATCGCAGTAAAAAGGTTCTCTGAGGCCAGTATGTTCCTCTGGTATGAGTTCTATGGCAGAACGGGCGAGTACAGAACGAGGCTTGGGAGAGGGAGGCCGAGATTTGATCGCAGTGGCTGGAGTTGTTCGAGGTTTCTTCTTCTACACCCATCTAGATAAATTCAGGAACAAATTTCTTTAAGGAGGGAAGTTTGTAAGAACCCAGATCTTCGTTTCAGGTATTTCTTTCCTTTTCTGGAGTTTTTGATAATTTTTTGAGTTTCTGGAAATTTTTTAAGTACACGTCATGTACTTTCTAAGTACACGTCGTGTACTCTTTTCCCGCTCGAAACTGTGTGTTGGTCGTGTCCGGACCACACACACGGTGTGTAGGGGTGATGTGGAGTCTGATTTTGGAGAAGTATGGAAAACCCACTACAGGATATTTACTTTAAAAATACACGCTGTGTACTTTTCTTTTTTTGACTAAATGGACTGGGGTCTAGCTTCATTGCCATAATCGTTTTCTTCTAGGTCTCGTCTGGTCGAGAGATGTCGTATTGCCATGAAACTTATCTGGATTCCCGAGCCTCCATCTGTTCTCCGATTCGAGCTCTGTCGATTGTGTTGGAAGCACAGCGATGAGTTATCCCTTCTGCTTGAGCCTTGTTTTCCAATTCTTCCTCTTTCTCATGTTATCTAAGGGTGAATGTTTCATTAGTTTTCTCAGATCTATGAATTTCTAAGGATAATTAGCCGTAGTGGATCAAGTATATCGATTTCCTAGGATCAAGGTAGGTGTTTTGTACCTTACCGTTCAATGTCTCTGAGTTTATGTGTGAATTTCCACTGATACCCATGAATGGGGTGTTGCGTGTTACACCTTTTGGCCTTCGTTGTTTTCCTACCTTGATTTTATGCTTATGTATAGATAATTTGACCATGTTAGAGGATAATTTGTTGTTCTTGGATGTTTTTCCCCTTGATTGTTCTATTTACGACCTTTGGGTCTTGTTTTCCTTTGGCTGTTACACCTATTTCCCGGCCTTGCGGTTATAGGTTGATGTGAAAATCATGATATTTTTGTTTCCTTATAGACTGTTTACCTAAGTAGCTATATAGGTGTACTTTGGTTATCCAAGTATCTCTATAGGTGTAATTTATCCTTATAACATTATTATGCACTGACTGGAACGAGACTGAGAGAACCTGGTGTTGTAGACTATAAGGGATAAACTGAGTGAGGTTCCCAGAGAGTCTTAGACATTGTAGACTACAGGGGATGGACTGAGTGAGCTCCCAGAGAGTCTTGGATATTATATACTATAGGAGGGTAGACCGAGTGAGCTTCCTCAGAGAGTCTTAACTTGTTTGTTTCTCTTTAAGAACCTTCCCATGATAGAGGAGTAATTGACTGAGTGAGCTTCCTCAGAGAGTCTGTGGTATACCTGAGGCTATAGGAGGAAATTTCTGAGATAGCTTCCTCAGAGAGTCTCTAGACCTTGGGGATAAGAGGGTTAGACTGCATGATCTTCCTCAAGAGATTCCATGACTACCCTAGACTATAATGGGAATTGACTGAGTGGCTTCCCCAGATAGTCTCATAAATTCGTATGACCAAGCCAGAGGGGTTAGGCTGAGTGCACTGCCCAGAGGGTTGTGGTACATCTTGGATAGAACCAGAGGGGATGGCTGCGAGTACTTCCTAGAGGATTCCTTCTTGTTATCTGTTTGTTTCACTTCTTTTGTCAGTTGTGGATTGATTGCTATTGTGAATCATCCTGCCTTACCGCTTACTGTTATTGTTTGTCGTTTTGCTGTTGTTGTTTACTACTTATTGTACTTTTTCCTTCCATATACTCACTGATTGTTAGGCACAGATCTTAGGGTGGTTTCCTACTATGTTTTTATCTCACACCCTGTTTGGGCCATGCTTTTGGGCCTTGGAAGACTATGTTGTTGCAGGTGTAGACAAGGGAAAGCACCCTTCAACTTCTGGAACTTGATTGCTTGGAGCTGGAGAGCATGGACCGAACATTGGCACATGATGTTGAAGAGCTGTTTACTTTTCTTTTGTACTTGTTTTGGTACTGTAGTGTTTTCCAGGATTGTGACTTGTTTGGATAATTTCCTAGTTATATATCATGCATCATTTCATATATATACATATGTGCTCCAGTTTGTTGAGTTAGTCTTCCGCTGTTTATATTGTTGGTTATTACTGCTTCTACTATTGCATGTTTATTTTTCTTCCATTTGTACTCTGATAATGAGGGCATAGTTTTCCCACTATCAAACCCAAGGCTCTCACTACTAGTTGGCTGCCTCTAGCTTTTGGGGAAATGCACTTGATGCCATGTGACCAACCGGGTATGGGGCGCCTCTAGATGGCTTCTGAAACCAGGACGTTACATCTTCCTTCTTTTTAACATACTTTAAAAACTATATTTTTTATAAAATAAATACAAAAATAACATAAATACATTCCTCACATCATCATATTATTATTATTATGTTGGTAATAAAACCATCCAAAGAAGGCTTTGGTGAAAACCTAAGGATGATACCTGAAGAAGAGGTAATATTTTTCAATGAACATTTTTTTTATTTCTTCCTTCACAACCTTCAATTATTTTAAATCCAAACTGATTTAATAACCTAAATATATTCCAAAAATTAATATTTTTTTTAAATACATGATCTAATAAAATACCAACTTCTACCAAATGGTTTATAAAATTAATATTCGTGTGTATGGACGACTTTCGCCTAACAAACTGATATCATTCTTTTTTCCATTTCCACCTCACACAGTTTTTATGTTTATTTATATAAAGTATATATATAATTTCTATAATATAATTGTACTAGGGAGTTATAATATCAAATATACCTTTTTAATTTTCATTTTTTATGGGATATGATAATGTCACTTGTGTGTATGATGGACTACCACCTCATGAAGCGATTTGATTTATTTTTCACTAATGCTTTACATAGAACGTGATTAGGATAAAATTATTTAATATATGTGATATAAATGAAATAATTATTATATTAATTAATATTTTATCATTATGAAATGATAATATATATAATTTTCATTCTTACCTTTTCACTCACTAAAACATGTTAACATTGTCTGTCTACTTGTGGACTACCACCTTCACAGAACGATGTTACTCTATTTTCATAACCACACAAAATGGATGATATATATATATTTAAATTAAAATAATGTATTTATTATATTATTATAATTTTTTAAATATAATATATTTCTTACCTCTTTTCCATAATAATCATTGATAAATGAAAACATTACTCATGAGTGTGTACAACCTACCATCTTTATAATGGCAACATAATTCATTTCTGAAAACCATATTCCATGATTGGTTTAAAAAATATAATTTTTTGTAAAAATATGATAATTATTTCCTGATTATTATTTTATAAATTATTAAATAATTTCATCTTTGATCAAACTCAAACTACCAAATTCATTTTTGACACATAATCCAAATATCATACAAACATTCGTTGAAAACACAATTGATTATGAAGTAGTATATAAAATATTAATAAGGGAAATGAAATGAATAATAAAAATAAAAAATTATATTAATCATGTAAATAATTATAATAAGTATATTATTACAGAATATAAGAAACATACATGATGATTTAGACTCAAGGTAAGGGACTTCAACTCAATTTCCCATCACTGAGGAATATTTTATTATTATGCACATAATTTATTTTATTTGGTGTATATACTTCCCCTTTGAAATTTTATATCATGATTCATTAATAACTCATAGTATTTTATGTTTCACTTTCAAATATTTCATCTAAGCATATTTGACTTGAAAATTACCAAGTGGTAAATAATTTCATAACTCAATTTCTTTTAGTTGGGAATATTAGTTATTTATTGTTGTTAATATTCTTTTATTGTGTGTATAATAACTTTTTTATAATCATTTGTTGTATTTAAAATTTTTTTTATTTAAATTTGACAAAAAAAATATATTCATTGATTAATTCTCACATCAACATTATGGTTATTGTAATAGTTTATTTCACAATCTCATTGTAATCATGAATTATTATTCGTGAATTTCATTTAGAAAAAATTATTTGATAATTGTATAATAAACCCATTTAATTTTATTCCCCTATATTTATTCATGATATTATCAAGTAACAATACTGTTTTTCAACTCTTTGGTGCTTAAACGAATTGGGAAAATATTTTGAAGAAAAACTGACTCTATTTTACTCTTCGGTCAAAATTTTATTTTCTTCCCTAAACATGTTTTCTAAAAAATGGTTCAAAATGATTTTAAACGCTTCTAAATGATTAATTAAATACATTTTAACCATTTTTTACATTTTAAAAAATGTTTTCAAAATAATAATGTTTTTCATTTTTCAAACAATTAACTTTTCTAACCATTTCACAGTGACATTTGAAAATTCCTTTTAAAATATATAAAATTTATGAATTACATACCATAATAGTCATCATTTTATTAAATCATTATTTTATTGTTTATAGTTTATTTTTAAAGAAACATTTTTCCCTAATTTTATAAAAATGCGTAGTTTTTAAAATTAATTTTCAGAGAAATGGATTTTCAAAGTGTTTTAGGTATTAAAAACATATTTTCAATATAATAAATTAATTTTCTTCATGAATTTTTTTATAGAAAATTATAGGGTATTTCAATTCTTCAAAAATAATAATAAAAACATTATTTTCTATATAATCCACTATGGATATGTAATATTGATAATATAATTATTCTTACTCTAGAATGTTTATGATTATTTTGACCAAGAAAATTTGTTGACATTCACTTCTTTGATATATTTTTGTATCCATTAACTTTCCTTTGAATTTTAACATTCTTGTTATCAATGGATTTTAATTTTACCCAAGATATCCAAATTACTTATTGTGCATATTTTTATTGTTTAAACTCAATATCATTTGTACATATGGTGTTATATATTGAAAGTAATGTTTTTTTCTAGGTAAATGTTGATAAAACAATATTCATTAATCAATATGAATATTCAATGATAAGGAAAACTATTTATGAATAAAATAAATTATTAAATATATGAGTAATTATTTTGACATGAAGTATATGTGGTGCCAGTTATAGAAAGTCCCTCGATACATTGGGAGTCTCATAGGAAGAAAAAATTGGTTAGCCTTAGTTAAATGGGTTCTTAAACGAAATTCTAAAATTGTCTTGAGGATTGATATTGAAAGTAGACATTACATGTTCTTGAGAAACATTAATTCCAATAATTAATCATTTTATTCATTAATAATTCAATTATTAATATCCATGAAATTTTTTTCTATGATATTATATCTAGATGGATATTATTATAAATTTATTAATTAAATAGAATCTGTTTTTAGTTATTTTCATTTTATTATTTAAAGTGTATTATCCAGTTATGATAGTCATGTTATTAATTAAATGGCTTGTGTTTTAAATTAATTACTTTTCCATATATATTATGCTTCTCAAGTAATTTAAATGGAAAGTGTGTTCAGTTTTTTACCTTTCTATTTTGTTTATGATTATTTATTCAAGACATATTCCTCTATACATAACCCTTAACAATTATTTCATCTCACCCATATTCTATCTCCCTTCCCATGAATTCATTATGTTTACTATGATTGATATAAAAGAATATTCTATAGGAAGTAATTATATTCATAAATTAATATTATAGTTTCTGTATTCAAATGTAATATGGGAATCATGTATGTATCTAGTTTACCAATAATACTAAACTATTCACTCCTTCAGTATGTAAATCCTTATATTTTATGACAATCCGAAAAACTAGACATCATATCTAGTATTATGTGGTCTAGGTCTCTACACAAGTTGTTTTTATGTCCATGATTTCAAATGAAATATACCTTTGCGATCAATAGACATATGTTTGTGTAATGTAATGAATATTTATCTAAAAAGATGTATTACCTGTATTTAAAAATCATTCGTTACTAAATCATGTCTAGTGGAAAATATTTTTTCATTAAATTACATGAAACTGGTTGATCATATAGAGTATTCATGATTAATCAAAGATCAATTAAATGTGGGACTCATGAGAACTCAAGCATCACAAATCTATGTTTTTCAAAACGAGGCATGAAATGGAGGAAAATGGAATGTGTTCGCATAAAATGGGATTTGAATGAAATGTATATACTAATTACACTTGGGTGTTGTAAGAACCCAGACCTTTTTTTCATGTCTGTTTTTCTTTTTCTGGTTGTTTTTGGGAATAAGGGGAAAATTTGGACATTTTCAAAGTACATGTCGTGTACTTCGATGCCGCTGGTGGCCGTGTGATGGTCGTGTCATGGGAACACACATGGCCATGTATGGGTGATGTGGAGGCCGCCTAAAGTGGGGTATAGAAATAGCATGTACACGCCATGTACTTCAAAAGTACACACCGTGTACTTTGTTTTTTCATTAAACGCACTGAGGTCATGTCTGACGGATAGAACCATCTTCTTCTAGGTGTTCTTTGTTCGAGAGAGTCATATGGTCGCGGATCGTCAACGATCCACCGAGCCTCCATTCATTCTCTAATTCTAACACTATTTGGTGCATTGGAATTGCAGTGGTAAGCTCTTCCTTCTCCTAGAGATTTGTTTTCCAATTCCTCCTCCTTTCCAAGTTATCGTGGGATAAACATTTTATGAATTTTCATAGATCAATGATTTTCCAAGGAGAATCAAGCTTCGAGGTTCAAGTATATCAATCTCTTAACGTCATGGTAGGTGGTTTGTGCCTTTCCGTTGAAAGTCCTTGAATATTCTATGCAGTTCCACCAATACCGTTGAATGTGGAATTGTGTGTTTACCGTTTTACCCACACTATATGCCTTCCATGATTGTATGCCTATATAGAGTTTGTTTGAATATGAATATGGTTGAACTGCTGTGATTTGGAGGTTATACCCATGCACGTTCTATTTATGACAATTGGTCCTGTTTTTCCTTACCTTCTTTGTCTATTTATGTGCATATTATAATAGGATGGAGAAATTTCATCTAAAATGCTTGTATACTATAGAACTGTCTAGCCAAGTAGTTTTGTAAGTCTACATTGGTCATATTATACTGGTATGCCGTTATCCAACACAGGGCTGTGAGAAACGGGTGTAGTAGACTATAAGGGGATAGACCGAGTGAGCTTCCACAGAGAGTCCTTGAGCTTTAGGCTATACAGGGATTGATTGAGTGAGAATCCTCAGAGATCCTAGGATTAATTTGGGGTAAAAGGGGGTAGACCTTGAGAGCTTCCGAAATGATTCCTTGACTTCTTTAGACTATACGGGGATAGATCATGTGAGCTTCCCTAAAGATTCTCTGTTTTGTTTGTTTGAATCACCTGATTGCCATAGGCTAAAGCAGGGATTGAATGTGTGAGATTCCTTAGAGAGTCTATTAACGACCTGGGCTATATGGGGAATTGACCGACTGTGATTCCTCAGAGAGTCCTTGACCGTGGGGGCTATAAGGGGAATTAATTGTGTGAGCATCTTCAGACAGTTCCTGACTACCGTAGACTATAAGGGCAGTTGACTACATGTGCCACCTCAGATAGTCTTTATAATTGTGTATGACCAAACCAGAGAGGTTAGGCTGAGTGCAATACCCATAGGGTTGTTAGTACATGTTAGGTAGGAACAGAGGGAATGGCTATGAGTACTTCCAGAAGGTTACCTGTTGTGCTTTGTTGTTTGTTAGTTGTTGGTTGCCTTTAGAACTGTGGTTTGTTTATTATTCAGCATGTGCATGTTGACTGTTCTATGTACATTTATTTTTCATATATTCGTTGACTGTTAGGAACAGATATTTGGTGGTTTCCTACTGGGATTTAGTCTCACACCCTATTTGGGTCATGCTTTTGGGCCAAAATTGACTATATTGTTGCAGGTATAGACAAGGGAAAGTACCCATCGACTTTAGGTACTTGACATGTTGTGGAGATGGAGAGCATGGGACCAATCTTAGGCTTGTGATGCTGAGGAGCTGTTTATCTTTCTTTTGTACTAGTTTTTAGTACTGCTTGTATTTCCATAATTGTGACTTGTTTGGCTTATTTCCTAGACATATGTATCATGCATCATATATATATATATGTGTGTGTTTGTGTTTGTGCTCTTGTTGTTTATCATATTTATTCTTTCGTTGTTCACTTGTGTATGGATTGTTTACTTCTTCCACTATTTTTTATTGTTTTCTTTTCTGATGTGTACTTTGCCAATGAGGGAATAGTTTCCCCACTATCACACCCAAGGCCCTCACTGCTAGTCAGCATCCTCCGGCGTTTGGGGAAATGCGCTTGAGGCCATGTGACCAACAGGGTATGGGGAGCCTCTGGGTTGCTTCCGGAACCCGGACTTTACAATGTGGTATCAGTGGGATTCTTTTCTCTTGAATTACTATTTGGAGCCTTAGCCGGGGATAGGATGGAATAGGTACTTGGTAATAATTTGTGCCTGGGAGTGGCTAACCCGTGTATAGTGAAAAGCCATACTACCTTGTTTATTTAAATTTTTCTGGTTTGAAAATTTTTCAGTTGATTTGACTTCACTGTTGGGTTATTCACAGGCTTTTTTCTGTTACTGTTGTTGTTATTACGGTTCTATTTTTGTCGCACCCCGATGGGTTGGGGGTATGCCATATTATGTATCATATAGGAACTTGTTAGAAATCACATTCCATGTATTCTTTCCATGCCATCTAGGATGTATTAGCAATTTCATGTTGTTGTGATAAATGTTTTATATATTATGCATGCTGTTGAGAATGATACTTTGATAGAATCCCTTCTGTTTGATAGGAAATTTTTTTTTTTAGTTTTTTGATTAGATGGATGCCAATCTTTGGTTCTTGAGGTGTTATGGGCCCTCAGGGGCTAGAATTTGGTTGATCATTTCTTTTTTACCTTGTTTATAACTTGTTTGAGATGCCAAACTTTGATTCGTGGGGAGTATGGTCCATCACGGGTCGGATATTGGCACCTTAACGCTTGTTTTTCTGTGTTTTATAGGTTCCAGTGTAGTTCTGAGGCTACTGTCTAGAAAAACCCAAAATACATGGCGTGTACCTTATGAATACACGTCTTGTAGTTTATATTTGGGTCACTGACTGTTTGGGTTGGGACACGGGGTTGTGAAAATTATTATAGGAACACGCCGTGTACTAGTTTAGCATGTCGTGTAGTATGAAATATGTACCCCATCCATGTCACGAACAACATGGGTCGTGTTATCTTTTTGCATACAAGTCGTGTATGAATTTTACATGTCGTATAGTAAGACCTGGGTATCCAGCCGTGTTACGAACAACACTGGTCGGGGAATTCCTTCAAGTGCACACCGTGTCCCTATGGAACACACCGTGTATAGTTAACCGTGGATCCAGCCGTGTAACTAACAATACAGGTTGGTGTTACCTTTCTCGTACACGCCGTGTCCGTATGGAACACACCATGTAGTGTCAGCAATGTGTCAGGCCGTGTCGCTAACAACACGAGCCAGGTAAGGCATGTCTAGTACATGCCATGTCTGCCTTGAACACACTGTGTAGTTTTGTCTTTAGAGTAGTCGTATGGCTAAACCGTGTAGAAGGACTCAGGAAAGGAAGAATATTCATGAACTCTCCATGTGTTCGGACAACACGTCATACATTTAGGGTGTTACAGGACCATTTTAGGCTAGAGAACATGCCCATGTGAATGGGATGTCTAGGCAAGTCGAGCAGGACCCGAGCATCATGAGATTGAAAGATTTACAGCCCAGATTGCTAGTCTATATCTGGATGACCAGGGGACTTCACAGTTAGACATTCCTCCAGTGGTGGATCATTTCTAATATGTCTTTCCATAGGAATTTTTAGGTTTTACTCCGGAGCGTGAGGTAGAATTTTCTATTGAGCTTGTTCCAGGAGCGGCACCGGTGTCCATTCCTCCTTATTGGATGGCTACACCTGAGTTGAAGGAGCTCAAGAAGTAGTTGGAGGAGTTGCAGGTAAAGGGTTTAATTCGACCCAGTACTTCTCCTTGAGGTTTTCCTATCCTTTTTGCAAAGAAGGAAGACACACCCTTAGGCTTTGGGTGGATTATCTGAAGCTGAACCAGTTGACGGTCAAGAACTGATATCCCTTTCCTAGGATTGATGATATCTTCTATCATCTTGGAGGATCCTTGGTGTTCTCAAATATCGACTTGATGTCTGGTTGTCAACAGTTGTTCGTTAGACCATCGAATATACCTCTCATAGCCCTCTGGAGCAGGTATGGTCTATACGAGTATACGGTTATGTCGTTTGGTCTCACAAATACACCTGCAGCTTTCCTAGAACTAATGAACCGAGTGTTACATCCATACTTGGATTCCTTCGTGGTGGTTTTTGTGGATGACATCGTAGTGTACTATCACACTAGAAACGACCATGCAACCCATCTCGAGATCATCTTGAGTACACTGATATAGAATCAGTTATATGTTAAGATAATGAAATTACACTTTTGGATGGATCGGATTCACTTCATGGGTCATTTTATCTAAGAGACAGAAGTATCAGTAGACCCAGTGAAAGTGAGGGCAGCAGTTTCCTGGGAGGAACTGAAGAACATCTTTGAGGTATGGAGTTTCCTATGGCTGGCTGGATACTACAATCTCTTTATACAGGTCTTTTCATGCTTGGCAGCACTAGTGATGGGTCGGACTAAGAAGGGTGTGAAGTTATTATGGTCACATTCTTGTGAGTCACCCTTTCAGGAGCTGAAAAGGAGGTTGACTTCAGAACTAATACTAGTCTTTCCAAATCTAGGAAAGAGCTACACTGTCAACTGTGATGCTTCAGGTATCGGGCTGGGATCTATGCTGATACAGGGAGAGGGAGTCGTTGCGTACGAGTCTCGGTAGTTGAGGCCACATGAGAGGAATTACCCGACACACAATCTGGAGTTGGCATTTGTTGTTCATGCCTTACATTGTTGGAGACATTATCTTTTGGGTGAGCATTTTTGGGTTTTCACTGACCACAATAGCCTCAAGTACATCTTCCCTCAGCGTGATATGAATCTGGGATAGCGTAGGTGGGTTGAGTATCTTCAGTCCTTGGACATTTAACTTTCCTATACACCTGGGAAAGGCAATGTAGTGGCTGACACATTGAGAAGGAGAACTCAGATACAGGTAGTTTAAGAGGCCAATAGTGAGTGGCAGCTAATGTATCTATTCTCTGAGATGCATTTTGAGGTGCACAACAGATAGGGGATGACTTTTCTATCTTCTGTAGCTGTTACCACTACTCATCTCGATCGGGTATGGATGAGGCAGCTTCTAGAATCAAAAGGGCTATTCCTGCAAGAGAGTGTGTCAGGAGAGAACCCTCTTCTTGGATGGATAGTGGTTGAGAATGAGATCTTGCCTTTCCAGAGATGTGTATGGGTGCTAGTAGAAATACGCGAGGAGGTGATGCAGGATTTTCTTTCCTCAGTTTAGGATGTTCATCCGGGAATCACCAAGATGTATCATGATCTACACTGCCTGTTTTGGTGGCCAGGTATAAAGAGAGATGTTGCTGGTTTTTTCATGCGGTGTTCCACTTGTCAGTAGGTGAAAGAGGAGCATCAGCGACCAGCAGGTCATTTGTAGAATTTACCCATTTCGAAATGGAAGTGGAATGATGTAGGGATGGTCTTTGTGATCGTTTTTCCATGGTCAGCCCGTGGTAATGATGCTATTTGGGTTTTCATCGATAGGCTTACGAAGGTTTCTCACTTCTTTCCTATAAAGAAGTCCTTCAATGTTGATAAGCTGGGACGGTTGTACATCCAAGATATTGTACATCTACATAGAGTTCCACACTCCATTGTTTCAGACAGGGATGCACGTTTTACTTCTTAGGTCTGGCAGGGGCTTGAGAAGTCTTTGGGTATACAGGTACTTTTGAGTACAGCATACCATCCCCAGATAGATGGCCAGTCCGAGCAAATGATTCAGGTGCTTGAGGACATGATCTGATCATGAATTATGGACTTTGGAGGTTCTTGGGAGAAGAATATACCTCTTGTTGAGTTTTCCTACAATAATAGTTTTCAAGAAACAATTTAGATGGCACCTTATGAGGATTTGTACGATAGGCCATGACGATCATCCTTATGTTGGCTGGAGGTAGGAGAGGCAGCTTTTCTTGGACATCGTCTTGTCCAAGAGACCACAGAGCATATATAGTTGATTCAGAAGAAGATGGCTACTGCACAGTCTCAAAAAAGTCTTATGATGATCAGCGGAGGCAACCTCTAGAGTTCGAGGTCGGGGATCAGGTTTTTCTAAGTTTCACACCGACGTTGGGGCACAGGAGGATTAGGAGATAGTGTAACCTCTCACCGAGGTACGTCGGGCCAGTTGAGGTGTTGGAGAGAGTTGGGTCGGTTGCCTATCGGTTGTAGTTACCTCAGAGATGTCGGGCTATGCACGACGTCTTCCATGTTTCTCAGCTCCGACGTTACTTTTTAAACCCGTCTCATGCTTTCCAACCAGAGGAAGTAAAGTTGGAGGTGGATGCATCTTTCGAGGAGCATCCTATCTGGATTGTGGATCACAGTACAAAGGTTCTCCATGGCTGGTCTGTTCCTCTGGTATGGGTGTTATGGCAGCATTGGCGAGTACAGGATGTGACTTGGGAGATAGAGGCTGATGTACAAGTACAGTGGCCGAATCTGTTTGGGGATTCTTCTTCTACGCTTCATTTGAGAAATTCATTGATGAATTTATTTAAGAGGGAAGTTTTTAAGAAATCGTATATTCATTTCGGGTATGTTTTTCCTTTTCTGGTCATTTTTCGGAATAAGGGGAAAATCTTGAAATTTTCTAAGTACACGCCATGTAATTTGATGCCACTAGAGGTTGTGTGCTGACCGTGTCATGGGAACACAAATGGCCATGTATGGGTGATTTGGAGGCCGCCTAATGTGGGGTACAGAAATAGAAAGTACACGCTGTGTACTTCAAAATTACATGTCGTGTACTTTATTTTTTTTCATTAAATGCACCAGGGTCACGTCTGATAGACAAAACCATCTTCTTCTAGTTGTTCTTCATCCAAGAGAGTCTGTACGGCCACGGATCTTTGAGGCGCCACCAAGCCTCTGTTCATCCTCCAATTCTAACACCGTTGGGTGTGTTGGAATCGCCCCGATGAGCTCTTCCTTCTCCTAGATCTTCATTTCCCAATTACTCCACTTTTCCAAGTTATCTTCGGTTTAATATTTTATCAATTTTCATAGATCTATGACATTCCAAGGATAATCAAGCTTCGAGGTTCAAATATATCAATCTCCTAATTTAATGGTAGGTGGTTTGTGCCTTTCTATTGAAAGTCCTTGAATATTATGTGAAATTCCACCAATACCCTTGAACGGGGTATTGTGTGTTTACCATCTTACCCTCGTTATATATATGCCATCCATTCTAGTATGCCCATATAGAGTATGTTTTAATATGAATATGGTTGAACTGCTATGATTCGAAGGTTCTGCCCATGAACGTTCTGTTTATGACCGTTGGGCCTGTTTTTTCTTTGCTGCTTTGTCTGTTTCCATGCCTATTGTAGTAGGATGGAGAAAATTTTTCTGACATGATTTTATGTTGTAATACTATCTAGCCAAGTATTTCTATAAGTCTACTTTGGTCATATTTTACTACTATTATGTTATCCTACCCAGGTCCGTGAGAACAGGGTGTAGTAGACTATAAGGGGATAGACCGAGTGAGCTTCCTCAGAGAGTCCATGAGCATTAGGCTATACGGGGATTAACTGAGTGAACATCCTCAGAGAGAATGGGATTACATTGTGCTAAAAAGGGATATACCATGAGAGCTTCCTCATAGAGTCCTTGACTGCTTTAGACTATATGGGGATAGATCGTGTCAACTTCTTCATATTGTCTCTGTTTTGTCTGTTTGAATCACCGGATTACCATAGGCTATATGAGGGAATTACTGTGTGATCTTCCTTAGAGAGTCTATTAACGACCTAGGATATAAGGGGAATTGACTGAGTGTGCTTCCTCAGAGAGTCCATGACTGTGGGGCTATAAGAGGAATTGATTATGTGAGCTTTCTCAGATAGTTCTTAACTACCCTAGAATATAAGGGGAGTTGATTGGATGTGCCTCCTCAGAGAGTATTTATAATTTCGTATGACCAAATCATAGGGGTTATGAACAGACCTGGAAAAAGTGAGACTGAAAAGGCTAAATGTTACTACCCATGTCAACCAGGTGCATCTTTTGTTTTGGGAGCATGTGAGATTAGAACTCCACAGTTAAATGTGCATGGCTTGGAGTAGTGATCTGGATGTCTGAACTTCTGGGAAGTTTCTTAGTGTGTGTGTGTGAGTGAGGACAGAGTACACTGAAAAGAACATGTGTTGGAATGTGGTGACAATAATTAGTTTGATGACCCATTTGGTCATGTGGGTGGACCCTGGGGTGGGCCCCACGTGTCTGCAGGGGCAATTGGTGGTACTTGGTAGGTCATGAGCCGACGACCTTGTTAAGGCGAGGTGTCTGTGCTGTCACTAGGACCTGGTTGTCACATTTTCTATCAGAGGAGGAACCCAACCTTAAGTGCAGCACACTGTCTGGGTTGAGATGTAGGGTCCATAATTAGGACTTTGTGCTTTAAAGGGGTGGATAATGTAACACCCCTGGAAAAAGTGAGAGTTAAAATGCTAAATGTTACTACCCATGTCAACAAGGTGCAACTTTCTTTTCGAAATCCAGTCTGATTAGAACTCCATAGTTAAGCATGCTTGGCCTGGATTAGTTATTAGGATGGGTGACTATCTGGGAAGTTTCTTAGGGTGTGTGTGAGTGAGGACAAAGCACACTGGAAAGGACATGTGTTGGCCTATCGAGACAATCATTAGTCAGATGAAAATGTCGTAGCCCTGGGAGGCAGGTCATGAAAAATGGTATCAGAGCCAATACCCAGCAAAAAGTGCTTAGGAAGCACTTCCTTGGTTTGAGGCTTGGGGTCCATAACGAGGGAATTGTGCTTTAAAGGGGTGGATAATGTAACACTCTTGGAAAAAGTGAGACTTAAAGGCCTAATGTTAGTACCCATGTCAACAAGGTGCACCTTTATTTTCGAGAGCCTATTTGATTAGAACTCCACAGTTAAGCATGCTTGTACAAGAGTAGTGATCAGGATGGGTGACCTTTTGGGAAGCTTCTCTAGGTGTGTGTGAGTGAGGACAAAGCATACTGTAAAGGACATGTGTTGGCCTGTGGGGACAATCATTAGTCAGATGACTCGTTCAGGCATGTGAGTGGACCCTGGGGTGGGCCCTAGATGTTTGCGGTGGGAACTGGTGGTACTTGGTAGGCCATGACTTGATGACCTTGTTAAGGCGGGGATTCTGTGTGGTCAATGGGACAAGGATGTCACATTAAAAATTGTAACACCCCTTGAAAAAGTGAGACTTAAAATACTAATTGTTACTACCCATGTTAACAAGATGCATCTTTCTTTTTGGGAGCCTATCTGATTAGAACTCAACTGTTATGTGTGCTTGGCCAGAAGTAGTGATCATGATGGGTGACCTTCTGGGAAGTTTTTTCAGGGTGTGTGTGAGTGAGGAAAAAGCACAGTGGAAATGACTTGTGTTGTCCTGTGGGGACATTCATTATTCAGATGACAAGGTTTGTGGCCCAGGAAGGCGGGTCATGACAAATGTTATTAGAGCCAATACCCAGCTAAAAGTTCTTAAGAAGCACTTCCCGGGTTTGAGGCTTGAGGTCCACAACGATGGAATTGTGCTTAAAAGGGGTGGATAATGTAACACCTCTGGAAAAAGTGATACTTAAAAGGATAGATGTTTCTACCTAGGTCAACAGGGTGCACCATTCTTTTCGGGAGCCTATCTGATTAGAACTCCACAGTTAAACGTGTTTGGCCGGAAGTAGTGATCAGGATGGGTGACCTTCTAGGAAGTTTCTCAGGGTGTGTGTGAGTGAGGAAAAAGCACACTGCAAAGGATATGTGTTGTCCTGTGGGGACAATCATTAGTCAGATGACAAGGTTCGTTGCCCAGGGAGGTGGGTCATGACAAATGGTATCAGAGCCAATACCCAGTTGGAAGTGCTTAGGAAGCACTTCCTGGGTTTGAGGCTTGGGGTCCACAATGAGGTTGTTGTGCATTAAAGGGGTGTATGATGTAACACCCCTAGAAAAATTGAGACTGGAAAGGCTAAATGTTACTACCAATGTCAACAAAGTGCACCTTTCTTTTCGGGAGCTTGTCTGATTAGAACTCATCAGTTAAGCATGCTTGGCCTAGAGTAGTGATCAAGATGGGTGACCTTCTGGGAAGTTTCTCAAGGTGTGTGTGATTGAGGACAAAGAACACTGGATAGGACTTGTGTTTGCCTTTGGGGACAGTCATTAGTCAGATGACCCATTCGGTCATGTGGGTGGATCCTGGTGTGGGCCCCATGGCTCTGTGAGGGAAACTGGTGGTAGTTGGTAGGCCACGACCCGATGACCATGTTAAAGAGGGTTGTATGTACTGTCACTGGTGGGAAGATCCCAGTTGTCACATTTTGTATCCTAGTAAAATAGTTTTACCGTAGAACATAGGACTATGATATTTCTTGTTTGTGAAACCATAATGTTAAGGGTACTAAGTGTGGTTTTCAGTTCATGGAGTCCAGTGTAGGTGCGGGCTGCCGACGTATCCGTACATCAGGACCCTGACTTCTGATTTCTGACTTATAGCATGAAAACACTGATTGCGTGTGTGTTTTCAAAAGTTCTATTTAAGTCATCTCAAACGAGGTCTGCTCACCAGGTGTAGTGTTTTGACCGTGTCACATCTATTTTTTCAGGATGCCTTCCTGTGGTAGAACAACTAGAGCCCAGAGAGTTGTACGTACTGACAGCCTGCCGACCGATGACACCTCAGTATAGGTCCCTCTCCCTGTAGAGGCACCAGAGGAGGCACCAGTGGTTCCACTTCCCATTGGGCCACTGATGACACCAACCCTAGGAGTAGACGATGCACGTCGCTTGAGCGCATTGCAAAAGTTCCAGCGCCAGAGGCCACCCAGGTTCCGAGGAGAGATGGACCCACATGCAGATGAGGATTGGTTGAAGGCTATGGTGAGAGTCTTCAGGTGAGTTGGGACACTAGAAGACTTTATGGTGATCCTTTTTGCCAGCCTCCTTTAGGCATCAGTAGGTAGATGGTGGAGCCTGATGCTCCAGATGCATGACTATGCGACGCTACTCTAGGAAGACGTTGAGAGCCTGTTATGGGAAGAGTTTGTCCAAGACACCCTTCAAGCGGTGCGGATACACGAGATACTTAATCAGCAGCATAACAGTAGCTCAGTACTCAGTGAGGTTCATAGACCTCTCACACTACACTACAAATATGGTGTGGGACCCACTCTTCAAGGCCCGAACCTTCGAGCAGGGGCTCAAGAGAGAGATCATGGCTTTAGTTATCTCCCATAGTATCTGGACGCAACCAGGGGTTTTGGAGTGAGCCCTCCTGGTGGAGAGTTTCCTTGTCGAGCAACCACCAGCAGCGAGACCCACTACTAGTCGATGTGCAATGGATACTTCTACATATGGCTGTAGACAGATGATACAGAGGTCCAAGAGGACTAGAACCATAGGTGGTCGACCGCACGACTCAGGGTCATGTGTGCGAGGCACCCAGGGTGGAGAAAAACCTACCAGGAGCAGGCCGTGGTACTCATGCGGCGGACAGGGTCACATGGCACGTGACTTTCCGACCCGCCATACAAATGATTAGAAGTTACTTGACGGACCTCCTAGACATAGTCAGAGGTTTGATCGAGGTAGACAGCAAGGAGCAGGCAACCATAGGAGAAGATATGGTCATGAAGCTGGTGGTGGGCGACAATTCGAGGTGCTGCCACCGCCACCACCACCAGGAGGTCCACCCCGACCATAGGGAACGGGTGGATAGGGGAGAGCAGAGCTTCATGCAGCTGAAGCATATGACAATGGAGATCCGGAAGCAAGTGGACATGAGTGGGACTAGTTCCAAGCATAGATGACTTTGTTTATGATGCCTCTATCTTCGTTACTGTCGTTTTTTTTATGCTTTGTGTCTTTTTACTTTGAGATGCAGTAATAGAAGACACTTTCCCTTGTGATGTTTTCTTTCCTGCCTTTTGTGTGGTAAATACTATGAGGTTCCAGTTAAAACTGTTGACATGACCCTAACTTTTTATAATCCTACTAGAGGAGACCCAATGACCACACACTGATGCCGATAGTGTGACTCAACCCTTGGAGGTGAGAGTAATAGTGGGATCTCTTCGTAGTAGTGTCGAGGCCTTACGACGTTGTCCATGACATGAATTAGTACCGTTCATTTAAGGGTTGACTTTATTAGGAAAATGATGTGGTTCATCGAAGGGATGAAACTGGATTTAACTTTTTCATAAAGGAGAAATCTTAGCAGCTCTTGTAGAATGTAGGCGAAGAAGGGTGAAGTCGAGTTCTTACAATTTTCTAGTCTCACCCATAGTTCGTTGGGAGAACGTTTTACTATGTACTCTGATCACAAGAGTCTCAGGTATATCATCTTTTAGAAGGGCCGGAACTTGAGACATTGGTGATTGCTTGAGTTCCTATGGGACTATGACTTAGAGATAGTCAATACTCATGGGAAGGGGAACATATTAGTAAATTCGATCAGCATGAGATCTGGTATTCACCTACTAGGAGAGGAAACAGGGCAGTTAGCTGCCTTACAGACATCTTTTGTTGATAGATATGGAGAAACCTATCTACATTCTCTTACAGTCACTCCCCCTATTTTATAGCCAGTCAGGGAGGCGCAGTATGGGGACGCTGACTATGAAAAATGAAGTGCCCAGATATCCATAGGGCAGGCACCTGATGGATTTTCTAAAGGTGGGGATCACGTCATCCTCTTCAGAGGACGTACTATGGTACCAGATGCAATTCAAGAGGATGTTTTGAGGGATTTCCACACATCTCCTTTAGCGGTACATCCAGGCATGGAGAAGACGTATCAGGACCTTAGACGACAACACTGGTGTCTAGGTATGAAGAAGGCAGTAGCAGAGTTTGACTCTTGATGCCTCACTTGTCAACATGTGAAGGCAGAACATCAGGTACCAGCAGGCTTGGTTCAGCCTTTAGAGGTCCCAAAGTGGAAGAGGGATGGGATGTCCATGGCGTTCATGACAGGTCTTCCATGAACATCCAGGGGACATGACTCTATTTGGGTGATCGTCGACCGACTCACCAATTCGGCCCACTACCTACCGAAAAGATATAATACGAGATACCATAAAGAAGGTGCAGAATAATCTAGGAGTAGATAAAGACAACACAGAGTAGACAAAATTTATATGCTGTCAGGAGACGGAGACCTCTAGAGTTTGAGGATGGAAACCACATCTTTCTACGGGACTCACCTCGATGAGGTCTACAAGGATTTGGCTGAGGCGACAATTTATCTCCATGATTCATCGGACCCTTCCAAGTCCTCATCAGAGTATGCGAGGTGGCTTACCACTTGGATCTTCCACCTCAGTTGCACCAGGTGCACGATGTCTTCCACATATCTCAGCTGAGGAGATACGTGCATGACCTGTCCAACATCATCGTCCATGGGGAGCTGGACATCGATGATTGGGTGAATTTCACGGAGGTTCCAGTGGATATTGAGGATCGATAGGAGCGGGTCCTGCGTGGATGGTCGATTACCCTGGTGCGCGTTTCCTGGCAGCACAGGAACCTCTAGGAGAGCACATGGGAGTGGGAGGCTCAGATGCATGCTCAGTACCCCCATTTGTTCCCCTAGGGTGTGTGTTGTAGCTTTACGGGGATGTAAAGCCCAGAGGTGGGGGTATTGTAAAGACCCCAAAAATTTCAAGTGAATTTTTTTCGTAAATTCTTTTGAATTTTACGAGTCCACAGTTTCTGACGGTGCTTGATTCTGAGGCCCGGTGTGCCCAGAATGAATTTATGAGAATTTTTTTTGGGTACATTCAGTAAACATACAAGTTGGTTTTTATAACTTTTGAACCAGTGCCCGAAATTGAAATCATAGGGCAATTTTGAGCTCGCATAATTGGTAATTTCTTAGTGAGACCTTCACCGCAATTGCATTCTGAGGTGGATAGAAGATAGTTTTTGGGGTTTTTAATTTAGTTGGATAAAAATAAAGTGTTAACTTTAATTTTATTGGTTGTGGTTAAAACCACCAAGTGGTGGTTGGTGGGGGGGAGGGGAAACCACACCATAACATCCCAAGATAGGTTATTGTTCTGGGGCCCACCCGTACATAACTTCCCTTTCGAGGATAATTGTGGCGGGGACCACCCGGGCACAACCTCTCCATTAAATTATAGGGTGGGGGACGACACGACCCCTATTAATAGAGGAGGATAAAAACCTCCACAACTCCCCATTAAATGGGGATAAAATCTTCAACTCCTCCACTTAATATTTTCCAAACATTTATGGGGAGCCTCTTGACTTCCTCTCCAATTAATGTGACAACCAGGTCCCGGTGACAGCACAAACACCCCGCCTTAACAAGGTCATTGGGTCATGGCCTACCATGTACCACCAGTTCCCCACATAGACATGTGGGGCCCACCCGCATGCCTGGACTGGCCATCTAACTAATGATTGTTCCTACATGCCAATAGATGTCCTTTCCTATGTTCTTTGTTCTCAATCACACACACCCAGAGAAACATCTCAAAAGGTCACCATTCCCGATCACTACTCCAGGCCAAGCACGTTTAACTATGGAGTTCTAATCAGACAGGCTCCCGAAAAAAAGGTGCACCTTGTTGACATGGGTAGTAACATTTAGCCTTTTAAGTCTCACTTTTTCCAGGGGTGTTACATTAAAATGAAGGTGAACCATGTTGACATGAGTCATATCATTTAGTCATTTGACCCTTTATCATGTGGGGGTGTTACAATCACCCCCTTTTAGAGCACAATATCCTCATTGTGGGCCCCACATCTCAACCCAGGTAGTGCACCGTAGTTAAGGCTGGGCACCACCTTTGATACCAAATGTAACAACTGGGTCCTGATGACAGCACAACCACCCCGCCTTAACATGGTCATCAGGTCCTGACCCACCAGGTACCCCAGTTGCCTAGCAGACATGTGGTCCCCACCATGGGGTCCACCAACATGCCTAAACATGTCTTTACATTACCCCAACTTCAGGTATTTACATCCCCGTAAATCTACAACACGCACTAGGGGAACAAATGGGGGTACTTAGCCCACATCTGAGCCTCCTGATCCCATGTGCTCTCCTAGAGGATCTCGTGCTGCCAGCAAACTCCCACCAGAGGAATTGACCGTCCACGCAGGACCCGATCCTGTTGATCCTTAGTCTCCACTATAACCTCCGTGAAAGTCACACCATCATCAATGTCCAGCTCCCCGTGTTCGATGATGTGGGACAGGTCAGGCACGTATCACCTTAGATGAGTTACATGGAAGTCCTTGTGCACCCGGTACAACTGAGGTGGAAGAGCCCAGCGGCAAGCCACCTCGCCTACACTGTTGAGGATCTGGAAGGGTCCGAGGAATCACAGAGATAACTTACTGCCTCAGCCAAATATCCGTAGACCTCATCGAGGTGAGACCAGTAGAAAGATGTGGTCACCATCCTCAAACTCCAGAGGTCTCCGACTCCTAACAACAAATGAGTTCTGTCTACTCTGTGCAGTCTGTATCTGCACCTGGATTATCTTCACCTTCTTCGTGGTAGCTCTTACTATCTCTGGTTAGTAGGAAGTGGGCCGACATGGTGATTTGGTCGACAATCACCCAAATAGATTCATGTACCCTAAACATATGTGGAAGACCCGTCACGAAGTCCGTGTATATCCCATCCCCCTTCTACATTTAGACATCTAAAGGCTGAACCAAGCCTACTGGTACCCGTTGTTCCGCTTTCAATTGTCGAGAAGTGAGGTATCAAGAGTTAAACTCCACTACTGCCTTCTTCATACTTGGCCACCAGTGCTATCGTCTGAGGTCCTGATTCATCTTCGGCACACCTGGATGTACCGCTAAAGTAGATATGTGGAACTCCCTCAACACCTCCTCCTGAAGTGCAGCTGGTATCATGGTATGTCCTCTGAAGAAGATGACATGCTCCCCAACTTCATAAAATTCATTAGGTGCCTGGACTGTGGATATCTGAGCACGTTGTGTCCCGCAGTTTGTGTCCCCATGCTGTGCCTCCCTGACTCGTTGTAAAAGAGGGGGAATGACTGTAAGAGACTGTAGATAGGATGCTCTATCTCTATCCACAAAGCAAGTCTGTATGGAAGCTAGCTACTCTATCGCCTCTCCTAGAAGCTGAATACTAGATCTCCTAGTGAGTGCATCTGATACTATGTTCCCCTTCCCAAAAGTATAGACTATCTCGAAGTTGTAGTCCTGGAGGAACTCAAGCCATCACCGCTGTCTCATGTTCAAGAACTTCTGAGAGAAGATATACATAAGACTCTTGTGATCAGAGTACACAATAAAATGTTCTCCCAATAAACTATGGGTGAGACTAGCCAATTGTAAGAACTCGACTTTACCCTTCTTCGCTTATGTTATACAAGAGCTTCTAAGATTTCTCCTTTACCGAAAAGAGAAATCTGGTTTCATACCTAGGATGAACCACACCCTTTGCCTAATATAGTCAATCCTGAAATGAATGGAACTAATTCATGTCATGGAAAACGTCGTAAGGCCTCAATGCTACTACCAAGAGATCCAACAATTACTCTCGCCTCCAAGGGTTGAGTCACACTGTCAGCATCATTGTGTGGTCACTGGGACTCCTCTAGTAAGAATATAGAAAGTGACGGTCAAGTCAACGGTTTTCACTAGAACCTCTTCGTATTAACCATAAAAAAGGAAGGAAAAAAATGTCACAAGGACAAGTGTATTTTATTAAGACAACTCAATGTACAAAGACACAAAGCAACCATAAAAATGACATTAACGAAGCTATAAGCATCATGAACAAAGGCCTCTATACCTAGAAACTCTGCCTTTACAAGGTCGTCGGGTCATGGCCTACCATGTACCACCAGTTTCACCTACAGACTTGTGGGTCCCACCCCAGGGTCCACCCACATTCCTAAATGGGTCATCTGACTAATGATTGTCCCCACAGGCCAACAAATGTCATTTCCAGTGTGCTTTGTCCTCACTCACACACACCCTTTGAAACTTTCCAGAAGTTCACCCATCCTGATCACTACTCCAGGCCAAACATGCTTGACTGTGGAGTTCTAATCAGACAGGATCCCAAAAAGAAAGGATCATCTTGTTGATATGGGTAGTAACATTTATCTTTTTAAGTCTCACTTTTTCTAGGGGTGTTACCGGTTATGCTGAGTGCACTTCCTAGAGGGTTGTTGGTACTTGTTAGGTTGGACCAGAGGGAATGGTTGTGAATACTTCCAGAAGGTTACTTGTTGTGTTTTTTTTGTTTGTTAGCTATTGATTGACCTTGGAACTGTGGTTTGTTTATTGTTCAGTTTGTTCCGGTTTACTGTTTTCTGTGGTTTTACTTTCCATATATCCACTGACTGTTAGTCATGGATCTTTGGGTGTTTGCCTACGGATATTTAGTCTCACACCCTGTTTGGGTCATGCTTTTGGGCCCAAATAGACTATATTGTTGCAGGTATAAACAAGGGAAATTTCCCTTCGACTTTAAGTACTTGACTTGATGTGGAGCTGGAGAGCATGGGACCAAGCTTAGTCTTGTGATGTTGAGGAGCTGTTTATCTTATTTTTACTTGTATTTAGAAATGCTTGTATTTCCAGCATTGTGACCTGTTTGTTTGCTTTCATAGACATATGTATCATGCATCATATATATATATGCTTCTGTTGTTTATCATATGTATTATTTCGTTGTTCACTTGTGTATGGACTTTTTATTGCTTCCGCTATTATTTATTGTTTTCTTTTCTACTGTGTACCCTACAAATGAAGGCATTGTTTCTCGACTATCACACCCAAGGCCCTCATTGCTAGTCGGAAGCCTCTGTTGTTTGGGGAAATTCGCTTGAGGCCATGTGACTAACCAGGTATGGGGTGCCTCTAGGTGGAATCCGGAACCGAGACGTTATAGGTCTCTACAAAAAGTGTAACTCTAAGATTATCAAGGTTTTGGATTCATAAAATTTGAGTTTTTTGTGAAACATAGAGTTTCATGAACCATATTATTCTATTGAAAACTATGCTCCTAATGGATACAGGTTACATAAAATGTAACCAAATAACAATTATGTAGATTAAAGGACTCATGTGATGTAGTTCATTCAAGATCCTCACCTATGGTAATCCAATTCCTTCGTTGGTTATGAAAGTTCATAAAAGTCCCTATTACACGAACTATAAGATACATTCTATAATTAAAAAGGTCGCATTCCTCAAATGAGGAGTGAAAGGTGTATTTATAAGCCTTTAAGTAATCACATTCGTGATTTAATGAATGATTTATGGGTGCATGTTTTCTTGAGATTCACTATTTATTTATTTATTTCATGAAACACTTAGTTACATGTTGATGATGGGGTTGTGTGGCACCCCAAAAGTGACATTACATAACTAGGAGTTGTTTGAACATAAAAAATCTTCTCCCAAAAAAGTATTTTTTCACAAATTTTCAAAAGTACATATTCGAAAATCTAAAAAATTTATTAATAATATTATTTAAGATCTATAAATATTCACACACAAAATTGTTAAACTAATTACACCCTTTACTATTGTGGTAACTTATATAATGTGTTTTTAACGATAAAATGTGACCAAAATACCATTAAAATTATTTATTAATCTCAAAAACCCCCTTCTCTAACATTAAATGAATCATATGGATTCTATTGAAAACCATGTGAAGAACATTTTTTATGAAAACATTATCTTATGAAATATAAATTAAATATCTTTTAGATGGTAGAAATATAAAATATCTCTCATGCATTTCAAATATATTAATGGTCTTAGTATCATGTAAAGTTTGAATTTAACATGCATAGGGAATTTTTTATATAGTTCAGATATCTTATATGACTCAAAGTTTATTATGTGGCCCTAATATCTTATGAGAAAATATAAAAAGTCTCTTATGTAGTAAGTGAGTATATTAAATTATAATCAAATGTCTTGTAGAAACACTAGGTATATTAAAAAAAATTCATATTCCTTATGGACATGTTGAATTCTTAAAATTACTCTATAATTGTAATTCCTTTGTTAATTTTTTAGTCATATTTACTGTTTTTAAAGAATTTATAATTCTTATGAATAAATTATGGTAGAAAATTTCTTGTACTTATCATGAAATCCATTTATATAAATTTGAATTATGATTTTTAACTTATACTTCTAAGAAAAAACTTGATTCAATTTATCATTGATGATTTAAATCACATTAAAATAATCTCTAAACCTCGTATAAATACTCCCTTCTTTAATTTATAGTATTTTTTAATTACCAAATCCTTTTTATAGTCTTCTGTAACATTCTCTATCAATAATGTTTTATATCAATCCTTCAATCTTATCACTTGGTGGGTTCCTTCCAAACACATTATTAACTGTTTTAAATAGTAACTTAGTCATCATCACTTTTTGATAATAAAAATAATATATTAAAAAATCACCACATTTATATGAAAACTATCAAGAATCTATTCATCCATATATTCTAAAAATGTTTTAGTAAATTCCTTCAAATTATGAAATAACTTCTTCCTTAAATCCACTTCTTATTACAAAACAAATTGGAAACTTTTCTATATATTAACAACCAAACTTTTTGACAAAAAAGACACCCATAATTGGGAACATCATATATGATGAATAAATATATGAGTGTATTATTAGGTTTACAAGAAAATTATAATTTTTTATAGGATCCATCATCATGGGGGATTGTTGAATTTATCACCTAAGATAGTCAATTATGGGTCACTTTATTTTCTAAAAGTAAATTTTATAATAAAAAAGAGATTTAGTTTATAATTTTTTCCTACCTGGGGGTAGTTAGATGACCCAATTTTTATTAAAATGGTTATTGATATTTATTTTCATTTTATAATTTTGATTATTGAACAATTATATAAAATAGTAACTTTAATACACCAAGGAAATCTCTCACATTTGGTGAACCGGGTTAATGGTGGTTTGCTCTATATATGGTGATTTTTTCACTATATCCTATTTACTCAGTATAGGTTATTCCTATAGATAATAGATATTGTATCTTTAAATAATATGCATTAACATAAAAAAGTATGATTAAATGATTAAATATTTTATTCCCCACCTCTCAATCCATTATCATAGTTGGGCGAAGACTTTTTCCTATAATAATTAATAAAAGGTGGAAAGGTTATAAAACTCATTTCTAAAACTCTGTTATCCCTAACCTATCAATCCATTCAATTAATTACCAAATTATAATGAATTTTTTCATTTAAATAAAATTTATTTATGAATTATAAAGATCCTAAATGATAAAGAATACCCATTTAATGTTTTTAAATCACTAAGAATAAATTTTGATAAACATTTAAAAATCTATAAATCGACCAGACCTACTAATAAAAACTTCAAATATCTCCTAAGGAGTGAATATAAAATTTATATTAAAATATTAATCCCATAACTAAATTCTATATAAATATCCCCTAATGATGAAGGAATTATATTATGGTTCGAGAATTAATGTCCCATATGAAGTTTTGTGACACTTTTATGTGTACAACAATGAAATAAAGGTGATATTAAATAAATCCTTGGGAATTAAATGGGAATAGATAATAAATTATTATTCTATTCATTTAAAGATTTATTTCTCTCACAAATATTACACAATACATTAATGTTGTTTTTGTATTCTCTCACATTGGGAACATAGTGTATACTAGTTTATTAAGATAACATTCAAGAGTTATGGTCATTATTTTCTATTTTATATATTTTAAATATGCTCAGAAAATTCTTTGAGGTTGAAAAAAATTTCATAGGAGGAAAAGGAATAAATAAATCAATGAAATTAAAAAAAAATCCTGGTGATTTATCAATCATGTTATGATTGAGTGAATAAGAAAATTGATCAAGAAGAATCATGATAAAATAACCATAGTTTATGTCATAATCTTCTAGAGAGACATAATGAAACCAAAACACACCCTGAAAATAATAAATCACTTATAATTTAAAATTACCGACCCTATTTTATAAGTACACATTATTATTATCATGTTTTAGTTTAAGAACATGTTTTGTTGTATATATTATAACCCAAGTAGAATATAGTATATCAGGGTTTTGATCATGGTTGGGGATTTATTTTCATGATCAGATATTGTAAATGGATTCAAAGTGAAAAATATTGAGTTTTTTAATTTATCTAAATAAATATACTTTAATTATATAAATAAACTATGGTAAAGAATCGAATACATCATGGTTATAATTAGTCACAAACCAACCTAAGTAATCCCTAATCTAAGAACATTGTTTTATCCATGGAAAGGACTAAAGGTAATTTATAAACCCCATGAGATTGAAACTAGTTCCTTGGCATAAAGGGACTCCCCTTGGACAGCGATTTTCCCAAAAATAATAATAAAATATGGGTATCATCCTAGAACCCCGAATGAACTTTTCATGAAATGTTGGGTTATACACCCCATTAAATGACATTAATAAATATATACAACACATATAACATAAAAAAAGACATAAAGATACTTGATATATTATAAAACCACTATAAATAATTGCACAAGTTAAATAGAAATTCCAATAATAAATAAGTGAACATGATTGAAATCAAAATATGTGATACAACATTTTTTGTACATAAATTAAACAAAAAATAAATAAAATAAACCATTAATCTTCATTAAATTAAATAATGGGATTGTTCCCCCATGACACATCTATAGCCTAAATGATACTTTAATGAAAATTAACTACCTCTAAGAAGTTCCTTTACTTTTTCTTACATCAGATAAAATATTGTTTGAATGCACCGTTGGTGTATGTAACGTGTGAGAATAACATGACCTATATGATCACACCATTTATTCCATATATATTCCTTTTTAGTAAAAAAAAATCCTGAATGTTTGAACTAAAATATAGATAATAAACTACAAATAGTTTGTAATAATGAATGTTGTGTAGTATAAAAGAAATAAAAAATAAAAATAGGTGCATAACAAGACAAATAAATTGAATTTTCATAACAGGAATCATAAAATAACAACCTAAGGTCACCAAGTCTTGGTGGAACCTAGAAATTATATGTCACTAATTAGGGTGGCCATAATTTAGATTAATGATATGATAACTACTTCATAGAACTTTTGGGATGTATATATATTTAAATTATAGTCCATGGTTGTATCGTAACATGGTGAAAGGGACCGATACAGATCTAGGATCACCTACCCATGCACACGAGGTTTCCAAATAGGTTTATTTGCTACCCATTGGTTGAAAAACAAATCTATTCCAAAAAATAAATCATATTTAGCTCCATTTTTAACATTAAATAATAAATTAGAATTTTCAATCATATAGTTGGTGTAATCTGAAAAAATATTTCACATTAATCAGTCCTTAATGAATAATTACTATATTTTTATTACATTTATTTAAGTATTTCTTTTGAAAATAAAGTATTAATAAGATTAACTACCAAAGGAAGAAATGAAACCATCTTCCCCAGTAAATACAAACCACACTAAAATGGTGGAAATCCATAAGAAACAGATTTTGAGAACCCATATAACCTAATTAAATTGTATAACATTAAAATCCAAAACAATAAATTCTTGATGAAAGAAACTATAAGATGATAAGGATTCTAAGAGATTAGATAACCATAGAATATATAATAACAACATGAAATAAGGATATGGATTCCCTTACATGATGATTCTATTTCTGATCGTTATAAAAACCCATAAGAAATCGGACCCTAGAGGATGATGAGATTTGTGCGTTGAAAGAGCTAGAATTGGGAGTCAAAAAGGGTAGAAAAATTGAATTTTTTTCATTTAATACATGAAAGTGTAAAGGTTAAATTCAATGTTTAAAAAAAATAAAAATAACGCCACATTGTTTGGCCACATAGTTTTCTAAACGATTCACCAATCATGTTGTTCATCACTATATCACTTGAGAACTCACAATATTATTCCATGCAGTAATAAAAATAACGTGCCACATTGTAAAATGACTCTTCTATAAACTACAGAACATATACATGGTTTCCACCCATTTTCCATATCAATGTGCCAAGATTCATTTCCATTAAATTTTATAAACTTATAAATTTTCTATAAATAAAGAGAATAATGATGAAATTAATAAAAAATCATACTTGATTTGTCATATTATGTGTGAATATTCCCTCCACCAAATTATTTTTAGTCCTTGGAAAGTCCCTTACACTTCTCATATGAGTAAGACATAAAATTAAATGTATGTATAATGAAAAAAATCTATGATATGATATTATTATAGTGGATCTCCCCTATATATTAATCATCCCCTTATATTAAGAAGGTAATGAACATTGAGACTTCATTTTATCGACGTAAAATAAGGATTCAAATATTCTATTAAATAAATTTTATATGAACTCAATGGAATAAACCAATTAACACCAAAGTTTATGTCCCAAGTTCAAAAAAATTATTAAATAATCAATATAAAATAAATTATTCCAAAGATACACCAATATTATTTAATTAATAATTTTAGTGCTATAGTTAAAATACCATCATTTCAGTTGAAATACCATAGAATTCTTTAATATAATAGTCATTGTAAATAACTCTTTTCAGAATATAATAAAATACTTATAATAAATTAAGAGGGGAAGATAAATAAGGTTCTAAACTTCAATATTCACTCTTATCTAGTATATTTTATTTATAATAAGATGAATTTAAAAATATTTCAAAAATTATTGTAATCAGTGGATCAGAAAACAAATTAAAATTTAAATCGTAATATGAAAACATAGCATACAAATGAAAACTAAATGAAAAAATATATAAATAACCCCAAATAATTTTATTTTTGAATAAAAATTATTCATTTTAAAAATGAAGAAACAAATAACCATCAAGAAGTTCTAGAAGCAGAGGAATTTTATATAAAATAACCAGATAGATTTTTAAAATATTTTATTCTTAATGAATACATGACAATAATTCATTTAAAATAATAAGACATTAACATGTATTCTCCCAAAACCATTTGAAACATGATAAGAACTATTATTAGATCAACATGTACATCTAGGGTTTTCCCCATCATTTATTCATTTACACACTTTGGTAACCAAATATCAATAAAACGAGTGATAAAAATGATAATGCACTAACAAAAATATAATTGTATAAAAATTAATTTTAAAATTTTAAAATCACATCAATTTAATAAATTACAAAACTATAATATTATTAAAATATAAATCAATTATAACAACAAAATATGAATGATACAGATGAGAATAGTGAAATTTACAAAATCAAATCATTTGAATTCATGAATATAATAAATCATTTTGAAACAAGAATTTATACATTTGGAATCCAAATATACCATATCCTCAAAAGAACCACCAAATCCTATAGAACTATACTGTACATTCTCAAAACACAAAATAAATAACCATAAAAAATTTGAATAATATTGAATGAGTATTATTTATTAAAATTTTAAAAGTGATTAAATTTTATATTAATATGAAACAATTTTTTTTTTGCAATAATCTTATTTAACCAATAAATAATTTGAAACCAAAATATTGTTCCTGAACTTGGATAAACCATATATAAAAAAGGACTTAAAAGAATATAAATTACTTCCTTCCCTAAAACGATCAAAACCCACTAAAAATAAATTTTATCATAAAATTAAATAATTGGTTTTAGATAAATACTGATAAGATTCTTAAAATAAGAACAAATTACTATTCATATTTCCATGAAAAATAAGCACAGTAAATAATGGAAAAAACTGAACCCTTAGATTATATATATATATAAATAGAAATATTAAGTGATAATTATGAAATTAAATATTTCCTTTTGAAACCCACACACTACCACAAAACATTGTTAAGATAAAAATCATAGATAAAAACATCTGATAAAGTCTTTATGTTCTTATTTTGAGAAATCTTATTTTGTGATATATAGAATATAAAATACTCAAAGAAATTATTATACAAAATATGGATTGAGATATTCAAATTATATAAAACTATGTAAATTATAAAAGAAAACACTATTTAAAAATTTATATTATATCCTCCCAAAATATTTCAACTCCATTTAAAAACAAAAAAGTAGCTGAAAATTACCTTAAATATTAAAAATATAATTTCCATTGAAATATAACGGTACAAAATAAACACTAATGTTTAGGGGATAACCCAGTTCCATTCATATAAAATTTTTATGAATATAAATTAAAAAATTGAAATTTCCAAATTAAACACAATGGTAGATATCTTAAATTTAAAACCCACAAATAATTATGAAAATATTATTACCAATGAGTTTTATGGTAAACAAGTGGATATTAAGAAACCATGTTCATATAGAGTTAAAAAAAATCAAATACCTCAAAAAACACACCATTTGGAAATAAACATTTGTAGTTTTCATGGGGACATAAATAAATTAAACAAAATATTTTTAGTCATTTTAATGAAACCATGAAACTTATAAATAGGATAAAAACATAAATCAAAAAACATAAAAATTTAAAATTTACCACATTTGAGATTATAGAACATTATTCTATAAAAATAAATTTATCTCCTTTCAAATTATGTTACAGTTCGGTCCACTAGGATAGATACCCCGATAGGGGGGTGAATTTGGATATAACAGATTAAAACAAATTTACCAAAATATTATTGGGAAACCTCAAATATTTCATGAAACACTTATTGCATCTTGTATTAAACTGTAGTGCCTTGGTCACAAGATTCCACCTTCATCATAAAATACCCCTTACATGGAAGTTCAATCTTACATGCAACTAAAATCTTATGCGTAACGTTCTTAGCGTGTGCTCAACAGGAAATATTTCGTGAAACTCCCTTAGTGTAAAAATCATATATGATCTGAATCTTGGATTATCACTCTATGTTATACTCTCTGGAATGAGGGGGTCACCTCTTATTTATATTCATTTCCAAACCCTACAAGGAAGATTCACCATGTGCCGCAAGATTCTGTTCGAGCGTGAAAACCCCCATTTTACGTTGCATTGGGTGTGCAAGTTTCATTCACACAACCTCATATTTCATGAAACTCCGAATATTTCTCACACATTATGCCTTTGTCATTTTTCATCATTCTGATCCCAAACCATTCCTTGCACAAATTTTTCTAAACCACCTTAGATCTTGCGCTCAACTTCCTTTGACAAAAACTTGTTTCCCTATTTTCTATTTTGAGAACCAAAAATTTGGTAAACACTAGAAAACGAAGCCACCATAGATATGTTCTTTTTTGTACCGCCTCCAGATCGTCCATTCCATTTTAATCATTCTTTTTCAACATTGGTTGTCAGCAATAACTTTGGAACTCGACCACTCACCATAGAAACCCTCTTTTTCAACAAACAAACCGTCTTTGAAAAAAAACACAAATACCCCAAAAAATAGTTCAATGTTACCTTGAGGGATTTTGTCCCAACAATTTCCCCTTTATATTTGTTTTAAGATCTTCTCATAACAGCAATCTTATCTTTGATACCTCACTGAATCTCCTTTCATCATCTATCATCATTTGCCTCTTACAATTCAGATAGCGACCACTGATTCGCTGACCACATACTCTAAGCCTACATGAGCAATGATTGGCATGAGAAACAAGAGTAGTATGAAAAGTTAATAAATGAATCACTAGATTTCTGAAACCAATTGTTCATACCATATTGATACCAATAAACATCTTTCATCATGAACCTTAGAAACCATGAAATATAATCTTTGATTGATCACTTCAAGCAGCATCAGATTTAATACTCTCTTTCTTCACATATTTGTAGTCTATGTTTTCCTAGATAATCTCTAGATAATATCTTCTAACACCATATACTCTCCCCCTGTATTTATAAACTCCCCCTATCTCGTTGCACCACCATTCAGCTTCTCCCTGTGTCTTTGAAAAATACAATGTCTCCCTTCGTTAGCCATAGTTTCTCCCCCTTTATGAGTTACTATTTCTCCCCATTTTTCAAAAAACCCAAAATTCACTCTTTTTTGGTATGCAACAGAGTAGAGAGAATATATTAATATTGTATAGAAAACACACCATACCTCAGGGAGAGGGGGGTGCCACATCCACACTTTTTCAAGTGAGGGGAGTCGACTAAACTCTTAGAGCCAGTCAATGCATCTCAAAAGCTTCCTTGGGTAAGTTCTTTATTAGAATGTATGCAAACTGTAGTTATGAAGGCACATACTCTAAGTTCACGATTCCCAGCTCAACCTTTTCCTTGATAAAATGATACTTTTTATAAATTTTTATTTTCTTTGGTTATGGATGGGATTTTTTTCTGAGATTTATATCACTTGAGTTATCACACTATATTATAATTGGAGGCTTCACAAAAACTCTCATATCAACAAGCTGCTGCTTCATCAACAATAATTGTATGCATACTTGAGTGGTAGAAATATACTCATCTTCTTAGGTGCTCAATGTAATGGAATCTTACTTCCTTCATAGAAAAGAAATACACAAGCCAACAAGTTAGAAAGAACCTCCTAACGTTGATTTCCTACCATCCACTGAACCCCTCTAATCTACATCTTTATATCGTAAAATCTCTTGCCGAGATTTTTCATTATACATCAAACTAAAATCCACAGTTCATTTCATATGCTGATGTATTATTTTCACTTTAATCATGTGGCATTCCTTGGGATTTCTTTGATATCACACAACTTGGCATGTGGAAAAAACAATATCAAGTCTCGTCATAGTTAGGTACAGAAAACTTCAAATAATCTACCTATATTCTGTGATATTAACTTCATTTACATCATCGTATTTCAATAATTTCATCTAATTAGAAATCAGGGTCTTCATCTCCTCATAATTTTCTATTCCATATTATATCAAAACCACTTTGGCATATTTGGATTGGGAAATGAATGTTCCATTCCTTCATTGTGTTACCTGTAAATCATGGAAAAATGGAATCTCCCTAATTATGGACATTTCAAACTCACTTTCCTTGAATTCATAAAACTATCTGCACTGAGCATAATTTGATCCACCAAATAATATTTCACTGACATAAACCAGCACCATCTTCCTTTGATTACTATCATTGTTGAAATAGAGATCGTAATCAACTCCACCATGATGAAACCTGATCTTCTCCAGATACTGATCAAGCATTGAGTACCATGATCATGGTGCTTCTTTCAGTCCATATAATGCATTTTTCATCCAGAAAGTCCTATACTCATTGTCATGAATGATAAAACCATTTGGCTTCTTGATAAAAACTTCTTTCTCCAGAACCCCATTCAAGAATGTAGATTTTACTTCCATCTAGTACACGTTGTACTTCCGTTGCATGACAATGGCTAGAAATAATCTGATTGTCTCCAACCTTCCATCTAGTGAAAATGACTCATCGACATCTATTACCTATATCTGGGAGTAACCTTTTCACACTAGTCATTCATTGTTTCGAATCACTTTTCCATTTTCATCTATCCTGTTGTGATAGACCCATTCAGTCCCAATGACATGTTTATCTGTTGGCCTCAAAAAAATCTCCCAAATATAATTCTTATAAATCAATTTCACATCTTTATTCATCGCTTGAACCTAGTTTTCATCTTCTGCTACATCAGCAAAATAATTAGGCTCTACCTGATATAGAAAGTTTTCTGGTACAGTGATATCATTCTTCTTTTCTAAAAAAGTACTATTTGATCACTAATGATATTTTTCCTATTAATTTCATCCCTAATCTCTGGAATTTGTGTAAATAATAAATTTACTTCATCATTCTCATCATCAGTATCTTCTTATGAATTAGCATATTCCACTTTTTCTCCCCCTACAATACTTCTCTCATCATCACTTTCATCTTGAAACTGTTCACTATGCAGTTCATTATTCTCTTCATTTTCCATGATAGTGACATCATTTCTCTAAACTACTTTTCCTGTCCTCTTTTTGAAGAATTTCTATGATTTTCTTTTTTGTAAGTAGCCACGGAATATTCCCACATCTCAACATGACACAAATTTACAATGTTTTTATTTATTGAGAATGAGGCACATACTTAAAAATATTAGAAATTCTTTCATGGTTGGATTCCATCCAGGCCACATCTCAAACGGAGTCTTTCCTTCTTAAGGACACAACAGAGCCCTATTAGAAATGTAGATTGATGTCAAAACTATTCCCTTCCAAAAACATTCGGGTAGGTCCTTTGTATGATCATCATTCTGACCATGTTGTTGATGATCTGATTTCTCATTTCAACCACTCCATTCTATAGGGGAGTTATCACTGAAGAAACTTGATGCCTTATCTTGTGTATCACAAGATATAATTCCACTTGACTGTTTGAGAATTCCATACCATTGTCAGTATAAAACAAAAAATTCTTCTACCCAAGCATCCTTTCAGATTTCCTTTAGTACTATTTTAAGAAACTAAACACATCAAATTAATGGGAAATAAGGAAGACCCTTTCAATTATTCTATAATAATCAATGAAAATAACTTAATACCTCTTCCTGTCAATAGCCCTTGGTGAGATGGGTCCACAGACATCAGCATGAACCAATTCAAGCACTCTTATTGACTTATTTTCCTTTATGTTGTATATATTTATGATGATATATTCATGTTTATAAGAATCGCATGTTTTTGTATGTTCACGTGATAACTTTGGGAGGTCTTTACCTGCATTACATTTCACCATATCTTCTAGGGATTGTAGGCATAAATGAACAAGTTGTTTATACCGAAGCTTGTTTTCTTTCTCTCCGGATAAAAATCTCATATCTACTCATCCAATTACCATGTAAAGATTTCCATTTGTCGTTTTTTCTTGTAGGATCACTATACCATCTCTTCCCTTTACGTCACATGTCTTCTTGGTAAACTGTATAGAATGCCCTAGCTCACATGTTTGACTGACGTTGTGAAAAGTGTGACTAAGACCTTCTATACCCAAGACATCAACACATCTTATTTCTTTTTCCCCAAACCAGTACTTTCCCGATACAATTATCATCAGGCCTTCATCATTTCCAAAATATACAACTCCTCCATTGTCATATTTTATTCCTGTAACCATATCCTTATTTCATGTCATGTGAGACGTGAAACCATTGTCAAGGATCCATACACCAGAATGATCTGATGATTTAAGATAATTTTAGCAACCACTGCCTTCTCTTCTCCCTACTTAATGGTCTATATTTTTGTCTTCACACATAGCATAGGTCTATAATTCTGATCTTTCTCAGCGTATGATGAACTAGCTTCATCATACCAAGCTACAAATCTATTTTTCAATTTCAACTCAATTTTCAGTTCGTTGATCTACTCCTTGCGAACATTTTGATTTTTATTTGGAAAATTCTTATGTATTATTGATGTAATGTATGTAACCATGCGCCCAAATCCTCCACACCAAAAAAAATGTCAATTGAAATATGTTCTAGATAACCAATCATTGTTTGGTTTCCACCTCTGTTCTTATAGACTTTGGTAACTTCGGGTTGTAGAACACACATTTTGTGAGTGTCACATCATTCCACTACAATAACACCTAATGAACAATGTATTACTGTATGTCACTTCTGGACTACCATTAGACCCTTTGGTTCTTTGAATTTTCTGTTTCTTCTTTGTACCCACATCAATTTTCATTCTCGTAATGGGCACTTATGGTCTGACTTCAAATCGGACAACTTTCTATTTCTGATCGATCCCTAAATCAGCCTTAACATCTGAGATTTATTGCTGCTTCTTTCCTACTAAACAACTTAGCTCCTCTTTCATATTTTCAGTATTTAGAATAATATTATTTCCAGGTAATGTAATGGGAATCATAAGTTTTTCTTATTCATTAACTTTTTGTCAAATACAAAAATATTCTCGTTCAAGTTCATCGATATGCTTGAATTTATCATTAACTATGTTATTAAAGCGATCAATCTCCATTTTCAATTCTTCAATCCTGATTTTAAACTCACTAACCAAATCTGATTCTTCTAGTACTAATTATTTGATTATCTCAATTTATTCCATCAACTCAGTCTTCTCTTCTTCATGTTGTTTCATTTCAAGTTCAGCATCATGAACTACATTGTTGACTTTATTTTTTTTGGCTCTCCAAACATCTATCTCTTCAAGAGAATCCTTTAACTCATTATTCATATCAGCTCTTTGTCCAACTTCTTCTTCATCATCAATGTCGTTTTCTTCCTCTTTCGGAGTACCATCGATAAAAGCCACCAAATAATTTTCTTCATGATCTTTATAGTTTTCAATCTCATTAACCTCGTCAACATCTGACTCATCTGAACATTAAAATTCTTGTGAAAGAAGATTATTCTTCTAGATTAAATTTCTCCTCAACTGTTTCTTCCCTTTCACAAAGGTTAATGATTTATTTTTGGGAATTTCAACTTCATCATCATTATTATCACCATCTTGAATCTTTTTGGGGAACCTTTCTACAAGATTACCAACCTCTCCACATCTAAATCATGATAGTGGATGTTTACTTCTAAACATTCCTTTTCCTCATTAAAGATTTAATGAAATAAATAACATCACCTCATATGTATCTTCTTCTTCCTAAGTATCTTCAATGGTGAGCTTATTCATGGCCTTGAATGCCAACTCTTTGGATTTTCCCTTTTCCATAGTCTCATTATCATTGTTCCTCATTTCATATGCAATAAAGGTACATTGAAAATTGTCTAGTGTCAACTCTTTTGGATATTTATATTCCAATACTAATACTTTTGGATTGTACCGCAGTGGAAGATTCATCAATATGTGATTCATGATATTAATGTCTTCAATGACTTCTCCAAGTCCTCACATATCTTTCAAAACCATATTTACTCTGTCAAATAATTAAACAATAGAATCATTCAGGTTTATTTTTATATCTTCATACTTATTCCACAACACTTTCATCTTGGCTTTTCTAACCTTTGAATCTCATTAATATATGTTGTAAAGTTGTTTTCATCTGGCATGTGATGTTTTTCATGAAATCACCTTCGTATAGATAACATTGGATCGGTATTCCCCTAAATCATTGATTCTATTGGTGTCTGCAACCAATTCTCTTCATTCATATTTAGATAATTCACCATTATTAATATCAGCATGTATGCCATAAATTACTACTATAAACACATCCATTCACAAAGATCAAAAGTAGTGTTGCATCTGATTCTTTCACAGCTGAAAATTGTTACAATTGAATATCAGAATCCCTTTATAATTAGTGACCTCCATTTGAGAAATAAAAACCGATATCAACCATTCCCTATGATACTAATTGTTAGGTATACTAGGATTTATTCCCTGAGAGGGGGGTGAATCAGGGAATGGAATATTAAAACAAATGCCCCTTTTTTGTCTTGTTTTGTTGTTAGAAAAAACTCGCATCTATGTCCTTCCCATTGCAGAGTATGAACAAATATTAATGATTGCACAGGATACGTCAATTTCACATGGTTCACCATCAATGGGCTACGTTGAAGGTGAATACACCATAAATATTCTGATGTACCAAATCCTCTAAAATCACACTATTGTTTACAAGTTATAAGTGGACTCATTGTCCCTCCTAGTTTACAACCATTCTGAATTTGAAATATCACTCCTCTATCAACTGGAGAGTGCTCACTGCATCTTCAGAAGATACACTTACAGTTTATAGACTTTTAATTCCTTTCATTTTCTCAAATAAATGCATCATCCACTATATGGAGATGCACTTTTGACGTTACACTTTCATCCAATGATGAATGAAACATTAACGCAATATTACTAGGAAACCACAAATCTTTCGCGCAATACTTACTGTGTATTCTGTGAAACATTAATGACTGGTGTGCAAGATTCCATCTTTATCATGAAACACCCCTTGTGCGGAACATCAGTCTTACACACAACTAAAATCTTACATGAAACTTTTTTAACTTGCACACAATTGAAAATACTTTGCACAACTCCATTTGCTTAAAATTATTATGTGATATGAATCTCGGATTCTCTCTATGTTTTGATCTCTCTCAAATGAGGGGGGTCGCCTCTTTTTTATAGGCATCTCCATCCCCTGTTAAAAAGAGTCACCGTGTCATGAATGATTCTCTTCGAGCACGCAAAACCCCAATTAACGTCGCATTGGACATGCAAGTTTATTTTGTGCAACTTCATATTTCACATAACTCTGAATCTTTTGAAAATGTCAGGTCGTTTCCATTTTTCGAAGTTCTGATCTCAAACCATGCCTTGTGTTCAAGTTTCCACACCACCTTATATCATGCATGAAACTTCCTTTTACAAAAATATGATTCCATATTTTTTTTATTTTGAGACCCAAAAGTTTGGCAAACACTAGAAAATGACACAACCTTAGATATATTCTTTTGGTAAAACCTCCAGATCATCCATTTCCTTTTAATCATTCTTTTTCAACATATGTTTTCTATAATATCTTTGGAAGTCTACAAATCCCCATAAGAACCCTCTTTGTCAAAAAACAAACCATATTTTTCAACAAATACTAACACCAAAAAAATTCTTTAGTGTTACCTTGAGGGTTTTTTTCCCAACAGTTACCAATAAAATAAGTAATTTATCTCAATATATAGAACATGTTTATTAATGATTAAATTGGTTCATTTACCACATTTCTTTATGGGTTCCTACCATCAATAAAAAACTATAATGTTATTTGTAACACCACAATGATTTACAAATTAAATTAATATAGAATGTAATGTACTTAACACCGAGTCTCTATAAAAAAACTTTTATTATTATAGCTATTCAAACAAGATAGTTATAACCAAGTTCTTAAACATATATTTTTCCAGTTATGTGTTTTTATTTTCAAAAAAAATATATACACAGCTCTGATCTGTAGGATATTTATAGTTTGATAGGATCAACTTAATTTTTTGGTGAATAGTAACTTGACCCATTGGAATTCTAATGTTCTCTTATGAGTAGTAATATGACCCTTATGAATAGTAAATCTGCCTAATAAATAGTATCCTCATCCATGAGAGTATAAATAAAATTTATGAACCTTATAAATTAAATTATGATATATGTATATCATATTACAAGTAAGTCAATATTTTAAAAATTAATAATTAAGTTTTGGTATTTTTGTGATTAAAAAATATTTAATTGAAATTTTTTAATTAGTAAATTTATTTAAAAGAAAATTAATTATCATAAAATTTATTCATAAATAAATATTTTATTTTTATATGATTTGAGGATTATCTAATATGACTTTTGTTACTTTTTAGGGTGTTATAAAATCAGTTTTAACTTTAAAAAATATATTTTTCAAGTAAAAAATAATTTTAATTAAAAGTTAAGTTTATCAAATTTAGAAAAATATTTTCATAAAATGGAGTTCATTTTTAAGTTATAAATACCAAAAAATGGATGGGTTGAGTTTTTGTTATTTTTCTGAAATACATGAATTTTTAGTGAATAGTAAAATATGATAATTTACAGTATAAATACATTACAAGATAAATAAACTATTTCATGAGACATGAATGATGTAATCATCACTGTTTCTAAATAACATGAAATTATTAAATTATTTAGTCATAATAATCAATACTATTTCTTGTCCTAAGAAAAATTATAAAATAATTAGATATTACCCTTCTCCTCGACTATAAAAACCACCCATACCCCCTGTTCTCATTACACCAACCAAGATTTTAACTTTGTCAAATATCCACATATTACCCTTCAAAATATCCTACCCCATGTGAATAATCTCTTGGTATCATTAAAATACCAAAATCAATCCCCTGATAAATATTCTTAAGGAGTAGTATTCTAGAGGTAAACACTTATTCCTATTCCTTTTATTTTCTTTTCATGATCTTTATTTTATTATTATCTACCCAAATCCTATGTAAAAATGATAATTAAAACTCAAGTATCATTTATATATTTTAATTATATAATTTTAATTAATGAACCATCATAAATCTCCTTACTCTCTCTATTTATTATTTTACAAAAGAAATCATCACATGGGAGGTGCCGATTTAAAACCATTGGGGACGACGAACATTTGTTTATAATTTTCTTCTTAAAGGATGGTAAAGATACCATTTTTTGTTAAAATAGGCTATAATATATTTATTATAACTTATTTAATGTTTTGTAACCAATATATAAATATAATATTAATTCATATGACAAAATTAGTTCGTGGAGATCAAAATACTATCATGATAATCTAATTGATTATCAGTAAATGTTTTATCTAATGTTTCCCCCATACCATATTATAATATGATATATATAACCATATACACTTATTTATGATCATTAATAACATATAATTCTAATTTTTTTTAATTATACCCAATTTACATGACAACCATTACTTATACATAGGTGACCCAATCATGAAAACCAAGAAAAAATACTCCCAAATGATCAAATTAAACTATATTACACATCAACAAAGCCATAAATGAACATTAATAAACAATAATGAATAAAATATTTATATAAAAGGTTCTAAATTTATTCTTTCAATAAATTTTATTTCATAATCCAAGATGTTAATGTAATGCCCTGATCCTAGATTCCCAGAGCCGGTGTTATATTGTATTACATTAGCATGATTACAAGGAATAAAATCCCAAATGGCTGATTAGTTTATAAGTCTTGGAAATTAAGTTACATACATTAAATGTTCATAAAAATTGAAAATATAAAATACAACATTGATAATCTATTGATAATATCAAATTATCCAATCATAACCTTGCATATCAGTCATAATACACATCTTGGAATCTAGGGAAAGTAAAATATAAGTAAGGGGTGAGATAAGATGCTTAGTAAGGGGGAAAAATATATTGGAATATATCATAAATAATATTAAACATTTCAGGAAAGTAATAAAACTAGAACACAAGACTTTAAACCTAATCTTCATCATAATATGGCATGAATAAATAAAATATTTCCATTTAATCATTCACATGGATATTCTACTAGTTAAATAATCACATGTAATATCAATAAATAATATCATAATGAGTTAATACATAATTCTGAAATCATAACCACATTTTCATGTCCTCCTACTATGAACAAACATATACATGTAAGACATCAGCCAAAACCCATAATATTTTGTCTTATGAGAACTACTGATGCATCGAGGGTCTTTCATTAACGAGCCATCAACCCATATGGCATACATTAACTGGTCCTAAACCTATATGGATTTAATTAACTGGTCCCAAACACATTAATTACTAATTCTAAAGCATTCATCATATAAAAATGTTGAAGCATAACCAGCATAAATGCTAATATAAAAACTATCATAATAAATGTTAATACATTAACTACAAACCATGAATGGTATCCAAATAGAACATCCATAGTCAAACATATCATAAAACCCTCAATATAATATGGAAAATTTTATCATAATAAATTGACCTAAATTTATCATAAAAAGGAACAGAAAATATTGATATAAATGAAAATAATCTAATAAAATCTTTAAGAACTTAATTAGAGAAATATCACTATTTTACTTTTAAAATGTGTTTAAACCCACTTAATTATAAAAACCCATTTCTTTTGAAAATAACCTTGTAATATTGTGAAGAAAGATTGAAGATTTCTAGGATTCATGATGGTGGAAAAATCCACTCATGTAATATAAAAATATAAAAAGTTTCCACTTATGTAAAAACAGTCTCGATTAATAATGTGATTTCGAAATTAACCCTTATATAAAAATATAAAAAGTTTCCATTTTGAAAAATTTGAATTAAAATAAAAAAAAGCATAAAATTTTCTTTTATAATCCTTTTTTATTCATATAAATATATATTTATGACAATATCAAGAATATTGAAATGGATAAAGGATTAATTATTTAAACATTTAAAGCATCTTATACCACTTTGAACATTTAAAACAAAATCCCGATATCTTAAAATGAATCTTTAAATAACTTGAAGATAAATATAGTCATGATATGAAATATAATAGGGGAATTACGTACAAAACCCACAAGTAATAGGTGTGAACATGTATTATATCTCATTAAAAATTAAAAGTGAGATAAAATTCACATACCTTAGGACTAATAATCTTAGTACATGTCCAAAACACATGTACAACGGTTTTAAACATATTATTAAATCTTTACAAAATCATAATAATATTTATGAAATCATATATGATTTATTTATAACTTTATATTACCAATGTATTAATAATTTCCATGTTATAGAAACATTTCAGGTAATCATCTCCTTATTTAACTTATGTGTTTTGACCTTTTTTTCATGATCATAATACTTATATCATTATTTACTTACATCCAGAATGTATAAAATCATTTATATATCAAATATATTAATTATATATATCTATATATAACATAGATATATGAAAATAAATTCACTGTTTATGGAGATGGTAGGCCGTACGTACGCATGAACATTGTTTTCATTTTCATATTAAATTGAATAGAAGATAGTAATTAAAATATACATAAATATATATATATATATATATTATAACCATAAAAGTATTATTTCATATATTTTATAAATATTCATTATATACACATTCAAAATCATTCTTAAATTTTTTTAGTGGGAGATTAATCTCATCGTGTCATGGAGACAGTAGGTCATATGTACGCACAAACGATAGTATCATTCCCATAATGGTTAAATGGTATTGAATTGTTTGGAATATGAATTTTATCAAAAATATATTATTTTATATTTATTATTTAAATACTTTATATTCATCATTATACCCATTAAAATACTATATATCTGAAAAACAATTTACTCCACGACGTAGAGACGGTAAGTCATATGTAAACAGGCTTAATGATATTATTTTTCATAGGACGGGTAAAGGGATAAATATGGTTGTGACATAGTCATAAAAACATATCATAATGTATATGATACTATATTAGTTACATTAGTGTGGAAATGACATAGTAATAGGATGTATAAGAAGAAACTAAATTGTATTTAATTGGTAAAACAATTCTCTCTTCTTCGAGTATCTCTTTTTGATTTTCACAAAAGGACTTATTAGTTTGGATATATGACAAAATTATAACCTCTAAGATTAATTGAGGTAATTTTGTAGATTAAATGGTAAGTATTTCCCCCATATAAATGGTTTTGGAGATAGGAATAAAAGAGAAGGATAGGTGTCCTTTTATGAGAGAGGGGAGATGTACTTTTGGAAACTCCAAAACTATTAATTCTTTATAAATTAATTTGTGATTTAAATTTGATTTAAAGTGGGTTATTTATAGGATAATATTAGGATTGATATAAATCCTCACAACCAATGGTTTTTATACAGGTTTTGGTTAAAAAATTAACCTTATCTTTTATATTTAACACTTATTTAAACAATTTAACTCGTAAAGTGTCTACTTGTCTTTTTACACTATAGGGTTAATATATTTACAATAAAATTATAAAATAACACTATTTGGATAATTTATGACATATTTAGAACTATAAAAGTTATTTTTACTAAACTTATAGTTTTATGTATTTTATATCATTTAATAAAATCGTAATAATTTTAAAATATCATTTATGTCAATTTTGACACTATTTAATACATAATTATTGTCAAAGCCGTAAAAAAAACTTCAAAAACTCTACATTAAACCATCCCTAACATGTCAATATCTTCCAAAAAAAATTTAATAGCATCCAATATTTCAAATTATATCTATATTTATATTATTAATACCATTTAATTGATTCTTCCTTTAATAAATAAATTATAGCATCGCCATTGTGTCCCGATTTAATTTATTTTTAAATTTTATAAAATTATAAATACATTACTATAATGTAGATAAAAAATTTATATTTTTAATTACTATTTATAGTTGACCATGTCACTTATATTATATTTTATTAAAAATGATATAGTTATTAAAATTTAAATATGACATTTTTAACTCTTCTTTATATAAAATACAATAAATGTATTAAAATAACACAAGTTGTAAAAAAAGATCATATTCTATACCAAATAGTTATTTTTTCGAAAATAGTTATCCAATTAAACAAGGAATAGTGTTAGGGTAATTTTATATCATTAAAATATTATTTTTACCTTTAATTACCATATTTTCCTTTAAACGTGGTTGAGAAAATTCAAAAGTTACAATTCACTAAAACTTATTTTTGATATTATTAAACAAATTTTTTCATAATTATAACATCTCTTTATATCTGGTTTTTGAAATTCAATTCATAGAAGTAGCAAAATTACTTTTATTGATAATCCCACAGATGTGTTTAGAAGGCGGGTAAAAGTGACTTTCAAAATTAAAAAAAAATTATATCCAATTATATTATCAAAATGGTTCTAATGACTTACATTGGATTAATATATATATATATATATATATATATTATTTATCTATATTTAATTTAAAATTAATTTAAATTAAAATAATTATTTAAATAAAAAATTTGGTGTTTAAACAGCAATGAAGTATTTTTCAATATTTATCTAAAATTGAAACATTTAATAAATACCAAAAATTCACCCTAAGATAATTTTTATATTCTAAAGTGGAAAATTATTTCCATTTTAACAAATTCAATATCTAGGACTATCTAAAATTATTTTAATTAATGTTCACAAAAGTCCATAAAAAGTAGTTTCTTTAAGAAAACTGTATTTGTAAACATAAAAATACTTTACGAAAACTTATACATTGAATTATAAACAAGTTTTTTTAATGTGAAAAAATGATTAATAACATTTTAAAATTATTTATTACGAATCATATTATTATATTTAATGTATATTTCTTATATATATCATTAAAATAATTACAATTTTAATGTGTTATTTCGTAGAAACTCAATCTTTCTTGTAATGAATGAAAAGTTGGTGTTGCATAAAATATAAGCTATTGAGTTTATTTAAAAGATAACATATTGTTAAATATTTGGGTTTTAAATTCTCCCCTCCGTAAATAAATTTTATCCTCACAATTGATGTTGGACTTCAAAAATTTAAGGTTTATACTTGAAAATTCCTTTGTGGAAAACCCACAGCGGAAAAAGGTTAAAAACGGTATAATTTAAAATAAAGGAAGGGAAGTAAAAAAGTTACTAGAGATAACACATATAAAGGTAAGATGTAGTAATAAATAGACATGAAATAAAATTCTAACCATCATGTTCTGATGGATAGTTACAGAGAACATTATTAAGAGAAAGTTAACAATCACAAAGCTCTAAATATGTGATGATCTAAGGGGCCATTATATTCATTAGAAAAAGTACTAGTAAATAATTTTTGATTTCAACATCCTTTACCTTGAGTCAAATAATTAATTTACTTCAAATAATTAGACGAAAATTAATCATAATTACTTGAATATTATAGTTCGAACCTTTAACTAATTTCTACCACAAACTCAAATTTCTTTTTAAAAGATAATAAAATTCAAAATTATTATATTTATCTTAATCGTATAGGGTTTTAAAAAATGAAATTATAAATCATCTTTCATATGGTTTGAATAAATAAAACTATGCTTCACTAACTGGTACATCACATATATCAGTGGTAGGTGATTCACCATTATCGCCCTTCAGTTGTGGGTTCAAGTCTCACAGCCTTTCCGGATACGATGGGATGTTGACTGACCTGCAAGTTATCATTTTATTAAAACTATATTATTATAACATTCTGAAAATAACCTTATGAAATTTTTTTAACCTTTCACAATACTATCAAATTTTCAACTTATTACATTCCAACCCTTAGACTTATCAAAAATACTTCTATCAAAACTCATACTCTGAAAATTTATAAGGAATGTTGCTAATTTCTAAAAACAACATGACATAATGCTGATCCTTTTTTTCACATATCAAACATGAGAGTACATTCATCATTTTTTATCTTAAAACATGGTAATAACATGAATTTCCATCAAACCATACTGAATATTTTCGTGATTCCTTAGTCCTTATTTAAAACATAGAATATTCGATATACTCCTTAAATAAAAAAATATTGTAAACTATGAAAATAATGGAATAAACAAACCATTAATCAGTTCAAAGTTAGTTGATAATATCCAATTTACATTAATCAAATCATTTATCTCTTTATTCTAATATCATAATCTCTGTATTAAAAATACAATAAGGGAAATCTTTCCCCCAACCATATTTTTTTTAAAAGTTTAACTTGATACTAAGTAAATTTTCTTGGAACCTTAAAATATCAAATACTTAATGAAATAGTATTACATTTAAATCCTTATATATTAAATATTTCTTATAACTAGTAAATTTCTAATAAAATATTCAAATGAAATAGCTCTAGAAAAGACATATTAATCATATCTCTTCATCTACAGCAGTTTCCTAACTTGATCATTATCCAATAGCATCATTTGGGGTATATACAGTTGATGAAGGATATATTGATTCTCATAGTATCCAATATCCTTGTAATAGAATTATTAAACATTGAAATTTTTTTCCTTCCCTTGAAATCTTGAGAATTATGGCCTTTCTCACTACACATAAAGGAAACTGTTTTTTCTTTTTAAGTTGGCACTTGGGTGTTTCCTTCCTCGAATGTCACATATAGAAATATACTTATTTACCTTCTTCACTTTATATATATTTTGAAATTCCATCCTCTTCTTTTATTTCATTCCATTAAATTCATAAGACTTGTACAATTCATTACCAATTTATTTCCCACATGATATTATGTCCTCATATGACAATAATACATAGGAGACTATTTACATCGAGAAGTTTGACTAAGTGCATGAAATATATAATCCTTCTCACTCTTTGGATTACATTCCTTTGTGGAGTTCACATTCCTTCTACTCAATGTTGTTTCTAAATAATGGGCTGTACTAGATTAAATAACAATTGCAATCCTAAAACTAGTGAAACGCTTATTATAAATTGATCATTTTATGCATAACTAATCTCATAATCATAAAAATGGTTTCTTTTGAGACATATTTACTCATAAATAATTTATAATGGTGTGTAAATAAAATTTGAATTATCCTAAGAATATCCTCAAATTATGTCAAGCTGGGTGCATAGTAAGCAGAGTTATCGTGTACTAGTTTACCCGGATTCGATTAGGGAACACCATGTCAGAATTATTACTCCTAGGTATAAATGTTCCAGAACCACATCCACATATAGTATATAGATAGTGGTGTATTTTCTAGGAATACCGACATAATATCAATATTACCAGAAATCTATGACATTGTTAAATGTTTATCCTCAAAGTATATCATAGGGTTATGTTTCCTAATCTATGGTTTCGAAATATTATTTCCAATGATGTTCCTAAACTTCTTTTGATACCAAATGTAACACCCCAACCCCAGATGCCTGCATCCAATGCACTATTTTAATACATTGGCATGATTACAAGGAATTACATCCCAATGGACCGGTTAGTTTTGTAATCTTGGAAAATATGTTACATACATGAACATTTCATAACCATCAAATTCATAAAATAAAACATAGATAATCCTTTCAGAACACCAATTTATCCTAGATTAACCCTACATATCAGTCTTAATACACGTCTTTGATACCAAGGAAAGTAATACATAATAAATGGTTGAGATAATATTCTCATTAAGGGTAAACAATATAGAAGAATATTTCATAAATAAGAATAACCTTTTAAGAAAATGAATAAAACTCAATCACAATCCATTAAACATAATCTTCATTATAAAATGGAAAGAATGAACCGAATAATTCCAATTAGACATTCACATTTATATAATACTTTTTGAATAATAACATATAATACTAATAACTAATCTCATAATTAGGGAATTCATAATGTAGGATTTCACAACCACAGTTTCAAGGCCTCATTCCAAGACCATAAATATTTGGGTAATAAGGCAGTCAAAACCCAATGTAGTTTGTGTTATGATAAATATTGATGAATCAATGGGATTTCATTAATTAGTCCCAAACCCATAGGGATTTCATTGAATCGTCCCCACCCTCTAGGGATTTTATTAACTGGTCCCCATTCTATCTTTCTATGTCCACTTCATTCCTCATATAAAAGGGGTGAAAGATAACCAACATAAACATTCATATTAAAACATGCATAAGAAATGTTAATACATTAAATAAAAACCATGAATGGTATCAAAATAGAACATCCATAGTCAACCGTGTAATTAACGCATCAATACAACATGGTTGTTTGTATCATAATAAATAAACTTCAATTATGAAGAAAAACTAACAATTTTTTTTAAAATGGATGAAAATAATCCAATAAAACCATTAACAAGTTATTTAGAGAAATATCCCTTTTTTAATTTGAAATCATTGATAAACTGCATAATTATAAAAGAAAATATTTATTTAAAAAGTAACCTTATACACTTGTAAAGTAAACATTAACATTTTAAGGTGTCATAATGGTGGAAAAATCTACTTGTATCATATAAGTTAAAAAACATTCATTCCTTAATTTTTTGAAAAGTTCATAAAGTACCTCATTTGGAAAAATTTAGAAAGATGTTGTTCAAAACATTTTATAAAAATTATGACATGGATAAAAATGAATTGAAACCATTTTTTATGGATATTAATATTATTTTGAAATACATTTTTAAGAAACATGGATATGGATGATAAATGTGTCCGAGTAGATATTTACTTATAAACAATCCTGATTAATAATGAGATTGTGAAATTAACATTGACATAAAATAGTAAAAAGATTCCCTTTATAAAACATTTGAATGAACATAAAAATATACATAAAATGTACTTTATAATCCTTTTATATCCATATAAATAAATATTTATGATAATACCACGAATATTTAAATGGAGAAAAGATTAATTCTTCAAACATTCAAAGTGTCCCATACCACATTGAACATTTAAATAATACGCCTAATATCGTAAAATGAATATTTAAATAGCATGATGACAAATGTATTCAAAATATGAAATATAATAGGGTAATTACATACACCACACTTAAAAATAGGTGGTTAACATGGCTTATATATCACAAAAACTAAAAGTGAGACGGAATTTTCTTACCTTAGAATGAGTATTATTCATAAAAATCTAAAACTCATGAATAATTGTACTGAATATATTATCAACTTATCCCAGAATCATAATAATATTTATGATTTCATATATGATTCATTTTTTACTTTATATTAGCCATTTATTAAAAATTTCCATGTTAAAGAAACATTTCGAGTAATCATCGCTTTGTTTGTCATATGAGTTTTAACATGTTATTCTTGATCAAATTACATAAATCAGGATTTACTTACATACATAATTTATAAAGTGATTTATATATCATATATATTCAGTATATAAGTATATATATATATAATATAGATATCTTAAATGGATGACACCGTTCCTGGAGATAGTAGGCCATACGTACACATGATCGTTGTTTCTGTTTTCTTATGATATTGAATGGATGAAAGTAAATGACATATAAATATTTATATATATATATTATAAAAGTAGAATTATTATATCATATATTTCATACTTATTCTTTATATTCATTTATTTAATCATTCTTAAATGATTTACTGGTGGATGAATTTCATCACATCATAGAGATAGTCGGTCATACGCACGCACGAGCGACGATATCATTATATTAATTGTTAAATGGTATAGAAATTTTGGAAATATGAATTTTGAAGAAACAATAACATGTTATATTTATTATTTAAATTATTTATATTAGTATTTATACCCATAATAATAAATAATAGATGAAAAACAATTTTCACCACGATGAGGAGACTGTAAGTCGTACGTACGCACACATGAGGATATTGTTTTCTGTTGGATAATTAAAAGGAAGAATATTGTTTTTCCATAATAAAAAAACATCTCATAATTTATATAATACATGAGTTGTTACTTTAGTATGGAATCAGAATGGGAAAAGGAAGTATAAGAAAAATAAATAAATTTAATTTAATTTGTAAAACAATCACATCTTATTCGAGTATCACCTTTTCATTTTCTAAAAAAGTCATATTTTTTTGGATTTATTCCCAAAGTATTGTCTCAAGGATGAATTGTGGGAAGTTGTTATATGAAATGGTCAGGGGTGGTCTGAAACAAAGGGTTTTATATGTGTGAACAATATAGAAGGAGAGGTTACTTTTTATAACAGAGGGGAGAGGAACTCTTGGAAACTCCAAAACTATTAATTTAATATAAATACATATTTGATTTACAATAGATGAAAATTGAGTTAATTATAGGATAATATGAGTATTTGTATAAATACTCTCAACCATTTATTTTTTGACAATTTTATGTCAAAAATGTAACCATGTATTTTAGATTTAACACTTAGTTAAATAGTTCAACTCTGACCAAGTATACTTATCTTTTTAAACTATAGGGTTATTATAGTTATTATAAAATCGCAAAAGATCCACAATTGGATCAATTATGACAAATATAACAGTATACATGATATTTGTCCCAACCTAATTATTTTATGAATTTTATATAATTTTAAAAAATAGTATTTATTTTAAAATCTAATTTTTGTCAATTTTGACACTATTTAATACATATTTGTAGTTAATTTCGTAACAACGCGATTAATTTAAAAAATACATTAAATCCTCCCTAATATGTCATTTTCTTCAAAAAAATCATGTATGGCATCAAATATTTTAAATTATATATATTTTCATATTATTAATATCATTTAATCGATTCTTTCTTTAATAAATCAATTGTCGCATCCTCATTGTGTCACTATTTAATTTAATATTAGATTTTATAAAATTTTATATAAATTACAATGATCTGGATATTCATTATATATTTCTAGTTACTATTTATAGTCGATCATATCTCTTATATATCCTTATATTAAAAATAATATATTTATAAAAATTTAAATATGATATTTTTAACTCTTATTAAAATAAAATATAATAAATATTCTTATATGACACAAAATGAATAAGAAAGGATCATATTATTAATTTAGAGTTGATTTTGGTAGAAATTAACTTATACAATGATATTAGGAAAAGTATTAGGCTAATTTTATTTTATTATAATGTTATTTTTATTATTAATTACATTATTTTCCTTTAACTATGCTAAATAAAATTCAAAAGTTACTGTTCATACAAAATTATTTTGATCCTATTAGACAAAATTTTTCGTACTTATTACAACCTTGTAAGTATTTGTGTCAAAATTCAATTCACAGAAGTGTTAAAATTATGTTTAATGATAATCTCACATATGTGTTTAGAAGGCGGGTAATAGAGACTTTCGGAAGTTGAATAAATTTTTATATATATTTATATTATAAAAATGGTTCCAATGACCTAAATTTTATTAATATTTGTGTTTTTTATCTATTTTTACATTAACATAAACTTAAATTAAAATAATTATTTAAATGAAAAATTCAGTTTTCAAATGGAAATGTTGTATTTTCACTATTCATCAAAAATTGAGACTCTTCAGAAAAAACCAAAAATAAATCCTAAGCTAGTATTGATATTTTGAATTCAAAAAATATGTAGATTTTAACAAATTTTATTTATAATAGTTTCTAAAATTAATTTTATTATTAATTAAAAATGTACATAAAAATATGATCCTTTATGAAAACGATATTTCTAAACATATAACTATTTTACCTAAACATATAAATTTCGTTATAAATATGTCTTATCTATGTGAAAAAATTATAAATAATATTTAAAAATTATTTATTACTATTAATATTATTATATTCCTTGGAAAAGTTGTAAATATATCATTTAAATTAGTATAATACTAAAGTGTTGTTTTGTAGAAACTCAATATTGTGTGTAATACAAGCCATGGTGGTGTTGTGTGAAATATAACGTAATGAAATTCATAAAAAATTTATCATATTGTGAAATATTTGGGTGTTATATTTAAGGTCAGGTGCATAAATCATCAGAACATAAGGTAAGGGTTTTCTTCCTGAACATCCATTTTCATTTGGGTTAGGATTACTTCCACTATAAACAAATGTAATTATTCATTTTCATTATATTATTCATATAACTTTTTTGTATATGTTCCAAAATCATGTATTCTGATTATTTCATCTTTTATTTGTGAAAAACACTTGTTTTAGAAAGGTCCTCTTCTCAATTTTTCACAATATGCAAGCCCAATTAAAGAGATCTTCCCAATTTGATAACTATTTTCAAGTGGACTCAAAAATATATTTTATAGTACAACACAAATCTCCATTAGCATCAGTCTTTTAGCGGTGGTTTAAAAAACCTCCCCTAAACCTTTTTTAAAAAGGGTTTAGTAGTAGTTTATTAAAAACCTCAACTAAACCCCCCTTTTTTATAGTGGCGGCACTTCCCCGCAACACTAGACCCCAACCCCCCCTTTTCTCTCCATGACCATCGCGAGCCCCAAACCCTGGATCGGCTCCCCACCTATGCCGCCTGTGACGGTTCTCGCCAGCTATTAGCACGCCTCACCACCCATCGTCGTTGACCCCCTAATTCCCTAGCTCGCCTCCCAACTGCCGGTTCTGACCCGTGCCACCGCTGGACACTTCTCTCTGCCCCTCACCATGCCTCTCTGCCCACCGCCGCCATTAACTACCTTTTTCACCCCTCCATGTAGGTTTGTATACCATTATTGTGTGGTTGGGATTTGATTTTGGGTAGGTTTATTTAATGTGGGTTGAATCTAACTTATTTATTTTCAAACATTATTTTTGTGGTATGTTCTTCGATTTATAGGTTCCCATTATTATACGGATTCATGTGGTTTCAATAATGGTCATCCATGATAATGATCTTAATTTACCTTCCAATTGTAGAAGATTTTGTATCATTCTTTTTTTCATTATTTTTTATAACAAGTATTTTTTATCCTTAGATGGAAGGTCATATAGAGGGAACGATCCAAATGCTAATGGATCTATTGAAGATGTTTATTCTGGATTTTATAGGTTCTTGGGTGAATCATTTTCATTTGGTTGACTTTTAATATGATAATAACTATTTATTAACCATTGGTAAAACTCATTTTTAAGAATCGTATGAGTGTAATTACATATCTCTATTGGGATGGAACGAGGTTATAGAGTTAATTAATCTTAGAAAAAATTTAGTGAATAGAATGTTAAAGAAGGTGTAGTTGTTCTGTGAGTGAATAATATATGCTAAAGATCATCATGTGACGGACCAGGGTATAGAGTTTCTTAAGTGAGATGCGTTTGAACGAGTGAATAGTAATTCATTTATCTTTTTATGATTTCATGCAAAATAAACCTAATTTACCTATTAGAGTGAGAAAACTCACTACTTAACTCACACACACTATGGTAACAAAATAGAAAAATACACTTTATATACAAGTTTCACCACCCAAATTGATAATTTAACAACTAGCATGACTGAGAATCACCTAAGCCTATATGATCCACTAGAATCACCATGATCGATGAATTGAGAAGGGTATATCTTTAACATGTATTATAAAATTAACAAAAATTTCATCCCCAAAAATATCTCATCATTGTCTTGATATTTAATAAAATATGATTAATCCTTTTCCTCCATTTAGATTATCTTCTAATAATTATATAGTACTCTCACTCTTAAATGTTGATACACAATCCACAATATTAAATTCCTACTTATGATCAACGGATCATCTTTATTATATTATGTTTTCATAATCTTACACTATCGTATATGATTGGTTATTTTATATTACATGTACTTGTATCATGACTTGTGATCAACTCTCGTGAATTCATCAAGGTCAATTTATAATTCCCTTGGGCCACATTATCTCTTACTAGTAACACCCTAGAAAGAGTTTACAAATGGATTCTTCAACTTTCCCTTTCCATATTCCACAATAACATCCAATTCAAACCATATATTCTAATCAATTTTCATTTCCATAGTTAGCGGTGTCCATGTGTGGGGTTGGGTCGGGTCAAGGATGTTTTGGGACCCAACCTAACTAAAAAATCCCAGGTCGTGTTACCCGATGCAAGGTCGAATGCCCCAACCCAACCCAACCAGTTGTGGGTCGGGTCTATTCTGGTCGGGTTCTATGTGTAAACCCAACCCAACCCGACCTGACCCTGACCCCGACCCCAACCCAACCCAACCTAACCCGATAGACCCAGACCCAGCCCCCCAGACCTAGCCCCCCACCCACCCAGACCACCCCCTCTCCCTCCCCCCTGCACCAGACCCCTTCCCCTGGACTAGGATCCCCCCACCAGCCCCCCTATCCATTCTACTGCTCTAGACCCACCACCAGCCCCTCCCACTGTACTGCACCCCCACTAACCCCATATCCCCCCTGTTGCACCAGCCCCACCACCAGCCCCTCCCCCCTTTACTACACCCCCAGTAGCTCCCTACCCACTACTGCACCATCCCCACCACCAGCCCCTCATCCTCCCCCCTGCACTGCACCACAACGTTCCCCCTCCCCCTGTACCCCTACCCTGCTGCACTAGCCCCTACCCTACACAACCCCTCCCCCTCCCCCTCCCCCTCCCCATGCCCTTTCACCAACCCCTAACCTAACCCCCTACTATACCAGTCCCTCCCCTACACTGCAATAGCCCCTCCCCCTCCCCCTGCCCAACATCATCCCATCCCCCTCCCCCCACAACCCCCTACCCTCCTATTTCACCAGCCCCACCACCATCCCCTACCCACCTATTGCACCAACCCCTCCTCCTCCATCTATTTCTACAACCCCTCCCACTTCCCCCTTCACTACACTGACCCCTCCCCCTACCCCCTACCTTACACTACACCAGACATCCATTCCCCCTCCCCCATTCCCTTGCACCTGCCCCTCACCCTCCCCCAAACACTGTATCCCCACCCGCCCCTACCACATTATGCCCCAACCCCACCCCCAGCCCCCCTCCCACTTTCCAGCCTACACCATCCATCCCCCTCCTCCCTACTGCACCATCCCCTCCCCTCCCCCTCCCTTGCACCAACCCCTCTACCTCCCCCATGCACTACACAAGCCCATCCCCTACCCTCTTCACTACCCCAACCAACCCCTCCCCCACCCCCTTCTCTTGCTCCAACCCTTCCCCCTCCCCCTTCCCTTGCACCGACCCTCCTCCTAATCCCTTCCCTGTACTACACCAGTCCCTCTCCCTCCCCCCATATTCACTAGCCTGCACCACTATACAAGCCGACCCCCATTTATTACCTACCTAACCTTCCTTTCCACTATCTACTGCAGCTGGAAAGAATAGACCTACTACCAAATTACTATGCTTCCCCCTAACAGTAAATACCCCCTTACAGAGCCCCATCTAGCCCACGTTCCTAACAATGTACTTGGAAATATGAATAAATTTCATTGTGTAAATGTGTTTTAGTGAAAAATAATTCCCCAACAAGTGCACATAGTCCACAAAACAAATAATTTTGTGAGTAACCTGGTCAAACCACAGGTATAAGTTGGGATTGTTATTATTTTTGGTTGAATGTTTAAATAAATCAATATACAAAAATATCTATGTGAACATAGAAGATAGGTGGAAAATTAGGAAGAAAAGAACATATCCTTCCTGGAGTTGATAACTACTAACTAGGATGATTACACCTTAACTAGAGTTACCAATAATTTTTAGGTGAATTGGAAATCAAACAAAATCACCCTAGTATAACTACTATTCATACAACTAAAATGAGAAACATTCATTGCCTGCTTGAAATGATCAAACTTGCATTCTGATCTGACTCAAATAAGTGCAAAAAAATTACCTAAGAAAAATAATTTGAAGAACATGCTGAAAAGAGTTTAAAATGGATGATTCAACTTTACCTTTCTACATTCAATAATAACACCCAATTTAAACCATGTATTCTAATCAATTTCCAATTATATAGTAAGACTTCACTACCATACCAAGACAATCCACACTAGGACCAAGAGAAGTAAATAAGACAACCCAACCTCTATATTTCAATGAAGACATGGATTTTTCATATACTTGTTATTACGCTTATACCTACCCACCAATGGGTCAAATAATACATTTTATACTTACCTATCTACATAGATAATAAAAGGAAAACATCACAGGGACCATTATAATTTATTTCTAACATAGGTCCACATTATGTTTCTACCACCATTGATGTTTTAGGAGCCACCGCAGATCTGAAAATTTTAATCACACACAAGGTCCCAACAAGTTGCTACCCATAACACTTCATCATGATACCCCACCTGTTCTAAAATTCTCAAACCCAGTCCATACCCAACTCTTGGAATCCTAATTCTAGGCCACTAATTTAATGTATGTTTTTGTTTCTATTTTATATTCCTAACATCTTTTCAATTATTATATGAATTATCAAGCCCTTACCTTAGTGATCTCAATGTTATGGCATCATCAATTTGTCCATCTATTTTGGTGGAGCACAACATAGAAAAAACTACAGGGATGTGATCCTTGTTCTCATCTTCTTTTATGAATCTTTTAAATTTGCATGGTTTGGGTTCTAGTGGGTGATTTACCATATGTATTTATATAGGAAAACAATTTGTAACATATTTATATATTTTTATACGAGTATATATGAATCTATTTCCCTATTTAGTAGTATATATGTGTTTTAAATTTTTTTAATATTGTATAGGTGCATTGTGATATACATGGATAAAAGATAGATCACATTACTGAGGAACACACATTAGTAACTTAAGGGTATGAAAGAGTTTTTAGATTTTGCAATTTCCAATCGATCTCTTTAGAGGAGAATAAGATGTTCATGTCCAAAATGCAAATTTAGAAGATTGATGAAGAGAGACGATGTTTATGAACATTTAATACTGAAGTGATTCCCTGGTAAATAATTCTGTTGGATTTTTCAACGATAATTTAACGTTACAGAAAGTTTGAGCACTGATGTTAATCCATAGAATTATCTCCCAACTTTTTCGGCAATGGAAAATGAAATACAAAACCTCCTAAATGATTAATTCAGCACTTCAAGACACTAATATCAACATCAAAACATAATAGAACAACCAGATGAGGGTGTGTCAAACAAAAACATGGCAATTGATGTTTTTTAGACTGTAACCCAACAAGATCAAGATTGCAACATATCATTGGATCCTCCTCTTGATTCTGTGGAGAAAAATGTAAGAGAAAACTTCTATGAAGAAAATACGTTTCATGATTTTGTTGGCAAAAAAAACCAAGAGCTATATAGTGGATATTTTAAATATTCAAGGCTTTCTTTTCTATAGAAGTTGTACCATATAAAATGTATTTGTTGAATTACAAATAATGAAATGTCCATGATTTTAGAATTGTTGCGTGATGTATTTCATGAAGAAAAAATCCCTGAGTCTTTTTACAATATGAAAAAAGTTGCTAACAAGCTTTGTATGAATTAAACAAAATTACATGTATGTCCCAATGATTTTTTAATTTATTAGTGAGAGGATTCAGGTAGTCATAATTTCAGAAAATGTTCTTCTTCTAGATGGAATTCAATAGGTGATGTCAGAAGTCTGAATCAATATAATTTCATGAAGTAGAAGAAAAGGAACACACCATCCAAGGTTTTGCATTAATTTCCTTTAAATACTCAATTGAAAAGATTATTCGTGTCACCTAAAACCTATGAACACATTACGTGACATTCTGTAGATAATAACAATGATGGGTTAATGAGACATCCATGAGATTCACAATCATGAATGGCTTTAGATTTTGTACAGTTGATCGGGAAGAGGGTTTCAAAACACATAACAGTTGTATATTTACATTTTAATAAGTGGGATACTATGGAAAGTTGACTAATATTTTTGAATTAAACTACCACGGGAATTATTTAGTTGTTTTATTCAAATTTATCTAGGTTTATATTATCATAGGTGTTAAAATATATTCCTCGCAATTTATTTCTCTGAACTTCTCTCGCTCGATGGATGTTGGTGATCGTGTACTAAAAGATCGATATATATTATCATCGTAATAAAAAATGGTATATTATTTGAATGATGTTGTGGATGAAGTGTGGAGTGTAGTTTCTCACTTAATACAAAGATATTTGTATAATATGGGTGATGAAGTGGAATATTTGACCTCTGAAATTAAATCTCATCAACAAAAAGAAGCAGAATTATTTGTCCATCATGATATTGAAAATATTAGTCTACAAAAGATGAGTGATGTAGATGATGTAATGGATCAGGAAAATGACATGATTGATGGGGAAAATGACTGTATGTATAGTTATTTATTCATTCAACAACCACTTATTTCATTTGTGCAGTCATTATTTATCATTGTTATGTATATTTTGTTTTTAGTACTGGGCATCTATTATCATTTTTAAATTTTTTTCTCCATAATTTTTTTGAAATATATATTCTGATCCTATTTTAATATGACTAAATGACCGGAATGCCAAGGATGAAGCGATACACTATTTTATCCACTACTACGATAGAAGAAGATCCATCTGTCTCCATCCCTATGGAATCTGATCCACCAGTGTCCTGCCCCCTACACCATATCCCCTTTCTCCATCTCTCACACCCTCTGTGAGCATCCATTTAGAAGATGAATCATTGACTCCCCCTTCAGCTGCCTCAGCAGTGGGGCGGTGGCGTGCATGTTCTAGTTCAACACGGGCATACTAGAGGTTCACTATTATAGGTACAAATTTAAATATAAATAAATTTATTGAACTTTTTTTATACTAATTGATTTTTCATTAAAAATGAAAAAATGAAACTGTGGAGATAAATATAAAAAGTTTATATGTGTGGAATATTAATAGAGAGAAGATAGTTGTCCCATTAAATTCATATGGGGTCCCTATAGATGATGTTGTAGGATTACTTGGCCAAATTCTAGGCCATTTGGCAGCGGAGCCTATTTCCCTTCCTATTTCTTATGATAATTGTAGAAATATGCCTTTAAGTTATAAAATGAAGTTTTTTATTCCAAAATAAAGGTAATTTTAATACATTATGGTGTAATTGAATTTCATGTTATTAATATGTTCAAAATTAATTTCGGTATATATATGTTTTTTCACTTTACACTTGCTGATGTGATATTATGAAAGTGAACGTTAAAAAATATTCGTATGAAATGGAATGAATTCAAATGGTGATTTTGGGGTGATGTCAATGATACTTCATTGACTGGCTAACAAATATATGAGAAGCTACCCCATGGGGTACCCAAAGAACAGTTGATCATTTTTTTGACATACATCACGATGAGAAGCATATGGGATTTAAATATATATTATTATATTAACCTCATTTTAAATTTATACATGTATATGTAGAAGAAATTACATTGAATACATTAATATTAAATTGAATTTTATTTATATCAGGATCATTCAATAAATAATGCATCAAGACGGGCTAATCAAGTTATCTATCACACTGTAGGGTCAAAAGGCATTTCTAGAAGCCAATCGACTCTGGTAATGTTTTCATTAGATTAAATATTTATAAGACAATTTTATTTTTTTAATATATAAAATTATTTATTTATCTTTGTTTAATGCAGTCACATAGTTTAGGTCACGAAACATCCCGAACTGAAGTGTGGTTGGATGTTCACAAAAAATCCGATGGAAGTTTTGTTAATGAACCTACCAAAGAAGTTGGGGTATGAACTCATTTTTTCATTATAATAACATATTATTAGTTTTCACTATGTTTATATATATTGATATTGGATTTATAAATTGAAATTAAAAAACTATGGGATGCCAATCCGGGGAAATCCTACTTAGTCTCCCAGGATGACCCAGTTGCAATAGTCCTTGGGAAGGAGCATACAGGTAGAGTGTGCGGGATGGGTTTGGGACCCATACCATCTGAGGTATTTGGTTGGACACTAGGGATTACAACTGCATCTACCCTTGGTTGTAGTCATTCCATGCTCGGAGATGCTCAAAAAGAGATTACTTCTCTATGAAACACAGTTCAAGACTAGGGGGCTCAGATATCCTCTTTGCAGAAAGTGTTGACTGGTATATATCAGCAGATAAGTAGATATGCCCCAAGTGGTATTGCATTAACTAGTGGTATGCAGGTAAATCACAAAAATTCAAAATCATTAGGTTTGAAAACTTTTATTGGTTTTATGTTTAAATATAAATATGCAACATGATTTAATTTTCAATATAATGTTCTTACTGGTGTTAGCAGTAAGTGGAGGTGGAGGTGGATAGGGTGATGATATGTTTTCATCAACGGACCATGATTAGTTGTATTGTTGATATGTTGGAAAAATATGGTAATAGTTGGTTTTTATATGTGTCATGTGTGGCACACAGTTTCCAGAAAAAAATTTCATGACCTATCATTTTCTTGATTTCGCAAGTTTCCTTTTATGTATTTTCTTTTTTTTTTGATGTTTCATTTTATGTCTCCATTTCTTGAGTGTGGTATGCACCATATAAGTAGATTCCTTATAATGATGATTCCTTTTTTATGATTCATTTTTCCTAAATTTATTTGGTTTGTCGGCCCTGGGAGAATATCCCACATCAAAGAATTATAGGATCTCGTAAACTCATCTCTCATAGAATATGTGACCATTACCATGCTATGAACTATAAACACTCAATGTATATCAAAATTAAATCCTGAAATAGTTTCACATTCTTTCAAGCAATCACACATCAAGATACATTCCATAAAAATATTTTAACTTTTCATTAATTGTTTAACCAATGAATACATTATCTCTAAGGATACCAACATGATTCCCCTAAACCCTCAACTACACCCACCAACTAGTCTTAAGGGAAGATAATATATTATATTCAACTAATGAAATCAGTTCCCCTATATCCTACATTTTCTATCCCAAGTAATTTACCAATACATTTTCATTTATAACATTTAAAAATATTGAACATTAAAATTTTCTACTTTCCCGGGTATTCATGATACTCTTGGTCTTTTCTACTTTCCATGAGGCTCATTTATCTCCATTCTTCTTTAGTTGAATATGAGATTCTAGCACATCATCAATTAATGAATATTCTAATTTGATAAATTGTGTGCTAACAATTATTTTTTCCTCTATTCCAAGACACATATATTTCAAGGTAAATGATTCATGATCATCTTTAACTATGTTCTAACCATGAACCCCTATTAATCTCCTTCAACCAAGACACATGGTTTTTTAGGGAGAACCACATGGTTTCCCATGACCATGTTCCTATCATGAAACCATTTCGTGGATTCTATAATGCTTAAGACCCAAAACAAACAACCTAAGAATTCAACCAAAAAATAATATCTCAGAAACAATTAAAGAAGGGTATAATGTAAGTCTTAAGGCCTCTGGAAAACACTAAGTCCTTATAATCTCTCCCTCTGAGGATTTATAATTTTGAGTAATGCCTCTATATTTCACAACCAAAAAAGTAGGGCTATTGAGCTCACACAACATATTATCACTTATAAGACTCTTCATGTGTACGTCCATGCTCAGATATGACTCTGACAAGTGACATCGGCTTTCTTCAAAAAAAAATTCACTACAGTTCATGATTCACACCTAGCACTCCACAAATGTTGGGTAAGGCTCTAACAGAAATTATTCACAGTTGATCACATAATTTTGATTGAGAATGTATAACTGAATATAAGAGTCATGTAAAACATCACTCATTATTTGATATTGTGGAAGAAATTCTAAATAGAATTAAACTATCATGACACTCTTGATAATCCCGAACATCCCAATAAACATTAGTTCCAATATCCTTTGCTTCTCCAATCATTGATTCCCTAATTGAGGAGTCTCCCATAATATTACTCAGACACCCACAATGAATTCCTTGTGTTTCCTCCTACCATTGCCATATGATATATATTTTAAATGATAAGTGATTAAATGCTTCTTGATCTAGTACAATCTCACAAATGCCTCTAAAATCAAAAACGACCCACAATTATACCTCCCATCACAATTTGGTCATATTAGTGAGTGAAACATCCAACTATAAAGAGCATCAAAATGTTTCATTTGAATTGAATTCTGGTTTTATTTGTATGTGAACTCAACCAAGGATAGGATATCAACCCATGTCCCCCTAAAGTATAATATGATAAAAGTCATTATGAAATGTAATTTTGGTTATAATTGGTTTCCAAAATAATAAAATCTGGATTTTTTACTACTATATACATAATTAGAATTTTATGGAAATAAATTGATGTCAACTGCATGTTTATATAAATTGGTCATCAATATGTAAATAGAATTGGATAAAGAGAATGAAGATAAAAATTCATGTTGTTTTTAATGTTAGAGGCATATTATTCTTAATTTATTCTTTAAATTTTATATAAACAAAAATACTTGATGGTGGACATTCTAGTACATTTATATTTTCAATATTAGTAACACATCATAAATAAATTGATTAATCCAAAACATTAATTAATCAATTAGTTCAATAAAGCTAAATTTATGGTGTTGAGTAAGCCCATTTTTTATGAAGGATGGGTAGTTATTTTTGTGGATATATTCCATATAGACTCTATTTGATATTTTTTTTTATTTCCCAGCTTATAGGCCTTTATATATGATGTTATGTGATCTTGGGATTTCTATTTATTGATGATGAATGGGTAGGGAGGCTTGATTTTTTGGAGTAGTTAGAAACAATCATAGTGGGATGTATGTTGATATGAATGGTTATGTTAGGGTTGGAACTGATATAGATGGAATAGGTTGAACCAAGTCTTGGCATTGTTTCCATAAAATATGACATACATTCTTTTTTATAATTTTGTTTAAAGGTCTAATTGCCATGTGATATATTTATCTACAATCCTTTACCCATTGAATGATTCATTTGGTTGTGATTAGTTAAGCATCTCTTTTAATATTGAATTTAGTAGGTATTCTATTGTAATTTTGGTATTCTTGGAATGGTTTTTTTAGGGCACTTGTAGTGGGGTAGTAGAACAACTTTTTTTATGTAAATCTGTTTTTAGCGGTGGTTTTAACCGCCGATAACTGTAACAGGTATATTTAGCAGTGGTTTTAACAACCGATAAATGTCAATACTTTTCTATTAGTGTTGGTTCTAACTGCCTCTATGGTCTTAAAATTAGCAGTAGTTTTAACCACCGCTACTGTGTCCCATCTATTGCGTGCATTTCATGGAAGTTACATTGATTTTAGCGGCACTTTTTAACTACCGCTAAAAAAATTAATCCCCTGACCGGAAAAACCACCACTAAAATCATTATAACTACTACAAAATGGGAAAACTACGAAGGTTATAATAAAATTCCACTAAACTACATTAACTTCCACCTATAGTTTCTCGACACACAATTTAGTGGCGGTTTTCAGAAACCACCACTGAAGCATATAGTGGCGGTTCAAACCGCTATGATATCCAAAAATAACTGCCATGAAATGATAAATTTTTTATAGTGTTAAGACACCATTGTTTTTATAAGACCACTCAATTTATCATCTAAAAAATATCTTAGTTCATTTCTATTTTTATGCAATGATTTTTCCAAATGAACTCTTCTTTTTAAGGTAAAAGACTTTTACTCTCAAGAATTATTCAATGATTTTATTAGAGCATCGACATCCATTCCAACCACCCTATTGAATCTTATATTTTATTAGGATTAAAGTGTTATCATTATCATCGACCATAATTTATTAAATAGTTTATGAATACTTTGACTATGTATCTATTATCTTGATACCATTCACCATATTATTTAGAATGGTTAGTGATTATGTCTACTGATTGGGGAAAGTTATTTTATATGTTCATATTGATGATTTTTAGCCTCATTCATAGGAAAAATACATTGGAAACATAAAGGGATGTGTGGGTCCCACTATATCACCTCGATGCATTTGTATGTATCATGAGACAAGATATAATTGCATTTTCGTTGGGTATTACCCTTGTATTTTAAACCGTCTTAGCAGAGGCCTTGAAAATATGTTTTAGATGTCCGTAATTATGAATTCCTTCATTATGATAAAAGTAACTGATAAACCATGTGATTATTAAACTTGTATAATATCCATGGTTCAGTTTCATTATGTAATGATCATTTATATTCATTTATGTAATCAGCTTTCATTCTATTCATATTATTCTCAAGTATTTTTTAAAGAATGTGTTTTTAGTTATTCACTATGTATAATGGTTATGATTACTATAACATCTATTATATTACTTACCCTTTCTAAGAAACTTATCTCATTTCATTATAATGTTTTATTTTTCCCCAGGATGTAAAGAAGAATATTTTTATTAATGACTTTCAAGAATAATATAAGAGTTTATGGGTGTTTCTAAAGGAGTTTGAATGTTGTTTTCTCTTCCAAGATGAAATATAAATCTTGTGTTTGTATCTTATTCTAAAAAACAATTAAACTATTCATTCCTTTGGGATTATATGTCTTTCAAACATTCTAATGTATTAATATAAGGCAATGACTCTAAGAAATATAGATTGGGGTACTTACAGTTGTTATGTATGGAAGTTAAGTAGAAACCTTCGAATCTGGATTTAGAAAATGTAAATTAGGGAACAAAACCAAAAAATATATTCTAAGGATATAATTTATTTACATACTATAATTTTTCTAAGATATATTTATGTGTATAATTGTATAAAATACATCCATGTCAGGATACTTCATGTTGAAGTGGTTCTAGAATAGATGGACCTTGTAGTAACAACTCTGACATGGTGTTTGGGGCCTAACTCGAGGTAACCTGGTACATGACAATGGGGATTACTATGACCCTAGTTTGACACTCCTGGGGGATACTCTTAGGATAATTCACATTTTTTTTTACAAACCATTATTATGTATTTAAATTTAAATATATTCCCAAACAAAGCATTCTTATGATTTTGAAATTTTACTGGCATAAAATTACAATTTATGTTATGTGTTTTAAATTTTAGAAATTATACATTATGATTCATATAATAATATAGTGTCTTATATTGTTTATAATTGGTGCTTGCTGTAAGGAATGGAAATTTTTGTGAACACGCATATCCCATGTAGGAATTTCCATCTTATGCAAGATATGATGTTGGTTCTGGAGTTGCGACAGGTGTCGAGAAACATGTAACCATACTGGGAAAACTGACTCAAGTTCTAAACAATAACCTTACCCATATGCAACATCCTGATCTAAAATGTGGAGGAGAAATGTTAGACTGCTTTATATGATAGAAGCCTCCATTATTCAGTGGTACTATAAACCCGTTTATAGAATAGATATTGATATATTCTTTGGAGAATATATTTGTACCTTTGGGAAGTACTAAAAGGGATAATTTTCTCATGGTATTTTATCATCTCTTTGGAGATTCGGATTAGTGGTGTTCATTAATTCAAAACATGAATGAGGAGGAAAAAATAGAAGAAATGGAATATAAATATTTTAAGGAAATATTCATAGGAAAATAATTTTCTCATGAATAGTGAACGAATATGAAGAGGAAATTATTGAGTCTAAGACAGAAAGATGATGAAAACATTTCATAGTATGAATCCAATTTTACAAGGTTAGAAAGGCATGTTGTGTACTACATACAAAATAAAATGATAAGGATTGATTTAATCTTTCATGGTTTATAAAAATTCTTTTGAAGGCAACGGGTCTCCCAAACATTCTCGTCATATGAAGATATAGTATCATGTGATATCATGATAGAGATAGAATTCTGTATGTCATATGTAATTAATGGAAATCATGAGAATATAGGGTGGTAGAGGAAATAGTGGATAAAGGTAAAAATAAAAAAAGGTATTTTCCAACATGTTATACTTGTCGAAGGAAACACCCTGAAGCCTTCTTAGAAGGAGAATGATTCCATTAATAATGTGATGAAATAGAACACAAATATCATGATTCCATGGGAAATAAAAAGCTTTAAATGTTCAATGATAAAATTTTAAATATATTGTACCTTATGAAAATTATTATCCTCAGCATCAAGGAAAAATTCCCCAGAAGAGTCCAAGTGATTATGGCCAAGCTAATGTGACCACAACTGCTGAGGTTGAAGTTCCTAATGATGTGGTGGTAGGTACATTAATAATTTCCTCAAACATAGCCAATGCTTTATTTGATTTCGGATCATCCCTTTATTTTTTATCATTCTATTTTTTTATGAAAATTATGAATTTATTTTTTTTAATCAATGTGTTGTGTGTCAAAACTCCTAATGGAAGAAACATTGTAATAAAGATGTGTCTATCAATACCCCTTTTGAAAAATAAATTTTCTTTAGTTACTAACCTTATAATCATAACTATTATTAAATTTGATATAATACTCTATATAAATTGGATTTAAAATATGATGTGAAGATCTATTGAAATAATAAGGATGTTACAATTTTTGAGAATGGATTATAGTGCTATATATTTAGATAAGAAACATCACCATCTGATTCCTATATAGATCCACCCATTGTAGCTCTAATGAATTCAATTCAAGGGGAGGAAGAGGTATAAATATCTATGGTTGAGGGAAAAAATATTCAAATTGATGATGTACCTATTGTTCAGGAATATATTGATGTGTTTTTAGATGATTTAACAGGACATCCTCTAGAGAAGAAAATCGAGCTTTCTATTGATTTAATTCCTAGTGAAAATCCTATATCAAAGACTCCTTATAGGATAACCATAGTTTAATTAGCAAAACAAAAGAAACAAATAGAGAAATTTAGTAGTATGGGTTTTATCTATATGGTGTTTCTCTATGGGGATCTTCTGTTCTTTTCAATAATAAGACAAATGGATCTATGATGCTATGAATTTACTACAGAGAGAACAATTCTATTACGATAAATAAAAAGTATCCAATTCCTCACATTGATGATTTATTTGATCAAATTCATTGTGGCCAAAATATTTCAAACAGTACCCTTCGACCTGGATAACATTAGTTGCGTGTGAGGAAGGAACATATTCCAAAGACAACATTTCAAACTAGTTATGGGCATTACAAGTTTACGATAAGACCTTTTGGACTAACTAATGAACCCCTATTGTTCATAGATCTAATGAATATTCTTTTCAAGGAATATCTTGATGAATTTTTGGTGGTAGGTATTGAGGACATCTTGGCATACTCCCAAAGCTATGAAGATCATGAAAATTACTTTTGTATTATTTAGAAGACTCCTAGATGAAACGAGTTATATGGGATGTTTAGAATGTGTGAATCCTCACATCAAATTGTTTCTTTTCTTGTCCATATTGTCTCTAAGTATGGAATCATAGCTGATCCTGTAATGAAAATGGCAGTTCAAGAATGTCATACTCCAATGATCATAATTGAAGTATGCAGTTTTATTGGTTTAGGATGTTATTATCAGGGTTTCATTCATAACTTTTTCTCAATGAGGCAACCCATTAAACAAGATTACTTTTAAATGTGTTATGTTCATGTGGAATAAAAAATTTGTAGAAATGTTTGATGAATTAAAGTGAATATTAGTGAATTCTTTGATCTTAACTCTTACATCAGGAAATGGTGTATTTTTTATTTATAGTGATTTATAAAATAAAGGACTTGGTTGTGTCCTTAAATAGAATAACAGAGTTATTGCCTATGCATTATGGCATTTAAAAACTCATGAAAATAACTATCCAACTCAGGACCTTGTGTTAGAAACATTAGTCTTTTCCCAGATGATATGAATACATTATAATTATGGTAAAATATTTGAGATATATAAAATCACAAGAGCTTGAAATATATATTCTTATAGAATGAACTCAACATGTGGAAAATGTGATGGCTCAATCTACTCAAGGATTATGATTTTTTCATACACTACCTCCCATGTAAGGAAAATAAGGTGGAAGATGCATTGATGTGGGAGGATTAGGTGGTTCTAAACAAAATGAGGATTGAAATGGATCATTGGTTAATAGATCTAGTAAAAATGAATATAAGAATTATTAAATAAGGTGAAACATCGTTATTTTTCAATTTGTTACCCAACGATATTTATTATAAAGGATTAGAATTTCTCTTCCTAATGATGAAAATAATTAAATGAAAATTAATGATGTGAATTATGGGAAGTTGTAAAAGCTTGTGAATGAAGATGGAATTATGAAATTTGGTAGGGGGTGATGTGTTCCCTCTATACCTGGTCTAAAAAAAGATTTATTTGATGATTTCCGTATCTTGAATTTCTTTATACCCCCTAGTAGCACTAAGATGTATAGGGATTTGAAATAACAATTATGGTGGGACAATATGAAGCATGAAATTGCAGATTGTGTATTAAGATGTTCATTTTTTCAACGGGTGAAGGCTGAAAGAAAACATCCTCTGAGACTCATGAAACCTATTCCTATTCTTACATGGAAATGGGATGACATTACTATGTAATTTGGCACTCGATTATCCAAAACCATAAGAACGAATGATGTTTTTTGGGTAATTGTTGATCGACTTACCAAATATTCACATTTCCTCTCTATTAGGGAGGATTTTCAACTAGATCACCTTGAACAACTCTATATTAATGATTTTGTAAGACTTCATGGGGAACCACTATCAATTTTTTCTAATTGTGATCCATGATTTACCAAGAAATTCTATAAATGTCTTCAGAATGCTTTGGATACTGAGCTTCAATTGAGTAAATCTTATCACACAAAAACTGATGGGTAGTGTAAAAGGACCATTCAATCATTATTAGCCTAGTCAAGATCATACTCCCTCGATATTCAAGGTTTGTTGGATCATTATTTTCCTTTGGTAGATTTTTTCTACAATAATATTTTCCATTCATGTATTCAAATAGAACCGTATAAAGCATTGTATGGAATGGGGTGTCATACACCAATATGTTGGGATAATGTTGGCGAAAGGGAGATTGTAGGCCTAGAGGTTATATAGGAAACAATTGTGAATGTAAAGACTATTCAACCCATATAATTGAATCTAAAATCAGGAAAAAAGAACTATAATAATAATAGAAGGAATTATTTGGAATTTAAAGTTAGAGATCATGTTTTCTTAAATGTATCACCATGGAAGGGTGTTTTAAGATTGGGGAAGACATGGAAACTGAGCCCTGGGTACATTTTTCTTTTTTAAATACTCGATAGAATCATAATTGTGGCTTATCTTTTATAAATTCCACCTATCCTTTCAAAGGTATATAGTGTGTTCTACATCTCTTTGATAAAGAAGTAAATGTGAAATCCAAAACATTTCCTCACTTTTGGAGGAATATAATTGGAAATTGACTTATCTTACTATAAAGATCATATCTAGATTTTGGACACTAAAGAATAGGTGTTAAGGAATCGAGAAACTCAGTTGGTTATGGTACTTTAGAAAAATAAAAAAATTGAAGATGTGACATGAGAGCCTGAAGAACTTATGATGAAGATCTACCTAAATAATTTTATGATGTAACATTCTGGTAATTTCATGGATGAAATATTTTTAAGGAGGGGAGACTATAACACCCCAAGGATTTACTAATAAATTTAATATAGAATGTAATGCACACAACACTGAGACTTTGTGAAAAAACACTTTATTGTTATAGTTATTTAAGAAAGATAGTTATAACCTAGAAATTAATCAAAATTCTTCCACTTTTGTGTTTTGAACTTAGAAAAATAGATATACACAGCTACAATTAGTAAGATATTTAGAGTATGGGAAGATCAACTTAATTTTTGATTATTAGTAACCTAACCTTTTGGAATAGTAATGGTCCCTTATAAATAGTAAATTGACCCTTATGAATAGTAAATCGACCAAATGAGTAGTAACATCATACATGAGAGTATAAATAAAATATAGCCACCTTATAAATTAATGTGTGATATAATTATATATAATTACATGTATGTACATGTCATAAAAATTAATAATTAAGTGTTGGTATTTTAGTGAGTAATAAATATTTAATTACAATTTTATAAATAATAAATTATATTAAAAGAAAATTGATTTTTATAAAATCTTTTCATAAATAAATATTTCATTTTCCTCTTATTTTAGGAAATTTAATAACGCCTTTGTTAATGTTTTAGGGTGTAATAAAATTTATTTGAGCTTTAAAAACTGTATTTTTTGAGTAAATGATTATGTTAATTAATTTTTTTTATCATAGTTAGAAAATTATTTTCATAAAATGGAGTTCATTTTTTAATTATAAACAACAACGAAGAATTTACAGTTAACTTATGGGGTTTTCTCATTTATTGAAATTTTTTTGAGTAGTAAAATATTATAATTTAAAGTATAAATACATTGTAAGGTAAATAAACTATTTATTTAGTAATGGATGATGTAATCACCCTTGAACTACTGGAAATTCAGTCTATAGACATGGTTTAAAACTGTGGCTATAGGTCCTCAAACTATGGCTATAGGTAATAGCCACGGTTTGAGAAATCGTGGCTAAGTTTGTCATGGTTATAGGCCTAGACTTATAGCCATGGTTTGGAACTGTTGCTCTAGGTCTACAACCACGTTAAAACCATGGCTATACTAGAGGACAGATAGAGTTTATTTCCATGGTTAGAAACCATGGCATTAGACCTTCATCTATAGTTTCTAACCTTGGCAATAGACCTATAGACACTGTAAAAAACTGTGGCTATAGGGTCTGGAAAACCATAAAAAATAGAGCCCCAGCCCCTTGCACACCACCCTGTAGTAGCCTACCCCCTATAGATCCCTCCCTCTTGGACACTTGAAACCCCCACCCTATATAAACCCCCCTGGACATCCCCGCGGTAAAGCCCCCCTCCTGGACAGACCCTGGAAACCCCCCCCCCCCCAGACAGACCCAAGACACCACCCCCCAGACCCTAGACACCCCCCCAGACAAACCCTTGACATCCCCCAGACAGACCCTGGACACCCCCCCCCCCCAGACACACCCTGGACACCCCCGGAAAGACCCTGGACACCCCCCCCCCAAATAGACCCATGAAACCCCCAAGACAGACCCTGGACACCCCCCAGACCCTGGACAGATCCCCCTAGATAGCCCAGGACTCCACTCCCTTGGACAGCCACCACCCCCCCCCCCCCCCGCTCCCTCCTGGACAAACCCTAGAACCCCCCCCCCCCCCCTGATACCCTCCCACTCCCCTGGACAGACCCCCCCCTCCCACCCTCCTGGACAGACTTTGAACCCCCCCGCCCAAACCTGGACACCCCCCAGACCCGGGACAGATCCCCCTGGACACCCCCCAAGAACCTGGACACCCCACCCCTTTCACCCCCATCCAATTACACCCCTCCCCCAGCCAGTCCCCCTACCAGTCCCCTCCCCGTACTAGTTCCCCCATCCCCCTACCAGTTCCCCCTCCCCCAATGTCAGTCCTCCCCTGCCCCAAACCTGGACACCCCGCCAGACCACCTTGACAGACCCCCCCAAGACAGATCCCCCAGACCCTGGACACCCCCTAGAACCTGGACCCCCCCCCCACCCACCCTAGAACCTGGACACCTCACCCCTTGAACCCCCTTGATAGTTACCCCCCTCCACCCTGCCAGTCCCCCCTACCAGTCCCCTCCCCCTGCTAGTTTCCCCCCTCCCCCTTCTAGTTCCCCCTCTCCCCTGTCAGTCCTTCCCCCCCCCCAAACCTAGACACCCCCTAGACCCCCTGGACAACCCCCCCCCCCTCAAATATACCCCAGACATACCCCCCAGAACCTAGACACCCCCCCAAACTTGGACATCCGACCCCTTGCACCCCCTACCCCTGCCAATCCTTCGAGAGACCAACCCAACAGAAAAGAAGATTTATGCATTGAAAACCCAACATCAGCCCTTGATGACATCAAGGAAAACAGAAAATCTGTTAACAGTAGACCCAAGAATCCAAGGAATGAAGATTCTCATTAGACAAAATATCTCAAACGCAAAAAGAAACATCATAACTTCTTCATTCAAGAAGACGGAATGATCAAGCATGTTCAGAAACTGGCACAGTGCATTTCAAATCCCCCATAGTGCAGGTCTAAAAAAATCCATTGTACAATTCCATGGAGTAGAACCGGTTGAAAAAGAGAAACAGTCCAAGACAAAGAAGAACCTACTTCTGAGAATTAGAAGAATCTCAACAGCTTCATTTCTAGGGGATATCATTAAAATTTAAGCTTGGATTATTTTTAAATTCCTCTACCACTTTTATGACCATCCTATTCCTGATATCAAGATATGCATCCACTGACATCTCTCCATTTTTATACTGTCTAAATACAGTAGTTCTTGCACAATCGTGGAGGAATCATTTTACAACCAAAGATGGTTCGAACATCTTTTACCATCAATTTCAATGGCCATAATAATGCCCATAATTTCTACCTCCATAGAAGTATATATGACACATGAACCATAAATGCATTCAATCACTTCTCCATTGCTATCTATGAAGATAGTGTCATATCCTGAAGTGCATGGGTTTCCTCTAGAAGATCCATCATTGTTGAATTTGATATAATATCCAAAGGGGTTGTAAAAAATATTTCCAGAGTCTTCTATGGTGTGGGAAAGTTACCTGGGATTTGAAGATGTTGAAACATCAAAAAATCAGCAATCGTGTTACTACACTGTTCAGTATGTAGCGAGTTGGCATGTTGTATTGAAAAAAGGACCTTCCGCGTGATCATCTTCACATTGAAGCATGAAAAGTTATGCGTAATATCATTCCAACATGTCCAGATTGGAAGAAACAGCTCAACACAAGCAGTTCTGAGCAGGACTATGATCTGCTTTGAGTGAGGCGTTAAATGAATTTCGTCAAGGAAAGTGCTGATAGAGTCTGTTTGGGTGACATGCATGTTAAATATTAGCAGCAACTTCTTCTATAAAGAGAAATTTGTTTTACATATAAGTAATAGGTGATTAATATCTTCCATGTGTGGGTTAAAAATCACACATTTAGAGCACAGAGATATACCAACTTTATATAGGTTCATGTACACTGGGAGTTTATTTTATAATGGCCTCCAGAATAGAGTATACCTGGAGGGGGAAAGGCATATCTTATTCCAGCTAATAATCCAGTGGGTGTGTCCTTCTATTAAGTGCATGTAGAAACTTTTCGATTCATGATTTCCATTAGATGTCTCCTTCCATAAGAGAATTTCTTTTTGATGAATGAAGTTATAACTTTCCACAAGTAAAGCAATATCATCTTGGAATGATCCCATTTCTTCCAGCAGATCCCTGATTTGAATATTGTGATTGATTCCACCCATTTCATCATTAACCTTGTTAATAAGGGGTTCTCCAATCCAGTTTTCATACCATAAATTTAAGGATATTTCTCATCCATCCATGCGTCGAGGTCATTTGGAAAATCAATCTTTTCCGGAATTACGTAGGCAACCTTATAAGCTGGGTCACTTTCATCATCCTCACTGGATGACTCATCAGAGTCAGAAGAATTGGAGGATCTTGTAGAAGCATCTGATGAGGCAGACAATTTTTCAGTAAGGGCTGGTTGGGGGGGTATTGTGTTTTGGTCCTTCATGTTGGCAGCTAGGGAAGATGTGATAATTGTTCTATTAAAATTGGAATTATCCCTATATTTCCAGGTGTTTATAGCACTTGGAGTGATGAATCCATTGGAGTAAACCAATGCTTTCTTACCTTTACAAGCCCTTGATTTTAGGAATTCTTCATACAATTCGAAGGGTATGTCAATCTCTACATGCGCAAGGGATCTTCGTGATCTGATTTCACCACTTCTTTATCTCTTTGTATAGGTTTTCTTGCTTCAAGAATAGGTGAGTTAGAATTGAATACTTTCTTTCCGTATTTAGAAGTTCTGAGGTCCACATGCAAGGGATTTTCATGATTCGATTGCACCTCCTCTGTATCTCTTTGTATAGGTTTGCTTACTTCAAGAATAGGTGAGTCAGTATTGAAGGTATTTTTCTTTTCTTCTTTAGAAGTCCCAGGGATGTGTAAGGTCTCGGCATCATAATGGGAGGGTGACTGAATCTTAAGAGAGGATAGGGGGATTCTTGTTATTTGTACAGTCATTAGTAACTGTCTGAGAAACAGGGGGCATTATGGGGGTTTCATTTTCCACCCAAATAGATTTATAGTGAGGGGGAGGTTGAGGGTCATTACATTGAGTCACAAATTCATTCATAGAGTGACAAATGTGTGAGAATTTTTTGTAGAATGTTGGGGCATTATCAAATCATGGCGTGACCGCGGAATGACCACAGCATGTTGGCCCCGTCCATCGACATCTGTGGGGTAGCATCTTCCGGACAGGAGAAAAGGGAGCGGGAGGAGGTGGGGTAACATTTCAGCCATCACCTCATCGGTAGAAATTGTGATTAGTCAGCCTCAAAATTGATCACAGGACTCGTGGAATATTATCATTGCAGACTACCACAGGGTGTCATCCTGGAACAGGGCTAAATCACGGCGTGACCGTGGCGTGACCATGGCATGACCGCGGCGTGACCGCGGTGTGACCGCATCGTGTTGGCCCGGTCCAGCGACATCTGTGGGGCAGCATCTTCCGTCCAAGAGTGAAGGGAGTGAGAGGAGGCAGGTCAACATTCCGATCATCACCCCACAGATAGAAATTGTGATTAGTCAGTCTCAACATTGATCACAAGACTTTTGAATACTGTCACTGCGAACCACCGCAGGATGTCATCCTAGAGCAAGGCCAAATCACGGTGTGACCACGGTGTGACCGCGGAGTGACCGTGGCGTGATCGTGGCATGTCGGCTCGGTCTAGTAAAATCTGTGGGGTAGCATCTTCCGGCTAGGAGAGAAGGGAGCGGGAGGAGGCAGGACAACATTCGAGCCATCGTCGCGCCAGCAGAAATTGTTATTAGTCAGTCTCAAAATTGATCACAAGACTCATGGAATATTATCATTGTGAACTGCTGTGGGATGTCATTCTGGAGAAGGGCCAAATCATGGTGTGACCGCGGCGTGACCGCGGTGTGATCGCGGCGTGACCGCAGCGTGACTGCGGTGTGACAGTGGATTGACCGATCCGTGACCGCGGCGTGACCGTGACATGACCATGGCTTGACCGTAGTGTTTTGGCCCGATCCACGACATCCGTCGGGCATCATCTCTTGGCCAGGAGCGATGGGAGCGAGAGGAGGCGGGGAAACATTCCGATCATCGCCCCACCGACAGAAATTGGGATTAGTCCGTCTCAACATTGATCACAAGGATCATGTTATACTATCACTGGGAACCGCTATAGGGTGTCATCCTAGAGCAGGTCCAAATCATGACGTGACCGCGGCATGACCGCGGCGTGACCACTGCTTGACCGCAGCATTACCGCGGCGTGACTGCGGTGTGTTGGCCCTGTCCAGCGACATCTGCGGGGCAACATCAATGAGAACACAGTTCAGTACACTTATGGTGGATCTATTATTCTATTATGGAAGTAAAAAAATTAGCAAATTTTAGGGAAAAATGTTCGACTGCTGGAAAACATTTGAAAAATACTGAAACATTCTGGTTAATTTGAATACTAGTGATCGATCTTGAAAGAAGTGATTTCAAAATTGATGCATGTCGAACCCCTGAAAAACAAAGATGTAGAAGAAGAAGGTAAATGAGACTTCAAGGTACTGAATTATAGATAAGGTAAAGGATGGGAAAATATGAAGGGAATGAGTATGCCTGAAGGCAGCTCCAAACCCCTGAAACCTCAAGTCACGAGTGATGATTAGTAATGTTTCTCATGGATGAGAAATCGTATAGTGGATAGTTTTTAATGACTATGGATTTGTTTTTTGGGTTCTTAAAATTTAATTTTAGTGATTTCTAATTAAAATGAAGTTTTAATTGAAATTTTATGTTTTGGGTGGATGGATTTTGTAAAGGGGGGAAGAAGGATGTGGTGTTCCTAAAAAGAAGTTTATGCGGCCACTAGTTAGCTATTATAAAGCGCCATGAACATATTATTATTGATAGTGGGAGAGGGTTGGCTCTAAACCAACTACTGGAAGGTTGATGGTTGGAACAAAAAAGTTTGTAGCCATTGGTCGGTTGGTGGTTTTCCACTGGGTAATTAGTGCCTTCCTTGACCTTGTTTTTCATAAGGGCAATTTATGTCATTTTTATCATGGATTTTGGAGGTGGATTAGAATGGAATTAGAGTATCTATTCCACTTAGTTTCAAATAAGATGATATGGATGGCATGAGAGGATGTTTTCTCAGATGATTTTAAGAAATTAATGCTAATCTGTGATGACTAAGGGATTGTATGACCCCTGATATACATAACTTGGTGCGGTTTGGAGATCTAGCAATGTGTAGTAATAGCTAGAGGAATACCCCATGGGATCAGTAAAATCACAGGTTACATAACATGTAATCTGATGTTACTGGTACTATGGGACCCCTAGGTTGTGGAACTGGGATTTTGGTTGCATTTAAATATCACATGCCATCTGACATAGTCACACAATGTGGGACCCATCTTAAAAGTCTAACGGTACTTAAGGAGTGTCTTGGTTCAAAAAACTGTTTTAATAAAAATAGTGAAACCCCCTATAAGGATATAAAAAGGTTCAAGTATGATCTGTGATTTATGACTAACAACAACATCATGTATAAGAAAAACATAAAAGCAATAATGTTAAGTAAGGTATAAAATTGTGAGTTTTCGCAGACAGCGCACCTCCGTTGGAGGGGTTTTATTATAAAACCATGACTTGTTTATCAAATGAGACAATTATCTTAACTAACACTTATTCATGATTTGAAATTTAATATAAAAATTCATAATTACGAAGGTAACTAAATGAAATTTAAAACATTCTTGAATTAAATAGGATATGAGAGGGACCCTACCTCAACCTCAAGGCACATTTTCTTTTGATGACGATAACTCAAATCAGCCTTTTTTTCGCTTGTAAGCATATGCAACTTAACATATATATAAGGACACCTAGCCCGTATTTGCATATTTTCATGGAAAAATATGCACAAGGGGGTCCTTAGATATATGTTTATACTTGCATATACCCTTTTCTACTTACACGCGTATGCATTTTTCATATCTATATATAAGTACACCTAGCCCCAATATATATATTCATCCTACCATGAGTGAATATATATAAAGAGGAACTTATATCTGCATATGCCTACCTATGCATACACATGTAAGCCTTCATCAACGGTGACTCAAATCCACCTCAACGAAATCCAAAACACACAACAAAAATATAAGGACCCCAAAAATTAAAAAATCCTTAATTAAAATTGGGCCAAAGAATAATAATGGAATAAACCTTACCCAAATCATGAACTCATTGTCTTCGATGGTTGTGGATTGAACCGGTCTTATCATAAGAAACCACCTATAAGAAAATAGTGGGAAAACAAATGAGATAAAACAACTTCTTATATATATGTGATTAGTGTGTCAACTGTACATGATAAATGATACACGAATCCATAAGCAACAATGAACAAATAATATTAAAATTGATATGTACATCCCAATACTAAATAACATGTTCATTAATAAAGATCCTTATTTTTCCAACATCACCTTCAATTGCCTATTCAAAAATCAAAAATCATGAAAATATGATAATAAAGTACTCCTCCATCACCACTTAAAAGAGATAAATAGGGATTAGACATTGTTCTTAGTTGGGAAGATGATGTTGAAGAACAAGACAATTTGATTAATGATCAAATCCTCTTAATAGAAATTAAAAATCTGGCCCAAGACACTATTAGGGTATCCACTAAGCCGGAAAAATCCTACACTAAAGTAGACATGATAGGGAACATGGAACCTATCCTACATAACAATACACCTTCGGTTATAGTACCCAAAAATATGCAGATTTTTAAAGACCCCCAGGAGTAGAAGCAGAGTCACCTGAACTCTGTCAAACAACAGTCTACTTTGGATCCACCTATCCCAGTAACGCCTACTCCTCCCACTATTGCTGGTGGAGATTATTCTATGAAGTCTAAAAATTTTCTCTATGGTAAAAACGTCAGCAATTTACTTCTTATTTCCAAGTGTTACACATACTCATGCACTAATTTTTTCTCTGATGATTCTGCTTCATTACACTTATGTGATCTGAACACCACTAACCCAACCCTTAATGCTGCAAAAAACACTAGAAATAGGGACCCGGTTTTAACTCCAAGTGCTACCACTATCAAAAAGAGGAAAGAACCCATAAAGCATGATTTTTCTACTCCCTCTACTCACATTGTCTCTCTCAACAGGGCTATTCAACCCGAGACACAAACCCTATGTACTGATTTTACTGCATATGTTAACATGCCATTGGAGCCTGTTCTACATGATAGTCTACCTATTGTGCTGGAACCGATCCATATGCTGGAAAATAAGAACTCCCTGGAACAGAAACAAAAACTCTCATCTAACTTTCTCAAGCAACTATCAATAGTGGATACAATGGATCAAGGTAATTCCAATCCCATTTATTAAATACAGATTGTGATGCAATGTCTTAAATCCTGGTATCTCAAAGTATCAATGAGCTATCTCCAGGCTCAAAGGATACCACAGATTCAGATATTACTACACAAATAAAAGAACCCACAGATAAGAACAATGTTATTTCTCACAAAGACAAAAAAAGACCACTAATACTCAAGAGGTTATGAGGTCTACTAGAAATAAAGGATCTCAAAAAAAGAAAAAAGGGGGTTCTAACTCTAAACACTGGTTTAAATGAAGATCTTTTTTTGGAATTGTCAGGGTATCTCTAACTCTGACATCGTCAATATTTTGAAAATAATGGTTAACACTCATCACCCTATTCTTTTGGATATTGAGGAACCAAAATTCTATTTCTCCTCTAAATATTCTCACTTGTGTCAACACAATTATATATTTTCTGGTGCTGTCAATAATAATCTAAATGCTGATTCGTTATTGATTTTTGCGCATTCAACTTTACAGGATTTTAATATTTTTAGTATCTCTGATCAGATTCTCACTTTAACCTATACTATTGATGGTACTCTTATTTACTACTCCATTGTTTATGCTAAGAATAAATACCAAGAATGAATAATTATTTGGAATGACCTCTCTTAATTAGGAACAAACAAAAATGCACCCGAGTTTCTTACGGGAGACATTAATGCTATTGTTAATTTTAGTGAATAAATTGGCCCATCTCACGCCTCTATTTCCATGAGGGGATTTAAATCCTCAATCGAGGGCAAAAATATTATTGAAATTGATCTCACTGGTGCAAAATACACCTAGTATAGAAGACATTATAATAAAGTGGTTGCTTCCAAATTGGACAGAGCCATTACGAATGTCCCAGCTCTAGATAAATAGGACAATATCTCTTGTATCACTCTTCACAGACTGAACTCTGATCATCATCCTATCCTGGAAAAAAATTCCTCCAAAGACAAGAAACCTATGTTACCCTTCCGATTAATAATGTGAAGCTCTCTGATGAAGAATGAAATCATGTCATCCAAAACTTCTAGTCCTCAATATCTCATACCAATAATTCCTTTACTTGAAATCTCAAACTAAAACACCTCAAACAGACTCTCAAATCATGGTGTAACACCAAATCCAGATAAATTAACAATGAAATTACTCTTCTTGAGAAAGAACTCGATGATATCCAAAAAAAAACACAATCTTTGTCCTCCACGATGATCCGACGCAAGAAATAATCATTGCGGTCAATCTCAATTCCTTGGCCACTTTTAAGGACAACATGAGAAAGAAAGCTTATGAAGATAAATGGTTAACTAACGGTGAAAGAAATACCAAATTCTATAACTCCATCCAATGAATCAAGAAGGCCAGAACACCCCCCTTCCCCCTTCCCCAGAACCACCCCTTGCACATCCCCAGCCGCCCTGCACATCCCTAGCCCCCCATTCACCACCCACCCCACACCAGCACCCCCCCTGCCCCTACACCAGCACCCCCTGCCCCACCCCCTCCCCCTTTCACCCCCAAATGCCTAAAAATACATTTCTTAAAAATCCCCAAATTTTAAAAAGAATTATAACAACTCATTTCAAAAAGAAAAGAACATTGAGAATAATCTAACTTCTTTAAAAAAATACAAAATCCATTTCATAGGGTAAAATTACAACTTCCCAAGTTTAGAATTTTAACAAATATTAACACCAGATTTGATAATCAAGAACTTATTTAAAATAAAATGTCACTCAAACTTCATAAAGTTCTCCTCATTTTTCAAAACACCTCATGAATTTCATCAAAAGTCCAAAAAATTTCCTAAAATCCAATTTTGTTTTAACTAATTTCTAAAATTTTATAATTTAATAAAACACTTTCAATGAATTGTGTGAAAGTCAAAAAAATCATAAAACCTATTTTTTTAATCCAAAACATCAATGAGTCCCATTTTTAAATTAATCACGGAAGAGGTTTTAAATTAAAATAGTTCATGAAATGTATTTTCATTTTAAATTATTTCCCAATTTCTTTTTAATCCTTACTACTCTTGAAAACATTATACATGATATTCAAAATACATTACAAATAATCCCCCAAAACTGGTTCTGGAATAAAAAAATTTCCATAAATGTACTTCTTTACAGAAGAATTGAAGCACCAAACAAAAGAAAACCATAATGTGGAACAACATACAAAATCCATTACAATAACACCAAAAAATCACTAAAACATCCTTTGATCTATCTCCCATGGTTTAAATTTCCTTAGGATCCATTGGAAATCAAAATAGGTTTAAAAAATAAATCCAAAATTGATGAATAGATGTGCATGACTTGGCCATATGGTTTAGCTGACCATACACCAATCATACAATAGCTTCCGAAAAATTTCTAAGATGACACACATAGGCTCTATATATTTTTTCAGACCTAGTGAGATGATGATGATACTTTGGTTCCTTCCTACTTTCATCCCAAATCTTAAATAAATCCCCCAAAGTATCTGATATAACTCTATGGGGATCTAATCATCATTATCAACATAATTAAAACTACAATCAAAATCAAAGATTGAAATAACAACAAACCAAAGTAACTCAAGTTTTTTATGATAAGTGGTGACCAATAAACTAATCATGACCTACATATTGAGTCCTAATGATGATCATATCTTCTTTATACTAATATGCACTCAAAATAATAATAGAATCCTCTAATACCATTTTGTAATGAACTGGCCCAGATCAACCTAACATGTCACCCAACCCGGATCTCCACAAGCCCCAAATAATGTCTCTGATTATTTTTTGATGGTGACAAGTGTCAAGGTATCAAAGTATAACCATTGGTAATGGTTTCACCTTGTAAATATGAATAACCACATCAAGGACTCCACCCATAAATCCAACATCACTCATTTATACATCAGTTAATCATGAACAAAATAAATAGATTCAATATAAACGAAACAATAAAAAATAGTATAATATTTTTTGAAATAATAAAAGGTAAATCACATCATCATATAATAAAGTAATAAGAAGAATCCTAAGTATATAATAAACTAAAATAAATATCTGGGCCAACAATGATTATATATAAACATCTAAAAATATGACCAAAACTGGATCACTACTAACTACCTCTTTATGACCCACAATCCCCCATACCATTCTATACCATCTATCATCAGACAAAATAAAACATTAATCAAGGTAAAAGAACATAATCTGGGATCTTCAAAGTTAACATGAAATTTTCATACACCCATTGGTGTATGCACGATGTGAACCAAACTGTTCCTAGTAGGATTTCACTAAAGAGTTTGTATAATTCCTTTGAAAAGACGTTTTATTAATGATTGTTTAAAATATAAGTAGTGAATAGGTTTCTTACAAGATGGTGTAAAGAAAAAGTGTAAAATTCTGTAAATTCTTTTATAAAACAACTTCCATTTTCATTTTAAAATGAAATGCTTTCAAACTAAGGAAAAAATGTGTTTCAAATCCATTAAAAGAGAACTAATAATTTTCCATTTTTTCCAAATCCATATCTCAAAACCACACCTTTAAATCAAACATTCTTTTCTTTAATAATATACTTCCAAAACTATTTTTTAATTCATTTTGAAAATAAACCAAAACCATAACTAAAATAGAATATAGAAACATAACATGCACCAAGATATCAACGGGAAATTGATAATAAGAAATAATTGAAGTAATAGTGGGGATACAAATAAGTCATTGGATGAGATCCTCTAATCTATATTTAAATAATTATAGACATTATATGAAACTCATTAGGCTCTATAATGGGTGATACTAGACCTAGTACATCATTTTAATCATTGGGACCCTATGTGAAATCAGATCATCCCATTTAGCTTCCCCTTTTAGGTCTCTCCACATATAAAATAGACCCCTGGTAGGGTGCTAATCTCCTAGGGCACTAGCCAGCTAACATACACTAAGCTATCATCACATTCCTCTAGAACTTCCATTATTTACCTAAGTTCCCATGATAAATCAATCTAGTAGAGGTAGAAAATCAAAAGAATTACAAGAATAGATAAAACATTATTTTAAATAAATATCATCTCACCTCAAACACCAACACTCTCACAAGAAATAACTACTTTCACTTCATCCATATCAGAAATATAATACCAAAACCCTCCTAGAGAGCCACAATTCAAATTAGGCATAATCAAAACAAGGGGAATAATCGATGGTCTGATACACATTATAAAAATATCCTATTTAAAGTAAAAATATGCCTTTTCAGAAAACAACTAGGAATGCCAAGTCATTTCAACCATTTAAAAACAGACTTTATCACCTTCTTTATAACTATTCTATGTGAAAACACACTTAAAATCGTTTGTAAAACCAACTACCTTTTCATTCAAGTCATTTTAAAATCCATTAAACCAATTTTATTTCAAAAAATCCATGAAAATCATACCAATACCCCAATGGGTTCAAATACCTTTTGTTATAAAAAATGTTTTAAAACAATCCATTTAGGTATTCCCACAAATTCTTTTCATTTAAACAGATTAATTTAAATTTATAAAACCATTATAAAACCATTATTCCACGAGAGAAAAACATTTATAACACTTTTTAAACCCACAATATCTATTAAATATTGATTGAATTTGATAAAAAAAGTTTTAGAAAACACCAAACACAAAATGACATGCTAATTAATATAAATAAATAAAAATAAATACCTCAATCCCAGAAAAATGGTTTCAGCAAGAGATATTGAAGGTAAAATTTCAGGAAATGTCAAAAAAATTGTATGGATTTGATACAACAGATCTATGAATAACTGATAACAAAATAATGAACCCTAATTGTACATAACAAGGAGGAGTAGGATCACCGAGAGGGGGTTGTACACATCATAGGAGGTGGCGATGACACCTAGGAGCAATGTCGGCAGAGAGAGTTGAGGTGTCCCGCATTTGGTGGCAGCGTCTGGGGAGGAGAATCAGAGATGAGAGATCCAGGTGGGGTTTCCTTATTCGATGGCAGTGAGGGGCACCATTGCGAGGGTCACCATCACGAGGGGCACCGTCAGTGGAGGAGGATTGGGGAGAGGAGAGGCCGTGATGGGAACCATTGGGGAAGAAGGGTTGCACGCATAGGGTATCGGGGAGGAGGGCACCGCTGTGAAGGTCGAGGGTTCGAAGGGTCACGCAAAGAGGGTATCGGGGAGGAGGGTGCCACTGTGAAGGTCCGGGAGTATAGGGGAAGAGGGTGCTGGATGATATCTGAGGTTCACACACAGAATGTATCGGGGAGGGGAGGGAGTAGGACCCTGACGAATTTTAGAAAAAAAAAGAGACGGACCATTTTAGCCACGCGGGTTCACTCAATCGTGGTTATAGAGAAGCTATAGCCACAAACCTATAAAAATGTGGCTATAGGTCCGTGGCAATAGCTTAAATTTCTAGTAGTGTTGGTTAGAACTCACAAGAACTTATTACTATATTTATTAATAATAAATAATAATATTTTTTTCTTGAGCAGAATAATAAAAAATGAATAAATTAATGAGAAATTACCCCCTCCCCTATTCGACTATAAAATCCACCCCTCACCCCCTCTTCTCATCACACCTACCGAGCTATTATCCTTATAAAATTTCATCCCAATACTCTTCCATGTATCCTCCCCCACATTCATAAGATATTTTTCTCACAAAATTATCAAAATCAATTCCCTTATGGAAATTATCATGGAGTATTCAAGAAGTAAAATCCTCTTCCCTTTCCTTTTATTTTCGTTTCAAGTACTTTATTTTATTTTTTTGTCATCAACTCATCTGTAAAAATGTCCACGTAAGCACCAGTATCACTTATATAATGGAATAATATCATGTTAATATAGGAACCATCATCTATATCCTTACTCACTATCACTCTCTTTTATTTTAAAAATGAAATCATCATCTGGGAGGTGTTGATTTACAACCTTCATGGATGAAAAACATTTTTTTCTTCAATTTATTCTTCATGTATGGTCATGATACCATTTTTATGGTTATAAAAGAATATAATATATGTATTATAACCTATTTAATTTTTTGGAACCATTATATATACATAATACCAATTCATATGATGAAACTAGTTCATGGTGATTGAAATACCACCGTAATAATCTAAACAATTATCAGTAATTGTATTATTTATTGATTCTTCCTCATTCTATATATACATATAATATATATAACCATTTTATGTTCTTTTATCATTAATAAAATGTAATTCCAATTATGGGTAATTAAAACCATTTTACATATAGTCCAATTCTTATAAATAACTTAATCGATCATGAAAACCAAGAAAATGAATTCTCTCAAATGATGAAATTAATCTCTATAACTCATCAATAAGGCCAAGGATGAACATAATAAAACTATAATGAAAAAAAAACATATATAAATGGTTCTTAATAAATTAATTAATGTATATAATTTGGTGATCCGGAATGTTATGGTCAAGTGTACAACTCATTCACACATAAGTTTAGGGTTTTCTTCCCAAACATTCATTTTCATTCGGATTGTGATTTATTTCTCTATAAACCAATGTAATTATTAATTTATTTTATATCATTCTTATTATTTTAGTTTATATATTCCAAAATCATTTATTCAGATTATTTCATCTTTCTTTTGGAGAAAACACATGTTTTAAAAGGTCCCCCTTCTCAATTCTTCCCGATTAGAGAGCCCGGTTAAAGGGAACATCCAGATTTATTATATAGTTTTATGTTCACTATAAAATCCATTTTAATCGACCATTATTTTTCTAAAAACACTCCTTTTATCATGGAAAACCTATCTTAGTTCATTTCTAGTTTAATGAAATGATTTTTCCAAAATATATCTTATTTTTAATGTAAAATAGAATTACTCTCAAGAATTCTTTGATGAATTTATTAGAGAATTTTCATCTATTTCAATAGCCATGTTTTATCTTATGTTTTTTTAGGATTAACCTATTATTATTATCGTATACAAAAAAAAAATTTATCAGTTTGAAAGTGGATGTGTTATCTTGATACCATTCACTAGACAACTTAGAATGATTAGTGATTATGTATACAGATTGGGGAAAGTTATTTTATATGTTCATGTTTTTTATGTTCATCCCCATTCATATGAAGAATTAATTGGTATAGAATGTGATGGTTAGGGCACAATATGTACCCTATATTCATTTATTGGTCTCATAAAACAAAATTGATTTGGGTTTTTGTCAAGGCTTTGCCCTATTATTTTTAGACATATTTATCGGGTCCTTGACAACATGTTTTAGATATCTAATCTTATGAATTTCCTCATTATGATAATAGTAACAGATAAACTATGTGATTTTTAGACTAGTAGAATATCCATGTTTATGTTTACATCTATTATGATCATTTATATATCATTATGTAATCATCTTTCATTACTTCCATATTATTCTCATGTATTTTTTTTAAGTATGTGTTTTTAGTTATTCACCATGAATTTTGTTTATGTTTTTGATAACTTCAACTATACTACATTATCATACTGAGAATCTTAGCTCACCCCTTTATTATGTTATATTTTCCCCCAAGATGCGTAGATGAATACTATTATTAATGACTTGAATGAATAATCTAATAGTTTATGAGTGTTTCTAATGGAGTGTAAATGTTGTTTTTTTCTTTCAAGTTGTAATGTAAATCTTATGTTTGTATCTTATTTTCCAAAAATAAAATACTATCTTTTTATTTGGGATGTGATGCACTTTTAATCATAACAATATATTAATATAAGGGACCATATCTGGGAAACTATGATTGGGTCCTTACTACTTCGATATGTTAAAATTTATCCATTCAAAAATTTACCAAGTCTAATAAGGATTATAATAAAAATCATTTAACAAAATAGGTATATGTAAATAAAAACATATTATTTTAGTTAAATATTTTGTGTTATTATTAAATATATTTGCATGATTCTCCTAATATATAACTAGATTAATAAATTTCTTTATAAAACCACTTTGAACAACATCAATCAATTCTAAAAATTTGTACAAGGATACTCTAATTTCTAAATCCTTTCAAACTAATTTACTTAAAACACAACTAGAAATCACCCCTGTAATAATTAAAAACGATTTAGGAGGAAATAAATTAATTTTAAAAGATACCAATAAAATATAATTCTACCATAGAAAACAAAATAATTTATAATGTCCTGGAAATATTTTAATTCAATATCTCAAAAATCATACCAATTGAACCTAATGATTTTTTATTACATTTAAATACCTTTAATTAAACAACTCATTAATACCATTATTTAATTTCAAATAATTTCATCCTGAGGTAATAAAATTTTCATTTACATTTAAATAATATAAATAATATAGCCCTTTTATTGTGTTTTAGGATAGTAGTTCTTAAACTAAACTAATAATAATTTCATTTAGAAAAAATTTAAATATAAATAATGCTCATAGTAAGGATTCAAACATGCCCATTATAATTTTGTGGTTAATATTAAATAAAAACATTAAAACTCAAGAAATGAAACTAATAATAATTAAATATAAACATTAACATCATAAAATGTCCCAACCATTCTCAAATATTAATTAATTAAAATAAATCAACTCAGGTACTTTTGAGATTCATTAATTTAAATAAAATAAAATACATAAAATGAATATAGAATATTAGGGAATAATTGGAAAGAAAAAAATATTGAAACAACATACTTCCTAGATTCTCATACTAATTTCCCAATCTTCATCCCACACACCATGTCTATACACTTACTAGTTTCCCTTCTAACATCCATTAAAGTTGGAAGTGCACCCATAATGGAATAATGGCTTTAACCCATAACTAGTGTGGAACATCCATAAATACACAAGTAAATTATGATATGACACTAAGACTGTTTTCTAGAAACCCCTTCATACTAACCTTCCTTAATCCTTGATTATCCAAACTTCTTTCATCCAAGATGTCAAAAATAACATAACTAAAATTGGTGATCTAATACCAGTTCTTAAAATAATATCTCGGGTAACCCCTCTATCACGTACCCAAGATGGTCAATGGATAAGGTTCAAGGGTTCTCCCAATATCCATGATTTAGAAACTCATTCAAGGCCATCAAATGACCCAACATTAGGAATCACGTTTTTTCATAATAATAGTAACTCATGGTTCTCATCTGAGAACTCAGCATGACCTCTCCATGTACTTGTGGGTAAATCACCACATTATATAATGTGATTAAATATTTCCAAAAAATGGAATATAAAAAATACATATAGAAACATAATAGAATATTACACCATAAGACATAATAACATATGGTACATTATAAGTTCAAAAATAAAAAATTCAATGGGATGGGAATATAAATGGATGATCCAACATCATACATATAAAAAAAGAAACAAAAATAAACAAAATATATTTCTACCCATAACCATTTTACATGAGGCTGTTTCCCACCATATTGACTCCATAACCCGAATGATACAAGAATTAATAATTTCCACCAACTTTTAGAACCTTGCTTTTTTCCCACATTAGATAAAACTAGGTATGAATTCAACATTTTGTATACAAGGTATGAGCCAAACAAGCCAAGTATGATCCCACCATGTTTTTTATATATATTCATTGTTATTAAAACTAAATAATTATTGTTTGAACATACATATAGAAAATTAACAACAAATATTTTCTATGAAATCAATCGGTGTAGTACATACACAATATAAATAAAAATAATTTCATGATAAGCCAAATGGGATGTATTTTTAAAAAACTAACAAATGATAATACCATAAGGTAACCAAGGCTAGGTAAACCTATAAATTATACATCATTAATTACTATGGCGCTAAATTAGAGAAATTTCACTATAACTACTCCATTGGACCAGTGGGATTCATATGAAATTACATCACTAGTCATGATCATGATACCTAGGAATGGGTTAAATCACTGAAAAGGGGCATTGAATCAGTGGTTCATCTATTCAAATTTCTATAAACATGATGTTAACCACTTTAATTTGTTGAGGTTGTGACCAAATCAAATAAAAATTCTCTCTCTCATTATATGTATTAATGTGAACAAGAAAGTATTTAATATTGATTTTTTATAAGGATCGGTTCTGATGAGAGAACCTACTCATAATTTAAATCAAAATTTTAGAGTCATGGATTTTCTAATATTACTAATAAATAATTATAGTAATATTGGAAGGGATAATTCTTTACCAATAGTATATCCCATATATAAGTATCTCAATTAAACTATTATATAGGTTACCACTAGGTATAAGTCATAGATTGTATTCTCATACTTCAAAAGAGAAAAGAAAATTCCACTCTAAAACATCAAATTTTATAATTTCAATATCTTTTACAAAATTATTTGGATACTTTACAATCTATAAAACTCTAATCAATGATATTTTTCATTAAAACATTGTATCTTATGGTGAATGTAGGTAAAACAATTAGTGATATTCTCTAATCAATCAACCTTAATATAATTAGTTACATAGATATAAGAAACACCATTCTCAAATGATGTTCCACATTTATATAACATGAATTTATCCAATAATTATCTAGAATATGTTAGATATGATTTTAAAAACCCACTCACATCAGTCTTTGTTAAGTATCAATTGAGAACATCTGATGATATTTGTGTTTTGAATTAGATAATCCTCTCTAAGCCTCTGCATCAGCTATCATCAGATCCTCTATAGATCTTAAATCAAAAAATGATATCTAATTCAATAATATTTTACATTTACCTTATATATTAACATTATATAACTAGTTATGGATTCATAATGTTAATATGTAGTCACTCAAAAACTTTTGGTGAATGTACTGCTGGTATATTTACTTCTTCTATATTTACTTCTTCTATATTTACTTCTGATTATACCTCTTCCATAGTTCCAGTCACCCTCCTATATAAATTATATTAGCATTGATGAAAACCCAATCATTTGGTGGTCTTAATCTATTATACTAACATTATATTTTAAATTTGGTCTGAATCACACTTTTTTGATCCACTCATACTCCATAATTTTAATGTACAAACATCTAATGAATTCAAACCATGAATCACTATTTCTTTTCCACAAATGTAATAATATTCCATTTAATGAACAGTGAATCATTATCTAAATAATTTTCCCAATATCCCTCTGGCTTGCTTCAAGGAGTTTTTTGACGTTATGAAAACATAAAGTCTTAGTTATCCATATTAACAAAAATAATTCATCCTAATTCAAAAAAACATTCTTTCAAATGATATTTGAAAGAAATATAATAACTTCATAACCTTAAGTTAACCTCAACATGACCCTTTTTATTTTCAGACCAAAGAATTATTTTTCATAATTTAACACTTTTCGTTTTCAACTATTCATGTCCTTAAACAAAGAGAAAAATACTGACACCGCACTACCAGGGAAAGATTTTTTTTGAGAGAATTTTATCTCTTCATACCACGAAAATTTTGGCCAAGTGATTTTAATGTACTCCCTATCTATTTATCCCCTTTACTTTTTCTCCTCATTTTTATAAGAATTTTATTCCCATATGAACTACGTTTATAAATTTATAAACATATACATTAGGTTAGCTACATTTTTCTACCCCATTATCAACATAATGCAAGGAATAATAATGTATACATCCCATAACTTTCATCATGTGATAGGAGAATGAGGAAAATGGAGATTCATCCGTAGTTCCTCAAACATTTTCTTTGGTATAGCTTTAGAGAAAATATTAGTAATTTGATTCTCTGTCGAAATATTTTCTAAAATAACTTCTCTAGGACAAACTTTTTCACATATGAAGTAAAACATAAGTTCAAAATGTTTTAATTTTGACTCTTGAAATGGGTTTCTTGAAAGATCAATTACACTTTTATTATCACAAAAAAATTAATGTTTTTTTAGAAAACACCTCCAATACTTATAGCTAAACTTTCATCCACATCATTTGAGTTAAATCATGGGTGGTATCAACGTATTTTCATTCCATTGTACTAAATTTTACTATGTTTTTTTCATATTATTCCATTAGAAACAAATTTTTCCCAAAAATAACATTACCCTAAATATTGATTTATAACCATCTGAATCATCAGACTAATCTGAATCTATGTACCTAAGTATGTTCAACATATCACTTTTAATACATATTTCAAAATCATAATGTCTCATTTTAATACCTCAAACTTATTTTTTAATCCATATAATGTGACTCCTTCAAAAAACATTGATAACTATAACACAAAGTGACTACACACACAATGTCTGGTCAAAATGTTAATAGATATAGAAAAATTCAGATTAATTTTATAAATTTTTTCTAATTGATGATTCACTATATTTATCATGGATTTGATTTAATCTAATATAAATAGGTGTAGAAACTTCTTTATAATTTTCCATTTTAAACTTCCCAAAATTTTCCCTAGAATTATTTTCTAGTGATAGAAATTTATATATTCCTTTTTTTGTAACATGTATCCTGAGAAAGATATTCATCTTTTAAAGAATTTACATTTCAAAATTCTCTTTCATTTTATTTTATAACACTTTACATTCAGGAATTTTATCACCATAATATATTTTTTTCATCAACCTAAACAATTAATATCAGAGTTCCACAACATTCCTCTTTCATATATAATTTTCTATAAACTTTTACATCATAAATATTCATTGTTTTTAAAAAATTATAATTTTTTGATTACTTGAAAAAAGGGTTTAATGAAAACCCAAAAAAAGTATTGGGTATATAAATCATGCTACCATCCTCATAAAGAATGAATTCATTTGGTTTTATTAATGTAACGACCCGGACCCGGCCAGCCACCCGAACAGTGCCGAACGGGTCGGGTGTTACTACCTTAGGCTCACATCCCCAAACGCCAAAGGATGTCGACTAGCATCGAGGGTCTGTTAGGTATAGTGGGAAGGTTATACCCTCTCGGAGGAACATAGTAAGGGTACTAGTCCAAGTATATCATTAAAGATGCAATGGAAAGAAAGACTCTGCAGACTCGAACAAGATCCGCAGAGTGGATGCAAAATCAATATAGATAAACAGCGGAAGTAGTAAATATAACTACAGCAGTGGAAATAAACACAATAGCAAGCTGATAACCTGTAACTACTATTGAACAGTAAAATATGCATCTAAATCAGGTCATAGAGAACTGAATATAAAAAGGGCGCCAATAACTAACCAACAATAGCTACAAAAAGTAAACATGCTGATACAGAAAAGTAAACAAAACAAAGGAAACCTCAGCTAGGCATGAAATCAAGGTCTATACCACCGTCTTGAAACTACTAACATATCCCAGCTCCTGAATCTGACCTCTTTCCTGCATGTAAATCCATAATGTATGAACGCGTCCTGAAGGGCCCATGCAGTATGTGAGACAAATCTCAATAGGATACCACCCAATGGTGCCTACCAAATATATGTGTTTAAGGAGTCATGCATTTCTAAGGAATGTAGTAAACAGTAAAATGCACAAATAAACACAAACTCCACTGGTGCTCAACAGCAACCATGGAGTGTCACCTACTTCGACCAACGCTGGAATCTCTGTCATGTAACCCAGCACCATGTGGCACCTGACACCTCGTGTCTCATGTATCGACATCCCGAAGCCATGCCCAAAAATATTAACCCAGCACCATGTGCCTCCTGACACCTTGTGTCTCAAGTGCCGACGTCTCGAAGGCATGCCCAAGAATAGTAACCTGACACCATGTGCCTCCTAACACCTTATGTCTCAAGTACCGACGTCCTGAAGGCACGCCCATCCCCTGAAGGCTCCTCTCCTCCCATGTGGCTTTCTACGGCAAGCACCCCCAACCAGAATACCTAACTGCAACTACGGGGTCCCTACCCACATGAGTGGTCAAAACCACCTCATCACAGAGTATCTCTGTGGGGGAGCGGTGATCACTAAATAGTACCTAAGCCACCAACACATCTGACACCTCGTGTCCCTGCGACCAAGTATCTCAAGTCCAATGGCCTCGCTATCCATGTAACACGGGCCATGCCCATCCAGATAGTCGTACTGCCTCAAGCCGACGTCCATGATGCCAAATCCCATGGTCAAAACCACCCAAAATAACCCGGGAGATCCCCAACCTATGATCAGCATCACTCATGCGTAACTGGGTCAAGCCCAACATAACCCAAAAAGGGTCCAGTAGATGTAATTCAAAAATATCATATATCACATGTTTAAACATAAAACATAAACCGGAAAAACAAGGCAAATATTTGAGTTGCACTATACCAGGTGATGTCCCATACAAGAACTGAGGACTTAAATGCCTCTAACAATTTATAACAGGCATTAATAAATTAAACTCAAATGTTAAACACATTAATATTTCAATTAAAATCATTTTGGAATTCCTCGGCCAAAATTCCCCGATGAGCAACGACCCCTCACCTGGCCTGCTCATGAAAACTGAAAACCGGGCATACCCAAAGGCATACCAGAGGTCCCATAAGCAATTCATTATGAAAAAAAGATAAAACGGGTCCCGCTCAAAATACCTGAAAACGCGCCGAAGGTCACGTCACCCAAACAACCATGAAAACTCAAAATGAGGTATACACCACCTACCTTAGACTCTATAACGCTACTCCTCTGGTAACAGCCGCCAATTCGGTCTAAAATGCGGTATATATACAAAAGATTCAATACCATTCAAATGCCTATAACTCATTCTAGGATGAAAATCAAACAAAAAGCCAAAGGGGAATTGAGGTCTTACCGAGGGGGTTCCAACGCATCAATCCGTGATCGAAACAGAGTTCAGACAGTCGATCGGGAGAAGGAAGAAGATCTGGCTGGCTTGGTTCGCGAAACCGGGTGAGTTTTTGAGGTTCTGCCACAAAACGAGGCTACTGCCCATTTTATCACCCAAAAAAAGTACACAGCGTGTACTTCATGACTACACACCATGTATATATCATTTCACTGTTCATTTGGCGGTTGGGAATCTTCTGACCTGCCGACATGAGTACACGGTGTGTACCGGGTTTCTCTTCTCGTCCTTGCCGACTTACCCACATGCCATTCATGTCCCTCATACACGGCTAGCCTACACGGTGTGTCCAAGGGGAACACGGCGTGTACCTGGTTCTACCCAGCCAACAGGCCTACACGCCATGTATAGCCACCACATGGTTGGGGTTACATGGCATGTTTAAAACTACACACCATGTAGTAAGAAAATTCTACACGTTCACCACACGACATGTACTTGGTGAGAAAATGGATGACACTCACTTAACCTATACATAGTGTGTACTGAAAATTACATGGCGTGTAGTTTGGAAATTTCCAAAAACTTCCAATTTTCTCCAATTTCCTCAGAAACTAGACAAAAATTTAAACAGGGTCGGGATTTTGACTCGTTCCAAATACTAGGGTTCTTACAATCTCCCCACCTTAACATAGCTCGTCCCCGAGCTATCAGAAGAAACCCAAAGATGGCACCATACACACCACCCCGATAAAAGTTACCTGAATTTCCCCGATCACAATGGTTCTGGCTAAATTCCTCAAGGGGGATCCCCACCATAGGAATCGCCTAACCCGGTCTCAACCCGACAAAACTCAAGCAAGCAAAGTTTACTAACCTTTTTTCCTAGACGCATAGTCCTTCTATGACGAATCGTCACCCCTGCACCCCATTGGTTCTCCTATGTCACTTTTGACACCCAACGTATCCCGCACCACATCGGTGTCCACCTCTACGAGGTCCTGGTGCCTATCACCTCAAATAACCTGCATCCTTGATGCCCCAATGCCCACGACACCTCAAGTAACCCACGGAATACCATAAATGGTCAGACAACCCACATATATCTATAACAATATATTCTATGCATATAAGGAAAGCAGTAAAAGGCTGTTCATAAAAACTACCCTTACTCCCCCTCACCACAACCCATTCCCCGTGGCATCCCGGCCTCATGGCCTCCTTACCCGCCCTCAACAAAGCCAAGTATCAAAATTACCTTGGGCCATGCCCATCCTGGAAACTCATGTTCCCTCAAACCAATGACTGAGTCACCCAATCATGATAGTTACACTGCCTCATCCATAGTACCTGCTTGTTCTAATAAGAGCCAGACCCAAAATATCCTGCAACATGCAATTCTACAAATATATAAAGCATGATACATCACATTGCAACAATGAACAATTCTATCAAGAATTTCACCAATTCATATTTCTATGTAGATAAAGCGTGGTAATTGATTTTATTCACATGGAATTATCACTTCACAAAGCATACGTGCAATTATGAAATTGAAATACCCTAAAATGTGCCTATCAATAGCCAAGAAAAGTATCCATGCCATACTTGGCCATGGTCCAATTCTCCCTTACCTCACCAAGCCAAGGGTTACACATCACAATTAAGAACATTATACACCAAGTGACACACCAAGGTGGAAATCATATAAATGGTAATCTGAGAAAAAATCAGACAGCAATTCCCACCCATGGAAACTTGGTCCATCCCTCATACCTGGGGCTACAGGCTCCCAAGCACAAGCTAGAAACTTGGTTCTAGTAACAAACTATCTCCAGTCTACCATATCCCAAATAGTAAAACCAGCATAAATAAAAAGAGAAGCCTCAAACTCATTAGTATCCTGTAAAACGCTGCTACTAAATCCCTATCAAGAACTCCTCTGATACCACTTTGTAACGACCCGGACCTGGCTAGCCACCCGAACAGTGCCGAACGGGTCGGGTGTTACTACTTTAGGCCCACCTCCTCGAACGCCAAAGGCTGACGACTAGAAACGAGGGTCTGTTAGGTATAGTGGGATGTTATACCCTCTCATAGGATCATAGTAATGGTAATGGTCCAAGTAAAATTGTAAAGATGCAATGGAAAGAAAGAATCAGTAGACTCGAACCAGACCCGCAGAGTGGAAGCACAATCAATATAGAGAAACAGCGGAAGCAGTAAATATAAAAACAACAATAGAAAAAACACCACAACATGCTAATAACCTATAACTACTACTTAACAGTACATCATGCATCCAAAGCAGGTCATACACAACTGAATATTAAAAGGTCGCCAATGACTAACCCAAAGTAGCTTCAAAAAGTAAGAATGTGGATACAGAAAAGAAAACAAAACAAAGTAAACCCCAGCTAGGCATGACGTCAACGTCCTTACCACCTTCATGAAAATACTAATGTAGCCTAGCTCCTGAAGCTGGCCTCTTTCCTGCACGTAAATCCATAAAGTCTCCACGCATCTCTAAGGGATTGTGTAAGGTGTGAGACAAATCTTAGTAGGATACCACCCAATGGTGTGTACCAAATATATGTGTTTAAGCAGTTAAGAATTTATAAGGAACGCAGTAAAAATTTAAATGCACAAATAAACACAAACTCCACTGGTTCTCAACAACAACCATGGAGTGTCACCTGCTTTGGCCAATACTGGAATCTCTGTCATGTATCTTAACACCATGTGCCACCTGACACCTCATGTCTCAAGTACCGACGTCCCGAAGGCACACCCAAAACTAGTAACCCAACACCATGTGCCTCCTGACACCTTGTGTCTCAAGTGCGGACGTCCCGAAGGCATGCCCAAGAACAGTAACCTGACCCCATGTGCCTCTTGACACCTTGTGTCTCAAGTACCAACATCCCAAAGGCACGCTGATCCCCTGAACGTTCCTCGCATCCCACGAGGCTTTCTATGGCAAGAACCCCCAACCAGAATACATAACCACAACTACAGGGGCCTCTACGCACACGAGTGGTCAAAACCACCTCATCATGGAGTATCTTTGTTTTCACACTACTCAAAGTCCTGGGTGAGCGGTAATCACCTAATAGTACCTGATCCACCAACACATCTGACACCTCTTGTCCTTGCGACCAAGTCACTCAAGTCCGATGGCCTCACCATCCAAGTAACCAGGGCCATGCCCATCTTGACAGTCATACTACCTCAAGCCGACGTCCATGACGCCCAATGTCGTCGTCAAAACCACCCAAAATAACCCAGGAAAAGCCCCAACCTATGATTAGCATCACTCAAGAGTAACCGAGTCCAGCCTAACACAACCCAAAAAGGGTCCAGTAGATGCAATTCAACAATATCATATATCATATGTTTAAACCGAAAACATAAACTGAAAAAACAATCCAAATAGTTGAATTGCACTATACCAGGTGTTGTCTCATACAAGCACCGTGGTCTTAAATGCCTCTAACAATTTATAACGGGCATTAATAAATTAACCTCAACTGTTAAACACATTAATATTTCAATTAAACCCATTTTGGGGTTCCCCGAACAAAATGCCCTAATGATCAATGACCCCTCACCCAGCCCGCTCACGCAAACTGGCAACTGGGCATACCGAAAGGCATCCTTGAGGTCCCATAAGAAATTCAGTATGAAAAAGTAGATAAAACATGTCCCGCTCAAAATACTCGAAAATGGGCCAAAGGCCGCGTCACCCAAACAACCATGAAAATAGAAAATTAGGTATCCACCACCTACCTGAGACTCGTACGACGCTACTCCTCTGGTAACAGCTACTAATTCAGTCTAAAAGGTGGTAAATCTACAAAAGATTCAATATAGTTCAAACGCCTATAACTCATTCTAGGTTTATAATCAAACAAAAAGGCCAAAGTGGAATTGAGGCCTTCCCGGGGGGGTTACAACACATCAATCCGTGATCAAAACGGAGTTCAGACGGTCGATCAGGAGAAGTAAGAATATCCGACCGGCTTGGTTCATTAAACCGGGCAAGTTTTTGAGGTTCTGCCTCAAAACAAGGCTACTTCCCATTTTAACACAAAAAAAGAAAGTACATAGCGTGGACTTCATGAATACACACCGTGTATATATCATTTAACTATTCATTTGGTGGCCGGGATTCCGCCAACCTGCAGACATGAGTATACGGCGTGTACCTATGGGTACACGGCGTGTACCGGGTTTCTCTTCTCATCCTTGCCAACTTACTCACACTCCATGTATATCCATCATACATGGCTATCATACACGGCGTGTCCAAGGGGAACACGGTGCGTACCTGGTTCTACCCAGCCAACAGGCCTACACACCATGTATAGCCACCACATGGTCGGGGTTACACGGCGTGTTTAAAACTACACACCATGTAGTAAGAAAATTCTACACGGTAACCACACAACAAGTACTTGGCGAGCACACGGCCGACACTAGGTTAACCTATACATGGTGTGTACTAAAACGTACACGGCGTATAGTCTATAAATTTCCATAAACCTCCCATTTTCTCCATTTTCCTCAGAAACCAGTCAAAAATTTAAACAGGGTCGGGATTTTGACCCATTCCATAAACCTGGGTTCTTACACTTAATATAAACCTCTTCTTCAACTTCACTTGTAAAAAATGATGACTTTAAATCCTTACAATAAAACATGTAATTATGATGAGTTGTAATAGAAGAAAGTATTTTAACAGTATCATGTCTTTTAATAGGGTAAAATGATTTTGTAAAATCAATTAATTTTATAAAATTTCCCTACGTTTGGATTTTTTATCTTCATTATGTGAGTACTTCAAAACAATTAAAAATATCTCACCATTAGTTTCTTATTGAATCACATATAATATGGGGTAATCAAAATTTCTGATGTGACTATTCATATATTCTAAACATGTAGAGTAATAAATATTCCCCCTATAACGTAATTTATAGATTTTATCCTCTGAAACCATGGTCTTTCCCAATTCAACCAAACTTCTGATTTTATTCTCTACAACCCCATTTTATGAGGACTGTAAGGATCACTATATTAATGGTTTATTCCATGTTTCTAATAACCATTTTTTTTATTTCCTATTTTATATTGTTTTCGTTTCAACAAAAATGGATTTAGATTTAAAAAATAACATTGGATATTCTATTTAAGTCCACAATAAAAGTGATAATATATAAAATTTCAATTTATAAATTGATTCCATATAATCCCACATACATAAGAATACACAATTTCTTGAGGTTTAGTAGATCAAATTTATGATATTTTGTGTATTCACTCATTCATATTCCCTTTTAGAAAAGTTTCACAAACAATCATTATTTATATTTTTTAGTGGAGGTAAATATTATTAATCTTTCTTTGATATTTCTCTTATGTTTTGTGAGACAATATAACCTAACCTCTATTTTCTAAACCAATTCAAATATTTCTCACTTAGCTAATATATGATACATTTATATACAATCTAAAATATATTTCCTTTGGTTCTTACTCTTTGAAAAATAGTTCTTCCATCCTTTAAGAATCAGTTCAATCAACAATTTATTTAAAATATCACTTCATTTCCATCATCTAATAACTATATTACTATAAATATGTTACATTTATGTTAATACATAAAAATAACTTACTTGGATTTTATGTTTTGATCATCTATGGTAGATTTTCCACTTCCATTTACTTTTAAGTAACTTCTATTTGTCATTTAAATAACTCCACTATTTCAATCATTAAAATTTAGTATGATTTTAACATCACCATTCATATACATGGAGAATCCAATATCAATAATCCATTGATTCTTGTCCTTGTTATATTTTATGGTAACTTCAACAATTATGTATTTTTATTTTCATTTTTTCCTTTTTTTTATATCTATTTTATTGTTTATAGCATGTATAAGAATAATTTTCATTAATTTTCTTATACAATAACTATTATACCCACATATTCCATAGTTTTCTTCTAGGTAGTAAAAATATTTTTTTATTTAAGATTGGGGAAAATCTAATTCTGTCTCCCATGTGAAATCACCTTTCATCTTATGATTGGTATTTTTTATTTTTTGATAGTTTATCTCATTAAATTCATTATTTATTTCTATATTAAATATGGTGTCATATTTTTTTATCTATTTTTTAGAAGGGTTCCCATAATAATACTAATATCCTTAAAAAATACAACTTCTATATTGATTGATGTTTCGGTTGTAGAACTATTTTGGTGGTTCATTAGTAGACAAGACATCATTCTTAATTGGATGTGATGGTTCTTGTTTTTTTTATGTTAGGTATAACTTCTATTAGTTTAGTGGAAGTAATATTTTTTTATCAATCCATACCTTCTTATATTTTGTTGAGAAACCTAATTTTTTAAAATAAATAAATTTATCATTATTTTTGGTGAGATATTTTTTCCCTATTTTTCAAGAATAACTTATGAAGATTTAGCTTTAATATATTACGCTTTATAGAAATAATCATTAATCTTCTATAGAGATCATTAAAAATGAAGAATTCAATATTATTTATTTTTTAGTTCATCTTATATAGTATCAAGATTTCCATTTTTATCTTTCAAGATTTTGTATTATTCTCCCACATTTAACTTAAGGTTATTTATTTCCTTAACATATTCATTATCCCTTTGGGAGAATCTACTATACATTCAATTTCCCTCCATTATTTATTTTATAATAAGTGAATTTTCCTTCTCCTGTTTAGTGTTGTTATCAAATAAATTTTTTTAAGTATGTTACCTCACCTATATATTGTTCTTCAATGTAGGTTTCCTCATGTTTCACATGATCCGTGATGTTTATAAATTTATCTAGAATATCATCATCGTATCCTATTACATTCAATAACACCCCTTATTATTCATTATAAATAAAACTCATTTCATTCTTATAGGTGAATTACTATTTATTTTATCTGTCTCTATTTCTTTTTATCTATCCTTATTCCAATTCTTCTTTCATGGCTTTTCATTAGCCTCATCATCTTTATAATCGTTACCTTTATTATTGGGAAAATTCATAAAAAAGTGCATGAATACCTTACTACCAAATAATTTCTACATAACCTTACCTTTTTTACTTGCCTTTACCATTTCTAAAGTTTTTAGTGGTGAGATACTTATTTGTTTATATTTCATATCTTCCTTACCATTATAATTCATTTCATAAAAAAATTAAAATTCTTGTTTATTGATGTTTCCTTATGGATTCAAAGGAAATTTAATCTTTAAAACTTTTTTTAAATGTGTGATAATTACACATTTAATATTATATAATAATATTTTGAGTTTTATATTGAGATAAGTCATATATATCCTAAAAGGATAATATTTTGGGATATAAACTATCTTGAAAATTCTTTATCATTTTTTTCACAATAATTGATCCTAATTGAGTGTCTATAAATACCATAATATTACTAAAAGTTTCATTGAATCTTCTGAAATACATATCTATTTAATCTTCATTATCTATATTAAAGTCCTTGAACCAACATCTCTATATTTGAATTTTTCTTCCTTTACATTAAAATTACCTTCGAACATATATTTCAACTTATCTAATGTTTTTATAATTGATTGAACTCCCATTACCTTAGTTTAATCCTTATCTAATAAATACATGACAATAGAATTATAACAATTTCCAGTGACATCTAGGTGTTTGTTGTCTCCCAAAGTAATGCGTGAATTATTATCCCAATGTGGGATCTTGTTGAAATAGTATCCACCACTTATAAGGAAAGATAATAAATATATAGCATTATCATAGGTTTATATCCAAGAAATGTTTTCCATTAAAGGTTTTGTAAATATAGATATTCAATAAATTTAAATTCTCCATTTTCAAGAAATGGGTTTAAGTGAGGAAACCTTTCCCATATTCCACATGTGATATGATGGGAGGGTTTAAACCTTTAAAAGGGAGATGTTTTTGAGTAATTTGTTTAATTTAAAGAAATTTATTAAACATGAAGTTAAAATCTTCGACCTGTTAAGATTTTGATTCAATAAAATAAAAATTATCACACTAACTGTATGCATTAATGTGGACAAGAAAATAAATAATGTATATTTTTTTACATATTTTGGACCTAATGAAGGAACCCACACCTTGACGCTCCCAAAATTTTAGAGTCACCAATTTTCCACTATAATCAATAATAAAATGTATTTGTATGGAAATAGATCATAATATATCCAAAAATGTAACATGCATTGAAGTGTCCTGATAATATGATTATACCGGTTCACACTAATTGCAGGGTTTGACTTATCATTTGATCCTTCATAATATAAAAATAGCTTCTACTTCCAAATTTAAACCTATGATATTGCATCATCTAGTATATTTTATACTAGTAAATTATATTATATAAAACTAAACACTTTTAGCATCTTCTTCAATATGGATTATCATCTCGTGAATATAAGTTAGACTCTCGGTGATCTTCTCCACTCAAATAGCCTCAATAAAATTAAAAAAATGATAGAAGTAAGGATATTATTGAAAGATATTCCCCTTATATATATTTTTCCAAATTAATTTTTGGAACATTTGGTATATAATATGAATATCTAAATCATCTAAATTCATTTTTCAATAACCCTTTAAAATATTAGAAGATTTTAGTGTTTTGACTTAGTCAAACACTCCATGAGACTTGGTGTTAATAGTTTTAAACTCCTCTAGAAATATTAGATCAAACAAATCTTTCAATCATTAATATCAAACATTATAAATGCATATTATCTTCATCACAATGGTTGTAACATCACTATATTAATTTTATGTCACTTAAGAACTTTTGGTGAATGTATTTCTGGTAAATTTACTTCTGATATATGTAATTTCAGTTCTACCACTACATTAGTTCAACGCACCCTCCTATAACACATTGAGTAACTATAATGAAATAGTGTTCCTCTTATAGTCTGGATCCATTATACTAACACATCATTCAATCTTCATCTTACATTACCATAATTTGATCAACTCATACTATAGACATCTTCTATTCTAACATCTCTAGAAATCACAAATTTAAAAATTATTAGTATTCCACTAAAGTGATGTTCTTGAATTTATCTAAGTGTAGAGTATCATTTGAATAATTTTCTAAATTTTCCTTTGATGAACCTCCATGATTTTTTAATAAACCTATGAAAATCTCTTGGTTCAATCCCCATGATTAGAAAACATTTACAATCTATCTCAAAAAAATTCCGTGAAATAGTTTCGGAAATAAATAAAAAAACTTTCTAACCCTAGGGGTACATCAAGGTTAGAACCATAACTAGTGAAAATGACATCATCTTGATCTAGGTTCTCCAATCTAAATACTAATTTTTTTCCAATTAGGTTTATTTATTACTTTTTTGATCCCAAAACATATCAATTTTACCAAATAACTCATATATAGCCATAATTTTCAGTTAAAACATATCATTTCTATTTCTTAAAATAAAATATTCTTAATCAAAGAAACTGATTCAAATTAAATTTTTTTAATGAAGGTTATAATATTTTGATGAAATTTATAAAAAAATGGATGCCCATATATCCATATGTTTAGTTAACAGATGAAGCCATGGAACTGACTACCTCAATCAAACCAAACAAATCTTCAATGATAAAAATCAATAAGAAAAGGAGAGTGATAACCCCAAGAACCTAAACTGAAACAATAATATCAAAATTAATATGCATTAGTTTTAGATAAATGTAACCCTATTCCACCTTGTATTTAGAGAGATTAGAGAACCTTGAGAATGATAAGAAAGAATGCACTTGAGTTCAGAGGAGGGCCTTACTTGATGATTCCATAAAAAATCCTAATGGATATCAATATAATGATGGGACCTATATAAGGGGGATAGGTGTGCATTTAAGGACGTGCATCTGGGTGTCTAAATTAAAGGAAATGACGTTTTAGGCTTTAATTTCATTAGGTATTAATTTTTAATTTCAATAATTTTGTTAAAACTACGAATTCCACATGATTTGGCTGCATGATTTTTCAAAATGTATTCCAAACATGTCGGTAAACACTAGATCACTAGTATAAAATAATATTTATACTACATAGTTAGACAAACCATGCTCCAGATGTAAAAAATTCCTCCACTAAAAACTGCAAACCTAAATCAAAGATTCCATATAGTTTTCCACATACATTAACCATGTAGTAGATCAATTTCTCTAAAATTTTATAAAATATAAAAAGTTGTAAAGAGATATAATTAAAAATAAAATCCAATGAATAATAATACATACTTGAAATTAAATTTTAAAGTAGTTGTCGGATTTTTTATTTTTGTAAATATATTCCCATTAATCCCCAAATAAACTACAAGAATATTAAATCCACTTATAATACCACTATGAACAACATAATGAAATTTTAAAAATTCAAATAATAAAATTCATCATTAAATTTATTTTTAAACTAATTCCATATAATATTTTAGAAAACTATAAATGTAATGTATAAAAATAATTTGTGAGATTATAAATTAACCTTAGAAACTAACAAATATATATCTTCATACAATATAAAAAACATTGTACATATCCTTGAAACTCATTTAGTTATATAACCTAATTATCAAACTAATTAAAACCTAATACTTTTATTATACATAAATATATTTATTAAAACACCCAATTAAAACACATGTTACATTGTAAAAAAATTTATGAAATAGTTCATCAAAATTTATTTTTTCTTAAAAAACTTTAAATAATAAACCCATTTAACATAATTTTTAATCAGTAGTAAAAATATCAATCCAAAAACAATTTACCTGAAAAAAATAAACTTTTTGAAAATAACACAATAAGGATTCAAACAAAATTCATTATAATTATAAGGTTTAAATTATATCAAAGGAATCAAAACTCATGAAATAAAACTAAGAATAATAAAATTTAATTTTTACCCATATATAAATAACCCCATCCCTTATTGAATTTTAATTAATAAGATAATGAAATTCAAGAACATGTGAGGACCCTTAATTTCAATATCATTAAATATGTAAAATCAAAAGAATATATTATAGAATAATTAGAAATAAAAGAAATATCAAAACCACATCCTTCCATAATACACTCCATGAGTTCATAATCTACATCTCGTACACCCTATCCATGCACGTATTATTTTCTCTTTAATCTTCCTTCAGATCTATAAGTGCACCCATTAAAGAAGTAAGAATAGAACCCATAATTATAAATAAACATACTAACATACCCTGATAACAAAATTTATATTACTAAGAGTGTTGTCCATAAACCCATTCTTACCAATCTTTCAAGATCCCTGGTATTTCTATCTCCTATATAAAAAAACATCCAAAATAATGGAATTAAAAATTGTGCATTGATGTAATTATTTCAAACTGGAGATATCAAGTCCTAATATTTTTATCACATCCAGTACCTAGACTTATGTCTAAAGTCCCTAATTGGTAATGATGTTTGGGATCCATAATGAATACATTGTACTTTAAATAGGGTAGTGTGTAACACCCTTCAAATAGTGAGACATAAAATACTAAATTGTATTACTCATGCTAATAATGTTTACATTTATTTTGCTGATCCTACCTAATTATAAGTCAATTATTCTTGTCATGGAGTATTTTTATATTTGGTGACCTGCTATGATGTTTCTAAATGTGTGTGTGAGTGCGAATAATAACACTGAAAAAATATTTATTGGATTGTGGGGACAGACAATAGTCTGATCAGTGTCCCTAATGGGTTTTAGTGACCCAGACCTTAGTAGCCCAGAGTCGATGTCTACTTTAATACATTGAAAAAACAAACAAGTCATTGCATCCATAATGACCTAATAATGTAGTATTCCTGGTAGAAAATACACATACTTTAGTCATTCATTACATTTTAAAACACAAATTGCAGCATAATGTTTTTTGAGCATAAATTTTTTTACTCTAACATATCCTTTCACATCAATTATTATACAATTCATGGAATCCTTATTCAAGGTTAAAAAATAAGGGTGATCAAAAATTCTCAATATGTTTTATATACAGAGGAATAAATCATGAATCATTAAACATAATCAATATTTAAAGGTATATAACCAAATACACATTCCATATATTCAAAAATATTAGAAGGATGTTCATCTAGGGATAATATCATTTATGAAATATCATGGATAATAATTAATATAAATGGTTAAATAACTAAAAACTCATAATGTTTAATCAATAACATTATGAACATAATTTGATAATTCATAATCAATATTCCAAGGAAAATAAATAAAAATGCATTCAATTTAATCAATAACTAAAAATAAAATTCATTCATTGATAAGATCATTGTAAAAATCCCATTGATAATAATAACTGAATAATTAATGAAAAAAATTCTTAATTATTGGATGTAAGGATTCCTTATAACATGATACCTCAACCACCATGATCGATCCTCATGGTAGTTTGAAACTAACGGGTAGAAACCCATTTAACTAAGGATAGCCAACAGATTCATCCCTTGAGACTATCAATTCATAGAGAGGCTATCTATAAATGGGACCCACCATTTTCGTACATGTCCAAATCGTTCCTCATATATCAGATAGTTAATTTAATTCATAAACAATTTTTTTACCAACAAATATCTATATTGAGTAAAGATAAAAGATTTATCAATATTTCCCCAAATAAAAAATGAAATTCAATGAAGAACGTCATATGTAGAAATGATATAAATTTAAAAAAATAATCATATATAAGAGAAATAATATAGATACTTAGGGTGAATTTAATGTTCAATTACCACATGAATGTGAAAATTTTAATGAAAATTTATTTAACGCAAAAAATGAATCAAGGAAGTGAATATAAATAGTATTCTTGGTCAAAAAAAAACATCAACCATCAAGAGAAAGAATAAGGATCATATAAATACAAGATATCCCAGTGAATTATATTTAAAATAATGTTTCTTTTTCTTTTATTAATATAACATCAATAAAAAAAATTTAATACATTCTTTAGAAAAATATTCTTTTCATTTTGAAAATCAATTTTAAAAAAAATTAAAAATCTAGAAAATAAAATTCTTTGAAAATCAAATTTAAATATAATAATTTTTAATATTATTAGGAAAATATTCTTTAAAAATATCTTTATAAACATTAAATTTATTCTAAAAATATATTATGTTCATGATGGTTGTAATCCATACAAGAAGTGTAAGTTAAAAAGTACATATCTGTTGCACTGTAAAAATGATAGAAAAGTTCCTTGTTCTAAAAACAAAAAGAACACTCCTTTAGAAATATTTTTTAAAAAGTAAAAATTGTAAAAAAAATTATAAAATGTTTTTAAAATCATTAATAAATTTTTAAAAACATATTTGGAAACCATGGTTTGGGAAGAAAATGAATTTCTGACCAAAGAGCGAAATTTAGTTGAACTTTCTAAAAAACATTTTATCAATTATTATAATCACTTATGAGTGGGAAAATATTGAAATTAATTTAAAACATAATTTATGACTATAGGATAAGAAAATTAAAATTTTTTATTAGATAATGATCAAATAATTTCCTTCAACTGGAATTCATGAATAAATAATTTCGATTAGAATGAGATTGTATAGTAAACCTTAAAATGATCATAATATTAAAGGGAGAATTAACCAATGAACAGATTATGTATATAAAATTTAAATCCACAAAAAATATATTGAAATAAAATAAAATATTCCTAATTCATTATAAAAATTATCTATGAATATCAACTACAGTGAAGAAGTAATATAACTCAATGAAAATAAACAGAGTTACAGAATTAGTTACACTAAGGAAACATCCTTGTTAAATCCATTTAGATTAAATTACTGAAATTGAAACATAAAATAAATTTAATTTAGAATTAATAATGATATTAAATGTAAAATTTCTAGTATATACACCACATAAAAGTTAATTTCTTCAAAATAACAAATAATTTTCAATTCAATGTAAATTGAGACAAAATCTATTATGTCACACTTCATTTTGGTTGAATCTTATATGAAAACCTTTATAGAGGTTTTAAACATGTTATTAAATTATTATAGAAAAATATTAATAATTAAAACGTCATATATGGTCATTTTATAACATATTATCACCTATTAATTAATAATCATTCATTATTTTCACTGTTTATGGCTTTAATTTTTTTTCTTTTCTCGTTCATGTTTTATCATGAAAGATCTGGTTCTTTAACATATTATATAATTCTATAAAAAAAAGAAAAATAATCTCAAAATAATTATAGTATTTTTACACTAATTTTACTTTTAGTGAATATAATTAAATATTGTTATGAAAAATGTACTTTGTTACAATCATGGAGATGTTAGGATGTATGTACACATGAGTAACCATTCCAATTTTCAATTATCTTTATAGAAAAATGGTAAGTAATATTTATCCTAACATAATTATCTTAATATCATATATAACATATTATTTCTCAAATTATACTTATATATATCACACAAGTTGTGTGGTTATAAAAAGTGAGTCGCATGCTTCGTGAAGGATGTAGTTCACACGTACACGAACGATTTTATCATTTTTCAGTGTAAAAAATAAAAATGACATATTAACATTATATAATGAAAAATATGAATTAATATCATTATTATACAATTTATATCACATATATTCATTAAAATATTCCTTATTATATTCAATTTAATATGTTAGTGAACAAGAGAATCCCATTTCTTTGTGAGGCATTATGTAACACCCCAATCCTCCATGATATTCTTCTCTTGGAATGATACAGTAGCATGTGTTGTATGCAACTTCAAGTTCTAACACACACCACAACCAATCAAACTAGAAATTATGAATAGTAATACCCACTTTTTAAAATTTTATAAATTTAATCTTTAAAAATGGACTTCATTTTTGGATTCAGAATATCGAAATTAGCCTAGAGTGAATTTTTGGTATTTTTCTAAAAACATTCAATTTTTGATAAATAGTGAAAAACACCCAGTTATAGTTTAAAACCGAATTTTTATTTGAATAATTATTTAATTTATTTAAATTTATTTTAGGTCAAAATAAATACATAATACCTATATAAGTTCAATTTAATTAATTGGAGTCAATTTATAATAATATTAGATCTATAAAAATTTGATAGAACTTTTCACCGTCTTTTAACCACCTCCTATGAGAATTTGAAAATTCACATAAAAATAAATTTTACCACTTCTGTGAGTGGAATTTTGAAAATTAGAGAGACATGGTTAATATCAAGGAGTAAAATTTGGTTCAATAAGATAAAAATATTTTTTGGTGAATAGTGACTTTTTACTTTTATTGACCATGGTTAAAAGTAAATAGGGTAATTAAAGGTAAAAATTATATTATTATTACCATAAAACATGTCCTAATTCATTTGGATAAGTATAATTCGACCAAAAGCCACCATAGGAATAAAATATGAACCTTTTTGGTCCACTTGGATTAGATTAGGACATTTATTATTATTTAATTCGAAGAAGAGTTAAAAGAGTTAAAATCAATGTTTAATAACTAAAACATTTTTAATATAGGGTTATACATACGATAAATTCGATTATAAATATTTATTATAAATCTAAAAATATTTACTACATAATGGTATTTTATTTATAATTTATAGACATTAAATAATTTAATTTATTTATGACATAGTGCTGATGCAGTAATTACCTAATTAATGAAATATTAAAATAATTGATATTATAAATATCCAAATAATTGTAATTTGAGACTTTATATGAATTAAACTAATTTTATAGGTTAATATGAAATATTCGGTTTGGTTAGATCAATTTTTTTAAGTAGTAATGTTGTTATGAATTTATCAAAAACAAAATACCAAATAGTGTCAACATTGACATAAAAGAGTTTTTAAGAAAAATATTATATTATTAATTGATATTCTATTCTTAAAAATATAAGGTTTGTCCAAAGGACTTATATAATGATAAGTGTATCATTAATTATCCAATTGGGTCTCTCTTGTATGTATATAGTTTGTTTATTTACCATATAATATAAAAATACAAAGAGACATGGTAAATATCAAACTATTTAACTAAGAGTTAAATCTAAAAGATAAAGTTAACATAGTGACCCAAACCTATCTTAAACCTATTAGTTGAGTGTTTTTAAACCCATATCAACCATATCCATTAAATAATCCATTTTGGATCCATTATAAATTTAAAATGATTTTATTATAAAATAATATTTCTAGCTTTTCCTAAGGTTCCTCTCACCCCTCTTATAAAATGGCACTCCCCTTTCTCTCCAATTCACACCATCAATGCCTTTTGACCCGGCCAAACCCTACCAAAATATCCTCTCAACTTCCCTCACTTCATCCTAGAGGCTTTCCTTTATTTATAAAGCTATCTTATGGATCCCTTTTGATCAAATCAAAAGGAAGAACCTGAAAAAGAGGTAATAATTTCACCACCCTCTTTCAAGTTCTTTTCTTCATCCACTTCTTCTTTCTTTTATATTTCCATTATAAAATAATAAATACAGTATCTTCTATATACTGTGAAATTATTATAAAAATTATACATCCATATTCATTATTCTATACATCCTTTGAATGACATGTCACCATACTTGTGTACGTATGGATTACCATCTTCACGTCGTGGTGTAATTGTAATTCAATACATTATTATTTGGATGGGTATAATAATGATGTTTAATTCATGTAAATAATAAATATAACATGATACTTATTCTGTATATATGATATACTATCCAATTATATATTATTTTAATATCAAAAGAATGATTTTGTCGCTCGTGCGTACGGACGGATTACCGTCTCCACGAACGTGATGAGATTCATTCCCCATCGTATCCATTCAAGTCTAATTTTCATTAGATGATTAAAAATAATGTTTAAAGACTTGATTTTATTCTAGATATGAATAATATACAACCCATCCATAACAAATATGACTCACATAACAAGGAATATAAAGGAAAAAGAATCCATTAACACCCGAAACGACTATAATACTAAGTTATTATTAACAAAACAATGTTAAAAGATCATATATGATATCATATTAATGTATATGATTCTTGTATAATTTAATAACAATTATTTCACCATTATACTAGAGTTTAACCTACCCTTTACCAATGAAAATTACAAGTTAAGGGTTAATTTTACAATCTCTTTATTATTCGAGGTTGTTTTTATGTAAGTATCTATGGGACCTCTTTATCATCCACATCCATGTTTCTTAAAAATATATTTCAAAACATTATTACTATTTTATAGACTATGGGTTAATTTAATTTATACCATTGTTTGATATTTTATAATATTTTTATAAAGGAATCATTCTGTTGATTTCCAAACAAGGTCCTTTTTAACCTTTTCGACAGAATTAAGGTAAGAATGTCTTTTTTAACTTATACGGTGGGTGTGGATATTTTCCACCATTATAAAATCATCAAAGCTTCCCTTAAAAGATTATAAGAATATTTTCAAATTAAATGTTTTCTTTTATAATTATGTGAATTTTAAATTATTTTAAAAAAATATATATTTCACTAAAATGTTTTTGATTTAATCTATGTCAACATCCTTTGATAGATTCTAAGCTTATTTGAAGTTGATTTATTATGATAAAAAACTTCCAAATTATATTAAAGGTTTTGTGATATGTTTGACTATGGATGTGTTATTTTTATACCATTCATGGTTTATGGAGAAAGTATTGACATTTTATATTCTAGTTTTAATACGAATGATTATGTTATGTTTAAACCTGTTCGTATGAGGAATGAATTGGACATAGTAAGTGATGGGTGGAGCCCTCTATAGCTCCTCGATGCATCAGTAGGTCTCATGAGACAAAATAGTGTCTTGGAACATGGCCTTAACGAAATTTTATTTGTAGTATTGGTACAAGGCCTTGACTATGTGGTTATGATAGTCTGTCATTATGCATTCCATCATTATAAAAGTGGTTATTGATATTGCATTTGATTATTCGACTAGTATAATATCCATTTGAATAAGTAAATGGAATTATTAAATTTTACATTTTCCATTTTATACTGAAGTTCAAGTTTAAAAGGCTTTTATTTTAGTTATACATTGCCTTAAATGTTCGTTCTTATTTATGAAAGTATTTGCTATATTGTGATCCATACTGAGCATCTGAGCTCACCCCTGTCTATGTTTTATTTTTCCCAGGATGTCAAGAAGTATTTTATGACTAACCAGTAGGGATAGTCTAAGGGGATATGAGTGTGGACTGTGGAGACTATTTTGTTGTAGTTTTTCACTTTATCATGTAATGTAAGAATTATGAATGTATCTAGTGTTTCCAATGCTACTAAAATAATCAGTCTTTAGAGACTTGATCATTTGTGATCATGCCAATGTTATATAATAATGCACTGACTCTGGGTAACTAGGGTCAGGGCGTTACAGTTGGTATCAGTGGAAGTTTAGTACAAACCTTGAAATCTAGATTTAGATAAACTCTGATTAGAGCACATAGACCTAAGATGGAGTGTAAGGATTAGTATAGAAGAACTTACTAGAATTTTGGTATTGTAGAGATTTTGTGTGTTTTTTGAGAAATACATCCCTGTATAGATACGAGAAGGTAGAGGCAGCTCTGGAACAGATGTACCTAGGGGTAAAACCTGAAAACACCTCTTTGAGCTAGACTCAAACGAGAACTGGTGCATGACAACAGGCCTTGCTTCACACTTGGTTATGACACTGCCAAGATATATGCTTAGGATAATTCTCATTTTATTTACAAAACAATATGAAGGATTTATGATTATATAATTCCTCAAAGAAAACATTTTTTATGATTATGGATTATATCCATAAACTGTCCAATTTATGTTAACTATTTTACATGTTTGGATTTATATATTGTGATTCATAAACTAATCTAGTGTATGCCATTGTTTAGAAAAGGAACCTAGTGTAATTAATGGAAACTATATCAATGAACGCACTCCATGTAGGAATTTACCTCCTGATCAAGATAATTATAGTTGATCTAGTGATGCAACTGGTGTTGATCAGCTAATCACCATAGTGGGACAACTCACTCATGTTATCAATAATAAACTTACCCACATGTAGCACCCCGATCCACAACGTGGAGGATCAATGTTAGATTTCTTCATGAAGAAACAACCACCAACGTTTAATGGGAGTAAAAATCCATTAGTAGCTGAGCAATGGATAAGTTATTTAGAGAAAATATTCAACGCCTTGGGGAGTAGTGAAAGGGAAAAGGTTGTAATAGTAGTTTACTGCCTCACCGGAGATGCTGATCAATGTTGTTCAGTGATTCAAAATACGAAGGAAGATTATGAAGTATCAAAAATGGAATAGAGGAAGTATAAAGAGATTTTATTAGAAAAATAATTTCATTATGACCATCGAGTATATATGGAATGGAAATTTTTGAGTCTGAGGCAAAAGGAGGATGAGAATGTTGAAAAGTATGAGTCTAAATTTACATGGTTAACAAGGCATGCTGAAGATTATATATGTATCCTATGAAGTAAGATTAATAATTTCTTTTATGGGTTAAAACTATTTATCCATCGAGAATTAGTCTCACAATCCTTCTCGTCATATGAAGATAATATCTCATATGCTATCAAAACAGAAAAGGAATTCTCTAAGTCTTATAAATTTAAAGTAAAGCAAGAGAAGAAGAGATCTGCTGATCACTCTGGAAATGGAAATAAGGGGTAGAAGGGAAAATTTGAATATCCATCCTGTAGTAAATGTGGGAAGAAACACCCCAGTACTTGCTTGAATGGAATTGGAGTCTGTTACAAGTGTGGTGAACAAGGCCAGCAAGCTCGTTATTACAAGGGGAAGAAGGAAGCTACTGATGTTCAATGCTACAATTGCAGGGAGATGGGACATTATGCAAATGAATTTCCTAAGCGTCCGGGAAACGTACCTCAAGAAATTCCAAGGGATCAAGGCCAAGCTTATAGAATCACTACTACTGAGGTTGAAGCTCCTAAAGACATGGTGGCATGTAATTTAATGGTTTCCTCAAGGTTAGCCAATGATTTATTTGATTTTGGATCATCGTATTGTTTTCTATCTCACCAATTTGCTAATAAAATTAGATATTTCCAATTTGATTTAACAAGGGTGTTTTCAGTCAAAGCTCTTAAGGGAATATCATTGGTACAAAGTTCTATAAATCAGTTCCCATTAGGGAATATAAATGTTCTTTATCTACTAATCAGGTTTTCATACCCATGATTGAATTTGTTATAATCCTTAGTATGGATTCGATTTTGGACCATGATGCCAAAATTTATTGTAAGAAGAATGAGGTTAATATTTTTGATGATGGTGATGATAAAGAACACCTTATCATTAGAGAAGAGTCGTCACCACCTAATTCTTATCTTGATTGACCCCCAGTAGATCAACTAAATTCAATTATTGGGGAGGAAGAGAATTATATAACTGTGGGTGAGGAAAAGAATGTTCAAATAGAGGATGTACCTATTGTGAAAGAATATGTTGATGTGTTTCCCAAAGATTTACCTGGACATCCTCCATAATGAGAAATTGTGTTTTCCATCGACTTAATTCCTTGTTCAAGGCCTATATCTAAGACCCCTTATAGAATGTCCACTATGGAATTAGTGGAACTAAAGAAACAACTAGATGAATTGAGTAAAAAGGGATTTATTCTCCCTAGTGTTTCTCCATGGGGAGCCCCTGTTCTTTTTGTTATGAAAAAAGATGAATCTATGAGGTTGTGCATTGACTATAGAAAGATCAATGCTATAACAATAAAGAACAAGTATCCACTACCTTTTATTGATGATTTATTCGGACAAATTCATAGAGGTAAATATTTTTCAAAGATTTACCTTCAATATGGATATCATCAGTTTTGTGCGAAAAAGGAAGACATTCCTAAAATATCATTTCAAACTAGGTATGGGCATTACGAGTTTACAACAACGCCTTTTGGGATGACTAATGTACCCTCTATTTTCATGAACCAAATGAACAAAGTTTTCAAGAATATCTTGATGAATTTGTGGTTGTATTTATTGATGATAACTTGATATACTCCAAAATCTAAGAAGATCATGAAAATCAATTGTACATTATCCTAAAGACTCTGAGAAGACATGAATTATATGGTATGTTTAGAAAGTGTGAATTATGGCTTCAGAATATTTCATTTCATGGCTATATTGTCTCTATATATGAAATCTCTATTGATCTTTCTAAGACTAGAGCAATCCAAGAATGGCCAGAACCAACGAGTATAACCGTGGTGCATTTTTTATTGGTTTATCAGGTTATTATCATTTTTTTATCCAGAATGTTTCCCGATTGGCTAACCCATTAATGAAGCTCACACATGAAGGGGTTAAATTTGTTCACACAAAAGAGTGTGAAGAATTTTATGAAGAACTGAAGAGAATATTAGTCAAAGATCCTATAATGACTCAACCGTCGACGAATGATGGGTTTGTTATTTATAGTGATGCTTCAAAGAAAGGACTTGCTTGTGTCCTTATGCAGAATGGTAGGATTATTGCCTATGCATCACGAAAGCTAAAAATTCATTAGAAAAACTATCTTACTCATCATCTTGAGTTAGCTGCTGTAATATTTGCTTCGAATTTATGGATACATTTTCTCAATGGAGAAAAATGTGAGATATATACTGATGATAAGAGTTTGAAGTATATTTTCTCAAAGAAATAACTCAACATGAGGAAAATTCAATGGCTTGAACTATTCAAGGATTATAATTGCACAATACACTACCACCTGGGGAAGGATAATAAGGTGGTAGATGCTTTGAGCAGAAAGGATCATGGAGTTTTGAACAAGATGAGAGTTAAAAGGGATCCAATTTTTATAGATCTAATCAAGATGGATATGAGAATAACCATGGAAGGTGAAACATCAATGATTTTTCAAATGGTTGCCAAACCATATTTACTAGAAAGGATAAGAAGTTCTCAGGCTGATGATGAGGAGTTTTAAAAGAAGATTAAAGCTTTGAATGATGGGAGATTGAGTGACTTTGTGTATGAAGATAGAATTTTGAAATTTGGGAAGAGACTTTGTGTTTCGGATATACCTGATCTAAAAATGGAATTGTTGGATGATGATCATAGTTCAAATTTCTCTATACAACCTGTTAGCACCAAGTTGTATAGAGATTTTAAGGAACATTTTTGGCGGGACAACATAAAGAGGGAGATTGCTGATTTTGTGTCAAGATATATGTTTTTTTCAACAAGAGAATGATTGAAGGCAACATCCTGGATGAGTATTGCAACCTCTTCCCATACATGAGTCGAAATGGGATAATATAATGATGGAAATTGTCATGGGACTACCAAATACTCCTTGAAGGAACAATGCAATATGGTTCATTGTTGATCGTCTTACCAAGTTAGCACATTTTCCTTCTATAAGAGAAGATTTACCACTTGAACGTCTAAAAATACTATATATTAATGAAGTATTGTGACTTCATGGAGTATCCCTATCGATTATTTATGATCGTGAACCAAATTTTACTTCATGATTTTGGAAACGTATTTGGAAAGCCCTAGATACTGAACTTCGTTTGAGCACTTCCTACCACCCCCAAACTAGTGTATTGGCACAAGACCTTGACAAAATTTTATTTGTAGTCTTGGAACAAGGCCTCGACTATGTGGTTATGATTGTCTGGTATTATGCATTCCATCATTATGAATGTGGTTATTGATATAGCATGTGATTATTCTACTAGTAGAATATCCATGTGAATAAGTAAATGGAATTATTTCATTTTACTTTTTCCATGTTATATTGAAGTTCATTTTTAAAAAGATTTTATTTTAGTTATACATTGCCTTAAATGTTTATACTTATTTATGAAGGTTTCCGCTATCTTGTTATCCTTACTGAGAATTTGAGCTCACCCTTGTCTATGTTTTCTTTTTCCCAGGATGTGAAGAAGTATTTTATGACTGACCTATAGGGATAGAGTGAGGGGATATGAGTGTGGACTATAGAGACTATCTTATTTTAGTTATTAACTTTATCATGTAATGTAATACTTATGGATGTATCTATTGTTTCGAAGGCTACTAAACTAATCGGCCTTTCGAGACTTGATCTTTTGTGATCATTCCAATTTTATGTAATAATGCACTGAATCTGGGTAACTGGGGTTGGGATGTCACAGTTGTTATCAGAGTAAGTATAGTACAATCCGTGGAAGCTAGATTTAGATAAAATCTGATTAGAGCACATAGACCTAAGATGGAATTTGAGGATTACTATAGAAGAACATCCTAGAATTTTGGTATTGTAGAGATTTCGTGAGTTTTATGAGAAATACATCCCCGTCTGGATACGACCAGGTAGAGGTGGATCTGGAAGAGATATACCTAGGGGTAAAACCCAAAGACACCACTTTAAGCTAGACTCGAACAGAACTGGTGCACAACAATGGGCCTTGCTGCAATATTGGTTATAACACTCCCTAAAGATATGCTTAGGATAATTATCATTTTATTTACAAAACATTATGAAGGGTTTATGAGTATATAATTCCTCAAAGAAAACATTTTTTATGATTATGGATTATATCCATAAACTGTTCAATTTATGTAAAGTGTTTTAAATGTTTGGATTTATGTATTGCGATTCATAAACTAATCTAGTGTATGAAATTTTTTAGATGTGGCGGCTAGTGGAAGGAATGGAAACTGTATCAATGCACGCACTCCATGTAGGGATTTCCCTCCTACTCAATATAATTATAGTGGAGTCATTGATGCAACTGGTGCTGATTAGCTAATCACCATACTGGGACAACTCACTCAGGTTATGAATAATAACTTTACTTATATGGAGAACCCTAATCCACAATGTGGAGGATCAATGTTGGATCGCTTCATGAGGCAAAAACTACAAATATTAAATGTGAGTACAAATTCATTAGTAGCTGAGAAATAGATAAGTTCTTTAGAAAAAATATTCCACGCCATGGGGAGTAGCGAAATCGAAAAAGTTTTCATGGCAGTTTACCACCTCACTGGAGATGCTGATCAATGGTGGTCAATGATAAAAAACACAAAGGAAGATGATGAAGTATCAAATATTGAATGGAGAGATTTTAATGTTATTTTCGTAGAAAAATACTTTCCTTGTGACCATCGAGAAGATATGGAACGACAATTTCTAAGTCTGAGGAAAAAGGAGGATGATAATGTTGCAAAGTATGAGTCAAACTTTACAAAGCTATCAAGGCATGTTATAGATTATATACATAACAGAAGAAGTAATGTTGATCATTTCTTTGATGGGATAAAACCATTTCTCCATCAATAATTGGTATCACAATCCTTCTCGTCATACCAAGATATTATCTCATGTGCTATAAAGAGAGAAAATGAATTATCTAAGTCTGGCGACTTTAAAGAAAAGAAAGAGAATAAGAGATCTTCTGATCACTTTGGAAATGGAAAGAAGTGGAATAAAAGAAAAGTTGAATATCCATCTTGCAGTAAATGTGGGAAGAAACACCCATGGACTTTCTTGAAGGGAATGGGAGTCTGTTAGAAGTGTGGTGAAAAAGGCCACCAAGATCGTGATTGCAAGGGGATGAAGGAAGCTACTGATATTCAATGCTACAATTACAGGGAGATGGGACATTATGCAAATGAATGTCCTAATCATCAAAGAAAATTACTTCATAAAATAACAAGGGATCAAGGACAAGGTTATGCAGTCACTACTGCTGAGGTTGAAGCTCAGAAAGATGTGGTTGCAGGTAATTCAATTGTTTCCAAAAGTTTACCCAATGTTTTATTTGATTCTGGGTCATCTCATTGTTTCATATCTTCCTAGTTTGCTAAGAAAATTAGATATTTCTAATTTAATTTAACAAGGGATTTTTCAGTCAAAACTCTTAAGGGCAGCATCATTGCTAAAAGGTTCTGTGAATCAGTTCCCATTAGGGCATATAAATGTTCTTTATCTACTGATCTCACTGTCATACCCATGATTGAATTTGATATAATACTCGGTATGGATTGTCTTTTGGACCATGATACAAAAATTTATTGTAAGAAGCATGAGGTTACTATTTTTTATGATGATGATAAATAACACCTTATCTTTCGAGTAGAATCGTCACCGCCAAATTCTTATCTAGATCCTCCCCTAGTATCTCAACTAAATTCAATTATTGGGGAGGAAGAGAATGAAATAGCTATGTGTGAGGAAAATAATGTTCAAATAGAGGATGTACCTATTGTAAAATAATATGTTGATGTGTTTCCAGAAGATTTACCTAAACATCCTCCAGAATGAGAAATTGAGTTTTCCATCGACTTAATTTTTGGTTAAAGGCCCATATCGAAGAACACTTATAGAATGGCCACTTTGGAATTAGTAGAACTAAACAAACAAATAGATGAATTGAGTAATAATGGATTTATTTGCCTTAGTGTTTTTATATGGGGATCCTCTATTCTTTTTGTTAAGAAAAAAGATAGATCAATGAGTTTGTGTATTGACTATAGGGAGATCAATGATATAACAATAAAGAACAAGTATCCCCTACCTCGCATTGATGATTTATTTGGACAGCTTCATAGAGCTCAATATTTTTCAAAGATTGACCTTTGAACTGGATATCATTAGTCGTGTGTGAAGAAGGAAGACATTTCGAAAACATCATTTCGAACCAGGTACGGGCATTATGAGTTTACAGTAATGCCTTTTGGGCTGACTAATGCACCCTATATTTTCATAGATCTAATGAACAAAGTATTCAAGAAATATCTTGCTGACATTTTAGTGGTATTTATTGATGATATCTTGGTATACTTGAAAGAGCGCTGTCATGGGCGCCCTCAAATGATTAGTGTGATTTTGGGGTACTTAGGTGCATCAGAGTGGTTGACCAAGGTCGTCTCTCAAAGGAGGAAGTGAATTAAAACAAATTTTCAGAGGTATTCTAGAAACAAAATAAAAGGGAATAAAAACACTACTTGAATGTATGGGGGTGTTTGTTTATAGTTTATAAATCTAGAAGATGTTTGCTGGAAGAAGATTGTATTTTTTTTTTGTTTTTAATTTTGAAATGAAGTTTCGATTAGAATGACACAACAAGAAGATGTTTTTTTAGACATCTATTTTAAAAGGTGTAACCGATATAACTCTACCTCTTAAATCATTTATTAATCATTATCATTTAAATTAATATTCACTTAATTATGATCCCTTAATTTTTTAAATCCCGAACCCTACGAGAATTAACATTACCACGAAGATTGAAGTGAATTTTAACCTTAGGCTAACTTCGGAACATGAAATCGCAACACCCTGCTTTGATTGATGTTCTAAAATTAGCTTATGGTCAGTGGTAAATTAAGGCACATAACCACTCTGGAAATGAGGATTAATTTAGTTTAGGGATTATATTTGAACTCTACAAATTGATCCCATGTGGTTTTGAATTACCGGTTAAGGTTACGCTCTCACAGTTCACACAATTCCCGACCTCGCGTGTTTTGTGTTAACTATTCAATTGCTTGCTTAGTTTCATTTAAATTTAAAACTCAATTAATAGATCATAATATGTGAATTACAGTTGCTCATTGATTCAAAATAAATGAATGAAGAAGGATAGAGGTCGATCGATTACTAAAAAGAACTACTCCTCAATGGGTGGTGTAGTCATCGTGGAGACGTTTTGCATAAGCAACGGATTGAAAGGGTAGAACCCAATCATGTCTCCACTCTTGATTCCAACCCAATTAATAAGAATAAGATAATAAGAAGATGGATTAACACAGAATATTATTTGAAGAAAAATTCAAGAAACAAACATGAAAGAAAATAAATACAAAGAAGAGGTGAGAGAGGAGAGCCTTTTTGGAAGAGAGGTTTGCACAAAGGCTTACTTCCTCCAAGAGTTGTGAGGGGCTCCCAAGAGACAACCTTTCGGCCACACCTTCCAAATTCCTCCACCATACCTCTCAAAGAGTTAAAACCCCCTTTAAATAGAGTTTGTGAGGGCTAGGGATACATAACTTTTTAAGTGTGAAATGAAAATCTCGGCTAAATATTTTATTCCACCTTGTACCGCCAATTTGACCTCTACCACGAGTGAATTGACCGGCCTTCATGAAGGATGATTTGTGCCACATCATGTCCCCGAGCTTTCCTCAACATTTGGGATCAATCCAAGCCCGTATGTAGAGGATATGGCCCAAATACAGAACCTTCTCCATTCTGGCGAGCCCAGCCCAACTTTGACTTCATGGCCCAATTTCAACAACCAAATTAACTCTTTAGCTCTAGTGTCCTGAATAAAAGTTGTAGATAATTAAGTTAGAAACACTTTTACAAAATTTAAAATTCAAATAATAAATAATAAAATATTTATTATCGAAATACTACAGTGAACTATTAAGGGTAAAACTGGAATTTTCACCAAATTTTCAAATGAATGATCAAATCCCAAATATTTTATAAATAAACATGTTTAACACAATGTGAGGAAATTATATCATTTATTATCAATAAAATATTCAATAAAATAGTGTTTTATCAACTCCCCCACACTTACCCTTTTTCACACCTGGGCAAAACCTCATATCAAGTAAACATCAATATCAAATCAAAACCAATTTTAAAACACATATCTTTAAGATCAATCAATTTCACACCAAGAATAAAAAATATATCATGCCTCATAAAAAACCTTATTTCAAGTTCTCCATTTATATCATTCAATATATTTCCACTTCATTTATCCACCCATGCACAAAACACTTACCTCGCTTCAATTTTCTCTCATCACTCAAATATCAATTTTTTTTGCAATGTCTTTCTCATCCAAACTCATAAAAGGGTCACCATAGGCTTGATAGATTCCTACATCGCTAACCAATGTGAGTCAAGGACATATGTTTATCATGAGGACTTTTCAGGGTTGTTCTGTGGCTTTCAGTTGGTAGGATTAAGATGTGAAAAACTCTGAGGCTGAATGAGGAGGGCTTGACTCTTTTAAAGCAAAATTGCATTAATCTAATTTTCACTTAAATATGGTCTTCTCTTCAATCCCCATAGTATCAATTCAGCTCCATAATCATGAAAAGTCATGAAAGGTTTACACCATTCATCATTTCAGCATAAAAAATGTCAATCTTCTCAAACATTATTTTCTTGAAAGCTCCAGATGGGCACAGCTTTCCACCTCAATTAGAAGCTCCAGAAAAGGCACAGCTTCACTTGTCATGAAAGCTCCAGAAAAGGCACAACTTTCAATATAATGACGTTCTTTAGCAGCAAACACATCTCTTCAGAATTTAATTTTCCACCCAAAGTATCACATAATGTGGTGGCACAACACAACACAACTTCCCCCACACTTAAGCTCAACTAGATTATGCAATTTCACTTCAAGAGTTGGTTGGATAGGGAAAATTGGCTTGTAATGTGGCTTAACCTAACAGGTTGTGCATCGCTTCTATGGGATACAAGGATTAAATATTCAAGGTAGGCCATTATAAAAAAGGATTCTTTGAAATAGGGGTTTTAATACCAAACAAATGCCTCAATCATTTAAACACAAGTACCTCAAACCCTCATGTTTTGACAGGAATAGATCAAATTCTGGTTAAATCAAGTATGGTTTGGTTCTCTCAAGAAGTGAGGTGAATGTAAATAATATGAAAATAATGGTTTAGATGCCTCACAGGAAAGTGATTTCAAATATAAAGACAGTGAGATTGGCATGGGATTCAAAATTCAGCGTACTTTTCATGAAATTACTAAATGTTTGAACTTGAAACAAAGTCATTTCAGCATTCATTTAAGCTTAGTTTCAAGGGAAAATTGTTTCACTTATTGATATGGATTTAAAAATGGTTATGAGAATCATTTCAGCCCAAAAGTTTCAAAAACACAATGAAAATTGTAAAATAAACGCACAAATTTTGAAAAACACACAATTTTTTTTTGGTTTTTTTTAACAGGAAAACAATTGAAATTACTAAACTAAAAGGTTCCCTCCCCCACACTTAAAATATTGCATTGTCCTCAATGTGAACCCGTGAGATGATATATGCACATGAAATTCAGAATTTTTAAATAGGACAAATAATATAAAAGTGAAAGGGTTAGGAACAGCCTGATGTGATCAAGTGATGATGGGGTCATGCAGTGTGATAAAATCCACTGCATCAGTAGGATGTCCCTCAATGTATCTCTTCAAACGTTGCCCATTGACTGTAAATCTCCTTCCAGTGTCCTCTTGTGTGATCTCCACTGCACCATAAGGAAAAAAATTAGACACAATATAAGGACCTAACCATCTGGAACGCAACTTACCATGAATCAACTTCAGTCGTGAACTATAGAGAAGGACTTTCTCTCCAACATGAAACTCCCTTTGTTGGATCATTTTGTCATGAGCTGCTTTTGATCTTTCCTTGTAGAGCCTTGAGTTCTCATATGATGACAATCGAATCTCCTCAAGCTCTTGAATTTGCAACTTCCTTTGAATTCCAGCTTGGGCCAAATCCATGTTACATTTTTTTATAGCCCAATATGCCCGATGCTCGACTTCCACAGGGAGATGACACGCTTTCCCAAAAACAATCCGAAATGGGGACATACCAATGGGGGGCTTGTATGCTATCCTATAAGCCCACAATGCATCATCCAAGCGCTTGCTCCAATCCTTCCTATTTGGCTGCACGGTTTTCTCCAAGATTTGTTTCAACTCACGATTTGAAACCTCAGCCTGGCCATTTGTTTGGGGGTGGTATGGTGTTGATGTTTTGTGTGTCACCCCATACTTTCGAAGGAGGGAAGCAAAATTCCTATTGAAAAAGTGTGTCCCTTGGTCACTGATGATGGCCTTTGGTACTCCAAACCTGCAAAAAATTTGTGCTTTGACAAAGTCCACAACAACATGAGAATCGTCAGTCCTGGTGGCCTTGGCCTCCACCCATTTACTCACATAATCAACAGCAACCAAAATGTACAAAAATCCAAATGAACTAGGAAAAGGACCCATAAATTCGATGCCCCATACATCAAAAATCTCACAAAATAGTATGGGTTGTTGGGGCATCTCATGTCTCCTAGAAATGTTCCGAGTGTGTTGGCAACGAGAGCATGACTTACAAAACAAATGGGCATCATGGAACAAGCTAGGCCAATATAATCCAGAGTCTAAAACATTCCTAGCTGTCCGTTGGGGTCCAAAGTGTCCACCACAAGCAAGTGTATGACAGAAATGCAAAACAGACTAAAACTCATGATCGGGAACACACCTCCTAATGACTTTGTCACTACACATGCGCCAGAGGTACGGATCATCCCAAACATAAAATCTTGACTCACTCTTTAATATTTGGACTTGATGTTTCTTCAAATTTACTAGGATTTCAGAGCCAACAATGTAATTAACTAAATCAGCATACCAAGGATGCTTACCTGAGATGGTATAGAGATGCTCATCGGGGAAAGTGTCCCGAAGTGGTACCTGGTCCATGGTGTCACCCTCTAGTGTGTGAGTAAGCCTACTCATGTGGTCCGCCACCAAGTTTTCTGACCCCTTTTTGTCCTTTATCTCGATGTCAAACTCTTGAAGAAGGAGCATCCAACGGATAAGTCACGGCTTTGCATCTGGCTTCTTCAGGAGGTACTTCAAAGCTGCATGGTCAGAAAAAACAACTACTTTAGAGCCCAATAAATATGAACGGAATTTATCTAAAGCAAATATGATAGCAAGAAACTCTTTTTCTGTGGTTGTGTAATTTTATTGGGCTGAATCCAGTGTCCTTGATGTATAGGCGATCACATGTGAACGTCCTTCCACCCTCTGAGATAAGACAGCTCCAACCGCGAAGTTGGAGGCGTCACACATAAGCTCAAATGGAACGTCCCACTGTGGGGGTTGTATGATAGGTGGAGTGGTCAGACACTTCTTTAGCTCATCAAAGGAAGTCCTACAAGAATCATCAAACACAAAATCAGAATCTTTTTGAAGTAATCGTGACATAGGAAGAGCGATCTTACTAAAATCTTTGATGAAGCGCCGATAAAATCCTTCATTCCCTAGGAAAGATCTAACATCACGCACACATGAAGGATAGGGTAAGGATGAAATAATTTCTATGTTAGATATATCAACCTCTATCCCATGTTTTTACACCACATTCCCTAAGACAATGCCATGGTCTACCATAAAATGACACTTTTCAAAGTTCAGGACCAGATTCTTCTCAATACAACGATTCAACACATTTCCCAAAATACTTAGACATTCATCAAATGAATACCCATACACTGTAAAATCATCCATAAATACCTCCATTCAGGTCTCAATAAAATCAGAAAAAATACTCACCATACATCTCTGGAAGGTACCTTGGGCGTTGCAAAGTCCAAATGGCATCCTCCGGTAGGCAAATGTGCCAAAGGGACATGTGAATGTAGTCTTCTCCTGATCCTCTAGAGCTATAGGAACCTGAAAATATCCAGAAAATCCATCCAAGAAACAATAGTGTGTTTTCCCAGCTAGTCTCTCGAGCATTTGATCAATAAATGGGAGGGGGAAATGGTCCTTGCGAGTGGTCTAATTTAGTTTCCTATAATCAATACACACACACCAACTGTTTTGCACCCTCATTGGAACTAAATCATCTTTCTCATTTTTAACAACAGTAAAACCAGTTTTCTTAGGCACAACCTGAATTGGACTTACCCACTGTGAATCTGAAATGGGAAAGATTATACCTACCTCGAGCAATTTCTCAACTTCCTTTTTAACAACTTCCAGGAGGGTGGGATTGAGTCTCCTTTGTGGTTGTCTCACCGGTTTAGCCCCATCTTCCAAGAGAATCCTATGCATGCTAATGGAGGGGCTAATACCTGATATGTCAGCCAAGGTCCACCCAATCGTCCTGATGTTCTCCCTCAAAATATTCAAAAGCCTTTCTTCATTTTCAAAAGTGATATTGTTAGCAATGATAACAGGTAATCTCTCACCACTCAACAAGTATGAGTATTTCAGATTTGGTGGCAATGGCTTGAGTTCTAATGAAGGAGGGTGTAGTATGGATGGAGACATTGAAGGAACTGAAATATGTGCACAAAGAGCATCAGTATCAGAATAGACATCATCAAAATCATAGAATAAAGCATCAAATCCATCAGCATACTCAACAGCCATTTCATAATCAGAGTGAACATGATCAAAATCAGAATATGAATCCACATCAAAATCAAATCTTAGAGAGTCTTGTTCATTAGAAACAGGTGTGGAAGTTCTCTTAGTCATTAAACCAGAACCAATACTCATAATCTCCCTAAGCATAGGACAATCCAATTCCATGATGTTTTTACTTGGTGGTTCAAAATGGGAGATAACAAAAGCAGAATGGTCCTCTGAGCGGTACTTCATGGAATCCATAACATTAAATATCACAACTTCATCTCCAAACTCCATGGAAAGTGTACCCTCATTGACATTTATGATAGTTTTTGCAGTTTTGAGGAAGGGTCTACCTAAGATAATGGGGGCATGAGAACTTACCTGATCATCCTCCATGTTAAGAACATAGAAATCCGCTGGAAAGATCATCTCTCTTACCCGGACAAGTACATCATCAAGGACTCCCGCTGGATATTCCGAATCTCTATTTGCCAATTGCACCACTACTCTTGTTGGCTTCAACTCACCAACCTTCAAGGAAGAGAATATAGAGTGAGGCATCACATTTATGGAAGCACCTAAATCACAAAGTGCATCAGAAAAGTGCAACTCCATTATGGTGCATGGGATGGTGAATGTCCCTGGATCCTTGCACTTTGTTGGCATTGCTAGAGTTGGTGAAATGAGTGCTGAGACATTCCTTCCAAGGATTATCCTCTCATTTCCCTTGAGCCCTCTTCGATTGGTGCAGAGTTCTTTTAAGAATTTGGCATACCTTGGGATTTGCTTAATGGATTCAAGTAGAGGAATGTTGATCTCCACACGCTTGAATGTGTCCAAAACCTCATTTTGCATTGCTTCTTCAGCCATCTTCTTGGTTTGAACAACCCTTTTTGGAAAAGGAAGGGGTTTAGGAGGAACATCATCAATATTTTTCTTACCTTTATCTTTCTCCTTGGATTGTTCATCAGTTGGTATGGAATGCGGCTTCTCTGAAGTTGAGGTGAATCCCGGTGGAATGGTAGGTGCAGATGTATCGTTCATTTGCTTCCCACTTCTCAATGTGATGGCACTAACATTCCCCTTTGGATTTGGAGTGGGTTGGGAAGGTAGATTTCCAGAATTCTTACTCACAAGTTCATGGAGGGCGGTGGCAATCTGACTCATTTGAGTCTTCAACTCTCTCAGCTCCGAACCTTGACTCTTCAACTCATTCTGTTGATTAAGAACAATTTGTTTCAAAAGATCATCAGTGTTAGAGCCTACCTTGTGTTGGATATTCCCTTGTTGCTGACTCGTTGATGTTTGAGCTTCGAATCTCCTTTGGGGTTGTTGGAAACCCTGTTGGTAAGGTGGAGGCTGCTGGAAGTTTGGTTGAAAAGGGGGCCTTTGTTGTTGTCCAGATCCATACCCCATGTCCGCTAGATCTTTACACCCTTGGTTGTATGTTGGATCAAACTTCTTTTGGGGATATGGTTGTTGTTGTTACTGCTGAAATGGTCTCCCAGGTAACACTGCTGCACAATCTTCTGTTTCTTGGAGTTGTGGGCAACACTCAGTTGGGTGGCTTGTCTCAGTGCAAATACCACAAGGCCTTGAAGGAGGGGGTTGGGATGTCTTTTGAGCCAATGCAATCTGCCTCACCATAGTTGTCAATTCTTCTAACTTAGTATCAATCAAATGACTTTCAAGAGAAGAAGGACTTACTTGATGTACTCCTCGAACATGTGGTGTACCTCTATCACCGAATTGTTGGGAGTTTTGGGCCATCTTGTCGATCAACGCACGCGCAGCTACTGGTGTCTTGTCCACCACTGCTCCTCCAGCCGCAGCATCTACCATGCTCCTCTCCATGGGTGTGATTCCTTCGTAGAAGTATTGGATGAGGAGTTTCTCACTGATTTGGTGATGTGGGCAGCTTGCACACAACTTCTTGAATCTCTCCCAGTACTCATACATTAACTCCCCTTGGACTTGCTTGATCCCTGATATCTCCTTTCGAATGGATGTGGTCCTTGATGCTGGAAAAAATCTCTGCAAGAAAAGACCTTTCAAATCGTTCCAACAAGTTACATCTTCGGGTTGTAAATAATACATCCAATCTTTCGCAGCTCCATCAAGTGAGAATGGGAATGCTCTTAGATTGATTTGATCTTCAGAGACATTTCTAGGTTTTAGGGTTGAGCAAACCACATTAAATTCTTTCAAATGTTTATTGGGATCCTCACCAGAGAGGCCATGAAACATTGGAAGTAAGTGAATTAACCCAGATTTCATTTCGAAGTCCGATTCGAGATTTGGGTATGCAATACAATTTGGTTGATAGTTAATATCAGGTGCAGCCAATTCTCGAATGGTTCTATTATGTTCATTTCCATTGTTTCCAGCCATTGGTTCTTGTTTTATGGTTGAATTTGAATTGCTTCCAATTTCAATGTTCTGATATTGGAGTAATTCTCCAACTGGTTGAATGTTGAAACTTCCCGTAGACTGAGAATGTATGATTCGTGCCCTAAGGCTACGTTCAATCTCAGGGTCAAGATCTAAGAGATCTTCAGGATTAGTTCGTGTCATCAATCAATGAAAGATGAAAAGAAGGAATGTGTACCATAGTAAAATAAAAATTAGAAGTTTGAGTTGATGGTCCAAAAAGAAGTAGAAAGAGATAAAAGAAGAAGAAGAAAAAAAAAATCAGATTGGGTAAAGACGGAAGAAAGAAGAGAGGAAAAGAATTAAAATGTAAAATAAAATAAATACCTCTAATTGGTTGAAATAATTACTTGCCTCCCCGGAAATGGCGCCAATTTGAAAGAGCGCTGTCGTGGGCGCCCTCAAATTGTTAGTGTGATTTTGGGGTACTTAGGTGCAGCAGAGTGGCTGACCAAGGTCGTCTCTCAAAGGAGGAAGTGAATTAAACCAAATTTTTAGAGGTATTCTAGAAACAAAATAAAAGGGAATAAAAATACTACTTGAAAGTATGTGGGTGTTTGTTTATAGTTTATAAATCTAGAAGAAGTTTTCTGGAAGAAGATTGTATTTTTTTTGTTTTTAATTTTGAAATGAAGTTTCGATTATAATGACACAACAAGAAGATGTTTTTTTAGAAATCTATTTTAAAAGGCGTAATCGATATAACTCTACCTCTTAAATCATTTATTAATAATTATCATTTAAATTAATATTCACTTAATTATGATCCCTTAATTCGTTAAATCCCGAACCCTATGAGAATTAACTTTACCACGAAGATTGAAGTGAATTTTAACCTTAGGCTAACTTCGGAACATGAAATCGCAACACCCTGCTTTGATTGATGTTCTAAAATTAGCTTATGGTCAGTGGTAAATTAAGGCACATAACCACTCTGGAAATGAGGATTAATTGAGTTTAGGGATTATATTTGAACTCTACGAATTGATCCCATGTGGTTTTGAATTACCGGTTAAGGTTACGCTCTCACAGTTCACACAATTCCCGACCTCGCGTGTTTTGTGTTAACTATTCAATTGCTTGCTTAGTTTCATTTAAATATAAAACTCGATTAATAGATCATAATATGTGAATTACAGTATCTCATTGATACAAAATAAATGAATGAAGAAGGATAGAGGTCGATCGATTACTAAAAAGAACTACTCTTCCATGGGTGGTGTAGTCATCGTGGAGACGTTTTGCATAAGCAACGGATTGAAAGGGTAGAACCCAATATTGTCTCCACTCTTGATTCCAACCCAATTAAGAAGATTAAGATAAGAAGAAGAGGGATGAACATAGAATATTATTTGAAGAAAAATTCATGAAACAAACATGAAAGAAAAGAAATACAAAGAAGAGGTGAGAGAGGAGAGCCTTTTTGGAAGAGAGGTTTGCACAAAGGCTTACTTTCTCCAAGAGTTGTGAGGGGCTCCCAAGAGACACTCTTTCGTCCAGACCTTTCCAAAGCCTCCACCAGCCCTCTCAATGAGTTAAAACCCCCTTTAAATAGAGTTTGTGAGGGCTAGGGATACATTACTTTTTAAGTGTGAAATGAAAATCTCGGCTAAATATTTTATTCCAACTTGAACCGCCAATTTGACCTCCAAAACGCGTGAATTGATCGGCCTTCCAGACGGATGATTTGTGCCACATCATGTCCCCGAGCTTTCCTCAACATTTGGGCTCAATACAAGCCCGTATGTAGAGGATATGGCCCAAATACAGAACCTTCTCCATTCTGGCGAGCCCAGCCCAACTTTAACTTCATAGCCCAATTTCAACAACTAAATGAACTCTTTAGCTCTAGTGTCCTGAATAAAAGTTGTAGATAATTAAGTTAGGAACACTGTTACAAAATTTCAAATTCAAATAATAAATATTAAAATATTTATTATCGAAATACTACAGTGAACTATTAAGAGTAAAACTGGAATTTTCACCAAATTTTCAAATGAATGAACAAATCCCAAATATTTTATAAATAAACATGTTTAACACAATGTGAGGAAATTATATAATTTATTATCAATAAAATATTCAATAAAATAGTGTTTTATCAACACCCCCACACTTACCCTTTTGCACACCTGGGCAAAACCTCATATCAAGTAAACATCAATATCAAATCAAAACCAATTTTAGAACACATATCTTTAAGATCAATCAATTTCACACCAAGAATAAAAAATATATCATGCCTCATAAAAAACCTTATTTCAAGTTCTCCATTTATATCATTCAATATATTTCCACTTCATTTATCCACCCATGCACAAAACACTTACCTCGCTTGAATTTTCTCTCATCACTCAAATATCAATTTTTTTGCAATGTCTTTCTCATCCAAACTCATAAAAGGGTCACCATAGGCTTGATAGATTCCTACATCGCTAACCGATGTGAGTCAAGGACATATGTTTATCATGAGGACTTTTCAGGGTTGTTCTGTGGCTTTCGGTTGGTAGGATTAAGATGTGAAAAACTCTGAGGCTGAATGAGGAGGGCTTGACTCTTTTAAAGCAAAATTGCATTAATCTAATTTTCACTTAAATATGGTCTTCTCTTCAATCCTCATAGTATCAATTCATCTCCATCATCATGAAAAGTCATGAAAGTTTTACACCATTCATCATTTCAGCATAAAAAATGTCAATCTTCTCAAACATGATTTTCTTGAAAGCTTCAGATGGGAACAGCTTTCCACCTCAATTAGAAGCTCCAGAAAAGGCACAGCTTCACTTGTCATGAAAGCTCCAGAAAAGGCACAGCTTTCAATATAATGACTTTCTTTAGCAGCAAACACATCTCTTCAGAATTTAATTTTCCACCCAAAGTATCACATAATGTGGTGGCACAACACAAGACAGCTTCCCCCACACTTAAGCTCAACTAGATTATGCAATTTCACTTCAAGAGTTGGTTGGATAGGGAAAATTGGCTTGTAATGTGGCTTAACCTAACAGGCTGTGCATGGCTTCTAAGGGCTACAAGGATTAAATATTCAAGGTAGGCCATTATAAAAAAGGATTCTTTGAAATAGGGGTTTTAATACCAAACAAATGCCTCAATCATTAAAACACAAGTACCTCAAACCCTCAGGTTTTGATAGGAATAGATCAAATTCTGGTTAAATCAAGTATGGTTTGGTTCTCTCAAGAAGTGAGGTGAATGTAAAGAATATGAAAATAATGGTTTAGAAGCCTCACAGGAAAGTGATTTCAAATATAAAGACAGTGAGATTGGCATGGGATTCAAAATTCAGCGTACTTTTCATGAAATTACTAAATGTTTGAACTTGAAACAAAGTCATTTCAGCATTCATTTAAGCTTAGTTTCAAGGGAAAATTGTTTCACTTATTGATATGGACTTAAAAATGGTTATGAGAATCATTTCAGCCCAAAAGTTTCAAAAACACAAAGAAAATTGTAAAATAAACACACAAATTTTGAAAAACACACATTTTTTTTTTGGTTTTTTTTAACAGGAAAACAATTGAAATTACTAAACTAAAAGGTTCCCTCCCCCACACTTAAAATATTGAATTGTCCTCAATGTGAACCCGTGAGATGATATATGCACATGAAATTCAGAATTTTTAAATAGGACAAATAATATAAAAGTGAAAGGGTTAGGAACAGCCTGATGTGATCAAGTGATGATGGGGTCATGCAGTGTGATAAAATCCACTGCATCAGTAGGATGTCCCTCAATGTATCTCTTCAAGCATTTCCCATTGACTGTAAATCTCCTTCCAGTGTCCTCTTGTGTGATCTCCACTGCACCATAAAGAAAAACATTAGACACAATATAAGGACCTAACCATCTGGAACGCAACTTACCAGGAATCAACTTCAGTCGTGAATTATAGAGAAGGACTTTCTCTCCAACATGAAACTCCCTTTGTTGGATCATTTTGTCATGAGCTGCTTTTGATCTTTCCTTGTAGAGCCTTGAGTTCTCAGATGATGACAATCGAATCTCCTCAATCTCTTGAATTTGCAACTTCCTTTGAATTCCAGCTTGGGCCAAATCCATGTTACATTTCTTTATAGCCCAATATGCCCGATGCTCGACTTCCACAGGGAGATGACACGCTTTCCCAAAAACAATCCGAAATGGGGACATACCAATGGGGGTCTTGTATGCTGTCCTATAAGCCCACAATGCATCATCCAAGCGCTTGCTCCAATCCTTCCTATTTGGCTGCACGGTTTTCTCCAAGATTTGTTTCAACTCATGATTTGAAACCTCAGCCTGGACATTTGTTTGGGGGTGGTATGGTGTTGATGTTTTGTGTGTCACCCCATACTTTCGAAGGAGGGAAGCAAAATTCCTATTGCAAAAGTGTGTCCCTTGGTCACTGATGATGGCCTTTGGTACTCCAAACCTGCAAAAAATTTGTGCTTTGACAAAGTCCACAACAACATGAGAATCGTCAGTCCTGGTGGCCTTGGCCTCCACCCATTTACTCACATAATCAACAGCAACCAAAATGTACAAAAATCCAAATGAAATAGGAAAAGGACCCAAAAATTCGATTCCCCATACATCAGAAATCTCACAAAATAGTATGGGTTGTTGGGGAATCTCATGTCTCCTAGAAATGTTCCGAGTGTGTTGGCAATGAGATCATGACTTACAAAACAAATGGGCATCATGGAACAAGATAGGCCAATATAATCCAGAGTCTAAAACATTCCTAGCTGTCCGTTGGGGTCCAAAGTGTCCACCACAAGCAAGTGTATGATAGAAATGCAAAACAGACTAAAACTCATGATCGGGAACACACCTCCTAATGACTTGGTCACTACACATGCGCCAGAGGTACGGATCATCCCAAACATAAAATCTTGACTCACTCTTTAATTTTTGGACTTGATGTTTCTTCAAATTTACTGGGATTTCAGAGCCAACAATGTAATTAACTAAATCAGCATACCAAGGATGCTTACCTGAGATGGTATAGAGATGCTAATCGGGGAAAGTGTCCCGAAGTGGTACCTGGTCCAAGGTGTCACCCTCTAGTGTGTGAGTAAGCCTACTCATGTGGTCCGCCACCAAGTTTTCTGACCCCTTTTTGTCCTTTATCTCGATGTCAAACTCTTGAAGAAGGAGCATCCAACGGATAAGTCACGGCTTTGCATCGGGCTTCTTCAGGAGGTACCTCAAAGCTGCATGGTCAGAAAAAACAACTACTTTAGAGCCCAATAAATATGAACGGAATTTATCTAAAGAAAATATGACCGCAAGAAACTCTTTTTCTGTGGTTGTGTAATTTGATTGGGCTGAATCCAGTGTCCTTGATGCGTAGGAGATCACATGTGAACGTCCTTCCACCCTCTGAGATAAGACAGCTCCAACCGCGAAGTTGGAGGCGTCACACATAAGCTCAAATGGAACGTCCCACTGTGGGGGATGTATGATAGGTGGAGTGGTCAGACACTTCTTTAGCTCATCAAAGGAAGTCCTACAAGAATCATCAAACACAAAATCAGAATCTTTTTGAAGTAATCGTGACATAGGAAGAGCGATCTTACTAAAATCTTTGATGAAGTGTCGATAAAATCCTGCATTCCCTAGGAAAGATCTAACATCACGCACACATGAAGGATAGGGTAAGGATGAAATAATTTCTACCTTAGATATATCAACCTCTATCCCATGTTTTTACACCACATGCCCTAAGACAATGCCATGCTCTACCATAAAATGACACTTTTCAAAGTTCAGGACCAGATTCTTCTCAATACAACGATTCAACACATTTCCCAAACTACTTAGACATTCATCAAATGAATACCCATACACTGTAAAATCATCCATAAATACCTCCATTCAGGTCTCAATAAAATCAGAAAAAATACTCACCATACATCTCTGGAAGGTACCTTGGGCGTTGCAAAGTCCAAATGGCATCCTCCGGTAGGCAAATGTGCCAAAGGGACATGTGAATGTAGTCTTCTCCTGATCCTCTAGAGCTATAGGAACCTGAAAATATCCAGAAAATTCATCCAAGAAACAATAGTGTGTTTTCCCAGCTAGTCTCTCAAGCATTTGATCAATAAATGGGAGGGGGAAATGGTCCTTGCGAGTGGTCTGATTTAGTTTCCTATAATCAATACACACACGCCAACGGTTTTGCACCCTCATTGGAACTAAATCATCTTTCTCATTTTTAACAACAGTAAAACCAGTTTTCTTAGGCACAACCTAAATTGGACTTACCCCCTGTGAATCTGAAATGGGAAAGATTATACCTACCTCGAGCAATTTCTCAACTTCCTTTTTAACAACTTCCAGGAGGGTGGGATTGAGTCTCCTTTGTGGTTGTCTCACCGGTTTAGCCCCATCTTCCAAGAGAATCCTGTGCATGCAAATGGAGGGGCTAATACCTGATATGTCAGCCATGGTCCACCCAATCGCCCTGATGTTCTCCCTCAAAATATTCAAAAGCCTTTCTTCATTTTCAAAAGTGAGATTGTTAGCAATGATAACAGGTAATCTCTCACCACTCAACAAGTATGAGTATTTCAGATTTGGTGGCAATGGCTTGAGTTCTAATGAAGGAGGGTGTGGTATGGATGGAGACATTGAAGGAACTGAAATATGTGCACAAAGAGCATCAGTATCAGAATATACATCATCAAAATCATAGAATAAAGCATCAAATCCATCAGCATACTCAACAGCCATTTCATAATCAGAGTGAACATGATCAAAATCAGAATATGAATCCACATCAAAATCAAATCTTAGAGAGTCTTGTTCATTAGAAACAGGTGTGGAAGTTCTCTTAGTCATTAAACCAGAACCAATACTCATAATCTCCCTAAGCACATGACAATCCAATTCCATGATGTTTTACTTGGTGGTTCAAAATGGGAGATAACAAAAGCAGAATGGTCCTCTGAGCGGTACTTCATGGAATCCATAACATTAAATATCACAACATCATCTGCAAACTACATGGAAAGTGTACCCTCATTGACATTTATGATAGTTTTTGCAGTTTTGAGGAAGGGTCTACCTAAGATAATGGGGGCATGAGAACTTACCTGATCATCCTCCATGTTAAGAACATAGAAATCCGCTGGAAAGATCATGTCTCTTACCCGGACAAGTACATCCTCAAGGACTCCCGCTGGATATTCCGTAGCTCTATTCACCAATTGCACCACTACTCTTGTTGGCTTCAACTCACCAACCTGCAAGGAAGAGAATACAGAGTGAGGCATCACATTTATGGAAGCACCTGAATCACAAAGTGCATCAGAAAAGTGCAACTCCATTATGGTGCATGGGATGGTGAATGTCCCTGGATCCTTGCACTTTGTTGGCATTGCTAGAGTTGGTGAAATGAGTGCTGAGACATTCCTTCCAAGGTTTATCCACTCATTTCCCTTGAGCCCTCTTCGATTGGTGCAGAGTTCTTTTAAGAATTTGGCATACCTTGGGATTTGCTTAATGGCTTCAAGTAGAGGAATGTTGATCTCCACATGCTTGAATGTGTCCAAAACCTCCTTTTGCATTGCTTCTTCATCCATCTTCTTGGTTTGAACAACCCTGTTTGGAAAAGGAAGGGGTTTAGGAGGAACATCATCAATCTTTTTCTTACCTTTATCTTTCTCCTTGGATTGTTCATCAGTTGGTATGGAATGCGGCTTCTCTGAAGTTGAGGTGAATCCCGGTGGAATGGTAGGTGCAGATGTATCGTTCATTTGCTTCCCACTTCTCAATGTGATGGCACTAACATTCCCCTTAGGATTTGGAGTGGGTTGGGAAGGTAGATTTCCATAATTCTTACTCACAAGTTCATGGAGGGCGGTGGCAATCTGACTCATTTGAGTCTTCAACTCTCTCAGCTCCGAACCTTGACTCTTCAGCTCATTCTGTTGATTAAGAACAATTTGTTTCGAAATATCATCAGTGTTAGAGTCTACCTTGTGTTGGATATTCCCTTGTTGCTGACTCGTTGATGTTTGAGCATCGAATCTCCTTTGGGGTTGTTGGAACCCCTGTTGGTAAGGTGGAGGCTGCTGGAAGTTTGGTTGAAAAGGGGGCCTTTGTTGTTGTCCAGAGCCATACATCATGTCCGCTAGATCTTTCCACCCTTGTTTGTATGTTGGATCAAACTTCTTTTGGGGATATGGTTGTTGTTGTTGCTGCTGAAATGGTCTCCCAGGTAACACTGCTGCACAATCTTCTGTTTCTTGGAGTTGTGGGCAACACTCAGTTGGGTGGCTTGTCTCAGTGCAAATACCACAAGGCCTTGAAGGAGGGGGTTGGGATGTCTTTTGAGCCAATGCAATCTGACTCACCATAGTTTTCAATTCTTATGACATAGTATCAATCAAATGACTTTCAAGAGAAGAAGGACTGACTTGATGTACTCCTCGAACATGTGGTGTACCTCTATCACCGAATTGTTGGGAGTTTTGGGCCATCTTGTCGATCAACACACGCGCAGCTACTGGTGTCTTGTCCACCAATGCTCCTCCAGCCGCAGCATCTACCATGCTCCTCTCCATGGGTGTGATTCCTTCGTAGAAGTATTGGATGAGGAGTTTCTCACTGATTTGGTGATGTGGGCAGCTTGCACACAACTTCTTGAATCTCTCCCAGTACTCATACATTAACTCCCCTTGGGCTTGCTTGATCCCTGATATCTCCTTTCGAATGGATGTGGTCCTTGATGCTGGAAAAAATCTCTGCAATAAAAGACATTTCAAATCGTTCCAACAAGTTACATCTTCGGGTTGTAAATAATACATCCAATCTTTCGCAGCTCCATCAAGTGAGAATGGGAATGCTCTTAGTTTGATTTGATCTTCAGAGACATTTCTAGGTTTTAGGGTTGAGCAAACCACATTAAATTCTTTCAAATGTTTATTGGGATCCTCACCAGAGAGGCCATGAAACTTTGGAAGTAAGTGAATTAACCCAGATTTCATTTCGAAGTCCGATTCGAGATTTGGGTATGCAATACAATTTGGTTGATAGTTAATATCAGGTGCAGCCAATTCTCGAATGGTTCTATTATGTTCATTTCCATTGTTTCCAGCCATTGGTTCTTGTTTTATGGTTGAATTTGAATTGCTTCCAATTTCAATGTTCTGATATTGGAGTAATTCTCCAACTGGTTGAATGTTGAAACTTCCCGTAGACTGAGAATGTCTGATTCGTGCCCTAAGGCTACGTTCAATCTCAGGGTCAAGATCTAAGAGATCTTCAGGATTAGTTCGTGTCATCAATCAATGAAAGATGAAAAGAAGGAATTTGGACCATAGTAAAATAAAAATTAGAAGTTTGAGTTGATGGTCCAAAAAGAAGTAAAAAAGAGATAAAAGAAGAAGAAGAAAAAAAATCAGATTGGGTAAAGACGGAAGAAAGAAGAGAGGAAGAGAATTAAAATGTAAAATAAAATAAATACCTCTAATTGGTTGAAATAATTACTTGCCTCCCGGCAACGGCGCCAATTTGAAAGAGCGCTGTCGTGGGCGCCCTCAAATTGTTAGTGTGATTTTGGGGTACTTAGGTGCAGCAGAGTGGCTGACCAAGGTCGTCTCTCAAAGGAGGAAGTGAATTAAAACAAATTTTCAGAGGTATTCTAGAAACAAAATAAAAGGGAATAAAAAGACTACTTGAAAGTATGGGGGTTTTTGTTTATAGTTTATAAATCTAGAAGAAGTTTGCTGGAAGAAGATTGTATTTTTTTTTGTTTCTAATTTTGAAATGAAGTTTCGATTAGAATGACACAACAAGAAGATGTTTTTTTAGAAATCTATTTTAAAAGGCGTAATCGATCTAACTCTACCTCTTCAATAATTTGTTAATCATTATCATTTAAATTAATATTCACTTAATTATGATCCCTTAATTTGTTAAATCCCGAACCCTATGAGAATTAACTTTACCACGAAGATTGAAGTGAATTTTAACCTTAGGCTAACTTCGGAACATGAAATCGCAACACCCTGCTTTGATTGTTGTTCTAAAATTAGCTTATGGTCAGTGGTAAATTAAGGCACATAACCACTCTTGACATGAGTATTAATTGAGTTTAGAGATTATATTTTAACTCTACAAATTGATCCCATGTGGTTTTGAATTACCGGTTAAGGTTACGCTCTCACAGTTCACACAATTCCCGACCTCGCGTGTTTTGTGTTAACTATTCAATTGCTTGCTTAGTTTCATTTAAATTTAAAACTCAATTAATATATCATAATATGTGAATTACAGTAGCTCATTGATTCAAAATAAATGAATGAAGAAGGATAGAGGTCGATCGATTACTAAAAAGAACTACTCTTCCATGGGTGGTGTAGTCATCGTGGAGACGTTTTGCATAAGCAATGGATTGAAAGGGTAGAACCCAATCTTGTCTCCACTCTTGATTCCAACCCAATTAAGAAGATTAAGATAAGAAGAAGAGGGATGAACATAGAATATTATTTGAAGAAAAATTCAAGAAACAAACATGAAAGAAAATAAATACAAAGAAGAGGTGAGAGAGGAGAGCCTTTTTGGAAGAGAGGTTTGCACAAAGGCTTACTTCCTCCAAGAGTTGTGAGGGGCTCCCAAGAGACACTCTTTCGTCCAGACCTTCCCAAAGCCTCCACCAGCCCTCTAAATGAGTTAAAACCCCCTTTAAATAGAGTTTGTAAGGGGTAGGGATACATAACTTTTTAAGTGTGAAATGAAAATCTCGGCTAAATATTTTATTCCAACTTTCACCGCCAATTTTACCTCCAAAACACGTGAATTGATCGGCCTTCCAGACGGATGATATGTGCCACATCATGTCACCGAGCTTTCCTCAAGATTTGGGCTCAATCCAAGCCCGTATGTAGAGGATATGGCCCAAATACAGAACCTTCTCCATTCTGGAGAGCCCAGCCCAACTTTGACTTCATGGCCCAATTTCAACAACCAAATGAACTCTTTAGCTCTAGTGTCCTGAATAAACGTTGTAGATAAGTACGTTAGGAGCACTGTTACAAAATTTCAAATTCAAATAATAAATATAAAAATATTTATTATCGAAATACTACAGTGTACTATTAAGGGTAAAACTGAAATTTTCACCAAATTTTCAAATGAATGATCAAATCCCAAATATTTTATAAATAAACATGTTTAACACAATGTGAGGAAATTATATCATTTATTATCAATAAAATATTCAATAAAATAGTGTTTTATCAACTCCCCCACACTTACCCTTTTGCACACTTGGGAAAAACCTCATATCAAGTAAACATCAATATCAAATCAAAACCAATTTTAAAACACATATCTTTAAGATCAATCAATTTCACACCAAGAATAAAAAAGATACCATGCCTCATAAAAAACCTTATTTCAAGTTCTCCATTTATATCATTCAATATATTTCCACTTCATTTATCCACCCATGCACAAAACACTTACCTCGCTTGAATTTTCTCTCATCACTCAAATATCAATTTTTTTTGCAATGCCTTTCTCATCCAAACTCATACAAGGGTCACCATAGGCTTGATAGATTCCTACATCGCTACCCGATGTGAGTCAAGGACATATGTTTATCATGAGGACTTTTCAGGGTTGTTCTGTGGCTTTCGGTTGGTAGGATTAAGATGTGAAAAACTCTGAGGCTGAATGAGGAGGGCTTGACTCTTTTAAAGCAAAATTGCATTAATCTAATTTTCACTTAAATATGGTCTTCTCTTCAATCCCCATAGTATCAATTCAGCTCCATCATCATGAAAAGTCATGAAAGGTTTACACCATTCATCATTTTAGCATAAAAAATGTCAATCTTCTCAAACATGATTTTCTTGAAAGCTCCAGATGGGCACAGCTTTCCACCTCAATTAGAAGCTCCAGAAAAGGCACAGCTTTACTTGTCATGAAAGCTCCAGAAAAGGCACAGCATTCAATATAATGACTTTCTTTAGCAGCAAACACATCTCTTCAGAATTTAATTTTCCACCCAAAGTATCACATAATGTGGTGGCACAACACAAGACAGCTTCCCCCACACTTAAGCTCAACTAGATTATGCAATTTCACTTCAAGAGTTGGTTGGATAGGGAAAATTGGCTTGTAATGTGGCTTAACCTAACAGGCTGTGCATGGCTTCTAAGGGATACAAGGATTAAATATTCAAGGTAGGCCATTATAAAAAAGGATTCTTTGAAATAGGGGTTTTAATACCAAACAAATGCCTCAATCATTTAAACACAAGTACCTAAAACCCTCAAGTTTTGACAGGAATACATCAAATTCTGGTCAAATCAAGTATGGTTTGGTTATCTCAAGAAGTGAGGTGAATGTAAAGAATATGAAAATAATGGTTTAGAAGCCTCACAGGAAAGTGATTTCAAATATAAAGACAGTGATATTGGCATGGGATTCAAAATTCAGTGTACTTTTCATGAAATTACTAAATGTTTGAACTTGAAACAAAGTCATTTCAGCATTCATTTAAGCTTAGTTTCAAGGGGTAAATAGTTTCACTTATTGATATGGATTTAAAAATGGTTATGAGAATCATTTCAGCCCAAAAGTTTCAAAAACACAAAGAAAATTGTAAAATAAACACACAAATTTTGAAAAACACACAATTTTTTTTTGGTTTTTTTTAACAGGAAAACAATTGAAATTACTAAACTAAAAGGTTCCCTCCCCCACACTTAAAATATTGCATTGTCCTCAATGTGAACCCATGAGATGATATATGCACATGAAATTCAGAATTTTTAAATAGGACAAATAATATAAAAGTGAAAGGGTTAGGAACAGCCTGATGTGATCAAGTGATGATGGGGTCATGCAGTGTGATAAAATCCACTGCATCAGTAGGATTTCCCTCAATGTATCTCTTCAAACGTTGCCCATTGACTGTAAATCTCCTTCCAGTGTCCTATTGTGTGATCTCCACTTCACCATAAGGAAAAACATTAGACACAATATAAGGACCTAACCATCTGGAACGCAACTTACCAGGAATCAACTTCAGTCGTGAACTATAGAGAAGGAATTTCTCTCCAACATGAAACTCCCTTTGTTGGATCATTTTGTCATGAGCTGCTTTTGATCTTTCCTTGTAGAGCCTTGAGTTCTCATATGATGACAATCGAATCTCCTCAAGCTCTTAAATTTGCAACTTCCTTTGAATTCCAGCTTGGGCCAAATCCATGTTACATTTCTTTATAGCCCATTATGCCCGATGCTCGACTTCCACGGGGAGATGACACACTTTCCCAAAAACAATCCGAAATGGGGACATACCAATGGGGGTCTTGTATGCTGTCCTATAAGCCCACAATGCATCATCCAAGCGCTTGCTCCAATCCTTCCTATTTGGCTGCACGGTTTTCTCCAAGATTTTTTTCAACTCACGATTTGAAACCTCAGCCTGGCCATTTGTTTGGGGGTGGTATGGTGTTGATGTTTTGTGTGTCACCCCATACTTTCGAAGGTGGGAAGAAAAATTCCTATTGCAAAAGTGTGTCCCTTGGTCACTGATGATGGCCTTTGGTACTCCAAACCTGCAAAAAATTTGTGCTTTGACAAAGTCCACAACAACATGAGAATTGTCAGTCCTGGTGGCCTTGGCCTCCACCCATTTACTCACATAATCAACAGCAACCAAAATGTACAAAAATCCAAATGAACTAGGAAAAGGACCCATAAAGTCGATGCCCCATACATCAAAAATCTCACAAAATAGTATGGGTTGTTGGGGCATCTCATGTCTCCTAGAAATGTTCCCAGTGTGTTGGCAACGAGAGCATGACTTACAAAACAAATGGGCATCATGGAACAAGCTAGGCCAATATAATCCAGAGTCTAAAACTTTCTTAGCTGTCCGTTGGGGTCCAAAGTTTCCACCACAAGCAAGTGTATGACAGAAATGAAAAACAGACTAAAACTCATGATCGGGAACACACCTCCTAATGACTTGGTCACTACACATGCGCCAGAGGTACGGATCATCCCAAACATAAAATCTTGACTCACTCTTTAATTTTTGGACTTGATGTTTCTTCAAATTTACTGGGATTTCAGAGCCAACAATGTAATTAACTAAATCAGCATACCAAGGATGCTTACCTGAGATGGTATAGAGATGCTCATCGGGGAAAGTGTCCCGAAGTGGTACCTGGTCCAAGGTGTCACCCTCTAGTGTGTGAGTAAGCCTACTCATGTGGTCCGCCACCAAGTTTTCTGAACCCTTTTTGTCCTTTATCTCGATGTCAAACTCTTGAAGAAGGAGCATCCAACGGATAAGTCATGGCTTTGCATCTGGCTTCTTCAGGAGGTACCTCAAAGCTGCATGGTCAGAAAAAACAACTACTTTAGAGCCCAATAAATATGAACGGAATTTATCTAAAGCAAATATGACAGCAATAAACTCTTTTTCTGTGGTTGTGTAATTTGATTGGGCTGAATCCAGTGTCCTTGATGCATATGCGATCACATGTGAACGTCCTTCCACCCTCTGAGATAAGACAGCTCCAACCGCGAAATTGGAGGCGTCACACATAAGCACAAATGGAAGGTCCCACTGTGGGGGCTGTATGATAGGTGGAGTGGTCAGACACTTCTTTAGCTCATCAAAGGAAGTCCTACAAGAATCATCAAACACAAAATCAGAATCTTTTTGAAGTAATCGTGACATAGGAAGAGCGATCTTACTAAAATCTTCGATGAAGCACCGATAAAATCTTGCATGCCCTAGGAAAGATCTAACATCACGCACACATGAAGGATAGGGTAAGGATGAAATAATTTCTACCTTAGATATATCAACCTCTATCCCATGTTTTGACACCACATGCCCTAAGACAATGCCATGCTCTACCATAAAATGACACATTTCAAAGTTCAAGACCAGATTCTTCTCAATACAACGATTCAACACATTTCCCAAACTACTTATACATTCATCAAATGAATACCAATACACTGTAAAATCATCCATAAATACCTCCATTCAGGTCTCAATAAAATCAGAAAAAATACTCACCATACATCTCTGGAAGGTACCTTGGGCGTTGCAAAGTCCAAATGGCATCCTCCGGTAGGCAAATGTGCCAAAGGGACAGGTGAATGTAGTCTTCTCCTGATCCTCTGGAGCTATAGGAACCTGAAAATATCCAGAAAATCCATCCAAGAAACAATAGTTTGTTTTCCCAGCTAGTCTCTCGAGCATTTGATCAATAAATGGGAGGGGGAAATGGTCCTTGCGAGTGGTCTGATTTAGTTTCCTATAATCAATACACACACGCCAACTGTTTTGCACCCTCATTGGAACTAAATCATCTTTCTCATTTTTAACAACAGTAAAACCAGTTTTCTTAGGCACAACCTGAATTAGACTTACCCACTGTGAATCTGAAATGGGAAAGATTATACCTACCTCAAGCAATTTCTCAACTTCCTTTTTAACAACTTCCAGGAGGGTGGGATTGAGTCTCCTTTGTGGTTGTCTCACCGGTTTAGCCCCATCCTCCAAGAGAATCCTATGCATGCAAATGGAGGGGCTAATACCTAATATGTCAGCCAAGGTCCACCCAATCGCCCTGATGTTCTCCCTCAAAATATTCAAAAGCCTTTCTTCATTTTCAAAAGGGATATTTTTAGCAATGATAACAGGTAATCTCTCACCACTCAACAAGCATGAGTATTTCAGATTTGGTGGCAATGGCTTGAGTTCTAATGAAGGAGGGTGTAGTGTGGATGGAGACATTGAAGGAACTGAAATATGTGCACAAAGAGCATCAGTATCAGAATAGACATCATCAAAATCATAGAATAAAGCATCAAATCCATCAGCATACTCAACACCCATTTCATAATCAGAGTGAACATGATCAAAATCAGAATATGAATCCACATCAAAATCAAATCTTAGAGAGTCTTGTTCATTAGAAACAGGTGTGGAAGTTCTCTTAGTCATTAAACCAGAACCAATACTCATAATCTCCCTAAGCATAGGACAATCCAATTCCATGATGTTTTTACTTGGTGGATCAAAATGGGAGATAACAAAAGCAGAATGGTCCTCTGAGGGGTACTTCATGGAATCCATAACATTAAATATCACAACTTCATCTCCAAACTCCATGGAAAGTGTACCCTCATTGACATTTATGATAGTTTTTTCAGTTTTGAGGAAGGGTCTACCTAAGATAATGGGGGCATGAGAACTTACCTGATCATCCTCCATGTTAAGAACATAGAAATCCGCTGGAAAGATCATGTCTCTTACCCGGACAAGTACATCCTCAAGGACTCCCGCTGGATATGCCGTAGCTCTATTCGCCAATTGCACCACTACTCTTGTTGGCTTCAACTCACCAACCTGCAAGGAAGAGAATACAGAGTGAGGCATCACATTTATGGAAGCACCTAAATCACAAAGTGCATCAGAAAAGTGCAACTCCATTATGGTGCATGGGATGGTGAATGTCCCTGGATCCTTGCACTTTGTTGGCATTGCTAGAGTTGGTGAAATGAGTGCTGATACATTCCTTCCAAGGTTTATCCTCTCATTTCCCTTGAGCCCTCTTCGATTGGTGCAGAGTTCTTTTAAGAATTTGGCATACCTTGGGATTTGATTAATGGCTTCAAGTAGAGGAATGTTGATCTCCACACGCTTGAATGTGTCCAAAACCTCCTTTTGCATTGCTTCTTCAACCATCTTCTTGGTTTGAACAACCCAGTTTGGAAAAGGAAGGGGTTTAGGAGGAACATCATCAATCTTTTTCTTACCTTTATCTTTCTCCTTGGATTGTTCATCAGTTGGTATGGAATGCGGCTTCTCTGAAGTTGAGGTGAATCCCGGTGGAATGGTAGGTGCAGATGTATCGTTCATTTGCTTCCCACTTCTCAATGTGATGGCACTAACATTCCCCTTTGGATTTGGAGTGGGTTGGGAAGGTTGATTTCTAGAATTCTTACTCACAAGTTCATGGAGGGCGGTGGCAATCTGACTCATTTGAGTCTTCAACTCTCTCAGCTCCGAACCTTGACTCTTCAGCTCATTCTGTTGATTAAGAACAATTTGTTTCAAAAGATCATCAGTGTTAGAGTCTACCTTGTGTTTGATATTCCCTTGTTGCTGACTCGTTGATGTTTGAGCTTCGAATCTCCTTTGGGGTTGTTGGAAACCCTATTGGTAAGGTGGAGGCTGCTGGAAGTTTGGTTGAAAAGGGGGCCTTTGTTGTTGTCCAGAGCCATACCTCATGCCCACTAGATCTTTCCACCCATGGTTGTATGTTGAATCAAACTTCTTTTGGGGATATGGTTGTTGTTGTTGCTGCTGAAATGGTCTCCCAGGTAACACTGCTGCACAATCTTCTATTTCTTGGAGTTGTGGGCAACAGTCAGTTGGGTGGCTTGTCTCAGTGCAAATACCACAAGGCCTTGAAGGAGGGGGTTGGGATGTCTTTTGAGCCAATGCAATCTGCCTCACCATAGTTGTCAATTCTTCTAACTTAGTATCAATCAAATGACTTTCAAGAGAAGAAGGACTTACTTGATGTACTCCTCGAACATGTGGTGTACCTCTATCACCGAATTGTTGGGAGTTTTGGGCCATCTTGTCGATCAACGCACGCGCAGCTACTGGTGTCTTGTCCACCAATGCTCCTCCAGCCGCAGCATCTACCATGCTCCTCTCCATGGGAGTGATTCCTTCGTAGAAGTATTGGATGAGGAGTTTCTCACTGATTTGGTGATGTGGGCAGCTTGCACACAACTTCTTGAATCTCTCCCACTACTCATACATTGACTCCCCTTGGGCTTGCTTGATCCCTGATATCTCCTTTTGAATGGATGTGGTCCTTGATGCTGGAAAAAATCTCTGCAAGAAAAGACGTTTCAAATCGTTCCAATAAGTTACATCTTCGGGTTGTAAATAATACATCCAATCTTTCGCAGCTCCATCAAGTGAGAATGGGAATGCTCTTAGTTTGATTTGATCTTCAGAAACATTTCTAGGTTTTAGGGTTGAGAAAACCACATTAAATTATTTCAAATGTTTATTGGGATCCTCACCAGAGAGGCCATGAAACTTTGGAAGTAAGTGAATTAACCCAAATTTCATTTCGAAGTCCGATTCGAGATTTGGGTATGCAATACAATTTGGTTGATAGTTAATATCAGGTGCAGCCAATTCTCGAATGGTTCTATTATGTTAATTTCCATTGTTTCCAGCCATTGGTTCTTGTTTTATGGTAGAATTTGAATTGCTTCCAATTTCAATGTTCTGATATTGGAGTAATTCTCCAACTGGTTGAATGTTGAAACTTCCCGTAGACTGAGAATGTCTGATTCATGCCCTAAGGCTACGTTCAATCTCAGGGTCAAGATCTAAGAGATCATCGGGATTAGTTCGTGTCATCAATCAATGAAATATGAAAAGAAGGAATTTGGACCATAGTAAAATAAAAATTAGAAGTTTGAGTTGATGGTCCAAAAAGAAGTAGAAAGAGATAAAAGAAGACAAAGAAAAAAAATCAGATTGGGTAAAGACGGAAGAAAGAAGAGAGGAAGAGAATTAAAATGTAAAATAAAATAAATACCTCTAATTGGTTGAAATAATTACTTGCCTCCCCGGCAACGACGCCAATTTGAAAGAGCGATGTCGTGGGCGCCCTCAAATTGTTAGTGTGATTTTGGGGTACTTAGGTGCAGCAGAGTGGCTGACCAAGGTCGTCTCTCAAAGGAGGAAGTGAATTAAAACAACTTTTCAGAGGTATTCTAGAAACAAAATAAAAGGGAATAAAAACACTACTTGAAAGTATGGGGGTGTTTGTTTATAGTTTATAAATCTAGAAGAAGTTTGCTGGAAGAAGATTGTATTTTTTTTTGTTTTTAATTTTGAAATGAAGTTTCGATTAGAATGACACAACAAGAAGATGTTTTTTTTAGAAATCTATTTTAAAAGGCGTAATCGATCTAACTCTACCTCTTCAATCATTTATTAATCATTATCATTTACATTAATATTCACTTAATTATGATCCCTTAATTTGTTAAATCCCGAACCCTACGAGAATTAACTTTACCACGAAGATTGAAGTGAATTTTAACCTTAGGCTAACTTCAGAACATGAAATCGCAACACCCTGCTTTGATTGATGTTCTAAAATTAGCTTATGGTCAGTGGTAAATTAAGGAACTAACCACTCTGGAAATGAGGATTAATTGAGTTTAGGGATTATATTTGAACTCTACAAATTGATCCCATGTGGTTTTGAATTACCGGTTAAGGTTACGCTCTCACAGTTCACACAATTCCCGACCTCGCGTGTTTTGTGTTAACTATTAAATTGCTTTCTTAGTTTCATTTAAATTTAAAACTCAATTAATAGATCATAATATGTGAATTACAGTAGCTCATTGATTCAAAATAAATGAATGAAGAAGGATAGAGGTCGATCAATTACTAAAAATAACTACTCTTCCATGGGTGGTGTAGTCATCGTGGAGACGTTTTGCATAAGCAACGGATTGAAAGGGTAGAACCCAATCTTGTCTCCACTCTTGATTCCAACCCAATTAAGAATATTAAGATAAGAAGAAGAGGGATGAACATAGAATATTATTTGAAGAAAAATTCAAGAAACAAACATGAAAGAAAAGAAATACAAAGAAGAGGTGAGAGAGGAGAGCCTTTTTGGAAGAGAGGTTTGCACAAAGGCTTATTTCCTCCAAGAGTTGTGAGTGGCTCCCAAGAGACACGCTTTCGGCCAGACCTTCCCAAAGCCACCACCAGCCCTCTCAAAGAGTTAAAACCCCCTTTAAATAGAGTTTGTGAGGGCTAGGAATACATAACTTTTTAAGTGTGAAATGAAAATCTCGGCTAAATATTTTATTCCAACTTTCACCACCAATTTGACCACCAAAACGCGTGAATTGATCGGCCTTCCAGACGGATGATTTGTGACACATCATTTCCCCGAGCTTTCCTCAAAATTTGGGCTCAATCCAAGCCCGTATGTAGAGGATATGGCCCAAATACATAACCTTCTCCATTCTGGCGAGCCCAGCCCAACTTTGACTTCATGGCCCAATTGCAACAACCAAATGAACTCTTTAGCTCTAGTGTCCTTAATAAACGTTGTAGATAATTAAGTTAAGAACACTTTTACAAAATTTAAAATTCAAATAATAAATATAAAAATATTTATTTTCGAAATACTACAGTGCACTATTAAGGGTAAAACTGGAATTTTCACCAAATTTTCAAATGAATGATCAAATCCCAAATATTTTATAAATAAACATGCTTAACACAATGTGAGGAAATTATATCATTTATTATCAATAAAATATTCAATAAAATAGTGTTTTATCAATACTCCAAAATCTATGAAGATCATGAAAATCACTTGCGCATTATCCTAAAGACTCTAAGAAGACATGAATTATATGGGAAGTTTAGAAAGTGTGAACTATGGATTCAGGAGATTTTTTTTCTTGCCCATATTGTCTTTAACGATTGAATCTCTGTTGATCCATCTAAGACAAGAGCAATCCATGAATGGCCAGGACCAACGAGTATAACTGAGGTACGCATTTTTATTGGTTTAGCAGGTTATTATCGACGTTTCATTCAGAATTTTGTCTGATTGGCTAACCCATTATTGAATCTCACACTTAAAGGGGTTAAATATTTTTATACAAAAGAGTGTAAAGAATGTTTTGGAGAACTTATGATAAGATTATTCAATGCTTCTATATTGAATCTACCATCGGGGAATGATGTGTTAGTTATTTATAGTGATGCTTCAAAGAAAGGACTTGGTTGTGTCCTTATGTAGAATGATAGGTTTATTTCCTATGCATCACGAAAGCTAAAAATTCATGAGCAAAACTATCCTACTCATGATCATGAGTTAGCTACTATAATATTTTCTTCAAAGATATAGATACATTATCTATATGGAGAAAAATGTGATATATATACCAATCACAAGATTTGGAAATATATTTTCTCACAGAAAGAACTCAACATGAGGAAAAGACGATGGCTAGAACTACTCAAGGATTATGATTGCACGATACACTACCACCCAGGGATGGCAAATAAGGTGGAAGATTCTTTTAGCAGAAAGGAACGTGGAGTTTTGCACAATATGAGTGTTGAAAGGGATCCTATTTTCATGGATCTAGTAAAGATAGATATGGGAATAACAATGGAAGGTGAAACATCAATTCTTTTTCAAATGGTTTCTATAACATCTTTACTAAAAAGGATAAAAAGTTCTCATGATGTTGAGGAGGAGTTTCAACGAAAGATTAAAGTTGTGAATGATGGGAGATTGAGTGTCTTTGTGTTTGAAGATGGAATTTTGAAATTTGGGAGGAGACTTTGTTTTCCCAATATACAAGATCTAAAAAGGGAATAGTTGTATGATTCTCATAGTTCCAATTCCTCTATACACCCTGGAAGCACCAAGATGTATAGAGATTTGAAGGAACATTTTTGGTGGGACAACATGAAGAGGGAGATTGCTGATTTTGTGTAAAGATGTATGGTTTTTCTATAACTGAAAGCTAAAAGGCAACAACATGGAGGAGTATTGCAACCTCTTCCCATACCTGAGTCGAAATGGGATAATGTCACGATGGAGTTTTTCATGGGACTACCAATGACTCCTAAAAAGAACATTTCAATACTGGTCATTGTTGATCGTCTTACCAAGTCAGACCATTTTTCTTGCTATAAGAGAATATTTACAACTTGAATGTCTAGAAATACTATATATTAATGAAGCAGTGAGACTTCCTGGAGTACCCCTATCGATTATTCTTGATCTTGATCCACATTTTACATCAAGATTTTGGAAAAGTCTTCAGAAATCCTTGGATACTGAACTTCATTTGAGCACTGCCTACCACTCCCAAACTGATGGACAATCAGAATGAACTATTCAATCCTTAGAAGACAAGTTGAGATCTTTCTCACTTGAATTTTAGGGTATGTGGGATCAATATATACCTTTGGTATATTATCCTTATAACAATAGATTCCACTAAAGTATTCAGATGGCGCCATATGAAGCGTTATATGGAAAGAGATGTCGCACAACAACATTCTGGGATAATGTTGGCAAAAGAAAACTCGTAGGCCCAGAACTGGTGGAGGAAATGATGGAAAAGGTGAAGGTAATCCAAAACCACCTCAAAGCAGTTCAATGTAGACAGAAGATCTATGCAGATAACCGAAGGAGGGATTTGGAATTTCAGGTAGGAGATCATGTTTTCTTGAAGGTATCTCCATGGAAGCGATTTATACATTTCGGTAAGAAAGGTAAATTGAGTCTCACGTACATAGGACCTTTCAAAATTCTAGAATTAATTGGGTCTATAGATTATCGTTTGGTAATGCTGCCAAATATCTCCAATGTTCATAATGTGTTCCACGTATCAATGTTGAGAAAATACATGCCTGACCCAACGCATGTACTCACCTATGAGAAATTAGAACTGGAACCTGATCTGCCTTTTTGTAATGATTCTGTCAAGATTCTTCATATAAGATAACAAGTGTTGAGGAACCGGATGACTCGTCTGGTAAAAGTTCTAGGGAGAAACCATAATAAGGAAGAGGCAAAGTGGGAACCCGAGGAACTTATGATGAAGAGCCACCTGATTCCTTTTATTTAGTAATGTTATAGAAATTTTGAGGATGAAATTATTTGAAGCAGGGATAATTTAACACCCTAAGCTTCCACAGTAGGCTTCTCTTTAAATAATACAGTAGCGTGTGTTGTACGCAACTTCGAGTTCTAACACACACCACAACCAATCAAACTAGCCATTATGAATAGTAATAACAACTTTTTGAAATTTTATAAATTTTATCTTTCAAAATGGACTTCATTTTTGGATTCAGAATATCAAAATTAACCTAGAGTGAATTTTTGGTATTTTTCTGAAAACTTCCAATTTTTGATGAACAGTGAAAAAATAAGTTATAGTTTAAAATCGAATTTTTATTTAAATAATTATTTATTTTATTTAAATTTATTTTAGATAAAAATAGATACATAATACCAATATAATTTCAATGTAATTCATTGGAGTCAATTTATAATAATTTTAGTTATATAAAAATTTCATAGAACTTTTCACCGTCTTTTACCCACCTCCTATGAGAATTTGAAAATTCACATAAAACATAATTTTACCATTTATCTAAGTGGAATTTTAACAATTTTTTAGACATGGTTAGTATCAAGGAATAAAGTGTGGTTCAATAGGATAAAAATATTTTTTTGGTGAATAGTAATGTTTTACATTTATTTACCACAGTTAAAAGTAAATAGGGTAATTAAGAGAAAAAATGATATCATTATTACCCTAAAACATGTATTTATTTTATTGGATAAGTATAATTAGAACAAAAACAACATTAGGAATAAAATATGAACCTATTTGGTCCACTTGTATTAGATTAGTACATTTATTATTATTTAATTCAAAGAAGAGTTAAAAAGAGTTAAAATCAATGTTTAATAACTAAATCATTTTTAGTATAGGGTAATACATAAGATAAATTAAATTATAAATTTTAATTAAAAATATAAAAATAGTTCCTACATAATTTTATTTTATTTATAATTTTTAGACATTAAATAATTTTATATATTAATGACACAATGGTGATGGAGTAATTACCTAATTAATGAAATATTAAAATAATTGATATTATAAATATTCAAATAAATGTATGTTGAGACTTATTATGAATTTAACTAATTTTTAAAGTTAATATGACATATTAGGGTTGTTTAGATGGTTTTTTTCTAAGTAATGATGGTGTTATGAATTTAGCAAAAACAAAATACCAAATAGTGTCAAAATTAACATAAAAGTGTTTTTAAAACAAATATTATATTATTAATTGATATTCTATTCCTAAAAATTCAAGGATTTCCCAAAGGATATATATAATGATATTTGTATCATTAATTAACCACTTTGGGTTCTCTTGGAATTAAATATTATGTTTATTAACCATATAATATAAAAATACAAAGAGACATGGTAAATGTAAAACTATTTATCTACGAGTTAAATCTAAATGATAAAGTTAATATAGTGACCGAAACATGTATAAAACCTATTGTTTGAGTGGTGTTCGACCCATATCCACCTTATATTTTAAATAATCCATTTTGGAGCTATTTTAATCTGAAAATGATTTTATTATAAAAAAATATTTCTATCGTTTCCTAAGGTGCCCCTCACCCCTCTTATAAAAGGGCACTCCCCCTTCTCTATAATTCACCCATTCAAAGCCTTCTGGCTCGGCCAACCCCTGCACAAATATCCTCTCAACTTCCCTCACTTCATCCTAGAGTCCTTCCATTAGTGAAAAATCCAATTTATGGAGCCCTTTTGATCAATTCAAAATGAAGAACACGAAAAAGAGGTAATAATTTCACCACCCTCTTTCAAGTTCTTTTCTTCTTCCACTTCTTCTTTCTTTGTTATCTCCATTATAAAATAATAAATATAGTATCTTATATATTCTGTGATGTAATTATAAATATGTTACAGCCATATTCATTATTCTATCCATCCTTTGAATGACATGTCACCATACGTGCATACGTACGGATTACCGTCTCCACGTCGTGGTGTAATTGTTATTAAATACATTATTATTTGGATGGTTATAATAATGATGTGTAATTCATGTAAATAATAAATATAACAAGATAATTATTCTTTATATAGTATATATCATCCAATTATATATTATTTTAATATAAAAAGAATGATATTTTCACGCGTGCGTACGTACAGATTACCGTCTCCACGAACGTGATGAGATTCATTCATCATCGTATCCATTCCGGAATAATATTCATTAGATGATTAAAAATAATGTTTACAGACTTGATATCATTCTGGATATTAATAATATACATCACATCCATAACAAATATTACTCACATAACAAATAATATAATTCAAAACAAATCTGTTAACACACAAAACGACGATAATACTAAGATATTATTAACAAAACAATGTTAAAAGATCATATATGATATCATATTAATGTATATGATTCTTGTATAATTTAATAAAAATTATTTCACCATTATACAGGAGTTTAACCTACCCTTGACCAAGGAAAATTACAAGGTAAGGGTTATTTTTACAATCTCTTTATTATCCCAGGTTGTTTTTACGTAAGTATCTACTGGGACCTCTTTATCATCCACATCCATGTTTCATAAAAATGTATTTCAAAACATTCTTACTATTTTATAGACAATGAGTTAAATTAATTTATACACTTTTTTGTCCTTTTATAAGATGTTTATAAAGGAATATTTCTGTTGTTTTCCATACATTGTCCTTTTTATCCATTTTGACAGAATTAAGGTAAGAATGTCTTTTTTTACTTATACGGTGGGTGCGGCTATTTTCCACAATTATAAAATCATCGAAGCATCACTTACAATCTTATAATAATATTTTCAAAGTAAATGTTTTATTTTATAATTACTTGACTTTTAAATTATTTTAATAAAAAGAGATATTTCTCTCAAATTGTTTTGATTTCATCTATGTCAACATCCTTTGATGGATTCTAAGATTATTTGATGTTGATTTATTATGATACAGAAATTCCATATTGTATTGAATTTTTTGTGATATGTTTGACTATGGATGTGTTATTTTTATACCATTCATGGTTTATGGAGAAAGTATTGACATTTCGTATGTTAGTTTTAATACAAATGTTTGCGTTATGTTTAAACCTGTTCATATGAGTAATGCATTGGACATAGTAAGTGACGGGTGGAGCCCGCTATTGCTCCTTGATGAATCGGTAGATCTCATTATACAAACTAGTGTCTTGGCACAATGCCTTGGAAAATTTTATTTGTAGTCTTGGCACAAGGCCTTCACTATGTGTTTATGATTGTCTGGCATTATGCATTCCATCATTATGAAAGTGGTTATTGATATAGCATGTGATTATTCGACTAGTAGAATATCCATGTGAATAAATAAATGGAATTATTTAATTTTACTTTTTCCATTTTATGTTGAAATTCATGATTAAAATGATTTTATTTTAGTTATATATTTCCTTAAATGTTTATGATTATTTATGAAAGTTTCCTCTATATTGTTATCCTTACTAAGAATCTGAGATCACCCATGTCTATGATTTATTTTTCCCTGGATGTAAAGAAGTGTTTTATGAATTACCTACAAGGATATTCTGAGGGGATATGAGTGTCGACTATGAATAATATGTTGTTTTAGTTTCTCACTTTATCATGTAATGTATGACTTATGAATGTATCTAGTGTTTCCAAGGCTACTAAACTAATCGGCCATTCGAGACTTGATCTTTTGTGATCATGCCAATGTTATGTAATAATTCACCGACTCTGGGTAACTGGGGTCGGGATGTTATAGTTGGTATCATAGTAAGTATAGTACAATCCTTTGAAGATAGATTTAGATAAACTCAGATTAGAGCACATAGACCTAAGACGGACTTTAAGGATTAGTATAGAAGAACTTCCTAGAATTTTGGTATTGTATAGATTTTGTGAGTTTTCCAATGAATTCATCCCTGTCTGGATATGATCAGGTAGAGGCGGCTCTAGCACAGATGTACCTAGGGGTACAACCCGAAGACACCGCTTTGAGCTAGACTCGAACGGGAACTGGTTCACGACAACCGGCCTTACTCCACTCTTGGTTATGACACTCCCGGGAGATACGCTTAGGATAATTCTCATTTTATTTACAAAACATTATGAAGGGTTTTTGAGTATATAATTCCTCAAAGAAAACATTTTTTATGATTATGGATTACATCCATAAACTATTCAATTTATGTAATGTTTTTTAGATATTTGGATTTATGTACTGCGATTCATAAACTAATCTATTTTATACCATTGTTTAGAAGTGGTGCCTAGTGGAAGGAATAGAAACTCTATCAATGCATGTACTCTATGTAGGGATTTCCCTCCTACTCAAGATAATTATAGTGGAGCTGGTGATGCAACCAGTGCTGATCACCTAATCACCATACTAGGACAACTCACTCAGGTTATGAATAATAACCTTACCTGTATGGAGCACCCCGATCTACAACGTGGAGGATCAATGTTAGATCGCTTAATGAGGAAACAACCACAAACATTCAATGTGAGTACAAAGCCATTAGTAGCTGAGAAATGGATATGTTCTTTAGAGAAAATATTCAACGCCATGGAGAGTAGCGAAAGGGAAAAAGTTTTCATGGCAGTTTACCGCCTCACTGGAGATGCTGATCAAGGGTGGCCATTGATTCAAAACACAAAGGAAGATGATGAAGTATCAAATACAGAATAGAGGGAGTTTATAGCACTTTTCTTAGAAAAATTCTTTCCTCGTGACCATAGAGAAGATATGAAAAGGCATTTTCTATGTCTGAGGTAAAAAGAGGATGATAAAGTTGCAATGTATGAGTCGAACTTTACACGAATAGAAAGGCATTCTGTAGATTATATATGTAACCCAAGAAGTAATATTTATCATTTCTTTTATGGGTTAAAACCATTTTTCCATCGAGCATTAGTCTAACAATCCTTCTTGTTGTAAGAAGATAATATCTCATGTGCTATCAAGATAGAAAAGGAATTCTCTATGTCTTACGACTTTAAAGAAAAGAAAGAGAATAAGAGAACTATTGATAACTCTGCAAATGGAAATAAGGGGAAGAAGGGAAAAGATGGATATCCATCCTGCAGTAAATGTTGGAAGAAACACCTAGGTAATTTCTTGAACGGAATGGGAGTGTGTTACAAGTGTGGTGAAAAAGGCCACCAAGCTCATGATTGCAAGGGGAAGAAGGAAGCTACCGATATTCAATGATACAATTACAGGGATATGGGACATTATGAAAATGAATGTCCTAAGCATCAGGGAAACTTATTTCAGAAAATAACAAGGGATCAAGACCAAGCTTATGCGATCACTACTACATAGGTTGAAGCTCTGAAAGATGTGGTGCCAGGTAATTCAATATTTTCCTAGAGTTTAGCCAATGCTTTATTTGATTCTGGATCATTGCATTGTTTCATATCTTCCTAGTTTCCTAAGAAAATTAGATATTTACAAGTTGATTTAACAAGGGAGTTGTCAGTCAAAACTCCTAACAGAAGTATCATTGCTACAAAGTTCAGTGAATCAGTTCCCATTAGGGCATATAAAAGTTCTTTATCTACTGATTTCATCATCATACCCATGATTGAATCTGATATAATCCTCGGTATGGATTTTCTTTTGCACCATGAAGAAAAAAAATCATGTAAGAAGAAGGAGGTTACTATTTTTGTTGACGATGATAAAGAACACCTTACCTTTAGAGCAAACTCATTGACACCGAATTCTTATCTAGTTTCTCCACTAGTTTCTCAACTATATTCAAATATTGGGGAGGAAGGGAATAAAATAACTATTGGTGAGGAAAAGAATGTTCAAATAGATGATGTACCTATTGTGAAATAATATGTTGATGTGTTTCCAAAAGATTTACCCGGATATCCTCCAGAATGAGAAATTGAGTTTTCCATCAACTTAATTTCTAGTTCAAGGACCATATCGAAGACCCCTTATAGAATGGCCACTGTGGATTTAGTGGAACTAATGAAACAATTAGACAAATTGAGTAATAAGGGATTTATTCATCCTACTATTTCTCCGTGGGGAGCCCATGTTCTTTTTGTTAAGAAAAAATATGGATCTATGAGTTTGTGCATTGACTACAGGGAGATCAGTGCTATAACAATAAAGAACAGGTATCCCCTATGTCTCATTGATGATTTATTCGACCAAATTCATGGAGCTCAATATTTTTCAAAGATTGACATTCGATTTTTATGTCATCAGTTTTGTCTGAAGAAGGAAGACATTTCGAAAACAACATTTTGAACCAGGTACGGGCAATATGAGTTTATAGTAATTCTTTTTGGGCTGACTAATGCGCCCTCTGTTTTCATAGATCTAATGAACAGAGTTTTCAAGGAATATCTTGATGACGTTGTAGTGGTATTTATTGATTATATCTTGATATACTCCAAAATCTTCGAAGATCATGAAAATAACTTGCGAATTATCCTAAAGACTCTGAGAAGACAAGAATTATATGGGAAGTTTAGCAAGTGTGAATTATGGCTTCAGGAGATTTATTTTATTGGTAATATTTTCTCTAAGGATGGAATCTTTGTTGATCCTTCTAAGACAAGAGCAATCCAATAATGGCAGCACCAATGTGTATAACTGAGGTATGAATTTTTATTGTTTTAGAAGTTTATTGTCAATGTTTCGTCCAGAATTTTGTCTGATTGGCTAACCCATTATTGAAGATCACACGTAAAGGGGTTAAATTTGTTTAGACAAATAAGTGTTATGAATGTTTCAATGAACTGAATAGAACATTAGTCTATGCTTCTATATTGACTCTACCATCAGGGAATAATGGGTTTGTTATTTATAGTGATGCTTCAAAGAAAGGACTTGGTTGTGTCCGTATGTAGAATGATAGGGTTATTTCCTATGCATCATGAATTCTAAAAATTCATGAGAAAAACTATCCTACTCATGATCATGAGTTAGCTGCTGTAATACTTTCTTTGAATGTAAGGAGACATTATCTCTATGGAGAAAAATGTGAGATATATACCGATCATAATAGTTTGAAGTATATTTTCTCATAGAAAGAACTCAACATGAGGTAAAGGCAATGGCTTGAACTACACAAGGATTATGATTACACAATACACTACCACCCAGGGAAGGCAAATAGGGTGGAAGATGCTTTGAGCAGAAAGGATCATGGAATTTTGCACAAGATGAGTGTTGAAAGGGATCCTATTTTCATTGATATAGTAAAGATATTTATGGGAATAACCATGGAACTCTAAAAATCAATGCTTTTTCATATGGTTTCCAAACCATATTTACTAAAAAGGATAAAAATTTCTCAGGCTGACGATGAGGAATTTCAAAGGAAGATTAATGCTGTGAATGACGGGAGATTGAGTTAATTTGTGTTTGAATATAAAATTTTGAAATTTGGGGAGAGACTTTGACTTCCTGATATACATGATCTAAAAAGGGAATTGTTGGATGATGGTCATAGTTCCAATTTCTTTATACACCCTGGTACCACCAATATGTATAGATATTTGAAGGAAGATTTTTGGTGGGACAACATGAAGAGGGATATTGTTGACTTTTTGTCAAGATGTATGGTTTGTAAATAAGTGAAAGGTGGAAGGCAACATCCTAGAAGAGTATTGAAACCTCTTCCCATACCTGAGTGGAAATGGGATAATATCATGATGGACTTTTTCATGGGACTACCAAATACTCCTAGAAGGAACGTTGCAATACGGGTCATTATTGATTGTCTTGCCAAGTCAGCACATTTTCTTTCTATAAGAGAATATTTACCACTTGAACGTCTAGCAAGACTATATATTAATGATGTAGTGAGACTTCATGGAGTACCCATATCGATTGTCTCTCATCTTGATCCATATTTTACTTCAAGATTCAGGAAAATCCTTCAGAAAGACCAGGATACTGAAATTTGTTTGAGAACTTCCTACAACCCCCAAACTGATGGACAATCAGAATGAACTATTCAAACCTTATAAGACATTTTCATATCCTACTCACTTGACTTTCAGGGTATGTGGGATCAATATTTACCTTTGGTAGAATTTTCCTATAACAATAGCTTCCATTAATGTTTTCATATGGAACCATATGAAGCATTACATGGATAGAGATGTTGCACACCAACTTGTTGGGATGGTGTTGGTGAAAGAAAACTTGTAGGCCCAGAACTGGTGGAGGAAAGATGGAAAAGTTGAAGGTAATCCAAAACAACATCAAAGCAGCTCAAAGTAGGCAGAAGAACTATGTCGATAACCAAAGGAATGATTTGGAATTTTAGGTAGGAGATCATGTTTTCTTGAATCTATCTCCAAGGAAGGGAGTTATACGTTTCAGTAAGAAAGGTAAATTGATTCCCAGGTATATAGGACCTTCCAAAATTCTTGAACGAATTGGGGTTGTAGCTTATCGTTTGGCAATGCTGCCGAATATCTATGAAGTTCACGATGTGTTCCACGTATCACTGTTGAAAAAATACATGCCTGACCCAACGCATGTACTCACCTATGAGGAATTATATCTGTAACTCGGTCTATCTTATTGACAATAGCCTATCAAGATTCTTCATATAAGAGAACAAGTGTTGTGAAATTGGACGACTCGTCTGGTAAAACTTCTATGGAGAAACCATAAGATGGAAGAGGCAATGTGGGAACCCAAGGAACTTATGATGAAGAACCACCCGAGTCTTTTTTTGTAGTAATATTCTAGAAATATTGAGGACAGAATTATTTGTAGGAGGGGAGAATGTAACCCCCCAAGCTTCCATGGTACGCTTCTCTTTGAATAATATAGTAGTGTGTGTTGTACGCAACTTCGAGTTCTAACACACACCACAACCAATCAAACTAGCCGTCATGAATAGTAATACCCGCTTTTTGAAATTTTATAAATTTTATCTTTCAAAATGACTTCATTTTTGGATTCGGAATATCAAAATTAGCCTAGGATGAATTTTTTTTATTTTTCTGAAAATTTCAATTTTTGATGATGAGTGAAAAACACTAAGTTATAGTTTAAAACCGAATTTTTATTTAAATAATTATTTATTTTATTTAATTTAATTTTATGTAAAAATAGATACATAATTCCAATATAAGTTCAATGTAATTCATTGGAGTCAATTTATAATAATTTTAGATATATAAAAATTTCGTAGAACTTTTCACAGTCTTTTACCTAACTCCTAGGAGAATTTGAAAATTCCAATAAAACATAATTTTACCGCTTCTGTGAGTGGAATTTTTAAAATCTGAGGGACATGTTTATTATCAATGATTGAAATTTGGTTCAAAATGATAAAATTATTTTTTGGGGAATAGTTATGTTTTTCTTTTATTTATCACGGTTAAAAGTAAATATGGTAATTAAGGTTAAAAATGATATTATTATTACCCTAAAACATGCCCTAATTCTGTTGGATAAGTATAATTCGACCAAAAATAACCTTACTAAAAAATTTTAACCTCTTTCGTCCACTTTTATTTGATTAGGACATTTATTATTATTTAATTCAAAGAAGAGTTACAAGAGTTAAAATCAATGTATAATACATAAAACAATTTTAATATAGGGTTATACATAAGATAAATTCGGTTATAAATATTCATTAGAAATATAAAATGATTTACTACATAATTTTATATTATTTATAATTTTTAGGCATTAGATAATTTAATTTATTTAGGACACAATGGTGATGTAGTAATTCCCTAATTAATGAAATATTAAAATAATTGATATTATAAAAACCCAAATAAATGTAATTTTAGACTTTTTATGAATTCCAATAATTTTCAAGGTTAATATTACATATTAGGGATGGTTAGATTAATTTTTTTTGAAGTAATTATGCTTTTATGAATTTAGAAAAAACAAAATACTAAATAGTGTCAAAATTGACATAAAAAAGTTTTTAAAACAAATATTATATTATTAATTTATATTCTATTCATAAAAAACTTGAGGTTCTTAAAAATGACTTATATAATGATATGTTTATCATTAGTGAACAACTTGGGGTTCTCTTGGAAGTATATTGTATGTTTATCAACCATATAATATAAAAATACAAAGAGACATGGTAGATGTCAAACTATTTAACTAAGCTTTAAATCTATAAGATAAACTTAATATAGTGCCCCAAACCTATCTAAAACCGATTTTTTGAGTTTATTTCGAACCGTATAAACCTTATCCTTTAAATAATCTATTTTAGAGACATTATAATCCGAAAACAAATTTATTATAAAATAATATGTCTAGATTTTCCTAAGGTGCCCCTCACCCCTCTTATAAAAGGGCACTCCACATTCTCTCTAATTCACAACTTCAAAGCCTTTTGTCTCGTCCAAACCCTGCCCAAATATCCTATAAACTTCCCTCAATTCAACCTAGAGTCCTTTCTTTAGTCAGAAAGCCTATTTATGGAGCCCTTTTGATCAAATCAAAAGGAAGAACCCAAAAAAGGGTAATAATTTTACCACCCTCTTTCAAGTTCTTTTCTTCTTCCACTTCTTATTTCCTTGTTATTTCCATTATAAAATAATATCTCCATTATCTTATATATACTATGATGTTATTAGAAATATGGTATATCCATATTCATTATTCTATCCATCGATTGAATGACATGTCACCATACGTGCGTGCGTACGGATTACTGTCTCCACGTCACGGTGTAATTGTTATTCAATACATTATTATTTTGATGTGTATAATAATGATATGTAATTCATGAAAATAATAAATATAAAATGATAAGTATTATGTATATATGATATACCATCCAATTATATATTATTTTAATATCAAATGAATGATATTATCGCTCGTGCGTACGTACAGATTACCGTCTCCTAGAACGCAATGAGATTCATTACCCATCATATCCATTCAAGACTAATTATCATTAGATTATTAAAAATATTGTTTAAAGACATGATATCATTCTAGATATTAATAAGATACATCCCATCCATAACAAATATTACTCACATAACAATGAATATAAATGAAAACGAATATGTTAACACCCGAAATGACAATAATACTAAGATATTATTAACAAAAAAATGTTAAAAGATCATATATGATATCATATTAATGTATATGATTATTTTATAACTTATGAACAATTATTTAACAATTATAAAAAATGTTAACCTACCCTCATCCAAGTAAAAGTACAAGGTAAGGGTTAATTTCACAATCTCTTTATTATCCGAGGTTGTTTTTTATTAAATATCTATTGGGACCTCTTAATCATCCACATCCATGTTTCTTAAAAATGTATTTTAAAATATTCTTACTATTTTAATTACTATGAGTCAAAGTAATTTATACCCTTTTCTGACTTTTTATAAGATGTTTATAAATGAATCTTTCCGTTGTTTTCCAAACAAGGTCCTTTTTAACCATTTCGACAAAATTAAGGTAAGAGTGTCTGTTTTTAACTTATACGGAAGGTGCAGCTATTTTCCGCCATTATAAAATCATTGATGCTTCCCTTAAAATATTATAATAATATTTTCAAATTATATTTTTTATTTTATAATTATTTTGATTTAAAAAAAACAGATATTTATCTCAAATAGTTTTGATTTCATCTATCTCAACATCCTTTGATGGATTATAAGCTTATTTGAAGTTGATTTATTATGATAAAAAACTTCCATATTTTATTGAAGGTTTTGTGATATGTTTGACTATGGATGTTTTATTTTTATACCATTCTTGGTTTATGGAGAAAGTATTGAAATTTCTTATTCTAGTTTCAATACGAATGTTTATGTTATGTTTAAACCTGTTCATATGAGGAATTCATTGGACTTAGTAAGTGATGGGTGGAGCCCGCTATAGCTCCTTAAAGCATCGGTGGGTATCATAAGACAAACTAGTGTCTTGGCACAAGGCCTTGAAAAAATTTTATTTGTAGTCTTGGCACAAGTCCTTGACTATGTGGTTATGATAGTCTGGTATTATACATTCCATCATTATGAAAGTCGTTATTGATATTGCATGTGATTATTCTACTTATAGAATATCCATGTGAATAAGTAAATGACATTATTTAATTTTACTTTTTCCATGTTATGCTGAAGTTCATGTTTAAAAGGATTTTATTTTAGTTATGCATTTTTTTAAATGTTTGTTCTTATTTATGAATGTTTCTGCTATATTGTTATCTTTACTGAGCATCTAAGATCACCCCTTTCTATGTTTTATTTTTCCCAGGATGTGAAGAAGTATTTTATGACTGACATACAGGGATAGTATGAGGGGATATGAGTGTGGAATATGGAGACTATTTTGTTGTAGTTTTTCACTTTATCATACAATTAAGACTTATGAATGTATATAGTATTTTCAAGGCTACTAAACTAATTGGTCTTCCGAGATATGATCTTTTGTGATCATGCCAATGTTAAGTAATAATACACTAACTCTGGACAACTGGGGTCGGGGAATTACAATTTAATCTATTGTACACATGAGCGACGTTATTTTATCCACTAAGAAAATAAGAGTATAAATTTTATATATAATAAAATTAATATATAGGAATAAATTTTTTAATAATATCATATATATATACATTATTTCCATCATAATACACAATTGAAGGAGTTGGTATTGGAAAAATGAATGGCATGGGTTTGTGAGCTGGTAGTCCCTCGTACACACGAATGATGATTTTGTAAACCATTTGATGTAATTTGGGATGGTAGTAGTGTAGAGACCCGAAGCCTGACGTACATGGACATTACATTACTTTTTCGGAATACTTAGTACATAACAAAAACACACACACAAGGATCGTAATAGTTTAGTGTCTTTGGAAACTCGGAATATAATCTTCTAATCATGGTGAAAGATCTTCAACATCTCCCATAAAGATCTTCATTTTTTTTACCTAAAACCTTTCTTTATATCCTTGAGAAAGGAAAACATAAAAGGGTGAGCTCAAATGCTCAGTAAGGCTAAACAAAAGAAATATCAATCACATCATATTCATAAGAACATAACATTTTTTAAATCTTAACCTGCAAAAGAGAGCATAATTTCATAACATGGGATAAAACATGGCAGTGAAATGTAATCACAATAATCATAACATAAAACATGAAACTTTGTGGCATACACACATAATCATAGAGAATCATTTCTTGTTAGTCAAGACTCATTGCCAAGACTATCTTAGTGGACAAAGTCCCTTTCTGAACCGAGTCACCCTCGTTTCAGTCCTGTTTCACTGAACCGGTATAACCTACCGTTCCAGCCATGTCTATCTCATGAGATATAAAATCTTTACCCAATGCATTGGAGGGAGATATAGGTCCCACCCATCTCGTAATGATACCATTCTTATGTGTGCCACAAAATCATAAATCATACATCATTACATAACCCATGTAATAAAAATGGGAATCTTAAACATCATGACATCATAAAACAATTCATATACGATAATGGAATTCAAAAAAATAATTCCATCACAACATAATCAAATCAGTGTAATAATAGGGATAAAACCCAGAACCCTTTATTATCTTAGATGGAAAATAATTTTGATAAAACACTTGAACTTCATTCTTGAGGAAAATATCCTTTCTACATCAAAAACACTTTTCCTTTCTTAACATGTCATACAATTTTAAACTAAAAGAAGTTGATTAAAAATAAACGTGAAAAATTTTAAAGGAATCTTCTTGGAAATAATGTTTTAAAAATCCATTCATGCCTTATAAGTTTAAAAAAACATTCTTTGTACTTTTGTCGGAAAAGTCAAAAAGTACCTCGTACGAAAAATGACAAAAGATTCCTTTCATATTCTTTAATAAAAACTCACTAAAGGGTAAAATTTGATTTAAACAATTTTAGGTGGATGGAAATAATATTACATATTCAGGAAACATGGATGTGGAAGATAAAATACAAACCAGTAAATACTAAAGTATAAACAATCTCGGATGAAAATGAGATTGTGATATTTCCCTTACCTTATGTCTGATATGATTTGTACGTATCCGAATCGCCTGTATAATGATTTAAATAATGTCATTAACTTATTGAAGAATCATATTCATTGTTATGATATCATATATGGTTCACTTATGACTTTATATTACCCGTTCTTTTGTAAATTCCATGTTAAAGAGAATTTTGGGTAAAATCGTTTCATTTATCATAGGTGTTTGGACTTGTTGTTCTTGACATTATTATTACTTATATCATGATTTAATTACTTACAAAATATAAAACATGATTTATATATCATATATATTCAGTATATATATATATATAATAGACAGATAAATGAAATGAAACACACCGTTCATGGAGACGGTAGTCCGTATGTACGCATGAACGTTGTTTTCCTTTCCTTATTGTCTTGAATGGAAGTAATTAGATGACATAAATATATATATACATAAATCCAGTAGATTTAACATGTCATATATTCCATTATTATTCATTATATATACTTTATAATCATTCTGGAATGGTTAACATGGATAATGAATCTCATCGCGTTGTGGAGACGGTAGTCCGTACTTACGCACGAGCGATGATATCGTTCCCATGGTCGTGGAATTTTGTTGAAGTGTATGTATACTATTTCAGTATCAATATAACTTTATAATAATCATATATAGTTACTCATTACACCATTATACCCATCCAATTAAGGTGGTGGCGGAAAATAGATTACACCACGGCGTGGAGACGGTATTCCCTACGTACGCACGCGCGGTGATTTCTTTTTCCGTAGGATGGATAGATGGTGAAAGAGGGTTGTTTCATACTTATAATAACATATCATTATATGAGTGATACTGATGTTATTACTTCATAATGAAACAACCTAAGAAGAATAAGTGGAAGAAGAAATAAAGATGAAAGAATCGGTAACGGACATTACCTCTTCTTTGAAGTGCTTCTTTGAGACCTCCTTATACGGCACTAAAATGGGTCTTTGAAGAAGAACAGAACCTCTAGGATGTTTCTAAGGAAGTTTAGAAGAGAATTTGGCAGGGTTTGGCTGAGATTGAAGGCTCAAAGTTGTGTGAGGAAGAGAGGGAGGAGGTGCCCTTTTATAAGGGAGGAGAGGGGCTCCTTTGGAAAAACTAAAAATATTATTTTATTATAAAGTAATGTTCGGTTTTAAATAACTCAAAATTGATTTATTTCGAGGATAAGGTGGGGATGAGTCGAAATCCTCTCATCCAATAGAATTTAGACAATTTTAGGTTCCTATTTTAACCTTATCATTTAGATTTAACATTAAGTTAAATAATTTTACTTTTATCGTGTCTTCTTGTGTTCTTACACTATAAGGTTAATAAACATACTATAAGAAGCCAAACGAACCCCAATTTGTTTATTATTAATATATATAACCTTATCAATTTCATTTGGCCGAACCTTAGATTTTTAGGAATAAAATAACAATTAATAATATAATATTTGTTTTAAAAACTATTTTGTGTCAATTTTGACACTATTTAGTATTTGATATTTGTGAAAATCATAACAGAATGATAAGTTCGAAAAAAGTTAATTAAATCAATACTAACATGTCATATTAACCTAGGAAATTAGTGTAATTCATAAAAAGTCTTAAATTACATTTATTTTGGTATTTATAACATCAATTATGTCAATATTTCATTAATAAGATAATTACCGCATCATCTTTGTGTCATAAATAAATTATATTATTTGATGTCTAAAAATTAAAAATAAAATACCATTATGTAGTAAATAGTTTTAGATTACTTATGAATATTTAAAATCGAATTTATATTATGTATAACCCTATATTAAAAATGTTTTAGTAAATAAACTTTTATTTTAACTCTTTTAACTCTTCTTTGAATTAAATAATAATAAATGTCCTAATCTAATTCAAGTGGGCCTAAATGGTCATATTTTATTCCTAAGTTTGTTTTTGGTCGAATTAAACTTGTCCAATAGAATTAGGACATGTGTTAGGATAATAATAATATCATTTCTACCCTTAATTACCCTATTTACATTTAACTGTGGTAAAAAATAGTAAAAAGTTACTATTCACCAAAAAAAATAATTTTCATCTCATTGAACCACATTTACTTACTGACATCAACCGTGTCTCTCGGTTTTTTGAAATTCCACTCACAGAAGCGGTAAAATTAAGTTTTATGAAAAATTTAGTTTTTTAACTACCACTTAGAGGTGTCACTATTCATCAAAAATTGAATGTTTTCAGAAAAATGCCAAAAATTAGGCCTAAGCTATATTTGATATTATGAACTCAAAAATGATTTCTATTTTACCAAATTCAAAACATATCAGTTGCATTAATTAATTTAAAAAATTAATTCCTGTCGTCAAAACAAAAGGCGTGTTTTTAAGAGATAATAACTATCAAAAGATTGACACTTGTTTATAACTGGTTTAAATCTGAAATTACATCCAATGACCAACATTGTATTAAATTGTAAAAATATATTCTAAATATACTTTAAAACCACTCAAATTAATAATTTATCACTATTAATTATTTCGATTGAAAAAGTTGTTTTTAATTAAAATTTAGTAATTTTCACTATTCATCAAAATATGAAAGTTATCCGAAAATCACCAAAATTTCACCCCAAGCTAATTGTGATATTCCAAATCCAAAAATGAATTTCATTTTGAAATATAAAATTTACAAAATTTTAAAAAGTGGTTATTACTATTTATAACTGCTAGTTTTAATAATATTTTAATAGCATATCATTGTTTAGCGAAACTTGGTGTTGCGTACAACACACGCTATCGTGGAAGGTCGTGATTGCGTGTAATTCAAGCCAGGTCAGAGATATGTGTTGTGAAAGCTCCTTTTGGTTTAGCGTATAACACAAGACATTAATGAAATTAAAAAGAATATTTTTCATAAAATCTCGGGGTGTTACATTCTACCCCACTTAAAATGAATTTCGCCCTCGAAATTCATCAGGGTTATAAATGGTTTACTATTATAAAGTTTATTTAATCTAAACCCACATCGTAAAAAGGAATACCAAAACCAATTTTTAAAAACAAAAGTATGAAACGTAATGGTCACCCAAATAAACTAATCACTGGGTTTCCACATAGGTGAAAATATGCATATGGAAGAGAAATCTAATCATCATGATCTGATGGAGAGTGGTAGAGAACATGGCTATGGAAAAGCTAGCAATCACAAAGCCATAAATTTGTGATGATCTAAGGTACCATCTGATTAATCAGATATAAGAGCACTAGGAAAACATTTTTGGTTTTCAAGATTGTTTCCCTAAAGTTGAAGAATTTGAATTTGAATAAATACTTACATTATTTTGGTAAAATCTTACTGTTGTTTGTGCCTTGAATAATTTCCACTTCATCTCTTAAATAAATGAAGTTGAATTTGTTATTCATGAAGTGTTAGCAGATCATGTGATAGAATGACATGTCATTCCATCTGTCTCAAACAAAAGGTTAGCAAAAGTTATTAAATATACATAAGTCATTCTATAGTGAGATTAATCATATATGGTTCCTAAAATAGACTTATACTTCATATATCATACATCTTAATATAATAAAACTAGTTTCTACTAAACAGGGACTTCCTGTAGGCCAGTGGTAGGCGATAAACACCAGTCGCACTTCGGTTGTGTGTTCGATTCCCACAGCCTTGTCCGACGCGATGGGCTGTCGCCCATCCTGGTGGTTGTCCTTTTTCTAAAACTATATTACTATAACATCCCATCAATAATATCGAAAAAAAACTTTTATCCTTAAACAATAATAACTTATGTCCAACATAATCCATTCCAATATTTAGTCTTATCCATAATACTGCAGTCCACTCTCATAACATAGTGAAAACGATTACGAGAGATTTAATACCATAATTGATCCCCATATATCATAAGATATGTTTTGTTGGTCACATTCCAAACATTCAAAGTCCTTAATCATGTATTCTCTTGAATACCCATTGAACCTTAGTGAAAACATGAATGCAGTTAAAAGTTAACACCTTCCACATACCAAAATCCTCAAAACTCTATATACTCAAACCATGATATCACTTAGTCCTTATATCAATCATGAGCTCATGAATACTGTCAAATATTTCATTTTCTCGTTTTCCCTTCATTATGCGCATATCATTCTTTTTCCAAAAATATCTCAATCACTTTCCATGGTTACTAGTACCATAAAATTATTGAAAACCACAATAGACCAATACATAAATATTCCAATATTCCACGATACTATATACAACACTATTTTGGAATCCCATTACATAAACACTTAATCATTCCACCACATCGTTGTCATATTCAACATCTCCAATAGTGATCGCATGTGACTTCCCTTTTTTCCTTTGCCTTAAGTGGTTGCTCATGTTGATCATCACTAACCCTTTGATTAGGGAATATATTAGCATAATGCCCCATTTCCTTGCATTTGAAGCATTGAAGTGTTGGTGGTGCGTTCTCTGCAGTCTTTTCTTTATTCACATCATTAGAAACCCTTTTTCCATTACTTTGACACTCAGTTGCTCGATGACCTTCTTTTCCACACTTCAAACATATTCTAGTCCCTTTAAGACAATCTCCACCATGCTTCTTTCCACACTTTGAGCATAAGGAAACATTCATCTTCTTTTCACCATTATTCTGAGATTTCTCCTTGAACTCCATCTTTCGTTTCTTGTCAAAACCATGAGATGGATATGTAACACCAACTTCTTTTTCTACCTTGATAGCACAACGCACAATTTCTTCATAGCTACTGAAGTCTCTTATAGCTAATGGCCTTACAAGGCTTGGTTTTAAGCCACTGAAAAATCGATCAACTTTACTTTCAGGTTGGATGATAATGGCAGATGCATACCTTGCAAGTCCTGTAAAATTCGCTTCGTATATACCAACAGATTCATCATCCTTTTTCTTTAGTTCAAGAAACTCCTTATCCATCTTTGTTCTATGAACATGAGGTATGTACTTATTGAAAAATAAGTTCTTGAACACATCCCATTCCATGGACTCAATTTCATCTATTTGCCTCGTATTCTTGATAAGATTCCACCATTGATCAGCTTCACCTTCCAAACGATATACTGATAAGATGACTTTATCATGTTCAGAACATTGAAGAAATGAAAATATCTATTCAGTGGTACTGATCCATTGTTCAGTAACAAGTGGATCAGAAGACCCACTGAACGAAGGTGGACGTTGCCTCATGAAGGACTCAATAGAATATTGTTCCCTTATCTACTCATTTGGAAGTCCATAATGATTCATAGCTTGTGTAAGTATAGCAATGAGATTTTTCACTCCATCTCCCATAACATTTGTTTGTTCAGGAGGACAATCATTGCATTGTTCATTGCATTGATCAACATGGTTCCTTCGGGTTCCATCCATCGTCTAAAACCCAAAAACAATAGTGTGAGAGGAAAAAATCATGATAGGGAAAACAACATAATAAAGGGGGAGTACCCTCAATATCTAACATTTTAGGATAAATTCTAAGATCGTTAGTGCAATTCTAGGACTATAAACTATACGTATACTTAACCTTAGAGACATACCTATACATACCTTAGAAATATCTCCAGGGATCTCACTAAAGTTCCCACATCCTAGTTTCCAAAGGTTGACTAAACCTTTCCTCTGATACCAACTGTAGAGACCCGAAGCCTGACGTACATAGACATTACATTACTTTTGCGGAATACTTAGTACATAAAAAAAACACACACACACAAGGATCGTAATAGTTTAGTGTCTTTGGAAACTCGGAATATAATCTTCTAATCGTGGTGAAAGATCTTCAACATCTCCCATAATGATCTTCCTTTTTTTTACCTAAAACCTTTCTTTATATCCTGGGGAAAAGAAAACATAAAATGGTGAGCTCAAATTCTCAGTATGGGTAAACAATAGAAATATAAATCACATCATATTCATAAGAACATAACATTTTGGAAATCTTAACCTGCAAAAGAGAGCATAATTTCATAACATGGGATAAATCATGGTAGTGAAATGTAATCACAATAATCATAACTTAAAACATGAAACTTTGTGGCGTACACACATAATCATAGAGAATCATTTCTTGTTAGTCAAGACTCATTTCCAAGACTATCTTAGTGGACAAAGTCCCTTTCTGAACCGAGTCACCCTCGTTTCAGTCCTGTTTCACCGAACTGGTATAACCTACCGTTCCAGCCATGTCTATCTCATGAGATATAAAGTCTTTACCCAATTAATTGGAGGGAGATATAGGTCCCACCCATCTTATAATTATACCATTCTTATGTGTGCCACAAAATCATAAATCATACATCATTACATAACCCGTGTAATAAAAATGGGAATCTTAAACATCATGACATCATAAAACAATTCATATACGATAGAGGAATTCATAAAAATAATTCAATCACAACAGAATCAAATCAATGTAATAATAGGGATAAAAACAGAACCCTTTATTATCTTAGATGGAAAATAATTTTGATAAAACACTTTAACTTCATTCTTGAGGAAAATATCCTTTCTACTTCAAAAACACTATTCCTTTCTTAACATGTCATAGAATTTTAAACTAAAAGAAGTTGATTAAAAATAAACTTGAAAAATTTTAAAGGAAGCTTCTTGGAAATAATTCTTTAAAAATCCTTTCATGTCGTATAAGTTAAAAAAAACATTCTTTGTACTTTTGTCGGAAAAGTAAAAAAGTACCTCATACGAAAAACGACAAAAGATTCCATTCATATTCTTTTCTAAAAAATCACCGAAGGGTAAAATTGGATTTAAACAATTGTAGGTGGATGGAAATGATATTACATATTCAGGAAACATGGATGTGGATGATAAAATACACCCCAGTAAATACTAAAGTATAAACAATCTTGGATAAAAATGAGATTGTGATATTTCCCTTACCTTATGTCTGATATGATTTGTACGTATCTGAACCTCCTGTATAATGATTTAAATAATGTCATTAACTTATTACAGATTCATATTCATTGTTATGATATCATATATGGTTCACTTATGACTTTATATTACCCGTTCTTTTGTAAATTACATGTTAAAGAGCGTTTTGGGTAAAATCGTTTCATTTATCGTAGGTGTTTGGACTTGTTGTTCTTGACATTATTATTACTTATATAATGATTTGCTTACATCCAGAATATAAAACATGGTTTATATATCATATATATTCAGTATATATATATATATATAATAAATAGATAAATGAAATGAAACACACCGTTCATGGAGACGGTAGTCCGTACGTACGCATGAACGCTGTTTTCCTTTCCTTATTGTCTTGAATGGAAGTAAGTAGATGAAATACATATATATATACATAAATCCAATATATTTACCATGTCATATATTCCATTATTATTCATTATATATACTTTATAATCATTCTGGAATGGTTAACATGGATAATGAATCTCATCGCGTCGTGGAGACGGTAGTCCATACATACGCACGAGCGATGATATCGTTCCCATGGTCGTGGAATTGTGTTGAAGTGTATGTATACTATTTCAGTATCAATATCAATTTATAATAATCATATATAGTTACTCATTACACCATTATACCCATCCAATTAAGGTGGTGGCGGAAAATAGATTACACCACGGCGTGGAGACGGTATTCCGTACGTACGCACGCGCGGTGATTTCTTTTTCCGTAGGATGGATAGATGGTGAAATAGGATTGTTTCATACTTATAATAACATATCAGTATATGAGTTATACTGATGTTATTACTTCATAATGAAACAACCTAAGAATAATAAGTGGAAGAAGAAATAAAGATGAAAGAATCGGTAACGGACATTACCTCTTCTTTGAAGTGCTTCTTTGAGACCTCCTTTTAAGGCACTAAATGGGTCTTTGAAGAAGACCAGAACCTCTAGGATGTTTATAAGGAAGTGGAGAAGAGAATTTGGCATGGGTTGGCCGAGCTTGAAGTCTCAATGTTGTGTGAGGAAGAGAGGGAGGAGGTGCCCTTTTATAAGGGAGGAGAGGGGCTCCTTTGGAAAAACTAAAAATATTATTTTATTATAAAGTCATGTTCGGTATTAAATAACTCCAAATTGATTTATTTCAAGGCTAAGGTGAGGATGGTTCGAAATCCTCTCATCCAATAGAATTTATACAAGTTTATGTTCCTATTGTAACCATATCATTTAGATTTAACATTAAGTTAAATAATTTTACTTTTACCGTGTCTTCTTGTGTTCTTACACTATAAGGTTAATAAACTTACTATAAAAAGCAAAACGAACCCCAATTTGTTTATTATTAATATATATAACCCTATCTAAGTCATTTGGCCGAACCTTAGATTTTTAGGAATAAAATAACAATTAATAATATAATATTTGTTTAAAAAACTATTTTATGTCAATTTTGACACTATTTAGTATTTGATTTTTGTGAAACTCATAACAGAATGCTAAGATCGAAAAAAGTTAATTAAATCAATAAAAACATGTCATATTAACCTATAAAATTAGTGTAATTCATAAAAAGTCTTAAATTACATTTATTTTGGTATTTATAACATCAATTATGTCAGTATTTCATTAATAAGATAATTACTGCATCATCTTTGTGTCATAAATAAATTAAATTATTTGATGTCTAAAAATTACAAATAAAATTCCATTATGTAGGAAATCTTTTTATATTTCTTGTTAATATTTAAAATCGAATTTATATTATGTATAACCCTATATTAAAAATGTTTTAGTAAATAAACTTTGATTTTAACTCTTTTAACTCTTCTTTGAATTAAATAATAATAAATGTCCTAATCTAATTCAAGTAGGCCTAAATGGTCATATTTTATTCCTAAGAGTGTTTTTGGTCGAATTAAACTTGTCCAATAGAATTAGGACATGTGTTAGGGTAATAATAATATCATTTCTACCCTTAATTACCCTATTTACTTTTAACCGTGGTAAAAAATAGTAAAAAGTTATTATACACCAAAAAATTATTTTCATCTCATTGAACCACATTTTACTTACTGACATCAACCGTGTCTCTCGGTTTTTTGAAATTCAACTCACAGAAGCGGTAAAATTAAGTTTTATGAAAAATTCAGTTTTTTGACTACCGCTTAGTGGTTTCACTATTCATCAAAAATTGAAAGTTTTCAGAAAAATGCCAAAAATTAGGCCTAAGCTATATTTGATATTATGAACTCAAAAATGATTTCTATTTTACCAAATTCAAAACATATCAGTTGCATTAATTAATTTAGAAAATTAATTCCCGTCGTCAAAACAAAATGCGTGTTTTTAAGAGATAATAACTATCAAAAGATTGACACTTGTTTATAACATGTTTAAATGTGAAAATACATCCAATGACCAAAATTGTATTAAATTGTAAAAATATACTCTAAATATACTCTGAAACCACTCAAATTAAAAATTTATCACTATTAATTATTTCGATTGAAAAAGTTGTTTTTAATTAAAATTTAGTAATTTTCACTATTCATCAAAATATGAAAGTTATTCGAAAATCACCAAAATTTCACCCTAAGCTAATTTCGATATTCCGAATCCAAAAATGAATTCCATTTTGAAAAATAAGATTTACAAAAATTCAAAAAGTGGTTATTACTATACATAACCGGTAATTTTAATAATATTTTAATACCATATCGTTGTTTAGCAAAACTTGGTGTTGCGTACAACACACGCTATCGTGGAAGGTCGCGATTGCGTGTAATTCAAGCCAGGTCAGAGATGTGTGTTGTGAAAGCTCCTTTTGGTGTAGCGTATAACATAAGACATTAATGAAATTAAAAAGAATATTTTTCATAAAATCTCGGGGTGTTACAAGTAGGTAATTACCTTAATAAAAAAATATTATTATATTTAATATACTGAGGTTATTATATAATAATGATTTAATAATAATTTAAGAAGGATGAGAATGAAATAAAATTAAACATTTACTGAAGAACATTACCTCTTCTTCGGGTATCATGCTTAGGTTTGCACCAGAATCCTTCATATGATAACTTTATGTAAATAATAGGGATTATAGGATGAGTGGAGGGAATTTGATAAGTTATTTTGGAAGTTCATGGCTGAACTAAAGAGGATTGATGTTTTTAAGAAGATTTGAGAGGGGTGGCCTTTTAGAAGTGGATTCAATGGAATACTTGTAATGTTTTGGAAGAAAAATGTTTAACCACTTTTTTTATATAAAAAAAAGTTAAAAATTGTCCATTATAGAAACCTATAATACATAAGGTCAACATATGACTAGAAAAATGGCTTTAAAAAACCTGTTAAGTCATTTTTACCCTTATCCTCTTAGTTTAACTCCTCAGAAAATTCATTTTTATCTTAACTATGGTAATTAAATTAAATTTTTTTCATTATTCATTTTCATCACAAATTATGATCAACATTTTATAAATTATAAATTATTATTACTCTAAATATATATTTCATTTTTTAAAATTCAATTTATATAAGTGGATAAATTTTAATTTAAATTTAATCCTGCAGATGTGACGAGAAAGTGGGTTTCTAATGAGAAAATGTTTAGAAGTTTACAAATTTTTTATATCAAAACTCAATATGAAAATGAAACAAATAGTGCATATTATATTAATTTTTAAATAACTGAACCAGTTTTAATACAAACCGAATTTAAAATATTATATAACTTTCTAAATAATTCAAATTTAAAGGTGGATTTTATTTAAAATTCAGTATTTTCATTATTCATTAAAAAGTGATATTTTTTTGGAAAAACCCAAACAATAACCCTTAAATAGTTCTAATATAATGATTTCAAAAATGAATTTAATTTTTCCAAATTAATTTTTTAAAATTGTTAAAAATTAATTTAAAATTATGTGTGTGAAGAGAAACGAAAAAATATTTTAGAAAATAAACATATTTTCAAAAAAAATAAAAATTCTTTTAAATGATTGTTACTTTATTCAATATCAAAATTTATCTATTATGTTGTTATTTTTTAATTTTATATTACTATTCATATCATCCAATTAAATGGATAGTTTAGAATGGTATACTATAATACTGATCATTTACACTCAGGGTTGTGTATTCTATAGGCTATTGAAGGGATAATAATTAATTAAATTTATTTCATTGGTCATTAAGTTCAATGTTGCATGTCTCATATGATATCAAATAAAATTTATTATTTTATAATTTTGGGGTGTTAAATTCTCCCAAAATTAAGTCAATTTGTTCCTCAAAATTTAAACAAGATCTAGCTAATCAAGGGATTGATAAATTCTTTTGATGAAACCCCACAACATAAAAAAGTGTTAATAAAATATCATCTTAATAAGATATAAAGCTAAGTTAATATGTAATTTGAAATAACTCATAAATATATCTCTAATTATGAGAAAATTGGTTTCATTTGAATATAAGGTCATGGAGAAAATCATAAATAATTAAAGACCCATTGGGGGTATTAATCACAACCATGTGATTGATCAATGGAATGTTAATGGACTAAAACCAAAAACACATAATGATTTAAAAGACCATATAATTATTTGGATATGAATGTAATAGGGAAATTTTTTTGTTTCATTATAATTTTCTAAAATATGAGGAAATCATTTACATTATATTAATATAATTAAACATGATTACTCTATATGTTTTTATTTTTTAAGAACAATTTCATCCATTGATTGTACTTTGATCAATTTATAATTCCTCACTTACTCCAAGAAACAAATATCTCAAAAGAATATTTTAGGCCTTAATCACTAAAATTCAATTTTAATGGATCACAATTCCCGAATTTCATGTGAAGTATTTCAATATATATCTAACAATTTTCCAAATCCAATATAGTTAGAACACGTTATTCAATTTAATACATTATTTGGTTAAACTCAATAGTGACACCACTGGTTCATCGTTAATATTTATTTATCAACTAATTTTACTAAAAAAATATTACTTATTTAGGTGGACTTCAAGTAGGACAGTGGTAGGTGCTAAACACTTACCATCCTTATATTGTGGGTTCATTCCCCATGGCCTTGTTTGATGTGATGGGTTTTCACCCAACATGTGGTTTATAATTTTTCTAAAACGATATTAATATAATTTCTCTAACATTCCCAAAAAAAATATGATGGACATCCTTGAAATAAAATTAATCCTAAAAAAAATTTTACAAATTATTTAAATACTACTTATTTTCCACCTCAAATTCAAACAATTATATTTGTATTTCAGTCATAAAGAATTAAAATACATTTAAAAATATTCCAATAAAATGTAAATTCATTATTCCTCAAATTATTTTTCCATTATTACAAATGCATACCAAAAATTTCTCATAAATTATTCTTAATCGAGGTAGAAAAACATCATATAAAACATGAAATGGGTTTTTAATACATTCAAATTATGATCATCCTTGATATCATAAACCCATGATTGTATCCATAACACTTAAGATAAAGAATAAATATATTCTTCTAAAATTTTACACAATGATTATATGATTCATTATTCTTATACCAAAATATCATTGATAAAAATAATTCTAAAATTTATTTTTTGAATCCCAATACATAAATAATTAAACTATTTATTTTTGACATATTTCATTCCTTGTTATTGTGTTATAAATTTATAAGATTTCATTAACTTAGATAATTTTCAGGATCTCTACATTTATAATAATGAACTATAAATGTTTCCCATGGATGAAATTTATTTCCATCCATTGTTCTCTCTATTTTTCTTCATAATTATTTTCTTTATTCCCTTTTTTTCTACACATCAGTAATTTTATTATTCCATTGAGACATATTCTAGGGTGTATCCTTCCAAATTTCATTCATGATGGAAATCAAGCCTTATTTTCTCTATGGACTCCATTAGTTGAGCTCTTATAGAACTCAATCTTTATCTTTTCCAGTGATTATGAGTGTTTTTTAATGTATATATTATCAATCACATTTCAGGACAACTGATTAGGCATAATCAAAATATGAATCACTTCAATCGTCATCCAATTTGGATAATCATAGTTGCCACATTATCTTTAATGTTCAATGTTAACATGATTATTTTGGGTTCCATCCATTGACTAACAACAAAAATTTATAGTGTGAACAATATTAATCATAGTGGGAAAAACATGTAATTATTTATAGAATATATAAATTATGACACATTATTTTCAATATATGAAACATTAGGTTAAAACATGGTTATTCATTATCATAATCTATTCAAATCCATTAAAATGGTTTGTAAAGAAAATTCTAATTATCCTAATCATATCCGCTAGGAGTGTCAAACTAGGTGCATAATATGAAGAATTTTCATCCACCCACTTCTTTAAAACTAAGGAATTCTAATGGTTTAGAACATTATTATATGACCTATAATGGTTGGTATCTCTTATTAAAATAGTTCTATGAACCGTGGGGATTATAGGAATTGGTATAGGGTTATACCAATATTTTTATTTGAAACCATTGGTATTGCTCAAATCCAAATTTGAATAACCGTCGTTTGAAGTAAACAATGGGATAAATCTATACCAATAGTTCTAAAAACCATGGGTATAGATTCCTATACAAAAATGATGTATGACAAAAGTTCTATAAACTAATTATACAACTTCCTATCATAATTTACCGATGCAGCACCATCTAGAACCTCTCATAGAACCTATAAATAAATTACAATCCATCGTACGCATTTAATGTAGTACAATTATAATATATTTAGAATATAATAATATGATTATAAATAGGTTTCAACCATTTATAATAATATAACATAAAAATAATGTCTACACCATCAATTAGTTTTAGTCATTAAAAATCATCCACATGTGTCAATTTTTTATCAAATCCAAAGTGGAGGGAAACAATATCTACCTCATTGACACTAGTGTCATCATAATAATAACCAACATCATTATCATCATCTTCACCAGAAGAACTAGTATCATCATTATCATCATCATTATCATCACCACCAGTACTATCATCACTTCTACCACCATTAGGATTCTCATTAGAATCACTCTGTGAATCATATAAGGATTGCATTGTTTATATACATGAATTAGAAACATTAGTATACTCTAATAGATGTTATAGAAATATATCTATTATATCTATTAAAAACTATTCAATGACTAGTTTTCCTCTTTTACCATCCTCTATAGATATTGTTTTGCCTCAGTTGCTTCTACATGAGTATGTTTTATCTTGGTAATGTGAGGTATTTTAGGGGAACTTGATGAGGCTCAATACATAGTGGGGATGATGATTTTATAATGTCAACCTCAGACTATCCCCTAGTGAACCTCGCCTAATACTGATCACAAATGATCATTTAGACTGAATATTTATTCCTCTTTCTTATCGAGATCCTATAGGGAACACTTTTTAAGATATAAAAAAGGTATTTAATTAAAAATTACAATCGAAATTTTAAATATCAATTAAATTACTTACAATATTTTCTCTTGTATGTTCAATTATATCACTTCCATCCCTTTTCCTCCTACTCGAAAAAATAATTCTTCTCACGCCATACGGCCTTTGATGCCTAATTTCCCGTTATCCAAATAAAATTGATTACTATAATAGTTAATTATTGACTAATATAAAATTCAAAAACAAAACCAAGACAAGTTCAATTGTGAAGACATGTGATATTAACTACCTACCCACATCATGTTAAAACTTTCCCATATTAGATTAAAATATAGTTGTGAGTCACTATGTTGTATTAAGATTATTTCACACATAATATTAATATGAAAGGGAATGAATCTACATAAGTCTTTGTAAAAGTAATGATCAAATGGGAAGCTTGGATAAAGAGGAAGCTCTGTTAGATTAATAATATAGTTACTATATCATTTTATACTTTAAAATTTAATCTATAAAAGAGTTCAATGCAACCTAGAATGAATTAAAATTTTACCAGTTTAATAAATCCATAAAATAAAGAAGCATACAACTAGATTATAAGCTATAGTTCATAAATGGAAACTGTATCAGTTAATTTCATGGCCTATATCCATCAGTCGTTTCTAATTATTAACTAACTAGTTATAATTCTATAATTAATAAATTAAAACCATATCAGTTATGTGCATGTTCTATATCCATCAATAAGCATAATAGTTTGAAACTGCACACAAAGGGGGAAAAAGGAATTATCATATCTCTCATGAAGAAATAGTTTATAAGAATTCTCTTTCTTCACATCCTTTCAATTATTGGCATTTCTTTCATTTGAAGATAAATATAAATTTAATTAGAAATTTAATACTACTAAAATAACATAATCAATACAAACCAATTTTTATGCCAAACATGGGTATTATATAGCTTTCTCTTATATGGTTATTACTATCCAATTATATTTCTGTTATGTTATTTTTTTATTTGGGTACATGCTTATTTTCATAATTTAGTAATTTGGTACATTATTTTTCATGTTATTCATTCATTTGGTAACTTGGTCATTTGTTCAATTAGTTAGAGTATTTTTCGTATTTTTTGTTGTTTTCAGTTTAGTCATTTTCATTGATGATGTTTCATTCAGAAATGATTTACATCCTTTTGTTTATTTATGGGTCAGATCTTTTATCATATTTTGATATTTAGAAATTTGTCTTGATTTTTTGGTTTATTTTATGTTAGTTCATTTTGTACCAGTTGGGGTTTTTTATTTGCATCATTTTTATGTAATTTTATTTTCATAGTTATATATTTTAGTTTATTCTGGAAAATTTTATTTTGTTCACTTCGGTTTTGCTCATTTTTTGGTTTGATCATTTGGTCAATCATTGGTTTGTGTAATATTTGAGTGAGTTTTTTTGGGTTAATTAATTTATTTAATTTTTGGTTTATGTAATTTTTGGTCTGTTCATTTGGGCATTTGTTCATTATTTGGATAGATAAAGTGGTTTTATTGGGTTTTGGTATTTGGTTAATTTTGCGCTATATCATTTTATTCATTTTCTGTTATATCTTTTTAGTTTATGTTATTTTGTTCATTTTTGGGTTATATATTTTTTATGTTAGGTTATTTGATTTATTTTTTGTTAGATCATTTGGTTTATTTTTAGATTATTTCTTGTTTTGTTACATAATTTTGTTCACTATTGTCATTTTATCATTTTTATGTTTTGGGATTAGTTCATATGATCGATTGTTCATTTTACTTTTTAGTTTAATTATTTTTTTGTGTTATGTTATTTATTAACTCAAAATTGGTAAATTTGGGGTTAGGTTATTTGATTTGAACAATTTTTTTGAATAAATAAGTTCTCAAATGTGGCACTTGAAGAATGATACATTCATCAAAGCATGATTTTAATTCTAGAATGATTACATTGACATATATTTATTGAGTTAAATTAAAATCAATGAAGATGGTATTTCTATTTTTCAATGGAAGTATATTAGGAGGAGCAATGTTAGCATAACTTGGAGGGAGTAGGATGACTAAATTAAAGCTATAAATTATATATTAAAAGGGAATTTCTAGACTTCTTTATTGATGTTTCATTCTAGATTTCAATTTTAAGACTATGTGAGTTTTTAGGACTTTTTTAAGAATTTTTATATAGGTATAAAGCATTTTTATGACTATTTATATTTTTCTAATTTTTAAAAACCCAAATAAGATAAAATGACTAATTAAAGCTGGTATGATCTTATTTAATTAAGGTTATTTTTTAAATGGACTATAGGAAATTATATCTAATAAGATTATATACATTACATAAAAACTACTTATTACAACTAGTTTACAGGTTACAAAAATGAAATTAAAATAATTGAATTTGAATATAATGAACCTTAAAGACTCAATTTTATCTAAGATGAATGAAATGGGGCACATATGGTTGCATAAATAATATAATTAGTCTATTGAAAAATAAAAAAAATCTCCCCAAAGTTTGACCAAATTGTTATTGATAACATCTCAAAACAACAAGCATACAGTTATGAAAAATCCAGGAAACAAGAACTCCTAAGAAAAAAAAGATAATTGGGTCATTGGATGAACTATTATAAGTTTGGGAATAAGAAACTCAATTGTTGGGATTATTATTCAGTATTTTTTGAAATCTAGAATACTCAATTTAAGTCCACTCTCAATATTAAAAATCATGAAGGATGTATAATATAAGGACCCCAGCAAATATTAACTTCATTAAGTAAATCCCTTATAATTTATTTAAAATATAAATATAGATATAATTTATATCTATATTAATGTACAGAGTGCCTCTCATGATTTGGATTTGTATTAAACCCCATTGGGTACATATACATCATTGAATCCCTATTCATTTCATTTTTTGGTGATTCTAAAAAAACTATAAATATAATAGATATTTAATTTTCAATAAAAATAATTAAATATTTATAGTAACTTAAACACATTAATATTCTAATAGACTATCATTTATTAGTATTTTATTGTTGTACAGTTGTTAAATATTGGTACACCCACTAAATTAGAGCCGAATCTACTCTTCCAACCAACATATATCACAAGTGTATATGATTTCCATAACTCCCTAATATCTATAAACCACGTGACCTTAACATATTCACCATTAGGAATGTTAAATCGACTCTCCAAAAAAATGTAAATTCATATAAATACAACAATAATATAGATATTTATTTAACAAATTTTCTTACCAATAACTTCTCTCATTCCTTATGCTTGATTTCATTGTTGATATGTCATGATGTGATAATCTAAGTTATAATTATATCTTTGTGGTTGGATAAATTTTCCATAAAACATTCACATTATCTTGAATTTTAACTATAATTTTATTTTCTTCATTGTAATCTACCATTATTTGTGTTCTAAAATTATAGTATTCAAGAATCAGGGTGCACCCACATTCTATATTAGAATATCCCACATAATAAGATAAAAAATAGAATTAATTTACAATACAATAGAAAAAAATGATGTGATACAATTTGATCCAATTATAAAAATCCTAATCCATGATGATAATTACAATCTGATGAATTTGTGGGCTATCCTAGATTTGCAACCTCTGATGGATTTTCATATTCCAATGCATGCATCAGTTCATTTTCATGTAGTGGAGCGAAAGTTTAAGGTGAATAATCATTGGATCTCTGAGGGATAGTAGGGAATGGATATGGTGTAGACATGGTAGAATAAAAATATAATAGATGGGGATATATCATAGGATATGGATATAATATTTGTGGGAACATATCTTTAGGTGGTGTTGAAATGGTATGATAAGTAAAACCTAAATAATATGATGATAGAGGAATGTGTGGGAACATCCCTAAAGGCTCAAATGGAGGATGAAATGGTGTAGTAATAGGGATGTCTACTAGTGAGAAAGGGTTTGAATGGGTATGATGGGTGATCTATCTAGCTCTTGGAGCACCCCAGATTGGACCAATACTAACAGGCCGATGATAAGTAAAAACTAGTTCACATGAGTCTTCTTAAAGTATTTGATAATTATTAAGAACATGACAGTAAATGTAATGCTGATGAAAAATATTATAATTATTATTCTTGCTAAGGGAACCATAGGATGCATCCCCAGTTTGATCCTTCATTGATCTTTATTAAATAGTCACTTATTTAAAATATCATAAATATCTTTCATAATCTACATTAGAATGAAATGAATATTTTTATTAAATAATTTTATAAAAATATTTATACAACTACGAAGTCATAAGTAAAAACATAACATGTTTTAGAAACTTTAATTTGAATCAAAATAACAAATTTTCTAAAACCCCATTTTAAACCATGTTTTTCGAATTAGAATAAATGTAATTTAATATAATCAAATAAAATAATATGTAAAAAAATGTTTTTATAAACAAAAACTAAATTTTTGTAATTATAGTAGTACAAACCTGATAAACCCACATCAAGGTAAAATGAATGAATAGGTAACTAATATAGTTTTTTATATATACTACCCACCACTACTCTTGGTTCAATGTTCATTTTCAAAATTTGGAAATTTGAGTCTTAAAATGAAATATTTTCGTCAACAACAAAGGGGGTGTCAATTTTGTTAATTTCACCCCCAACATTAGGAAAAATATGTGTGTGGAGTACTTCAATAATAACAACATAATCATATCTTATATGAACATTCATATAAACCCCCAAGTTTTTTATTGATACCAAAATATATGGTTCATTAGTAGCTAGGAAGAGATTCATGTCAATAACTCTAAATACACAATCATAAATAAATTTACCATGCCACATCATTGAATCATACTATTTTCATTTCATCATAGTGACTCAGCCATGAGAGTTTTAATCTAATAAAAATATTTTCTCAACATCTCTATAATAAGAAAGTTCTTAGTATCGATTCCTGGTATTTGATACTCTAGCATAATAGTCAATTATTTCAATTATCATAACACCGTCATATTTTTTTATCATAATCATCGCTCGATCAGTTGTAACAAATTTATACCTGTTGATTATTAAATATTTCCAATTAGGAACCAAATAATAGGGACCGAAATCCAATGATATTATATCTTTAGAGATAGAGTCAAAAACTAAACTCAATAATACAAATATATGTGAATAATAAAATTGAATGAATATCAATATTTGTATTAATTAATTTAATGTTCATACCATTGATTTCAACCAAGCAGGAAACTCTTCTCTATGCAATTCTTATCTCCTTCTCAATGGAAAAGATCCATGATTTATAATAATCATTTTTTTATATTTCCTACATAAAATTACTATAAAAGATTAAGTGATAAGTGAAATTATATAGTATGAGGTAAAATATAAATATAAAAAAACTAACTTGATATAGTCTTCATAAAAATCACAATTAAACAAGACTATATGATGTACCATATCCCACACTTCAATGCTCAATATAGCCACTGAATATGACAAGATAATTCCTCCTATTTGAAGAAGAGATGGAAATTAGGGTAAATTTCCCCATACTTCTCAACATCATTTCTCAATGGCCATTTATGTCTTGTGATCACATTTGAATAATACATTGAATAAAAACTATACATTCTTGAGATTGATAAACTCTAACCATGGATCCTTCAGAAAGATTCTTGTTTTAAACATAATATTTCATTATTCCCATATTTTTTCTCATAGGATACATCCACTAAAAATAGTTCCCCCGTTAAGTGTTTTATTTGGAAGATGGACTATTAAATACGGCAAGCAATTGAGCAATGATGGAGAAATTTTTTTTTAACTCACACAAAATTAATGGTTCCACTTAATTCATATTTATAAAGAAGGACTTCTATATCCTTCTATAAAAATGTCTTTATAAAAATGGTGCATGTAAATCACCTTCACCCATAAATTATTGGATAGTAAATAAAATATTTCTATTGTAATCAATTAATGAAGAAGGATGTGATAATCATAAGTTTTTAAGGATTTTAGTTTCAACTCCATTCTATTGACTCATTTAGATATGTTTCTGGAATATCCATTAGAAACCGTGATATTCTCCAATAATTCCAAAAATTGAATTTTCCCAAAAGGTATAATCACATAAGAATCCTGCGGAACATTCCATTTGTTTTCACTAATATACACATGATGCAGTCCTAATTGAATACCCTAATACATAAAGCCCAATTGAGATAATAATTTATATTTTCTTTTTCCCTTATTATTCATAAGAATTTAAATAAACATTTCACATATATTTTTCTCAATTATCCTTAAATATATAAAATGACGTAACAAATTGGTATACCCATATAGAATCTCAAAAAAGAATATTTTATTTTTAAAAATTTATGTGGATTCAGAATCAACATTATTGTTATTTTTAGATTTAATTTGACCTTTCATTAGTGAAAAAATAACATCTTTAAATTAATTTAGTTTACTAGTTCCTAACATATTTTTACATGGTTGTTCAGTGTCAACAGTATTATCAAACCTCTTTAAATTCATCATGTATTTATGATCAATTTGAATGTTTTTTCATTCCCGGTAGAACTAGAACTATGATGATATTTACTTATTGTAGATCATGTATTTTGTATTAAATTATGACTTGATAGATTTCCCTTCAAGATCTAACTATACATCATTTCATATAATGGAAGTCGTTTCTTGCCTATAGAAGGGCATCACAGATCTGAAATATATTCATTAAAGTATTGAATGTGATCACACCATAACCCATATGTACTTAAACTCTATTATTAATGGTTGAATGTACAAGTATATGTCATAGCCTGGATTATAAGGTCTATATTTTAGTATAATAATGAATGTTTAAGGTTTTTTCATACACATAAAAAGTGGAAGATTAAAAATGTTAATAAAAGTTTTCCATGTGTATGAGATTTAAGAATATGACCATGCGGATTAAAACCATCACAAAATAGACCCAACCTAACATTAAATACATCGTCTGAAAAAAATAAAGTTAATATCCATAAAAAAATTTCCATTCTAGTCAATCATTATGATTAACCATCTCATCATTATCTTTAATTCCCTCAGCATCATTTCATGGCATATTGGTTGAAATTTCTATATATATGAATAGGTTTTGATTTCAAGGAATCAGTGGAAAATCTCAATTTCTTTCTATGGAACAAGTGATGGTGTTCCAACTAAATTTTCCTTCCATCTATATGTCTGACATTATTTATAGTCATTCATTTCTACTATTTTCTCCCAAAATAAACTATAATCTTTCAGACAAGCATGAATTTTATTAACAGAAAATCCAAGGTGATCCATTATATTCCATGTAATATAATGATTTGAGGGAATACCTACAACATAAATAAAAAACCCCTTCAAAAATGCATGAATATAATCAATGTAATTATTATAAATTCCATACATGGTTTCATATGATATAGCCACATTAAAAATTCTAAATTTTTCATATTAGTAAATTTTTGATATACGTGAGTTATGGAATCATCCAATAATTTTTTCACTCTCATCATCATCATCATCATCATTTTTTCATTATGTTTATTGATATTATTGTATTCTTCCATTATCATACTATTTCTCCCATTATGATAGAAAAATGGAAACTGATCAAATATCAAATTCTCCATACCACATTTTCTTTTTCGTTCATGGATAGTAGATTATTTTCTCATATCTCCATTTTCTAACCAAACGCAAGAGTCTGAAATCCATTTTTTTCTATGGTAGCTAACTTCTTCCCACCATAACCATGTTCTTCTAACACAATTATAACATGGAAACTATATATGTCCTCCATATGAATCATTGTTAAATGAAAAATCTATAAAAATAAAAAAATTATTTTGAAACATATTTTAAATATAATCAGTGTGATACATCCAACTTTAGTAAATTCTATTAAAAGAACAAAATTATATTCAAATCATTAATGTAGACTATAATTTAAATATTTATTAAAATGGATTTTAACATGAAATTAATCAATGTATAAAAGGTTGATGGGAAAAAGGAATAAGAGAAATAACATAAGCTATAAATGATTCCTGAAAATAACAAACCAAACTAAGTATAAGATATGTATGGAAAAACAACTATTATATAGTCCAATTAAATATTTATGTCTTTATAAAATAATTGTTTTTAAAACATAAATGTTTTTAATATCACATTAATCCAATTAAATACACTTTTCAATATGATTGAAAACATTAACTCAAGAATAACAAAAATGTGTCATCCAACATCAAAACCACAAAAACATGGTATGATAATTTCATCGAATATATACCATAATTGATATAAATAAATAATCATCCAATTAAAATATCAAATTAGTGAGGATATATACAATAACCAAAATACATTCAAAAAGTAATAAAGTGGATGTAATCCTAAATTTGTATGATATATGAAATGATATAAAAAATTTGTTAAAAAAAATTATTCAAATCTAAGTTGAAATTAAAAATGTGTCACATGTCTCCTTTAATAATCCCATATAAAATCCAATAATCATCCACTAACTCAAATAGTAACTTTTAACATCCAACATCATAGTAAATTGGGTCTACATACACATTTAGTGTTCAAAAATTGTGAAAAATATAACTTCTACTTGGATTATACTAAATTCCACATTCTTAACCACTATAATATAATTCATGCAATGCTAGTCTGAAATCAAACTACTAAAATAATAATTTTTTTTCTAAGGAATTATAAGCATCAAAAAATTCAGTGTTCATAATATCTTTGAACACATGAATGTTATCCACTTTTAAAACAAATAATCTAGTTTTTCCATGATATTCAATGAATGTTGAATATATTAAGGAATTGACATTATATTATGATTAGGAAAAGTTCCTTCTAAATAAAACTAAAATGATTATTAATGAATATCAAGATATATGGATCAAATTTTAATTCATATAGATTTGAATTTGGGATAATTAGAAATAATAATTTTAAAAAATAACCTTAAATCTAATGAACATGATTATAAAAAATGAAGATACCTTTTAAATTCTATTTCATATAAAAATGATTGAATATAAAAACTATAAAAAATTATGAATCTATAATACTATTATGATTAACTTATGTAACAAAAAATAATAATAACTAATCAGATTTTGTGACAAGAATTTGATGAAATAAAGATATATTAAAAGAATATCTCATAATAAGTTTCATATTAAGAATCATGGGTAATTAAAAAAGATATAAGGTTTGGAAACATTATATATCTTTTAGTGCATCATGTCCCTGTGACCTATATCAATGGGAGAACCATGTCTATATAGTTTATATTATATGGGAGTCCTATATCATTCGGGTTTTTTTTCATGTGGGAACCATGTCCTTATGGTTCAATTTAGGTCATAGAACCACACCCACAAATTATTTACTCCATGAGATTGACATAGGTTTAAAATAATCCACTTAATAAATAAAATCATATCAAACCCAATCTCACATAGAATAATGACTATGTATCTATCAAATGTTCCTACCAAAATTATTAATGTTCTCTCACATATATTATTCTATATAATCCCATGATATATAATAACACTATAATAGATTAATAATGTAAAAAAATTTCTACATTATTTAATTAATTAAAAAAATTATACATATTAGAAAAATTAGATTTTACTTATATAAAAGTAGCAGATAACTAAATTAACACAAACTATATAACTATTATAATCATAATTATTATGAAACATAATTAAAGTATAATCTAAATGATTTTTTTTTCAAATAATATGTAATAAACATGACTAAAAAATATCATGGTTACTTTTTCATACATTGATAAAAATAAAAACAGTATTTTGTAGAAGAGAAAAAGGACTCAGAACACACTAATTTGATGTTAAAGAATATATGAATAAAAAATAATCACTGTATAAGGGGATAAATCCAAAAAATAATTGAAATTTCCACTCACTCAATTCAATTATATTAGGGATTTTTTGTGAATGGGGGTGGTTGGGATCCTGATGTATTTATGTAAACTCTATAAAAACATTTTAAAAAAATTCGTATAACTTTACATATACCAATGGTTTGAATAAAATTCTGGTATTGACTGGATATTGGATCTCTATACCAATGGTTTATGTAAACCAATGGTATAAATACATGGTTATATCCCCATTTCCCATTAGTGACTAGGTAATAATTTGGTCAATCCCAATGTGCCCTTTTTGGAGTTATTACCCCCAGGTACCTCTATTCTAGAACCACTTACACTTGTAGTGTATAAAGAGGGATGTATTTCATGAAAATCCCACATTAGCTCTTACTTACCAAAATTAAGGATATTCCAACACTTATCCTCAATGTTTATTATAGAGTTATGTTCTCTAATCTAGGTTTTCCTTAAATCTAATTCCCAATGATTCTACAAAACCTCCCTTTAATACCATCTGTAGAATATCTTTCCCTAGTATCCCAAAGCCAATGTAATTTTTAAAACATTGGTATAAGATACATGGAATCACATCCTGAAGGGAAAAATAGATTATTATACTTGGTAAACTAGATATATACATGAGTCTTGTATTATATTAAAAAAAATTACAACGATTTTTTTGAGAATAACATTATTTATCTCTAGCACATCCTTACACAAAAATCATATTACACTTCATGGAATCCTTGGGAATGAAACCAAAATAAGGGTGATCTAAAATTCATAGTGAGGCTTATGTAAAAAAATCAAGAATCAATAAGTATAATCAATATGGAAAGGTAAATTACTAAAAACACATGACATATAATCAATAAATTGAAAAGGAATTACATCTAGAGAAAATATCAATTAAAAAAATGATGGATAAAAATTAATATGGAAACATAAATAACTGAAAACTCATTCCATTTTATCAATAACAAAAATATAATAATTTCATAAGGAATAGTAAATATGGAAAGGTATATAAAAGAAAACACATAAAGTCTTATCAATTACTGAGAATTAAATTCATCTAGAGATAATATGATTTGGAAAATTTCATATATAATAATTATTCAATCCTAATGATGGAAATAATTAATAATTTTACTTCAGTATTCCCAAGATCATTATGCCTCTACCATCAGGTTCTTTCTACAAAAGAGTTTAAAACTAATGGGTAGGAACTCATTTTACTAAGGGTAGCCAACTGATTCAACTCATGAGACTACTAATGCATCAGAGGGATGTCTATAACCAGGACCCACCCATTTCATTCATTTCAAAATAATTCATCATATATTTAATAACTAATTTAATTCATAAATAATTTTCCCAATCATCAAATATCAATATTTAGTAAAGAATATGGATTTTTAAATATTTCCCCAGATAAACTAATAACGTTCAATATAGATCAACATATGTTGAAATGATATAATGTTTATAATAAATAAATATGCATGATAACTAATACGGATATTTAGGGGAAATTTAATGTCCCCGAATCATAGGAAATTGACCATTTTATGGGAAATTTATTGATTACAAAATGAATCATGGAAGTGAATGTCAATATTATCCTTGATCAAAATAATCATAAACCATCTAGAGGAAGAATAATGATGGTATCAACCCAAGATATCTCTTGTGGTTTATATTTAAAATAAATGGTACATTTCATTGATAAATATAAATTCCATAAAAATATCATTAAAAATATTTTTATGTAAAATGTATTGTTTATTTTCAAAATCACATTATAAAATATAATTTTTTTTTAAAATACCTTTGTTTGAATATAACATTTAAAAAAGATGAATTTCAATAATATTATAAGATAATTTTTATTTAAAAATAGCCTTTTAAACATTTAGAGGAACCATAATAGAAATTGGGTCCATGATTGTAGGTAATATGTACAGGTCGTACAAGTTAAACAGAACATTCATTTCATACTTTAAAAAGGTTATTAAAGTATCTTTTTCAAAAATGACAAGAATATTCCATTAAAAATATTTTTTGAAAGTCAAAATGGGTAAAACATTCTTTAATAAATCATTTTGAAAAGGTTAAAACATTTTTTAAAACATTTTTAGAAATCATGTTTTTGGAAGAAAACATATTTCTATCAAAAGAGTGAAAAGAATATATATTTTGTTTAAAATGAATTATCAATGATTTGAAGCAAAAAAATAGTAAAAATGGTAATATTACATGAAATAATCATGAATAAATATATTATATAAAATATAATTGGATTATTGGAAAATTATCAAATAATTTCTTTCTATTGAAATTCTTGAATATAAAATTTCAATTAGAATGAGATTATCAAATAAACCCTTACAATGATCATACGGATGAAGTGATAATTAATCAGTGAATTGGTTTTGTGTATAAATGTTAAACCCAAACAAAATAATTGAAAAAATTGAAATAAAATAATCACAATTAATAACAAACATAATCATATAATATTAACAATCATGAAGAAGTAATATAACCCAATTAAAAGAAATAGATTTATGAAATTCTTTACCCACTGTTAATTTTCAATTCAAATCCTTTTGGATAAAATTTTTAATATTGAAACATAAAATTAAATTCATCATGAATTATTTGGGATATTACATGTCCATGGTTCAGTATATACCCCCCAAATAATTGAATTGGTTTATAATAGAAAATAAATCTCAATGAAATGTAAATTAAGACAAAATCCCTTTCCACCGTCTACTTTTTTGTTGAATTTGATTTAACCTCATATATATTACTTTGAAACATGTTATTAACCTATAAAATAACAATATTTTTAATGTCCCGAACCTCTCCATTCCATTAATTTGTGAAAATGCGGTGTTAGAGGTGTTCTGGGAGGTTAATGTGACTTGGGGTGCGTTTGGGTGGACTTTTAAGGGAAACTAAAGGGCTATAGATTTCACACGAGAGGCACACGATTTGTTTAAACCGTGCATCCAAATCGTACGAGTATGGTGTTGGAGTCAGTGTCTAATGCATGTTTAGGGAATGGTTTGTCTAACCATGCGGCATAACCATGCGAGGAGTGTTTGACGAGGTAGTAGCTACCGCAGGGTTAGCGCACGGTTTGTCTAACCGTGCGAGCAAACTGTGCGAGCACTTAAATATAGATCCTAAAATTTTGGATCTCAACCATTTCACCTCTAACTTCCTCATTTAAGCCCCTAAGCGGCCATAAATCAATATTACCCTTCCTTGAAGGTAGGAGATCCTCTCCCAAGTGCTTTGGAGGTGATCTAATGGATTATCCTGGCGAATCGAAGCTGGTTTCTTGAGGAATGTGATCTTTCTTGTTTGATTTCTTAGATCTACTTAGATCTACTCCTCTTCTCTTGGTTTCATATATCTATGCCCGTTATTGGTAGATATAAGTGTGTAGATGACAAATACGATGAGCTTTGGTCTTGATCTTACTAGGAGGAGATATCTAAGGTGGGGTTTTGGAGAATTGACCCAGGTTTCTTGAGATTTCTTCGACCATCATGGTTTTTGTCAAAAACCTTGGAGGTAGAGGATTCATTGCTTCTCTTAATTTTCTGTGCAACTATATTGTTAGCATGTTTAATCCCACTGTATTAAAATGGAATTGACATAATAAATACATTGAACCAGATAAAGAAATTTTATCGATTGTATGTTATTGCCTCTTGTTTTTCTAGATGGTGTGATATCTATGCTTTCTTTTCTTAGTTGTTGTTCTTGATGGAAATTGGTAAAAAATGTAAACCGGGACTAATTAATAATTTTTTGGATAAAGATTAAGAGGCATGAAAACGAATCTAATTCTTGTGGTAATTTGATGTCAATCAAATTGGCATAGTAAGCATGATTAATCATCTGTGATAGCCTACTAATTGGGTTTTTGATTTTGGAAACAACGGATTATAAATAAATAAATTCAAGATGGATTAAAGAATTTGATTGTTTGATAATTCCTTGAAGGGTTCTAAGTTACCCTCTTGATTTTTGAAGGGCCAAGAGCCCAATTGATGTGATGTTTTCTTTCCTACTTCTTGTGTTGTTATGTGATCCTAGATGGTTGTTGTGATATGTGGGGGCATAAAGGCCTTTTGGTTGTGGCAGCGGATGATTCCTAGAGTGGCGAGATGCATCGGTTTAGGCATGTGGGTGTCGGGGAGGACACCAGGGATGATGGAATGGGTGGGATGTGATTGTTGGGTGCTTGATGTTTCTTATTGGTTGTTTATCTACTTTACTTGTCCCCATTACTCAAGGAAGCTGGTCTTGCTTACCCTTCTTCCAAAGGAGGCAAAGATGCGCAGGGTATGACACATGCTTTCCGTGTCTAGCTTCTCAAGGGAGGATGGGTCTACGCTCTTTCTATAGGTGGAAAAGACTCGACGGGTAGTACGTCTACTCACCCTATTGATCCCCCTAGTGTTTAGTAGCATAGAATTCTTTTCTTGAAGTCCTAGGAATATGGGAAAGTGTTTCTAGAATGAATGTTTGAATAAATGGTATTAACCCATGGGGTTGGTGTTCGCTGAAACATAATGATGATGTTGTAATCTTTTGAAGGAATAATTGACTTTGGGTGTGATGATAATGAAATTTAATGTGGATTTGTTCATGTTTGATTAATGTTTAAAGAATTAATTAATGTACAGTAGAATTAATAAAAAGGGAATGAAGTAATCTAATAAAGATCTTTAAGTGTTTGTGTGATTATAAGAAACCTAGTCTTAGAAGTGGAAGCCTGGAGTCTGAGAGATGTTAGCTATAGTTTTGTCTAAGACTATGTTATGATCATAGTGTGGTTGTGAGTTATAATATATTCTGTTCTTTTTGTGTTTCTATATGCTACTCCAACTTGTCAGCAAGGTAAACTGACACCCCATGGATTCTGAGCCCTGGGGGGTCTGTTTTCCCCAACATTCCAGTGGGAGGATGAATGGATGACTACCCCCTTTGGCCCTGCTCTTTTCTCTTGTTAGATATTGGTGCCTTTAGGCGCAGTGGTTAGTTTTCCCCATATATGTGTGTAGAGGGTTGTAATGGCTTATGGTTATTCAGAAAAATGTATTCTAGATATAGTATCCTATGGACTACTATAGGTGTATCATGTATAGGTTGTGATGGCTTGAGGATCCTTACTAGGTGTATGGGATGTAATTGATTGAGGTAAAATACCCGATGTATTATACCCGTTATGAGAGCTATGGTGGCTCCTAAAAACTACCTGGTTACTTTTGGTTGTTAGGATGGTGTGGTGCTTCGCCCAGGTGTCTGCAGGAAAGCCTTTGTGGTGGACGAAGTGTAGATTTTGGTGCTTCCCCCACGTGTTTATGGGAAAGACTTTTTGGAGAGAGATTCTTAGGATGTGCGACGTTGGGGTAAAGCGGAAAACCAGTGGGGAAGTAGTAGCAGGGTACCCTTGATATTCTTTATTATATGTATATTATTATAAGCATCACTCGGTGAGAGTAGTCATGGTGAGGTTGGGAACATAGTATACATGTTTAGGTGATGAGTTAGTTTCACTTGTTGTTCACTATGCTTTAGCATTCTTTCTTTACAATTACACGAGAGGCTCCAGGGAGGATCCTACTGAGTATACTGTTATACTCACCCTACATATATACAAACTATTTTTCAGGTCACTTGCAGATGGTTGGAGATCAAGTTGGTTTCTACTAGCTTGGGGTTGGAGGAGCTGTTAGGGCTTGTTGTTACAACTGTTTTACATTCTTTTGGGTACTTGCAGTTTTCCCATTTTTGTTGTAGTACTTTTGCATGAAATTTCATTTGTGCACATGAGTTTATTTTATATTTCCAGTTCTGAGTTGGATTTGATTGGTGTCTATCTTATCTCTCTCTTCTGCATGTGTTCTCTTAGAGGTTAATGCCTCTCATTTGTGTGTTGTTATACCCTCAGTGTTAGTCGTCAACACGGGGCCTACTGGAGGCGGGAGTCGGGGGTCATTATCTCCCTTATCACATTGTTGGCCTAGGAGGGGTACACTTTGGGGGGAGGGGGTCATGACAGAGTGGTATCAGAGGTCTGGTTGAGGGATATGATAGAGTTTGGACTTAGGGACATGTGAGGATTCATGGGTTGTTAGGGAAACGGTGTCATTCATGTTTATCAAGTGAGGTAAACACTGGAGATCGGCTGATACATAGGCATTTAGGGCCCCCTATGATCTGATGTACAGACCTTTAAGTTTACAATGGATACTAAACAAGGTTATACTAGTTGCAGGGTAGAGACCTAGGAAAGGATCATTCATCATTCTTCTTTGTGCCTGTGCTTGAATGGGTAGACCTAAGGATAGGTTAACCTAAAATGAATAAAAGAAAATAGTTAATTAATTAAAGTTTATTCTTCCACATTCCAGGTTTAGGATCTCTAATGGTTGTTATTTTATAGGTGTGGCTCCAGGTTGACATCCTCATCATATTTGTGCGTAAAATTTCCATCAGGATATTCCAGCAGATCGCCGCAGGGTTCACTTGGAGAAAGACACTCCGAGAGTTTCAACACCAGAGTCTGTAGAAGTACGAGGGCTCCGTTTAACATGAAGTCATGGAAGAGTTGTTGGAGGAGGTCAAGATAGGTTTCAGTTTGATCCGTGCTCAGAAGGAGCACTGGATGTCCTTAGCTGTGATGATGTTGTATGGATCAGTGAGGCAGTGGTGGTTCTTTTTACTTAGGGATCATGAGGAATCAAAGATCTAATGGGAGGAGGTCGTGGTCAGCTTCATGCTCTAGTTTTTCCAGCACCAGACGAGCCAGATGTTGTTCGAGGTACCATTTTCATGTTTTCTACCTAGGTGTATGCCTTGTTTCATTCAGGAGTGACACACTCCTTCATATCACCTACCCTTTTCCATGCTTTGGGACATGAGGTAGAGAGGCTTCCAGTTCCCTTGGCGTTGACTACGCTAGTTGGAGGTTGAGCTGACTTGTTTGAAGTATGTAGAGACTGTGAGCTAGTTTTGGGGCAACACCGCTCTTGGGGAGATTTCTTATGTTTACGAATACAACCATATGATTTCTTCCTCGGCATGGATTGGTTGTATTCGGTGCAGGCTATCGTGGATTTCTTAAGGAAGAAGGTCGTTTTATTTGCTACAGATTGGGAACAAGTGGTGTTTGTTGGTGAGCGAGATCCTCGGATGAGTCATAGGCGTGTCCCATCCTTATTATCTGTGATGGATGAGATAATACTGAGTTCATCAGAGGTTCACCAGTTAGTGTTTCCTAGGGTCATAGAGGAGTACCTTGATGTCTTTCTAGAAGAGGTTGTGGCATTACCACCTCGATGGGAGATCAAGTTTGTGATCGAGCTACAGCTAGGAGAGTCTCCTATTTATATGTCTCCATATAGGATGGACCCTTCTGAGTTGTGAGAGCTATGTATACAGCTTGATGGTCTGTTACAGTGTGGTTTTGATTGGCCAAGTGTGTCACCATGGGGTGCACCAGTTTTGTTTGTGAAGAAGGTCGATGGCAGTTTTTAGTTGTCTATTGATTATCATTTCTTAAACAAAGTGACAATAAAGAATCTCTATCCTCTTCCATATATTGATGACTTATTCGATCAACTAAAGGGTGCAAGTTGGTTCTCAAAAATCGATTTACGGTCAGGATATCAACATATGCGTGTGAATAATGAGGATATTCCGAAGACTGCTTTCCGTTGTCGTCATGGGAATTATGAGTTTTTTTGTAATGTTGTTGGCGTGACGAATGCTCTAACTGAGTTCATGGGATTGATGAATGCTGTGTTCCATGAGTTCTTGGACAAGTTCATGGTAGTTTTCATTGAAGACATCCTTGTGTACTCCGAATCTGAAGAGGATCATGCATAGCATCTATAAGCCATTTTGGGAGTTCTTCGTCGACATCAGGTGTTTGGGAAGTTGTCGAAGTGTGATTTTTGGACTCAAGAAGTCTGTTTCATGGGGAATGTTGTGTCCCAATAGGGAGTTGTTGTGGATCCATCGAAGATGGAAGCAGTTATATCTTGGGCATCCCCCAGGATAGTGTCAAAGGTGCGAAGTTTCCTCGGTATCGCAGGCTACTACAAGAGGTTTGTAGCCAATTTCTCATGAGTTGCAACTCCTCTGACAACTTTGACCAGTAAAGATCAGAAATTTATATAGAGTGATCAGTGTCAGGAATATTTCGAGTATCCAAAGGAGAAGTTAATAAGTGCTCTTTTCCTTTGTCTTCTAGCTGAGAGAATCCAGTTTGATGTTTTCTGTGATGCTTCACATCTGGGGTTAGGCTGTGTTCTCATGCAGCAGAGGTTAGTTGCTTCTTATGGGTTTCAGCAGTTATGTCCCCATGAACACAACTATACCACCCATGATCTTGAGTTGGCAGCCATGGTGGGTTATCTGAAGTTTTTGAAACATTACCTCTTCGTTGAGTGCTTTGTGGTTTTCACTGATCATAATAGTTTGAGGTATGTTTTCTCCCCGCGTGACTTGAACTTATGACAGTGTCAGTGGATGGATTTCATATAGTAATACGACTTCAAAATATCATATACTCATGGAAAAGGGAATATTGTAGCTGATGCGCTGAGCTGAAATTCACGTAGTGATGCTGTGCATGAATCGAGTGATTCTTGGAGAGTAACGGAAGAACTGTCAGCATTACATATTGATATGGGAGAAGTTGGGGGTAGAGGATGTCTTTTTCAGATGAAGGTACAGTCATACCTGATGCAGAAGGTAGAAGAGTACCAGTTGGGAGATCATGAGGTAGAAGTATGGAGAGACCGAGTTGTTTGTGGTGGGGCCCCTGATGGTTGTTCTAAGGATGAACAACACCGAGTGTTGTATCATAGGAGTATTTTTGTTCCTTTGATGATGCACGAGATGGTTCTCTGAGAGTTCCATAGTTCTCCCTTAGAAGTACATCATGGCGTGACAAAGATGTACTGATCCTTGAGAAGTCGATTTTGGTGCCCTAGGTAGAAGCATGCGGTTGCGGAGTTTGTGTCTCTATGTTTAGTCTGTCATAAGGTGAAGGCCGAACACCATGTTCCAAGTGGTCTTCTTCAGCCATCGGTGATTCCTCAGTAGAAGTGGGAGGAAATCTCAATGGACTTCTTTACTGGTTTACCTCGAGCTCCAGGAGGATATGATGATATTTGTGTGGAAGTGGATCATTTAACAAAATTGGCCCACTTTATAGCAATCAAGGAGTCAAGATCAGTGGAAGTTTTTTCAAAGCAGTATCTAGAGGAGGTGGTGAGACTTCATGGAGTCCCAAGGATGATCATTTCTGATTAAGATCCTCATTTTACCTCTAGTGTGTGGAGTGGTCTCTACCTTGTTTTGGGTTCTCAACTATGTCTTAGCACTGCTTTTCATCCTCAAACAGATGGTCAGACAGAGCGAACCATCCAAACTCTTGAATACATGTTACTCTCTTGTGTTCATGATTTCATAGGGTCCTGGATGAGGCATTATCCCTTGGTGGATTTCTCTTAAAATAATAGTTTTCACTCCACCTTCGGCATGGTGCTGTTTGAATCCTTGTATGGCCGACTTTCCCATTCTCCGTTGTGCTGGACTAGGGTCTGAGAGTCAGCAATTCTTGGATCAGAAATAGTGCAGAATACAACCAAGATGGTTCAGGTGATTTGTAAGAGGATGAAGACAGCACAGGATCGTCAGAAAGAATATTCTGATCAAATAAAGAGACCCTTAGAGTTTAATTTTAGGGATCATGTGTTTTTAAATTTGACTCCCCATCATGGGAAGTGAAGGTTTGGACGTGGAAGTAAACTTTATCCCCAGTTTTTTGGGCTTTTCTAGGTGTTAACTCATGTTGGATCTATGGTGTATCGAGTATCACTTTCCCCTTATATGAGTCGGATCCATGATGTTTTCCATGTATCATAGCTCTGTCGTTTTCTTCATGATGACTCTCACATCATTGATTGGGGGTACATAGATGTTGATGACGATGCAACCTTTGAGGAGCGGCCTATGTAGATCCAAGACTGCAAGGTTAAGTTGTTGCGTGGGCGTTCTATTCCTTTAGTTCGTGTCTTGTGGCGACACGGTGGATTTCAGGAGAGTACCTGGGAACATGAGTCACAGATACATTTTTAGTAACCAGATTTTTATGATGTTTAACACTTTTCATGTATCATTGTAGATAATTTGGTTTTTAAACTTTCATTTTTATGAGATGGCTCCCTCTGTTTCTTTTATGGCTTACTCTCTTTTGTTAGGTATCTTGAGGGGTGGTTGTTCAGACCCTTTTTCTTTTTCACTTTAGATGGGTTTTGGATTCTCGAGGATGAGAATGTTTTCAGAGGTATATGATGTAATGGACTGGACCTCTCCAGTCCATTAAATTGTGAAAATGCGGTGTTAGAGGTGTTCTGGGAGGATAAGGTGACTTGGGGTGCTTTTGGGTGGACTTTTTAGGGAAACTAAAGGGCTATATCTTTCACACGAAAGGCACACGGTTTGTCTAAACCGTGCAGCCAAACCGTGCGAGGTTGGTGTTGGAGTCAGTGGATAACACACAGTTAGTGCACGGTCTATCAAACCAAGCGGCCTAACCATGTGAGGAGTGTTTTACAAGGTAGTTACTACTACACTGTTAGCACACAGTTTGTCTAAACATGCGAGCAAACCGTGTAGGCACATAAATCTGGATCCTAAAATTGAGGATATAACCATTTCACCTCTAACTTTCTCTTTTAATCCCCTAAGCGGCCATAACTCGGTATTATCCTTCCTCAAAGGTTGGAATACCTCTCCCAAGCGCTTTGCAGGTGATCTGAGAACTTTTCTTAGCGAATCGAACCTGGTTTCTTAAGGTATGTGATCGTTCTTGTTTGATTTCTTAGATCTACTTAGATATACTCCTACTCTTCTCTCGGTTTCAAAGATCTATGCCCTTTATGGGTAGATATAAGTGTGTGGATGTCAAATATGATGAGCTCTAGTCTTGATCTTGCTAGGAAGAGAGATCTAAGGTGGGGTTTTGCAGATTCGACCCGGGTTTCTTGAGCATTCTTCGACAGTCGTGGTTTTCGTCAAAAACCTTGGAGGTAGGGGGTTCGTTGCTTCTCTTTCTTTTACGTGCAACTGTACTGTTATCATGTTTAATCCTACTGGATGACAATGGAATTTACATAATAAATACTTTCAACTGGATAAAGAAATTTTATTGATCGTATGTTATTGCCTCTTGTTTTGCTAGATGGTATGATATCTATGCTTTCTATGCTTAGCAGTTTTCCTTGATGGAAATCGGTAAAGAACGTAAATCGGGACAAATTGATAATTGTTTGGATAAATATAAAGATTCATGAAAACAAATCTAGTTCTTGTGGATGTTTTATGTTAATCAAATTGGCGTAGTAAACATGTTTAATCATTTGTGATAACTTACTGGTTGGGTTTCCAATTTTGGATCCAACGGATTATAAATTTGTAAATTCAAGATGGATTAAAGAATTTATTGTTTGATAATTGCTTGAAGGGTTCTGATTTACCCTCTTGATTGTAGAAGGGACAAAATCCCAATTAATGTGATGTTTGATTTCCTACTACCTGTGTTGTGATGTGATCCTGGATGGTTGTTGTGATATGAGGAGGCATAGAGGCCTTTTGGTTGTGGTAGCAGATGATGCCTAGAGTGGTGAGATACATCAGTTTATGCATGTGGGTGTCGGGGAGGACACCAGGGATGATGGAATGAGATGGATGTGATTGTTGGATGATTTCTATTTCTTATTGGTTGTTTATCTGCTTTACATTTCCCCACTCCTCAAGGCAGCTGGTCTTGCTTACCCTTCTTCCAAAGGAGGTGAAAACGTGCGGGGTATGCCATGTACATTACATTTATAGCTTCTCAAGGGAGGATGGGTTTACGCTCTTGCTATAGGCGGCAAAGGCTCGACGGGTAGTACATCTACTCACCATGTTGAGCCCCTTGTGTTTAGTATCAAGGAATGCTTTTCTAGAATGCCTGGGAATATGGGAAAGTGTTTCTGTAATGAATGTTTGAATAAATGGTGTTAACCCATGGGATTGGTGTTCGTTGAAACATCATGATGAGTTTGTAATCTTTTGAAGAAACAATTGACTTTGGGTGTGATGGTAATGAAATTTAATGTGGATTTTTTCATGGCTAATTAATGTTTAATAAATTAATTAACATATAGTGGAATTGATAAAAAGGGAATAAAGTAATCTAATAAATCTCTTTAAATGGTTGTGTGCTTATAGGATACCTAGTCTTAGAAGTGGAATCCTGGTGGCTGAGAGATGTTAGTTGTTATTGTGTCTAAGACTATTTTATTCCCATAGTGTGGTTGTGAGTTATAATATATTCTAAACTTTTTGTGTTTCTATATGCTAATCCACCCTATCAGTAAGGGAAACTAACACCCTGGGGATTCTGAGACCTAGGGGTCCCCAACATTTTGGTGGGAGGATGAATGGATGACTACCCCCTTTGGCCCTGCTCTATTCTCGTGGTAGATACTTGTGCCATTAGGCACAATGGATATTTTTTCCCATATATGTGTGTAGAGGGTTGTAATGGCTTGTGGTTATTCACACACATATATTCTGGATATAGTATCCCATGGACTACTATATGTGTAACGTGTATATAATGTGATGGCTTGAGGATCCTTACTTGGTGTATGGTCTGTAATGGATTGAGGTATAATACTCGAAGTATGATACACATTATGTGAGCTGTGGTGGCCCCCAGAAACTACCTGGTAACTTTTGGTTATGAGGATGGTGTAGTGCTTCACCTAGTTGTCTACGGGAAATCCTTTGTGGTGCATGAGGTGTAGATTTTGGTGCTTTTCCCAGGTGTCTATGGGCAAGCCTTTTTGGAGAGAGATTCTTAGGACGTGCAACGTTGGGGAAAAGTAGCAAACTAGTGGGTAAGTAGTAGTTGGGTACCCTTGATATTCTTTATTATATTCTATATTCTTTCATGCGTTATATGGTGATAGTATCCCGTGTGAGGTTATGAACTTAGTATACCTATTTAGGTGACGAGTTAGTTTCACTTGTTGTTCACTGTTCTTTATCCTGATTTCTTTACCTTTGCACAAGAGGCTTCGGGGAGGATCTTACTGAGTATACTGTTATACTCACCCTATGTATATACAAACTATTTTTCAGGTCACATGGTTCAGGTTAGAGATCAAGCTGGTTTCTACAAGCTTGGGGTTGCAAGAGCAGCTCGGGCTTGTGGTTGCAGCTATTTTACTTTCTTTTGGGTGCCTGCAGTTTTCCCCTTTTTGTTGTAATACTTTCGCATGACATTCCATTTGTGCACATGGGTTTATTTATATTTCCAATTTTGAGTTGGAGTTTATTGGTTTCTATCTTATCTCTCTCTTCCACATGTGTTCTCTTAGAGGTTAATGCCTCCCATTTGTGTGTTATTATACCCTCAATGCTAGTCGCCAACTCAGGGCCTACTGAAGGCGGGACCTGGGGGTCATTATCTCTCTTATCACATTGTCGTCCTAGGAGGGGTACACTTTGTAGGGAGGGGGTTGTGATAATATTAATATTTATAATATCATATATGTTCATTTTATAACATATTAATACCTATTGATTAATAATATTTCATTATTTCATTATTTCTGGTGTTAATTTACTTGTTTTCCCATGCGTGTTTATTCATAAGAGATTTGATTCTCCAACATATTACATATTTGTACCATATACATAATAATTATAATAATAATTAAATAATTATTATATTTTTACACCAATTTTACTTTTATAACCAATCATTAAATATGGTTAATAAAAATTGTCTAAGTTACAATCATGGAGATGATATTCCATATATATGTGTGAATAACACTTCCATTTTTCAATCATCATTATGAAAAGTATGTAAGAAATATTTTATATTTCCATAATGATAATAATTAAATATATAAAAAATTATTTATTTAAAAATAATTATATATTTCATCCATGTGGTGTGATAATGAAAGGAGAGTCACATCGCTTCATGAAGGTGGTATTCCACAAGTACATGAATGATGTTATCATTTTTTAGTGTAAAAAATGATAAATTATATTATTAGAATTATAAAAATGCAATTAATATAATAATTATTTCATTTATATCTTAAATATTCATAAACATTATCATTATTTCCTTCCATGTTTATCATTAGTGAAAAATGAATCACATCGCTTCATGAGGAGGAAGTATGTCTTACACAAGAGATATTTTATCATATCCCCTACAGAAGGGAAATTAAAATGGTAAGTATGATATAATGAATAAATAGTTATAGTTTTATAAAAAATATCATATATATATATATTATAAATAATCATACCTAACCTTTTGAGGTGGAAATGAAAAAACAAATGACATCAATTCGTGAGGCGGAAGTCCACTGTACACACAAAAGATGGTTTTTTTAACCCATTTGATGGAAGTTGGGATGATTTTAAGTAATGAAATTAAAATAAAAACATATTGTTTTCTGTAATATAATTAGTATATTATATATTTATTGGTTAATAGTAATTAAATAAATTTTATAAATAAATAAAATAGAAATACTTATTGAATAATGTTACCTCTTCTTCGGGTATACTTCTTAGGTTTTCACAAACAATTTAACTTGGTTGGATTTCGGAAAATACAAATGCTTCTTGGATCATAGGAAATAATTTTTTATGTTTTTTTACTCTAATTGTCTAAAACATATATTTTATAATGTTTGAATAAGACAGGATAGTGGGTGTCCTTTTATAAGTGAGGTGAGTGGCAAACTTGTATTTTTTGGGAAGAAAAAGGTGTACCAATTTTTTTCACATTCCACAATGGTAAAAAAATGGTCATTTTTTAAGAATAGATGAGAAAAGTTCAAAATATGTTCATAAAAAAGTGTGTTTGATAATTTTGTAGGTAATATTTACTCTTATATTTTCAATTTAACCAATTGTACATCCATTTTTATCTTAACCACGGTAATTATTTTTTACTATTTTCACTATTAATTTTGGTAAAAATTAATGTTGACCATATTTTAAATTATAATTTATTTTCATTTTAAATTTCTAATCCATTTTCAAAAATTAAATTCATCTAAGTGGTAAATTTTAATTTAAAATTAATCCCACATAAATAATGAGAAAACAAGTTTTTAAATGAAAAATTCTTAAAATTTGAAAAAAATTATATAAATATAAATTATGGAAATGATAGAAATGACATAAATTGTGTTAATTGATATATAAATTGACCAATATTACATTTAATCCAATTTAAAATATAATTTAACTTTAAAAATAATTCATCTAAAAGGAAGCTTTTAATTAAAATTCAAGTATTTTTTACTATTTATTGAAAAACGAAATACTTTAGAAAAATAATAAAAACTAACCCTAATATAATTTTCATATGATGATTTCAAAATGATTTTTATTTTTTCAAATAAATTTTATAACAGTGTTAATAAATAATTTTAAATAATGTGATCAAATTGTGACTAACTTGTCTCAGAAAAAAACTCATTTTTTCAGAAAACATTTATTTTTCTTTTAAATGATTCTAATTTTATATCTAATAATTAAATATCCATAATTTTAATAGTTTATTTGGTAATATTTATACCCTTAAATTTAATGACTATGTTATAATGGTATACTATACTATTTTTCATTTATACTTAAGGTTGCGTATTCTACAAGATATCAAAGAGATTAAATTTAACGAAATATATTTTGGGGTTCTTTGATATCAGTGTTGTGTGTCGCATACACAATCAAATAAAATTAATTATTTTTTAATTTTGGGGGTTTACATGTTTAATACCCTATGTAATACTAGGAATTTAACACCCCAAGCTTCCACGGTACGTTTCACTTTGAATAATACAACAGCTTGTGTTGTACACAACTTTGTGTTCAAACACACCACAACCAATCAAACTAGCCATTACAAATAGTAATACCCACTTTTTTAAATTTTATAAATTTTTTATTTCAAAATGGACTTCACTTTTGGATTCCGAATATCGAAATTATCTTAGGGTGATGTTTTGGTATTTTTCTAAAAACATTTAATTTTTTATGAATAGTAAAAAACACTGTGTTATTGTTTAAAACTGAATTTTTAATTAAATAAATAGTTTTTTAAAATTTAATTTAGGTCAAAATAGATAAATAATACCTATATATGTTCAATATATTTCATTGGCATCATTTTTTAATAATATTAGATATATAAAATTTTATTGAACTTTTTACCATCTTTTACTCATCTCCTAAGAGCATTAGTAAATTTGCATAAAACGTAATTTTACCGCTTCAGTGAGTTAAATTTAAAAAATCATAGAGATAGAAATGATATTATTAAGTAAAATGTGGTTCAATAAGATGAAAATAATTTATGGTGAATAGTAACTTTTGACTTTTATTTACCACGGTTAAAAGAAAACAGGGTAATTAAGGGTAAAAATGAAATAACAATTACCCTAACACATGTCCTAAATATATTGGATAAGTATAATTTGACCAAAAAACTAAATTAGGAATATAATATGATCATTTAGGTCCACTTGGATTACATTAGGACATTTATTATTATTTTATTTAAAGAATAGTTAAAAGAGTTAAATTCAAAGTTCAATAACTAAACCATTTTTAATATAGGGTTATACATAATATAAATTACACTATAAATATTATTTAAAAATATAAAAATATTTCCTACATTATGGTATTTAATTTATAATTTTTAGACCTTAAATAATTGAATTTATTTACGACATAATGATGATGCAGTAATTACCTTATTAATGAAAGATTAAAATAATTATTATTATAAAAATCTATATTAATATAATTCGATACTTTTAATGGATTACAATAATTTTATAGGTCAATATTACATGATTATATTGATTAAATTAACTTTATTCCAAGTAATAATGATGTTATAAATTTATCAAAAACAAAATACCAAATAGTGTCAAAATTGACATAAAAGAGTTTTTTAAAAAATATTATATTATTAAATGATATTTTATTCTTAAAAATATAATGTTCATCCAATGGGATTAAATAATATTATATATTTCATTAATGAACCACTTTATGTTCTATTGGATGTTTAAAGTAAGTTTATTAACCATATAATATAAAAATACAAAGAGACATGGTAAATGTCAAACTATTTATCTAAGAGTTAAATATAAAAGATATGGTTAATATGATGACTTAAACGTGTCTAAAACATATTGGTTGAGAGGTTTTCGACCCATCCTCACCTTATACTTTAAATAATTAATTTTTTAGCCATTAGAAACCGAAATTGAGTATATTATAAAATAATATTTCAAGCTTTTCCTAAAGTGACCCTCACCTCTCTCATAAAAGGGAACTTCCCCTTCTCTCAAATTCACACCATCAAAGTCATTTGGCTCGGCCAACCCATTAGAAAATATTCTCTCTGTTATCATCTATTCATCCTTGGGGCCTCAATTTAGTCAGAAATCCAACCTAAGTATCCCTTTTGATCAAATCAAAAGGAAGAACCCGAAGAAGAGGTAAATATTTTGTCACCTCTTTCAAGTTATTTTCTTCTTCCACTTCCTCTTTATTTGTTTTTTACGATCTAAAATAATTACTCCAGTATCTTATATATACTTTTATGTTATTATAAAAATTTTACAACCATATTCATTATTCTATTCATCCTATAAATGAAAAATTCACCATACGTGCGTATGTATGGATTATCATCTCTATGTCTTGGTGTAATTTGTTATTCAAACACTTAATCATTTGGATGGGTATAATAATGAGTATAAATGATGTAAATAATAAATATAAAATTATAATTATTCTGTATATATTATATAACATTCAATTATATATGATTTTAATGTCAAAAGAATGATATTGGCACTCATCTGTACATACAGATGACTGACTCCACGAAAGTGATGAAATTCATTCCCTATCGTATACATTCATGAATAATTTTCATTTGATGATTAAAAACAATAATTTTTAAATACTTAAATAATTCTAAATATTAATAAGATACATCCTATCCAAAACAAACATTACTTACGTAACGAATAATATAAAGGAAAACAAATCAGTTAACACCAGAAACGATGATACTACTGAAATATCCTTAACAAAGCAATATTAGAAGATCATATATGGAATCATATTAATATATATGGTAATTGTATAATTTAATAAAAATTATTTCACCATTATACAAAAGTTTAACCTACCCTCGACCAAGGAAAAGTACAAGATAAGGGTTAATTTCACATTCTCTTTATTATCTAAGGTTGTTTTATACGTGAGTGTCTACTTGGACGTCTTTATCATCTACATCAGTGTTTACTTAAAAATGAATTTCAAAACATTTTTTTCTATTTAATAGACATTGTGTTAAAGTTATTTATACCTTTATTTGACCTTATATGTTTTGAAAGGAATCTTCCCGTCATTTTCTAAACAAGGTACCTTATGACCTATTCGAAAAAATTAAGGTATGAATGTTTTTTTAACTTATACAGTGGGTACAGCTATTTTAAGTCAATATATAATCATCAAATATTACCATACAATATTATAAGAATATTTTAAAAATAAATATTTTCTTTTATAATTATATTTCATTTAAATGATTTCATAATATAAAGAGATATTTCTCTAAATTTTTTTTGATTTCATCTATGTCAACATCCCTTAATGGATTTTAAGATTGATTGAGGTTGATTTTTTATGCTACAACACTTCCATATTGTATTTAAGGTTTTGTGATATGTTTGACTGTGGATGAGTTATTTTTACACCATTCATGGTTTATAGATAAAGTATTGAAATTTCGTATTCTAGTTTTAAATAGAATGTTTATGTTATATTTAAACATTTTCATATAAGGAATCATTGGACGTAGTAAGTGATAGGTGGAGCTTGATATAGCTCCTTGATGCATCAGTAGGTCTCATGAGGCAAAAAATTGTCTTGTCACAAGGCCTTGAAAAAAAATTATTTGTAATCTTGTCACAATGCCTTGAATATGTTGTTATGAGGTCTGGCATTATGAATTACATCATTATGAATGTGGCTATTTATATTACATGGGATTATTTAACTAGTATAATATCCATGTGAATAAGTAAATGGAATTATTTTATTTTATATTTTTCTTTATTATCTTGAAGTTCAAGTTTAAAAGGCTTTTATTTTAGACTTACATTGCCTTAAATGGGTGTGCTTATTTATGAAACTTTATGCTATATTGTTATCCTGACTGAGCATCTATGATCACCCCTTTCCATGTTTTATTTTTCCTATGATGAAAATAAGTATATTATGACTGAACTACAGGGATACGAGTGTGGCCTATGGCGACTATGTTGTAGTGGTTTTCATTTTATAATGTCATATAAAACTTATGAATGTATCTTGTATTTACAAGGCTACTAAACTTATCGGTCTTTCAGGAAATGATTCCTTGTATCATTCCAATGTTATGTAATAATGCACTGACTCTGGGTAACTGGGGTCGGGGCAATACAGTTGGTATCAAAGGATGTTTAATACAAACCATGGAAGCTAGATTTTGGAAAATTATGAATATATAACATTACCCTAAGATAGACTTTGAGGATTAATATAGAAGAATTTCTTAGAATTTTGGTATTGTAAATATTTTTTGAGTTTTACAAGAAATACATCACTGTCTGGATACAATAAGGTAGAGGTGGTTCTGGGATAAATGTACCTAGAGGTAATACCTAAAAACACCACTTTGAGCTAGACTCGAACGAGAACGGGTGCACGACAATGGGCCTTGCAGCACTCTTGGTTATGACACTCCCGGGGGATATTCTTAGGATAATTCTCATTTTCTTTACAGACCATTATGAAGGGTTTATGAGTATATACTTCCTCAAAGAAACCATTTTTATGATTATGGATTATATACATAAATTGTTCCATTTATGTTAAGTTTTTTACAAGTATGAAATTATGTATTGCGATTTATAAACTAATTTAGTGTATTCCATTGTTTAGAAATGGATCCTAGTGGAAGGAATTGGAATTGTATCAATGCACGTAATCCATGTAAGGATTTTCCTCTTACTCAAGATAATTATAGTGGAGCTCGTAAAGCAACTGGTGCTGATCAACTTATCACCATACTAGGGCAACTCATTCAAGTTATGAATAATAACCTTACCCATATGGAGCACCCTGATCCACAAAGCGGAGGATCAATGTTAGACCTCATCATGAGGTAACAACCACAAACACTTAATGAGAGTGAAAATCCTTTAGTATCTAAGCAATGAATAAATTCCTTAGAGAAAATATTTCATGATTTTGGGATTAGGAGAAGGGAAAAAGTTGTCATGGTAGTTTATCACCTCACATGAGATGTAGATCAATTGTATGAAGATATTGTCTCATGTGCTATCAAGACAGAAAAGGAATTATCTATGTCTTACAACTTTAAATCAAATCAAGAGATGAAGATATCTTTTGAACTCCTTGAAAATGGAAATAAGGGGATGAATGAAAATTTTTGAATATCCATCCTGTAGTAAATGTGGGAAGAAACATTTTGGTACTTGCCCGAAGGAAATGGGAGTCTATTAAAAGTATGGTGAAAAAGCCCACCAAGCTCGTGATTGCAAGGGGAAGAAAGAGGTTGTCAATGTTGGATTCTAAAATTGTAGAGATAAGGATCATTTTGCAAATGAATGTCTTAAGCACGAAGGGAAAATATTCCAGAAAAGGCCAAGGGAGAAAGGCCAAGATTTTTCGATCACTACTACTGAGGTTGAAGCTCTAAAAGATGTGGTGGTAGGTAATTTAATAGTTTACTCAAGTTTAACCAATGCTTTATTTGATTCTGGATCATCTCATTGTTTCATATCATCCCATTTTTCTTAGAAAATTAAATAATTCCAATTTGACATAACAAGGGAGTTGTATGCCAAAACACCTAAGGAAAGTATTCTCGCAACAATGTTTTGTGAATCAGTTCCCATTAGATCATATAAATGTTCTTTATCTGTGGATCTCATCATCTTACCCATGATTTAATTTCATATAATCCTAGGAATGGATTGGCTTTCAGATCATGCCATGAAAATTTATTTTAAGAAGAATGAGGTTACAATTTTCAATGATGATAAGGAGTACCTTATCTTTAGAGTAGAAACGTCACCACCTGATTCTTATCTAGATCCACTCATTGTAGCTCTACTAAATTATATTATTAGGGAATAATAGAATGAAATAACTATGGGTGAGGAATAGAATGTTTGAATAGATGATGTACCTATTGTGCAACAATATATTGACGTCATTCTAGAGGATTTACATGGACATATTCCAGAACAATAAATTGAGTTTTCTATTGACTTAATTCTTTCTTCAAGGCCCATATCAAAGACCCCTTATAGAATAGCCACTATGGAATTAGTGGAACTAAATAATAAACTAGAGGAATTCAGTAATAATGGATTTATTCACCTTAGTTTTTATCCATGGGGATCCCATGTCCTTTTGTTAAAAAGAATTACGGATCTATGAGGTTGTTCATTGACTACAGGGAGATCAATACAATAACAATAAAGAAAAATTATCCCCTACCTCGCATTGATGATTTATTCGACCAAATTCATGGATCTAAATATTTTTCAATGATTGAACTTCGATCTGGATATCATCAGTTGTGTGTTAAGAAGGAAGAAATTCTGAAAATATCATTTCGAACCAGGTGTGGGCATTATGAGTTTATATAAATTCCTTTTGGATTGAATAATGCACCCTCTATTTTTATGGATCTAATGAATATAGTTTTCAAGGAATATATTGATGACTTTGTAGTGGTATTCATTAATGATATCTTGGTATATTAAAAAGTTACAATGATCATGAAAATCACTTGCACATTATTCTAAAGACTCTGAGAAGAAATGAATTCAATGGGAATTTTCGCAAGTGTGAATTCTAGCTTAAGGAGATTTTTTTTCTTGGCCATATTTTCTCGAAGGATGGAATCTCTATTGATCCTTCAAAGACCAAGGAAATCCATGAATTGACAGCACCAATGAGTATAACTGAGGTATGAATTTTTATTGGTTTAGCAGGTTATTATCGATGTTTTGTGCATTATGTTTCCTGGTTGGCTAACCCATTAACAAAGTTCACTCGTAAAGGGGTTAAATTTGTTTGGACAAAAGATTGTGAAGAATGTTTTGAGGAATTTAAGAGAAGATTAGTTAATGCTTCTATCTTGACTCTACCATCAAGGAACGATGGGTTTATTTTTTATAGTGATGCTTCAAAGAAAGGACATGGTTGGGTATTTATGCAGAATGATAGAGTTATTGCCTATGCATAATGACAACTAAAAATTCATGATAAAAACTATCTGACACATGATCATGAGCTAGAAGCTCAAATCATTACTTTGAAATATGGAGACACTGTATCTATGGAGAAAAATGTGAGATTAATACTGATCACAAGAGTTTGAATTATATTTTCTCAAAAATAGAACTCCACATGAAACAAAGGAGATGGATTGAACTACTCAAGGATTATGATTAAACTATACACTACCACCCAAGGAAGGAAAATAAGGTGTCAGATGCTTTGAGCAGAAAGGATCACGGAGTTCTAAACAAGATGAGAGTTGAAAGGGATCCTATTTTCATGGATCTAGTAAAGATGGATATGGTAATAACCATGGAATGTGAAACCTCGATTCTTTTTCACATGGTTGCCAAAACATATTTACTAGAAAGGATAAAAAGTTTTGGAACTGATGATGAGGAATTTGAAAAGAAAATTAAAGCTGTGAACAATGGGATATTGATCGACTTCATATATGAAGATGAGATTTTGAAATTTGGGAAGAGACTTTGTGTTCCTTATATACCTTATCTAAAAAGGGAATTGATAGATGATGCTCATAGTTCCAATTTCCTTATACACCTTTGTAACACCAAGATGTATATAGATTTGAAGGAACACTTTTATTGGGACAACATGAAGAGGGAGATTGCTGATTTTGGGTCAAGATATATGGTTTTTCAACAAGTGAAAGCTAGAGGCCAACAACATGGAGGATTAATGAAACCTCTTCCCATACTTTAGTGGAAATGGGATAATATTCTGTTGGACTTATTCATGGGGATACCAAAGACTCCTAGAAGGAATGATGAAATATGGGTCATTATTGATCATCTTACCAAGTCACCACATTTTCTTACTATAAGAGAAGATTTACCACATTAACGTATAGAAAGACTATATATTAATGAAGTTGTAAGACTTCTAGGAGTACCCCTATCGATTGTTTATTATGGTGATCCCCGTTTTACATCAAGATTATTGAAAAGTTTTCAGAAATCCCTGGATACTGAACTTTATTTGAGAACTGCCTACCACCCTCAAATCGATGGACAATCAGAATAGACTCTTCAAACCATAGAAGATAGGTTGAGATCCCACTAACTTGACTTTCAAGGTATGTGGGATCAATATTTACCTCTGGTAGAATTTTTCTATAACAATATCTTTCATTCTAGTATTCATAGAGAACCATAGAAGCATTATATGGAAAGAGATGTCTCACACCAACTTGTTGGGATGGTGTTCATGAAATAAAACTCGTAGGCCAGGAACTTGTTGAGGAAACGATGGAAAATGTGAAGGTTATTCAAACCCACATCAAAGCATCCCAAAGTAGGTAAAAGAGATATGCTGATAACTGGAGGAAGGATTTAGAATTTCAAGTTGGAGACCATGTTTTCTTGAAGGTATCTTCATGGAAGGGTGTTATACGTTTCGGTAAGAATAGAAAATTGAGTCCCATGTACATCGGACCTTTTTAAATTCTAGAACAAATTGGGGTTTTAGCATACCATTTCGCAATGCCTCCAAGTCTCTCCAAAGTTCATGATGTGTTCTATGTATCATTATTGAGAAAATACATGCCTAAATCGACACATGTACTCACCGATGAGGAAGTTGAACTGGAACCTGATGTGTCTTATTGTGAAGAGCCTATCAAAATTCCTGAAACTAGAGAACAAGTTCTGAGAAACCAGATGACTCATCTGGTAAATGTTCTATGGAGAACCCATAAGATAGAAGAAGCAACGTGGGAACCCGAAGAACTTATGATGAAGAACCACCCGAATCTTTTTATGCAGTAATATTTTAGAAATTTTGAGGGAGAAATTATTTTAAGGAGGGGAGGATTTAACACCCTAATCTTCCACGATATGTTTCCCTTTGAACAATACAATAGCTTGTGTTGTACACAACTTTGAGTTCAAACACAACAAAACCAATCAAACTAGCTATTATGAATAGAAATACCCACTTTTTAAGATTTTATAAATTTTATCATTCAAAATGGACATCATTTTTGGATTCTGAATATCGATATTATCATAGGGTGAATTTTTGGTATTTTTTTGAAAACTTTAAATTTTTTATGAATAGTGAAAAACACTGCATTATTGTTTAAAATCGACTTTTTAATTAAATAATTAATTATTTTATTTTATTTTATTTTAGGTCAAAATATATACATAATACCTATATATGGTCAATATAATTCATTGGAGTCATTTTTTAATAATATTAGATATATAAACATTTATTTAAGTTTTTACTGTATTTTACCCACCTCCTTTGAGAATTTCATAATTTGCATAAAACATAATTTTACCTCTTATATGAGTTGAATTTCAAAAAATCCTAGAGACACAATTGATATCAGTAAGTAAAATTTGGTTCAATAAGATGAAAATAATTTTTGGTGAATAGTAACATTTGACTTTTATTTACCACGGTTAAAAGTAAATAGGTTAATTAAGGGTAAAAATGATATCATAATTTACCCTAACACATGTCCTAATTCATTTTTAGAATTATAATTCAATTAAAGAAAAACTTGAGAATAAAATATGATCCTTTATGTCCACTTGGATTAGATTAGGACATTTATTATTATTTAATCTAAAGAATAGTTAAAAGAGTTAAATAGAAAGTTTAATAACTAAACCATTTTTAATATAGGGTTATACATAATATAAATATTACTATAAATATTCATTAGAAATATAAAATTATTTTCTACATAATGGTATATTATTTATAATTTTTAGTCACTAAATAACTAAATTTATGGATGAAACAACGATGAAGTAGTAATTAACTTATTAATAAATGTTTAAAATAATTGATATTATAAATATCCAAATAAATATAATTTCATAATTTTAATGGATTACACTAATTTAATAGGTTAATATGATGTGTTAGGTTTTATTAAAATAATTTGTTCGAATTAATAATGCTTTTATAAATTTAACAGAAACAAAATACCAAATAATGTCAAAATTCACATAAAAGAGTTTTTAAAACAAATATAATATTATTAATTGATATTTTATTCCTAAAAATATAAGGTTTTTCCAAGGGCTTATATAATATTATAAATTTCATTAATTAACCACTTCATGTTTTCTTGGATGTTTATTGTACATTTATTAACCATATAATATAAAAATACAAAGAGACATGGTAAATGTCAAACTATTTACCTAAGAGTAAAATCTAAAAGATAAGGTTTATATGATGACCTAAACCTATCTAAAACCTGCTAGTTGAGAGTTTTTAGACACATACCCACCTTATCCTTTAAAAAATTCATTTTGGTTCCATTTCAAACGGAAAATTATTTTTTTATAAAATAATATTTCATGCTTTTCCTAAAGTAACCCTCACCTCCTAATAAATGGTCACTTCCCCTTATCTCATATTCACACATTCAAAGCAATTTGGCTCGGAAAACCCCTACCCAAATATCCTTTCAACTATACTCCATTTTTCCTAGAGGCCTTCCTTTAGTCATAAATCCAACATAAAGATCCCTTTTGATCAAATAAAAAGGAAGAACCCGAAGAAGAGGTAAATATTTCATCACCTCTTTCAGGTTCTTTTCTTCTTCCACTTCCTCTTTTATGGTTGTTTCCATTCTAATATAGAAAATACATTATCTTATATATACTGTGATGTTATTATAAAAATGGTACAACCATATTCATTATTCTATCTATCCTATAAATGACAAAGTCACCATACGTGTGTACGTAAGAATTACTATCTCCACGTCGTGGTGTAGTTCATTATTTAAAAATTTCATCATTTGGATAGGTATAATAATGAGTATAAATGATGTAAATAATAAATATAAAATTATAATTATTCTTTATTTATAATATACCATCTAATTATATATGATTTTAATATCAACCGAATGATATTTTCGCTCGTGCGTACGTACGGATTACCATCTCCACGAACGCGATGAAATTTTTTCCCCATCGTACCCATTCAATAATAATTTTCATTTGATGATTTAAAAAATAATGCTTAAATACTTAATATCATTCTCAATATGAATAAGATACATCCAATCCATAACAAACATTACTTATGTAACAAGTCATATAAAGGAAAATGAATCAGTAATCACCCAAAATAATGATACTACTGAAATATCATTAACAAAGCAATATTAGAAGATCATATATGATATCATATTAATGTATATGGTTCTTGTATAATTTTATAACAATTATTTCACCATTATACAGGATTTTAACCTACCCTTTACCAAGGAAAAGTAAATGGTAAGGGTTAATTTCACAATTTCTTTATTCTCTGAGGTTGTTTTATACATGAGTATCAACTAGGACCTCTTTATCATCCACATCTGTGTTTTCTTAAAAATGTATTTCAAAACATTATTTAATATTTACTAGACAATGGGTTAAAGTCATTTATACCCTTATTTGATCGTATATTATTTTAAATGAATATTTTGGTCATTTTCCAAACAATGTACCTTATGACCTTTTTGATAAAATTAAGGTTAGAATGTCTTTTAATTTATACGACGGGTACAGATATTTTCCACCGTTATATCACTGTCAATGCTTACTATACAAGCTTATAAGAATATTTTTACAATAAATGTTTTCTTATATAATTATATGACTTTTATATGATTTCAAAATAGAAAGATATATTTCTTGAAAAAAGTTTTGATTTCAACTATGTCAATATCCTCTGATGGATTTTAATCTTGTTTTAAGTTGATTTATTATGATACAAAACATCCCTATTATATTGAAGGTTTTGTGATATGTTTGACTATGGATGTGTTATTTTTACACCATTAATTGTTAATGGATAAGGTATTGACATTTTTTATGCTAGTTTTAATATAAATATTTATGTTATGTTTAAACTTTTTCATATGAGGAATGCATTGGACTTAGTAAGTGACGGGTGGAGCCCGCTATAGCTCCTTGATGCCTCTGTAGGTCTCATGGGACAAACTAGTGTCTTGGAACAAGTCCTTGACAAAGTATTATTTGTAGTCCAAGAACAAGGCCTTGACTATGTGGTTATGAAGTCTGGGATTCTACATTCCTTTGTTATGAAAGTGGCTATTAATATTACATGTGATTATTTGATGAATAGAATATCCATGTGAACAGTTAAATGGGATTATTTTATTTTATATTTTCAATATTATGTTGAATTTAAAGTTTAAAAGTATTTTTTTAGTCTTACATTTCCATAAATGTTTATGCTTATTTATGAATGTTTCTACTATGTTGTTATCCTTACTGAGCATTTGAGCTCACCCCTTTCTATGTTTTATTTTTCCCAAGATGCGAAGAAGTATATTATGACTGACCTCCGGGGATAGTCTAAGGGATATGAGTGTGGCATATGGAGACTATGTTGTTGTGGATTTTTATTTTATAATGTAGTGTAAAACATAATAATGTGTCTAGTATTTCTGAGGCAACTAAACTAATCGGTCTTTTGAGACTTGGTCTTTTGTTATCATGCCAATGTTTTGTAATAATGCAGAGACTCTGTGTAACTATAGTCAGGGTGTTCCAAGGTTGGTGACCAAGGTATTATAAGGGACCCATCAGGTCAGAAGACTAGGTTCATAGCCTAGGTAGGATGATTTGTGACATAATCCAATATGTGTGATTAATTATAGAAATGTATTGTAGATTTTTAGAAGATAAAAATACCTATATTTTTGGTTTTTTGTTCAATTTTTCATTGGACATACTATATATTGGTGAATAAAAATACATCATGGTTTATAAAAATATATGAAAAATAGTTTTTATCAAATAAAAGATAAAATAACCATATAAACTTTATCAAGAGATTTATTGCGAAAAAAAGTGATTAACATTGACTCGATAATGATTGTAAACATGACTGGTGGATGAGGATAATTTATGGGGTAGGAAAAATGTCATTATTTTTAATATCTAAACTTAATTGTGATTATATTCATGATGATTTTCAATTCATATTAATTGTAACATAGTGGTTACAAGGATTTATTTTTGGGATATACATTATGTAAAGGGTTTAATGTTATCCCCTTACTCTTAGATTTATTTATTGATAAGAAAATAAATATCATGACAAATGAGGTGTGACACACACAATTTCAAATGAAGGTATTTATTTTATTACTATTCATCTTCATGACTTATATGTTATTGAAATTAAAAAAATAACTCTCAAACAAATTCCACAATTCAAAGTTAAAATACATTGTTAATGTGTCATAAAAGACGATCGTGTGTGTTATAATACGTAAACATGTATGGTTTACATATTTCTATGTATAGTTTAGGAGTTTGTGTATTCATTCAATGTATTTATTAAAATTTCTGGCATTCTACTCATTTTAAGTCCATTTCCCTTGAATATTCACAATACATTATAAATATTCAAGCAGCCACCTCCTAGTGGAACATCAAGAAATTTTTACTCTACTTACATATCTTCTATTAGTTATTTAAATCTATCTCTTAAAGAAAACATTTGGAAAGAGCCTCAATCTTCTTCTAATGTTTCTTATTCTTTAAATTATTCTAATCAAATGTCTTAGTTTGGCCTTTGTGTCCAAGGGTTACTTTTTATTCAAATAAAATTAGGTATATTATAATTTTTAAGGTTAAAATATGCTTCTAAGGCCTTAGTATTCATATTTATTATGGATTAGAATCTATTTTCATAAAAAATTTCATGTTTTATAAGGTTTTTATATTCCCTCCATACTTTATATCAAAAAATCATATTTGTGGATATTTTATTTCTCTATTTAGAATGATTTAGGTTTATTAACATTTTTTTTCTAATTTCAAATGCATTTGTTAGTTATTTGAAGATTATAATTCTTATCATGTTAATTTCATATGAATTTTTCATGTATTTAATCCACTATTGAATAAAGATATTTTAAATAAATAAATAAAATGATTTGGGTCTGTAATAACCATTATAATAATTCTAAAAATAATCTTTTATTTTTTTAAATAAACATTTTTTTATTATGGAATTAACGGTTTTTTATAATGTTTTAAGATGTATTTGGTTGGTATTAAATCGATTTTCTTAAATTTTAGTATCTTTAAACTACCATATTATTTTTTAATATATGTAAGGTTTCACTTTAAATTGGTAATTTCATAAACCCATTATGTATTTTATACAGACTGTAAAAAAAATTAATCATTGATAAAGGGGTTTTTGTGAATCATATTGCGATAATTGAGATGTGTGTTCTTAGATAAATTTCTATTTTATTCATTGATTTGATACTCATGGGTAAGTTGGGATAAGAAAATACCAATATATAGTGCTACATCGATTATACCTTGATTATGCATGCTATATGGGCTCCCTCAATCATGACTATATTAATTGACATAGGTGGGTGGGATGGATTTCATCCCTGGTAGTTAGAAGGTTCCATTTACCCAAGACATGTTTGGTCCATTATAGATGATGAGATCCTAATGATATTCCTTGATTTATTTTATTTCAAAAGTGTTGTATGATTATTATGTACCTATTATTAATTTTTTATTAAGGTATTTGATATTTAAATTAAAAATTATATTTGAAAAGTAATATCTCATTTTTTTTAAAGCAATTAATTTCTAAAATGGATTATATTTCATTTAACCTCATAAAAGTTTGAATAATTTTATTTATTTAGTAGGGGTGTATAGAAACTATAGTTGTATCCAACTTGGATTGATAATCACATTATCATACACACTTTGGTGTGAATTTATATTTTTTTTTGTATGATATAGGTAAAGTTAAATCACTAATTTTACATTGTGAACAATATCAGTTTTTTCAGGTTATTGGAGTTGGTTATAAGTAGAGTATGATCACTTTTTATAAAGATATGGATGGTTTTGGGGTTGATTTGTGGCTATGAATTTTAGATATTATATATTTGTTTTGGTGAAACGTTCATCTTTTTTATCCCTTTTTCATTATTTTATTTAAGTGTATTTCACTTTTTTTCTAAGTTAGTTGATATTTTCAGAAATGATTATATTATTCATTAATTATTTTTATTTATAAATTTTACTTATGAGTGATTGGGAAGCTTTGATGTTTTTTTATATTTCATTTGTTTAATAAGTGTTATCTATTAATCTGATAAATATAATATTTTAAGTTATCATGAAATATTTAATCTTATAATAGATCCTATAAAATGCTTCAAAAAGGTAAAATTCATTCCCAAATTAACTAGTTTGAAACCCTAGGATGCTTTTGACCCCTATAATGGACAAAAATGCATTTTAAGCCTTATAATGGGACATAATAGTAATTTAAAAAAGATGGTATGGGTTGTTTCATTAAAAATGGTATCACATATAAGAGTTTAAAAATGTTATTTTGTAAAAATTGTAGAAAAAGTAAAAAACTATTAAAGATTCGGTAGGTTAAGAGAAAGTGTTTTTCCATAACTTTTTTTTTCAATGATCCATGAGTCTTTTTGAGTCATTGGGAGAGTGTATTTTTCATTTGAGAATTATTTATTTTTGGTTTTTGGTTTTTTTATTTAAATCAGTGTATTTAATGTTTGTATTAATGTTTTATGCATTATTTTTAGAAATATGGATGATTGGATTTAAAATGGGAGATATTATATAATGTTTTATCATGATAAATGGGTGTAAATCATCAATACATTCCATGAATGTCTCCTCAGTACTTCATGAATGTTTCCCATATTTTGGCACATGATCTAGAGTCCATGAAATATGATTGTGCATTTTGGGAAATGTCCTTTTTTAATATTTTTTTTATATTTATGATTCTATAATATCTTTTTGGGATATTTAGAATAAGTTTAAAGTGCTTTAAGGATATTTAAAGGATATAATGAGATAATTTTATTACAGAAGATTTTATTTATGTTATTTATATGGACGTGTTTAAACATTATTGTCTTTTTTTAAGATTTCATTTCTTTTATACAGTTTTTTGAGTCATTTTATCCATAAGAGTCCCTATGAACCATCATGAAGGGTTATAAAATAATTTTATCCAACTAAATCCTCTAATTTATATAAATTTTATTGATATAACTATCTAAACTATTTTAAATTTCGAAAGATAAATTCATTCTATCCCATCTCAAATTAGATATATGTCATAAAAATATCATTGGAATAAAATTACTTCTTTTAGATGTGATAAGGATCCTCAATATGTAGAAATATGTAAACATAATCTCTAAATAATGTTTAAATTCGTAGAAACACTAAACACCTCTAATGATAAATTTATTATTTTTATATAGAATGTCTTAATTCAGATGAGGTGGGAGTCTATCTTCTATGATAAATTGTATAAAACTATCTAATTGAAGGACTTCAGAATAATGTTTACTCAATAATTTTATCCTTGGACTATGAATATAGTTAAAAAATGGATATTTTTATTACATATTATGATAACTAGATAGATATCAATTAACATTCTTGGTTTACCAAGATATTGAAATTCATTCGAAAGCATATCACTAGTGATACATAAGAAATTCAATCCATAAAAATGGGAATCTCCATATATATTATATCAAAACATATTTTGTTCAGGATGTTTTCTTAAAAATTAGTGGTAAATATGTATTTTATGGTGGATATGGTTTAGGAATGACTATATAAAATGGGAGGTATATTTTATGCATCTCGTGTAATTATGGATCTTTTGTACAAAAGAAGAAGAATTGTATTGAATATGGAAGAGGTTTTGGCAGTAGTTCTAGATAACTATCTCACTATACTTCCTCTAAACATAAAAAAATTATGCCAATTATATTCTATTAGTGTATAAATATATGATATTAGTGACCTTTTTTTTAGAAAATATGAAATATTTTCATTCATGTGGTCATATAGATCATATAAAAGTTGTAGAATTAATTTTTGGTAGATGTGTAGTGTAGGTTATTTTTCAGTACGGGGATTAAAATGGAAATAAAATGCTTCCAAGGCTATGGAACCAAAAAATATGTAACGTAAAAAATGGGGTACCCTTGTCTTCTGTATATTAAAAAGAAGTAATGTGTCTGATATTTGTGGGATGTCTCTAGAAAATCATATTTGGGGATAAATGTTTTCATAAAGTATGCACCCGATCAGTCTTAAGTAGGACCAACTGTGGTTCAAGGTAATATTCTTATTGAATCATATGTGTTAGATGAATTATTTATATATATATATGAATATTATTCTTTTATCTATACTCATATAGTATATTATATTGATCTTACATTTAATTCAATTCCTTATGTGATCAAGATGCCTACCCTTCTTTTAAAGAGGAACAAGTAGAAATTTTTATATCTCTAGTGTCTTTTAATGATTTGATTTGGATTAGTATTTTATTATTTTTAGATGGATATATTATATATCTTCAACATGATATATTTGATAAACGAGTTTAAAACATGTATTGGTTTTATCACTGGAGGGTGAATTTCATTTCTACTATGTATAATTCCCATTTATTTTCAAATAAATTGGATCCTATGTCAATTTGATTTAGACCTATTGTTATATAATTTGTTGAATTATAAATTCATTTTGAATCAATTATTATAAAATTTTGTGAATAACTTTTATGTAATGAAGTTTTATATATTATAAAGTAATCTCCAAAAAATTTCTATGATTACTTTTTAGAGTTTGCACAAAATTGTGAGGTGTAATTTTCCATAGATATTACTCTAGATATAGGTACATTATAAATGCCTTCTAACTTATTAACTTAAATTAAATTTAAGGATTTAAATAATATATTGGTTAATTTTAAAGTTAAAGGATTCATTTTATTAAGTGTGTCTCATTGGTAAGTGTTAGGATTAGTTACAAAAACTATTTGTATTGTTTAGTACGGTTTTTTTATTGATAAAATTCAAAATTAGGGTTATAGAACTATAATAATAGAGGTTAAAAACATTAAAACCACGAAATTCTATTATATGATTAAATGTAAACAAGCCAACATGTTTGATAGCTTTCTCCACACACAACACTAAACATAACTGAAACCATGCTATATTTAGATAAAATGTAAATATATAATCATAATCATCAAAACCCTAATTTTTTAATTAAAAAGAATTAATATGACTAACCACTTTAGTAACTATATGTATTTATAAAATAATGGTTATTTTTAATATGATCAAAATTCAATTTGTTTGCCTAAAATGACTAATATGATCTTTTATTTTTTTAAAAATTATATTTATAAAAAAATTATATAAAAAAAATTTCTATTTAAATAAAAATATGATTAATGATAGATCAAATTTTTTTAAAACCAATTTATTTGGTAGATTTTATGAAATTAAGAAAATTACTGTTAATATTTGAAATTGTAATTTTCCAATTAAAATGGGTTTTCAATTATATTTTATGATTTTATTGAAAAAAAAATTATAAATATTTTAAATTTAAATTAAATATAATTTACTTAATTTATGAATTCCTCATATAAAAGATATTTTAGTGTGAAAATTGTTTCTTTTTAGAAGATCAGTTTTAGTTGAAAAATATCGTGTTCATGAAATTTGTAATTTGTTTGACTTTACCAATGTATATAAATAACCTGACATTTTATAAAAAGTTTTAATTAATAAAATATTTTTTTAGGAATAAAATTATTTAATTTAAAATATTTTTTTCTTCAAAAAACAATGGAAAAACATTTATTACTAATTAAAATGATACTTTAATATAAAAACTAATTAGGTTTTTCATTTAATCGAGAATTTTTCTATGGAGATTTAATTTTGGATTGAATTTTAAACTTCATATACTTTTTTATTATATAATAATTAAATTTAGGTTATTAAAATTAGTATCCAATATAATTTTTTCCTATATATAAATTTAATTCCTAAAAATTTTATTTCTCTAAAAACAGTTTTTATTCAATTAATTGTATTTATTTTAAATTTACCTTTTCACGTATTTATAAATTTTTTCAATAAAATTATTTAAATATTTGAAATAAAAAAAATAAAATTTTTTAAAATTTAAAATTTTAATCTTTTTATTTATAATTAATTATTTATGTTAAATGTTAATTATCGTGGTAAAAGTAAGTTTTGGTGAAATAAAAAAATTAAAATATAAAATTAATTATACAATAAAAAATTTTCAAATTGTGTTTTTAAGTAATTTTAGATCCAAATTAATTTTAATATCCCCTGGTTTCCATTTTTGGGCATTTGAAACATGAAAATAAAATAATCATTATTAAAAATATATGGGTTTCTCCAAAATATACCCATTCCTTAACTTATAAAAAGGTAACATATTCACCAGTTCCATACACACATCAATAAAATTTCTCTTTTAAAATATATCATTCTTCTTCCCCAAGACCCCTCTCCCATTTTGAACATCTTTTGTTCACCATTATTTAGCATAAGACATTTATTTTCATAGAGACTTCCAAGGAAAATTCTTATCTTGAAATGTATTTTATCAACTACATAGCGTTCTCTGTAATTATCTTCTTTAAATTTTATTCTAAACATAATAATATAATTATATTAGTATCATTTTTATACTATAATGTTACTTTATTATTGGTATTATCATTTTTCATTCATATACCCCATTCATTTTGTAAAATAAAAATGCTGTTCTTCTATTGGGCATATTACCACCTCCATGACGTACCATATTTCATTTTACTTCACAAACATAAAATTCCAGATATAAGGAGTATAAAAATTTATAAATATTAGTTTTAATATATAATAATGGTTTTTTTTTTAAAAAGTTAGAGATCCTATTATTGATAGATCGAAAAAATGATCATTGTTAATTTAATAATTTAAATTAATCATACTAAAAGGATGTCCTTTTAATAAAATTTTGAAATACTTTCATATCCATAACTTATTATTATAATTTATTAATATTCTTACATATCACACAAATATATTATAAATAATATCATTATTCTACTAGTTTTTTTATATTATAACTAAACCACCTCATGATAATTCATTAAATCGGGTTATGTTCTTGTTTGGGTTGGTTTAACAACTAACATGAACAATAATATAATTTTATATGAACAATTACCATGGGAGCATAATTACTTAAATAATATAATATAAATTTCAAATAATGATTTTTTTTATTATTGATATACTATATCAATATTTAATTCATCAATTTAGAAAACACCCTTTGATCATTAAGACTCCCTGAAACATTCTTTTTATCGATTTAATATTTAAGAATAAAGACTAAAAGACTCATGAAATGAATTTTAAATATCATAAATAATAATACATTGTCCCTAATAGTAATTTAATTACCTAGTAATGATGAACATTGAAATAATAATTTAAAAAACACTGATATTTTGTAACTGGTACAAATGATCAAAATTATAAACATCTGATGTAGTAAATGGGTTGAATTTATATAGATAAAGACTATTAGTGAATATTATAAATGAAAATTTAATATGAATAATGTTATTAATTTTTTATTAATATATATATGGTTTTGATACATGATTTTAAATTATGTTCATGGAATTCGGTACAATAGGTAAGGGATTTCATGTAAATTTCCCTTTATTGAGAGAAGTATTGTATATATCTAACTACATTCATTTTGAAGATCTATATACTACAAATTTAAAAATATCATATCATGAGTAACTTTAATTAAATTTTTTTTAAACATAAATTTCATGTTTTAACTCTAGATTTTTTTCAATCCAAAAGTTACAAAAGTGGTTAGGGTTTTGTCTCAAATCCCTCTCTTTGAGACATGTTTAGTATCATGATCCGAATTTTATTATTATTTTGTATATAATTCAAATTTTAGATACCATATACTGAATTATATTTTAATAATATAGTTTTAATTTCTATTAAAACCCCGATATTTCAGGGGGTTTTTATTAATGTGTTACTTCAGTAGAAAGGGTTTGCTTGTTCTCAGTTCTGATTCTTTTAGACACCTTACATGTTATGAAATAGGTTCCCTTTGAATGGTGTTATATTGTTTTGATATAGCATTAATGTTTTATAATTTATTTACTTATATTTAATAGTATTTACTAGAAAAATTAATTTCCATTATTCAATTTGATGTTGATATTATAACTTCCCCAGTAATAGGGTTTTTTGTTAAATCAAATCCCTTTCTTTAGGTTATAATATTTTCTTGAACATTGTTCCTCTATGCATAGAATCCCCCACTAAAATATCCTATGGTAATTTATAATCCAATTTTTAAAAAATATTATTAAATTTAAAGGTTGTTTTATTACTCTTTTTACAGTGTGATTTTTGAACAATGTACTTTGGAAAATTTTAAATGGGGGTTTCTATTCAATTTCATATGTTTCATATTCTTTTTTTAATTTATATAATAAAACCATATGGCTTCCCAAGTACCAAATATAAATTATTTTTGTTAAAATTAATTTTTTTAAAATCTTTTTCAATTCAAATTTTGAAATATACCTTTTGAAGTGACCGGTAACATCCTCTTTTATGTCAATGTTCAAAAATGTTTTTCAAAAAACACTTTTAAGTTTTCATATAAATTTACCTTTCCATTTTCCATAGTTTTTTCTCTAATATTTTTTATTTTTCATGATATATATTCTAATATATATGTGTGTGTGTGTGTGTTTGTGTGTGTGTATCTATGTGTCTGTGTTTCTATATGTGATTCATTTTGGGGAAATGAACTCACGATACCAAACAATCCAATTCTTACTCCCTAATTGGGTGGTACCATTCAAACATTTTATTGTGAGGATGTTTTCCACATATGTAGAAATCCTTCTATTTTTTCCTTTTTTAAAACAAGGATATTTCCTTTTAAAACCATTCACCTCCTTCCCATATATATCTTATGACCATGTTTTAAAGTATTTACTTGTAAGTATACACATTGCTCTATTTGGTGTTGACATCAAATTTTATATAATTACCATTAGACAATGTTCATGTAAAGAGGTTTTTATTAATTTTATTAACACGGATAAAGTCTTTTAAGTATGTATGTTATTATTCTAATGTATATGGTAATTAGAAAGTTGAATATGTATTATTAGAAGATCCAAATTCTTTCTTCAAAATGTCTTATTATCATGTTATCCCTTTAATTGACTTGGGGAAAATTATTTTAATTCTTGATGATTATTGAAGGATAACATAGTTTGATCATGTATTCATATTATTTATTAATTATTATATAGATGTCTATGTTTTATTGAGTACGAGGTCCCTTAGGGTATGTTATGAATGGTCTTGATGACTATTTTGTAGAATTCATTAGACACAATCAATTTCTTGGTGGGGGCCAAAATTATATAGACTCTCACTGAATATACAAGTCTCATTAGAAAAATAATGTTTGGTTATTTGTTGTATGAATTCCAAATTTAGCAATATGTTCGGATTTTTGTATCGATTACAAGTAAATGTCCTGGAAAAAGGAATCAATAGCAGGTTTTTTCCTACATTATTCATTACATAATTATGAGATCAATATGATTGATATACATTTTTTAATTTATTTCCATATATATTGTATTCTCCCATATTCATGTTGATTATGGTTTTTTATTTTTTATATTTTTTTATAATATTTATGTCATGTTTATTTCATGATAAAATAAATTATATGTTTTTCTTACTAATCATCTTATATTGCCCATTTCTTATGTTTTCATTCCTATGGATATAAAGAAAGGTAGTAGACATGACATGCTTAGAAGATTATGATGTGTGGAATAATTTATTGGATATTCTTAATACTTATCCAGAATTAAGTAGTTTCTTAAATATATACTAAAAAATTACTCTTTATTATAAAGAATATGGTCTTTATTAGTTTATGATGTGTCCTAATTATCTATATCTATAAACCTAAAAATATCCCTTAGAATATAATATATGTAATAATATTTATTATTTTTTAAATTATTCATTTTTTTACCATGGATTTTATATATGGTGTTGAAGAATGTATATAAAGTACAAGTTTATGTCATCAGATCATAGAGAGTGGCTCTCGGGCATCACCATTTTTATCAAATGAAAGGTTTTTATAACCATGGGGATTATGATGTTTTTAAAGGATGATTTAAGGGTTTTTAGGTTAGGGTTGATCACAATTTCAAATATATATATAACCCTTTTGGAAAACTATATAATTTAATGTTAAGTTAATAAGACAGATTTTTTGGGGAATGGGATAAGAAAACTTCAGTGAAACCTCTTGGAAAAAGTATAAGTATTGTATAACATCATGATGTTTTGGTGAAGTAGATATTATCTGGTTTTTGAAAGAAATAAATCCCTCTAAATTTATTTAATTTGTATGTGGTTGTAATATAAATGCACCTAGGGGTAATCACCTCATGATGGGTTACTTGAGAATTCAATCAATCATCACTCAGTTTAATGATGCGTGGGGCAAAAATTGAACACCTTGAAATAAACTATTGGGAAATAAAATTTGGTTAATAACATTCAGTTTATGAAAAATTATATAGGACCTAATAATGATGTTTACTAATTTTTTTAGATAACCATATAGAAAATAGACCATGGATATCCAAATATTAAACAAATAGAAACATATGTCGATCAGAAATTATCATATATTAAAAAAGGTTTCATAAAAAAGAAACATTTGGATTGATGTTTTTATATAAATATTTTTGGATATTTTAATAACAATTTTTTTTATTTTTACGAACTATGATAATGATAAAAAATAATAGAAATTTATTTTCTTAGAAACCACTATGTCTTATAACCAAATATTGAAACAAGCTAGAATGTTAGTGAACCTTATTATTTTCCTCTTATTATTGAAAATGGGACGTTACTAGTATTATTTTAGGATGTGAGATTGATATTTTAATAATATTTAATTTCATAGATATTCTGATTAGTGAGTAATATTTATCGATGATATTCTGGTATATTATAAAAGTTATTAAAATTTTGTGAATCTATTAAAGAGTATTTTCCAGGAATTTCATTTTTATTTAAAGGACTAGAAACAAATTTTAAACGGAATCAATAACCATGAAAATAATTTTTTTGACAAGGTTTCATTTTTGGATAACTATTGGAGAACACATGATTTAGGGATAGATAACTCTTAGGATTAATATAACCTTGATATTGAGATAATAAAGGTTTGATTTATTTTTATATAAGTGAGATAGATAGTAATTGGTAACCTTAGAATTGATAATTGATTAATGGTATTTTTTAAAAGTGCATCTCATGTTTGGAATTTTGATATATTGTTACATGTGTGTGACCTTATTAAATAGTGTTTAATAACATTTTAGGATTAAAAATATAGTAAATTTTTATTGGAATATATATAATCTTATTGTGGTTTAATATCATTAAGATTAAAATAGGTTTTAGGAATGGTATATTATTCAGAGTATATGATTAATGTATATATATACTTGGGTATATGATTGTTGGAATGACTAATGTTTTATGTGGAAGGATAAGTTGGATTTTAGGAGAATAGAGTTCAAAAATTATTGGGTTTAGAATAATTTAAGAAATTTCATGGTAGTTTGGGATCTATATTTTCAGGTTCATGTTAGCAATTTTGAGAGAAACCAAATCAATGTAACCTAGATTGAAAAAATAAAGATAAGTGTTAACCTAAGAGTGATACAGGATGAACCATTCTGATACGAGTTCATTTATAATAACTATTGGTTAATATGATATCATTATAAAGTGAGGAATCTTGAGGTTAAATTTTCCTATGGTTATTTATAATAATTCTCTAATAACGATCACTACTCAAGTTAAATCATTTTTTTAGTAATTTATAAAACTAGAATGAAACATGGGTGTGAGGGACAATATAGAGATTACCTCAATGAAAAACCCATCATAATAGGTGATAGAGTGAGAAAATAAGTGATTATTACAAATCACTTATCACAAAATATGATTTATAGTGTAAAAAATTGAATTACCAAACACACCATGGAAATGAAATATGGATTATTAGAAAAGATATGAAGATGTTGAAGGAAAAATATTGAATTTATTATTTTTCAAAAAACATTAAAGAAACATGGAAAATATTTTGATAAATAGATGGGTACTTGGTATAACTATGGTGTTTAGGGTCATAAAACTCACATGTTTGAGGTAAATAAACAATATATAAGAAAATGTGATTCGATTTTAAGAGATATGGGAATTATGTGACTCAATGTCCCAATCCAAGGGCCAATGAAAGAGATAGTATCCAACAACCATGAGAAAAAAATGAAATGAAACTAATACTAATAAATCAGATAAAGATTTTTGACTCTATATATTCTAAATATTTATTTCATGAATGTTTTCAAAAAATTATGCATATTGAGTTATACATAAAAACCCATAGTGGTATGATTGTAATATAAATCTTTTTATGGTTTGTGGGAAGTTAGGGATCTAGATCATACTAGAATTTTATTTGAAATTATAAATGGGTTATCTCTATTTATAAAATCTCTTAAAATTGTTTTTCAATGAGATAAATCTCATTCCACAACCTAATTAAACCCATTACCATCAAGAATTATATTGTTAATCATTATTTCCCTATTAAAATTACTCTTGTCTTATTAGTCATATTGTGAGGTTGAAATTTATTTAATGGTGAGAATATAACACCCATAAATTCTATTATATGATTAACATAAAAAATTCAATGTGTTCAATAGCTTGTTCCACATGGAACACCAAACATAAATAAAAACATAAAAAATATAGATAAAATATATATATTTAAGTATAATGATTAAAAAATGACTACTGAATTAGTGGGAATGAATATGAGTAATATTTAAGAAAGAGGTTCTTATTCTTGAGGTATGGGTTTCTTCTTTTCATCTTTCCTTAAGTGTTATTGAGAAAATAAAGAAAATGGGGAAAAATCAAAAAATTTGTTGGTACATTCCATGTACCTTTCCACACAGCATGTACTTTGGTCGTGTGGGATGAGTACATAGGGTGTGTAGGCATATCGGTGATGAAGGGTGTAAAAACTGACTACATGTCTTGTACATGGTATTTACACGCTGTGTAATCAGTCGGAATATAAACAGTAAGGTGGTGGGAGTAGCCGCTAGCAGAGCAACAGTACACACCGTGTATTTAGAAATACATGTCGTGTACTCATGTCGACAGATAAATAGTGCGGCGGTGAAAAGTAGCCACTAAAGGAACAGTTAAAAATTAAAAGTACACGCCGTTTACTTGAGAGTAAATTCCGTGGTGTTTTTTTCACATAAAACATGTAGTAGACACCTCTTTCAACAGAGGAATCTGAGAATGCTGGGAGGCCGTAGGAGAGAGGGTCGAACCTTGGAGGAGCACTCGACCGCACACCAGATATCGGATTCCTTCGCTGTCAGTCTCGATTGAACCGTGCGAGTGAGTTATTCTCTCTTCTTGATCCCTTCCTTCCAATTCTTTCCTGTAGTTATGTTATTTGGGGTTGAACATGATTTATTTATCCCAGATCTACGTCGTTCTCGGATGTTTTAAAAGGATCTGTTCATGTATATTGATCAGAGGAGATCAAGGTAGGTGGTCTAATGTTTAATTCCAACTGTCATGTGGTTTTTGTGTATAGTTGTGTTACGCACCCATGTTGGGGTGTCATATGGATGTGGACTTGATTAATTAATATATCTATAATTGCATAGATAATCTGATGATAATTATAAACTATTGTTTGGGATCATTGCTCGGATCCAGGGCCACCCCGTGGGTGCGTTCCCCTTATTTAGCGGTTTGGTGAGGATACCCGAGGGTATGCTATGATTTAGCATGGTTTGAGTTTTATTGAGCGAAAATGTGTATAATTGATTTCTTATGTGTTGGTCTCGGCACAGTTTCTTGTTTAGCCTGAGGGAAGTGTTTCTCATACCAGCGGGAAAGTGTTTTATTTAGCCTGAGGGAAAGTTTTCTTATGCCTGTGGGCAGTTGCTTCTGTTCCTGAGGGAATTATCTCATATGTCTGAGGGAAATATTCATTATGCATCTAGGAACTCACCTAAGGGTTTTGATTCTGATTACCTGAGGGTAAGTTTTTTCATGTCTGAGGACTCTGCTTACATCATATATTTACTATGGTGATTTAACTTGTTATATCTGCCAAGTTAAAGTATTTTCTTGGTATTGTTTTACCATGTAATTATTTGATAGCTTGTTGTTTTTTTACAGCACTGTATAGGAGATAATTGGTTCAGGTTGAGTCTCAGAAACATATAATTCAGTTATATTGAATTTTTAAATAATAATTAAATGGAAATGGAACTGGTAGGAGTAGCTACTTTTGAGCACTACCTAGTTTACTGCATTTTCATTACTACACACTGCTGTTGCACAAATTCACTGAAAGTTGGGCACGGGCCTTTGGTGGTTTCCTATTGGGATTTATTTCTCACACCGTGTTTGGGTCATGTCTTGGGCCCAAATAGATTATATTGCTGCTGGTGTAGATAAGGGAAAGAGTCCTTATATAGGTACTAGATTGTTATAGAGGAGTTGGACAGAATGGGAAAGACCTTAGGTTTGTGATGATGATGAGATTCTAATCTACTATTTTACTGTGATATTTTGTATTTTTCCCTTTTATTGTATTGATTCATATTGCAGTGTATCCTATTTTGGATGCTTTCTTAGACTTAGGGACATATTGCATCATTATATATGATTGTTGGTCATTTCTTTTCATCAGTACTGCGTCCATTTCAGTATTGGTATTTTTTACTACTTCCGCTTTTGTATGTTTATATTTTCTCCATTACGTTGCACTTGGACAAATGAGGGCATAGTTTCCCCACTATCAGACCTGGTCCCTCACTAATAGTCGGCAGCCTTTGGCGTTTAGGGAAATGCTCTTGAGGTCATGTGACCAACCGGGTTTGGGGAACCCATTGAGTGGAACCTAGAACCAAGTCATTCCAAAGTGGTATTAGAGGGAGGTTTTATGGGGGTTTCCTGATGAGCAGAGCCCAGAGAAAACAAAACCATGTGAGCTAGGCCAAAAGCGGACAATATCATGATCGTGGGCTAGACTGGGCTGTTACAAAGTGGCATCAGAGGGGTTATTTTCTTCTTGACATACTATTTGTATCCTATAGTCCGGGATAGGATGGAATAGGTACTTGGTAATAAGTTGTTCCTGGGAGTAGTTAACCTGTGTACAGGGAAAATCCAATTTACCTCATGTTGCAATTTTTCTAATTTTGAAATTTTACAGTTGATATGATTTTCACCGTTGAGTGATGCAATTTTTGTGTGTTGTTTATATTTTTATACCTAGGTTTTATTTAGTTTAAACTTGATAAGATGAGGGTATGCCATCTCATGCATCATTTAGGCACATGTTAGAATCACATGCCATGCATAGTTTCCATGCCATATAGGTTCATTAGAAATTTTATGTTGTTGTGATAGATGTTGTTATAGAAAATGCATGATGTTGTGATAGACGCCTTGATAAAATACATACTATTTGATAAGGTATTTTTATGTAAGGTTCTATAAATGAACGCCAAACTTTCATTTTTGAGGAGTATGGCCCCTCATCAACCGAACTTTTGTGGATAATCGACTTGTTTACCTTGTTATAACACTCATAAGATACCAAGATTTGGTTCGCGGAGAGTATCGGCCCTCACAGAATGGAATTTGGCACTTTGGTGTTTGTTTAGTGTTTTTCTAGACTCCAAAGTAATTTTTGAGGCTTACTATCTGGAAAACCAAAGAATACACACTGTGTAGTTTTGATTACACACTATTTAATTTTCTATTCGGAGAGAAATGGAAATAAAAATTATGTACATGTCGTGTACCGTATGTACACGCCGTGTAGTTTCTGACCGTGTCATAGGCCGTGTAGGTAGAAACACGGGATGGGGAAGTTCTAGAGAGAACATGTCGTATACCGATCGTACACGCCGTGTCATGTTGACCCTGTGTCCGCCCATGTAACTAACAACACGGATGGAGGAATCTTCATTTACACACATCATTTCAATGCCGAACACACTATGTAGTGTAACCTAGGAATATGACCATATAACTAACAACACGGGTCAGTGTTATCCTTTATAATACACATCGTGTCCATCTGGAACATTCCATGTGGTATGAACTATGTGTCCGGCTCTGTAACTAACAATACGGGTTAGCAAAGCTCATCTAGTACACACCGTGTACCTGAGAGACACGTCGTGTAGTCTTGACCAGTGAAAGACCATGTGGACTGGCCATGTGGCTGGGGGGAAACAGGGTGGTGTACACGCCGTGTATGGGTGTAACATGTCATGTGGTGTTAGCCGAGTAGCTGGTCGTGTCACTAACAACACAGGCAGTTGGAATTTAAGTCTTACATGTCGTGTCTATCTAAAACATGCCATGTAGTTCGATCTATGTACCCGGCCATGTCGTGGACAACACGGGTCTGTGAAGCTTGTCTAGTACACGTTGTGTAGAACATATAAATGTTGTGTAATCTCGTTCAAAAGAGAGTCGTGTGGCTAAGCCATGTAGAAGGACTCAGGAAGGGGAAGAAAATTCAAGTACACGCCCTGTGTGAGGACAACACGACGTGTGTGGGGTGTTACACGACAAGTCATGAAAGAAGTGCATTCCCATGTGAAAGACTTAAGGGAACATTCCGTGTAGTTATTATACATGTCGTATAGTCTTCTTCTGAAAAAATTGAATGTTTTATTTCTCCTGTTCCATTATTACACTCCTTGTTTTTAGTCCTTGATGATCTTAATCTAAGTTGTGTCTTTGAACTTGTAGAGTCATGATATCGAGACAACCTCGAGTTGTTCACCAATAGAGCAGCAACGAGTATAATCTAGAGATGGTATGCCACAGGCTATCGATGGATCCTCTAGCAGAGCCAGATGCGGCGCCAGCTTTTATACCAGACACAGGTACGGAGGCACAGTTCGGTGAAGGCTTTGTTCGGTTCATGCAGACCTTCCAAGGAGCACCGTCGGCTGGCACATCATTGGCAGAGCTGACACGTGAATTCCAAAAGTAGCATCCTCCTACATTTTTAGGGGATGGTGGACAACAGGCTGTGGAGTCTTGGCTGGGATCTATGCAGACTATTTTTGAGCATCTAGAGAGGCCTCCAGGGAGAAAGGTCAAGCTCGCTACATTCATGATGCATGATTCTTTGAAGAGGTGGTGGGATGTTACCACCTAAATCAAACATCACCGAGACATGGTGTGGAAAAATTTTCAGGCAGTCTTCTATGACTTTTTCTTTCATAGATGCTAAGGGAAGATCGAGCTCGAGAGTTCATGAATTTGTAGCAGGGCACTATGTTAGTGGTGGACTATTCTACCCGCTTCATCGAGCTACAATGCTTTACAACTATTCTAGTGGGTAATGAGATGTTGAGGGATCGATGCTTTGATGATTATCTTTGATATGACATCTGAACACTGGTGAATGTTTTTTGGTTTCCTACAGTGCATGAAATTGTGAACCAGACACTGATTACTGAGCAGAACCTATAGGAATCTAGTGGTGCAGTACAGGGCGGTTCGAAGCAAATTTCTAGTACTATCTCTACTGGTAAGAGGAAGATATGGATGGATTTATCTCACAGTGGTACTACTAGTTAGAATATTTCTTCAAGTGGCTAGGTGATGTGCTATCAGTTTGGTAAAAAAGGGAACAAGAGACCTTAGTGTCCATGTGACCTAGTGGAGTGTCGAGCATGCGAAAAGATGGGTCATCTGCAGCACTTTTCAGGGCGTTTCAACCAGTGGCTAGTGAGAGGGGTTTTGTGCAGACTCTGCATGTTGGAGAAGGTCCATCAGCTTATTACCAGTTAGGGAATTGGAATATGTCGGGATGTTAAGGATGAGGTGGTGGTCATGGTCGTGGTATCCAGACACAAGGATCTCAGAGACAGCAGGTCGGGTCAGCTCAGGGTATCCAGGCTATGTCGCAGAGCCGCGGCACTGGGCAGGCATATGTAGTGCAACAGACCCAACATGAGTAGGATCCTGGACCTTCCACTATTAGAGGTACTATTCTAGTTGCTTTTATTTTGTCTTCCGTATTTTTTGATATTGGTTCTACACATAGCTTTATATCTTTTCCTGTTGTGGAGAGCCTTGGGCTCTATGTTTCTTCTTATTATGTTGTTATGATGCCAAACACTCCATTGGGGATTGGAACGGCAGGTGTGCGTCAGTGCAGGGAGTGCCCCTTATATGTTGGTGGGTGTCACATTCTATGGTACTTCTATGTCTTAGAGATGAAGAGACATGTTACATTCTCGAGATGGACTGGTTGGTACCCTTTATATCTTTTGTGGATTTCTATCTTCACAGGGTGAGTTTCACATCACCAGAGGGCAGAGAGTTTCTATACAAGGGTGAATGGGATGTCCAGGCAAGACGAGCTGGAGCCGAGCATCGTGAGAATGGTGGAGTGACAGTCCAGATTGAGAGTTTATTTCTAGATGACCAAAGAACATGTCAGAATTATTTCCCTCTAGTAGTTTATCATTTTAGGTATGTCTTCCCAGATGACTTTTCAGGTCTACCTCCTGAGCGAGAGGAGGATTTCTCTTTTAAGCTTGTTCTAAGAGCAGCACTGGTGTCCATTCCTCCTTATAAGATGGCTACACCAGAGTTGTAGGAGCTCAAGAGGTAGTTGAAGTATTTTTAGTAAAAGGGTTTCGTCTGACCAAGTACCTCTCCTTGGGGTTCACTTGTCCTATTTGCGATGAAGGCGGATGGTACACTCATACTTTGTGTGGATTATCAGAAGCTGAACTAGTTGACAGTAAAGAACTGGTATCCCTTGCCTAGGATTGACAATATTTTTGATAAACTTCGAGGATCACGAGTGTTCTCAATGATTGGAATGAGATCCAGATATCATCAGTTACACGTTAGACCATTGGACATACCTCTTACAGCTTTTCAGAGCAGATATGGTCTATACGAGTACTTGTTCATGCCGTTTGGACTCATGAATGTGCAATCAGTTTTTATGGATCTGATGAATCATGTGTTCCACCCATATCTAGATTCTTTTGTGGTATTCTTCATGGATGATATCTTGGTGTACTCTCACACTCGACACGACCATGCTACCCATCTTTGGATCATTCTAAGTACACTAAGAGAGCATCAGCTATGTTCTAAGCTCTCATAGTGCCACTTTTGGATGGACCAGATTCACTTCTTGGGTCATATCATCTTATAGGTAGCAGTTGTTGTAGACCCAGTGAATGTGAGAGTAGTAGTTTCCTAGGAGCAGCCCAAGAACATGTTTGATATAGAGAGTTTCTTGGGGTTTCCTAGTTACTACATGCATTTTATACAGGACTTATCATGTTTAGAAGCACTGTTGATGGGTTTGACTAATAAGGGTGTGAAGTTCGTTTGGTCTGATGCTTGCAAGATAGCATTTCAAGAGCTAAAGGGAAGGTTGACATCAGAACCAGTCCGGATACTTCCAGAGTAAGGGATGTGTTATACAGTTTACCGTGATGCATCAGGTATTGGGCTTGGAGCAATGTTGATGCTGGGTGATTGAGTAGTTGCATACGGGTCTCGGGAGTTGAGGCCACATGAGAGGAATTACCCGATGCATGATCTCGAGTTGGCTGTAGTTGTTCATGTGTTATGTTGTTTGATACATTATCTCTTGGGAGAACATTTTATGGTCCTCACGGACCACAAAAGTCTCAAATAAATCTTTACCCAGCGGGACCTCAATCTGAGACAATGAAGGTGGGTTGAATACCTTCAGTACTTCAACTTTGAGCTTGCCTATACACCTGGTAAGGGTAATGCAATTGTTGATGCACTGAGTAGGAGGACTCGGATATAGGGAGTGCAAGAGGCCAGTGGTGAGTGGAAGCTTATGGCTTTGTTCTCTGAGATGCATTTGGAGGTGCACGATAGTCAGGGGCGATCCTATCATTCTTCCTTAGTTGTGACTCCTACCCTCCTGGATAGAGTGAGGATGAGACAACTATCGGATTTAGAAGGCCTAGTTCTACGGGAGTCGGTGGAAAGTGAGGACCCTTCTCCAGGTTGGACAATAGGCAATGATGAGGTACTGTGTTTCCATGGATGAGTGTGGGTTCCAGGGGATATACACGAGGGGATGATGTTGTAGATTCATGCTTCATCTTGGGCAGTGCATCCTGGAGTTACCAAAATGTACCGTCACTTGAGATTTCAGCATTGATGGTTGGTTATGAAACAGGAAGTATCTAGTTTTGTTGTAAGATGTTCTACCTGTCATCAGGTGAAGGTGGAGCATCAGAGGCCTACTGGACTATTACAACATTTACCCATTCTGAAGTGGAAATGGGATGATTTCACGATGGATTTTGTGACTGGGTTACCGAGGTCACCTCGAGGCAGTGATTTCATATGGGTTGTTGTTGATATACTTATGAAGGTAGCTCACCTTTTCTAATTAGGGAGACTTTCGGTGTTGATGAGATCGAGAAGTTGTATATTCGAGAGGTAGTACGCCTTCATGGGGTCACTCGTTCTATCGCATCAGATAGGGACACCCATTTTACATCTCATTTCTGGATGAGTTTTCAGAGAGAACTGGGTATACAGGTGCTTCTAAGCATAGTTTACCACTCTTAGACTGATGGCCAGTTAGAGGTTATGATACAGGTGCTTGAGGACATGTTGCGTGCATGAGTCCTGGTCATTGGAGGCACTTGGGAGAAGCACATACCCCTGGTCTAGTTTTCCTATAACAATAGTTTTCAGAAAACAATTGAAATGGACCCTTATGAGGATTTATATGGTAGGCCATGCCGATCACCTTTTTTCGGGTTGGATGTAGGTGAGGCAGCTTTACTGGGACCACATCTCGTGCAAGAGAATTTACAGCGGGTCTAGTTGAGACAGAAGTAGATGGGTACTGCACAGTCTTGTTAGAAATCATATGTTTATCGCTGTAGATGACCCTTGGAGTTTCTGGTGGGGGATCAGGTTTTCTTGCATGTTTCATCGAGGTTGGGACATAGGTAGATCAGAAGACAGGGTAAACTTTCACCGAGGTATGTGGGGATGTTTGAGATTCTAGAGAGAGTCAGGCCAGTTGCCTATCAGTTGCAGTTACCATAGAGGTATCGGGCCATGCACAATGACATCCATGTATCTCAGCTGTGCCGTTATCAATCAGACCCATCAAACATTTTCCATCCATAGGAGGTTGAGCTTCATGTTGAAGCATATTTTGAGAAGAATCCGATTTGTATTGTAGATAGGAGCACGAAGGTTCTCTGACGTCGGTCAGTTCCTCTCGTACGGGCGCTATGGCCACCTCGCTGAGTCTAGGACGGGACCTGGGAGTGGGAGACTGACGTACGTGCATAATGGAAAAAGTTGTTCTGAGATTTATCTTTACCACCCTTGGAATGGAAATTTGGGGACGAATTTCTTTAAGGGGGGAAGTTTGTAAGAACATAGTTCTTATTCATGAGGTACGGGTTTCTTCTTTTCCTCTTTCCATAAGTGTTTTTGTGAAAATAATGAAAATGGGGAAATACCAAATTTTTTTGGTACACGCCGTGTACTTTTACACATGTCTTGTACTTTGGTCATGTGGGATGAGTACACAGGGCGTATAGGCTTGTCAGAGATGAAGGTTGTAAAAACTGAATACACGTCGTGTACTTCGTATTTACACGTCGTGTAATCAGTTGGAAGGTGAATTGTAAGGCGGTGGGAGTAGCCACCAGTAGAGCGATAGTAAACGATATCTATTCAAAAATACACATTGTGTACTCATGTCAACAAATGAACAGTACAATGGTGAAATGTAGCTGCCAGAGGAACAGTTAAAAAATGAAAAGTACACTTCGTGTACTTGAGAGTACATGCCATGTAGTTTTTTTTGCTTTAAACGGACATTAGCCTCCTCTTTCAATAGAGAAAGCTTTGAACACTGGGAGGCCGTTAGAGATATGGTCGAACCATGGAGGAGCTCCCAACCACACACCGAAACTCATATTCCTTCGAAAATGGCCACGATTGAACCGCACAGGTGAGTTCATCACACTTTTTTAACCCTTCCTTCTAATTATTTCTTGAGGAGAAGTTATTTGGGTTTGAACATGTTTCATTTATCAAAGATCTACTCTATTCTCGAACGTTTTAAAAGGTGTCGTTCACATATATAGATCAGAGGAAATCAAGGTAGGTGGTCTGATGTTTAATTCCAACTGTCATGTGGTTTTTGTGTACCATTGTGCTACGCGCCAATGTTGGGGTGTTATATGGAAGAGTCCCTGATTAATTAAGATATCTAGAATTTCATAGATAATCTAATGATGATTATAAAATATTTTTTGGGATCATTTCTTGGATATAGGGCCACCCCATGGGTGTATTTCCCTTGTTTAGCCGTTTGGATAGGATACCCGAAGGTATGCCGTGATTTAGCATGATTTGAGTTTTCTTGAGAGGAAATGTATATAATTGCTTGCTTATGTGTTGGGCTTTTCTTGTTTTCATTTTTACCCGAAGGGTAGTGTTTCTCATTCTAGAGGGAAAGTGTTTTATTTATCCTTAGGGAAACATTTCTTATTCCTGTGGGAAGTTGATTTCGTTCCTGAGGGCATTAACTCGTACACCTGAGGGAAATATTTGTTATGCATGTGGAAATCAACTGAGGGTTTCGATTCTGATTACCTGAGGGTAAGGTTTTTCATGTCTGAGGACTCTGTTTACTTCGTATAATCACTGTGGTGATTTCACAAGTTATATTTTCCAAGCTAAAGCATAGGCTTAGTATTATTTTACCTTGTACTTATTAGATCGATTGTTGTGGTTTTTTCTGTGGCACATTATAAAAGATTTTCAGTTGAGGCTTACTCTCGGAGACCTATAATTCAGTTATATTGAATTTTTAAATAATAATTAAATGGAAACGGAACTAGTAGGAGTAGCTGCTTTTGAGTACTACCTAGTTACTACATTTTCATTACTACACACTGATGTTGCAAAAATTCACTGATGGTTGGCCACAGGCCTTTGGTGGTTGCCTATTGGAATTTATTTCTCACACCCTATTTGGGTCATGTCTTGGGCCCAAACTAGTTATATTTTTGTAGGTGTACATAAGGGAAAGAGTCCCTATATAGGTACTTGATTATTGTAGAGGAGTATGAGAGCATGGGACTGAGCTTAGGCTTTTGATGCTGCTGAGTTCCTTCTGTGCTATTTTACGGTGATTTTCTGTATTTTTCCCTTATATTGTATTGATTTAGATTGCAGTGTATCCTATTTTGGCTGCTTTCTTAGACTTAGGGTCATATTGCATCATTATATATGACTGTTGGTTATTTCTTTACTTCAGTATTGTGTCCATTTCAGCATTGGTATTGTTTACTACTTCCGCTTTTGTATGTTCATATTTTTTCCACTACGCTGCACATTGAAAAACGAGGGTATAGTTTCCCCACTATCAGCCTTGGGCCCTCGCTGCAAGTTGGCATCCTCTGGTGTTTGGGGAAATGCGCTTGAGGTCATGTGACCAACCAGGTTCTGGGCACCCATTGAGTGGCACCCGGAACTGGGATGTTATATAATACATTTACATATTACATTTATATAAAAAATAATATATAATTTTAATGTGAATACAATTGAATTATTTTACCTAAAATAATAATATGTTCATTTATTGTTTAAAAATTTATTATAAAAAAATATTATTTAATGTGACTCACATTACTATTTCAAGAATCATGTGATTGATAAGAAATTAAAATTTGTTAACACCAATTTAGTTTGTAGATGATATAAAGTAAGAATAACATGATTTAAAATTTGATAATTAAATTTTCTAATTTAAAAATTGTTTCAAATACATTTTTGTATTTTGTTGGAAAAATAAATTTATAAATTTGGAAATCTGAAAATCAAAGTATGAATTTAATTTTTTACCTATTAATTTAAATTTTTACTTAGTTTTAGTTTTGTAACTTTTACTGAAAATGTCTTCTTCTAGCTAAAAAATGTGGTTTTGATGAAACATGTAATTTGTATGTATTTACCATTACATAAGAATGGGATAAAATTTATAAAACATTTTATGCAAAAAAATATGATTTTTAAGAATAAAAAATTCATTTGAAGATATTATTTATAATTATAAAACTTGTGGAAGAAATCTACTAATTAAATTGTTAATTTAATATTAAAACTGATTTTTGTCTTTTCCTTGAATCAAGTGTTTTTCAAGGGAGATTCAGATTTTTATTTCCATGGTAGTTTCATATACTTTATTTTTTTATAATAATTCAATTTATTACATTAAAATCAATATCCCAGAAAATTTAATCTTATATATTAAATGAAATCATAAAAATGTTATTTCTCTAAAAATCATTTTTATGATATTTAGTGTATTTATTTTAAAATTACATTTTCACACCACTAATATTTTAATTTTATTGAATGATTATAAAATATGAAATTTTAATTTTAAAATTAGATATAAATATCAATATTAATCTTTTATATTAATATTATTTATTAAGTTCTAATATTTAATTACCAAGGTAAATGTATGTTTGGGTATAAGGGAAAATTTAAAAAATAAAAATCCCAAAACCCCTAAAATTTATCTCAAAATAGAGTGTTTGAGGCAGTTTTATCCCACATTCATTTTTAACTCCAATTTTTCCATTTCGAGAACTCCAACACTTTAATATTATCCTTATATCATTTAAAATGTAAGGGTTACTCCAAAAACTACCCTTTCCTTCACTTATAAATGGGTAACATCTTCACCACTTCCAGACACATCTCTCAATTTAATTTCAACTCTAAATTATTTTATTTGTATCCTCCTAAAACCCTCTCTAATTTCAAAAGGATTCTTGGAAATTTCCTAGGTAGTAATGATTTCCACTTTGTAACTCCCCCATCTAAGGGGTATTGAATCCCATTGTCTTCTACAAGGGCTCATCTTATTCCTTTCATTTCTTTCTCTAACTCTGGTTCCCTTACACAATTCCCCAACATCATATATAAACCTAGATTTCTAGATCTATTTAATGGTTTTCCTTATCTTTGTATTTTTTCCACGACGTTCACTAAGGCCTCAACTCTCATGAACCTGACCATGGTGAATTAGTTTAGTCAACATTATCCATCAGTTAATTATTTCAACTAGTTCATGTTCAGTTCTTAGGTTTTAAAAGACAGGGAAACTGTTGGCCTTCCTAACAAACAGCAGATAATGATATGATTCTCTATGGTGGATAATTTGATTACTAGTTGGTCTAGAGCCCCATGATTTTGAAATAGATCCAATTTATTCCTCTTTTGATTGTCATGTGACTTCTATTTGAGGTGTGATTCTCAGTTTAAAAAACTATGGGTTATTTTCCCAGAACATCCTCTTCCCTTTCGAAAATATTTTGATCATCCACATGTTAGAGAATACGGTATTATATTTCTGTGTGCTTCCAGTAGAAAAAACAAGGTTTATCACCCTATTTCCCCATGTATATGTGTCAAGTATGACGTTTATAAGCCGCCAGTTGAATGGGTTTGAATTATGGTTGGAAAAGAGTTTCATTGTAAAAAAATAGCAATCATCATGGATTAAAAAGATTACTATTGTTATTTCATGTGTTTCAGAAACTCAGTTAAATCACTCAGGCATAGTCATAGGTATCTCTATGAGGAGGTTGTACATAGCTACTTGATCTGTCTTGTTCCTCCGGATTTCCAATTCGTTGGTCTTTCAGTTTTTTAGTAGGTTGTTATTAATTAAATTATTTTGGAAAATATAAGACTTACAAATTTTTATCCAATAGTATTGTATATGATTTACAATTTGATAACTGATTTGGTTGATTTTGAGGTGAAAAAAATGTCTCAGTAGAGGCCACCCATATCATTCCCATGGTCTCTCCCCCATTTTTTAATATGGTTAGGACAAGAGGTATGAAAAATGTAAAAGATAATGATAAAATCACTTTTTTTAGGGGTAATAGTTTTAAAACTAAAGAGGATTCAAGTGTTCTTTTTGAGATACGGGATCCAATGAGTCTAAATGCAAGATTGACTCAATGATGGGGGTTTCTTGAACAATGATCTTCTTTAAGGCCATTTCATCTCTATAATCATTTCTCAGCCTTTAAGGGAAATGAAAAGGATAATTATAATCTTGAAGGATGATGAAAATTTATTCAAGGATGGAAATGAAAGTAGGTTAGGAAAATGTGTTTTGAGGATATCGATCTGAGTGAAAAAGAAATAGACTCCCAACTAATGATGGACTATTAACAATGTCCCCAAGAAATTATGATTGAATATGACTAGGAATCACAAGGGGCTATGATTGTTGGGTCTTGCATGAGGAAGATAAATCAAGGTAATAGTTTTTCTGGTAAATTTCCAATCCACGGTGGCGAAAACCGTGGCCTCTCAAAGATTATTGAAATTTACCAAAAACCATTGCAAATATATACTTAGGTACTGAAAATAGAAATGTGATAAAAACAAGGTTTCATGAATAAGAAATTATTGAAGGTGGTAATCTGGTTTCTAGTAAGATAGGAGAGTGGGCCTTAAGTGAGGCCAAAAAGGTTCCTGAAGGTGAAATCACTGTGAAAGATCAAGAATCATTGGTTTTTAAGTCAAGAACAGAATGGTGGGGAAGAGGGAAGTGGAAAAAATTGTATCTCATAATTCACTCTAAGGAATAAATGATAAACGGTTCCTTCTAGATCAATTCTCCAAAGGAGGTTGTCAAACAAATATATAATATAATTATAAGATTTGACATTAATGAGGATAAAATGGTGGGGATTAATAAATAAGGTCGTATTTGAGTTTTAGGATTCTATGAAAGGAAGAAAAATTTAGAGGAATACATCCATACTTGGGATAATATGTCCAATCATTAACAACACTTAATTGGGTGTTTCATAGGGTGGTTCCAATAATATTACTATTATCTTTAATGATTTCGTGATTCCTTCATATTTTTAATTGTCTTTTGTTTGAATTTTTTGGTTTCCCACTTTTTCCTCAAAAATTCTTTATAAATAAAAATTTTAATTTTCATTCATTCATTTCCAAGTATACTTCTAGGGAAAATTCAAGTCCCTAATGTGAGTACTATCCAATTATTAAATATTCCCCTTTATTATCATCATTAAAATTTATTATATCCATAATAATATAATGATATTAGTATAATTTATATTCTGCATTGTTACTATATATTATGTATTATCTTCTTTTATTCATATACCCCATCCCTTAAGAAAATCAAAATCAACATTCATGTGTTGTGTGGATTACCGCCTCAATGATGTATCATGATTTTTTCCCTTCACCGTCTTATAATTCTGTATATAATGATGGTATAAAAGGATAAATATGATTTTTATGATATCCTTATGAATCTTTTATGACAAATAATATTTCTTATTAGTGACACGATGAACAAATCCCCATCATTAAATTGATCATTAAAAATATATTTACTATGAAAATAATCTTTAATTAAAATTTTTAATACTTTTATATACATCACATTTTATTCTATTTTCATATAATTATTATATATATAAAAATAATAACTAAATAAGATCATAATTATTCTATTTTAATGATATTATAATAAAACCACCTCATAATCATTCTTTAAATCTGGGTATGTTTAGGTTTGGGTCAGTTTAAACACCTACTTGAACATTACTATGAATTTATATCATGAATGAAAATAGAATAATAATTAAAAGTATAATATAATATAAATGTGTAAGTAATGATTTTTTTAATTTTGAAGATGTTATATTAAAATTTAAATTATCATATAAAAAACACCTTTAATTGTTAAGAATCACCAAAATATGATTCTTACAAATTTTATCTTCAATATACAGACTAAAAATCTAATGAAAAGATATTGTAATGTAAGAAATAATTATACATCATCCCTAATAGTACCCTTAATGAACTATTAATGACAAATTTTTATGATGAATGAACATAGACACCGCTATTATGAAACTAGTATAAACGCTCAAAACTGTAAACACATAATGTGGAAAATTAGTAGAAATAAGATAGATAATGACTATTTATAAATATTATTAAAGAAAATGGCTTTGAGTAAGGTTATTAATTAACTTATTAATTAGATATGTATATAATATAGGATTTTAAACTACATTCAGGTAGTTAAATATTAGAGGTAAGGGTTTTGTCTCAATTTCCCTTCATTATGACAAGTATTTTATTTATGCACATATTTCATTTTCATGGTTCGTATACTACCAGTTTTGAGATATTGTATCAAAATTACCTTTTATTTCATGTTATATAAATTTAAATTTAAATTTTTAAATCACTAGTTTTTCTCATACGAATGTTTCATATGTTTTAAGAGTTTCCCCTCAAATTCCTCATTTTGAGACTTATTTGGTATTATATACATAATTCCAATCTTAACATTATAAATGAGAATCAAACTATAATGAAAAAAATATTTCTATTATAGAGGTTATTCAGTAAAATAATTTTATCAGGAAATCTATTTTCTAATCATATCAATGATATCAAGATAAAATATATTCAATTTGAAGTGATCAAGGTTAATTTCAAAGATCTATAGTGGGAATTGCAATTAATTTCATCTCTTCTAGAATCATTGAATAAGATTTTCACCACATTGAGAACTTTACATATTAAGATAGATGTATTGTTTTTTTATATTAGTGATCAAATTCTAAATATGGAGATTATGAAGTAGTAGATTCAGGAATCTTACATAAATTTCTATGGGGTAGAATTTATGGTAATTTTCATTCCATGGAAGAGTCATGGGAAAGTAATATTAATAAGAAATGGAGTTAGAGTAGATCAGAAGAAAGTGGTACCTTATGTTAAAATTATGGGAAAAAATTCCATATGATCAATTATTAATATCAATTATGAGTCAATTCGTGATGATATTTTTATGAAACTACATGCAGAAATCCCATTTTATAAGTTACGAGAGGTATATTGTTGAGTGTCTCCAATTTACTTGAGTGCGGGATTGTAGACTTTGGATCATATTTTCAGTATACATCTAAGAAGATTATGAGAAATTATAATTATGGAAGGTTTTTTATGATGCTTATTTTTTAAAATAAATCTCTTGATATTGTGTTCAATGGTGATGTTTTTATTTGGTCATATAATATAAGCTTTCTAGAATTGCAAAGAGTGTGGAACATATCGGGGTTATAAAAACCATTATTTTAATATGAGATTTATATGACATTGTTTTATATATAACCTTTCCTTATCTGTAATGTAATGTTACCAATGGTTCTATAGTGGTTTTAAAGGGAGTTAATGATGGAATATTTTACCTTATGGGTGGTTTAGAAGGTGAAATGTATGGCAGAAAAAACATTAATAAGGTTGTGTCATGAACATCATGGTAACTTATGTAAAAGGAGGTTAAAAAATCCTTTATTCTTAATGAAATTTAAATATTAAAATAATATAGTATAAAACATATGAATAATTCATCCTTGGGAAGTAGCAAAATGTGACATTCTAAATGAAATCCTTGACATCCAAGGATTTAGAGTTAGTATTGGTTCATAGAGACATATGGGGGATAACTATTGTGAATTCTATTATATAATTATATTACAATATATCTCTAATTAATGATACACAACTAAATGGGTTGGTTTTCTCTATCAAAAAATACTCCAATATATTCAAAAACATTATTTGATAGAGATCCATAGTGGAAAAGGAAATTGAAAGTAAATATAAATGATTTTTGTCTAATAATGGTGGAGAATATATAATTAGTTAATCTTAGAGGCCTTCTTAGAGGAAATGAAAATAGTTCTAGGATACCATATAATGTACTCTATGAAAATATTTATTCTAAGAGATTATGAATCTGACTTTAGTGGATATGGTATGAAACATGGGTATTTAGGCTGGTTTCCAAAATAGTTTTGGGTGAAGGTTATGAATTATGCTCCCAACATGGTGTACAAAAGTTTATCAACATCATTGGGCTAAGAACATCTAAAATAATTTTTTTATAGAATAAATATTAAAAACAATTTTCTCAAATTATTTATTTCACTCAAAAATTTCCACATTTATTCCATGGAAATAGATAAGTTATAGACTATGTCCCAATAATGTTGATTTTCAGGGTATAAAAATTAGGGCATTGGATTTATTTTCATTGATAACAACTTATGGAATGTTTTAATAAGATAAAATTTTATATAAAATTAATAGATCTAGTGAAATGATAAAAACCAAACAAAATTTACTGATGAGATAGAAGTATCTTCATGATATTTGGTTTGACTAAATAAAATTTTGGAAATTTACGATGTTCCAAAAAGTTTTAGGGAAATAACACTTCTTGAAATATAGGGGTAACTGAAAATAGTTTCAGATGGAATACATGTTTTCATGGTGTTGATAAGGCTGAAATTATTATAAATACTAGGGAATTGGAATATCAAGGATATTTTATAGAAGGAGAATTTATGGAAGCAATGGCTCTTGAATGTGCATATTTGTAAGGATGGTTATGGAGGTATATAAGGATTTGGTTGTAGTTATAGATATAATGAAGTGAAATTCACAATTTTCTATTCATAAATGATTGAATAACTAAAATCTAGAATTTATTGTATGTCATAATGACCTGATTCAATTGGTTTTAGACATTAAGTATGAAATACAACAGTTACATGTTTTCCATACGTAGGAGATAATGGAATAAACTAATAGGAACAGTGTGATACATATGAAATGGGATTATTATCTAAGAATTAAGTGAATGGTATAATTAATTATAAATAATGTCTTTCATGATGTGTTTTCAACAAATGGATTGTATATATTTTTCCATGTTCATTTCTCTATTTCTTTAAAAAAATTGCTATATGAATAGTTTTCATCATAGTTTCGAGGGAAGTGTAAATATTAGATAAATTATATGTGAAGATCACATTTTTTTAGGAGATTTTAATGAATAAATTTACATCAATTATCTAAAGGGTTTAATCGAAAAATGTAACCACGATCTTGTATGTAAGATAATGTGAAAACAATATGTTTTGAAGCAATCGCCAACAAGAATTTTGATGCCTTTATTTCAGAATGAATGTTCTTTTAGAGAAATGTGGATATTTTTTTACTGAATGGTGTTTAATGAAGGTTTTTTCTTTATATTACATCTCTATATTGATGACATGCTTATTTCTAGACAGATAATTCAAAGTATTGATGAGTTGTAGGATAAATTTTTTAGATGTGATTATATAAAGGATCTTTATTTTGAAAAATATAATTTTGGGAAATAAAATCTAAGGGATATATAGTCCATGAAATTATTCTTATCTCATTTTGACTAAATCTAAAATTTGGTGGAACATTTTAGAATTAGAGAGGCAAAACCAGTTACCACTTCCCTAGTTATACACTTCAATATGAGAAAGGATAAGTCACCTAGATCTAAATCAGAGTTTGGTTACATGCAAATGGTTCCTCTTATATTAGTATATAGAATCATTATGTATTTTATGGAATGTACATCTCAAACCATTCAACATGTAGTGGGATTTGTTAAAAGGATTTTAGAAAAAGTAGGTTAAGAATAATCGGAATTGGTAAACTAGATCCTCTGGTATCTAAAATATTCTAAAAGATTGTATCCTTATTTTGGAATAAACAAATCACTATAGGGTTTATATATTTATTATTTGTGGGTGATGTGGAAACTTAAAGTAAAACCATGGTTATGTGTTTTTTAAGGAAAATATGTGGTTTAGATGTTGAAGCTTCAACTAGTAGTTTCAATTTAAACAATAGAAGTAGACTATGGTGAAATAATATAATTAGTGAAGGAGTTGATTTGGATGAAGGGGGTGATAGAAGATCTTGGAATAAGGAAGTAGTTTGGGATGTTGTTCTATGATTAGAAAATTTTGGTCCACTTATCCAATAAATAGATGTTTCAATCCAAAATAATTTTTTTGAAGTATCTCTTCATTCAGAAGTTGTTGGAGGAAAATGTTTTGGATCCACATAAGGTGGATAACATTTATAATATGGAATACATGCTGGAAAAGTTTGTAGTGAGGGATGTTTTTTGGTGATTTTGTGGATCTTTTGTGATATTATGACTAGAATATTGTGGTTATATCCTTACTATTTCGAAATATTATTATGAGTGTATATTTGGTGTATTATAAAAAAGAAAATGGGGTGAACCCTGAAAATTATTCCTTATTGGTAGATTTTAATGTTTAAATGTGTGAAAACCATTTTTGATCCATATATCATAAAATTTTGGAGAACCGATTATAGATGTATAATTTCAAATTCTATATAGATATGTTAAAATATAAACAATAATTTGTTTAATTCAAGAACACTAGAAGCATAAAAACTAGAAGTAATGTGATAAGAAGAATCATTGATGAGTCTAGGAGGAAGTGTAATGTTGAAAAAAGAATTTTATATGGGTAAATCATGAGGATTAATATTGTTTGACTAGGTGTATGTGTAAAGGTTATTTAGAAATTTACATAATGGTTATCTAAAAAAGTTTCTATATGCATTCAAGATTCCCCATAAGGAGAACATAATTTTTTGGTTGTCTTTGAACAAGTGAGTGGAATCCTGTAGATATCAAATGAAAGTGGGAAATTACTCCATAAGGACTTAATGTTGGTGAGATGGGTTACACAAGATTTTGTCTACTTTAAGTAGTAGTTTGGGAAATGTTGTTCCAAGATTTTTAGATAGACAATATTTCAATCATATTATTTTCATTTAATTAAAATATTATATAATTCCCTCCATGGAGTGGAACTAAATTTGAAACATGATAAACTTATTTTGTTATTTTTCTTCTATTTATTTCAATCATAGAAATTTATAATTTCTTTTATAGTTTTATCATGTCCATTTCAGTGAGTGTTTGGGGTGAATTTTCTAACTAGTTCTAAATACTTTGTATACACAAGTTTTTGTTATTTAGTGGTTCTAGTTCTATTTTTCCAATGTATATGTTCTAAATGATAACTTATCATTGGTAGGTTCCATACCCAATGAATACTCAAACCGCAGGTATCATATTGACATGAAATTGATTTATACATTTCATAAATAAGATATAGATCATTCTCTTATATATCATAACAATTTGAGTTTTCTTTTATTTTAGTTTTGATTCATATTTTGAACTTAAATGTAACTTTTAAATGAAATAATGAACTTTTAAACATACTTAAAATACTATACATTAGATTGATATCAGATTATTCATTGTACATAAAAAAGGAATTATCAATCATTATCTGAAATTATCAGGATAATCCAATCATTTTTTTAGTATCTGACAATCATTTTGAACTTCAATTTCACTTTTAAACAAAAAATTAACTCTTCTAGTCATAATGGAACCCTCCGTATATCATTTTAATGTTAATTTAATTATTATATGTCCCAAATGAATAACCCATATTATTGAAAATAATCATGACTGTATAAGTGAATTTTATCAGTTTGGGCTATATGGTTCATGTTTGTAAACTAAAATGTAAAATGAAAATTGAAAACACATGGTTTGTGTATACTTTTTTATTCAATACTTCTATTTAGTTTTGTAGAAAATTCAACATTATCATTAATATTATATTATTATAATCATATAGAACTAAAATAAATATCTCTCATAATATTATAAATGATAAGAAAAATAACTAAATTAGTGGTAGATGAACCATATCTTCATGATCTAGGTTAAATAAAAAAATAAAAATGTGACGGAAAAGCGTCTCTTCATGATTTATGAAAACATTATTTAATCCTGAAATTTTCCTAATAATTTTTATATAAATCTATATTATCTTTTGAATATTTTTATTTTTTAAATATCTAGTAGTACTATAAAATATTTACAAATAAATAATCAAGAAATATTTTAAATGAAATTGTAGTTACCTTTAGAAATACTATATTTGGAATATTTGTGTGAATATTTAATATAATATATTTCATAATTTTAAAAATCAAATTTCCAAAACCAATGTGATTATCTTATTTCCAACACTAAAAAATATTAAAAAAAATGTATTTATTTTTATATATGTTTTAATATGGATATATTATTATATATACCCTAATTATTATCCAGCTATAGAACTTTTTTGGATCACTCACAATGTAATAAGAACTAATTTGGGTGAATTTCTATTTAATAATTTTCCAAAACTCAATTATTTTCATGATTATTCAATAAATTTATCTCAATACTCATAGAGTTATTTGAATTAAAATAAACACATAACCTTTTTAAATAAGGTTCACCTCCAAAAGGAATTATTATATCCCCAGTTTTTTGTGGGTTTTCTCCCACCCACACATAACTTATCTAATTATCAAGAAGTCTCTATAGGTTAGTGAATGACCTTGAACCTAATACAAGTTTTGGAATTAACCTATTTCAATTTAATGCTAGAAAAGTACATTTATTTATCTTAAATAACAATCACTGATATAACCTCAAGCCTCCACATAGGAAAAATAGATGTTGGTCTTCTTCATCATCCTCATTCTCACTCATCAATATTATTTCACTAATACTCTTCATCTCCTCCAAGAATGAAATATCTAGCACATTAATAAATATAATTTTCATTTTCATATCACCTCATTATATTCCAAGTCATGTGATCATATTTATATATTAACATATAAAAAGTCAAATTTGATTTATGGTAGTTCAATATTATCTTATTTAAAAAATCAACATGACCCTTTTGATAAATAATCATTGAAATTTGAGTCAAATGACTCCATTAAGACCTCCAAGAAACATGGAATTTATACTACACATAATATTAAAAAAATATCACAATAATTCTCTACAAAATCCTTAATTTCATTAATAATTATCCATTTCATCATGTCTTCCTAGAGGGAACCTTCACTGTGTGACATTTCATATTGTGGCATGAATCCCCCTCTGTAACCCTTTATAAATAAATCACCACAGTATGAAATTATCCTTTCGGTGACACTCCCTTATTGAATATAACAATATTTAAGGTGTTACTAATCCCTTAGATAATAAAATGCACCCCACTTTTTATTTATATCTATGATGGAGAGTTATTTCATTGTCTAAATTGTAGCTTCCACAACATTTCTTTCTTTAACTATTAATTTATACATAATAAGAATACAATTTTTCATATAAAAGTGTGAGATAAATGCCTTTTAAAAAATTTAAATCTCTATATAATTTTTTTTGTGACACACACCAAGTCATAGGTATATTAAATTTTAATCATGGTTTATCCCTATTATGGTTTTAGAGGATTTTGAGAGACAAGATTTTAAAATAATAGGTTTCTCAAGAAAATAGGTCAGGCATACAGTTTACATTCATGGTTAGTAGAAACTATATAGTAAATATGAAATATACATATATGAATTCTATTTTCGATTTTCATGACCATGGATTTTCAATCTATTTTAATTTTAAAAAAATAGTGAAAAAAATTGGGATATAATCAAGATATTATTTCAAAGATTGGGCATGGTTTTTGAAAATTTGTATTGACTCTAAAGAAACCATATTATAGGTTTTTTAGGGGATAGTGTCCAACACATGGTTATCCTAAAACTTTTCTAACTATGCATCCTAACTATGTGTTTCGATAAAAAAAATTAAATATAAAATTATTGGGATTTACTTTCTCAATTTAAACTCTAATATCCTCATAACCCCTCATTAATTAAACCCATACCATTATAATGATTTATTGGGTTCCCCCTTTGATTCCTTGGTAATCCTTACTCATTTTGGGTGGATCTCTTTGAGGTACTTTCAATTTATCTCTTAGTTTCTCAACCTACCCCTAGACATATCCCCAATCACACATCACCTTGATTCATTGGAACTCAATCATGTTTTTATTGTTGGATTTATGGTAATGTATGTGTAATTTATAACATTATCTATATATATATTCTTTTTAGGACAAAATATATTCATCTCATATAGCTAGTTCAGAAGGAAATGAGGTTTTCATCATTCTTTAGGTAGGTGTCTCTATTAATGGGTTCTCCCTTTGAATAACATATGATCTTATGAAATTACATTGGATTTGATTAATAAAATTAATAATTTTAAATTCATGAGAGGTGAATTTTATTTATGATAGATGTGGGAATGTTTTTCAAAAATGGTTTTTTATGAAAATAGTTTTGATTCTAATGAAGCATTTTTTAAAATTCCTCAAATATATCATTGAAATGGAAATGGTTTTTCATGAAGGATACTAGTGTAGATGACTATAAAAATATTTTTATAAAATGTGGTCATGGAAGTAAAATTTAAAAAAAAGGGTATTTTCCAAGAAATATGTTTTATGAAATGGAAATTTGTTTTCAAGAAAATAATGATGATGTAATAGTACTTTGGGAAGCCATTTTGTTATGTTGAAAAATTACAAAAATATGATCCCTAATAGAGTTTCCTATAAAAAGGGTAGGTGTTCATGATTCATTATTTCTTGTGTGAAACATATCTTAGGATTTGAGGTTCTCAAAAATTAGAGTTGAACTATGTTGACAAGAATTTCATTATTTGTCTCCATTTTATACACTATTATGGTGTGGTTTTCCCTTTAGTGATTTAAGGATTCATTATGTGATTGTTTATTTAATATGACCATTTCCCAAATTAATATTTATATTTATTCTTAATATATATTTCCTAAAATTTCATCATCCTCGTAGATAAATGATATGTCATATTTGGTTATTTATATAAATATGGTGTGTTTTTCAAGGAAATATGAAGGGTGATTTTTTATAAGAAAACAATTTCTTTTAGAAATGATTTATAATTATATTTTAAACAATAACTAATGGATTCGTGAGGATAAAAATTATAGATATTCTGTGTGTAATTCTACTAATATTTAGTTCTCACGTCCTACTTTTTTTACTTTGGGTGTTTTTATTCATGGTTCTATAGGATATAGATAATGAGATGAGTTTCATATAGAGTATTTTTCTCCCTGTTAATTTATCCTTTCTATGGGTAGGGTTGGTGGTGACATATGTTTAGGTGGAGTTGGACCCATGGGTTACTTGGGGTTCCATTGTTTTGGTCATATGTTTTTCTATCAAGACCTCGTGATATAATTTTTTGGATGTCATTTATTGTCTTGTTTTATTAACATATGATGAATCATTAGATATCTATTATGATATGTTTTTTTCTCCCTTATAAAATGTCTTTTGTATGATAAATGATTCTCATGTTCTTTGAATGATACCTTGGTGAATATCTCTAACCCATGGAAATATGGGACTTGTTTTGGGGCTTATGGAAGACCAATTCTAACAAAATAATTTTTATCCCAGTTAGGTTTGTTACATATTTCAATAAAAGGGCCAAGTTATTGTGAAATTTTATGATCATGCTTGTGTACCTCCCTCTTGTATTTAGGGTATGTTGATAGACTAGATATAGGGATATCATAATAGAAGAGGTAGTATGTGATTTTTCCTATCCATGTAACATCCCCAGTTTATTTTGAAGTGAGAGATGTTATGGTTAGTAATTTTAACCTTTATATTTATTCTTCTATGATATGGGTTATTAAGAGTATTTATTTTAGTGACAAGGGTTTTATAAGTCGAAGGTTAAAAGTCATTGAAAGGATGGAGTTTCTCATGGCTAGAAAGTGACCAAAACCCTTACAATGGGTCTCCAATAGGTCTGCATATTGCTATAGACCCCACCGTCCTACTAATGCACCCAGTCCGAGGGTTCATTTAATAAACCCCATGTTTGTTGTTATACGTGTTTTTTAACCTCATTTTACACAAAAATATTTCCCCCTGAGCCTATATAAAATTATATATCTCTAAATTAGTCTTTAAATCCCTCACTTACATCACACCTTAATCCATTAAACTTTAACTAGTCTGGTTGAATCTTACTAGTTGGTTTTTCTTATATCTAAACCATTTTCTTATTCATATTTATGAAATTAGCATAGATCAATGTGGGGAAATTGTTTTCCTTCATAGTTATGTGATGAATTCATTATTTATTTATATATCATTGGTGGATCTTGAAATTTGATATCATTTCATGAAAAAAAAAAGATCTACCTTCAACAATGAGAATTCAATGGGTTACTGTTAGTGAAACATCTTCCATGACCTTATTTTGATGGAGGATTGATGATAGAACCTTAATCCATTGGTGATTTTCTGGTATATTGTTGGGGAAATAAATATGTCATTGATTTATCCTCTTGAATGGAGATATAACTCTCAATAATAGTTATGTTTTGGGGTATTTATTAACAGAATAATCCTCACAAGTCCTTCTTACTTATTAAATCTACATCTGTTGAAATTTTATTGATGCATTAGTGATCGTTGTCTAGATCTATGGCATTCATTAAAAATCATTGATAAATTCAGAATATGTTATTCAATCAAAAACGAATTCCAATAAATTAGTGTCCCTTCTCTCAAAATACCTTGGATTTGGCTCTATTGACAAACATCATAAGGTATGTGACTGTAGAATCACCTTCTTGGTAAGGTTTCTCCTTAAGACATCATTATATGCCTCATTCTTTATTAACTAAAATTGGATCCATCCATCCTTAATGTGTGATCTGTTATTTGTGGGTGTGAATCACGTTTAGTGTTCAATACTTGTATTTCTTCCTCCAAAACCATGAGGTAGTAATCTCTTTATGTTTTTTGAAACTGTTGTACACTTTTATCCTTGGTATGATTCTAGTGTTGGCATGGTTTTTTGTTCATGGTTGATAGTGATTTCTTGATGGTGTTGCTGTAGTTTATATGACCATATATAATCCTTGTTTCCATGAGTATTTATATATTATATTGTTACATTATTGATGTTGATTGACATATTTTTATATGAATATAATATATTTCTCATGATTCCATGCTATGTTTGTTTATCATGCTCTACCTTATTGTCTATTATCTTTCCTGAGGAGGTTTTATTCTTCGTGTACATGATAAGTGAGCATCATGTTATGATTACCCCTTATAGGGGTAGATTTTATCACCAATGATGATGATGATGATAAAAAACTTATATAAGGTAGATTAATGATAGCCTTGTGTACCATGCAGAACGTGATTCATTCAAGACACCATGGAATGTTCCTAAACATTATTCTTGATGATACCGAGTGGCATGATCATTTTGATGCCTTGAGGACACCAAGAGACATGTTTCCAACCTTGTTCCTAGTTCATGATCATTTCTAGGACCCTTGATCATCTTTCTAGCATTGAGTTGAATTATGTAAGGATGAGTGTTTTTGGTGTTTTGGATAGACCATGAACACTTGATACATGATTGTATATTTTTTATGAATTAATTTGAAATTAATATTATAATAGGATACATCTATTTTACCTATAATCAATTTATAAGGACTCATTGGTGGTTCTCTAGAGGGTTTTATTACTCAAACCCCACACAGGCATCTCGATCCACATGTATACTTCATGTATACGGATCCTAGTATGTGCATGGGGCCTATGGATGATAGTTGATAAGAGAATAATGGATCTTGTAGAAGATCAAGATGGCCTCCATAGGACTCCAGGACTTTTTATTTATTTTATCTACTTATATTTACACTTTGGTTTGGATTGAAACACTAGTAACCTTGTTAACATATTTGTTTTAGTGGTTTTCCATATACATTATTTATGGATGTTACATTGAGTTTTTATATTTTATTTATTGTTATTTTTGCAATGACATGATATTTAGGTTATGGTCTCCCAATTGTCGAAATTAAAACCTCACTATTAGTTGACAGCCTCTTTTATATGGGGAAGTACAGATGAGGTCCAATGGAACTCTATTTCAGACTTTATGGATCAGTTTGGGTATTAAAAAATGGTATTAGAGCATATTTTTTATTCATTTCTTTTTGTACTATCCTAAGATATGGTATAAGGGAGATATATATCTGGGAATCGGTTTGAGATTTTCCACATTCCTGGCCATTTCATAAGTAATAGGCCTTTTATTTCCCCTTAATGGGATTCATGTGACACATTCAGTATATTTTTGGGGGTTTTCTGGCATCATGACATGGAATTAAGGATCATGTTCCATTTACATACCTATTATTCTGATTTCTATTAATACTTTAATTAAATGACTTGAACTATTCAATATGTTTGGGATACACATAAATTATCAATTGTCCGATATATCTAATTATTTTGTTGATGTGATATATCTATAATGGGATTGATTAGTTTAACTATACCATGATGTTATGTTTTTTTATATATATTTATAACAGTGACTACTATGATGGGATGGATACTTTGGTCAGTTCTATGAGGGTTATACCTTGGGTTATGAGAAGAATCCTAGTTAACCTTTTTTTGTGATCCCTTAGATAGATTATGATCTATCTTAAATATTATAATTATAACAAATCTTGTTAAAAAATATAAAGCCTCATGGAAGACTGATGGGACTTACAACTAATGTAGTTCGAGGTACACCAATATGGGATGATAACTTAGTTCCACTTCATGTTCTGTAATAAGGTGCACTAATGAACTCTTATGTGGCCCATCAAATAGTGTAGGCATTAGGGCCACCTCAACCAATATCCCTCCATATTATTCCTTACCAAGGATTGGGGCCACCTAGGACTATGGTTGACTACACCATAGACTTCGAAATCCATCCTCCACCAACCTTTCAAGGTATGGGACTACCACAGGATGTCTAAGACTAAATAGACATCATCGATGGTGTCATTGAACTCATTGAGACACTTGTGGACTAGAATTTAAATATACCAATGTCCATGATATATGTACCATCTAGGAATTTGTAGGTAAAATGCAATATGATAGAAAACATAAGGGCCTCACCTTGGTTTCTTCCAATGACCTATTCTATAGGGAATTATTTCTTAATTTGATAAATCTTAATATATCATTAGAGTTCATAGACCTACAATTTAGGTTCATGATGGTATATTCATACACTTCATGTTTCAATTAATTTCTCTTCTTTTCTATACCATTGTCCAGAAATGAGGCATAGAAGTCCATGAAATGTTTTCTCATACATCACCCAGATATCAGACTCCAAGGTCAGATTTTTAACCTAAATAAATACCTGGAGGTTGAGTGTTAGTACTTAATTATATAGAAGGTTATATAAGAGGATTATGTAGTTGGGTATCTTCCACCATTCATTACTTATGTGGTTTTACCTCCTATATTTGTTGTTATCATCTCCTTTAGTGTTGGTATAAAGAATACTAGTGACATATAGCATAGTAGTGGTATGTGGGTGTAGTGGAGTGCAGCGTTATCATCTCCATCAGGATGATTTCTAAAGTAATTTAACTATGGAATGTTTAGGAATTATTGTAGGTTATGTACGTACCCTAAGGATATGTTTCATAATTGTTAAAATAAGGGAAATATGCATCTATTTTTATTAAAGTATTTTAGGCTAAGGTTCCACAATGTTGGAAGATAGACATTATCTATAACCTACGGATCTAACCAGAGTCCTTATCAGTGGGCATAGATGATGAATCGGAGTGGTCATACATCTCAGGGTAAGGATCACAAAGACAAGGAAATTCATGTTTTACAATAACCTAAACTCTAATATATGGTAATGAGTGACCATATATTATTCAATGTATGGTTTTGATAACCTTTATTTTATCTACTACATTATTGTTTACTAATGCTTCTCATTCTTTCATTTATATACAAATTTTTGTTGGACTTGACTTACTGGTCAAGTTATATTCTAAGTTAATTCACATTGATAGACCATTAGTTTTCAAATTGGACCATCATAATTGATTATCATACTTCCCTATATTAATTAATGGTTATCGATATTTATATGACTTCATGATACTGAAGATAGTGAGATTTGGTGTGATTCTTTGTATGGACCGATTGACCATCTTACAAGTACACATTGATTGTTATCTAAGACGAGTATCTCTTACTTTAGAAAAGGGAAATAATTATGTGATGATTGGAGAATTGGAACTAGGATCAAGTATAGTTATTCTAGACTTACATCATATCAGGATGAACATACCAAAAATGGGGACCTTTTCTCTTTCAAAAGGATCATTATCTGGCCACTTGTCTTTTCCTCCAATCATGCATCTCCCTCATGAAATATTTTCAGATAACTTCATGGGGCTTCCCCTAGTGTAGAAGTTTAATTTAATAAATTTCTCATTCCATGTACAAATCCTATTTCATTACCCCGTTATTATATGGTGTTAGTGATGTTAAAGGTTTTCAAGGTAAAAATCAAGGACTTATAGAAGAAGGGAATTGTTAGGATGAGTATTTCAACATGGGTTGCACCTATTTTGTTCTCTAATAAGGTGGATGGTAGTTTTCAAATAATTTTAGATTACAAAAAGATGAATCTAGTGACATAAAATAATAGATTCACCTTTTCCATGATTGAATATATTTTTGATCAGTTATAAGAATCCCGATGGTTCCCCATGATTAATCTTCAGCCATTATATCACCAACTAAGGTATAGAGAGGATGATATCCTAAATATGGAATTTTAGAGAAGGTATGGGTTATTTTTGTACAGAGTGATGTTTTTTAGATTAATGAATGTTCCATGAATGTTAATGAATCTCATGAACAAGGTATTTAACCCTTATCATAACTCATTTGGAATGGTGTTCATTTCTGACATCCTCATATACTCATCATCCCTAGAGTATCATGGTAGACATCTAGAGATACTCTTCAGAACACTTTAAACACATAATGGTTACACTAAACTGTTAGAGTGTATCTTTTGGATAGTGGAGGTGAAATTATTAGGGAATTATATTTCTAAGACAGGTATATCTATGGACCTGGATAAAGTGGATGTAGTGATATCCCTGACACATATCATTAATTTTTTCATGATTGTGATCATTCAGGGTTTAGAGAGATACTACCTATTCTCTTTCTTTTATTTTTCAGGTTTATTATCACCCATGACAACATTTAAAGAGAAGGAAGTGAAGCTCCGCTGGTCAAAATAATGTGACTAGGAGTTTCTTTAGATTAATATGAGGTTGAATACATCTCTAGTATTGATTCTCCCCAATCCTAGGATTGGTTATCTGTTTTACTTTGATGCATAAAGATTTAGTATGAGATTAGTATTTAAGTAGAGGGAATATATTTTATCTTTTGGGTCACATCAGATGTCACCCAATGATTTGATCAATCCAACTCATGACTTGGATCTAGAATTTAAGGACTATGTTTTGAATTTTTGGTGATACTAGCTCTTCAATGAGAGGTTTTTTGTCTATAATGGCCACATGATACTTCACACATCTTGGCACAGGGATAACTTAATCTAAGGCTGAGGTGATAAGTAGAGTATGTATAGACATGGGAATCTGATATAAAATATGAACCTAGGAAGGGTAATGTTGTTGCAATTTCAACTTTACTTAATAACCATATTACTCAGGATCTTGGTAAATGGAATTATGAGTAATAGTGGTGCCTAGATATTTAATTTTTTAATTAGAGTATGAATACTTTAAATTATAATGGATCGATGAAATGTGCTCTATTGGTGGTAACATATTCCTTGGTAGATTAGGTAAACAAAGACTGTAAAACTGACCTAAAGTGTGTTTTGAATGTTATAACAGCTAGTTGTAGGTGACCCAATACCCAGGTGGTCATTGTATAGTGATGATGTGATCCTTCTGTATGGGATAGTTGAAGTCCATGATTCCATAAAGGAAGATATGTTGAGATACATTCATACCTCTAAGATTGAGGTACATCCTCATTAAAAATAGGTATCATGATTTCAAGTGATTTTGTAGTGGGCAAGGTTAAAGAAGGGAATTTTTGGATTTGTTTCTTGATTCCATAACTTCCATAGGGTAATGGTTGAGCACTGTCATCCTAGTGGTTTAATCCATCTACTTCTTATTCCCTAATGGAAGTGGGAGGATGTCAGATGGAATTTTTATGGGGTTTTCTAGGACCATAAAGAGTCATGACACTATCTAGATTATTTTTTATCATCTTAAAAAATATTAGAATTTATTACAAAGTAATGAGACTCACTTAGTATATGATTCTGGAAACATGTTTTTCTATGAGATAGTATGATTACATAGAGTATCCTTGAAAACTGTATCAGATAAAGATGCATGCTTAACATCATAGTATTGGTAGTTCTTTCAAAAGGCCTTAGGGACTTATCTGATGTTGAGAACAACATACAATCCATAGAAGGATGGCCAATCAGAGGAAATGATTTGCATTCTAGAGGATATGATTTGGTATTTTTCCTTATACTTCGTTGGATCATTATATGATCACATAGACTTGGTTATGTTTTTATACAATAATAGTTATTATGATTAAATTCAATTAGAACATTATGAGGTTCTTTATGGGAGGCCATATCGTTCACTACTCTATTTACATGAGGGGGTGAGGAAGTAGTTATGGGGAACAGTTTGGAACTAGATACCTCTAAAAGAGTGTTTCTAATTTCAAAGTGTTTGATCATATATCTTTCATGGAAGAGTTCATATGTTAACTAAAGGAAGTTACAATTGGAATTTTATATAGACAATCGACTCTTTCTATGTGCGACTCCTTGTTTGGGTTTTTGATCTTTGAGAAAAAAAAGGGAAACTAGCATCGTGTTATGTTGGACCATACAAGATAACCAAATAGGTTGGGATAACAGAATATCATCTGAATATTTCTTCTTAATGCCAAGGAATGAACAACATGATTCATGTGTCAAATCTCCAAAGTAACATACCCAATTATACGTATATCATTGATTGTGATAATATTGGGCTAAATATGGACACATCATACTTCGAGAAATCGATGCAGATTGTAGAACATAGCGAGAAATTTCTTTTTGGGGGGGTAATTACAGTAGTCTATATTTTATGTCATCATGGATAGATCATTGAGAATACTTGGGACTCATAGACTATTGTTAAATATAAATAGCTCAAATTGTTTAAGAATAACCTTTGAAGGTACTTATTGTGGATGATAAGTCATTAGATGGGAGAATTATGAAATCACGACATTGTTTTGATTTAAGAAGTGTTAAGATTTAAAATATTATCCATTCTCTTTTGGTTCTTCTCTAATATTATTTTTGAAGATGATGTTTTTTAGTTATAAAGGGTCTAGGATGTTCTTATCCAATAATTATTTTGAATAAGATATTTTTTAGTTTCCAAGAATGTATGATTAAAAGGATAGAATTGGTGTAGAAGTTTTAGTGTGTGGTTCCTAGTAAGTTTTACCAACTCACCAGTTGAACACATAGTTCATCAGATGGGTCTTCTACAGGTCTATGGATTGCTACAAACCCCATAGTTTAGTTGATGCACGCTATTTAAGGGTCCATTTAATGTACCCCATGGGTTTTACTTGTACATGTTTTTCACCAATTTTAAAACATAAATTAATCCCCCATGAACCTCTTTTGAATTAAATAGATTTCGCTTTGTCTCTAAATCCCTCTCATTCATCTCTTCTTGATTCATCATCCTTTGAATGATCTAGTGGCATTTTAAGGGTAACTTATCTATATATATATTACATTTTAATCTTCTTCTTTATGAAATGAGTATATATCTATAATGAAAATATTTTTTCCCTGATGATCTAGTGGTGAATTCTTCATTTATTCATATATATTTTGAAGATAATTCAATTTTATTTTTTTATTGATAAAACCAAGATCTACCTTCAACAACGAGCATTCATTGCATAATTTGCATTGAATCATCTTTTGAGGCTTTCTATAGATGGAGGATTGATGATAGAATTGTAATCTACTGATGAGTTCATGTAAGGTTGGTGGTTATATTGTCATGTCAATGATGGTCCCTCTTGATCATAGATAAAACTCTTAATATTGGTGATGTTTATAGATAATTATTAATAGAAAAATCATTATGAGTCATTAATCCTTTTTAAATCTGGTTTTATTGATAGATTATTGATGGATCGGTGATCATGGTCCCTACACAATGATATATTATAGAATCCATGATAAATTAATGGTCTTCTCTTTGATTTAATATGGATTTTAGTGAATTTATATCTATTCCTTTGACATACCTCATATTTGGATCTACTGAGGGACATCGTAAGGTATGAGCTTCTAGAATCACTTTCTGGAAAAGGTTTATGCTTCAAACTCATGTATAAAACTATTTATTGATGAATCTATACTAGAGTTGAAAATACTTAACATGTGATCCATTATCTATGGGTGTAAACTATTTTCATTCATTGATCCATTTAATAACATTGGACTTAATCATCATAAACCTTCATTTAGGTAGGTCCATTCTATTTGGGGCTCTTATATACAATTTTTCCATGGTATGATTCATTATTTGATATGGTTTTGTTTCTTTATTGATGGTAATTTTTTTGGGTGTGTCTGTTTCCAATATACCCATATATGATCCTTATTTCTTTTATAATTTATTGAGTACCCTTTTACCATGCTTGATATTGATTAACATGTTCTTCAATGGTGCTAATACATTTCTCATACTGTCTTTATATGTTTTTTAATCATGATCTACCTTTTTTGTATTATCATACCATTGGAGTTACAGTTCATAGTATACATGATAGTTAAATATCATGGTATTATTACCAAATAGATGGGGATTTCACATGACATGTGATGATAACGATGATGTAACCCTCTATATGCTTGGAGCATGATAGTCTTGTGGAAGAAACAAAACTCGATGGCTTGAGAATACCAAAGAACATGCAAAAACTTTTTTTCCATGAGGATAACGAGTAGCATGATCATCTTAATTCCATGAGGATATCGAGAAACATATCACTATCCTTTTGGCTAGTTCCTTATCATTTCTAATGAAATGTGATCATCTTGTAGTCATGTAACTAAATATGGTACGATCAGCATTTTGTGGAAGATCTTTTAGTACATGACCACAATGTATTTGATTGTGTTATTGTTATGATTTCTTTAACATTTAATATTATCAAGGAATAAACATGTTAAACCATTGCATAATTTTTAAGAGTGCGTTGGTGGTTTCCTATTCGGTTTTATTACTGACACCCTCTATGGAAATCTCGATGTGTGTGTATAATTTATGTATAGGGATTTGTGTAAGGGAAAATATGATAGTTGATAAGAGGATCATGGAGCTGGTAGTGTAGTATGATAGAATCTTTATTACTCCTTATATTTTTATTTATTTTATCTTCCTACATTTTTACATTAGTTTTTCTTGCCACACTAATGTCATGGTTTAATTATTTTTATAGTTGGTATTCCAACTTTAATATTTCTTCATTTTTCTATGAGTTGTGATATTTTAGTTATTATTATTTATTCATGGACATGATATTGAGGGTATCGTATCCCCACTAATGGACTTAGACCCTCATTTCTAGTTAACAGAATCTTGGTATGATGAGGCATGCATGTGGTCATGTGGTACTCTAGTTCAAAACCAATTGTTTTATATGGGAAACTACAGACCATCTCACTTTCATGACAAGCATTGAGTTACCATTGGAAGTATTTGGTTGTCTAGAATCCATATTTATATTATTTTCCTTTTGGGATTATGTTTTTTTTAATTTTTAATTTGATAATGGAATTTTTTTTATTATAAATGGTTTTCATCATTTTTTATAGATTAAAGCTCCATTAAAAAGAACATATCTGAATTCTATGGAGGAAGTTCTAGTGCAACCCCCATAGGTTAATCCTCTGATATACTCAATTTTAAGGGAAATAGTAGTTTGGAAAATCCATCCCATGATATAATCCACCAACATTGTACTAGAACAGAGGGTGTTCCATACTTTTTTATCCACTAAGAATCATCCATTGATATTTTTTTGGGACAAGGTCCTCTGGGAATCAAATAAATATATCAATGAAATTTAGTAAATTTCCCAGTTCCTAAAAATCCAAAAGATTCTAGGGCTGGTTTCACAACTTATATTCTTGATGGGTTGAGAAGGAAGTGGTTGTAATATCTTTTAGTAACCCATGTTTTACCCTAATCTCAAGAGGACTAATTTAAAAAATCCTTCAATCAAAATTTCTATCATGAGACACTTAGAGTGGTGAAGGTGTGGGAGTTTATTTCCTTCGAGTAGAGAGACTGTTATTTTATGAAGTATGATTCTTAGTTTTATAAATTGTTGTAGAAACCATTATATCATATTTTCAATGAATATCACAAGGTTTAGAGGTTTAGAAATTTTTTTAAGGACTTATATTTAATTTATAATGACTCTTATGTTCATACCCACCTTCACAGATGTTGTGGACAAGGAATTTATGGATGAGGTGAATATATATGAAGACATATTACTATTAATATAATAAATTATTATAGTATGTAGATAAAATTCATTTTTTGGTTAGAATAGGAAATAGGGTGACCAGAATTGAGGTATTTGTAGTAGTGTTCAAAAGAAATCAGCATACCATCAGGTGGTCTATTACCAGAGTGGTAGAAAATGACTCCTTAGAACTGATTGTAATTTAGTGCCCAATGTATGTTACATGTGTGGTAAATATGGTCATCTTCAAGGTTTCCATAAGGGAGCATACTATGGATTTATATTTTAGATCTGACAAAGAAAAATGGATGGGATTTTGAACATCATCCAAGGGATATGTTAATGTTATAAAGGAAGGAAAATATAAGGTTTGAAATATTTATTGAGTATAGTACACAACATAAGAATCCTAGGAGAGACAATATACTAGGAGAGTTACATTGTTTATTGTAGATTTTGTGGACATGGAATATTTTTGGAACTAGAGAAAATCATTCCTTTATATCATAAAATATTATAAATGTTTTGGGATTGTTATCAGTACTTATTATTTTTATAATGAATCCTTCATTCCATTAAGAAATAAGTTATAGTAGGGTTTCAAATTTCTTGAATGTAGGGTGGTGATCACTGACCATAAAACCATATGGGAGTTTTTTCTCTATCTTGACCTTTTTTATCTCGTTATTGGCATGTATTGGATGATTAGATATAAATATCAGATTGATTAATATCAATGTTAATTTTAGTTCTTTTGATTAAATAGAGTAACACATGTCTTCCAAGATGAGTGGGGTCAAAGATCAGGAAGATAAGGTCTCTTTATCTCTATTGATGTGATGATATCAAGCTATTTTTTGGAGTTGTTTATTGATATTGTTCATTTGTACCTTGGTGTCTCTATTATATTGGTGGTGAGTGAGTATCTCAACATTTTTTCAAATGATTTATCTTGATTACTACCTTAGCCTCCAATGGCCCGAAGGCCTTCATTTTTTTTTTGATTTTTCATAATCCACCTTTCAAGGGGTGAGGTGGAACCCTTAAAAAGCCTATAGGCGTAAGTATTACATGGCCCGTAGGCCTTAGAGGAATTAATTTCCCATAGTCTTCAAACATTACATACAACCCAGACTAACTACTTGGAACTACTCATCCCCAGCATCTTCATTGTGAAATCATCTCTCCACATTCGCATGGCTGTTCGGCTAGGTATTCTCATGCATGCACAGGCTTGTCCCTTAGAAGAAATTAAATTTTACCATTGAAATTCATCTGAGGAAAAGACCCATATTTTTACCTTCATACCATTTAGGAACCACTGATTTGAGAAAATTAAAAACACATCTTTTGGATCATGAAGTTAAGATATTTCTCCATCCTACAATTTCACCATGGATGTCACCAGTACTCTTTGTAAAGAAACCATATGGTAGTATTCAAATTTTTTTTTACTAAAAACTCAACCAGTAGAATTTTAGGAACAAATATATCATTACTAGGATTTATGACTGTTTTTATCATATCAAGCAGAGATTGGGGTATTCAAATATTTATTTGAGATCATGGTACCATCAAATGAGGGTTCGAGAAGAAGTCATTTATAGGATGGTATTTAGGAAAAGGTATGAGAATTATGATTATCTGGTCATGTTAGTTGGACCTAATAATCATCATGTGGTGTTTATAGATTTGATTGATAAAATATTTCAACAAATTTGGGATTATATTGTGGTTGTCTTTGTTGTTGGTATCTCTGTTTAATCCATATCAGAGCAGGATCATGTCGAGCATTTGAATATCATCCTTATAATGATCAAAGAAAATTTTATTTATTAGAATATATCCAAATTAAAATTATAGATTCAATAGGTTAAAATTCTAGGCCATGTGATTTCTAATAATTGTGTCTTATTGGATCCGCATAATATTTGATTGGTGATGTCTTGGGAGTAGCACAAAAATATTTTTGAGATTGAAAACTTCTTGGTATTAGCTGGTTATAATGGGGGCTTTGTCTGAGACTTATCCATGAATTCATCTCCATTGAAATAATTAGCATATAAAGGTGTGAAAATTATTTTGATTTGTTACTTTAAAATATATTTTGAGGAGTTTAAAGTGATATTGACTTCAACACTAGTCTTTATTATTCCTGGTTCGAGTGATGGTTAGGATGTTTACGACGACACCTTAGGTACGATTTTGGGTTTTTTTATGATGTAGTGTAGAAAAGTACTAGATCGTGGATCTCTTTAATTTTTCTCTAATGATAATATATATCTCATTCATGATATTGAGTTGGTATTAGTGATGAACACTCTTATGAACTGTCACCACAACCTATTCTAGGAGCAGTTTACATTGTAGTAAGACTGCAAGATTCTAAAGTATATAGTCATACAAAGGAATCTAATATATATATGATGATGTGGGGTTTACCACCTTTATAGATTTTATTTTGATATAACATAAACCCCTAGTAAAGTAAATGGGGACATAAAAGCTTTAAGAAAAAAATTTATGACTCATACATCTATGTAATCAGTGGAAGATTGGTGCTTGATGGGATTGTTTGTTGAGATGTACTTCGATAAAGAGAGTGTTAATGGATAGTTCCTAGCTTGTTCTTTGGTTGTATCATTACTGTTTCATTATATAATTCATATTTTTGGTGCTTTATTAGAAATAATTATTTTAGGGAGACTTCTGGTGAGAGGTCTATGTCTCATGGTATAGTCTTTCGGTTATAAGGTAAAATGTATATTTTGATATACCTAAGATAATATTTGATAGAGGACAGATATTTATCAAATTATTTCATTAACCTAGAAGCTATAAAGATGTATCATGAACTAAAACTTCATTTCTAGTGGTCAAGAATGAGATGATCGATTATAGATTTCATTTCTCGGTGCCTTACTTGTCAAATAATCAATGAGGAATAACAATATCTTGTTTTTTCCCTTCAACCTTATCCATTTTAGTGTGTTAATTGGATGAGATAGCTATGGAGTCTCTTATTGGTATTCCACATAATCCAAGTGGTAAATATATTTTATGGGGGATCATTAATCAACTCAATAAATCAATTCACTAACTAATTATTATGGATTCATTAAAAGGTAGATGATACTGGAAAACTATATGTATGGTAGATTGATAATATCTATGGTTTTCCATAATATATTATCTTAGATACAGACCCCCACCTTAACTAATAATAGCAATATTAAAATTAATATAATTTAAGCTAATTAATATCATAAAAAAAATTTAGATGACCCAGATATAATAGTGATATAATAATGGTTTTTTAAGTTATCTTCTGTATTGATATTTTTTAAAAATTCAGGAAATAAAGAGTATCAAAATTGACATTAATTATTATTTAAAATAAATAATATATTATTAAATGATATAAAATTCATAAAAATATAAAATTCAGACAAATGATTTTTATAAGGTTAAATATTTCATAAATGATTCATTTAGGTTTCTTTTTTCATTTTATAGTGACTATATTAACCCTTAAAGAGTAAAAAATCGACGTAGTTTTCTTAAAAGATAAAGGCTTTAACTAAGGGTTAAATCCAAAAGATATGGTAAATAATGTGACATAAAATTGACTAATTTTTTCAGAGTATTTCAACACATAATCATATTATATTTTATATAAATCACTTTGTATCCATTTGGAAATGAAAATTAATTTATATAAATTAAATATTTTTAGAGTTTCCCAAAGTGCACCTCACCTAAATTATAAAAGGGAACCTCCTCCCAAACATCCTAACGCCAATTTGAACCTTCTTTCTAGACCAAAAACTAAGCATTTTTCATCCCAAAATCATATATACAAGTTTAATAGGTTCTTTTATTCCAAAAATAACAACACTATATCCCTTAATATGAGATCTAATAGATGTTCTCCAAAGAAGAGGTAATCGTTTTTACCAACTCTTTCTAGATCAATTATTCTTCTACCTCCTATTAATGTTTTCCATAAACATAAATTACTAAATACAGTATAATATATATTATAAGATGTTATTGTGATTATGGTAATACCATATTCCTCCTTTTATTTATACTATGAAAAATGAAAACACCACATGTGTGTACATACGACTTACAATCTCCACGTCGTGGTGTAATCTTGTTTTCATCACTAATTTATTTATATATGTATAAAGATTGATATAATGGATATTAATAATAAATATTAAATTATATGTATTATTTATAATTAATATACCATCCAATCCCTTACACTTTTACAATTAAGGAAGTGACATCACCGCTCATGTGTACGTATGGCCAACCACCTCCACGACATGATGGGACACATTTTTCATGTTAAGCATTCCAGAATTATTTAGGAAAATATATATAATGAGTAAATATAGTATATATATAAATATTAATGTAATATAATTCTTTATATGAAATAAATATAACCTATTCATAAGAAACAATACATACACGACAAAATATGCATAGGAAAAAAATAGTTTACACCTGAAATAAGTGTAATAATGAAATATTATTAACAAAACAAAATAAGAAGATAATATATGATATAATAAATATGGATATGGTGTTGTTATAAATTAATAACATTATTTAAACCATTATATAGGAAGATAAAGTTCATTCAACTAAATTAAAGTATAAGGTAAGGGTTAATTTCACAATCTCATTATTATTCATGATTGTTTAAACTTATGTTTATACTACTGAATATATATCATCCATGTACATGTTTTCTAAAAATGATTTCAAAAAGGATTTAACTATTATACTATGAATTATTAATTTATTTTTACCCATTTTTTATATTTTATAAAATGGTTTGAAAGGAATATTTTTTCTATTTTTCAAATAATGTACTTTGTGACTTTTTTGAAGTAAGAAATGTTGTTTACCTTATGTGGCATGATCATATTTTTCCCCCATCATGATTCATTAAAAATTTGAATATTATTTTAAAATATTAAATGATTCTATAAAAATAAATTTTTTCCATTTAAAATTTATCTTCTTGATAAATAAATGATTTCAAAATAAAAATAGGATTTTCAATCAAGAAATTTTTAATGATTGTATTAGAGTCATTTTATATAAGTTAATATACTTTTTTGAATCATATGTTTAATTGAAGTAGATCTCTTATATTATCATTTATCATATTTCTAGGAATGTTTTATGATACAGTCTAATTGTGGATGTGTTATTTTGATACCCTTCATAGTTTATTGATTAAGTATACATATTATGTATTCTAGTTTTAATAGGAATGTTTATGTTGGATATGTTTTACCCCTTTCATAAGAGGAATGCATTGGACTTTTTGAGAGTTTTTCGGGGCCCTCTATAACCTCTCGATACATCAGTAGGTATCATGAGACAAAATAGTTTTCATTTTTTATAATGTATTACCCAATCATATATGTTGTCTTTGTTGAAGCCTTAACGATATGTTTATGATGTCCTGAATTGTGAATTCCCCATTTATGGGATTAGTTATTGATATTCCTTGTGATTATTCAACTATTAGAATATCCATAATTATTTATACTTCTCACATGATTATTTATATAGAGTTTTTCGATCAGCTCATATTTATTCCAAATTATGCTCAAGATTATGTTTTAATGGATTCTGTTTATAGTTATTCACCTTTCCTTTTTATTCATGATAGATTATTTTGTATTATTTACCCTAAGTGAGCATCTGATATCACCCATTTGTTATGTTTAATTTTTTCCTTGGATGAAAAGATATATATTATGACTGACTTAAAATTATAATCTAATATAATAATGTTATTATAAATGGATTTTCAATGTTTTATTTTATATTTAACATTCTAATGTATGGTTCAAATATGTAATCTAGATTCCATGAATGAAAAACTAATCGGTCCTTTGGGATTATAGAATTGTATATATGGCATTTTAATAAAGTAATGCACTTACATTGGTCTATTGGGGTTGGGGTCTTTATAGTTTATGCCATATAAACTTTAGTATTAACCATGGAAACTAGATTTAGAGAATATAGATGATGGAAAATAGACCTAAGATAGATATTGAAGATATAAATATAATAACATCTTATAATTTTGGTAAGGAAAATATTATGTGAATATTTATATAGATTGATATATGTCTAGAAAATATAAGTGTAGATTGTTCTGTCCAGATGTACCTCGGAGTAACAACACTAACAAGGTGTCTCAGGCCAGACTTAACATCTCCTGGTATATGACAACATTCCATACAGTGAACAAGGTTTGACACACCTGGAGGATATTATTAGGATAATTCAAGTTTTCATTACAAATTTTTATGATGGATTAATACGTAAATATGTTTCCAAATAAACCATTCTTATGATTATGAAATTGGCTGTGAAAAAATTTTAAATTAATGTTAAATGTCTTTCTTGTTCTAGATAACCCAGTATGATTCATAACCTAATTTTATGAATGAAATTTTTTAGAAATGGTGCCTAGTGGAAGTAACAGAAAATTATATAAAATAATTTAATCCATGTAGGGATTTCCCTCCTATTAAAGATTATAATGGTGGAGATGGAGTTAAAACTGGTGTTGAGCATCTTATAACTATACTGCTCTAGCTGACTCATGTTATGAATAATAACCTTACCCATATAGAGCATCCTGATCTGAAACTCTAAGTACCAATGGTAGACCACTTTATAAGACAAAAACCACCTACATTCAATGGGACAATAGATCCATTTCGAGGTGAACAATGGATATTCTTCTTTGGAGAAGATATTTATTTCTTTGGGAAGTAATGAAATGGAGAAGGTTTTCATAATAGTTTATTATCTATATGGAGTTGTACATAAATGTTGGTCATTGATTAAAAAATTAAGGAGTTTGAAGAAATATAAAACACAGAATTTAGGGATTTTAAGGAACTTTTCTTGCAAAAATAATTCCCTCATGAACAACGAGTGGATATGGAAAAAGAATTATTGAATTTAAGGAATAATAAGTGTGAGAATTTTTCTAAATATGAATCCAACTTTACAAGGTTTTAAAGTCATGCTTTGAACTACATATGTAACCCTAGTATTAACATTCAATGTTTCTTTGATGTCTTAAATGCATTCCCTATAAAGGCATCGGTCCCTAAAAAATTCTCATCATATGAAGATATTGTCTCATGTGTTATCACGATAGAGAAATAATTCTCTAAGTATTATAACCTTAATGAAATAAAGAGAAGAAGATAAATATGGAGCTAGAGATAGATAAATGGAAAGGTGTAAAGAAGTATTTTCCCATATGTGATAATTATGGGAAGAAACACCCTGATACATTCCTGAAGGGAATGAGAGTTTATTACAAGTGTGGAGACAAAGGTCACTAGGCTCATGATTACAACGGAAAGAAAGAATCCAGTAATGTGCAGTTCTACTATTGTAATGATTTGGACACTATTCATATGAATTTACTAAGCATCAAATAAATATAGCACATAAAAAGTAAAGGGTTCAAGCTCAATCTTATGTTGTTGCTATAGTCGAAGTGGAATAATTAATATAATTGTGTTATAAGAATCTTGAGATATATAAGGATTGTATTGCAGTACATATTATTTATGGATTTGGAAGATTGTATGTTATCATTAATTTTTTAAAGGTGATAATGGTATTCATATATTTGATATGTGAAAAAAAATATTTGTGATGTGCTGGTTGGGGAAAATATAGTATTAAGTTTATTTTGGAAATTTAGTCACCTTTATTATAATTTTGGACTGTGAATTTGGATAAATGTATTTTTGATGAGTCCTAGGGTTTAAATGGATTGTTTTTAACATTGGATATTATTATTTGAGGTTAAATTATGATTTAATGGATGCTTTTTTATAAACCTTTTGGTTTGAGTAAATATTTATAAGATGGAAGAAATACTTACAAACCTTATGATTCATCAAAATTGCCTCAGGAATAACAATTCAACTTGAATATCAATCTTTAAGTGTACCAAATGAATAGAAAATATATCTGCGAATAACCAACTGATAAGATTGTGTTTATAGAAATGTATAAAGTAATTATGTTTCCTTACATTCTTATAGAGTCTAATAATTTCACATATCTAGGAAACCAATGTAAAAAAATGTTAAATATTGTTTAACTGATTGTATTTTGAATCAACATTGATCTATGGAATTGGGGCCCTCAATTTTTCATTTATCATTCACTTTCTTTTTATTCACGACCTCAATCACTTCCTATAAATATTTACTCTTTTCCTTTATGTATGTATCTCTACATTCTGCAAAGGTTATCCTATTCAAAATATTTAATTTTTGGTGATCTTCACATTTCAATTTCCTACTTATTAATAATATTTTTTTAACCCTATTTATAATGTGGGTTATTCAATAATAGTATTTCCAAATTTCAAGATCTTGATTAGTCATATAAAGATTAAATTATGATGATGTTGTTTAATTAAGTTGTGGAGAATGTAACAGCCCAAGAATATACAATATTTTTATTCTTAAATAAATTTAATGTATTCTATAATTTTTAATGCACACAACATTGAGATGTCTTGTGTTACATGCAAGAACAATTTTCCTCGATAGCTTGTGTTGCATGCAAAACTGAGTTTTTATAAACAATAGTATATTATTAAAATATTATTATTTAATATTATAATATATATCCTAGCCATTAAATTATGTATTATGAATAAAATTAAATAAACTATGAAAATATATAAATAAAATATTAATTTATTTGTTTCTAATTATTTAGAAATGAAAATATAAACCAATTGAATGTAAAAGAAATATTTTTTTATGTATGTAAAGGTGTTTTGTATTAAGAAGTTAATTTAATTATAATTATTAAATTATATTAATAAAATATATATATTATATATTTAATAATATATTTTTTCTATTCATCCAATACATTTTATGGGCATAATATATGAACAAACACAATTTTTTGCATAAAAAATATCTTTTTTAAGGCAGTTTTACCGTATTTTTAATGATGAACTTATTTTAAATCCAAATTTTGACAAATATAGATATTATATATGAAAATATAAATTTATTCTTTTAAATTGGACAATAAAAAAATACTTTGTTTGAATTTTTGTTAATTTTTTTATAAATTTCATGTTTTTGTGAATAGTGAAAAATACTAAATTTTAGTTGAAAAAAACTTTTTTCATCGAAATAATTTTTAGTGTTGAATTAAATTATTTAATGGTTTTAAATTATAATTAATTTATTTTTTTATAATTTAATCCAATTTAAATCATTTTAATCAGTTTTACATTGAATTTTGATAAAAAAATGTTTCAATATTTTGCATGAATAAACTTTTATAACAAGTTTTCTCACCTAATCAAAAGGATTAATTTTAAATTAATTACTGTAACTTCTATTTTTTAATTTTTAAAAAATTATTTCATATTTTTAATCTGTGTTTGAAAATTATGTAAATATGTTTCTTTATTTTGCGTATTATGAATAGTAACATTAATAATTTTTTATTGACATGATAAAAGATTAATCATGTAATTAAGGGTAAAAATAAAATTATAAATATTATAAAATTACACCAACACTTTTCCTACATTCATTGTAAGGTTTAGTTTCAACCAAAATCCACCTTTTACTAAAATTATAACTTTTTGGAGTAAACTGGGGTGAGAGTATGAGATTTACTATATTTTACATGAAGAAGAGTTAATGATTTCATGCTCATATTTTGATAAATATACAATTTTTAATATATTTTTATAGATAAGATAAATTCAACTATAAATAGTCATTTTAAAACTAAAATGTTTTTATTCATCATGGTAATTTATCTTTAATTTTTATGAAATAAATAATTACCTTAAAGGTTTATACAATAATGTTAAAGTAATAGATTAATTAATAGATATATCAAATTAATGATAATAAATATATTAATAAATATATAATTTAAGATAATTAATGTCAAAAAAGAATATAAAACCTGACCATGACATATTATTTATGTATTAAAGATTTTTTTCAAATTTATCTTGTGTATTGACAGTTTTAAAAAGTCAAGAAATGCATAGTAACGAAATTGACATTAATGATTCTTTACAAAAAAGTTTATTAAATGATATAAAATTTATAAAAATGTAAAAAATTTCCAAATTATATGTATAATGTTAAGTGTTTAGAAAATAATACATTTAGGTTTCTTTTTAAATTTTTTTAGTAACTATATTTACCCTTAAAGAGTAAAATAACCAAGTTCTCACGATAAGTGTTAAAGGGTTTAACTAAAGGTTAAAGCCAAAAGATATGTATAATAATGTGACCTAAACATGTATAAATTTTTTTTATAGAATTTGAACAAATAAAAATCTTATATTTTTAATCACCCACTTTTGAGAAATTTTTAATTGAAAATTAATATTAATTAATTTAATATTTTGAGAGTTTCTTAGAGTGCCCCTCATATAAATTTTAAAAGGGAACCTCCTACCTCAAATTCTCACATCACATTGAGCATTATTTCTAGACTAAAACTAGAATATTTATCCCATAAATATCATTATACAAGTTTCAGAGGTTCTTTTCTTCCCAAAATACCAACGTTAGATCCCTTAATAAGAGATATAAAGGAAGTATTCCAAAGAAGAGGTGATTGTTTTTTCCTACTCTTCCAAGTTCATTTATTCTAATAATTTATATTATTGTGTTTTTTCCATTATAAACTATTAAATATATTATAATACATATAATTAATCTTTATTATCCTTATGGGATAACCATATTCCACCTTTTATCGATCCTATGAAAAATAAAAACATTGTGCGTGCGTGCGTAAGACTTATCATCTCCACGTTGTAGTGTAATCTGTTTTTTCCTAACTATTTTATTTAGATTTATATTATTATGGATATAAATAATAAATATGATATGATATTTATTATTTATAATTAATATACCATCCAATTCAGTACCCTTTCACCATTATGGAAATGATACCTTCACTTAGGCATATTTACAGCTTACTGTCTCCACGATATAATGAGAGTCATTTTTCATGTTAACCATTGAATAATTATTTAAAAATATATATAATGGGTAAATATTATATTTTTTAATGTAAAATAATTTTTTAGATGAAATAAATATACCCTAGGCATAATAAATAAAACATTCATAACAAAACATGCATAATGAAATAAAGAATTTTACACTCAAAACAATGGTAATAACAAAATATTATTAATAAAATAAAATCAGAATATAATATATGATATCATAAATATATATATGGATCTGGTATAAATTAATAACATTCATTAAAAAAATTACACAGGATTAGAAATAATATTCAACTAATGGAAAGTTCAATGTAAGGGTTAATTTCACAATCTCATTATTATTTGGTATTGATTATATGTATGTATCTGCTGGGAAATACTTATCATCCATATCCATGTTTTATAAAAATGTTTTCAAAAAGTTTTTAATATTATCCTATAAAATTTTGAAGTATTTTTACCAATTTTTTACTTTTTATAAAATGATTTGAAACGAATTTCTTGCCTTTTTTCAAATGAGGCACTTCATGAATTTTTTGATGGAAGGAATGATTTCTAACATAGGTGGTTTGAGCATATTTTTCCACCATCATAATGTCATAACATTTTTTATCTTACTTAAAATGTTTATAATGTTATTTTATAATTCAATTTTTCCATTTATAATTACATGGAATTTCAAATAAATGATTTCAAAATAAAAAGAAACATTTCTATCAAGAATTTTTAATAATATTATTTGATTATTTTAATTTATGTCATCATCCTTTTTTGAGTTATATGTTTAAATGAGGTTGATATCTTATGATATCAATTACCATATTTACTTGAATGGTTTATGATTTAGTTTTACTATGGATGTGATGTTTTGATTCAATTTATAATTTATGGTTTAATTATTCACATTTCGTATACTAGTTTTAATACGAATGTTTATGTTGGTTATGTTTTACAACTTTCATAATATGAATGCATTGGAATTTTTAAGTGTCATACGAGTAATGTTATAGCCCCTCGATTCCTCAGCAGGTCTCATGAGACAAATTATTTTGGGTTTTGTATAATGTCTTGCCCGATTATGTACGGTTTCTTGGCCAAATCCTTTACGGTATGTTTATGATATCCCATATTATGAATTACCTATTTATATGATTAGTTATTAATAATCCTTGTGATTATTCTACTATTATAATATATATGGTTATTTATGATTCTTATGTAATTATTTATATGGTATTGTTTCATCAGATTAAATTCTTACTATAATATTCTCAATGTTCTATTTTAATGGCCTATTTTTTATTTATTCACCTTGACTGATTGTTTATGATAGTTTCCTCTTTATTTTTTCCCCTTATTGATATTTTATCTTATACCTTTCTTATGTTTGATTTTTCCCTAAGATTTGAAGATGTATATTATGAATAACTTTTAGGAGTAATATAGGGTAATAATGGAATTCTCAAATGTTTTTATATGATTTATTTTATGTTTTAAATTGAAATGTAAGGTTCATGTATGTAATATAGCTTCCAAGACATCTAAATTTATCTTTCATTTAGGATTCAAGTATTTAATCTATTTTAATGTAATAAATTATAGCATCAACTCTAAGATACTATGGTTGGGGTTATTACACAATTGAGATTTGATTTTTGGATAAAAGGTTTTGGGTGTATAATTGATGATTTTCTTTAAAGATATAGGATCATTAAGAACATATTTATTCATTTAACATCACCAGCTGATAAGGTAATGATATTTTCATCATTCTTGTGGTAGGTTTCTCAATCTTATGGTCTATCACTAAGAATTCCATGTGTTCTTATTGTATTACAGTGGTTTTTATTGATGTATTTGATTAATTTAAATCTATGAGATGCTTAATTAATTATTTATAGTTATGGTAATTTTTCAAATAAGGGTTTTTTAAAACTATTTTGATGTACATAATGTGTTTGTTAAAATTCATAAAATATAGTTTTTATGTGAAAATGGATTTTCAAGAAATAATATAGTTTTGGTAACTATTGAAAATGTTTTATAAATTGTGGTAATTCAAATGAAATGTAAATTAATGGGGATACTCCTTGAAATTCTATTACAAAAAAAGATTTTTTTCATGAATAAAATTATGACATAATAACACGTTGTAAATATCTAGGGGTGTATGGAGGAACTAATCATATAGGAACCCTAATAGAGAAATCTATCACTATGGGAGGTGCTCAAAATTCCATGGTATCTAGTGGGTAGCCTTTATGAGGATATAATGTTCCCAAACATTATAGTTGACCTATGTAGGATAGTGTTTCATTGTTTATTGTTGGGAAAAAATCCCTCACGGTAATAATGAATCATTTTTAGGTTGATTATTTTGTTGAAAAAGAGGGTTTATAAGGTATGTTGTAGAATCCATAGATATTTTTTATTAGGAATGTGGATAAATATAAATGAAAAATGAATTGATTATTTTGAACAGGTACAAAAAATTGTATACATAAGGTGACGTTTCCTAGTGTTTTCCAAATTTTGGGTGTCCAAGATTTAGAGGATGACTAGAATCATAGAAACTGGATTTCCATGAAGTCATTGTAAAAATATTACAAATTAACAAGTTTCATAAAGAATAAAATTCAAGAAGGTCTCTTCATAAAGGCACAAATAATATGATATTAATCTTCATGACTACATCAAGCATCATAAATGGGAAATTTTCATGGATCATTTTGAGATATGGAGATCACAAGTGAAATGAGGGAGCATCGTGAAATGGTGATGATGTGTCTAGAAGCATCTAAAATTAGTGAAAAATCCTATTAATATGTCTCTATAACCATTATAAAAGTAGCGAGACATAACAAAGATTCTAAGTCTCCAGATTCGCGAAGATAGTCTACAGAGGTAGTCATTGTGAAAATGTTTACGAAGAATGGTGGTTCATGATCTAATCGAAATATATATGCATCATGAAAGTTTTGATGTTCATGATGGCTATAAAATTCAATTGAAATAGATGATATTCAACAAGAAGAAGTAATATTTGTGAATGTTTTTTTCCTTGTGAAGGTAGGGATCATGAGGAAATTAACATGCTTCACGAAGACTAAGATCATCTTCGTGAAAGAGGTGAGCTTTACGAAGCCATCGAGGATAGTGTATGTTTTATGAAAGCGATTTCCCATTGGAACTATGGTAATGTGGTATTTATCAGTTTCATGAAATTAGAACATCAATAGATCATTTATCTATAACTAAGGATTTATTCATTAGTGATAATTAAGCGACCTATGTGTCCATAAAATGTTAGTGAATACCTTCCAAGAGTAGTGAGAAGATTGAAAAATAATAGGGTGTTCTATTCCACTAGGAGTTATCCATAGAAAGAGACAAAGAGATTGACCCTTGGGAAATTAGTTAGCTAACACTAAACCTTATGAAGGTAGTGAGAATAGGCATAGAAGTGGTATTTCCTGAATCATATTTTGTCAGTGAGCCTTAATGGATTTGGTAAAATCGGCACATTGTTGGTGTGTGCTCTATGGATGTATCGTAGTGAGGGTAAACCAAGTAAAAATCTATGTTTCTATGAAATTTCTTTCCTACATTACTTTCAAGAATCGTCATCATATAAACAAGGGAAGAATAATATCATCATAAACACTTATGTGAAAACAATGTGACCCTAATAAAGTTATCCAGAACTAGTGGGGAATGAATAATTTTAAAAAAAATATCCATACCCTGATTCACCCCCTCCCCCCTTAGGGTATCTAGGCCCCTTTTGGACCTATTAACTTGTATCAGATAAATGGTTTATTTTATCTGATTTATTTCCTCTAACATGGTTTAGTTGATTGTTGAAATTAGTGTTTTAGTTTTCTCTTATCTCGTAAAGTCATGGTAAAGGGAAAAACCCCCAAATAAGAAGAATAAGTATATTTGTATTGCTCAGTGTGGAAGTGTCTATGGAAATTCTGTGATTCAGTTGAAGGAATAAACAACGTATTGAATAATTTATTCGAAAAATCATACCATGAAAATTTTTACACATAAAATTATGTTCACGGAATGATGGAGGAACCAAATATTTCAAGTGATGTATGTATTATTCATAATGAATAAATTTAATGAAGACCAAAAGGGGATTATTTACACAAAATAAAGGAATTGGATTAAAATTTATCTAAATTAAATAAACCTAAAGATATATAGATCCAATTATAGGAAATTGAAGTCAACATGTTGAATGGTTTAAATAAAATACTTCTAGATGTTTCCATAGTTCTAAGGGAAGATAATTATTCCATATCTATTGAACTACAAAAGATATCTAAGAATATAGAAAATTTCAAATCTGATCGTAAGGGAAATAATTTGAATTCAGATGTAATTTTGAATCTAAAAGCCAGAAATGATGATCTTTCTACATATATTTCTGACCTAGTTTAGGAGAATAAAAGGCTATAATAGGAGAATTCATGATGTACTGATCATGTTTCTCAAGAAAAAATTATAATAAATGTTCAATGTGACATGGTGGATAATCTCACACAAGAATTGTAAAAAGATATGGGTAGTGGTAATAATCTGAATATATAACTTAATGATCAACTTGAATCAAGTGATATAAAGATTGAATAATTTGGAGAACATATAAAATCAGTGACGAAAGATGTGAAGAAATATGATTCCAAAGGTAATCTTAAATTTAAGGATGCATTGTATTTAATATTTTGTTATCCTTCAGCTGGTGATAATGAAATGAAAATCAAATAAGATACTTCAAAAGAAAAACCTGATAGTTTGTCTCATCCATATGGTCATACAGTATTAGAAAACTTGGTATTTGATATGATGAATTTTCTCTCATGCATGATAGGAAGGGATCATTGAATAGTTACAGAGATAATACAAATCATATAAATATTAAAAATAAGCCTTAAATGGTTTTTACCTGAAGTAATTATAGAATGTTCTCTTTGTGTGGGATTTATTGTCATATATCACGTTTTTTTCCAGAGGATTTAGAATATATTTAATGTTGTGAATAAACAAATATTTCTTAATCTGACAATAATAATAATAAGAAAGTTTTGGAATATGAAATAAGAGACTCTAAAAAAACTTATCCATGAAATGATAATATTTTTGAAGACTCGGGCACACCAAGATTTTGTTTCAAGAATCTCAAGAGCGTAATGTCAAATGAAAAACTCAATAATTATCAATATCTCAACTGAGAAATTATTACTTGAGGTTTGTTTCGAATGGGTGATGTTTTATATATTCTAATCATGGGAATTTGGAAAAATATTATAGCTGGAAGAAATTAGGGAAGGAAAAAAGAACTAAAAAGTATATCTACAACTTAATTAATGTACAATGAGAAACCCTATATTGAAAGATAGCATGATAATTTGAAAAATAGGTTCACAACCACTGGGGAATCACAATGAGATCAATGAAATGCATATCAATCAATTACTCTATCACACTCATAGAAGCTCTCATGTAAAGAATGTGAAAAACCCTAGAATAAAAAGGTAAAGTATTCACCAGTTGTGATTAAGAATAATTTAGTATCAATCAAAGGCTTAACCCCAACATGAAAGGGTGATGTGACATGGATAACTGATGAAAGAAAAATTAACAAAGAATATCCTCTAAAACTTTTTTTATTCCAAAAGGTGATAAGTAAAGGTAAAAGAAATATATCTTCAATGTAGAAATAACCAAGAGAATATGATAGGTGGAAAGATTCATACTCATGGAAACAGTTATGAAAATTGGCATATTGGTGGAGCCACAAAGAATGATATTTCTACTTGTGGGTATAAACCCCAAATTGTAAAAAATTTCAGTCCTAAATAACATAAATATTAGAAGAATACTAAGAATTTGGGTAAAAAAAATTTAGTCTTATGTCCAGAATAGTTGGGGTTGTATGATAATTTGTAACAAACACAGAAAGAGTGTGGGGATTTGTAAAAAAGAATCAAAGGATTGATCCATTAGGATCAACCATAATCCTCTTCTACAAGATTCAAGAGATAACCCTCTCTCAAAATGTTAAATGGTACTAATATATGATAGAAATTGTGCAGGACTATAGGGAAGATATGATCCATGCGGTTTGTGTGATAAAATGGCACTGGTGTATTAGTTGAATGAGATATATAAAATAGGAAAAATATGAAATTTTGAAACTCACATTTGGTATCAGATTCAACAAGTTATGTTATGCAACAACTATTTTTCCAAATATATTTCTAAATGTTTCTTGCTTTGGAAAAGGGATATTATATAATAAAGAGCATAATGTGAAACTGAATAGTTGTCATATATACTTGAATGATCTAGTCATTCCATGTTATTTAATATTTCATCCTTGGTATCGTGCCTCAATTCAACGTTTTATTTTTCCACCGATGAAAGATTCATTAGAGGTAAAGAAAGGTTTTTAGAAAGATATGGTGTTAATAACCTGAGAGGATATATCTTCATTTGAAATGAGTGTTTTTTGAATAATTGAGGAAATTTGTGTTTTCAAAATCTATTTAAGTGAGTGAATGACATCGATATCAATGAAAATTATTTTCTTAAGGTCTTATTTCCGACAAAGAATTTCTAATTAGTAGTCTTACAGGTTCTGTCAATGACTCAGTGCCAAGTAGCAATTTCACTTGATAAAAATCTTAAAATTTTGTGGATCTATAAAAGCAAAATATGACTCAAATCTTAAAAACTGCTAAAAGAATCATAGATTCAATTCCATGATGATAAATAGACTTAATGGGAAATTTTTTATAGTATAAGTAGACTTTTTTGTTCGAATCTCAACCTATTTTGTCCCATTAGCTACATATATGTGCATGAAAAAAGAGGTTTAGTAAATTTTTTTATCTGGATTCTAGGAGGATAGTGATGATAATGAAAGAACTTCTGGCAATGTTAAAGTGGAAAATGATGATTCAGAAAATGACACTGATGATATGCTTGAGGAAGTCAAATCTAATCTATATGAAAACTTAAAATTAAGTCTGATATTGATAGGAAAAACATCATTGGTGATTAGGTAGAACTAGTTTGAAACATGATTAATGAAGTCATTATAGAATTAATCCATCTTATCCAAGGTAGAGACTATACGATTTGATGAAGCAGCTAGAGATGAGAATTGGGATCATGTAATGAATTATGAACTTGATAAAATTGAGAAGAATCAGACATGGGATATTGTTTCAAGACCAACATATAATAATTTTATTTGAACCAATTATGTCTTTATTAATAATATGAATGAATATGGTAGAGTAATTAGAAAAAAATAATGTCTAGAGTGAAAAGGGTACTCCAAAATAGTGGTTATTGATGTTGATGAAACATTTTCACCTATTGGGAGGTTAGAGATGGTCAAATTATTCTTGGCCATAATAGTAGAAAGAAGGTTAAAAGTTTTCTAAATGGACATCAAGTCAACCTTTCTAAATGGGTTTCTGGAAGAAGAACATTATATTGAGCAACCATATGGTTTTCTCATTCAAAAAAATGAGAAAATATTTTTTCATTTCAAGAAGGGATTATATAGATTGAAGAAAGCACTAAGAGAATGGTATTCAAGATTAGATCGTTTTTTGAAGAAGCTTAGTTTTCAGCGTGGCGGAGATGATTAGAATCTATATTTCAATAATGAAAGTAATCAAAGGATGATGGTTCTGGATACACAAGGAAATAATTGAACATTCATTTCTCAATCTAAATATTCCAAGGAGGTTTTGAGAATATTTATAATGGATAATTCCAAAGAAATGATGAATCTGCTAGCTACCTAGATGAAAATTTCATGGGTTTATGAGGGAAATGCATTCAACATCACAAAATATATAAAATCATTGGAATTATATTATAAATGAAGGCAAAAAGACCTAATATTTTTTTTCCACATAACAGGAAGCATGTTATCAACGAAATCCCATGGAAATAAAATTTCTTGTAGTGAAAAGAATACTTTACTATATCCATGGTAAGGTGGATTTTGGTTTTCAATATAATAAATAATCTCAACAAAATTTATTGGGATATATAGATACAAACTGATCTGTATTAGCTGATGATATAAAATCAACATCTGTTATTTTGGATGAAGAAACAACTTGAAGATATGGACATAGAAGTAAAGTCTCATATCATAATCTATTATGATAATTCATGTTCTATAAATAATATAAAAAATCCAGTCCACCGCTCATGAACAAATCTCATTGAAATAAAGTATCATTTTATCAATGATAATGTGGAGTAAGGGCTTGTGAATTTGGTGTATGTTCCTACAGAACTATAGCTTACGAACATTTTGACAAAGACCTTAACCAAGGAATAATTTTAATGGCATTAACTAGATATAGGAGTTTTGTCGAAAACTGACACTTGAAAAAGTGTTGAAGAGGGACCCCCTCTCCATAAGGTATGGTGTTTTCTCTAAAATGATTTTATGTGTTCTTTACCTTATTGTAAACCTCAAAGGAATTGCCTACGAGTTTGTTGAGAAGGGGGAGAAATCAAACCAGTATAATGGGAGAAATCTTCTTAATCAATATAGGGGAGAAATTAATAGGTGGAGCATCGAATTGGGAGGATTTAAATCTTATGTTTCTAGATTTGATCCATTATAGGATATATATATCATTAAAATATGTTCTTTTTTATTAATTCAGTTGAGTGGTTTTGGAATGAAGTGATTCATTGATAAACTTTGTATGATACTTTTGTTTCTCATGTTAATCATGGATCATGTGGGCTTAAAGTATGTGTTGAGTAAATCTATGATCTCTTTCTAAATAACAATATTATAATTTTGGATTAATATTGATGAGGCTTCAATGAGGTATCAAAATGTGTATATTCGTCAACAATCCCAAATGGGGAAATTATTGGAAAAAAATCCCTCAAGATAACATTTAATCATTTTTTTGTTGATTGTGTTTGTTTAAAAAGTGGGTTTCTATGGTATGTTATGGATTTTAGAGATATTTATAACTACAAATATTGAAAAATATCCAAGTAAAGTTAATAGATTTCCTGGAAGAGGTATAGAAAATTACAAACACAAGGTGATGTTGTTTCCTAGTGTTTGCCAAATTTTTGGGGTCTAAAATTTAGAGGATGACTAGCATCGTGAAAATTATATTTCATTGAATACCTTATGAAAATATTTAAAATTAAAGAGTTTTTTGAATAATGGATTTCATGAAGTTGGTTTCATAAAGTCACAAATAAGCTGATAGCTATCTCCATAAATACGTCAAGCATCTTGAACGGGAAATTTTGATGGAGCTTCTTGAGACAGGGAGCATCAAGAATGAAATGAGGGAGCATTGCAAAATGGTGATGATGTCGATGGAAGATTTTGGAATCAATTTAACCACCTACACATTATCCTTGACTCCCATTAGAAATGTAGTGATACTTAACAAAGATTATAAGGTTTCAGATTTTTGATGGTGGTTCATAAAGGTTGTCGTTTAGAAAATGTTCGTGAAGGAATGTGGTTTGTGAAGGCTATAAATTCCAAACAAAATATGTATTAATTTCAAATTTTTTTACGTTATCAAAGTCTAAAAAAATCCTACCAAAGGAGATGATCTTTTTAAAAAAAATCTTTGTGAATGTTGTGATAATTGTAAAATTAAGTTGATTCAAGAAGACTAGGATCATAATTGATAAAGAGGTGAGCTTCTCAATGGAAATTAGGATCACAAAAGGGTTCTGAATGTGATTTCCCATTGGAAATATGGTAATGGGGTATTTAGAAGTTGGAAAAAAAGTGTAGCTTTCATAGAGAATCTATCTATAACTGAGTATATATTCATTAGTGATCATGAAGGGACCTATATGTCCATACACTATGGGTAAATACCTTCAAAGAAAAGGAAGAGGAAGAAAGTGATCTTTTTCACTGGTAGTGATCTCGATAATGATATATAGGTAGTGACCCTTGGGAAAGCAATGATCTTACCCAAAACCATGTGAAGGTAGTGATCCAAGGCATATAAATGATCTAGTCCACACCACATTTTAGCAGTGTTCCTTACTGTATTTTGTACAATCAAAAAAATAATATTATATGCTCTTTTCATATAGCCCAATGAGGGTAAACCAAGTAAATATTTGTGTGTCCGTGTGCTTTCATTCCTACATTATTTTCATGCATAATCATCAAATAAACATTCAAATAATAAGATCAGCATAAATACTTAACATAAAACAAAGTGACACTTATAATAGAGAAATCAATATCTTCTGGGGTAGGATTAATTTTGACACTAATATCTGTAACCTGATTCACCCCCCAAGGTATCTAGGCCCCTTTTGGACCTAATATTTATCTTAGTTGTGTACACCCTTGTGTTGGAATTGTACCTTTAGTGTTTTGAAGATACATTACAAGCTTATTTACTTTTAATTACCATTTTATCACTTGATATGGATATTGGTTCATGAAACCTATTTTATACACTTTCTCATGAATCATATATAAATTCTATATCATATTTAGATGATTATTTAAATATGGAATTTTTTAATGGAATCTCAAAGGTTGAATTAATATTGTAAAATTATTTATTTAGGAAATGTTTTAGAAATTTACTTTAAAAAATATCTAATATATATGAATCAGTGGAGATTGTATGTATTATTGGAAGAATCCTACTGAGCATTAGTGATCACACCCTACTTTTTTCTTTTAGACATTTTTAGCCACACTTTTATAGGATACATATAAAGGGAATAGTTTCTTGTAGAGGATGGATCTCCTAGTTCATGTTTCCTTCTGGTGGGTTGTTATAGTGGTAACACAGGGTCATATGGTCCAATGAGTTAATTTAGTTTCTATTTTATTGGAATTTATTTTGTTTATATGAATATTATGATCTGGTTTTTTATGTATGTTTATGGTTTGGTTGTTCTTGACATAATATTTAACTTTGGATATTTTCTATGATATATAGTTTTTTTCTCTTATCATATTATTTTGGGATGAAATTTTTACCATGCCATTTTTATGATACACAAGTAATTTTATATAGCCTAAGGTGAATGGGAATGTTCTTCAAGGAACATGGTGGGCTAATTTGGGTAACATTGTTGATTGACCCAGGTTGGTGTATTGTAGGGTTATTCTTACATATTAGAGAACTTCTTATCTGAGCACTAAACACCTATTAAGTATCAAAAATTATCCTACATATCTTAGTGAATACATGACTCTTCTACATCCCAAAAATACTTATATGGATAATAATTTTCATTCTTATGTATCTTTTAAGATTCAAAATATTATTTTGTAAATTTTCACTTCTCAGGTTACAAAATTCTTATATAATAAATACATGTCTTATGTATACTCTTACTTTTCAATATTTCCCCATAAAATTGAAAAACTATCATATATATGATCCTAAATGAATCTTATATATACCGGAAAACTCATTTTCCTTTTTAAATTATCTATATTTAAGAATATCTTAGTTATTCTCTACCTTTTACAAATATGCAGCTTCAACTAAAGTCACCTAATACGTATCATCCATTAGTCTTATGTGTAAACATACATATATTTTATATGAATTTATTTAAAAAAATCAGTAGATTTCAATCAAGAATCATAAAATTCTACTCAATACTTTTCATTAAATCTACAATAACTACAAATCACCTATAAGTAACTCAAACCTCTTTCCTCAGCTTTAAGAATCATTCTCAACCATATAAAAATATTGAAAACAAAAACAACAACATCCTCAAGTGGGTTTAACCATATCCCCCTTTGGATTTTTTTCAATATCAATAACATAGATTTCAGTTTCTTTTCATTTTCAAACTCTTATCCACCAAAGTCTATGAATAACTAAATTGAAAATAATTCTTTTTCTTACCAATATCTATAATAAATAGAATATTATGTGAATTTGGTGGTAAAAACATATTCAAAATAAATTAGTCATGATCTAATCCTCTATATTTTATAATTGATCTAAATATGAATAGAAAACAAGAGTGGTTTACTCTAACATTAAAGCTATTAATTATAATCTCTATATGATATACCCTCAAAAACATTTTAGTTTGTAAATGATAATATTACATTCAAAAACATTTCCCTTCATTATTATATAAACCATTCCCTTTATTACACACTTAAAATTGATTTATTACATAATGTTTCACTGAAGACAATTCTTAGGATATATAGGTCTATTGTCTTGGGAAATTAGGAAAATTACATAACAACTTAGAACATAAAACATAACATCTTTATTGAAAAATTCTTTTACATGACCACAATATTCCTTTGTACATATCATTGCATGGGATAACCTAAGGGGATGAATAAGAAAATGTTGAGATGTAAAGCCTAGTAAGGGAGTAAAAAGGCATTAAATTAAGAATACATTACATGTTAGGAAATAATAATCAATGAAGCATAAGATAACAATGAACATAAAGGCCTGATATATCATGATTATCATAACATGGAAATGTGGCATCAACATTTAACATGATATTAGCATGAGCCAAGGCTCATTGAACGTGGATCATGAGTAAACCATCATTTAACATTAATTACCATGATTAAACCCTCATTTCACTTGAAATATCTTGATATTAATCTGTACCCAATGCATTGGAGCACTATCTGGTTGCACCCTTCTTAATCATTTCATTTCATGCATAAGTCTTCCACATGGATCATATAACATGGATTTATTAAACATCATAATTTATTCCATGATAAAGGAATTTGGAATTAATAAATGAAACTCTATAATAAATATTTAAATATTCATAATGGTTTATACTCTTGATAGAGAAATTGGCATGGTATTCCCTACACAATGACTTTGTCTTCGAAAATCACGGTGTAATGTCGGCAGCCTAACGACGTGACCTAAGAATTAATAAAAATGGTTGATGATAGAGATTTTTTTTTAATAATATGTACATGAAATTGAAATTAAAATTTTTATATGTATAAATGTCCCAACTTATTTAATTGAATTTAGATTCATAATACAAAAGATTTAATGGAATTTAGATTCATAATACAAAAGAATTGCTTCAATTTAAATGAGAAGAGAGAAATTCCTTACAGAATTTCGATATGGTAACGGGTGAATATGGGAGGCATTAATGAGAGATAAAGTGGTCTATAATCGTTAAAAAATAAGGAGGGATTTATGGGGAGGTTCAAAATTATACCCCAACATTTTGAATTGAAAATAAAATAGTATAACAATATAAATATTTTTCGACAAAAATGAGAAAGGAAGAAATCCCTTACTTTGAAGTGTGATCCCAAAGGATTGGGAGGGGCTTGACAGAGGATTATTTGGATCTTGGGGTACCTTGGGAGGATTTACGAGATAGGTGTTCAGGGTAGGGACATTATCCTAGGGTTTTTAGTGAAGATAAGTAGGAGATTGGGGGGTTATATAAGAAATGAGAGCAAATTCTTTATTATTTAGGTTTTGGATGATACACATTAAAATAATCAAAACCACAGCCATACCTTGGTTTTTTTCCCATGGTTATTTCCATATAAGAGTGTAAAACATTATTTTAGAAGGCCAATGTCCTAACATATTAAAATATTAGGCTTTCTTATGTGTAGGTGAGTCAAAATCTCAAGGAAATCATTTTAAAAAGTCAAAATGTTTTATAGTTCTTGGAGGGTCCACTAAGGCACCATAAAATTAATCAAACAAAACTAAAATTAAATTTTTTAAAGGTAAAAAATATATTTTCCAAACAATATTTTTATATTATTTTATTACATTACTATTTGGTTATTATTATGTCTTAAAATGCATTATTTATTTAAACGGTATTTCATTTTTACCCAAAAATTATAATATCAAGAAAAATTAAAAAAAATATATATTGGATAATTTTGAAGTCCTGATTCCAAAAATAATATTCATTTTATCTAAATAATTTTCAAAATATGTGAATTTTTTATTTTTAAAATGAAAATGGACATTTATTGGAAATTCATGGGTTTTAACAAAAACAGCTTGCAAATCATTATCAAAATTACTATGGTATTCACAAAAAATATATGATTATTTATATTTAAAAATAATAATTTGTTAATAATATTTTATTAAAAAATTATTTAATTCAAAAATCCAATAATTCCTCAAAAGATATTTATTAATAGAATATTAACTAAAAAATATTATTTGTGCTATGAAAACTATTTACAAAGTAACAATAATAAAATGAATGTATATTCTTTATTCTATAAAAAATAATGCACATAATCATAGTGCTAGGTTCTTGTTACATAACCCCTTATAACACCCGCATAAGACCTAAGGGTATGGTGTTTGATGGTGACAGACTCCTGGGGTGTCTCAGATAACATCGCTCGGGTGGAAAACTCTATCAACTTCCCCTTCTCTTATAGGTAGTTCCATTAAATCTTAACATGTTGAAGCTCAGGTTGGGCTTGGTCAAGAGAGAATCCTATTGACGCCACCTCCTTTTTGAGCTCTAATAAATGGTCTTCATATGGAGAAATTCTACTGGATGAGGCCATCGCTTCCTTTGTGTGATTAAATTGAATTTGTTAAAGCCCTATATTTATACTAATCATGTGATCACTATTCAATGGCTATATTAGAAATGGTAAAAAAAATAACGGTATTTTAAAATCCAAAAACATAAAACCAAATAAGTTTTTATTTTTTATATAACGATTTTAAATAATAATAAATTTAAATAGATCAAGAGGAATTCTCATTAATAAAATTTTCATGCGTTATAATCTTCCCCCATTACAAATTTTCATCCGCAAAATTTCATTTTCCCACACTAAAACATATGAGGGTATGTCTGCTTCATCACTTCCTCTGATTCCCATGTAGCTTCTTCAAACCAATGGTTTATCCACAACACCTTGACGAGGGGAATTCTCTTATTTCGTAGTACATTTTCTCTACAATCAAATATATTAACAGGATTCTCTTCATAGGAGAGGTCATTATCCAATGTTACCACCACTGGTTTGAGTACATGTGATTGGTCAGGTATGTACTTCCTCAAGAGTGATATGTGGAATATATCATTTACAAGAGATAGGTTCGGTGGGGGTGCTAGTCAATATGTCACTGCTCCTATGAAATCAAGGAACTCCAAAGGGCTGGTGCACCTTGGACTAAGCTTTCCATTCATTCTAAATAACATAACTCTATTCCATAGTAATATGTGGAGGAATATCATGTATTCGACATCAAACTGAAGGTCTCATCGATGATTATCAGCATATCTCTTTTGTCAACTCTAAGCAGCTTTAATGTGCCTCTGGATGGTCTTAACCTTCTCCATCATTTCTTCGACCATTTCTAGACCTATGAGTTTTCTCTCCCCAACATCATCCTAGCATGTCGGTGTTCGTCACCTCTTCCCATAATGATCTTCATAAATATCCATTTGGATTTTTGAGTGAAAACTATTATTGTAAGAGAACTCAACAAGAATAAGATGTTGATCACATCCTCATTTTAAGTCCATTGAGCATGCTCTCAACTTGTCCTCAAGTGTTTCGATATTCTACTCATTTTGGCCATTGGTTTGAGGATGATAAGTCATATTAAAGTTCATCTCTACATTCAGAGTATGTTGAAGACTCTTCTAGAACTTATAGGTGAATCAAGGATCTATATTGGATAAAGTATATAGTGGTAATCCATAAAGCCTTACCACTTCTCTGATATATATCTGTGCAGGTTGGTCCAATTAAAAATTATCTCAATTTGAAATTAAGTGTGCATTCTTTGTAAGACGATCCATAACAACCCAGATAACATTGTTTCCTTTGGTTATCTTCGGATGTCTGGTGATAAATTCCATTGTGATGTTCTCCCATTTCCATGATGGTATGGGTAATTTTTTCATCATCTCATTTGACTTATGCCTCTTAGCCTTCACTTGCGGACATATTAAGAACTTTCATGTATACTCAATGATCTCCTTCTTCATTTTATCCCACCAATAATTATCTTATAAATCTCGATACATCTTTGTGTTTCTTGGGTGACTAGGGAAATTAAAACTATGTGCATCATCAAAAATTTCATTCTTTAACTCTGTATTTGATAGAACAAATAGTCTTATCAAAAATATCACAATTCCTTCTTCATTAACATTGAACTCTAATGATTTCTCTTTTCTAATAGTTTCCACTTTTTTTGGAGTTCCCACATCATCCTTTTGAGCATCCTTTAACCTTTTCAAAAGAGATGGATTAGAAATAATTTTTGAAAGGATTGATGATGTTCCCTTATTTATGATTCCCATGTACATATTCATCAAATCTAAGAAGATTGGATCTTTTCAATTCTCATCAATGATACAATTACTGAGTCCTTTCAAGTTAGATCATCTGCCACCTTGTTCGCTTTCCTAGGGTGGTAATGGATTGATCAGTCATAGTCATTGATCAGCTCTAGCCATCTTTGTTGGTGCATATTCAACTCTTTCTGTGTGAATATATACTTGAGGCTTTTTTGATCCAGGTATATTTCACACTTCTCCCCGAAGAGGTAATGTCACCCAATTGTTAAAGTGAAGATTTCTGCACCCAACTCCAGATCATGTGTTGGATTGTTTTTCTCCTGAAATTTCAATTGCCTTGAAGAATACGAAATAACTCTGTCATTTTTCATCAACACACAACCTTGAACCATCTTCTAAGAATCACTAAATACCACAAAATGTTCTTCACTTCTGGGTAGTGTGAGAATAGGCATAGTGATAAGCCTCATTTTCAAATCCTTGATTCTTTCTTTTCATTCATCACTCTAAGAAAACTTGACTCCCTTATGAGATATCTTGAAAATAGGTTTTGACAATTGTGAGAAATTTCCCACAAATTAGCGATAATATCCTGTTATCCCTAGGAATCTATGGATATCTATCACCAATGATGGCCTTGACAATATTTCAATTGTAGTTGTCATGGTGGGATCCAAAGATATCCCATTACTTATGATGATATGACCCAAGAATGAGACCTCCTTTAACCAGAACTCACACTTTATGTAATTTGAATAGAGATTCTCCTTTTGAAAATTCTCTAGTATAGTTCTTAGATTCTCTTGATTCTCCTCCTTGGTTTTGGATTATATTAAAATATTTTATATAAAGACTATCAAAAAATTTCCAATGTATTCCCTAGAGACTCTATTCATCATTTCCATGAAGTTTTCTAGAGCATTAGTGAGTCTGAAAGTCATTACTATGAATTCATAGTGTCTGTGCCTTAATGAAAAGTAGTCTTGGGGATATCCCCCTTCTTCACCCTTACTTGATAATATTTTGACCAAAAATCCACCATGGAGAGGTATTGTGCTCCACGTAGCTGATCGAACAAGTCATCAATTCATGGAATATGATACTTGTTATTTATCTTGATTTTTTTGAGCTCACGCTAATCAATCCAAAGGCGCATTTACCCATCCATCTTCTTGATGAAGAGGACTAGTGCACCCCATGCTGAAGAACATGGGCGTATAAACCCTTTTTCTAGATTCTCTTGTAGTTGTTTCTTCAACTTCTCAAGATCCAAAACAACCATTATATAAGGATTCTTGAATATTGGAAATTCCCCAATTATAAAATCAATTTATAATTAAACATCTCTTCTTGGAGGAAGACCAGGAAATTCTTTAAGAAACACTTTAATGAATTCCTTCACAATATGCATTTATTCAAGGATGGTTTCTTCCTTAGACTTAATCACATAAGAAAGATATTCATGCTCATAGGGATGTAATATCCATACTTTAGATGATGGTGCTAAATAAAATTCATCCCCTTAATTTCACTTGTATAGAATCGTGGGCCGATTCTTTATATGGAGAGTGATTTCTCTGTCATAGCAATTTATGTTGTCTCTATATTGGGAAATCCAATCCATGCCAATAATTGAATAAAATTCCCACAGAGGGATTATGATGAGGATTGTCAGAAATTTCAATCCAAAAATTATGATAGGGGAGGAGTTATATTTATGGGATTCAATGATTACCCCATTTTTCATTCTCACCGACATCTTTACTTCTAGGATTTGTGGTGGCGCTAGGATTTATCTACTAAACATTCAGAATATAAATAATGTGTAGAACCAAAATCAAAAAGTATGTTTGCTATTCTTGAATGAATTACTAGTTTACCAATCACGAATTCTTTTTCAGGGTTCACTTCAGTGGTAGGGATGGAAAAAGTCCCCCCTTGTTTCCTTTCAGGTTGTTTATTACCTCCGTAAACCCTTTTCCTAGAGCACTAGTATGAAAATTTCCCTGGTTATTTGCAGTCGAAGCAATAAAAACTACATTGAGGGTCAAACAGAGTGTTCTTATTCTCTATTGCAAATGAGTTTTTTTCTTTCTAGAAGTTAATGGCCAGGTTACCTTCTCTTCCACACATAAATCATTACCTCTTCCACATCAAGAAATTTCTGGGGTGCTTCTTTCTGCACATTTGGAAAGTGGGTGATGGATTTTATTAGCAGCATCGGATTTATGCATTGTACCACTATAATTAATTTCTACCTTACACTTCTTATCCTCATGATACCCTGAATATTATCTAATCTACATTTCGACTTTGAGGGAACATTGAAAATTTTCCTCATAGGCCTTGAAGTTATTGATCACTAGGGCATTCCATAGGCTAGTTTTTAGACCACCAAAGAATCAGTCAACCTTGCATTCGGGGGTAATGAAAAGCTAGAGTCATATCATGGAAGCCTTTTAAATTTTTCCTTGTACACTATGATGGATTCATCCTCTTTTTTCATGAGGTTAAAGAAGTCCCTTTCCATCTTAAGTCAGAGGGTGTGAGGAAAATATTTATCAAAACATATTTTTTGGAAACCCTTCCATTCCAACACCTTGATATCCTCCTCGGGCTTTGTATTTTTTATCAATTTCCACCATTGATCTACTTCACCCTCCAAAAGATAATAATCCATAAGAACCTTCTCTTGTTCACAACATTGAAGGATGTAGAAGATCATTTCAATGGAGTTGATCCATTGTTCGGAAATAGTGGGATCGGATGATCCATTAAAAGTAGGAGGCATTTGTATCATGAAGCTCTCGATTATGGATTGCTCTTTCTTAGGGGGGTGGAACATTCCTCTTTACCCTTTTTTCTATTTAAAACATTATTTAACTGAGAGTGTATCATAACAAATTTCACGATTCCTTATCCCATCAGATTGGGCATCACATTAGAATAGTTATCACATTGATCTTTGTATCGGTTGTTTCCCGATTCCCCCTATTATTGATCATTGGATAGAATAAAATTAAATCTTGGGGTAACACATGAAGGTTAATCCAAAGGTATAAATAGATGACTTATAAATTACTTTTATTTATTTAACTTATGAATTTAGAACCTTCAATCTATGTTATCCATGATCTACATTGAAACATATATTCTTAGAGGTACTTTTTTATTCCCTTAATAATGGTTCATACTAAGATTATGAATTTACTCGGGAGTGTCGTAACCAAGAGTGCCGCAAGTCCCATTGTTGTTCACCAATTCTTGTTCTAGTCTAGCTCAACGAAGTGTTTTCGAGTTTTACCCCTAGATACATTTGTGCCATAGCTACCTCTACCTGATCGTATCCCAATTGGGATGTGTTTATATGATAAACCACTAACTAAATACTCACCAAAATGTAGTGATGTTTTTATTATAAATTTTCTTATCCCTAAGGATTTCACTAGGGTTTTCTAATCTTAATCCCAAAAATAACTAAACCTATCCTATAATAATAACTAGAACAACCCTACTCTTTATTACAAGATTAAACATGATTTATTACATAAACATGCACTTAAGACAACACTGAGGATTTAGAGGACTAGTGACCTATAAAATTAGGAACATTACATAAAAACCTAGAACATAAAACAGAACATCTTTATGGAAAACATCTTTTACATGACCACAAAATTCCTTCGTACGTAGCATTGCATGGGATAACATAAGGATATACATAACAAAAGGGTAATCTATAAATCCTAGTAAGGGAGTTAACAAGGAATAACATGAATAATACAATACATGTGAGGAAATAGGCATATCAATGGAGGATAAGAGAAACATGAACATAAAGTCATGATATATCATGATAATCATAACATTGAAATCTTGCATCAAAATTTAACGTGATATTAGCATGATCCAAGACTCATTGCACATGTATCATGATTAAACCCTCATTGCACATGAAATATCATGATTAAACCCTCATTTCACTTGGCTTATCATGATACTAATCTTTACTGAATGCATTAGAGTGCTATCAGGGCACACCCTTTTTAATCATTTCATTTCATGCATAAGTGTGCCACATGGATTATATAACATTGATTCATTAAAAATCATCATTTATTCCTTGATAAAGTAATTGGTAATTAATACTTGAAACTCTATAATAAATAATTAAATGTGCATAAAGTTGTATACCCTTGATAGATAAATGTTCATTGTATTCATTTCACAATGACTTTGGCTTATAAAATCGCAGTGCAATTTCGGTAGCATAACGACGTGACTTAAAAATTCATAAAAATGGTTGATGAGAGATAAAGGGGTTTATTATAATATTCACATGAAATTTACAGTAAGGGGGTTATATATATACATTTACTAAAAAATTTAATGGAATTTATATTCATAATATAAAAGAATTGCTTCAATGTAAATGAGAAGAGAGAAATTCCTTACGGAATTTCGGCATGGTAACGGGTGTACATGGGAGGAATTAATGAGAGAGAAATATGAATCTAATCATTAAAACATAAGGATGGAATTATGAGAGAGGTTTGAAATCATACCCCAATATTTTTAATTGAAAATTAAAGGGCATAACAACATAAATAAATGTTAATAAAAATGGGAAAGGAATAAATCCCTTACTTGGAAGTGTGATCCCAGTGGCTTGGGAGGTGCATAAGAGAGGCTTATTCGGATATTAAGCCACCTTGGGAGGATTTTATAGAGATAAGGGTAGGGTAGGGACGTGATCCAAGGATTTTTAGTGAAGAGAATTGGGATCTTGGGTGAGTTTATATACTAAAAGAGAGGGAATTATTTATTATTTAGATTTTGGACACTACACATTAAAATAATCAAAACCACATACCAACTCATGATTTATTCCCATCTTTTTTGAAAAAGGGGAGTGAAAAACATTATTTTATAAGGAAAATGGCCGAAATTATTAAAATATTTGGTTTTATTATGTGGAGGTGAGTCACACTCTCAAGGAAATCACTTTAAAAAGTTAATATGTTTTATAATTCTTGGATGGTCCACTAAGGCACCATAAAATTAATCAAACAAATTGAAAATCACATTTTTTAAAAGTAAACCATATATTTTCTGAAAATACATTTTATGGTATTTTATTACATTATTATTGGGTCATTATGATGTCGTAAAACAAATTATAAATTTAAATGGTATTTAATTTTTACCTAAAAATCGAGTGTCTCAGAAAATTATGAAAAGTTCACCATTGGATAATTTTTACATCCTGATTACAAAATAATTTTCAATTTATCTAAATAATTTTCTAAATATGTTAATATTTTACTTTTAAAACAAAAACTAACATTTATTAAAAATTCACGGGTTTTAACAAAAATGGATTTCAAACCTTAATAAAAATTACAATTTCATTCATTAAAATTATACGATCATTTATATTTCATAAAAATTAATTTAATAGTAATATTTTATTAAAATATAATGTAATTTAAAAATCAATTAATTCATCAAAATTGATTTCTTAATTGAATATTAACTAAAAAATATTATTCGTGCTTTAAAAACTATTTACAAAGTAACAATAATAAAATGAATATATATTCATTATTACACAAAAAAATAAGGCACATAATCATAGGGCTAGGGTATTTTTACATAAAACCTTATAACACACATAAAACAGATGGAAAAGGTGTGTGAATGTGATATACTCTTGGGGTGGCTGGGATAAAATCAATCGGGTGGTAATATCTATCAACTTCTACTTCTCCCGTAGGCGGTTTCACTCAAGATTAACATATTGAAGCTCATCATGGGTTTGGTCAAGATTGAATACCAGTGACACTACCTCCTTTATGAGCTCCAAACAATGGGCTTCCTATGGATCAATTCTACTGGATAAGGCTATCCCTTACTTTATCTATGAAAATTAGATTTGTTAAAGACCTATATTTATACTAATCATGTGATCACTATTCAATGACTATATTATCAGTGGTAGCGTTTCTTAATGGTATTTTAAAATCCGAAAACATAAAACCAAAGATGTGTGTATTTTTTATATAAACCTTCTACATAACAATACATTTAAATAGATCAAGATGAATTTTCATTAATAAAAGATGGGGTTATTACAACTATCGTATAAAAAACATTAAAAACTCATAAATACATATGTCAAGAATCTCTCTCAATGGATTACTTCTCATATTCTTGATAATATTTAATCATAATTAAAGATGTGGAAAATCAAAATCATAACATACCAAATTTTTAGGAAGTGGGTTACACTCCCATTTTCAACCTAAACTACTCAAGAGACTCAATTGTAAGTGGTTTGGTGATAATATGAACTATTTTTTCCTTATAAGGAAAATATTATAATTTCAAGATAAATTTAGCCATAATTTTTTTAATAAAGTGAAATTTAATATCAATATATTTTACTATGGAATTATGAACTTGATTCTTCAATATATTTGTCACAATATATTTATAATGAGTAATTATTTGTTGGTATTAAACATTAATATTCAAATCTTCAAGTTTTGTCTTCATCCAGATCATCTAAGTATCTTCTTTTGGGGCTTCCACATATTCGTCCTCTTTAGAACTCAAAGTGACTAATTCCTTTTTCGTTTAGAGACATGATAAACAACTCTCACCAATAAAAATTATCTACCGAGAATTCACTTATTATCATCAAATCAGACTCCCCTATCAATATATGTAAATATTTTCAGTTCCAACTCACCTTTACTCTTATATATCACCCCATAATTGAATATATTTAAAATATATCTTATATCACCCTTTACTTCCATAAAATGTGACTCTATTAGATTTTATATATTCCTAGAACAAAGAGTGACTATATTGATGATGTCTAGTCTTAGTGAAGTCCGGTATAAATGCCTACCAGTTAATCTACTATATTAATTTTCATTTATATTTTTCTATTCATCGCCCTACTTACCTTCATTCCTATATAATTGGTGTAGATAACCATATAGAATCTTCTATGAAAAACCATTTCAATAGATCCCGAGTAAATTTTTCTCATATGGTGAAAATTTTACCATTTTTTTAATGATTTTTTGGACCAATGTTATTCAAATACATAAATTTTTTGTTATACTATTACGGTTTTCAATCCATTATAGTATTAAAAGTGGTACAATTCTTCTATTTTTTGTCACATTTTCTTCCTAAAAACTAATAGGAAACATGTTAATGTTTTAAGAAGGTTCGGTAATGTTTCCAGAAAATTTACTATATTTAAAGAATGTTTTTTGAGTTGATGTTTAAATTATTTTTTGGTAAAGGATTGATTTTTTTTATAAGTGAAAAATGGAAATGAAATATATTATTTTTTATAAAGTTTTGAACAATTGAAGATACAATGTTTCTTCATCAAAATATAATAATGGAATGTGTTTTGAGAAAGTTATATTGTTTTTTGAAATATGTATTTTCATGAAATAACAAACTACATATGAGATTTACATGATAGTAGGGATCTTCATGCTAAAGGTGAAGTCAAATTATCTGATTTCTACGAACTAGAAATTTTGTGTTCAATGTTGTAAGAACGTAAGTTAATTACATGAAGGGACATCTACAATGATTAATATCCCCCCTCCACCCCCATTAGGATGAGAAATTTAGATAATATTTAGGCGCTATAATTTTTTATAGAGTTTTATGAAGTAGAATTATGAAATGTTATTTCTCACATGAATAATTTGTAACATCCCAGATCCAGTTGCCACATAGCGGGGGGCCTTAACCCGGTTGGTCACAAGACCTCAAGCACATTTCCCCAAATGCCAAAGGTTGTCAACTTGAAATGGGGGCCTATTACTGATAGTGGTGAAACTATGCCCTCATTTTTCAAAGTGTAGCGCAGCAGAAAAAAATATAAACATACAAAAGAGGAAGCAGTAAACAGTATTAAGATGAAATGGACAATGGTACTGAAGGAAAAGATGGCCAACAGTCATATATATGATGATGAGATATGTCCCTATTTCTATGAAAATGGCCAAAATAGGATACAATGCAATATATAACTATAAAGCACAAGGTACAAGTATAGCAAAGCAAAACAAAATAGTGCAGCACAAACTCAGCAGCATCGCAATCCTAAGATCGGTCTCATGCTCTCCTACTCCTCTACAATAATCAAGTACCGGTATAGGGACTCTTACCCTTATCAACACCTACAAAAATATAATCTCTTTCAGTCCAAGACATCACCCAAACAGGTTGTGAGAAATAAATCCTAGTAAGCAACAACCAAAGGATCATGCCCCACTATTAGTGAAAATGTGAAACAGTAGTGTTCAATAATGAAATGTAGTAAATTAGAAAGTACTCGAAATTAAACATTCCTACCAGTTATATTTCCATTTTAATAATTATTTAATAATTCACAGCATGTGCTTTAACTTGGTAGGTACAATGTAAGAAATCACCATAGTGAATATTCAATGTAAACATTTTCCTCGGACATGAAACCCTTACCCTCAGGAAAACAGAAACAAAACCCTCGGGTGATTTCCCTCATGCATAATGAATATTACCCTCAGAAAAAAGAGATATTTCCCTCAGACATGGAAGCTACTGCCCTCATTCATAAGAAACGTTGAAATCATGCTAAACCAGACATTTCCCTAATGCTAAAAAAACATTTCCCTCATGCATAAGAAACGTTGCCCTCAGGGTAAATGAAACACTTCCCTCAGGATAACCCAAACACTGCCATTAGGCTAAGCAAGTAACCGGGCCCAGACAAACACATAGGCAAAAATTTTATATATAGTTTCTCTCAATAAAACTCAAAACATGCTATAATAACAGCATACCAATGGGTATCTTGGCCAAATGGCTAAACAAGGGAAACGCACCCATGGGGTGGCCCTGGATCAAGGAAACAATCCCAAACAGCAGTTTACACTTATTCAATAAGTTATCTATGCAATTCTAGATATATTTGCTGTCAAGACCTTAGCCTTAAGACACCCCAAACATGGGCGTGTAGCACAATGGTACACAAAATCAACTCAATAATTGAAAATAAAAACTAGACCACCTACATTGATCTCCACAGATCGATATATATGAACGAAGCCTCCCGAATCAACCGAGAATGAGGAAGATCTGGGATAAAAATTTACTCAATCAAACTCAAATAACATCTCTTCAAAAAAAATAATTGGAAGGAAAGGCTCAAGGAGAGGGATGATCTCACCCGTGTGGTTCAAACTAGATCGACGACGAAGGAATTAGAGTCCCGATGTGTGATCGAGAGATCCTCCAAGTTTTGGTCTCCTATCCCGCAGCTCCTGTAGAGTTCTATGCCTCTTCTGCTGAATGAAGAGGCTAATTCCTATTTTTAATGAAATAAATATAACTACATCGCATGTACTTTCCATTTTTAACTATTCCTCTCGCGTCCACATTCCACTACCTCATTGTTCATCTACCAACATGGTTACACAGCATGTATTACTTAGTATCGGCGTGTACTATCATTCCACTAGTGGCTACTCCCACCACCTTACTGTTCACTCGCCTACTGATTACATGGCTTGTATTGCTAAGTACACGTCAGGTAGTTAGCTTTTACACCCGTCATCACTGACAGGACTACACGCCCTGTATTGTCATCCCACATGGCCAAAGTACACGCCGTGTGGACAATTACATAGCATGTACCCATAAATTTGGGATTTTCTCCCATTTTCCTAATTTTCTCGAAAAAATATAATGGAAAAGGAACAGAAGAAACTCATACATCATGAATAAGAACCGGGTTCTTACAAATTTCCCCCCTTAAAGCAGTTTGTCCCTGAATTGCTCTTCCAAGGTTGGTGAAGATAAAGCTGAGAACAACTATGGTCGCTGAGCACGTACGTCAGTCTCCCACTCCCATGTTTCATCCTGCACTCGGCCATGCTGCCATAACACCCATATGAGAGGAACTGATTAGCCTCGGAGAACCTTTGTGCTCCTATCAACAATAAAAATTAGATTCTCCTCAAAGGATGCATCGACCTGAAGTTCAAACTCCTCGGGCTGAAAAACTTGAGACGAGTCTGAGTGATAACGACATAGATGCGATACATGGAAGATGTCATGCATGACCTGGTACCTCTGTTGTAACTGAAACCGATAGGCAACTGGTCTGACTCTCTCTAGAATCCCAAACAGCCCCACATACCTTGGTTAATGTTTACCATGTCTCATCATCAGCCTGTGTCCCAGCCTCGGTGAAACATACAAGAAAACCTGATCCCTGGCCACGAACTCCAAGGGTCATCTATAGAGATTGGCATAATATTTCTAAACAGACTGTGCACTATCCATCTTCTTCTAAATCAACTGGACCCACTTTGAAGTCTCCTGCACGAGACGTGGTCCCAGTAAAGCTGGCTCACCTTCCTCCAACTAGCACAGGGGTGATCAGCATGGACTACCATATAAATCCTCATAATGTTCCATCTCAATAGTTGCATGAAAACTATTATTTTAGGAAAACTTGACCAAGGGTATGTGCTTCTCCCAAGAGCCACCAATGTCAATGATGCATGCACATAGCATGTCCTCTAGCACCTGTATTGTACGCTCTGACTGGAAATCAGTCTGAGAGTGGTAAGTTGTGCTCAGAAGCACTTGTATCCCCAGTGCCCTCTGTAAACTCTTTTAGAAATGAGACATAAAATGGGTGTCCCTATCCGAATAAATAGAATGAGGGACCCCATGATGGTAACTACCGCTCAGATTTACAACTTCCCGAGCTCTTCAACACCAAAGGTCTCCTTTATCATCAAAAAGTGAGCTAACTTTGAAGGTCTGTCCACAACAACCCACATGGAATCATTGCCTCTAGGTGACCTCAACAACCCTGTCACGATGTCTATCATGACATCTTCCCATTTCTACTTCAGAATGGGTAACTGTTGTAATAGTTTGTCTGGCCTCTGATGCTCCACCTTCACCATCAAATAAGTGGAACATCTCGTAACAAAACTAGCTACCTCTCTTTTCATACCTGGACACCAATACTGACGTCTCAAGTCATGGTACATTTTTGTAACTCTAGGATGAACTGCCCAAGGTGAATCATGAAACCCCCACATCAACTCCTCGCGTATATCCCCTGGAACCCACACTCATCCATGGATATGCAGTACCTCATCATCGTCTATCATCCAACCAGGAGGAGGGTCCTCACTCACCCCCAACTCTCATAATACTAGGCCTTCTGAATCTGATAGTTGCCTCATCCTCACTCTATCCAATAAGGTAGAAGTCATATCTAAAGAAGAAAGATAGGTTCTCCCCTCATTATCATGCACCTCAAAATGCATCTCAGAGAACAAATACATAAGTTTTCACTCACCACTGGCCTCCTGCAATTCCTGTATCTGATTCCTCCTACTCAGTGCATCTGCTACTATGTTACCCTTACCAGGTGTATAGGCAAGATCAAAGTTGAATGAATGAAGGTATTCAACCCACCTTCCCTATCTCTAATTCAATTTGCACTGGGTAAAGATATATTTCAGACATTTCTGGTCCATAAACACCACAAAATGTTCTCCCAAGAGATAATGTATCCAACAGCACAACGCATAAACAAATACAGCCAACTCTAGATCTTGTGTCGGGTAATTCCTCTCATGTGGCCTCAACTGTAAAGACATGTATGCAACTACTCAATCACCCTACATCAACACTACTCCCAGTCCAATACCTGAGGCATCATAGTAAACTGTATCGCTCTTCCCTTTCTCTGGATGTATCAAGATTGTTGCTGATGTAAACCTTCCCTTCAGCTCCTGAAATGCTGTCTTGTAGGCTTCTGACCAAATGAACTTCACAACCTTCTTATTCAAACTCATAAACAGTGTTGGTATGTGATAAAAGTTCTATATAAAGCTCCTGTAGTGACAAGAAATCCCAAAGAAACTCCGGATTTCAAACACGTTCTTAGGTTGATCCTAGGAAACTACTTCTCTCACTTTATCTGGGTCTAACACAACTCCTACCTCTAAGATAATATGACCCATGAAGTGAATCTAGTCCATCCAAAAGTGGCACTTTGAGAGCTTACCATATAACTAATTCTCTCTCAGTGTACTCAAAATGATCTCAAGATGGGTGGAATGGTCGTGTCGAGTGTGAGAGTACACCAAGATATCATCCATAAAGACAACAACAAAAGAATCTAGATATGGGTGGAACACATGATTCAATAGAGCCACGAGAACTACTGGTGCATTCGGAGTCCATACAGCATGACCAAGTACTCGTATAGACCATATCTGCTCTGAAAGGTTGTAAGCGGTATGTCTGATGGTATAACGCACAACTAATGATATCCAGATCTCAAGTCAATCATTGAGAACACTCGTGCTCCTTGAAGTTGATAAAAAAGATCATCAATCCTTGGAAAGGGATATCGGTTCTTGACCATCAATTGGTTCGGTTTCCAATAATCCACACAGAGTCTGAGGGTACCGTCCACCTTCTTCGCAAACAGGACAGGCGAACCCGAAGGAGAAGTACTGGATCGGATAAAACCCTTTTTTCTTGTAACTCCGAAAACTATTTCTTCATCTCCTGCAACTCTGGTGTAGCCATCCTATAAGGAGGAATGGACACTGGTGCCGCTCCTAGAAAAAGCTAAATAGAGATATCCACCTCTCTCTCTAGAGGATGACCTAAAAAGTCATCTGGGAAGACATCCCTGAAATGATTAACTATATCAGGGAAATCCTTCGGATAAGTTCCCTGGTCATCCAGATACAAAATCTCAATATGGGTTGTCATTCCACCTCACCCACGATGCTCGGGTCCAGCTCGGCTTTCCTGGACATCCCATTCTCCCTTGTAAAGAAACTCTCTGCCTTCTGGTGACGTGAAACTCACCCTGCGATGATAGCAATACACAAAGGTTCAAAATGGTACCAACCAGTCCATCCTGAGAATGATGTCATAGCTCATCATCTCTAAGACATAGAGGTCCCATAGAAAGTGAAACCCACCAAACTCTAGGGGGAACTCCTTGCACAGATTAACACTTTTCGTTCTAGTACCCAATAGAGTGTCTAGCATCATAATATCAGAACAAGAAGAAACACAGAGCCCAAGGCTCTCAACAACAGGCACAGATATCAGGTTATATGTAGCACCAGTATCAAAAAGTACCGACGATTAAACAGAAGCAACTAGAATAGTACCTCTGATAGTGGAAGTTTTGGGATCCTACTCCAATTGGGTCTGTTGCACTGCATATGCATGCCCAGTGTCATAGCCTTGTGACACAGCCTGGATACCCTGAGCTGACCTTCCATGTTGTCTCTGAGATCCTGGTGTTTGGCTACCATGACCACAACCACTTCCTCGGCCTGAACGTCCTGACATATTCCAATTCCCCGACTGGTAAGAAGCTGTTGGCCCTACTCCTGTATGCAGAGTCTGCACATAACCCCTCTCTCTAGTCACTGGTGGAAACGCCCCTCCAAAAAGCTGAAGATGGCCCATATTTCCGCAATCTCGACACTCCACTGGGTCACGTGGACACTATAGTCTCTTATTCCACTTTTTACCACACTGGTAGCACATTACCAGGCCACTTGATGAATTATTCTGGCTAGTACTACCACCGTGAGATAAATTTATCTACCTCTTCCTCTTCTTGGTAGAAATAGTAAAAGAGATTGGTGCCGAACTACCCTGGTCCGCAACACTTGCTTCCCACAGGTTCCACTTCTTAATCAATTCCTGGATCACAATAGCATGCACTATAGGAAACCTGAAAACATTCACCAGTGCTCAGATGTCATACTGAAGACCATACTCAAAGCTTCTTGCCCTCAATGTCTCATCACCCACTAGAAAACGTGAAAAATGTTGTAGTTAAGTGAAGAGTGAGGAATAGTCCATCACTCATATGTCGCTCTACTACAGATTCATGAACTCTCGAGATCGATCTTCCCTTAGCATCTTTGGAAAGAAAAATTCATAGAAGACTGCCAGAAAATCATCCCACTCTAGGTCTTTGTGATGCTCAGTCTGGGTGGTAACATCCCACCATCTCATGATGGAATCACACAACATGTAATTAGCGAGCTTGACCCTCCTCCCAGGAGGCGTCTCCAGATGGTTAAAGATCGTCTGTATAGAACCCAGTCATGAAACTGCATCATGTGGTCTTCCATCCCATGAGAACGTAGGTTGATGCTTCTGCTAGAATATACATGTCATCTCTTCCATAGAGGTGGAAACCGACGGTGCTCCCTGGAAGGTCTATATAAACTGCATAAAGCCTTCACAGAACTTTGAATCCACAACTGCGTCCAGTGTAGTGGCTGGCGCCGCATCTGAAACTACTGGAGGATCCATAGGTATCCCATGTCCTACCATCTCTGGAGTATAATCATCACCACTCTCTTAGTGAATAACTCATGGTCGTCTCAGCGGCATGACTCTACATGGTCAAACACACACCTTAGATCAAGATCATCAGGGACTAAAAACTGGAGGTGTAAGAAGGGAAAAAGGAAAAGAAAACATTCATGTTTGTCAAAACAAGACTACATGGTGTGCATAATAACTACATGGTGTGTTACCTTAAGTCTTTCACAGGGGCATGTACTTCTTTCCAGAACTGGCCATGTAACACCCCAAACATATAGTGTGTTGTCCACACACATGGGTGTAATTGAGTTTTCTTCCCCTACGTGAGTCCTTCTACATGGTTTAGCCACACAGCTCTCTTTTGAATGAGACTACACGACATGTATAAGGTATACATAGTTTGTTCCCTTAGGCCCTTACATGGTTGTGTTCGGATGCTGGCATGGGCGTGTCTCAACCCTAGGTACACGGCGTGTTACACCCTCACACGGCATATACACCACTCCATCTCCCCAGCCACAGGGCCAAGTCTACATGGTCTCTTAGTGATCAAGACTACGTGGCATGTCCCAGAGGTACACGGAGTGTACTATACGATATTCACCGACCTGTGTTGTTCGAGACATGGATGGATACATGGCTCACACTACACGGCATGTTCCAGATGGACACGGTGTGTACAAGAAAGGATAACACTGACCAATGTGGTTAGTTATACGGTTGGATTCCCATATTACACTACATGGCATTTTTAGAAGTAACATGGCATTTTGAAGTGAAGATTTCTCCATCCGTGTTGTTAGTCACACGGTCGAACACAGGGTCAACCCTACACGACATGTACAACTGGTACACGATGTGTTCCCACAAAATTTCCCCATGACGTGTCTCTGCCCACACGGCCTATGACATGGTTAGAGACAATAGGGTGTGTACATAAGGTACATGGAAAGTACTTAGATTTTATTTTCATTTCTTCTGGAACAGAACAACATACGACGTGTAATCAAAATTACACGGCATGTATTATAGGTTTTCTGGATAGTAACCTTCAGAAACTACTCTGGAGTCCACAAAAGCACTGAACAAACACCAAAGTGCCAGATTCCGATCTGTGAGGTCCCATACTCCAAGAGAATTAATGCTTGGTATATTATATGTGTTATAACTATGTAAACAAGTCGATGATCAACCAAATCCAGATTGATGAGGGCACATACTCCTCAAGAACCAAAGTTTGGAGTTCATTCACTAAACCATAAATAACAATACCCTATCGAATAGAAGGTATTTTATCAAGGCATCTATCACAACAGCAAGAATTTTCTAGCACAAAATCTATCAGAACAACATTCAATTTCTAATGCACCTACATGGCATGGAAACTATGCATGACGTGTAATTATAATATGTGCCTAAATGATGAATGAGATGGAATACCCTCATCTCACTGGGATACAACTAAATAAAACCCAAATATAAAATATAAATAGCACACTACAAGTGTGTTACCCAATGGTGAAAATCAATTTAACTGTAAAATTGAAAAACCAAAAAATTTGTAATTAAACGGGGTAGATTGGATTTTCCCAATACACGGGTTAGCTACTTCTCGGAACATCTTATTACCAAGTACATATTCCTTCATATCCCTATATAAAGACTCTAAATAGAAAATCAAGAGAAAATAATCCTTTGATACCACTTTATAACGTCCTGGATCTGGTTCCCACACAGCGGGTGCCCCAAACCCGATTGGTCACATGAGCTCAAGCACATTTCCCCAAACGCCAGAGGCTGACGACTAGCAGTGAGGTCCTAGGACTGATAATGTGGAAACTAGTCCCTCATTTGTCAAAGTGTAGTATAGTAGAACAAAATATAAACATACAAAAGAAGAAGTAGTAAACAATATCAAGCTGAAATGGAAAACGATACTAGAGGAAAGGATGACTGACATTCATATATATATGATTATGCAATATGTCCCTAGTTCTATGAAAACTGCCAAAACATGATACATTGAAATCTAAAACAATATAGCACAAAGTACAAGTACCACCAAGAAAAACAAAATAGTGCAATAGGAACTCAGCAGCATCGCAAGCCTAAGCTCGGTCCCATGCTCTCCTACTTCTCTACAATAATCAAGTACTTGTATTGGGACTCTTCCCCTTATCAACACCTACCACAATATAATCTGGTTGGGCCAAAGATATGACCCAAACATAGTGTTTGAAATAAATCCATGTAGGAAACCACCAAAGGCCTGTGCCCAACTGTCAGTGAAAATGTGCAACAGTAGTGTGCAATAATGAAATGCAGTAAACTAAGAAGTAGTCAAAAGTAAAAATTCTTACCAGTTATATTTCCATTTTAATAATTATTTAACAATTCCAAGCATGTGCTTTAGCTTGGCAGGTACAACCTAAGAAATCACCACAGTGAATATTCAAAGTAAATATTTTCCTCAGACATGAAATCCTTACCATCAGGAAAATAGAAAGGAAACCCTCAGGTGGTTTCCCTTAGGCATAATGAATATTGCCCTCAGGAATACGAGATATTGCCCTCAGGCATGGAAGCCACTTCCCTCAGGCATAAGAAACGTTGCCCCTAGTCTAAACGAAACACTGCCCTCGGGATAAAAAAACAATACCCTCAGGCTAAGCAAGTAACTTGGCCGAGTCCAACACATAAGAAAGAAATTTATATATATTTTCTCTCCAAAAAACTCAAAACATGCTATAATCATGGAATACCCATTGGTATCCTAGCCCAATGTCTAAACAAGGGAAACACATCCACGGGGTGGCCCTAGATCAATGAAACGATCCCAAAAAGAATTTTATACTTGTTCTTTATGTTATCTATGCAATTCTGGATATCTTAACAGTCAAGGCCTCATCCATATGACACCCCAAACAGGGGCGCGTAGCACAATGTTAGACAAAATCAACTCGACAGTTGAAATGAACACCAGACCACCTACCTGAATCTCCTCTGGTTGATATACGTGAAAGACGCCTCCCAAATCAGCCGAGAACGATGTAGATATGGGATAAACATGTACTCGATCAAACTCTAATAAAATCCCTTCAGAAATTAATTGGATGGAAAGGCTCAAGGAGAGGGAATATCTCACCCGCGTGGTTCAAACGAGATCGACGATGAAGGAATCGGAGTCCTGGTGTGAGATTGAGAGATCCTCCAAGTTCTGGACTCCTCTCCCATGGCTCCCATCGAGTTTTATGCCACCTCTACCAAATGAGGAGGCTACTACCTATTTTTAATGAATAAACATAACTACATGTCATGTACTCTCATGTACACAACATTTACTTTCCATTTTTTAACTCTTCCTCTGGAGGCCACTTTACACCACCTCATTGTTCATCTGCCGACATAGTTACATGGAATATATTACAAAGTGCACGGAATGTACTATCATTCCATTGGCGGATACTTCCACTGCATTACCATTCACACGCCTATAGATTACACGGCATGTATTATTAAGTACATGGCGTTTAGTCAGTTTTTACACCCTTCATCACCGATAGGCCTACGCAGCCAAAGTACATAGCGTGTGGAAAATTACATGGTGTGCACCCATAAATTTGGTATTTTCCCCCATTTACCTTATTTTCTAAAAAACATTAAAGGAAAAAAGAACATAATAAACCCATAACTCAAGAATAATAATCGAGTTCTTACAAACTTCCCCCCTTAAAGCTATTCGTCACCGAATTTCCCTTCCAAGGGTAGTGAAGATAAAGCTGAGAACAACTCTATCCACTGAGCACGTATGTTGGTCTCCCACTCCTAGATTTTGTCCTACACTCTTCCATGCTACAATAGCACCCGTACGAGAGGAACTGACTGTCCTCAGAGAACCTTCGTTCTCCTATCAACAATATAAATCAGGTGCTCCTCAAAGGTTGAATCGACCTAAAGTTCAACCTCATCGGGCTAAAAAATGAAAGATGGGTCTGAGTGATAATGGCACAGCTGAGATACGTGGAAGACATTGAGCATGGCCCGGTACCTTTGTTGTAACTATGATCGTACCACGATTCACTATTTTATTCCACCGTTACACCACTGTTTTAAACTAGTTTTGTAACGAATATTCCAAATGTAATAATGAATTTCACTCTATGTTTGAATCAATTAATTAATTTTAATCAATATTAGAATGGGTAATGTTACCTGTTTTTATTATTTCAATGTAGGAGGAGATGATTTGGACGGCCCTTGATGAAGTGGAAGAAAAATGGGCCAAAATTGCATGGATCCATGAAGACCTATCCATTGTTGTGCTTGTATAGAAAATTATGTGCCTCCAAATCTGCTCATATTTTGTGATATGGTAAAAACTAAAAAGGGATACAAATAATATGAAGAAATACAAGACCAATTCGGCCGTCAAGGGGCCCAACCGAACTGATCTGTCCAAAGGAATCAAATCTACACAAGTCAAATGCGATGTTCTGTAATCTGTCCATATCCTTGGATCCACTTGTCTAATTGACACCAAACTTTCTTTGGAGATATTCAGGACGTGGGGATTCAACTTTTCAGTTTTTTAAAAATGGGGATTCAGGTGTCTGTAGGTCGAAATGCATGGTACAAGTGGATTGATGAAATCTGTGTGCCTAAAACCACCTACCAATTTTCCTATAAAAGGGAACCATGGGCTCCCCATCTGAGAGTTTGGCCAGGAGGCAAGGTGCTATCATTTTGGAGTCCACAAGGAGTCTTCTCCACATCCCTAGAAGTTATGGAGGCTATGGGAAGTTCTACCCCAACATCTTTCTCTTCCTCCTCTCCAATGGGTTTCTAAACCCCTTGTGATCACCCGGGGAGGAAGGTGATGTAATCCCAAGATTCATTTTTGTATTATATTGAATGATGTTTTTAATTATAGGTTGTATGTTGTTTTTATTCATCATATATTTTAATTTTTTTGATTTATTTACCTTTATGTCAGGATCAACTCAAAAGATCATGTTTGGGGGTACTTATTCATTTGATGTTTCACACACCATTCACCACTTCCTTTTCCCCCTTTCAATTGTGGTGTTTGTGTGGTTCATATTGGTCAATTGAACTCACATAAGCATTTTCAAGGCCATGTACATTTTTTTAATGGTATCAAAAATAAATAACGTACACACCTGGACAACACATCGAGTTCTACGTGTGTTGCCTGGGTGAGTTTCGGTTATGAAGTCAAACACAAATCACTAAATCATCGGCGATGTCCGGTGAATCATTGTGTGTTATTAACTGAACCCTAGGAGGTATCCTAGTATAATCTCAGTGACATTAGGGTTCTTGGTGTTAAAAACCAGGTATTAAAAGATCATAACCCTATATCATAAACCGATGAAGTATAAACATCATGAGAGTACCCCAGGTTGATCGCGCTTAATTAATTCTGTTAAACTCTACATTATTTTATCACTTTCATTTTCTACATTCATCTTTAATCATCAAACCCCAAAGTTTTAAAAAAACTAATTCACCTTCTAATTTCATAATCAAAACCATCTTTTAAAATTAATGATCTAAGGCTCCATCGAGAGATGACCTTGGGTTGCTGCTATACTATAGAAATTCAATTCAAAATTAAACAACTAATTTGACGCGCTCAACAACGAGATCAAATTTTGGCGTCATTTTTGGGGAACCAAGATCATTTTTTCCTTTATTTTCTTTTATTTATTTATTTTTCCTCTTAATTAGTAATCCTTTAAATACCCCACCCCAATTTTATTGTTTTTGTTTTGGGTTTTGTCTTTATTTTTGGTTGTTTTTGGTGTGTTATTTCTCTCTCTCTCTCTCTCTCTATCTTCTTCTCCATCTACCTCTATATAATTCTGTAATATAACATTATATTCTCGTTTCAACTTTCTTAAGTGATTTTATCCATTTTAAAAAGAAAAAACTTCACAAATTATTTGCATGACCCGATCTAGTAAAGAAACCCTACTTGAATTTGACCCTGAAATTGAAAAGTCACTTCACACACAAATAAGGGAATCTAGAGAAGGTCAATCAAATAACATTGAGGAACCCCTTTTGGAACCTCAAGTGGTCCTAAACCAATAAAATATTGAACCAAATCAAACCCAAGAAAACATGGCTGCAAATAATCAAACTTTATAAGAACTGACCACCCCTGATGTGGAGTACCAACCTGCATACATCCAATATCCCGAGGAAGCAGCCAAATTTGAGATGAGATTAGTTCTCATCCACCTTCTTCCTAAATTCCATGGTCTTCCTGGTGAGGACCCTCACAAAACATCACAAATAGTTTCACATAGTGTGCTCTACCATAAAACCCCAAAAATGTCTCTGAGGACCTAATTAAGTTTAGTGCCTTCCCTCTCTCCCTTGATGGTGTCTCCAAATACTAGCTATACTATATACCTACCACAATTGGGGGCTGTAATGACCTTAAATGACTATTTTTAGAGAATTTATTCCCTACCTCCCGAACTGCATCAATTAGGAAAAAAATTTGTGGAATTAGGCAATCACAAGGAGAGACCCTTCATGAATACTAGGAGAGATTCAAAAGACTTTGCTCAAGCTTCCCCCACCACCAGATTAGTGAACAACTATTAATCCAAAACTTCTATGAGGGAAATATTCCCATGGATCGTGGAATGATTGATGATGCAGTTGGTGGTTCCCTAGTTGATAAAACTCTTTCCACCACTTGTGACTTAATAGCCAACATGGCTCAAAATGCACAAAAGTTTGGTACATGAGAAATTTCACCTACCCGAGGAGTTTATGAGGTAAGTTATTTAGTCCTAGAATAAAAGGTAGATACTAAACATGATGAGATTCATACCTGTCTAAGGAAATTATCTCAAGCACAAGGTAACTCTCACTATAATTCTATTCCATTACATTGTGGTATTTGTTCTGATAACACTCATTTTTCTGACCAGTGCCCACAACTTCAAGATTCATCTGAGTCTTCTGTAGCTGTGTTCCCAGGGCATCCATTCCAACAAGCACCTCCCTTCAAGAAAGAACAATTCAGGCCAAATCCAAATCTAGGGTGTCAAGCACAACCCCAGTACCGACAAAGAGGAAACTCAAGCTACCCCAAGTAGAATTGGTATCAACAAGGCCACGATATGCAACCTTCTTATCCTTAAACTTCTCAAAATAATCATCCTCCTCCTCCCAAATATGAACCAAGCCTCGAGGATATGGTGAAGAAAATGGTAACCCAGAACCACCAGTTCTAACAGACCACACAATTGGAAATTCTAGATTTACGAACTCAAGTCGGACAATTGGAGAACACCATCAGTGAACGTAAGATGCAATGTTTTGGATAGCTACCATGTCAAACCATTGGAAATCCGAAGTACAAAGGTAACATATGTGAAATTACACATTGTAGTGGTAATGAAGCTTCTTCTTATTCTGATTCTCCTCAACAGGTATGTCTCTCTCTTGAAAACACTCTTTCTCCACCCATAAAAGATTCAAATAAAGAAAAAAAATACAAATGACAATAAAATTTTCATTAAGGATTCTCATGAACAATCAATTCCTCTTCCTTTCCCTCAAATACTCTCTAAATCTAACAAAACAAATTGATAACGATATTGAAAATGAAATAATGGATACATTTGAAGAAGTTCAAGTTAATATTCCATTGTTGGATGTAGTCAAGAAAATTCCTCGTTATGACAAATTTCTTAAAGAACATTGCACCCATAGACAATGGCCGAAGGGGAATGAGAGAGTCAACTTGGGGAGGAATTTCTTGACCTTGATTCAACTAGCAATACCAACCAAATTCAAGGATCCAAGCACATTCACAATACCATGTACCAAAGGTGAGACTTTCTCTTCTAATGCTATACTGTATTTAGGTGCTTCCATTAATGTAATTACTCACTCCATGTACACTTCTCTATAGGTTAGAGTGCTTTAACAAACCATAATTGTCGTGAAACTTGCCAACCGGAGTAAAACGTATCCAACATGAGTGATTGAGGATGTCCTTGTATGAGTGAATAATCTCATCTTCCCTGCTGATTTCTACATTCTTGAGATGGAATATACTCGAACCCAAGGACATGCTCCTCTGACAATTGGGAGGCCATTCCATAAAACAACAAAGATGATAATCAATGTTCAGAATGGGACGTTGTCCATGGAATTCGGAGGAGAAAAGGTAAGTTTTAACATCTATGAGTCTATGAAACACCCCGTTGAAGAGAACTCCAATCTTCATGTCTATTCGATGGAAGTTCTCTCAAACTATGCACACACACACACAATTCTCTACTCAACCAAAACTCTGATTCATTCATGTTTACTTCAACGTTGGATGATTTGAGTTTTTATTCATGTTTTGAGTGTTGTGTGGGTTCTAAAAAGTGTAAATTTTGTGCTTTAATTGATGAGTGTGTTCATTATGAGGTACCCATGACCGTCGATGATTCTAAAAATCTTATTTCTATAAATTATCTATCTTTAAGGAATAAACATGAGTAGATAGAGAGTTAAATGGGCCTCACTCCCCCTAAATCCCCTCCCTCAATTCAGAAACCACCGGTGTTGGAACTTAAACAACTTCATTCAAATTTAAAATATGCATATCTTGAGGGTATTGACCAATTTCCAGTCATTATTTCCAACAACCTCTCTCCAAAACAGGAAGCCAAACTGCTCAAAATTTTGAGAGAGTGTAAAAAAGCAATAGGATGGAAATTGGATAATATTACTGGGATTAGCCCATCTATTTGTATTAACCATATACTTTTGGATGATGAGTCTAAACCAGTAAGAAAATCTCAACACCGGTTGAATCCCACTCTCCTTGAAGTGGTAAAATTAGAATTCAATAAATTACTTGTTTCAGGGATCATTTATCATATATCCGATATTAAATGGGTTAGGATAGTGAAAATCATGCCTAAAAAATAGGAATAACAGTTGTGTCAAATGAAAGGAATGAATTGGTTCCAACACGTGTGCAAAATAGTTGGCAAGTTTGTATTGACTATCGTCAACTGAATCAAACCACACAGAAGGACCACTTTTGATTACATTTCATTGAATAAATGTTAGAACAATTATCTGTTAAGTCCCATTATTATTTTCTCGATGGCTATTCAGGTTATTTCCAAATCCATATAGCCCCTGAGGACCAAAAAAAGACAACATTTACCTATCCATTTGGTAGATTTTCATATAGAAGGATGCCATTCGGTATATGTAATGCTCCTGGTACTTTTCATCGATGAACGTTGACTATTTTTTGTGAGTACCTTGAGAGTTGTATGGAAGTCTTTATGGATGATTTAATAGTATATGGATATTCTTTTGATAATTGTTTGGAAAACCTAGGTTCTTTCCTCCACCGCTGCATTGAAAAAGATCTTGTTTTAAATTATGAGAAATACCATTTTATGGTTGAGCGAGGGATAGTTCTTGGGTATGTCATTTCAAATAAGATAATTCAAGTTGATAAATCTAAAATTTAATTAATTTTAACCCTTTCATATCCAAGATGTGTTTTTGGGGTGAGATCTTTCTTAGGTCATGCTGGTTTTTACCGCCGATTCATTAAGGACTTTAGTAAGATTACACTTCCATTGTCTCGGTTATTGCAAAAGGATTATTGAGTTTGTGTTTGATAAAAATTTTGAGGATGCATTAAATTCACTAAAAAAGAGTCTCACATCACCTCCCATCATCCAACCACCAAGGTGGGATCTCCCCTTTGAACTTATGTGTGATGCCTCTAACTTTGTAGTTGGGGCGGTTTTATCACAAAGGGTTGAGAAGGCTCCTCATGTCATTGTATATGCCTCGCGTACCCTTGACCCTACCCAGGTAAACTATAAATCCATTGAAAAATAACTCCTATCTAATGGGTTTGCCTTGGAAAAATTATGGTCATATATTATTGGGGTAAAAATCATTGTCTTTTCTGATTATGCTTCCTTTGGTTTTCTCCTAAAGAAACCTGAAGCTAAATCCAACCTCATCCGGTGGATGATCCTCCTCCAATATTTTGACCTTGAGATTAGAGATAAGAGAGGAGTGGAGAATGTGTTATCTGACCACATTAGTAGGATTTCCCCACCATTGGACCATCATGATTACTCACCCCTACCCATTGGAGAATTCATCTCTCATGAGAACGTTTGTGATGTTGTGGACCTTACCCCCTGGTATGCGAACATTGTGAATTTTCTAGCAACATCTAGGGTCCCCACTAATTTCATTATTTCAAAATCCCAGAGAATTAAGCATGGTTCTCGTTGGTACATTTGGGATGACCCATACATGTGGAGAATTTGTAGTAACCAAGTAGTTCGTCAGTGTGTCCCTGACCATGAGTTCACCTCTGTTTTGACCTTCTTCCACACTTTCACCTATGGGGGACACTTTGGATCTCAACTTATAGATTGAAAGGTCCTTGACTCAGGACTTTATTGGCCAACATTATATATGCATGCCCGTATATTTTACAAGTCATGTAGTCATTGTCAATTCACAGGGAATATCTCCAAGAGGAATGAAATGCCCCAACAACCCATGTTATTTTGTGAGCTCATCAGTGCATGGGGCATTGACATCATGAGGACTTTTCCAAATTCATTTGGCATTGTGTACATCTTATTCGCTATTGACTATGTATGTAAATGGGTGGAAGCAAAGGCCACCTGGTCCGATGACTCTCGAGTTGTTGTTGATTTTGTGAGGTCCCAAATTTTCAGTAAGTTTTGTTTTCCAAGATTCATCCTTAGTGATCAGGGTTCACATTTTTGCAATCTTAACCTGAAAATTTTTCTTTGTAAGTATAGGGTTGATTATAAATTCTCCACTACATATTACCCCCAAACTAATTGACAAGCTGAAATATCAAATTGTGAAGTTAAACAAATTGTGGAAAAATAGTACAAACCAATAGGAAAGATTGGAGTTTGCGCTTGGATGATGCACTTTGGGCATACCATACAGCTTTTAAAACCCCAATCAGAATGTCCCCATACAGAATTGTGTTTGGAAAGGCTTGTCACCTCCCAGTGGAGGTAGAACATTGTGCATATTGGGCTGTTAAACAATGTAATATGAACCTTTTAGATGCAGGTGAGCAAAAAAAGCTACAGATTCAAGAGTTGGAAGAAATTCGACGTGATGTATATGAGAAATCATGAATCTATAGAGAGAAGACAAAGGCTATTCATGATAGCATGATTCAGTAGTGGAAGATCCATATTGGTTAGAAGGTCCTCATATACAGTTCCAGGCTTATGCTCTACCCAGGTAAGCTTCGTTCTTGATGGCTCGGTCCTTATACTGTTACTAATGTTTACCCTTTTGGTGCAATACATATTTTGGATGAGTAGAGTGGACGAAGTATTACCATCAATGAGAAGTGACTTAAGCACTTCTATGAGGATTTTCGAAAGAATCCGGTGGAGGAAATCCACCTTCTCGATGCATCATACCAATAAAAGACACCAAGTTTTATCCTTCCTTCTCACATTATCAATTATTTCCATGAGGACACTGCACATTCTAGGTGTGGGAGGTGGATACATTCTTGGGTTAGTTACGAATTTTCATCTTTTTCTCTTTTTTTCTCATTTTGGCCTTCTTTACGGTATTTTTATTTTTCCCCATCAACAATTTCAAAGTTCCATTATTTGGTGACCATAAAGGGGGGAAAGTAAAAATACCATAATGAAGGATAAAAATAATATTTGTATGAATTTAACATCAGGGAGTGATTTTCTTTGTTATTTAATTGGTTTTCTTTCAATGACATAAATGGTCGTATCTATGTGAAACCTTTGAGATGATTGATACCCCTTGTGTGAGTAGTTTTTGGAAAACTATGTCACTAATATCTCCACAATTTTTTACACCAAACCACAAAGCGTAAATATTTCCTACTTAATATAAGGTAAATATATGTTAGGTTAATATTTTTCAGCTTTAAATGATATATCCATACATTTTTTCCTTATCTAATCTGTTTCATTACTGTACCAGATTGACCTATGCGTGTGTACCTAATGTCCAACTGTTGTATGCCCCCAAAAAAAATTTGTGTCTTGGGAAGGTCAAAAACCACTCCTCTTTGACCTTTTATCTTATTATAACTATTGTAATTAGGGTGGTGAGGAGATCAAACAAGGGTTTAGAGATGAGTGTGAGATTTGTTCCAAATGAAACTTCTAAAAAAATAAATAAATGAGGGTAGTGATGAAATGTGAAACATATGGGGATATCTAGTTTGGGAGATTATGGTTTGAATTCTGGGAATGATTAAGTGAGTGGGTCTTGAAATATGATTGTAAAGGATGTAGGGTAGGTTCGGTGGACAAAATCATTTAAGCTGAAAAATGATAAAATAACATATATTTATTAGATGGCAAGTGGAAAGAAAAGCATGGAATGGTTTTCACATACACACATGGAGAGTTATTGTCATGGTTTACTTCTAAATTCCTTGCTCAATTTGGTATCATGAATATTTTTTAATTTCACCGTGATGTGATTTATGAGTCATCTTTTTCTATTTTCACTAGGATGAACTCCTTGGTGTGGTTCATGAATTGATCACATTACTTTAATTAAAATTTTCTCAAATGTTAAATCTTCACGATTTTGGGAATATATATATTCATCTTTTTTTATATGTTAATTTTTCCAAGAGTGAAAATTTTTAGGTGTGGGGGTGTGATCGTACAATGATTCACTATTTATTCTACCCTTACACCACTGTTTTAAACTAGTTTTGTAACGAATATTAAAAATAAAATAATAAATTGCAATTTATGTATGAATAAATTAATTAATTTTAATCAATTTTAGAGTGGTAAATGTTACTTGTTTTTATTATTTCAATGTAGGAGGATATGATTTAGAGGGCCCTTGATGAAGTGGAAGATAAATGGTCCAAAATTTCATGGATTCATGAAGACCTATCCACTGTTGTGGTTGTATAGAAAATTTTTTGCACCAAAATGTTATCATATTTTGTGTGATGGTACCAAATATAATGGGATACAACTCTTATAAAGGAATCCATGCCCAATTAGTCCTTCAAGGTGCCCAACCGAACTGATCTTTCCAAAGGAATCAAATCTGCACAAGTCAAATGCAGTGTTCTGTAATCTGTCCATATCTCTGGATCCACTTGTCCAATGGATGCTAGAAATCCAGTGGAGATATTCAGGACATGGGGATACAACTTTTTAGTTTTTTCAAAAGGTATATTCGGGTGTCTATTGGTCTAAATGCGTGGTACAAGTGGATTGAAGAAATCTGTGTGTCTAAAACCACCATCCAATTTTACTATAAAAGGTCACCTTGGGCTTCCCATTTGAGAGTTCGGCCAGGAGGTGAAGTGTTCCCATTTTGGATTTCCCAAGGATTCTTCGCAACATAATTATATGTTCTAGAGTATATGGGATGTTCTACCCCAACTTCTTTCTCTTCTTCCTCTTCCATGGGTTTCTAAACCCCTTGTGATAACACGAGGAGGGACGTGATGTAATCCCAAGCTTTATTTTTGTATTATATTGAATGATAATTTTAATTCCAGGTTTTATGTTGTTTTTATTCATTGTATATTTTAATTTTATTGAGTTATGTACTATTATGTCATGATCAACTTATATGATCGTGTTTGGGGGTACCCATTCATGTGTTGTTTCACACACCGTTCACCACTTCCTTTTCCCCCTTTCAATTGTAGTGTTTGTGTGGTTCATATTGGTCAATTGAACTCACATAATCACTTTCAAGTCCATGTACATTTATGTCATGGTATCACAGAGAAATAACATACAATCCTAGACTGTGCATTGAGTTCTTCGTGTGTTGCCTTGGTGAGTATCGGTTATGAAGTCAATCACGAATCACCGAATCATCGGTGGTGTCCGGTGAATCATTGTGTGTTCTTGACTGAACCCTAGGAGGTATCCTTGTATTAATTTAGTAACATTATTGTTCTAGGTGTTAAAAACCAGGTATTAAAAGATCATTACACTATATCATGAAGTGATTATGGATAAACCTCATGAGAGTACCCCGGGTTGATCGCACTTAATTAATTCTGTTAATCTCTACAATGTTTTATCGCATTAATTTTCTATTTTCATCTTTAATCATCAAAACCCCAAGTTTTAAAAAACCTCATTCACATTACAATTTCATAATAAAAACCCACTTTTTAAATTAATGATCTAAGGCTCCATCGAGAGACGACTTAGGGTTGCTGCTATACTGCAGAAATTCTAGTCAAAATTAAACAATTAATTTGACGCGCTCGACAATGCGATCAAACTGCAACCAATTGGAAATCGGCCCGACATTATCCAGAATCTCAAATGGCCACACATACCTTGGTGAAATTTTACCCTATCTCCTGATACCCCTGTATCCCAACCTCGGTGAAACATGCAAGAAAACCTAATCCCCGACCACAAACTCCATGGGTCATCTGCGGTGATCAGCATAAGATTTCTAATAAGATTGTGCATTAGCTATCCACTTCTGAATAAACTGGACCTACTCTAAATTCTCCTTATTGAGACATAGTCCCATTAAAGTTGTCTCACCAGCCTCCAACCCGAAAGGGGTGATCGGTATGGCCTACCATATAAAGCCTCGTAAGGTTCCATCTCAATAGTTCCCTAAAAACATTTATTATAGGAAAACTCGACCAGGGGTATGTGATTCTCCCAAGAGCCCCCAAAGTCAAGGATGCATGCACATAGCTTGTCCTCTAGCACCTGTATTGTATGCTCTGACTGGCCATCGGTCTGAGGGTGGTAAGATGTGCTCAGAAGCACCTGTTTTCCCATAGCCCTATGAAAACTCTGCAAGAAACAGGATGTAAAATGGGTGTCCCAATTCGAAATGATAGAACAAAGGACCCCATGATGTCAGACTACCTCCCAGATATACAAATTCCCAAGATCGTCAACACTGAAGGTCTCCTTGATCAGCAATAATTGAGCTACCTTCGTTAGTCTATCCACAACAACCCACACGACATCATTGCCTCGAGGTGACCTCAACAACCCGATCATGAATTCCATCGCGACATCATCCCATTTCCACTCCGGAATGGGTAAATATTGTAACAGTCCAGCTGGCCTCTGATGCTCTGCCTTCACCTGCTGACTGGTGGAACATCTCATAACAAAACCAACTACCTCTTTTTTCATACCCGGCCACCAATACTGACGTCCCAAGTCACGGTATATTTTGGTAACTCCGGGATGCACTTCCCAAGATGAAGCTTTAAACCCCCGCATAAACTCCTCACATATATCCCCTGGTACCCATGCTCATCCATGGATACACAGTATCTCATCATCGCCTATCCTCTAACTAGGTGGAGGGTCCTCACTTTCCATCGACTCCGGTAGAACTAGGCCTTATGAATCTGATAGTTGTCTCGTCCTCACTCTATCCAAGAGGGTAGAAGTCACATCTAAGGAAGAAAGATAGGTTTGCTACTGACTATCGTGCACCTCCAAATGCATCTTAGAGAACAAATCCATAAGCTGCCACTCACCACTAGCCTCCCGCACTGCCTGTATCTATGTCCTCCTACTCAGTGCATCATCTACTATGTTACCCTTACCAGGTGCATAGGCAAGCTCAGAGTCGAATGACTGAAGGTATTCAACCCACCTTCGCTGTCTCAGAGTCAAGTGACACTAGGTAAAGATGTATTTCAGACTTTTGGGTCCATAAACACCACAAAATGTTCTCCCAATGGATAATGTCTCCAATAGTTTAATGCATGAACAACTGCAGCCAACTCGAGATCATGCATCGGGTAATTCCTCTCATGTGGCCTCAACTTTCGAGACTCGTACGCAACTACTTGATCACCCTGCATCAACACTACTCCAAGACCAATACCTAATGCATCATAGTAAACTGTATCGCTCTTCCCTTACTCTGGAAGTATCAGGACAAGTTCTGATTTCATCCTTCCCATCAGCTCCATAATGTTTGTCTTGCAGGCTTCTAACAAAATGAACTTCACACCCTTCTTAGTCAAACTCGTCAATCGTGCTGCTAAGATGGAGAATTATTGTATAAAGCTCATGTAGTGACCAGCCAGACCCAAGAAACACTGGATTTCAGACACATTCTTAGTCTACTCCCCGAAAAATACTACTCTCACTTCTTCTGGGTCTACGGAAACTCCTGCCTCTGAGATAATATGACCCAAGAAGTGAATCTAGTCCATCCAAAACTGGCACTTTGAGAGCTTAGCATATAACTGATGCTCTCTCCATGTACTCAAAATGATTTCATGATGGGCGGCATGGTCGTGTTGAGTGTGAGAGTATACCAAGATTTAGTCCATGAAGACTACCACAAAAGAATCCATATATGGGTGGAACACATGATTTATCAAAGCCATGAAAACTACTAGTGTGTTCGTGAGTCTAAACAGCATGACCAAGTACTCTTATAGACCATATCTATTCTGAAAGGATGTAAGCGGTATGTCTGATGGTCTAACGCACAACTGATGATATCTAGATCTCAATTCAATCTTTGATAAAACCCATTGTCCTCGAAGTTGATCAAAAAGATCATCAATACTTGGCAGGGGATATCGGTTCTTAAATGTCAACTGGTTCAGTTTCTGATAATCGACACAGAGTTTGAGGGTACCGTCTTCCTTCTTCGTAAACAAGATAGGTGAACCCCAAGGAGAAGTACTGGGTCGGATGAAACCCTTTTCTTGTAACTCCTATAACTATTTCTTGAGCTCCTACAACTCTGGTGTAGCAATCCTATAAGGAGTAATAGACACTGGTGCTGCTCTTGGCACAAGCTCAATAGAGAAATCCACCTCTCACTCTAGAGGTATACCTAAAAAATTTTCTGGGAAGACATACTTGAAATGATTAACCACTAGAGGTAAATCCTTATGACAAGTTCCCTAGCCATCCAGATACAAACTGGAAATTTGGGATGTCACTCCACCTTTCCCACAATGCTCGGGTCTAGCTCAGATTGCCTGGATATATCATTCACCCTTGTATAGAAACTCTCTACCTTAGGGTGATGTAAAAATCACCCTACGATGATAGAAATTCACAAAGGCTCAAAAGGGTACCATCCATTCCATCCTAGGAATGACATCATAGCTCTTCATCTCTAAAAAATAGAGGTCCCATAGAAAGTGACACCCACAAACCTCTAGGGGCACACCATGCACTGATTCACACCTGTCGTTCTAGTCCCCAACAGAGTGTCTAGCGTCATAGTATCAGAAGAAGAAGAAACACAGAGCCCAAGGATCTCTACAACGGGCACATATATAAATCTATGTATAGCACCAATATCGAAAATTACCGAAGATAAAATAAAAGAAACTAGAATAGTACCTCTGACAGTGGAAGATCTGGGATCCTGCTCATGTTGGGTCTGTTGCACTGCATATGCCTGCCCTGTGTCGCGGCCCTGTGACACAGCCTGGCTACCTTGAGTTGACCCTCCCTATTATCTCTAAGATCCTGGGGTCTGGCTACCATGACCATGACCACTTCCTCGGCCTGAACATCTTGACGTATTCCAATTCCCCGACTGGTAAGAAGCTTTTGGCCCTTCTCCTGCACACGAAGTCTACACAGAACCACTCTCACTATTCATTGGTTGAAACTCCCTGCAAAAACACTAAATATGACCCATCTTGACTTAAGCTCAGCACTCCACTAGGTCACGTGGACACTGAGGTCTCTTGTGACCCTCTTTACCACACTGGTAGCACATTACTGGGCCACCTAAAGAATTCATCTAGCTAGTACTGCCATTGTGAGAGAAATACATTAGCCTCTTCCACTTATCCGTAGAAATAGTACCAGAGACCGGTGTTGAACCACCCTGGTCTGTACCACTAGCTTCCCGCAGGTTATTCTCCAAAATCAATGACTAGTTCACAATAACATGCACTGTAGGAAACCTGGAATCATTCACTAGTGCTCAGATATCATATCAAATACCATCCTCAAAGTGTTTATCCCCCAACATCTCATCACCATGTAGAACATGTGAAAAACATTATGGCTCAGTGAAGCAGGAAGAATAGTCCATCACTAACATGGAACCCTACAGCAGATTCATGAACTCTCAAGCTCAATCTTCCCTTAGCTTCTTTGAAAAAAAAAGTCATTGAAGACTGCCTGAAAATATTCCCACACCATGTCTTTGTGATGCTCGGTTTGGGTGGTATCATCCCACCATCTCTTGACAGAATCACACAGCAAGTAAGTAGAAAGATTGACCCTCCTCCCATGCGGAGTCTCCAGATGCTCGAAGATGGTGTGCATTGAACACATCCATGAATCTACATCCTATGGTCCGCCATTCCCTAAGAATGTAGGAAGATTATGCAGCTAGAATATATGCCTCAGCTCTGCCATATATGTGGAAACCAGTGGTGCTCTCAGGAAGATCTGCATAAACCGCATGAAGCCTTCACGGAACTACGCATCCATGCCTGCATCCGATGTAATGGCTGGCACCGCTTCTAGCACTACTGGAGGATCCATCGGTAGCCCATGGACTACTGTCTCTGGAGTATAATTTTCAACACTCTCTTGGCGAACATCTCATGGTCGTCTTGGCGGCATGACTCTACAAGTTCAAACACATACCATAGATCAATATCATCAAGGACTAAGAACTGGGAGTGTAAGAAGGGAACAAGGAAATGAAAACATTCAAGTTTGAAAAAACAAGACTACACGATGTGTATAATAACTACACTGTGTTTTCCCTTAAGTCCTTCACATGGGCTTGTAATTCTTTCCAGAACTGGCCATGTAACACCCCAAACACATGGCATGTTGTCCACATGCACAGTGTGTACTTGAATTTTCTTCCCCTACTTGATTCCTTCTACACGTTTTAGCCACACTACTCTCTTTTGAACGAGACTACACGGTGTGTATAAGGTCTACACAGCGTGTTCTCTTAGGCCCTTATATGGTCGTGTTTTGATGCTGGCCTGGGCATGTCCTAACCCTAGGTACATGGTGTGTTACACCCGCACACAGCGTGTACACCACTCCATCTCCCCATTCACATTGCCAAGTCTACATGATCTCTTACTATTCAAGACTACACGGCGTGTCCCATAGGTACACGATGTGTACTAGACGCACTTCACCGACCTGTGTTGTTCGAGACAAGACCGGATACATGGCTCACACTACACGACATGTTCTAGATGGACACAGTGTGTACTAAAAAAGTTAACACTAACCCATGTTTCTTGTTACACGGCCAGATTCCTATATTACACTACACGACATGTTTGGAAATGACACAGTGTGTGGAAGCAAAGATTTCTCAGTCCGTGTTGTTAGTCACATGGGCAGACAGAGGGTCAACCCTACACTATGTGTACGACTGGTACATGGTGTGTTCCCACAAAACTTCCCCATCCCGTGTCTCGGACCACACAACCTATGACATGGTTAGAGACTACATGACGTTTACATAATGTACACGGTCTGTACTTAGATTTTTTTTAATTTCTTCCCGAACAGAAGATTATATGTTGTGTAATCAAAATTACAAGGCGTGTATTCTAGGTTTTTCTAGACATTACGCCTCAAAAACTACTTCAGAGACCATAAAACCACTTAATGTACACCAAAGTGCCAAATTCCGATCCGTGAGGGCCCATACTCCCCACGAATCAAATCTTGACATCTTATCGGTGTTATAAAAAAGTAAACAAGTTGACCATATACTATATTCCGGTTCATGGGGGCCCATACTCCTCAAGAACGAAAGTTTTTCATTCATTCAAAAAACCTTACATAACAATACCCTATCAAATATCAGGTATTTTATCAAGGCATCTATCACAAAAACTTTCATTTTCTAGCACAACATCTATCACAACCACATTCAGTTTCTAATGCACCTACATGGCATGGAAACTATGCATGACATGTGATTCTAATATGTGCCTAAATGATGAATGAGATGGTATACCCTTAACTCATCTGGTTGCAACTAAATAGTACCCAAGTATAAAATATAAATAGCACACCACAAGTCCGTCACCCAACGGTGAAAATCAATTCAACTCTAAAATTGAAAAAACAGAAAAATTGCAATTAAATGAGGTATATTGGATTTTCCCTATACATGGGTTAGCTACATTTGGGAACATCTTATTACCATGTACCTATTCCTTAATATCCCTGGATAAAGGCTCCAAACAGTAAGTCAATAGAAAATAATCCTTTGATACCACTTTGTAACGTCCCGGATCTGGTCGCCACACAGCAGGTGCCTCGATCCCAGTTGGTCACATGACCTCAAGCACATATCCCCAAATGCTAGAGGCAGCTAACTAGAAGCGAGGGCCTCAGACTGATAGTAGGTAAACTATGACATCATTTGTCCAAGTGTAGTGCAGTAGAAAAAATATTAACATACAAAAGAGAAAGTAGTAACCAATACCAAGATGAAATGGACAATGGTACAGAAGGAAAAGATGACCAAAAGTCATATATATGATGGTGAAATATGTCCCTAATTCTTAGAAAACAGCCAAAAAAGGATACACTTCAATTTAAAACAATACAGCACAAGGTACAAGTACAGCAAAGCAAAACAAAACAGTGTAGTAGGAACTCAGTCGCATCGCAATCCTAAGCTCGGTATGATGATCTCCTACTCCTCTGCAACAATGAAGTACCTGTATAGGGAATTTTTCCCTTATCAACACCTATTGAAATATAATTTGTTTGGGCCCAATACATGAACCAAACAGGGTGTGAGAAATAAATCCCAAAAGGAAACCACCAATGTCTTGTGCCCATCTGTCAGTGAAAATGTGCAATAGCAGTGTGTAATAATGAAATGAAGTAAACTAAGAATTACTCAAAAGTAAACATTCCTTCCAGTTATATTTCCATTTTAATAATTATTTAATAATTCCAAGATTTTTCCTTATCTTGGTACATACAACCTAAGAAATCACCAAAGTGAATATTCAAAGTAAAAATTGTCCTCAGACATGAAATATTTACCCTCAAGCAAATAGAAAAGAAACCCTCAGGTGGTTTCCCTCAGGCATAACGAATATTTCCCTCAAGCATATGAGATATTTCCCTCAGGCATGGAATCTACTGCCCCCATTCATAAGAATGGTTTCCCTCAGGCTAAACGAAACACTGCCCTCAGGCTAAGCAAAAAACTTCCCTCAAGAAAAGTAAGTAACCGGGGCGAGCCCAACACATAAACAAAAAAATTATATAGAGTTTACTACAAGAAAACTAAGTACCTTCTATAATCAAGGAATAACCATGGTTATCCTGGAAAAACTGCTAAACAAGGGAAACGCACCCATGGGGTGGCCCCAGATCCAGGCAATGATCCCAAATAGCAGTTTATACTTGTTCAATATGTTATTTATGCAATTCTAGATATCTTAACAGTCAAGGCCTCAGCCATACGACACCCCAAACATGGGCGCGTATCAAAATTCTATACAAAATCAACTTGAAAGTTGTAAATAAACACCAGACCACCTACCTAGATCTCATATGATTGATGTATGTGAATGATGCCTCCCGAATCAACCGAGAACGATGTAGATCTGGTATAAATATTTACTCGATCAAACTCAAAAAACATCCCTTTGGAAAATAATTGGACTGAAATGATCAAAGAGAGGGAAGATATCACTTGTGCGGTTCAAACGAGATCGACGGTGAAAGAATCAGAGTCCTGGTGTGCGATCGAGAGCTCCTCCATGTTCTGGCCTCCTCTCTGGCGGTTTTCATCGAGTTCTATGCATCCTTTTCCAAATGAGGAGGCTATTGCCTATTTTTAATGAAAAAACATAACTACATGATGTGTACTCTCAAGTACAGGACATATGCTTTCCATTTTTAACTGTTCCTTTGGTGGCCACTTTCAATATTTTCATTGTTCATCTGCAGACATGGTTACACAGGGTGTATTACTAAGTACATGGCATGTACTATCGTTCCACTGGCAGCTACTCCCACCACCTTACTTTTCACGTGCCGACTGATTACATAGTGTGTATTACTTAGTATAGGGCAAGTAGTCAATTTTTACACCCTTCAGCACAGACAGGCCTACATGCCCTGTATTCTCATCCCACATGACCAAAGTACACGACATGTGGAAAAGTACACAACATGTACCCATAAATTTGGGATTTTCCCCCATTTTCCTTATTTTCTCAAAAACATTAAAGGAAAAGGAATAGAATAAACTTGTACCTCAAGAATAAGAACAAAGTTATTACATAATTTATACTTACATTAGTTTCTTAGAAAAATAACTTCAGTTTATTTAGACCATGTGGGATTCATGAAAATTTCATGTTGCATGAAATTCAAAGTTGATCAATAAATTTAATGTTTCATGAAATTACTAGGACACTTGAATGTGGAAATTAGTTTCAAATTGTAATAGTTGTGTCAAAAATTGAGATTTCAAGAAAGTTAGTAGTTTCCTAAAAAATGATGTTTTGGAAAATAACATGGGAAATTTTTAGTTAAATTCATTGAATCCTCATATTCAGTCTGTAGTGATGAAAAAAATCATCAACATATACATATATATCAAAGAACCCTTCAAGTATATAATTTTATAATTTATTCTCTTAATGTAGTGGCCAATGGGGAGTTGATGAAACTAGTCTAACGGGGGAAGTGTATTACCCATAAAATTATTTTAAAGGAACATATACTAACTAATAGGGATAATAATTAAACAAATTTTACCAAAAAATATTATTAAATCATACTAGATTCTGGTATAACCAACACACTGGTGGTGTATTCTCCTTCAACTTAACCTAAATGGTGAACCATGTGAAATTAATGTGTTCTATTTCTATTTCATCATATGGATATAACATGACTACATGATTCCCCCAGTTAGGTTTAAAATTTTCATATCAATGTGGTATAAAGATCCATATATTTCCAATAAACATTTGACACCATGATTCACCCCTCCCTTATCAAGGTATTCTAGGGTCTACAATGTGGTATCAAAGGGATTAAGTTATAGGCATTAAATTTTTGATTTGTTTTCGTTGTGATGAACAATTTAGTGAACATAAGGGAATTTTTCTTTTTCAATGAAAGAAACATCAAGATTTTCAAGGAAATAATGAGATCTCATCTATTATCTCTTAAGAAAAAAGTACTCTTTTCCACAATTAAAGTGATTTAGTTCAGTGATGTGAAAGGAATATACTTCACTGAATTAGATAGGAAAATTATTTTTGAATATTACAGAGATCAAAATACTCTTAATATATCTCTATAATATTAGATGTATTTAAATTTGATGGGTTTCATAAAAGAAAAGGCCATGTGGGAGAAACTAGAAAATATATACAGAGGTGATAATAATGTGAAGGAGAAAAAGCCCAGGTTCTGCACAATTCATTTGATGATCTAAAAGTGAATATTGATAAATGTTTAGGTAGTTTTTTTAATTAAATTTCTAAAAAAAATTAGAGTGATTCGAGGTCATTCTGAATATATTAAGGAATTGAAACTATAAATAAAATAATTTAAAGGCATCCACATATATATAATATGAAATTTTCAACAATTGAGGAAAGGGATGTGTCTCAGATTTCTCTAAAATTTCTTATAAGAACTCTAGTGGCCTATAAAATGATATCTAAATAAAAGGATACACCAATTTGAGAAACTAAGGAGATGAGACTGAATTCCATGGAAAAACTCGGCATTGCTAAAGGTGGTGATGATAGTGAATATATGGATGATTAATATAATTCTATTATTTCTATAAAATTAAAAAGAGGAAAATAGAGATTCATAGAAAATATTCCTATGTATTTTTTTCTTGGTGGAAATTTCGGGAATATTTCTAAATAGTTCTAAAGAAAATTTGATAATGAATAATGTGAATTAGAAACTATACATTGTTCTCTAAGGATGTTTCCATAAAAATAAAACTTCAAATCATGAAAGAGATTATAGAGAAATATATTATTTAGAAAAGAGTTTCATTATTATAGTTAATTTCTGAAATATGTAGAAATTTATTTAAATTGTGATGTTTATGATTACAAGATGAATATAATTGAAAAGGAATAACTTATAAAACAGGAAGATAATCATCTAGATGGTGTTTTCAATATCAAGGTGATCCTTGAGGGTGACCTTGAAAATCTTGAAATTCGGAGAAAAATAGAAATATTATAGATTTGTTGAAATAATTATTGGATGATATGGATTATCATGAAGCATATATTGAGAAGATGGAAGGAGAGGTAGAAATAAATTACCACTCAAGAAATATTAAAATATGTTTTGAGTTAATACTAAAGATTGAAGGGTGAAAAAATCTATCAATCACCTAACATTGATGTTATAGGTGAAAGATTATTTTTTTGAAATCATTAATAAATTTTTTCACCTTAATGAGTAATATAGACACTGGATAAAAAATAGAGGAACTAAAGAAGAAAGTGTACTTTGGAAGTTTCTCAGATGAAGACCTTTTAGAAAGAGTAAAACATGCCTCTAAAGGAGTAAGGAAATATTTGAATAATCTGGGAAAAACATTTATGGGTAGAACTGTAATTTTATATGATATGAAAATAGCAAAGGCTATAAATGATATGGGTAAAAATAGAGGGAGGCAGAACTTTTGACATATATAAAACAATAAAATGGAACCTGATGATCAAACAGAGACTAATTCAATAAAAAAATCTTATGTATAAAAATAATCCTCAATCATCCTGATATCATCATATCAATGAGCTATAAAAAAGTAGGGTATATGTGTAGGAATTAAAGTTAAAAGATACTGCATCTTATAAAATGTCATTTTTGTTGCTTTTTGGGTCATACCATGTCTTACTATAAAGAGGATATGAGCTATCTAAATAGGTAAGAACCTGGAAGTCAAAAATGGATAATGACATTATATCTCTCATCATGTATAAAAATAATTTCAATGGATATTGTTTTTTCTGAGATTTGGGAAGCATTCCATTGATTTTGGGAAATGGGAAAGTGAAAGTAGTAACTACATAACTTGGAGAAAACTAAATATAAGTTAACCATGTAAAATCACTCTTGAAGTTTGTAACTTAATTTGGAATGACTAGATAAGGATGATTCAACCATTAGTGTGGAATAAAGAATGTAGATGCCATATTTTTTCTCAACTCAGTCAAGTATCCCATGGAAGTAAAAGAATAATATTTAAAAATCCAACCTGGAAAATATCACAATCAAATCTATACAGAAATTTAGAACCTAAATTATTGATTGTTTATACTCATCCCACATGATTGGAATTGAAAATATTTACAAAAAAAATTACAAAAGTTTTGGAAAGATTGTGAAATTCAAAATTGATTGTTCCTTAAAGATTAAAGGTAGTAGAAATAACCATTTGGAAGGTGATGATATAAAGAGAACGAAAGTTATATATATGGATGGTTTGTGTCATAATCTCCTCAAACTCTCTGTTACAGGAATAGTGGTGACATTTAATTAGAAATTATAGACTATCAGGGGTAGGGTAGGCCATCCATTCTTGAAAGGGTAGAAGATAAATGGTAACATATTCCGTTTATTAAGTTAAAAAACATTTATATCTTAAAAATTGAAGAAGAAATCAAATTATGGAACCATATTTTGGGTCACATTATTCAACAGATCATATAAACATTTTCTAAGATAATTTTTAATTTAGACATTCCAAATATCAATCCTGATTAAAACAATATGTGTGATACTTATATGAGATGAAAAATATTTTGAAATTCTTGTCATCCTAGGAGAAAATTGGAATCAAATCTACTTGATCTAGTCCAAAAAGAAGTTCATGGTCCAATGAATATGTATATAACATATATACATAGATACATAATTATTTATATTTATGATTATAGAATAATAGTCTATGTGATGTTTATGAAAAATAAATTAGAAGTGATTGATTACATAAATAGAGACCTATAAAGAGTTGCGAATGAAACTGGACACACAACCATTATATTATGGTCTTAAAATAGAATATAATACACATCTATTGAATTAAAAAATTACCTTGAGAAACATGGTATCAAGAATGACGTTTCAACAATGATAACTTCTCAATAAAATGGGTTCGTTGAATAAAGAAATGAAATAGTGAATAATATTGTTGAAACTAGGCTAATGGAGAGTAATGTTTCATATCACTAGTCGAGAGATGTTTTTCAAGTCACTGTGTACACTAAAAATCAGAAATGATAGAGTCTATGATAGGATAGTACAACCTGTAGAAAAATTTATAGAAGGAATCCTTCAATAAGTTATTTTTGATATTTGGTAAGTAAATGTTTCATCTGAAACAAATAATCTAATCAAGTCAATTATAGTGATATTTCAGATGAAGGAATATTACTTAAACACTCAATGAAGTGTATAGCCTATAAATTCTTCAATAATTGTCTACCAGAAATCATGGTACGAAATAATGGAGATAAATTATGTCAGGATCATTGAAGAAAAAAATATAAAGAACATGAGGAGATCATATGTCGATATGTTTGAAGATGAAGAAGAAGGTGAAAATGGAATAGTTTCAAACATAAGAGTACTATAAGGATTTCCTAATATTCATGGTTTTTAAAATGATTATGATTATGATATTAAATCATAATAGGAAATAATTTCTAAATAAACCCAATAAGAACCTCATAGGAGAATAAGAATAGAATAATCTCATCTATCCAATATTATTGGGCATTGGACATCACCTAAAAAGATAAAGAGAATGATGAATGTAGATCATTCGCTTCTCTTATCAATGGTGGAACTGACCTTGTTTGAATAAGTTCCAAATTATTAGTCAAGGGTTAGGGCCTTCAATTAAAAAATATACTATATTGATAAAAAAATATACTTGGGATCTAGTTCAGGGGCCAAGAAATCACAATGTGATTATAAAAAAATTGGATTTTCAAGAAAAATATTGATAAGAAAGAAAATTTGATCAGAAAAAAAAGGAACGCTTAGTTTGTAAAGGATGTGAATAGATTAAAGGTGTTTAGGTTGAAGAAATGGTTTCTCTAGTAGCTCAACTAGATTCCAATATGCCCTTATTTTTTATGGAAATTCAAATAAGGTACAAAGTTTACAATATAAATGTCAAAATATTATTCTTCAATGGAGTTCTTGAATAAAATGTTTATATTGAATAATAAATGGGATTTATAATTAAAAAAATAAAATTATGTTTTTTAGTTTGAATAATGATTTATAAGGTATAAATCATGCACCATGAGCATAGTATGATCAAATAGATTATTGTCTAAATAATCTTCAATTTAATAGGGAGGTTTCGGCCATAATCTTTATTTGAAGACATCCTAGGGAGATTAATTTATGGTGCCTAGGTATATGGATGATATCATATTTACTGTATAAAAGATTGAATTTGTGTAATAATTTTCTAATAAAATGAAGTCATAGTTTTAAATTTCCATTATTAGTGAACTCAAATTCTTTTTGGGGAATAAAGTGATTCAAAAAAATAGAATACACATTAATGTTTCAAGAAACATATGCCATAGTTCAGTTCAAGAAGTTCAAAATTCATGATTACAAACTAATATCGACTCTAATTACCATTGTGACAAAACATGGGAATCAGGATGATAGAAAATTTGTACATCCATCCCTATAGAGGAGGATAATATCAAGATGCAATATTTTAATACAACACACCCATATATCATCTTCGCAACATTTTTAGTGGATCATATACAAAGTAATCTGAAGGAAGATCATTTCATAGTGGTTAAATGAATCATGGGTATATTAAAGGTACTCTTAATTGTGTATTGTAAATTAATGTAGTAAATGATCATGAATTGTTTTCATTTTATATTGCTTATTTTAACAGTGATGTGGTGGATTAAAATTTCACAAATGATGGCTACTTATTCATTGGAAATAAATGTGTGGTCTTGTTAAGAAAGAAGTATGAAATCACTTCTCTTTGTATGGATTATGTATAGAATATATCAATTACTAAAACACAATAACTCAACTATTTTGGATGGATAAATAGATTTCTAATATTGGTGATTAGGTGAAATGGACTATGGTGATATTATGTTACAATAAGTGGATAATTGAGCTTACGAAAAATATGGTTCAATACTCACATTCCAAACATATTGAGGATATATATCACATCATAAAAGCAAATTTTGAAGTAGGAATAATTAAAATGGTGAATGTTGGAACTAATGATCATGAGGAAGGAATAATGACTAAGCCATTAGTTGCACAAATATTTGAGAAACATAGGTGAAACCTCAATGTTTAGTTAGTTCCCATTGCATGAGGAGGTTTAGTATTAACCCTTATCCCCATGTTTTTAACAGTATATATCTAGCTATAAATGTGGGTTAGGATTCAGGGGAGATATGATCTAGGGGTTTTTTATCGCTACTGGGAAAAATTATGTTTCTTTAGATTTATTTCCAAATGAAGGAGGGGGATTTTTAGGGAAATTTATTATATTTTCAGGTAGGTATGTAGGTAAGGTATGGAATTTTAATGATGATCACTATATTAGGGAATTAAATTCTCTCTTGAACTCTTGTTTTATACACTATGAATTTCTTATGTTGTTTTAGAGATATGGATTATTTATTTTAGTAATTTATCATTTTTTGTTTTTTATTGTACATCTCTATGAATTACCAACAAACCCAAAGGGGGACATTGTTGGAACCAAGGATAAACAAAGCCATAAATTATTGTAATATTGTGTTTGTTGTCAATCAACACTAGGGTTGAAGGTGGCACAGTTCTCCAATGTTAACTAAATTTTTTTCTAAAACCATAGAAAAAATGAGTTGAGGCCTTTAGAAGATAATAAAATGTTTATAGATTAAGGGTGATGTTTCATAAAATTTCATTCAAGAAGATATCTATATTTATTTTTAGTAAAGGAAGTATTATTATGCTATTGAAAAAGCTTTGTAAAAGATATCATTAATTTTTAATGTCTTACATAAGTTAATATTGTGGTTTCCTTATACAAATATGATAGAAGAATTATTTTTTTAAAAGTTATTATTATTTTCAAAATATGGATTTGTACAAACCCACAAAATACATATGAAATTTGTGTGGAAATAGGGATTTTTGTGCCAAAGGTGAAATCAAATCACTGAATTTATGTAAATAATGAATGATAAATGCAAGGTTGTAGGCACATGAGTCAGTTTCACAAAAGGACATCCACATCTATAAATAGTCCCCCTCTATTGGATGAGACTCTCAAATAATATCATGTCTCTTCTTCAATAAATATTTGTACGGATTCTATTTACATGAACTTATTTTTTATGTGAATTAGAAATGGTTTCACCAATTACATGAATAAATTAACATGATTCTCTTCAGACCATGTGAGATTCGTGAAACATTAATATTTTATGATAGTTATAGATTCTTGAAAATGTGAATGTTGTGTGAAAATATAAGGACATCCATATGTGGATATAAGTTTCATGGAGAGAAATTTATGTATAAGATTAAGGTGTCTCAAAATTTATTTGTTGCCTGAAAAATTATGTTTCAAGAAAAATTCATGGGAAAAGATAAGTGTAATAAATTGAATCATTATATTAGGTCTGTTGTGATTAAAATTATCATAAAAATATACTAATATATGTAATTTCCCATTAGGTAAAAAATATGAGAAATAATTCACTCCAATAAGAGAAAAATGGAGAGTTGATGGAATTTATCTGAGGTAGGTAGTGTGTTGTCCATAAAAGTTTTATAAAGGCAGTGATCCTGAAACCACATGACCTTGACCAAACAATTGTTATCCACAAAATAAAGTAAACCTTAGTGGATTTTGGTATGAATAACATGATATTAGGGTATTTTCTTTGGATAATCCCTTAGTGGTAAACTGTGTAAAACTATTATATAGTATTTCTATTTTAGAATATAGTGTTCGGTTGTTAGATGATTCCTTCAGAAAAATTTTAATGTGTTTCTACCAATAAAGGAACAAGATCTATCAAATTCAAATAAATAGTTGACACCCTGATTCACCCCTCCCCTCTTAGGGTGTTTTGAGGACTATTAAGTAATTTATAGGTCAATAACGAATTTAATTTCCCCATGTAATGATATTTTAAAAAATAATCCTATTAAAAAATTCATCACATAATTACTCTTTATTGTTGGAAAATATAATATCATCAACACACACAATAAAAAACAATAATTTGGTATTCGTATTCTTCACATATAAATTTTTACCCATCTACCATTTTTGAATTCCATTCTAGTCAAATATTCATCTAGCTTGATGTACTATGATCTTAGATCCTATTTCAATCCATAAAGTCACTTCTTTATTTTACCAATCTTACAACTGTCTGATTCCAACATAAAACCCTCACGTTTCTATATGTAAACCTATTCATCTTGATCATCATTCAGTAAATAATATTTTACATCGATTTAGAACACATAGAATAATTTATGAGCTATACTAGAAAGAAAATTCATATATTTTCTACTATGGAAACTATATAAAAGGATACATCAATGTCAAATAATTAAATATGAGATTACCCTTTATATAAATGTCTTTCTTTATTCCATGAAACTTCTCATTTCACATCCATCTTGATTTCAAAAATCCGTTTTACCCCGATTTAAATATTTCTCTATAGGTTTCGATATAATCTCCCATGTTCTATCAATTTTAGTTTTATCCATCCCTTTATTCATAAATTGTATCCAATCCTTTTTCTCAAAAGATTCAACAACTATTTATGTATAAATACATGAAATAAAAATATTGTGACTAGTTTTTATTATTGTTCTCCTTGTTTTAACTCCATGATTCTAATCTTCAATAATGTTTTCAACATAATGATTTTTCCTTAGTCTAGAATTTTTTATTTTGGACTTTTGATCCTATACTTCATCACTAGGGTAAGAAGATTCAGTGTCCTCAGTCTAAATGTTTGTGTTCTCTATAGTTTCTTAAATAGGTTCATAATTGAAAACATCATCCTCATCATTAATAGTTATTTATTTATTTTTTAATTTTTTAATTTTTAATAACTATCACATCATTAATGTCTATAATCCTCTAAAATCTATTTTTTTATCATTTTAAAGAGATTCATTTGGGTTCATAACCAAGGAATTCTCTATCTTCTAAATTTTTAAAAAACATTCCACTATTTTTGTCTCTTTACTTCATTATACATGGATTTTCACAAACCATAACGTTTTTAAATTTTCCATGTCATTGAACCAAATTTTACAATGATTAGTGTTTAATTTTGATTCTAAAATACACCAATTATAAAGGATTACATACATATTAATTACTTGTAAATATAAATATCTTGATGTTTCATGCTCAATAAGAATTGTTCTATCCATATCTACAAGACTTATTTTCTTACCTTCTCTTATCAAATTCTTTTGAGGAGTGTATAGATCATTAAAAACATTCCCAATTCCATTTTTATCATTATAGTAAGATAAATTCATGTTTTAATACTTATTACCATTATATGACCTCAATCACTTCAAATATATGCTTTTTTGTTTCCCTATAAGTTTCAAAAACATTTAAATCTATCAAAAAATTGATATTTTTAGTACATGAATAGGATGCATGTAATTATAATGATTTTATCAAAGAACATTATGAAGTATATTTGTTCACTCATTAACCACTTTTTAATAGGTCCAAAATCATCAAAGTAGAGTAGCTTTAAAGGCCTTGGAGTTTGAATATATCTTCCCTTAGGAATTTTGTTACCACTTTTACATTATGGAATCAATTAAAAAAATTAGATTGTATTTTTTTTAGAAATAATATATTTCTAATATCATCTTATTTAATTAATCATTTTATATTCTTTTAAACAAAATGTCAAAGTATTAAATGACACACATTATTTTTTTCATTCAAACTCAAGTATCAATTTCAAATAACTTCTCATTCATGTAAAACATTACATGGGGTTATCAACCATATTATTATAACTGATCCATATTTCAATATATTGACTAAAAAATCATAATTTATAAAGATAATGTCATTTTTTGTTTCATGGCGATGTGAAACTCTCAAAAAATTATTCTTTATCAAGTCAACAACTAAGAAATTATTGGGACTAATCTGGTTTTTTCTAATATTTGTTATTATAAATCTTATCATATTTAGTAAGCTATCATTTATCAAGGTGAAAACGCATGTTTCATACTTTTTAATAACTTTTAGATTTTTTAAACCACCTATCACATGATAATTACATCCCCTTTAAATGATCCGGGGATTATCATATTTTCATGATTTAAATTCTATATTGACAATATTTATATGTTTCTTGAACTAGATTTAATTTTGATAATTAAAAAATTTCTAAAAAGGATTTAACATAGATAGAATAAATCCAAATCATTCATTTAATATGTTACCTTCTTGATCACACCTCTTACACACTTCTTCAAAACTCTCAAAATTATTCTTCGCTTCAACTTTATTCTTAGGTTATTAATGATTTTGAAAAGTTCTAGTTTTTTTTTGTTTTTTATCATTTGATTCTTGAACCCTTCTTAAAATTCGTAGATACAAGTTATAACATTAATTTAAATATCCGTGCCCAAATACACCATAACATCATAAATAACCCTTAAACATCCCATTTTTGTAAAATTTGTGTTGCTAAATGGATTTTTGTCTAGATTTATTATTAGTCCTCAATTGAATATATCCCATAAAAACATTTTTTTGTATGCAATCATTAACATATAAGACTGGTATGGACACATTTTATATATTTTTATATTTATATATCTATAAATATTAATACTTTTCCACTTCTGATACTTTAATGGAATCATTTTTTTATTTTTATCTTTCCATATTTGGAAGGATTTAGTCTTTTGCTAACACCATTTAGCAAATCCATATTATTGATTAGCATTGGATTATTTGTATGTATATATTTCTCTTGAGGAAGGGATTAATTATATTTATCCCCATCATGTCCTAAATTCTATAAACTATTGGAAATTGAATATTTCTTCTTAGAAAAATTATTTATTTAAGTATTTTGATTATTAATGTTAATATATTTATCTTTGTGTTTCTTTATTTCACTAATATTAATTTTTAATCAATTAACTTCCTTACCTAAAAAAATAATTTTGGAAGGTGTATCATCAATGATTTTTTATTTCTCTATATTATCAATATTTAATATTTCTATTTCCTTAATAAATCCCTCTTGAAGTTACCTAGACCATATAGACAACTAGGAATGGTGTGAATCAATTGTCTATATTTATGAATTCTCATGTTCCCATTCAAACACTTGAACTTGTTAATATCGATCCACTCAGTATTATATGTCAACATAACCTTATGTGTAGTATAAATATAATATAGATAATAACATATTTTTTCAAGTTCAAAATAAATTCCTACTCTTTACTATGTCGGTTAATCCCCTCAATACAAATTCTCCATTATCAAAAAACTGATTAAAACCATGAACTTATCAACACAGAATATCATTGTGATCCTCCACTTCCCAAAACCACTATAATATACAATTATCCTCATCAATGTTAATCAAACAGATAAATACTTCCTTATCCTTTATTTCATCTTTAATACATTGAGATAATATCATCCACCATAAGTAAAAGGAATAATAACTCCACACGTGTACCTCTTCTAGATCTTTATAAAATTCTTGGAACATGTATAATGGTCTTGAAACTCCTTCTAGATTAATATCAATCATGATCGTTCCCATCATATTAGAATACTCAGGTATTTCTTTTTTATGGAATCCTATCTCTAGGACACCTTCTTATTCGCCTCAATATTGAATTTATTGGTCACTTGGATGATCTTTCCATGATCATAATAATTATCTATTCATAGATTCCATTCTTCATTACCTACACCACATATTTATATGCATAAAATAATCATGATCGTTATTTTCAAAGTATCAAAATCCTTGTTTCCATATTTTTATAGGGGAAACCCCATCTTCTCTGATAGTATCATCATATCATTCAAATCGGTAAAATGATTTCCTATTTATCCATCATTTGAACTCAATTGAACTCAAATTAAAAGTTTCTTTTAAATACATTGAATGCCTTGGATTCATTTTTCCACATGTAATATAAATATCCTTGATCTTGATTATTTCCAAAAATCACAATTCTTAAAATATATACATGATTTCTATGTCTCCATGCATTAGGATACATCATAGTAATAGGAAATGTCACAATCAGCTACATGGTTCAATTTAGATATATTACAATCAGTTGTGTGGTTCTAATCGGCTACGTTCCAATCATCTATGTCATTGAAATTGGCTACATGATTCAATCCAAAATTCCATTATATAAAATTTTCTTATGAGATTCAGCTATGTGGATACACACTTGGTTGCATTTTAGATTTCAATATATGGTATATTTGTTTATATAAATCATTCAGCTATGTAGTTTTCACTAAATGCACAAAATGCTTACATTAATCTTTGATTTTCCATATTTTACTCATCTTAACTCATAACCTCTTCATCTAACTTAAACACTTTAAATTAATTGAAACACTTCTTAAAAATGTTTTATAAAGTTCTCATTCATCCACAATCACTTGTCATTACAACCTCTTAATATCAACTCATCAATCACCATAGTTTATTTTACCACATTTTTATAAACTACTGTACATGAGTAATTCATGTTTTTTCCTTTTTAATCCATTTCAATATAACATTATATTATATCAAACATCTTTTGAAATTATATGGATGTTTTATCAAGAAGGTCATCAAATTCTTCTTTCTCAAGAGTACATAATAATTCTACAAGAATCATTATCATCTCTACTAAACACAGATATAATTAATGAAAATAAATTCAATACTTACAAGGGAAAAACAATTTCTTCCTTTTAATTTTTTGGTAATAAAATTACTTGATACCAATATTTTTTACTTTAATGGATTCTATCTTAATCCCCTTTATTAGAAATCAAATGAAAAAATCAATGTGAGGGACTTATTAGCTCTATATTTTCTTTTATATTCACTCTCAACTCTTCCCATTCTATATGATAAATGGATAATTCCACATGGTAAACATATAAAATTTCCATTAGTTGGTATACTCTATGTATATATTAGAAAACATAGTTTAGAAAACAAGAGAGATACAAATAAGGTTGTTTATGAAATATGACCATTATTATACATGTGCTATCATTCTCAATATATCTTATTTATCAAATATGGTTTTCATTAAAATGGATTTTTAAAAAAGAAACATATAAACTATACACATATCAACAGACCCCCAAAATAGTTTATTATAAAATAAAATAACTCACCCTTTTTCTCATGTTAAGATTACCAACACCCTCCATAAGTTCATTTTAGAAAATCATAACAAATGGTTGAATGTGTGATTCTCATACCTCAACCTTTAGGTTTGATATGGGTCTAGAATTTCTAGATTAACTAGAAATCAATAATGAAAAATTTTACTCAATGTTTTCCTACATCATGGATTCCCTCATATTTTTCTATTTCATGGATGTCAGAAGACTCTATGAAGTAAAATCTCTTTGTGATTCCTAATAATGACAACCTCAATATTTCTTCTTTAATTCTTAGTATGTTAATTCAAACCAAATAGAGAAATAAGGATTAAGGAGATAACATTTTTTATTCTTAAAAATATAATCTAGGCCAAGAGATTCCTCTCAACTAGGTCCATTTCATTCTTCCAATCTTAACATGATATGTTTTTTTGACTCTTTTCTTGAAATTATTCTTTATGTGGAATATCTTTATATACATAAATATTATAATCTGTTGATTTATTGTTTTAGATAAATTCTCATCAAAGTTGACCTTCCCTTATGAAACCACTTAATTTACTTTAGCCTTAGTAATTTTTTCATCTTAATCAAATAGTTTAACCAATAAAAATTGATTTCAAAAAAAATCAGGCACCCTTTCTTAAAATTCGTAGTCTTGAAAAAAGATTCCCATGACATACCAATGGATTTCTTTAGAAACCTCCTCCCTTTAATAATATAGTGATCCTATCTTTTTAACTTTTTCAATCTTACCTCGACCTTATGACCATCAAAATTTCATCCTCCACAAACTTCTTCAAGAATTTTATATTTTTTAATGAATATTGTTGTGGTGAAGATATAGTCATTGGTTATTTCCATTGGTATTTTTTCATTGGATTTTCCCTAAAACGCACCTTTTGTTCATTACATTTTCTATGTAAACATATCTTAAACCAACAATAATGGGATTTTTTACAGGCTTTCCACACAACCAGAAAAATATATTAAAACCATGTTCTTACAAATTGGTTCTAGGTGTGTCCAAACTCATGTTATTATTATCATATTGGAAAAGAAATCTTACATTTCATGGGGGTATGTGACCTCCAGGAAATATTATTCCCTTCCATTTATGTGAAATATTTATTCTTAATTTTATCATCCCTAATGTCTTAATTTTTTGTTTTCACGTTTATAAAATTAAATAATATATGCCTATTTTGAAATTGATTTAGTGAAGATTTACCTTGTTCATGTGATATTTTGTTTTCATTAGTCTGAGAAGATTCTAAAATTACCTCAAAACCTTAGTGAGGTTTTCTCTATGATTTTGCATCTTGATCTCATAAACATAGGTCGATTCATTCTTTCTTAACACATACCTATTATACTCTACCTTTTTATTTTATTTTTTAAACTTATTATTTTATTTATTGAAGAATTTTATTTTTCCCATAAGGAATAAAAAAATTTATTTCATCTCCCACTCAATTTTTATCTTGTATTATTTATTATCACTATATAATAATGAATCAGTACCTTTCTTTAAATGATAGAAGTAACCAACTTTATCATCTAAAGAAAAACTTCATGATGAATCTTGTTTTTTTTCTTCTACCAAAAATTCATCTTCTTGTTGTTGTGGTGATTCTTCTTATTATTATGGAATTTATTTTTGTAAGTTATCTCATAATCTAAATCTGATTTTGATTCTTAAACCTTTTTATTTGGATAGTTTTTAGTAAAGAAAACACGAACATCATAGATGAAACACATTAGTTATTTATTATTATTTCCCTTCCTATTTACCATTTTTAATCATTTTTATATAATCGAAAAAAAAATTATTGAATTAAAAATCATTTCCTTCATTTATTTATTCATTTTATTTATCTTCCACTTCTCTTACCTTTCCTTTTATTATGGAAATAAAATCCATTTCCTATTTTTACAACTTAATAACAGTAGGTTCATTTATCATCTTATAATCTATTTGTATGATGCGTATATCACCAATTTTCAAGTATTCTATTTCTTATAGGGAAGATATTTTTTAATAAAACCAATCCAAAAACTCCATTATTATTTTTTTTATTTATGGATTCATATCAATTCTCACAAAATCCCTGTATATTTCTCATTATCTCATTTACCCTCATAATGTGGTCATCGATAGTCTCATTATTTTCCATCTTTATAAAATAAAATTAGATAATTAAAACATATATTTTTTCTTACATGATGTTGAAATTTCCTTCATAGATGATTCTCGATTTTTCTTATATTTTGTTGGCACTCTGGAGACCTATGACCTTTGTGTAGACCTTTTTTGATAATGAAATCAAGATGGAATTTTGATCTTTCAATCTAACTCTAAATTCTGACTATCATATTTTTTATAATTGTATCTTCATAAGTAGATGGAAACCATATCTTTTTTGTATATCTCACTTCTAGGAAAAGTGATAGCAGACATTGTAACATCCCTTTCCCCTAGTTATGATAATTATTCCAATAAAATGTGGGAACATCTAGGTTATTGATTGAATTGCGATTCTCTATTTCTCATAATTATTTAGGGATATTTTTATGGTAAATATCCTATGATACCACTTAAATTTCCAATTTTGAGATAGAACACTGAGAGGTGAGGTTGAATCAGTTATGACTTTTTATTAATTCTCTTGTTCTAATTAAACCTCTCAAATTTGTTAATGTTCTCAATCCACTAAATATTATATCTGAATATCACCTCATATTAATTATTTTTAGAAAAATTACCTCTAAATTTTCTTTTTGGTTAATTTTATTTGTTGAAAAGATTTTAAATTATTGAAAAATGATGGTTTTCCAAGGAGGTGTGGAGAGTTGATCGGGATATCCTAAAGGATCCCATAGAGTGTGAATGTTATAATGGTTTGGGAGGAGTGTGAATGTTTGTACGAATCATGTGAAGGGATTACGTGATCAAATAAAGTACCAACTGATGAGGAAAAGGGATCATACAATCACATATATCTAAATAGGTCATGTGATTATATTATTTGTAGCACTTGAATGCGTTGAATTATTTTCTTGGGATATCATAAAATGATCATGTGAAGTAATTGAAGACACTTTATTATTATCAAGGAATCTCATGAAGAGATCATGTCAAGTGAAAGTTGAAAAATAGTCTAGAAATAATGGAGAAATATATAAGTCTCTTGAAATCATTTCACTGCATGATTCTCAATTGATCTCAAGAAAATGTCACATGAAGCACTGAAAAACAATGTTTTTATTGCATAATTGCAATTGGATATTATGACAGGGATCATGTGAAGCTCCCATGATTGTATTTGGATATCAGGATTGGATCAGATGAAATGTTCATGATTTAATTTAGATATTTTTATTGTATCATGTGATGTGTGGATGATTTTCTTTGGATATTATGATGGGAACATATGAAGTGCTTGAAAATAATTTCATTGAACACTAAATTATTTTACCTGAATCTCATAATGGGATCATGTGAAGTAAATAATGTTGAATATAAAGGTGGTGTAATGGAATTATAACAAAATTATATGAAGTTAAGGTGGTGTATTTAGGACTATAAATTCCTCATAACACATCATTAAGAAACTAGAGAATTTTTCCTAAGTGATTTGACATAATGAATGTAGAGACCCGAAGCTTGAGGTACATGGACATTACATTACATTTGTGGAATACTTAGTACATAACAAAAAAAAACACACACACAAGGATCGTAATAGTTTAGTGTCTTTGGAAACTCGGAATATAATCTTCTAATCGTGGTGAAAGATCTTCAAAATCTCCCATAAAGATCTTCTTTTTTTTACCTAAAACCTTTCTTTATATCCTGGGGAAAAGAAAACATAAAAGGGTGAGCTCAAATTCTCAGTAAGGGTAAACAAAAGAAATATCAATCACATCATATACATAAGCACATAACTTTTGGAAATCTTAACCTGCAAAAGAGATCATAATTTCATAACATGGGGTAAATCATGGCAGTGAAATGTAATCACAATAATCATAACTTAAAACATGAAACTTTGTGGCATTCACACATAATCATAGAGAATCATTTCTTGTTAGTCAAGACTCATTGCCAAGACTATCTTAGTGGACAAAGTCCCTTCCTGAATCGAGTAACCCTCGTTTCAGTCCTGTTTCACTGAACTGGTATAACCTACCGTTCCAGCCCTGTCTATCTCATGAGATATAAAATCTTTACCCAATGCATTGGAGGGAGATATAGGTCCCACCCATCTTATAATGAATCCTTTCTTATGTGTGTGCCACATAATCATAAACCATACCTCATAGCATAACCCATGTAATAAAAATGGAATTCTTAAACAACATGACATCATAAAAAAATTCATATAATATAAAGGAATTCATAAAAATAATTCCATCACAACATAATCAAACCAATGTAATAATAGGGATAAAAACAGAACCCTTTTATTATATTAGATGGAAAATAATTTTGATAAAATACTTGAACTCCATTCTTGAGGAAAATATCCTTTCTACTTCAAATTTTTTTTCCTTTCATAACATGTCATACGACTTTAAAATAAAAGAAGTTGATTAAAAATAGACTTTAAAACTTGTAAAGGAAGTTTATTAGAAATAATGTTTTAAAAATCCATTCATGCCGTATAAGTTAAAAAAACATTCTTTGTACTTTTGTCGGAAAAGTTAAAAAGTACCTCGTACGAAAAACGACAAAAGATTCCTTTCATACATATTACTAAAAACTCACCGAAGGGTAAAAATGGATTTAAACAACTTTAGGTGGATGGAAATAATATTACATATTGATGAAACATGGATGTGGATGATAAAATACACCCCAGTAAATACTTACGAATAAACAATCTCGGATAAAAATGAGATTGTGATATTTCCCTTACCTTAGGTCCGATTTGCTTCGTATGTGTCCGAACCTCCTGTATAATGATTTAAATAATGTCATTGACTTATTACAGAATCATATTCATTGTTATTATATCATATATGGTTCACTTATGATATTATATTACCTGTTCTTTTGTAAATTCCATGTTAAAGAAGCGTTTTGGGTAAAATTGTGTCATTTATCGTAGGTGTTTTGACTTGTTGTTCTTGACATCATTATTACTTATATCATGATTTACTTACTTACAGAATATAAAATATGATTTATATATCATATATATTCAGTATATATATATATATAATAGATAGATAAATAAAATGAAAAACACCGTTCATGGAGACGGTAGTCCGTACGTACACATGAACGTTGTTTTCCTTTCCTTATTGTCTTGAAATGGAAGTAAGTAGATGACATACATATATATATATATATATACATAAATACAGTAGAATTATAATTTCATATATTTCATTATTATTTCTTATATATACTTTATAATCATTCTTAAATGGTTAACATGGAGAATGAATCTCATCGCGTCGTGGAGACGGTAGTCCGTACGTACGCACGAGCGATGATATCATTTCCATAAATATTGAATTTAATTGGAGTGGATTGTACAATATATCAGAATCAATATGATTTTGTAATAAATATGTATAGTTATTCTTTACACCATTATACCCATCCATGTAAGGTGGTGGTGGAAAATAGATTACACCACGGCGTGGAGACGGTATTCCGTACGTACGCACGCGCGGTGATTTCTTTTTCCGTAGGATGGATAGATGGTGAAATAGGGTTGTTTCATACTTATAATAACATATCAGTATATGAGTGATACTGATGTTATTACTTCATAATGAAACAACCTAAGAAGAAGTAGTGGAAGAAGAAATAAAGATGAATGAATTGGTAACGGTAATTACCTCTTCTTTGAAGCGCCTCTTTGAGACCTCCTCTTAGGGCACTAAAATTGGTCTTTGAGGAAGACCATAACCTCTAGGATGTTTCTAGGGAAGTGGAGAAGAGATTTTGGCAGAGGTTGGCCGAGCTTGAGTTCTCAAATTGGTGTGAGGAGGAGGGGGAGGAGGTGTCCTTTTATAAGGGAGGAGAGGGGCACCTTAGGAGTACCTCAAAATATTATTTTATATTAATGTCAAAATCGGTTTATAATGGTACCAAAGGGTCTTATTTCGAAGCTATAGTGGGTATGGGTCTAAATACTATCATCCAATAGAATTTAGTCAAGTTTAGGTTATTATTTTAACCTTATCAATTAGATTTAACTCTAAGTTAAATAATTTAACTTTTACCATGTCTTTTTGTTTTCTTTCACTATATGATTAATACACTTACTATAACATGCCAAACGAACCCCAAATTGTATATTATTAACACATATATCCTTATATAAGTCATTTGGCCGAACCTTAGATTTTTAGTAATAAAATAACAATTAATAATAAAATATTTGATTTAAAAAAACTATTTTGTGTCAATTTTGACACTATTTGATATATGTTTTTTGTGAAAGTCATAACAGAATTATATGTTCGAACCAAGTTAATTAAATCAACAATAATATATCATAGTAACCTATAAAATTATTGTAATTCATAAAAAGTCTCAAATTACATTTATTTTGGTGTTTATAACATCAATTATGTCAATATTTCATTAATAAGATAATTACGGCATCATCATTGTGTCATAAATAAATTAAATTATTTAATGTCTAAAAATTACAAATAAACTACCATTATGTAGGAAATCTTTTTATCTTTCTAATTAATATTTATAGTCGAATTTATCTTATGTATAACACAATATTAAAAATGTTTTAGTAAATAAACTTTGATTTTAACTCTTTTAACTCTTCTTTGAATTAAATAATAATAAATGTCCTAATCTAATCCAAGTGGGCCTAAATGATAATATTTTACACTTAAGGTTGTTTTTGGTCGAGATACACTTGTCCAATAGAATTAGGACATGTGTTAGGGTAATATTAATATCATTTTTACCCTTAATTACCCTATTTACTTTTAACCGTGGTAAATAAAAGTAAAAAGTTACTATTCACCAAAAATTATTTTCATCTCATTGAACCACATTTTACTTACTGACATCAACCGTGTATCTCGGATTTTTGAAATTCCATTCACAGAAGCGGTAAAATTAAGTTTTATGAAAAATTCAGTTTTTTTAACTACCACTTAGTAGTTTCACTATTCATCAAAAATTGATGTTTTTCAGAACAATGCCAAAATTTCATCCTAAGCTATATTTCATATTCCGAATTCAAAACTGAAATCTATTTCACCAAATTCATAACATAGAAGTTGCATTAATTAATTTTATAATTAAATCCCGCTGTTAAAATAAATAGCGTGTTTTTAGGAAACAAAATATATCAAAATATTGACACTTGATTATGTCTGGTTTAAATGTGAAATTACAACCAATGATCAACATTGTATTAAATTGTAAATATATATTCTAAATATACTTTAAAACCACTCAAATTAATAATTTATCAATATTAATTATTTCGATTAAAAAAGTTGTTTTTAATTATAATTTAGTAATTTTCACTATTCATCAGAATATGAAAGTTATCCGAAAAGTACCAAAATTTCACCTTAGGCTAAATTCGATACTCCAAATCCAAAAATGAAGTCCATTTTGAGAACTCAATTTTCTAAAATTTAAAAAGTGGTTATTACTATTCATAACGGCTAGTTTTAATAATATTTCGTGAAACTCAGTATTGCGTACTACACATGCTATCGAGGAAGGTTGTGATTGCGTGTAATGAAAGGCAAGTCAAGGGTGCGTGTTGTGCAAGCTCCTTTTGGTGTAGCGTACAACACAATACATTAATAAAATTAAAAAGAATATTTTTCATAAAATCTCGGGCTGTTACATTCTACCCCCCTTAAAATGAATTTCGCCCTCGAAATTCGTCGGGGTTATAAATGGTTTACTATTCGAAAGTTTCTTTAATAGACACCCACATCGTAAAAAGGAATATAAAAACAAATCTTTAAAAACAAAAGTATGAAACATAACGGTTACCCAAATAAACTAATCACTGGGTTTCCACATAGGTGAAATTATGGATATGGAAGAGAAATCTAACCAACATGTTCTGATGGAGAGTGGTAGAGAACATGGCTATGGAAAATCCAGCAATCACAAAGCCATAAATTTGTGATGATCTAAGGTACCATCTGATTCATCAGATATAAGATCACTAGGACAACATTTTTGTTTTTCAAGATCGTTTCCCTAAAGTTAAAGATTTTGAATTAGAATGAATACTTACTTTATTTTGGTATAATCTCACTATTGTTTGTGCCTTTAACAATTTCCACTTCATCTCTTAAATAAATGAAGTTGAATTTGTTATTCGTGAAGTGTTAGCAGATCATGTGATAGAATGACAGGTCATTCCATCTGTCTCAAACAAAAGGTTAGCAAAAATTATATACATAAGTCGATCTATAGTAAGATTAATCATATATGGTTCCTAAAATGGACTTTATACTTCATATATCATACTGCTTAATATAATAAAACTATTTTCTAATAAACAGGGACTTCCTGTAGTCCAGTGGTAGGTGATAAAGGCCAGTCGCATTTCGGTTGTGGGTTCGATTCCCATAGCCTTGTCCGACGCGATGGGTTGTCGCCCGTCCTGCAGGTTGTCCTTTTTCTAAAACTATATTACTATAACATCTCATCAATAATATCGAAAAAAAACTTCTATCCTTAAACAATACTAACTTATTCCAACATAATCCATTCTAATCTTTAGGCTTATCCATAATACTGCAGTCCACTCTCATAACATAGTGAAAATGATTACCATAGATTTAATACCATCGTTGATCCCCATATATCATAAGATATGTTTTGTTGGTCACATTCCAAACATTCAAAGTCCTTAATCATGTATTCTCTTGAATACCTTAGTGAAAACATGAATGCAGTTTAAAGTTTACACTTTCCACATACCAAAATCCTCAAAATTCTATATACTCAAACCATGATATCACTTAGTCCTTTTATCAATCATGAGCTCATGAATACTGTTAAACATTTCATTTTCTCATTTTCCCTTCATTATGCGCATATAGTCTTATTTCCAAAAATATCTCAATCACTTTGAATACCACATTAGACCAATACATAAATATTCCGATACTCCATGATACAACATTATTTTGGAATCCCATTACATAAACACTTAATCATTCCACCACATCGTTGTCATATTCAACATCACCAATAGTGATCGCATGTGACTTCCCTTTATCCTTTGCCTTAAGTGGTTGCTCATGTCGATCATCACTAACCCTTGGATTAGGGCATTTATTATCATAATGCCTCATTTCCTTTCACTTGAAGAATTGAAGTGTTGGTGGTGCATTCTCTGCAGTGTTTGCTTTATTCACATCATTAGAAACGCTTTTTCCATTACTTCGACACTCAGCTGCTCGATGACCTTCTTTTCCACACTTAAAACATTTTCTAGTCCCTTTAAGACAATCTCCACCATGCTTCTTTCCACACTTTGTGCATAAGGAAACATTCATATTCTTTTCACCATTATTTTGAGATTTCTCCTTGAACTCCATCTTTCGTTTCTTGTCAAAACCATGAGATGGATATGTAACACCAACTTCCATTTCTACCTTGATAGCACAACGCACAATTTCTTCATAGCTACTGAAGTCTCTTATAGCTAATGCCCTTCGAAGACTTGGTTTTAAGCCACTGAAAAATCGATCAACTTTACTTTCAGGTTGGATGATAATGCCAGATGCATACCTTGCAAGTCTTGTAAAATTCGCTTCGTATATACCAACAGATTCATCATCCTTTTGCTTTAGTTCAAGAAACTCCTTCTCCATCTTTGTTTGAAGAATATGAGGGAAGTAGTTATTGAAAAATAAGTTCTTGAACTCGTCCCATTCCATGGACTCAATTTCATCTCTTTGCCTTGTATTCTTGATAAGATTCCACCATTGATCAGCTTCACCTTCCAAACGATATACTGCTAAGATGACTTTATCATGTTCAGAACATTGAAGAACTGAAAATATCATTTCAGTGGTACTGATCCATTGTTAAGCAACAAGTGGATCAGAAGACCCACTGAAAGAAGGTGGACGTTTCCTCATGAAGGACTCAATAGAATATTGTTCCCTTCTCTGCTCATTTGGAAGTCCAGAATGATTCATAGCTTGTGTAAGTATAGCAATAAGATTTTGCACTCCATCTCCCATAACATTTGTTTGTTCAGGAGGACAATCATTGCATTGTCCATTGCATTGATCAACACGGTTCCTTCGGGTTCCAGCCATCGTCTAAAACCCAAAAAGAATAGTGTGAGAAGAAAAAATCATGCTAGGGAAAACAACATAATAAAGGGGGAGTACCTTCAATATCTAACATCTTAGGTTTAATTATATGATCGTTAGCGTAGTTCTAGTATTATAACCTATACGTATACTTAGCCTTAGGGACATCCCTAGACATACCGTAGAAATATCTCTAGGGATCTCACTAACGTTTTCGCATCCTAGTTTCCAAAGGTTGACTAAACCTTTCCTCTGATACCAACTGTAGAGACCCGAAGCTTGAGGTACATGGACATTACATTACATTTGCGGAATACTTAGTACATAACAAAAAAAACACACACACAAGGATCGTAATAGTTTAGTGTCTTTGGAAACTCGGAATATAATCTTCTAATCGTGGTGAAAGATCTTCAAAATCTCCCATAAAGATCTTCTTCTTTTTTCTAAAACCTTTCTTTATATCCTGGGGAAAAGAAAACATAAAAGGGTGAGCTCAAATGCTCAATAAGGGTAAACAAAAGAAATATCAATCACATCATATACATAAGCACATAACTTTTGGAAATCTTAACCTGCAAAAGAGATCATAGTTTCATAATATGGGGTAAATCATGGCAGTGAAATGTAATCACAATAATCATAACTTAAAACATGAAACTTTGTGTCATTCACACATAATCATAGAGAATAATTTCTTGTTAGTCAAGACTCATTGCCAAGACTATCTTAGTGGACAAAGTCCCTTCCTGAATCGAGTAACCCTCGTTTCAGTCCTGTTTCACTGAACCGGTATAACCTACCGTTCCAGCCCTGTCTATCTCATGAGATATAAAATCTTTACCCAATGCATTGGAGGGAGATATAGGTCCCACCCATCTTATAATGAATCCTTTCTTATGTGTGTGCCACATAATCATAAACCATACCTCATAGCATAACACATGTAATAAAAATGGAATTTTTAAACAACATGACATCATAAAACAATTCATATAAGATAAAGGAATTCATAAAAATAATTCCATCACAACATAATCAAACCAATGTAATAATAGGGATAAAAACAGAACCCTTTTATTATCTTAGATGGAAAATTATTTTGATAAAATACTTGAACTCCATTCTTGAGGAAAATATCCTTTCTACTTCAAATTTTTTTTTCCTTTCATAACATGTCATACGACTTTAAAATAAAACAAGTTGATTAAAAATAAACTTGAAAACTTGTAAAGGATGTTTCTTGGAAATAATGTTTTAAAAATCCATTCATGTCGTATAAGTTAAAAAAACATTCTTCGTACTTTTGTCGGAAAAGTCAAAAAGTACCTCGTACGAAAAACGACAAAAGATTCCTTTCATACATATTACTAAAAACTCACCGAAGGGTAAAAATAGATTTAAAAAACTTTAGGTGGATGGAAATAATATTACATATTGATGAAACATGGATTTGGATGATAAAATACACCTCAGTAAATACTTACGAATAAACAATCTCGGATAAAAATGAGATTGTGATATTTCCCTTACCTTAGGTCCAATTTGCTTCGTATGTGTCCGAACCTCCTGTATAATGATTTAAATAATGTCATTGACTTATTACAGAATCATATTAATTGTTATGATATCATATATGGTTCACTTATGACATTATATTACCCGTTCTTTTGTAAATTCAATGTTAAAGAAGCGTTTTGGGTAAAATCGTTTCATTTATCGTAGGTGTTTTGACTTGTTGTTCTTGACATCATTATTACTTATATCATGATTTACTTACTTCCAGAATATAAAATATGATTTATATATCATATATATTCAGTATATATATATAATAGATAGATAAATAAAATGAAAAACACCGTTCATGGAGACGGTAGTCCGTACGTACGCATGAACACTGTTTTCCTTTCCTTATTGTCTTGAAATGGAAGTAAGTAGATGAAATACATATATATATATACATAAATCCAGTAGATTTATAATTTCATATATTTCATTATTATTTCTTATATATACTTCATAATCATTCTTAAATGGTTAACATGGATAATGAATCTCATCGCGTCGTGGAGACGGTAGTCCGTACGTACGCACTAGCGATGATATCATTTCCATAAATATTGAATTGAATTGGAGTGGATTATAAAATATATCAGAATCAATATGATTTTTTAATAAATATGTATAGTTATTCTTTACACCATTATACCCATCCATGTAAGGTGGTGGTGGAAAATAGATTACACCACGGCGTGGAGACGGTATTCCGTACGTACGCACGCGCGGTGATTTCTTTTTCTGTAGGATGGATAGATGGTGAATTAGGGTTGTTTCATACTTATAATAACATATCAGTATATGAGTGATACTGATGTTATTACTTCATAATGAAACAACCTAAGAAGAAGAAGTGGAAGAAGAAATAAAGATGAATGAATTGGTAACGGTAATTACCTCTTCTTTGAAGCGCCTCTTTGAGACCTCCTCTTAGGGAACTAAAATAGGTCTTTGAGGAATACCAGAACCTCTAGGATGTTTCTAGGGAATTGGAGAAGTGATTTTGGCAGAGTTTGGCCGAGCTTGAGTGCTCAAATTGGTGTGAGGAGGAGGGGGAGGAGGTGTCCTTTTATGAGGGAGGAGAGGGGCACCTTAGGAATACCTCAAAATATTATTTTATATTAATGTCAAAATCGGTTTATAATGGTTCCAAAGGGTCTTATTTCGAAGCTAAAGTGGGGATGGGTCAAAATAATATCATCCAATAGGATTTAGGAAAGTTTAGGTTATTATTTTAACCTTATCAATTAGATTTAACTCTAAGTTAAATAATTTAACTTTTACCATGTCTTTTTGTTTTCTTTCACTATATGATTAATACACTTACTATAAGATGCCAAACGAACCCCAAATTGTATATTATTAATACATATATCCTTATATAAGTCATTTGGCCGAACCTTAGATTTTTAGGAATAAAATAACAATTAATAATATAATATTTGATTTAAAAAAACTATTTTGTGTCAGTTTTGACACTATTTGATATATGTTTTTTTTGAAAGTCATAACAGAATTATATGTTCGAAAAAAGTTGATTAAATCAACACTAATTCATCATAGTAACCTATAAAATTATTGGAATTCATAAAAAGTCTCAAATTACATTTATTTTGAGGTTTATAACATCAATTATGTCAATATTTCATTAATAAGATAATTACGGCATCATCATTGTGTCATAAATAAATTAAATTATTTAATGTCTAAAAATTACAAATAAAATACCATTATGTAGGAAATATTTTTATCTTTCTAATGAATAATTATAGTCTAATTTATCGTATGTATAACATCATATTAAAAATGTTTTAGTAAATAAACTTTGATTTTTACTCTTTTAACTCTTCTTTGAATTAAATAATAATAAATGTCCTAATCTAATCCAAGTGGGCCTAAATGATAATATTTTACACTTAAGGTTGTTTTTGGTCGGGATACACTTGTCCAATAGAATTAGGACATGTGTTAGGGTAATATTAATATCATTTTTACCCTTAATTACCCTATTTACTTTTAACCGTGGTAAATAAAAGTAAAAAGTTGCTATTCACCAAAAATTATTTTCATCTCATTGAACCACATTTTACTTACTGACATCAACCGTGTATCTCGGATTTTTGAAATTCCATTCACATAAGCGGTAAAATTATGTTTTATGAAAAATTCAGTTTTTTTAACTACCACTTAGTAGTTTCACTATTCATCAAAAATTGATGTTTTTCAGAACAATGCCAAAATTTCATCCTAAGCTATATTTCATATTCCGAATTCAAAAATGAAATCTATTTCACCAAATTCATAACATAGAAGTTGCATTAATTAATTTTATAATTAAATCCCGCTGTTAAAATAAATAGCGTGTTTTTAGGAAACAAAATATATCAAAAGATTGACACTTGATTATGTCTGGTTTAAATGTGAAATTAAAACCAATGATCAACATTGTATTAAATTGTAAAAATATATTCTTAATATACTTTAAAACCACTCAAATTAATAATTTATCACTATTAATTATTTCGATTAAAAAAGTTGTTTTTAATTATAATTTAGTAATTTTCACTATTCATCAGAATATGAAAGTTATCCGAAAAGTACCAAAATTTCACCTTAGGCTAAATTCGATACTCCGAATCCAAAAATGAAGTCCATTTTGAGAGCTAAATTTTCTAAAATTTAAGAAGTGGTTATTACTATTCATAACGGCTAGTTTTAATAATATTTCGTGAAACTCAGTATTCCGTACTACACACGCTATCGAGGAAGGTTGTGATTGCGTGTAATGAAAGGCAAGTCAAGGATGCGTGTTGTGCAAGCTTCTTTTGGTGTAGCGTACAACACAATACAATAATAAAATTAAAAAGAATATTTTTCATAAAATCTCGGGCTGTTACAATGAAAAATATTTCTCATTATCAGAACAAAGACATGCATCGGAATCATGTTATTTTCATGCATAAAATGAAGTCTGGTGAAGGGGTATCATGAATAAGTATCACAAAGGTATATTTAAAAGGGATTTATGCACTAAGAATAGGAATACCTTTTAGTGTGACACAATCCATATAACATAAATGGGGTCTCGCACTAGAGTCGCATAATTATAATGAATAGAAAAAGGTATGGTTGATGATCCTCATGGGGAGGTCTTGTGGAGGGATTTCATGGAGGAATATCATATAGGAATATCATGGAGGATTCTCTCATATGTATCTCATATAGGATTCTCATGGATAGGTATCATGGAAGTGTCTTTTGGAGGTGTCTCATGGAGGGGTCTCATGAAGGGTCTCATGGAGGGATCTTGTCGAAGGGTTTTTCCAAGGGTCACTCACTCCAAGAGTAAAAGTATCACACAAAGGTGGTTTTCCATTCATTTATAGAACAATAGAATAAAGATTCAAATAATTGTGAATCAATTTAGAAATATTAGAATATTATAATTGAGGATCAGTGCATTCACTTTAGAAATAAGTGAGTAGTGAGCTTTCAAATTGCGAATGGTGATAAACCTGGATGTGCATCGAGTCCTCTCCGAATAGTGTAACAGAAGTTCAATTTAGTGGATTTGTCACATTGACCCATTTCTATTTTATTCTCTATGGTTGTTTCTAAGTGAGGTTAAACCATGTAAAATTAGTGTTTCTTTATCATTCCTTAATTTCTATTTAATTTTTTATTGTAAAGAGAGAGTGAAGAAAGTTTTCTATAATGAAAAAACTTGATCAAAATGAATAGTTGTTTTAATATGTCATGTCGCAATTTACCCCCCCCCCCAAGGACATTAAACCTACTTGGGATAAAAAATGTGATTATAGTGAATTTTTTATTATAAATATCATGATGCTTTTATTAAAAATAAATACTATGTTCTAGAGCATAAAACATATATAACACAGGGCTTAAAAGAACAATGAATTATTACTATTATTTTAAGGTTAGAGTTTAATAAAGTTCGTAAACTAGATTTAATGGATAATATTATATCCATTATGAAATATAAAATAGCCTTAATAATTTCTAATTTATTAATAAATTCTTGGTAAATAAAGAATTGATTTTTAGTAGTCATGTTATTCTTCAAAAATATGTTTTCTTTAAAAATAGGGTATTTTTATTTTATGAGTGAATATTAAAATTATTTTTTGGAAATTTAAATAATATATTTTAGATTATAAATTTCATTTTTGAATTTAGAATGTAAAAATTTTATTGTGATTAATTTATGATAATATTATCAAAATATATATTTCTTAATGAATAATAAAAAATACTGATTTTATTATAATTAGTATTTTATTTTTAGTTATTTACATAGTAAAATACTATTTTAGATTATTTTTAAAATTAAATTTGTTTAGTTTGATTTAAAATAATCCAATTGTGGCTTTTCAAAATGTTTATATGATTTAATTTAGTATAAAAATTATATTTTAAAAGGTCATTTTTTCTAAAAAATAATTTTTCATCACATTTTTTTATTTTATGTTAAAATAAATTTTAAAATTTATATGTTTTAAACTATAAAAAATAGAGTAAATAATTCAAATAAGTGGGTAAAAATTTGGAAAATAGTTTCATCTTATTTTTTCAATATTAATTGTGACTTTAATAATTCATGTTACCACTATAAAGGTTAAACTCAAGTAATTAATTCCCAAATAAATGATAATTATTATAAAATAACCCTAAAAATTTCTATAAGATTGTTGTATGATACTATTTAATACATAATAATCCAATATTCGGTTATATTAACTTTTTTACCATATGAGTGTGATTATAACCTTTATAGTATTTTTTTTAAAGAAAACTAAAAAATATCACACTCTTTTTTTAATAATTATACTTTCATTAGAATAGTTTTAACCAAATTATATATAACAACTCTAGCCCTAATATCCTATATTTGGGGGTCATTTCTTTACAATTTCATAGATACAAGATATCACATCAATAATGATAGATCATTTTAGTAGTCTTGGAGAACTAGATACATTCATGGTTCCCTTATTACATTGGTAATAAAAAATAGAACATAAAAAAAATTAAATAAACTACTTCTTGTCACTTATTGAAAGATTTCATCTTCATATCATGGGGAAGGAAAACAAATATTGGGGGATCTCAAACACTTAGTAAGAGTTATATGAGACATTATCAATTGAAGAAAAGTTAGTAAGGCATAAACATTTTTGAATAGTAAATAATCTAAAAAACTCATGACATTAGTAAATTGAGAATGAAAACGCATCCATAGATTTTTTCATAGACAAAACCTCGTGGGAAGTAATAACTTAATACTAAATAAAAATTATTATTATTCATTAAAATTCATGTATCCAGAAAATTAAAAATTATTCCACCAATTTAGTTTAAGTATGTGTATAAAAAACCATCTCTTTCTATTTTGAAACAAACATGAATTGTTTTCCCCAACTTGTTTTACTCATGAGACCAATTTATGCATTAAGGGGCTATATATAACCAGGCCCCACCCATCACTACAAGTCCAAAGATTTTTTTATACATAGATCTAATCCAATAACAACATAATTTGTAAAAATGGTATATGGATAATAAAATATTCATATCCATCAAATAAGAAATATGAATATTTAATGATTGATGATCATACATAAAAGGGAAATTTATATACACCACACATAAGGAATAAGTGGTCAAAGGGAACATCAAAATGGTTTTCATGAATTAATGGATTTAAATCATGCATATACATTCGTAGGGGAAAATAAGAATAGATCATGATAAATTATATCCAACTAAAGTGAAAAAATTTAAAAATAATGTTTATAAAACATTATAAAGGAGCCTATTTACTGTTATTGAAGGAAAAAATATGAAAGGGTCTCTAAAGAGGGAAAATGGATAATTGTTAGAAAAAACAAGAAAAAATTAAAAATATATTTTTTAATTATAAGAATATTGATTTTATAAAAATATTGGTGTATTAAAATAGATTAATTAGTGCACATGAAAACGAGTAAGAATTTGGAATGTTCCCTTAAATCGTGTGAGTATATTAGATGGAATTAAACTGGGAACCTTTTAAAACATGCATTTACCCATCAAAAGATGAATAATTGAGATAAAAAAATATTTTTAGAACATACAAAGAAAATTTAGGAGGATTACATAACAATAATTAATAATTAAATTATGGTAAAGGGAAGGAATGTGTATCCTGAAGGAAAATGGAGTTTCGGGGAGAATCTCTTACCTTATTTTTGAAAGTGTTCTGTATATTCACTTAATGTTTTGTATAATTAAATTATATTAATTAATAATTTAATTCATAACCTATAAAAAATTTATTTAATTTATTATAATTTTATTAAGTTCATTTATGGACTTTTTTATGAGTTATAAGATTTATTTTCCTCGTTAAAGAGTGTTTGTTTCTTTGGTTTTTAGGATTGGTTCACATATATATATGCATCAATGTTCATGTAAAAATGGGATTAAATTTTCATATTTGAAATTATATTTTACTAATGAAATTAAATAATATTAAATGTTATTATATATCATTATGTTTCTATATATGAGGATGATTCATTTTATAAAATTTTTGTGACAAATGTTTGTTTATTTTGGTTAATTTTATATTAGCACGAACAAGTTTCTTTTATTAATTAATATTATGTAGAATATTATATGACTTAAATTATGTATAATTAAATCATATTTAACTATAATAATAGTTTCATGGACATCCTTGATGAATATAATTGAAACATAAAATGCATCATCGACCAAGACAGTAAATCGGCACATCACTGATGATATTTTAATTTTTAGAATAAAATGGGGAGGAGAAGGGGATTAATGGTGAATTTTACATTAAAAAAATAAAATTAAAATATATATAATATATTTTATTTAATATTCATTTTTTGAGAGAGGAGGTGAGAGAAGGATAAGAAAAGAAAAGAAATTGAGAAAAATGAAGGAAATCAAAAGAGGATTTTACCTCTTGAATTTCTCTCCTTGAGAACCTCCTAAAGGGAATTAGGATTGGTATTCGGGTGAGACCAAAGGATCCTAGATGTGAGGAAGAGACTTAGGAAGATTATTGTGCAGTAATTGGATAATATTCAATGCTTAATAGTTTTTAAGAGAAGATATGGTGAGATGTCATATTTATAGTGGCGGAGAGGGGTGTTTTCTCATTATTTAATTTATTTGTTTATTATTTTACCTTAAGAATATGAATAGTTTGAGTATTAAAAAAATATTAAAATAATGATGTATAGTATGATATTATGGTGCTTACATAATACTTGACTCAAGGAATATTTTATTTAATTTATAATATATATATACCATAAATTATCGTATTTCACAATTCACTAAAAAATTCAAGTATTTCAAAAAAATATAAAAAAACAACCAAATCATTTTTAGACCTATAAAATTAAAAAATGAAATAAATTATATAAAAATAATTTAAATATGAGAAATTTAATTTTTAATTAAACTCATCATTTACTTGGAAAATTCAAATTTTAAATTTTTAACTGATTATATAAAAACATGAAAATTTAATGAAGTTTGCATAAAATTATCTTATAATCATAATAAAAAAATATATTAATTTATGTTTAAATTTTACAAAAAATAAATTTTATTTAAAATCATTATATTTATTATAAAATAGAAATAAATATTTATGTTTATAAAAAATATCAACACTTAATTAATAATTTCTATAATATTTATTTTCTTCTTCTATGGTAAAATTATTTCATATTACCATTTATAAGATGCCTAAATTTTATTTATACTTTTACAGGTGATGATAATATTCTATTGGCCTAATTAATATTCTTAAGGTTCACATTATTATTCAAATGGTCAAGTTACTATTTCATTGATACATGTTCCTTAATTTGTAGAAAGCACCTCTCTTTTCATTAATTCTTCGTTTATAAAGTCTTTTCTGATCTCCTTGTGATTTTGTATGATTTATACTATATTAAATAATTTCTTGTGAAATGTAAGTTATAAAATGAATTGAATGTATTTTAGAGGATTCATACCATAAAATCATGGGGTGTTATATTCTACCCTCCTTCAAAAATTTCATCCTCAAAAGTTTTCTTGAATATATCCCACTAAACAGATGTGGGTGGTCCTTATTCATAACATCTTTAGGTTCCCACATTGCAGCTTCCATTTTATGGTTTCTCAAATGAACCTTTACCAATCAAGTTATCTGATTTCTCAATAATTTTTCTCTTATATAGAGAATATTGATAGGCTCTTCATAGTAAGACAAATCAGGTTCATGTTCAATTTCTTTAAAGGTGAGTACATGCATTGGGTCTAGAATGTACTTCTTTAAAAATAATATGTGGAACACGTCATTCACTTTGGAGAGACTTGGAAGCATTTCTAATCAATATATTAGAGCTCTAATTCTTTCCAGAATTTCGAATGATCTGATTTACCTAGGGATTAGTTTCCATTTCTTCCCTAAACTTAAGACATCCATCATTGGAGTTACTTTCAGAAATATATGATCTCTCACATGAAATAACAAATCCTTTCTCTAGTTTTCAACATAACTCTTTTTCCTAATTTGTGAAACTTTAATATGATCTCGAATAGTCTTTACCTTTGTACTTATCTCTTTAAAAAGTTCTAGGACTATATGTTTCTTATATCTATCTTCATCCCAATATGTTGTATTTCGACATATCTAATCATGTAATGCTTCATATTGAACCATTTGAATACTATAATGGAAACTATTATTATAGTAAAATTCTAAAAAAATGTAAATACTATTCCCACATACCTTTAAAGTCAAGTGATAATGATATCAACATGTCTTCTAATGTTTGAATAGTTATTTAAGATTGTCCATCATTTGAGGGTGATAAGAAGTAATCAAACGAATCTCAATATCCAAAAGCCTTCAAAATACACTTCTAGAATATTGATGTAAATTAAGGATATTGATCAGAAAAAGTTGATATAGGTGCCCCATCAAGTCTTATAAAATCATTAATATAGATTCTTTCAAGTTTCATTGGAGGATAACATTATATTATAGAACGGAAATTGGCCGATTTTGTAAGGTGATCAATAATAACCCATATTGTATCATTATTTCTGGGAGTCTTTGTTAATATAATGATGAATTTCATCCCACAGCCACATGGTAATTCGTAGAGGTTGCATTACCCCTCTAGAAAGTTGACTCTCATCCTTCACTTATTGAAAAACTAGGACCCTTGACACATATTCATCAATTTAGCACTTCATATTATCCCACCAAAAATGTTCTTTTATATCTATATACTTCTTTTTACTATAAGGGTTGATATAGAAACATGAGTTATGTGCATCTTATAATATTTCCTTTTTTATATCAGGTATTGGTGGAACACCTAAACACATTTTTAATTTCTAAATTATATCCTCATACATGAATTCTTCCAATCTTCCATCCTTAACAACATTAATTTTATTTTAAAAAATTTCATCCTCTGATTGAGAATTTTTCTCTTCTCCATAAAATATGGTTTTATAATAATTTGAAAGAGCAGTGATGTTTCCCTTTCCGCATAAATTTCGATATCCATCTTGGATTTATCCAAGAATATAGGATCTTTCTCATTCCTCGTTTGGTTTATAAGTCCATGATCATTACTATTTAATTTATCATCCACCTTATTTTCTTTTCATAGATTTTAGTTTATTGAGAAATCCTAATCTTTTAGTTACTCTACTTATCTCCTTTGAATAATGTCAGGTTATTTCTATGTAAATATGTATTTCAAACCCTTGAGATCCTTATATACCTCACATATTTCACAATATAGAAAGTATATCTATATCATCAAATGAAATATTATGACAACTAACTCTAGATCATGATTTGAAAAAAAATCATAAGTCCCCAACTACCTTGATTTATATTTAATAAATTTATCATTTTTTATAAAGACACAACCAAGTCCATTATTTGATGCATCACTATATATCAAAAAATAATCATTTCCTGATGGTATGGTAAAAATCAAAGAATTTAATATTCTTATCTTCAATTATTCAATGCATTATTCACATTATTTTGTCCATACAGACATATCCCCTTTACATGTGAGATTGTTTAATGGGTTAGAAAATCAAGAAAATTATGAAAAAATGTTGATAGCAACCTATTAAACCAATGAAACTACGTACCTCATTTATGTTCATTGGTGTAAGGCATTCTTGGATTTCCATTTTTCTTCGCAGTACCAACTGATATTAAATCATCCAAGAAAATATCTCAAAGAAAATAAATGTATTAAATCTAGGATTCACACTTGCTAAATTTATAGTATAACTATTTCCTTTTGAGAGTCTCAAGAATAATATCAAAGTGATTCTCATGGTCTTCATGGATTTAAGAGTAAGAAAAAATGTGATTAATGAATACTACAACAAAATTGTCATGATATTCCTTGAATACTATGTTTATTTGATCCATGAAAATAGATGGTGCAATAGTCAATACAAATGAAATTACTATGAATTTTTAATCTTTTTACCTCATTTGAAATGCTAACTTTGAACGATCTTCCTTCTTTACTCGTAAATGATGATACCCAGAATAAAGGTCAATCATAGGAAAAAAATCTCTTTGATGTTGATCAAGTAAATCATCAATTCCTGGTAGTGGATACCAGTTCTTTATTATAATAATATTGATTTCTATATAGTCAATTTACATCCTCATGGATCCATATTTCTTCTTAAAAATAGAACATGGGCTCCCTATGTAGATACACTGGGGAGAATAAATAACTTATTACTCAAATATTATTGTTGTTTCTTCAGATCCACTAATTTTTTAGTTTCCATTCGTAAGGGTTTTTTGATATTGGTCATGTATCAATGATCAGATCAATGTAAAATTCAACCTCATTCTCTAGGGGTTCCCAGGTAATTCCTCAGGAAATACATCAATTTATGCCCACACAATTGATATGTCATCAATTTGAAGATGAATTTCCACATACCTAGATGTTGTTTTCCCTTCCTTCCTAATAATTTCATTCAATAGAACTACTGGGGGTGTATCTAAATAAGAATCAAGTTATGAAGTTTCTACTATAAAGATAATATATTTTATATCTTAATCAAAAATCATAATTTTCATCCACTTTCAATAAATATCACATCATATTTTAAATTCAGACCGTATCAAGGATTATATCATAGTCAATTATAGGTATGATTGTAATATCATCAAATAAAGAGTATTTATATGTTATAATGGGAACTTCTCGATACATTTTTGTAGCAATAATACTTCTAATGGGGGTTTTGATTAAAAAATACCTTATTAAATCAAAATGGGAGTATCTAATTTTTTCAGAAAATTGGGTGGATTTAAAAGAGTGTGATGATCTAGAATAAAATAAATAATTGGATAAATCTGAATAGAGGATTAATTTACCTTCCAATACACCATTTGGTACTTTTATTTTATTTTTAGCAAATACATAAGCTTGGCCATCTCCCCTTGGACTCTTTTGTGGTAGTTTCCCCTTAATCTTGGGACATTGATTTGAATAATGACCAATTAAATTAAAATTGAAGCATCAAACGTCATTTTTTTCTTAGACTTTAAATCATTACTTCTATGATCCATTTCACCACACTTATAGAAAACTTCCATGTTTCAAGAATTTACCAGGATGATTCTTTCAACAATTTTCGCATAATGGAAATTTCTTCATTCCACTGTTCTTCTTTGATGCTTCACTTTTTCCATGGTTATCCAACGAAATATTCATCTATAAATTTAACTTATATATATAATCTAGAAATTTATATCTCTATTTTTATGTAACTTAGTACTATTTCATCATATAATGAAAATGTTTGGAAGGCCAGTTCCCTTCGGATACTTGGCTTAAGACCATCATTGAAATGATCAATCTTGTGTTCTGAATCATGCATGTAATCAATATAATACTTGGATAGTTTTTTAAGGAATCCTCATACTCTAAAACAATATCCTCTTACCTTTTCATTAAGATAATAAATTTTCTCTTCATTTCAGTTTGTTCTTTTCATGTGAAATATTTATTGTATAATGTTTCATTAAAAGTAATCCATTACATGTATTCTATTTCGTCTTTCTCCTTAGTATTCTTGATCAAATGCCACCATTGATTAGCATATCCATTTATATAATAAACATCCAATATTAAATTTTCATTTTCATTACACCCCAATGCCAAAAATAAATTTTAAAGGGATTTGATCCATTGATCCGCTACCACTGTATTAGTAGTCTCACTAAAATATGGGAGATTATTCCATATGAAATGATCCAAAATAATTGTATTATGATTATTTTTCAAAACCTATGTAAGTTGTTCTAATATAGACATGATCTTCTCATCTCTAACACTATCTTTATTTACTTCCTCATTTGTGAAATCCCTACATTGTATTTGGGTATTGAATCATTTCCTTCCACTAGGTGCCATTACTAAATAATGGTACACAATAATTTAGCTCATAATAATAAAAAAATATTGAGATAATAATTATCTACAAGGATTTATTATAATTCTCATGTTTATTTAACATCTAGTTCTAAAGGTTTCTTCTATGCTTCCTTTAACCCCAATTATAACAACTGTGATCCCAGTAGCCCATAGTCGGTGGCCATTTTATTACAATATAATATATAAGAGATAACATCCCCAAGGTTTGATTAGTTTTGTAGTCTGGAAGAACTAGATATATACATGGTTCCCTTATTACATTGGTAATAAAACAAATAACATAATGAAATAAAATAAACTACTTATTTTCACTTATTCAAAGATTTTATCTTCACAGCCTGGGGAAGGAAAAAAATAAAAGGGTGGGATCAAATGCTCATTAAGGTTTATATAAAACACCAATAATTGTAGAAAATCATGTAAGGTATAGAAATTATGGGATGCTATATAATCTAAAAACCACATTTCATCCATACACTAACAATAAAAATGCATCCATTGATTGTTTTATAGTGAATACCTCATGGAAAGTAATAACTGAATATTAAATGAAGAAAATGCTTCTTCGTCAAATGTCATATATCAGTCACATGAACCATTATACCATAAATTCTATTTATTTCTATTAGTAAAAACCCATCTGATATTATTTTGAAACAAACACGAATGGTGTTTCACCAACTATTTTTTTAATGAGACATGATGATGTATCGAGGGGATATCTATAACTATGCCACATCCATCATTGCAAGTCCAAAGAATTCATCATACATAAATTAAATTAAATAAAAATACCATAAATAAAACCTGTATACATATAATAAATTATTCATATCTATGATAGAAAAAAATATTAATATTTAATGAATGATGATCATAAATAAATTGGAAATATACACACACCACATAAAAGGAATAATTGGTAAAAGGGAATATCATAATGGTTTCCATGAATGAATTGATTTAAATAATACATAGAAATTAATAAGGTAAAATAGTAATATATCATGATAAATTATATCCAACTAAATTGAAAACCTATAAACATAATTAAAAAACTTTAGAAAAGTTCCTCTTTAGAACGATTAGAGGAAAAATTATAAAAGAGCCTTTAAAGTGGGGAAAGGAATATTTTTTGTATAAAACCATAATTTAAAAAAAAATATTTTCATGATAATAAAAGTGGATTTAGAAAAATATTGGTGGATTAAAATATATTATGTAGTGTACTTGAAAAAGAGTAAAAAATTGGAAAGTTCCCCTAAATCGGGCTTTCTTATTGGTGGGAATTATAAAGAAAACCTTATAACACGTGAATTTCACCATAAAAGGAAGAATAATTTTCCAAGGAAAATATTTTTGTAACATAAACAAAGAATTTAGGATGAGTAAATAAGAATAATTACCAATTATATTGGGTTAAATAAATAGAAAGTGTAACCCAAATGAAAAATGGAGGTTCAAGTATAATCCCTTACCATATGACTGAAAATGTTCTACACTTTCTATTAATGTCCTATATAATAAAATTAGATTCATTTTTAATTTAATTCAGAACCTCACAGACATGTATTTTGTTTAATTAAATTTTAATATGTTCATTTATGGACTTTTTGATGAGTTATAAGTTTCATTTTCATCATTTGGGAGTGTTCTTTTCCTTGGTTTTCATGATGGGTTCACTTGTATACTTGTATGGTAATTCATGTAAAAATGTGATTAATTTTAGAGAATTGAATTTATACTTTATTTATGAAATTTAAGAATATAAAATGGCCCTATATATCATTTTTACTAGATATTAAGATGATTCATTATAAAAAACATTAATGATGATCATTGGTTTATTTTGGTGAATATTTTATTATCACGAACTAGTTTTTTTCATTAATTACTGTTATATATATACTCAATCATAGAAAATTATATGACTTCAACTATATATAATGATATATAATTTAACCATAGTCATGGTTTTATGTCCATAATTAAATGCGGTAATGGAAAATGAAAATGTATCATGCACGATGGTGGTAAATCGGCGCATTACAGACGATATTTTTATTATTAGAATAAAATGGAGAGGAGAAGGGAACTGATTATGTATTTTTAATTAACCCAATAAAATTATATTATATATAATATAATGGATTTTTCAATATTTTTTTGATAGAGTATGTAAGTTAAGTATAAGAAATGAAATTAAATTTAAAATAAAATAAATGAAAATTAAAGAGGATTTTACCTCTTGAATTTCTTCTCCTTGAGAATCTCCTAAAAGGGCTTGGGATTGGTCTTTTGGTGAGACCAAAATATATTGTAAGTGGGGAAGAGACTGGAGCATATTATTGGTTAGGAATTGTACAATATTCAATGATTAAAATATGTGATGAGATTAGGTGGTGAGAGGTGGTATGTATAGTGTGGGAGAGTGGTGGTTTCTCATTATTTTATTCATTTTTTTTTTATTTTTTCTCGAGAATATGAATAGTTTGAGAATTATCACTAAAAATATTAAAATAATGAAGGGTATTTCTAGATTGTTTTTCTTACATCATCCATGACTCATGTAATAGTTTATTAAATTTATAATGTATATATACCATAAATTACCGTATTTTACTATTCACCAAAAATTTGACTATTTCATAAAAATAACAAAATTTCACCCTAACCATTTTTTGATGTGTAAAAATCAAAAATGAACAAAATTTTAAGAAATTTTTTTTCTAAATATGAGAAAATTAAATTTTATTTAAAATCAACATTTACTTGGGAAATACTAATTTTGAAATTATAACTGATTTTATAACAATTTTAACAAATAATTAAGGTCCCAAAAAATTAGCTTATAATCATACAACAACAAAATATTTATTTACAAAAAAATAATTATGAAAATAAAATTTCTTTTAAATCTTTATATTAATTAAAATTTTAAAATGAACATTTCTGTTTATAAAAAATATCAACACTCAATTAATAATTTCTAAAACATTTATTTACTTGTAATATGATATAATTAAATCATATTACCATTTATAGGATGAATAATTTTTTTATACTTTCATAGGTGAGGTTAACATTCTATTAGTTGAATTACTATTCCTAAGGGTCGCATTACTACTCCAAAGTTCAAGTTATTATTTCTTTGATATATGTTCCTTAAATTTAAGAAAAAACTCTCATTTCATTTATTCTAAATTTATAATTTTTATTGGGTTCTATAAGTTATTCTATATTATTTATCCTATATTAAATATTTTTTTGTGAAATTTAAGATATCCAATGAATTGAATTTAGGTTATATGATACAAACCACAAAATATTGGGTTGTTATTTGATATGTTTGGTTATAAACATTCATATGGAAGATAAAAGATTTATATTCATCCTAGTAATTTATTTTATTTTCTTAGTGAAAAATATGTATCTTAAATTATTACACAATAATGACACAATAGTTATTTAGTTAATAGAAAAATCATGTTAATGATATTAAAAATATTAAAATAAGCATATTTTGAGATAATTAATGTTATCCAGAAATTTTCAGGATGCAAAAGAAATCTTATTTATATAATAAAACAATTGTTTTGAATTTTAGATGTTTTATTGATGTTATTAGTATCAACATAATGAATATTCCTATAAATAAACATTAATGACATATTATAATAAATCATATTTTATTAAATGATATAAAATTATGAAAAATATTATATTAAGATAATTGATTTGGATATGGATGATCATATAAATTGAATTCCATTTATGGGACGGTTTACCATTTATAGTAACTATATTGACTCGCAAAGAGTAAAAATATTTTTTGTCACAATATGTGTAAAATAGGTTAATGAAGGATTAAAACCAAAATAAAAAGGTAAAAACATAGTAAAAACATGTAAAATTTTAAATTTATGAGATTATTACAACCCATACTCATCCTATATTTGAAATAAATTACTATATAGACATTTAAATTTTAAAATTAATTTATATTAATTTAATATTTTGAGAAGTATCAAGAGTTCCCCTCCCCTCTCTTATAAAAGGGAACCTCTTATAATCATTATATAGCTATTTAAGAACTATTTATTTAGCCCACGCCTAAGTTAAATCCATTAATTTAATCCATAACCTCATTCTATAAGAATTTTTTATCCATAATACAAACATTATAAGGATTAAGGTATTAATCAAAGGAGACTTTCCGAAGAGGATGTATAGTTTTATTCAATTGTTTTATTTCTATTTGTTCTTCCACCACATTTAATATTCTTAAACCATTATAAAATAAAAATATATTTTCCTAAATATATTTATATTTTATTATGTTAATATAATATGCTATATCTATCCCCAATATCCATAAGTTGGGAAATGAATTCATTATTATTTTATATAGTGGAATACAGCCTCATGAACAAATGTAGTTTATATCCCATAATTGTGTATAAAGACTTGTTATAATTAAATATTTAAGGTATATATATGATATTCTGGAAATATTTATCATTTTTGAAACATAATATAACATATGTTTTATACATTTCCATACATAGTATAATGATAGTGTCATTCTTGCATGTGTGTGCGCTACCACATCAACGAAGCGATGTGATTCATTTTTCAATACTATGTCTCATAGATGATATATTTATATATATAATTGATGAAATTATGAAATATTAAATATATGATTAAAATTTTTTATATTTAATTTATTACTTACCTTATTTCCGTACTGATCATTGAAAAATGGAAACATTACTCATGTGTATGTACAGTCTATCATTTCCATTATTGAAACATAGTTTGTTTCTACTGACTATTTTTAATGATTGGCTTTAAATGTATAATTTATTTATAAAAAATAAAATTATGACATGATTATTATTTTTTAGATGATGTAGTAATTACTTCATTGACCATAGTCAACATACATATGTGATTTTAGACTTATTAAATGAGTATCATCAAAACATCAGATGTGAAATTAATTGATTAAGTGAAACAATATAGCAAGATAATAGATAAAATAAAATGAATAATAAACTTTCAAAATTTATTAATCTAGTTGAAATTAACATGGGTTTATTATTATAGAGGACAGAGAATGTATGTGACAATTATGACTCAAGGTAGGGGACTATATTTTAAATAATGCAATAAGTTTTCAATAAAAATTATATTTTTCTTCCTTTTCCATATGATTATTTCCTAAAAATTATTTAAATAAGGTTTTAACTATTCTTATAAGATTTTTTAAATTATTTCTTAACTATGTTTTACCTTTTACAAAACATTTTGAGAGGATTCTTTTTATTTTTTTCCAAAAGCTGTATTTTGTTTTTTTTCAACAAAAAATATAGAAGGAATATTTTTTAACATATATTTAATTAATATATTTTCTCTTCATCATGACTAATTTTTTATTTGAATCTAAATTTCAAAATTTACACTGTTTCTTTAAAATGAATATTTTTTCTTTATATATGTGTGTTTTTCAAAAAAATAAGTGATTTCCAATGGAAAGGTTATTTTCCTCGATAATTTTTTTAAGATATTTAATGGTATTTCTATACCTCAAAGACAGAAAGCCTTTCACTTATGTTTTATGATGAAAATACAGATTAATGTATATTATTTTTATTTTGGTTATTGAGAATTGTTTATGAAGATGGGTGGTTCTATTGTAAACCAAGATCAGGTGATCATATTTTAGCACTCCATTACACTGGGTTAAGGGATTGAGTTAACCACTGTGTTTTCACTTAACTGACTATGGGAATATACTATGATAGTTATTCTAAGTATAATAATGCTATTTATTTATTGTGTGAAAGTGATGGTTACTCCAAGTATAATTGTGATGCTTATTCCATTTGTGAGTACTAATGATATGAAAATGATCCCTTATGTTACCTACATGATTTATTTATGCATGTTATGTTTTTTATGGAAATATTCTGATTCCACAATGTAAAGGAAAATATATGATACTTCATATAGTTGAAATAAATAACTTTGTTAAAAAATAATTACGAGTATTACATTATTTCAAATAAACTTTTTGAGTTATTTTTTAAGGGTTATTATGATATGTTTTATGAGAAACATTGTGCAAAGAAGGTGATTTCTTGGGAAATAAAATGTTTATTTTAAGACCAATGTTTAAAAAATCCAAATTTTTATAAGTATTCCTGAAATAATGTATTCTTTTATTCTTTCTATGTCCCTTACTGAGATTTTGTTATCATACCACACCTTAAAATTTTCCTAAAATTGTTTAACAATGAGTAAGTGGAAGGATGAGGTTAATATAATAATTGTGAAGATGTTTCATGAAAGGAAAAAAATATCTTACAAAAAAATGTGGGAAAATGGATACTGAAAAGATTTTTCCACATTTTAATATTTGGGTTTGTTATGTATGATTAATTACCTAATTTTCTAAAAATAAAAACATGAATGATCTTTGGGAATGTGAAAAAGTTATTAATAGTTTAAAGTCACTAGAATATGTAATGTTTAAGTTAAAGTCCTCATATTTGGTATCAAAGTAGGGTTTAAATATCCTTAGAGGTTAGGGTGTTATTTTAACATAAGATAAAAGTCCTCTATAACCCAAAGTGATAGTGTGTTAAAAATAATCATTTCTTGGATAAATCAAAAGATATTGGGATAAAATGAATACATATATATTAGTGTTCATCCTCATCATAATATAATATATTTTTTTATTTTTTTATTCCCATGCTAACATTTTTGGTTATAGTAAATGGATGGATATTGTGTGAAAAAAATTAAGAATGGATGTAAATTAAAATATGGTGGTTCCCCTAACTATAAACCAAATGTAATGGGGTATAGATTAAAAAATATTGTGTTTATTCTTAACTATCTTTTAGGAGTACTGATTAACAACTTAATCCTTGTTTAGTTTACTAATAAATAAAAGAGGATATAAATGAATCCTCAAGGAAGTTTATGTGATAATTATCATAAATTTTAATATATTCGATGACCTATGTGTCATGAATGTTCAAAAAAGAACCCAAGAAAATGACTTAAAATAATGGGAATAAATTTTATATGTTATAAAGGAGGTCATAAATAAATAATTTTCTAAGGGAAAAAAAGATTTCAATTAACTGTGAGGAGGGGAAAATTTTCTTTTGGAATTTTCAATTAAATGTTTTATATATGGGTAGAATGCTCATTATGAAAATTTATGTTCAAGTTGGAAAGCTCATGAATGGGATCACAAATACCATATAAATTAATTTTTATTATTTAAAAATTCTACTATTCTTAATGATGATGAAACGAAAAAATGAAATATCAAAGGTATGTATTATATCTTTCCCTATATTTTGATATTTTTGAATAATAGGGAATTATTCTAATTTAATTGATGAATGGAATTATTAATATCTAAGATAGAAAATCATGGTTAAAAGACTATAAAGAACATTGAATGATTGATGTGTTTGCATATAGTAATCCAAGGATTGTGATTTAAGGATGATCATGAGAATTCATAATTTTTTGATGTTTAATAAGATGGAAATAATTTTGGTCACATTTTTTTGAGTTATATTTTACCTTTATTTTAAAATTTTGAAAAAATTATTTCAGGAAGAATTATCGTTTAATTTTATGGAAGTATTTTTAATGGTATGGATAACCTTTATGGTTTATATAATCCTAAATTTTGAGTTAATTATGCGTTATTTCATTTATTGGGATAAAAAATGAAATTTATGAGATATCCTTTTATGTTAAAACATTTATTTAGTGTTGAATATATTAAGATTGTTTTGGAGGAAGTTTATCACATTTGTGGTAATGTTATAAGTACTATATTAATATAGTTTTAGAAAAAGGAAAACATGCAGGTCGAGTGAAATTCCATCCCATCTGACAAGGCCATGAGGCTTGAACCCATGAACAAAGTGTGAAAAGGGTGCATCTTCTACCACTGTAAAACATAATTTTCTAGTTAGTATGAAATTTTTCTCATTATTTAATTGCTCTAAAAAATAATGGTTATGTTTATTTTTGAAAAAAAATTATAAAATGGATAACCATGAGATTAAGAAGTGATTCGGTGATTATTTCATTAATTTTATTTTAGAATAATTTCATAATTTTGGTTACCTGATATAATTAAGGTGAATCGAATATTATGAGATTTTATTTCAGGAATAATTACTAAATTAACTTTTATATTCTTACATGATTTCAATGTGGTGATTTAGTCTATTTATTGGAATGATTATCATATCATATAGATTATTTTATTAGTAAAATTACATTTTTTAGAATGAGATAATAAGAGTGATTTATGTAATTTCGACATAAATATTAAATTTATCTTAGAAGACTGTGTGATTAAATATATCTGATTTTTGGGTCTCAATCTTAGTTTAAAATATTTTTAAGAAAATTTAAAGATACATATTTATGAAATTTTCTAATTTTATTTTTTTGGTATATGAGTTGAATTTTAGAAATTAAGGTAGTCTTTCCTCATATAAAAGTTTATTCATTTTGAAAATTATCTTATCTTATCCAAAACATCTTGGTTTTGGTTAATGTTTAAAGATATTAGTAATATATTATTAATCTTTTGAGGATTATGTGATCCATTAGTGTTTTATTCACCCACTTCGATCACGAAATATTCTTCTTGGATACTCATCGTTATGATAAAAATAATGATTTGGGGTAGAAATTGACTAAAAGTTAAAATTATTCTTGAAAAGTAAGTGTATTTCCTTAGGATTTTAGAATATATGATCATGAGATACCTAAACTCTAGGAAAAGTTTCTTAAAATAATAATTTCACCTGTTAACTTTTCTAATAAAGAAATCAATGGCCATTTAACCCATCAAAAATTTTCTTTTTTCTGATAGTTGTCTTTCTCATGAATTTGTTCTCTATTTATCTCTATCAGTCCTTAGAAGTGAATTTTTTTCATCCAAATCCCTGTTTTTTCTTCCCACCAATGTTTTCCTACATATAAACCAAAATATGTTTTATTTTATATGACCTTCGAACTTACCTTTTCAATTGGAAGTTTGATTAACCATTTTAATGGGGGATAATTTAATATCATAAATTTTCTTTAAGAAATACATACATTGGTCGATATAATACAAGATATGCATCATTGAACTTAAATGAACAACCAATTATTTTTATTTTAATGTGAAAATTATAATCTAGTTGTTAAATTGGAATGAATGAATAGTATTAACCAAATTATGAAATATAAAATGGTCTTACTCATTTTTAATTTATTAATTAATTCATTATAAATAGGCACTTGATTTTTAGTAATCATTTTATTCTTCAGAAATTTTTTTTCATAAAAAATGGGTTTTTAATCTTTTTATGAATGAATATAATAATATTGTCTGAGAAATTGTAGAAATGTTTTTTAAAAAAAGGAATTTATTTTTTCAATTTATACATTTGAAATCACCATATGTTTAATTTTTTTAATTTTCAAAATGTATTATTTTTTAATGAATATTAAAAAAAACAAATTTTTATTTAGAATTATTTTCTTAAAAGTATTTAAAATGTAAAAATATATTTTGGATTAATTTTAAAATTTAATTTTCTTATTGTGATTTAAAATAATCAAATTATTTTTTAATGTACTTTATAATTAAATTTAGTATAAAAATATTTTATATTTTAAAAGGTAGTTTTTCTAAAAAAATGTTTTTCATTGTGTTCTATTGGTTTTATTTTAAATTAAAATTTTCAATTTATGAACTTTCAATTTTCAAAAATGGATTTCATAATTGGAATCATTGGGTCCAAATTTATTAAATATATTCCTTTTCTTTTTTGTCAATATGAATAGTAACCTTAGTAATCTCTGTTACCCTGTTAAAGGGTAAATCGGGTAATTAAAGTTAATAATAAAATCATAAGGATTATAAAATGTCCCTAAAACATGCCGTAATTTTATTATATGCATTCATTTCATCCATACTCATCCAAGATTTTATTATATATACATTTATTCACTCAGTTGTGGTGATATCCTTTATAATATTTTATTTAAAGAAACGTCAAAATTTCCACAATTATTTAAAATAACAATAATATTTTTTGAATATGGATAAAAAGATATATATTTACTTAAAAATTTTCATGATCGATTAAAATCATTTTAATCATCATATTCATTTATTTTTAATTTTTATTGAATAAATAAGTACCTTAATTTCTTACATAATGATGATGTAGAAATTTCTCAATTAATAGAAAAATAAAATAAATTATATTACAAATATTAATATAAATATAATTTTAGATAGTTAATTTGATACACCAATTTTATAAATTAAAATGATTTTTAGGGATATAATATAATAATTGGTTTTAATTTTACTTCTTTTCTTAATGTTATTACAGTTAATGCAATCAATTGTTCTAAAAATAGACATTCATCATATATTATAATAAATAATATTTTATTAAATGTTGTAATGTTTTTAAAAATATTAGATTCAACAAATTGGTTAGGATATAGATTATAATATCAACCATGGTCCTATTATGGGATTTTATTCCATTTATAGTAACTATATGGACCCTTGAGGAGTAAAAACCCTTGTCATCGTGGTAAGTGTAAAAGGGGTTAATGAGGGGTTAAAACCAAATATAAATGTAAAAATATAGTAAAAACATTTATAATTTTTAATGTATGATATAATTTAAACCAATAACCATCCTATATTTGAATTAAATCAGTTTTTTTCCATTTGTAATTGATAATAAATTTATATTAATTTAATATTTTGAGATATTCTAAGAGTGCCCCTCCCCTATCTTATAAAGGGTAACCTCTTCTTATCATTACTTCACTCTTCATGAACCATTTTTTTGGACAAAACATACCCAAAAACCGTCTTATAATCCCTCCACTAATTATAGAGTTCTTTTTTATGAATAATACCAACCTTTGAAGGCTTAAGGAGTTAATCAAAGGAAACATTCCAAAGAATGGATATAGTTTTAATCTCATGTTTTAGATTTATTTATTATTCCTTCTACTTCAAATATTCTAAAAACATGCCAAAATAATAAAAAATCTGTCCTCCATATACTTATATATTAATATTTTAATATAATAACCTATATCTATTTTCAACATCCATCAAATGGGAAAGGAATTCATCATTCATGTGTACTGCGAACTACAATTATAAAAACTGATGTAATTCTTTTTCCATCATTGTCTCTTAAGACTAGTTATAATGATTTATTAATGTTATATATATATATATATATGTCATATTAATGATGTATATATATTTATATAAAGATAATATAACACATATTTTCTCACCTTTCACGCACAGTAAAATGGTAATATCGTTTGTGCATATGTTTGGACTACCACATCAACGAAGCGATGCAATTAATTTTTCACCACCACATCACATGTATGATATAGATCATTATAATTAAAGATATTATATAATATTCATGATATTATGACCATTATATAAATATAAACTAATATTCTCCTCTTTTCATAGTGATCATTGAAAAATGGAAACGTTGCTCAAACATACATACAACCTATCATTTCTATAATTCTAACATAGTTCATTTTTCATAACTATATTTAATGGTTTGTATTAAAAGTATAATTGATGTTTAAGAATTATAATTATTTTATGACTATTATTCTATAGATGATGGATTAATTACTAATTTGACCTTAGACAACATAACTACATCATTTTGGACATATAAACCAAATACTGTCAAAATTTATAATGTGAAATTAATTGATCAAGTAAATAAATATAGAAAGTTAAGAGATAAAAACATAATAATAAACTTGAAAAAAAATTCTTAACCAAGTTTTAATAAATATAATTTTATTATTCATGAAGATAAAGAATGTATGGGACGAGTCAAACTCAATTTAAGGTAATTTATTTTAAAAATATACTACAAATATTCCCTTAAAACTCACTTTGTCATTAATACCCATATTATTATTTTCAATAAATTATTTAAAGATATATTTTAATATTCATAAATTATTTGTTAACATCTTTTTTAGTTTTTTTTAACTTTTTACAAAAAGGTTTTAAAATCCTTTTGTTATTTTTCAAATGAGGTACTTTGATACTTTTCAAAAAAAAATAGGAAAAAATGATTTTAAAATTATAAAACATAAATGGATTTTCTTAAGATCGTAAATAATTTTTCATTTTAGGATTACTATTCAACTATACATGGTTATTTCCCAATGAAATATTTCCTCTATATGCGTATAGTTTTGTTAATGATTGATTTGAAATGGAAAGTTTGTTTTTATAAATAACTTTTAATGATATTTAATGGTACATATATTCATTAAGACAACAAACCTTTATTTGAAATATTCCTTATGATTAAATTAATTTTATATATAACTTTTTTGTTATGGTTCTTGTGGATTTTTTATGAGTTTGGGTGGTTGTTTTATAAACCAAGTTCAGGTTAGATTGTTATAGCTCTCCAATGCATTGTGTTAAGGTAATAATTTTACCAATTTGGTTTCTCCTAATATATTATTGTAATATATTGTGATAGTTATTCGAAATATTATTCTGATGGTTATTTTAAGTGTAACCTCGATGGTTACTCCAAGTATAACTATGATGGTTATTCCATGTATAAATATGTATGATTTCAAAATGATGTCTCAAGTTACCTAGAGGATTTATCTATGATTTATATATGTTTGTATAGAAATATTATGATTTCACAATGTATAAGAAAATAGATTCTAATTTGTAAGGTTGAAAAATATAACTTTATAAAAAAAGGTTATTATGAGTATATAATTATTTATAATAAAACTTTATGATTTTTTATTTTAATTTATGATTTATTATGAAATGTTTTTATGAAAAATTTTGGGAGGATAATGTGATATTTTAAGTAATAAAATGTTTATATTGAACCCAAATTTTATTTTGTAAAAGATTTTTTTTTAAACTATTCATGAACTGGTGGCTTCTTTCTTTATTTATATGTACCTTAATGATATTTCGTGCTCATCCCATATTTTAAAATATTTTTCATTGGGTTTAAGGATTAGTATGTACAAGGATGATGTTAAGATAAAAATTTTGAATTGTTTCATGAAAAAAAACTTGTAAAATCTTAAAATTCTTATTTTGGGGGGAAAATGTGTACTAAATAAAAGTGTGAACTATATAATATAAGGTTTTCTGTGTAAGTTGTATGACTTTAATCTCTAAAAATCCAAACCTAAAATATCTTTTAAAATATATAAAAGTTAATTCTCGTTTAAATTCTCTATAATATGTAATGTTTATAGTCATGTCCTAACATAATGTCATAGTTTATCTCTCACTAGAGGTAGTGGAATTTATTAATCAAAATTGGATTTCGAAATTTGAAGGGGAAAATTGAACTATATAATAATTGAATGAAACACTAAATTTTATCTTCATGTATATATGTTTTTTATATTGTAATGCATGGTATTTATGCTAGTATAGGGATTCCTAATTTATTTGAAGAAGACTAAAGAGAGATGAATGTTAATGCAGGAGGAATCAATTACACAGGGGAATATTTTTCAAAAACAATCTACAAAAACATGATGTTTTATAATTAATCACATAAAATGTGTGAAAAATTGCTAAATTTCTACATTGGAAATTAAAATGTTCGAGAAGCTAAATTGAAGTTTCTTTGGAAAAAATATATGTCCTAACAGTTAAACCCAATGAGTCTATAGATGCATTCTTTGACCAGGATAATAATGTCATTGAAGACATGTAGGGTATTGGTGAAATTATCTATAAATAATATAGTCATGTGTATCTTGTGAAGACATACAAATAAATTCAATTTGAATATATCTATATAGAAAGATAAAGATAAAATAGATCTGTAATTGGATATCCTAAATAGTACTCTTGTCATACACAAGATAATAAATGATTATAACGAGTCTTTGTAGAAGGTAAAGTCTAACGAGGTGTCATTTAAGGACTTGAATAATATCACTATTGAATATGGTCAAGATGAAGACACTCTGTATGAGGATATTCGATTTCATTCATAAAATCTAAAATGGGGAAAATAATGTTTAAAGGGAAAATTTATCTTACATGATTTCATTGTGGAAAGGTTGGACATCTTGTAGTAAAGTGTCCTAATTTGTTTTAATATGATGATGAGGATAATTAATAAACACCCATAAAGAGTTCATAAGCTAGTATGGAAGTAAATACAAATACAAAGTGAGTTTTATTTAGAAATAATAAACTAATTTCACAAGAAAATGAATGTTCTTAATAATATGAGGTAGAAGAGATTGAAGACAACAAGTATTAGATAGAAAATTATATGATCTGAGAATTTTTATGAGGAATAAATTGATTAATTTTTGGATTGATTCCTAGTTTTTTCTTTTTATGAATCCATAATGAGGATATGAAGGAAATGAGTGTGTCTGGGGCTTGTTCAATGAAAAGATCCTTGACCATTAGAGGAAACAACTGGGCCGCACAGTAAGTATAAATCCTTCCACCAAGTCTGCATGGTTTGATTTACCATATGGGGTGTTTCATGGAACCATAAAGGAAAGAGTATGGACTATGCATTTTTTTCTAATTTTTATCTACAAGATATATGGTATGTGTTCCCTAGGTAGAGGGGGATGCATGGTTAGACAAATCAACTTCCACAACCATGTGGTCCAGTGTCCTTGGATAGTAGTTAGTGCACAGTTTCACCAACCTTGTTTCCAATCCATGAAATTCATTAAATTTTCAGTGAAAGGATATTTTTTCCCTGTAAACATTTAATTCACCCTTACATTGTTTCTTTATCCATTGACAATAGGTCCTCACTCTACTAGAAAGATCCACCTTCTTCCTTGCTAGGATTTGGAGAAACTACCTTATACAGACAACATTTCCATCACCGATAGTTTCCTTGGATATCCATTGGTCATATGTTTAATTTTATTCCATCCTAATATCATTTATCTCTCCATCTTATCCACTATTTTGGTGTGATCTCATATTCCCTATTTTAAGGAATTTTGTCTATATTTACACTATATTCCATTCTATCTCAAATCAAAGGCCGAAAATGGATGAGGGATTGACCACTAACCTAAGGTATCTATTCTATTAATTTTTCATAAATTTACTTTTGTATTCTATTATGTGTCATTTTTTCATGTGTCGTGAATCTACTATGATTCCTCCAAAATGTTTAATAAATTAAATTAAATGATAGCTCTTGTTTTAAATTATTCAAGAAGACCATGAATTAACATTATAAGGTGACCACCCTAGTGTGAACCACCCTTAAAGTTGTTCCTTTATTAAGAAACTAAATTCATCAATCCATGAATTTTTTTAAACTACCTTTGAGGAGTGTGAGGTGTCATCAGAATGTTTAGGATGTTTTTCTTGAATAGTATGAGTTCATGTTAGCTAAAATACATACCCTTAAATTAATACGGGGGTGATAGGAGGGTCCTTAAATATGTTCACCTTATAGGGTTTTACGATTATTTATAATGGGAACTTGTAAATGAAATTAATTATTTTGGGAAAATACTTGGTTTTATTTAGTGGAATACCATTGATGGGATCATTGGGAGGATGACTTACCAGACTATGAGAAATATTGTTTCCCTAGGGAAGTTGCCTTGGACCAGAACTGTGGGATATGTGGCTATATAATTCCATGAGTGATACATATTCCCCTATGTGGTATACCAAGGATGGGTTCTGAGGGTCATGCTTTATACTGTGAAAATTTTGATACTTGGGATTCCTTATATGGATCTCCTTGGATAAACCCTTACAATATTGGGATTTTATAATTCTCTTAGAGTGATATTTGGGTTCCTCATTATATATTTTCTTGGATGGGATCAAGATTCCATTATTAAATTATAAGGGTGTCTTTTGTATCAAAGGGTGAGAATATATAACTAGTATACCTAAGGATATGTCCTCATTCCAAATAACTTGGTTGGGTTCAGTCCATTCTTGATGCATTATTTTTTATAGCTCGTTTATACACCTGTATTATATCTATATTGGTAAAGGTTTTTTTAGTGATATATGGATTTAGTTGAAGCAGGTAGTATCAGTTGGGGGTTCTTGGAAGAACACGGTCCGATGTGGTTTATTTATTTATTTTTATTATTACATTCTATTTACTTACACACTTTTCATTTAATATGATCATACTGGATTATTCTAAACATCATAGGTGGTGTCTTACTGAGTACATCTCATATCCATCATAGTCTTCCTATGGTACCTAAATATACTTTATGAATATGGATATAGATATAGCGAGGTTTCCAGCTTTGTATGCTTTATTTTTAGTAGTAGGATGGAGTATGGGAGAAGAGGACTGAGTACTCATGATACTAGTTGATGTAGTTGTTGGAATGTTTTATTTTTTTAGCATGTAATTAATAACTATAACTATGTATACCTTATACTCTCTTTTTTATATAATCATGAAATGATCATCATTTTTATCAGATATTGATTTATTTTTCACCTGTTTATTTATTTGGATGGTTTATTATTCCACCACTGATTTTTATTTATTTTTTTACTTACCATTTGTTATTTAACATTGTGGATTAATGTGATAATGAGGGTATATTATCCCAAAAATACCATTATAGACCCTGAAAACTAGTTTTAAGCCTCTGGAATAATGGGAGGTTTTCTTGAGGTTATGTGTCCAATTGTCCTGAGGCACTACTATGTATATTCTTGGATAGGACCCTAAAAATCAGTATCATAGGGGGTGATTTTAATCTGGTCTTACTATTTGATTATTAAACAGAAGACTAGGAATGTGAGGAGATTTTTTAATGAGACTATTTCTTGGATTATTAAACACACATATTGTGGAAACCCAAATAAACATAGATGGGATATTACTATTTTGATTTTTACCTATTACAATTGTACTTAATTCACCATTGGCTTATGTACATGTATTGTGATGTTATTATTGTTGATATTATTATTATAAACTTATTCATTCTTTGTCTTGGTATATAAGGAAGGTATTATCTCATGCATAATACTAGGCACTTAAGGATTCACATTTCATGTATTATGCCATGACATATTTATATTAATACATGCATTTCCTATATTGAATGTGATTTTTGTGAATGCCTTGATAACTATATGCGTAAATATGATAACATTTCATTACAGGAAAACATAATTGGATTAATTTAAGTGTATAAAACAATATAAATATTGTTTTTCTAAATATATTGATGATGACACATTAATTAACAAATTATGCAATGTTTGAGCCATGAACCACTAGTTCTATGGGATGAAACATTGGTTGATTTGATTACATGAATACCAATTTTGATTTATGAAGTATGTAATTCCATAAATTGGGAATGGATATTCATTTAATCAAATAATTTTTCAGGACATATTATATCCTAATATTATATGTAAGGGTAAGTTCGTTGTTACATAGAACATCATTTTAAATATTTAATGAGTATGGCCCTTTATAAATTGAAAATTGTGATGCATTTAACTGCGTTGTTATATACATATGTATAAAAATAAGTAATAAATTAATTTCATTAAAATTTTAAAAGAAATGGTTACTATTAAATGGGGATTCCAATTTCAAGTAAAATGTGTTTTCTTCTATACCTTTTAATTGACACTCTATATACAAGAACCTCTATTGTGTGATGTGAGACCTTGACCCTAACCCAACCTTAGTTGTGGGAAGTATGATATGTATATTATGATATTTTTTAACTTCTATTATCACCTAGACCTATCTTTAGGAGTAGGAAAAGAGGTGAAACTCATTTATAGGAAAGATGAGTACCTTTCATTTCCTATTATCATTGATCTTATCTATTGATAAATTTTATCTGAAACATATGTTGGGTAATTATAGAGGTATTCTTCAAAGACATACTCAAATCATTCTCTAGGTGGGTGGAAATGAACATACTCTAGAGGTTTTTTCCATGATCCACCAGATAACCTCTTATAGTTCAACTATAAGAACCTATTATTGATCCTCCACTGGGCGTCAATGCTTATTTTTGAGATATCTTATTTCATTTTAAGCTGTCAACATAGGGAACTATATGACATGAACCTATAATGGAATATTTCACATGATAATTCTTGCAGTAACATCTTCCAACCTTTTTAGGGGATGGATCTACTCAGGTTTTTGAGCTGATATTGAAGGCTATGATATTGATCTTACAGAATATAGATACACCTCTTGAGCGAAGGGTGAACCTTTTCACTTATATTCTCCATAAATCCTTCAATCATTGGTAGGATATCATTTCTTAGGATAATCATCATCATGGGATGGTATGGGTGGAAAATGATAGAGTTTTTATACACCAACAATATTATTCAATGTCTATAATAGTGTATTCATCATGTTTCACTGAGATTTAGCATTTTTCACTAACACTGACTAGTGAAGAGTTGACGATTGTGAAATGGTTTGAGGATGGTCTTTCTATTCCATCTAATCGCAGATGAATGTATTTCAACAAACCATCATCTTAGAGATAGTAAACTAGGCATTTATCAATAAGTGATACCTGAGGGATGTTGGTAGTTTGAGACATGATAGTTCAACATAAAGATTAAGAGATGGTTCAACTTGCAGCAGGAAACATAGTTTTGAGTTTGAACAAGGGGTAGTTTCCTGCCAGATGGCCTACACTGACAGATATATGGTTTTTCATTAGTTTGGTAGGACAATCCATAAGAAATCCCAGTATATGAGTAACCTAATTGTGTGTCATGATTCTAGAAGGATGGGTCTCCTTCAGGGTTTCTTCCAAAATTTCCATCTAGTACCAAGTGATAAGGGATATATACTAATTATAAATTTAGGTACAGTATCTAATGCTCCATGTCGTTTAGGGATATGGTATACTACTTGATGATTGAGCTGAGGATGTGGACATGGCCGAGGCAGTCAGAATTCAAAGGTACAACACCAACATAGAGGGCCTGATAAGGGTAGTCAGGTTTCATATCAAGGTCGTGAATCAGTCTATATCTATGTAGTACATTCTACCCAAAAAGAGCATAGTCTAGAGTCCTTCTACTATTTGATGTACTATTCTAATATCCTCTAATTAATTTCATACTTATTTGATACAAGTCATTCTCACCCTTTTATATCTATAGAAATAATGAAAATTTTGTGTATGTAAATAGAGTAATTCTATGGCATGATGATTCTTGAAACACCATTTGGGGAATAGTCATGGATTATACGCCAATGTAGGTATTTCACTATTAATTTGGGAATATATCTCTTCTTGGGGAAGTTCATTGTCCTTGAGATGAAATTTTTCTATGTCATACTCAGAATGTACTGGATCATACCTTATCATGATCATGTTAATTTCTATTACTAGAGGGTGTCCTTTACATCACCAAATATTAGTACCTATGTACATAAGGGTGAATGGGATTTCCAAGAGAGTCAAGAAGGGCCTGATCATCTTAGGAAAGGAATATTGACTTTTTAGATTCCTAGACTTTCCTTGAGTGATCAAGTAATTTAGAATATAGAATCCCCTCTTGTGGTGGATTGTCTTAGTTATGTCTTCCTTGATAACTTATCTAGTTTACCTCCAATGATATAGGTGAATTTAACCATTGATCTAGTGCTTGGGGTGTCACCAGTTTCCATTCCTCCGTATAGGATGACACCTACAGATCTAAAATAACTCAAGAAGTAGTTGGAATATATAGAATCAAAGAGTTATATGTGACCTAGTTCTTCTCCATGGGGTTCGACTATCCTTTTCACAAATAAGGTGGACGGTACCCATAGTTTATGCATGGTTTATCACCGGTTGAACCATCTTATAGTTAATAACATATATCTACTACCACATATAGATGGCCTCTTTTACCAACTCCAAAGAACAAAGATTTTTTATATGATCAATTTGGGGATTGGATACCATTATGTGCATGTGAGATCATCAGACATACCATGTACAATGCTTTTATGTAGATACAACTTGTATGAGTATCTGGTCAAGTCGGTCGGGCTTACAAATGTGGAATAAGTTTTCTTGGATCTAATGAATCATTTTTCTCACCCATATCTATATTCATTTGTTGTAGTATTTATATATGTAATCTTGGTGTATTCTCATACCCAACACGGTAATGCAAAACATCTTGATACCATGCTGAATACACTCATAGAGAACCATAAATATTTAAATATCACTCAATTTCAATTTTGGACTGATAAGGTTCTCTTCTTGTCTTATACCATTTCATTGTAAAGATTATCTATTTTCCCATAGAAGGTTAGTGCTATAGTTTCATGGGAACAATCCAAAAAATGTCTTTGACATAAATAGTTTCATTGGGTTAGTTTTCCATTATAATTGTTCTTTTAAGACATTATAGGTCTAGAGGCACCTATTGCATATATTACTAAAAGGGTATGAAGTTATTGTGTTATGAATCAGAAAAGGACTATCAATATCTAAAAAGAAGACTTTCTTCATCACCGATCCTGATTTTTTCATAACCTAGAAGAGGTTATATAGTGTTTTGTGATGCATCAGGAATTCGTCTTGGAGTAATTGTGATGTTGGGATATCAAGTCATTGTGTATTGATAATAGAAGTTGATGCCTATTGAGTGTAACTACTGAAGCATGATCTCAAGATATAAATAGTTTCTAATGCCTTTCATTACTAAAGAAAAAAATTTCATGGATAGTAATTTTTGGTTTATATAGACCACTCAATCCTCTACTATAACTTTACACAATTTTACAGGAATATAAAATTTTACATATGGGGAAAATACCTTCTGGAATTTGAATTTGAGCTTCCCTATATTCTTGGTAAGGGAAATGTTTTTGTTGATACACTGAGTCAGAAAACACTGGCACAAGAAATTCTAGAATCTAGTGATGAATTCATATTGGTGGATATATTTTACGATATGAATATAGAGTTTCAAGGGAGTCCTGAGAAGACATTCATTATAGCCTTAATAGTTAGATCTTCACTCTCAGATATAGTAAAGAGAATTTAGTTCTCAGACACTAGAGGTTTGGTTCTATGGGAAAGTATTTTAGGTGAGGACCAAACTATGGAATAGTCTATTCATCGAGATGATATATTTCATGCCCATGGATATATTTGGGAACCTAAAACATTGTTATAGGAGATTATGTGAGAATCCCATTCTTCTCAGTGGAAATTTCACCCAGGTATCTAAAATATGTACTGAGATATGCACTTATAATACCGGTAGACTGGGATGAAACATAAAATCATGGGTTTTATCAATAGGTGTTAAACCTATCGATAGGTGAAGTTGGAACACCAGCAGAGTACTATCTTATTAAAAACCTTATAGACTTTGAATGGAAATGGAATGACATTGTGATTTATTTTGTAATGGTTTTCATGAGGTCACCTAGAGGTATTGATGTTTTTTGGGTAGTTATCAATAGGTTGATGAAGGTTTCCCACTTCCTATTAAGGATATCGTATTAATATATTATTTTAGTTGATTATTTGTTGGTTAGATTATATGCCTTACATGGATTCTATTGTACGATCATTTCATATATGGACATTTGTTTCATGTTGAAAGTATGGAATGGTTTATATAAATATTTGTGTATATAGTTTCCTCTAAGAACATCTTTTCACCCTCAAACCAATGGCTAATTAGAACATACTATACAAGTTATGGAGGACATGCTCTAGGAATGTGTCCTTGATTTTGGGTTTTATGGGGTGAAACATATACCATTCATCAAGTTTTACTAATATAATAGATTCCAATAAAAACTTTGATGGATCTATATGAGGCCTTATATGGTAGTCCATTTCATTCACCTCTATGCTAGCTAAATGTAGGGTAGGAAGTGCTTTTAGGTCCTCATCTCATGTAGTAAACTTCTAAGTAGGATATGTTGATTAGAAAGCAGATAACTACTTCTCATTCTAGACAAAAATCATATGTTGATCATTATCAGGGACCTATGGAGTTCAGGTTTGAGGATTGTGTTTTTTTTATGTTTCCCTAAAACTGGGGCATATGAGGATATAACAGAAAGGGAAGATGTTGTCTCATTTTGTTGGTCCTTTTGAGATTCTACAATGAGTTGGTCTGGTAGATTATCGGTTGATATAACCTCATAGGTACACTACCATTTAGGACATATTCCATGTTTAATACCTTCAACATTACCTTTATGACCCATTTCTTTCTTTCGATCATGAGGATATTGAATGGTATGCTAATGATTCTTTTGATTAGTATCTTATTTGAATAATCAATTGGATTAAAAAATAAAATCTATGGAATATATATACCTTTAGTATAAGTGTTATGGTAGAATATCCATGTACTGAATGATACTTGGGATAGAGATAATGATGTACATGCCCAGTGGCTAGAGTTATTCTCAAAATACGTTTTACCACCCTTGGAAGGGAAACATGGGGATGATTTTCCTTAATGTGGTAAGACTGTAAGATCTTGTCTTTTCTATGAGTTATTGAACCTTTAATTTGGGTGTTAATTCCTATTTTTATATTTTTATGAATTCTTAATGAGGTTATAGAGGAAATTAGGGTGTGTGAAGATTTTTCAGAGCCTAGAGCCTCAAACATTAGAGAAAACAACAAGAGAACATGGTTAGTATAAATTGTTCCACCCAGTTTGTAAAATTAGGTAAATTTTATGGGGTGATGTTAGGAACCACAGATGGGATCGTACAGACTATGCACAGTTTTTATAACCATGTGTTTCAGGCCTTGTAGGGTGTGTTCCCTTGGAATATGAGGATTCATGGGTAGAGCATGGTTATAAATTTGTTTATCCCAAACCATGTGTGCCACTATCCTTAGATAGTAGCTATCATATAGATGGTGCACAGTTTGGAAAACCATGCTTCCAAACTATGTGCCTCTTTAAATTTTGGTTGAAAGGAACAAAATTTACCTCTATCCTTTTAATTAACCCCTCCTTTATTTCTTCCTCCATGTGTAGAATCTCCTCCCCCCACTTGATAGGTCCACATTCTTCCTTTCTATTATTTGGAGAAACTCCCTCGTCCAGACTCTATTTCATTTATTTTCAGTTACATTGGATGAAATTTTTTAAGATATAAACTTCTCTTCCTTCTATCCATCAATTATCTCTCTATATTTTATGCTATTTTATTATGATCTCATATTCCCTATTTTATTTATTTTTTATCTTTTATGATATCTTCCATCATATCTCAAATTAAAGGATGAGAATGGAAAAGGTTAATCTACCAACCAAAGTTTTGTGGTGCGGTCTTTATACCTAAAATTAGTGTTGTATTTTATTTTTCATCATTGTTCCAAAAGCTGAAATTCACTGAAGAAACCTATAATATTTTTTATAAATTAAATTTAATAATAACTCATGCTTTAAATTGTTCTAGAATACCATTAATTAACTTTATAGGGTGACCAACTTGATTCAATCCACCCTAAGGGTGTTCATTATTTATGGTTCTATGTTACTCAAGCCTTGAATTGTTTTATACTGCCTTTGATTTGCGTATGGTTTTATTGGAATGTTTTTTTTTTTTATTGAATGGTTTATGTTCATGTTAGAAAAAAACCATACTGTTAACTTAAGTCGATGGTGATAGGAGGGTCCCAACTTAAGGACTCATTAGGTGGGAACATTGTGATTTATAATGGGAACATAGAAATTAATTCCATTATTCTAGGAGAGATTCTTAGTTTCTTTTAGTGGAATAATTTGCACGGGCTCACCAGGAAGATGACATACCTACTTATGAGTGATATTGGTTCCTTAGGGGAGTTATCATAGATGATATCAGGGAGATATGGTTATACCATGCCATGATAGATACTTGGTCCCCTATATGTTATACTTGGGAATCCCTTAGAGGTTCATACATTACACTATATTGAGATTGATAATTGGGATTCTATTTATAGATCAGCTTGGATGGACACCTACAGTGATGGATATTTATAGATATCCTATAGAGATACTTGGTGTCACGAACCAGATCTGGTCGCCATCAAACCGGCACCAAACCCATCCCCTGAAAAGGCCCGAAGGGCGTTCCCGATCCCCACGGGCTGGCACAAGTGCCCGGGTATCATATCATGATAATTGGCAACGATTTACCCGATTTTATAAACATTAAACAACAAACAAACTCAATAGAGAAAATCTGGATTTTTTTAACTAAAATCATCTTTTACAAAATTTAAAAACTGAAATACATAAGTTAAAACTATGTTTAAATAACATTACATAGGTACAAACCCAAATAAGGACTGCCCAAGAACCTCCACATGGAAAGAGGAACTGCCCTCAAGCCATCTCCACGACACTACATCCCAGTGGATAGCTAAAAACATGAACCAATGGCATAAAACCTGTACCCAAACCTGTGACATAAAATAAGCAAGTCTACTTACACCCAAAGGTGTAAGTAGGGTGTGATCAAAATCCCAGTAGTCTACCACCTCTAAGAGATTCCATGTGATAAACATTTCATGACAAAAAGCATTGTAATTTTTGTAAATAAGAAATGCTAGTTACAATTTTCTAAAGAATGCAATAATAAATGAAAACAGTTTTCATGTGGGATAATTTTAAAGGACCAATAATTTTAAAATAAATAACAAAGCTATTGAATTTTCCGGCAAACAATGCCATATTCCGACGGTAAGTACAAAGGATCTAATGAGCACACGTAATAGAAAATAACCCCTAGGTACTAGCTATATGTGGGTCCCAGGTACCTCGTATCTCGGTGAGAGTAACCACAAATAATATTTGTTCTCATGCACGAGCCACTAGTATGGATCATGCCCATAACATAGTGGTCCCCAATCACCATCATAATAGTTTAGTTAGAGTTGTAAGCGTCAATCTTACTAAGTGAAACTGAGGCCAAACCCCACGGATTCACTAGCATACTAGTACACGTCCACCCACCTAGATACCCAGGTTTTTCCTTTGTGCTCAAACAAGTTCAACAATCCATGATGTACAATTTTCACATTCAAATATCACTTCCACATAACACATTAACCAAAAAGCCCCATGTACATCACACAAGTCAAAAATTTCACTTTTCATTCAAATGCATTTTGAAATCAAACTCACACCAAAATTTCCTACAACACTTTTCACATTCTTTAACACTTCCACAAATCCTTTAAATTATTTTATGAAACCATTACAAGATATTAAACTCACATAACAGCCCACACACATGTCACATAATACCCTTCTAAACTCCACAATTCATTTTATCAATAAACTCACATGAAACATCCCACACCCGTGTTTCACACACAAAACACAATTTAGTCAAACATTTCGGCAATTTATAAAACATTCTAAAAATGTTTGACATCTCAAATCACCACTTTACCATTAAAAACCCCACATTAGGTGAACACACTCACCCAAACAGTACATATACACCCTTTCCAAACTTTGTTTAACCAAATAAAACATTGGAAATTTTTATAAAACAAACCCAAGAGGTATAACCATTGTTTGCACACTAAACCCATTTCAAACCCCTCATTCAAAACCAAAATCATACCAATAACAATCCAAAACAGAATTTTCAGCCCTAAAACAATTATTAAAGCACCCCCAAGTGTTATAAAAATACATCAAATAATACCACAAAGATACACATGAATAACACGGGTTTTCATAAATCACCTTCAAGAAGTACAACACAGTTTTACACCTTCAACTCAATCAAAAATCTCTTTTCAAGGCCCACGTGATAATAAGGAATTACCAAACCATAATTTTCAGCCCCTTTCAAGACTAATAAATCACTTTCATATGTTTTAAACTAAACTCAAACATTACCCCAAGAGTCACACATGAAAAGTACCCAATTTCAAGCTAAAATACAACTAAAAATTAAATGTTTAACCAAATTCATCAAAAACAATTTTCACACCACACAAAACCGATTATAAACATACTAGATTAATTAAAAAAGAAATCTAACTAATCATAAAATGTTTACACATGGAATCACCTACCTTTTCAGTTGAAACCCTCAAAACATGGTGCGAAACCTTAAGCGCACCACCGCCGCACCACAAGGAATATAAATCCAGACCTAGACCACCAAAAATTGACCCAAAAGATACCAAATCAGAACTTAGGATTGAACCCTCACTTCTGTACATTTTAGATAATAATGAAAGAGAGAGGAAACCCTAAGGAGAATGAAAAATTGAAGAGAGAAACACTTACTCAAAACAATCATGAATAAAACGACCCAAAATGCACCAGAATCTGAATCTGAAAACATCCAACCATTCAAGGGATGTTCGAATAAGGATTATGAGACCATGTAGGAATTTTAATGGGGAAAAAGAGTGAGAATTGAATCATTTATGAAGGAAACAAATTACCTTTATTAATCTTCCCAAAATGTGAGTGCTTCAGAAGTTTTGACCTAAACCGTGATACAAATGAGTTGCAAAGAGGGTGGGAGGATATGGGACGCGCGTCTGGGTTCAAGGGGCATGTTTGGGGCTTCGAATCACTGAAAAATCCTTAATATTTGATAAGTTATTAATTAAACAAAATTTATTTTAAAATCTGGAATTGGGCTCACGGTTTGGCTCAATTCATGAAAACTCACCCATTCCACCATAAAAGCTTGACAAACCCTAAAAACAAAGCATAAATGAAAATTAAATGAAATTTAACTTTAAAATAAGTCATTTATGTGACAATTCTCCCCACCATGAAAACTTTCTGTCCCCGGAAAGCGACCACAAGGCCAGATACCAAAACCACGCCCAATCGATAAACCAAGATGTAATTCTTTGACAATCTTTGCTCACAAGGGCCAAAACACCTCCAGTGATCAATTAAAGAATGATTAATCTCACAACCCAAACTTACACCACTTTACTGAAATGATCAATCACATTCATACATTATCCCAAAGTGATACTCCTCGAACGCTATCTGAACAAGACTCAAGCAATTCACCCAAACGAACAACAACTTCAAACAAGGTTACACTTACCTAACATTAACTAAACCATTGGGAGATATCCAATACAAAAATTTACTCACGAAAGATATTGGTATCTAGATAGTTCCGAATGAGACTACCTACCACAAAGCCAATACCATGGATAAATCTGATATATTGGTATGGGGGGACACAAATAGGCACCCCACCATAAGCAGCAGCCTATTCTATTTTTTGAGATAAAATGAAGACACTAACAGGGGGAGGCTTGAACGAACTCCCTAGTACAAAGGGTATAATTCCATTCACAGTTTACGAAGGAACGTACATGAGAATAATTGTGGGTCTCCCCACCATAAGAACCAACCATCTTAACTGACCAGCATGTGCCGACACAGAAAGACCCAGTTTTTTTTAAAGATTTGTGAAGGGCGCAGGTTCAGTCCGCATGGTTTGGGAACCGTGCAATAACTATGCATATCATTCTTTTCACATGGCATCCTAGAACACTGTCACTACTAATCGTGCACAAAATGTGTGCTCAAACTGTTTAGCCAAATTTCCAACCATTATCTAATGACTCAATGGAAACCAACGAGGGAGGGAATGACATTAGGCGATGACATGGGTATAGGACCCTCCACCTATTTCCACCGAACGAGAAAAATAGAAGGAATATGATGACACCATAGGTTTAAACACTTCCTATATTTCACACCGATGATATGAAATTGTAAAAGGGTTTAAATGACCCAGGGATTTCCCCTAACTACGAGCCAGCTTCTCTCTGAGACCTATGGCTGGAGCTCAAATGATCAAAGCATCTTCGGCCTCGCAGTTAGTCCTTGGAAACCCCTTTAACGAGAATTATTCTTTCAGTGCTACCAAAATCTACACTGCAATCCCTGATAAAACTTGCAAGACATAACACATTCCAAACTCACTTTACACTAACCCAATATTTCAATGAAACAAGGGCTTAGAAGATGAACACAAATCACACCTTGTTTCTTCGGGTAATAAACAACAGAAGTAAATAACACATATACTCACCTTCCTAAAAAAATGGATCATTTTGAAGTTCTTACAAGGGATACATTCTCCTAACATAATAGAGACTCTAAAAGTATTTCATGAATTTCACCTTTAGGGTCAATCAAGCACATGACATCACAAGGAGTCACCAAACATGGACATTGCGACTAATATAAGAAATTAATGGAAAGGGACCTTATACTACATCTCCAAACAGCACACAATTCTAGAAAGTGTCCACAATATCCTCTTGTAAACAGATTTCCCACACTGGTAGTTTATTGTGTACTCCTTATTTGAAGAGACTAAAATGGACCGAGAGGACCTCTTAGACACCATCCAGGTACTCATCCATGCTAGCAACCCCAGACCACTTCCACCTTAGAAAAATCTAAAAACTTAAGAAGCTATGGTCTCTTGAGACCTTCCATGATCACTCTCCCACAATAAGAGGATACAAAAAAAAGGAAATGAAAGGGTGTAGACTAAATCTATAAAGCTCATGAAAAATATTCCTTATATTGATCAACTGGAGGGTCTTCAAACGGCGAAACAATCCGGGTTTTACTTCATTTGTGCACTAACCCTTAATGGGGTGTACCTTATACAACGATTGAACCCAAGGACCCAACCAAGATGGTTCATTGGTCAAGATATACCACAAACCAGATCCAAACACATGAAGGGAACCATCATAAAGGCTCCCCAAAACATTTTTCAAAAAAGACCACTAACTATCCCTATAACACAACTTACTGACCAAACCCAAACCCAAAACACAGTTCAAACAGGAGGGGTTCTTAGACTCAAAACATCCCACAACATCAAAATTTTCCAAAAAAACATAATATAAACCATTCCAGACAATTCATCAAGTCTTCATGTTTCTCTTTAAAAACATTTCCTTAAAAACAAATGGTTCAGCGGTTAGCGCATCCACCAATGGTACCCCATGGGCCTTACACATGCATGTTTCTGTGCCACACCGGGCACCCTCCTCATATCCATCTCGACATTCATCCAGTCATTTCATCAACCATCCATCTTCCCATATAACCCCATGCATGTGGTTGCTCACGAAAATACCAAAGGTTAAAACAAAAATTCATTCCACTTTTCAAAACCAAAACGGTCAACCAACACATCCGTTTTTATCAAAACCACTAACCACGAGATCAAAATCCCAACTCACATCTTACAAAAAGTTTCAGAAAGTCATAACCATTTATAAAATAACTCACTTTCAAGATATTCACATTAATTTCAAAACACCTCATCCCATTAAAACACACTCTGGTTGTTTAGAAAACTCTATTGGAAAAAAATTTCAAAACCAACTTCAATATAGTTCCTGCTTTCAAAGAGGTGTAAGCACACCATTTTATATTTCAAAAAAAATCCGAAAATTCAGTTCCACCATTTAATAAACCAAACCATTCCCTATTTATTTGAAAATCATTTCATAAAAACTTTAGGCTTCTTAAAACCAAGTCACCTTAAAACCAAAGTGCTAAGATTTCAAAACTAAAGCACAAAACAATGCGAGAGGAAACTAGTTTCAGTGGGTGATTTGGAAATATCATTGGTGGCCATATTCCAATAACTTAACTGTCACAGAGAGTGTTATAGGGAATATCCCTAGCTTTACATGGCTTGCCAGGCCCTGCGAGCTCACTGAGACCATTATCCCAACTCTCTTTTCATTTCCCTTAATCATCATCAAACTAAGAAAACCAAAGGAATCTTAAAGGTCACGACTTCTCCTAGAGACTTTAATCCTGTCATGAGGTGTGGTGGTCAGCCATACTACTCATAACAAAAATTCCAAGTCCCAGAAATCCTAACTCTAGACTATCTCGACCGTTCCCCAAATAACATGACCCAAAGAGAGAAAACCTCCTTTGATACCATTTTGTCACGAACCAGATCTGGTCGCCATCAAACTAGCACCAAACCCGGCCCCTGACAAGGCCCGAAGGGCGTTCCCGATCCCCACAGGCTTGAACAAGTACCCGGGTATCATATCATGATAATTGGGAACGATTTACCCGATTTTATAAACATTAAACAACAAACAAACTCAATAGAACAAATCTGGATTTTTTTAACTAAAATCGTCTTTTACAAAATTTAAGAACTGAAATACATAAGTTAAAACTATGTTTAAAGAACATTACAGAGGTACAAAACCAAATAAGGACATCCCAAGAACCTCCACATGGAAATAGGAACCGCCCTCAAGCCATCTCCACGACACGGCATCCCAATGGACAGCTAAAAACCTGAACCAATGGCATAAAACCTGTACCCAAACCTGTGACATAAAATAAGCAAGTCTACTTACACCCAAAGGTGTAAGTAGGGAGTGATCAAAATCCCAGTAGTCTACCACCTCTAAGAGATTCCATGTGATAAACATTTCATGACAAAAAGCATTGCAAGTTTTGTAAATAAGAAATGCTAGTTTCAATTTTCTAAAGGATGCAATAATAAATGAAAATAGTTTTCATGTGGGATAATTTTAAAGGACCAAAAATTTTAAAATAAATTACAAAGCTATTGAATTTTTCATCCAACAATACCGTATACCGACGGTAAGTACAAAGGATCTAATGAGCACAAGTAATAGGAAATAACCCCTAGGCACTAGCTAGATGTGGGACCCAGGTACCTCGTATCTCGGTGAGAGTAACCACAAATAATATTCGTTATCATGCAGGATCCACTAGTAGGGATCATACCCATAACCTATTGGTCCCCAATCATCATCATAATAGTTTAGTTAGAGTTGTAAGCATCAATCTTGCTAAGTGAAACTAAGGCCAAACCCCACGGATTCACTAGCATACTAGTACACGTCCACACACCTAGATACCCTGGTTTTCCCTTTGTGCTCAAACAAGTTCAAAAATCCAAGAAGTATAGTTTTCACATGAAAATATCACTTACACATAACACATTAACCAAAAAGTCTCATGTACATCACACAAGTCAAAAATTCCACTTTTCATTCAAATGAATTTTGAAATCAAACTCACAGAAAAATTTCCTACAACACTTTTCACATTCTTTAACACTTCCACAAATCCTTTAAATGATTTTATAAAACCATTACAAGATATTCAACTCACATTACAGCCCACACACATGTGACATAATACCCTTCTCAACTCCACAATTCATTTTATCAATAAACTCACACGAAACATCCCACACCCGTGTTTCGCACACAAAACACAATTTATTCAAACATTTTGGCAATTTATAAAACATTCAAAAAATGTTTGACATCTCAAATCACCACTTTTCCATTAAAAACCCCACATTAGGTGAACACACTCACCCAAACAGTACATATACACCCTTTCCAAACTTTGTTTAACCAAATAAAACAATGGAAATTTTTATAAAACAAACACAAGAGGTATAACCATTGTTTGCACACTGAACCCATTTCAAACCCCTCATTCAAAACCAAAATCATACCAATAACAATCCAAAACAGAATTTTCAGCCCTAAAACAATTATTAAATCACCCCTAAGTGTTATAAAAATACATCAAATAATACCACAAAGATACACATGAAAAACACAGGTTTTCATAAATCACCATCAAGAAGTACAACACAGTTTTACACCTTAAACTCAACCAAAAATCTCTATTCAAGACCCACATGATAATAATAAATTACCAAACCAGAATTTTCAGCCCCTTTAAATACAAATAAATCACTTTAATATGTTATAAACTAAACCCAAACATTACCCCAAGAGTCACACATGAAAAGTACCCAATTTCAAGCTAAAATACAACTAAAAATTAAATGTTTAAACAAATTCATCAAAAATAGTTTTCAAACCACAAAAAACGGATTATAAACAGACTAGATTAATTAACCAAGCAATCTAAATCATCATAAAATGGTTACACATGGAATCACCTACCTTTTGAGTCGAAACCCTCAAAACATGGTGCGAAACCTTAAGCGCACCACCGCCGCACCACAAGGAATATAAATCCAGACCTAGACCACCAAAAATTGACCCAAAAGATACCAAATCAGACCTTAGGATCAAACCCTCACTTCTGGACATTTTTGAACATAATGAAAGAGAGAGGAAACCCTAAGGAGAATGAAAAATTGAAGAGAGAAACACTTACTCAAAACAATCATGAATAAAACGACCCAAAATTCACCAGACTCTGAATCTGAAAACATCCAACCATTCAAGGGATGTTCAAACAAGGATTATGAGACCATTTAGGAATTTGAATGGGGAAACAAAAGTGAGAATTGAAGGATTCATGAAGGAAACAAATTACCTTTATTAATCTGCCCGAAATATGAGTGCTTCAGAAGTTTCAACCTAAACCGTGATACAAATGAGCTGCAAAGAGGGTGGGAGGATATGGGACGCGCGTCTGGGTTCAAGGGCCGTGTTTGGTGCTTGGAATCACCGAAAAAGCCTTAATATTGGATATGTTATTAATTAAACAAAATTTATTTTTAAATCTGGAATTGGGCTCACGGTTTGGCCCAATTCATGAAAACTCACCCATTGCACCATAAAAGCTTGAAAAACCCCAAAAACAAAGCATAAATGAAAATTAAATGAAATTTAACATTAAAATAAGTCATTTATGTGACACTTGGGTTCATTTTTATGGATCCCCTAGGATGGGATCAAGATTCAATTATTAAATTATAATGATGTCTTTTATATAAATGGTTGAGAATATAGAAATATTAAAACTAAAGACATTTCCATCAAGAAAAATAATATGATTTGTTTAGGAAAATTCTTGAAACTTGATTTTAATGAACCATTTATACACCCATATTATATCTGAATTGGAAAATTTTTATTCAAAGATATCAATCTTATGTCAAAGTAAGTAATGTCAGTCAGGGGTCTTAGGAGGAACCCAATCTGATGTGGTTTATTTATTTATTTATTTTTTCTTTTCTTTTACCCACACACTACTCATTTTATATTCAAAAAACAAGATTTTTCTAGATACCATTTTTGATCACCTATTGATTATATCTCACACCCTATTTGGTCCACCATTGGTACCCAAACAAACTTCATGACTGTAGGTATAGAGAAAAGTAAGTGTTCAGATTATCATGTTTGATTTTTAATATTTGGATGGAGTATAGGTGAAAAGGACCAAGCCTATACTCATGATACTAGTGGAGTAATTTGTTGGAATTTTTTTTGTTTATATTGTTGTATTTTTTTTACTCGTTTATCCCATATACTTTATTTTTGTATAGAATATTGACATGAACATATTTTTGTATTAGATATTAATTTATATTCTTTCTATTTACTTATGTGGATGGTTTATTATTCCACTGGTGATTTTTATTTCCTATTTATGGTGCTTACAATTTATGATTTATTGTTGTGTATTACTCTGATAATGAGGGTATAGTCTCCTCATCATATCATCCTGTAACATTTATCCTAGTTGATGGCCTCTAGTGAACAAGGAGGCATGCTTGAGGTCATGTGGCCAACTAGCCCAAGGAACCACTATGTGGATTTCGGGAAGGTATGTTACCAAAATACTATGATATCAGTTATTATAAATTCCCAAACAATTTAATAATGAAACAATGATGGCGAAGAAGATGAATGAATATTTTATCTCCATGTTGAATTAGAAGATGCATTAGAGGAGGTAAATTCTTAGAGATCCAAAACAATGGAATCTAGTCGAGTAGTTCATCATTCCAAATTCTATATAACAAAATAGGAATAATATAATTCTTAGATAAAGGATGGAATCGAATATCTCATATTATGAATTATATAAAACTTAGAGAAATACATTGAGTTCAAGATCAAGTTTGATGAAAATACTAAGGTTATCTCTAGTCTAACTGACACTGCAAAAGAACATGTCAAGTGTATTGAATACCATGAGGATGAATTTGTTGTCCTATGAAGAAAGGTAAAATATCAAGTTAAACACTTAAATCCTAATTTGATATTAAGAATCTAGGTCATACTAGAGATAGAAAAAGTGAAATTATAGAATGTTCATCCTCAAAATAGTTAATGGAATGTTAGGATAAGAAAGATAAACATTAGAATAATGTACCTAGAATGGGGACTGATCTCAAATAGAATTTATTGATGGTTTGAGTTAGACCACAATCACTTGATATAAGGTTGAAGATTGATTTTTGTATGAATAAAAATCATAGGATTCAAAGAACCCAGGTTATAACTAGTGTTATAGTAGTAAAACATAGGGATTAACCTCACATTGGGTGTTATGTTTGTGGAAATATAGGACATCCAAAAACAATTTATTCCATATCCAAGAGGTGTCTAAGGGTGTATGGTAAATAAAGACATCCAAAAAAATCAACATTTCAGTAATTGTTTTAATGGTCACTATTTTTTGTGTGGAATATTTATACATGTTTTCTGATATTATTCATTTATAATTTAATGTAATGTATTTAAATACATCCAAAGTGGTTGTACACATCTTCTCAAAGAATCATCGAATGAATTGAGAATGAAATATCGATTTGTGGCTTAACTGGATAAAGATAGACTAAAATATTCCGAGGATTATCAATAATATCATTTAGCATCATGTATGAAGTGAAATTTGTGGATCATGAAGAAAAGAGTTGAGTAGGGTGTTGTTACAAATATTTTCATCAAATCATTATATCACACTAGATTATAGATCACTGACAGTTGATGCACCACTCATATGATGTGAAATAAGAATCTAGTAACTTGAATTAGGTATGATAAGGAAGGTGTCAGAATATTTTCCAATGATAATGTACTTGAGATTATTATCTTTGAAAAATCTATGTTTGGGGAAAACGACATGGTACATGTAGATATCTTGATTATTGAAGGTATTTGTCACAAAATTCTATGTTTCAGTCAACTATGTGACTTTGGAAATTTTATAATATTTAGCAATAATTTTTCTATAATCAAGGGAAAATATGGCATAGTTTTCTTTCAAGGAAGGTGCATGAAATGGAATATTTATATATTTAATGGAGAATAATACATGTTCATTCTATCCAAGGAGAAAATAGAACAAGTTATTGTATAAACAACTTGGTCATATGTGCCAAACATCATTGGATGATATGGTGAAATGTGATGTTTCTTGAGATCTCCCCAATTTATCACATGATCATACTCATACATGTTATTCTTCCCATTAAGGTAATCTTACACAAAATATATATAAGGAGAATGATCAGATTTCAACCTTAGTGCAAGAACTAGTTCATATTGGTTTATGTGGACCAATTTCACCAAGATAAAATAGTGGTAAGATATATTATTTCCTTTTCATTGATGATTTCATCATAATGGAAAGGGACTCAATTATCACCCACAAGTTTGAGGTGTTCTATTTCATAATGCATTATTAGAGGGAAGTTTAAAATATGCTTCTATAGAAAATTAAGAAGTTAAGAACTGATAATGGAATTGAGTTCACAAATATCCAATTTGGTGATTATCTTAATAAACATGGGAAAAGGAACTAAGTTTTAGCAGTTAGAAATCCATCAAAAATTGGAGTGGTTGAGAGAAGAAACCATATTATCCAACACATGGAAATAATTATACTTATTGATAAACACCTTTTAAACACATTTTGGAAATGATTTGAGATAAATATCAGTCTATATAACTAATAGATTCTTATTATATCTAAAGGAATAGAAGACTCCATATGATCTTTGGTATCTAAAGAAGTCAAAATTGAAGTACTTTCAAGTATTTGGAATTAAATAATTCATTCTCAATAATAATAAATGTAGAAAGTTTCAATCCCATGGATATTAAGGGGCATGTATTGGATACTCAGGAAAAATCAACGAATATAAATGCTTTAATAAGTAGTTGAGAAAATTAATATAAAGAAATGATATTGTTATGGTGTAAAATGAGAAGATTCTTCAGAAAATTCTTTAATAGACTCAAGATTATAGTTATGAAGAGTTGATTGTCTTAGGGGTGTACAATAACCTATTACAGATTCATAAGATTGTTTAGATGATGATATGGATGAATTTAGACCTGTATCTACATAGAAACCCAAGAGAAAATCCTAAATATATAGGTAGAGTATCATCAAGGATTAGAAAGCACTGGTATAGACAAAGAGAATGAAGAATCTACCACAAGAATATTTCTTAACATAGGTATATCCAAATTGTTATTAAGAACATTCAAGAGATTATAATTGTTCCTATGTGATGAATTATGATCTTGGAGAAATTAAAATCAATCAATGATGGGAGATTTTTTCAAGGCCAATGGATAATAATGTCATCAAGACCAAATGGGTTCTCCATAACAATATTAATTAATATTTAAAAATAATTTGAAAAAAAAATAATCATTGGTGTGAAAGGAATAGTTCTAAAGAGAGGTCATTGATGGTGATGAGACATTCTCACCTATTTTAAGGATGGATACAATTTGATTATTCTGGGATATTATAGTGAAAAAATTTCAATTCTTTCCAAATGGATGTTAGATCATCATTTCAAAATGTTTTTCTAGAATAAGAAGTCCATATTGAACAACTCTAAGGTTTCCTCATTCAATAATATTATAGCAATGTTTTTTCTATTAAAGATGGTTCTAGATTGGTTTATTTAAAAATTATCAGTATAGTATTAACAAATTTATTAGTATTTAAATAAGATCATTATTTAATTTAGTAGAGTTGATTATAATTATTATGTCCATAATAAGAGTAACCAAAGAATGATAGTTCGGGTATATATCGATGAAATTATATTAGTTGGATCTAATGAATTTTAATGAAAAAAAATGTAATTCAGGAAATGAAAGTTAGAAATGTCAATGACTATAGAGATAACCTTTTCCCTTAGATTACAGGTAATGCTAGGAAGACCTATCAAATTTATTGCACAATAAAAATATTCTAATAAAGTTCTAAGTTGATTAATAATGTAAAATTTAAAATAAATGAAAATTTTGGTCGCTACATGGATGAAATTATCAAGGTATGGTGAAGAAAATATTGTCAATATCACAAAATATAGATTGATCATTGGATCTATTTCATATTTAATAGTGACATGACCTAATATTATTTTTTCCACATAATATGAATCATAGAACCATATTAATCCCAAATAAATCCACTTAATATCATTGAAAAGATTAATTTAGTATATCAATGGAATGGTGGATTTTTGTTTACTATATAATAAAAATCTCAAAAAAAGTTATTGAGTTTTACATATGCAAATTGGAATGATTTAATATTAAATCAAAATTCAACATCAGGTAGTTTATTCTATCTTGGAGGATTATTTATTTATTTGATAATTAAGAAAAAATATTTAATTTCTTTAAGAACTGCATATTATTAATACCTCATGGCTACTCAAAATTACACCAAGTTATTATGGATGAATAAGGAACTTAATGATATGGGATTAGAAGTAAAGACTCCAATTATAATCTGTTGGTATAATTCACGTGAAATAAATAATAGAAAAAATATATTCCATCATTCAAGTACAAATAACATTAAAATAAAATAACATTTTTTAAAGGAGTAGGTGGATCATGTCATGGTGAAGTTCGATTATGTGCCAATTGAACTACATGATGCAAACATCCTCTTGAAGGCCTTTCCTAATAAATTATTTGACTGACATTGATTGGTTCTTGGAGTTTAGTCAAATCTAAAAACCATAATAGAGTGTATATGGGACCCCATTTACAGAAGGTATGGTGTATTTTCTCCTATGTGATGATATGTTTTTTTGACATTTTACAACCATAAAGAACTTTCGGTTGGGTTCATTGACAAAGGGGAGAAAATGTATTAATCAAGATATAGGGAGTTGTGAAATATGGTAAATTTTAAGTATGGAGATGATAAATCTGGTATTCCAATGAAGAAGAATCATGAAAAGGTGTGGCCTTTGGGTTTATGATGTGAGAAGTATACATTTTCAAGTTAAGAAGTGATATTAAAGGCTGAGCTTGTATCAAATTTTCATATCAAGAAGGTTTATAGGGGAAGGTTCAAGAACAAAGTTATTCATCGATGAACTTTCCTTGGTACTCTTGTTTATCATTCCTATATTGAATCTTGTGGTCTTAGAGTATGTGTTATTTAACTCTCTTATTATTATATAGTGTTTTAGAAAGAAAAATTATTTCACATGTTCTTAACTTGTCAGTAAGTTGATTATAGAAATTTTTAAGTGTCTATAACAAACCCAAAGGAGAGATTCTTTGATGAAAATCCCTCTCAATAGATCTTTGGGGTTGATTGTGTTTTTTGAAAAGTTTTAGAGTTTTTGAAAAGGTTTGGTTTCCAAAGGAGGTGTGAATAATTAAGGTGGATGCCTTTAATGATCAGGTAGAAAATGAATGTCCTAAAGGATCATGTACAGCATGAATGTATGAATAGATCATGTGAAGGGATGACACGATCACATGAAGTACCAACCGATCATGTGAAGGGATCACATGATCAAATATGATCAAACTAATATTATGATGAGATCATGAAAATCATTTGAATAAATAAAATTATTTTTAAGGGATATCATGAATAGAAAATGAAATGTTCTTAAAGATACCACTAGATTATAAAGGAACCTCATAAAGAGATTATGAAAAGTGAATTAAGAAAAAGTGGTTTGAAATGAAAAAGATATCTAAGGGTCACATAAAATCATGTAGCCACAAGATTTTTAATTGATCTCACAATAATATCATGTGAAAAACGGGAAGGCAATTTTGATGAACATATGATTTTCATTGGATCTTTCAATGGCATCATGTGAAGCACCCATAATTGAATTTCGATCTCATGATGGTATCATAGGACGTGCACAAAATTTTCTATAGATATTGCAATGGGATCACATGAAGTGTCAATGATGGTATTTAGATATTGTGATTATATCACGTGAATCATTGGAAGATAATGTTGATGAACACCGCATTATTTTATTTGGATCTCACAATGGGATCATCGAAAGCACGTAATTTTGATTTTTAAGGTGGTGGGATATATGGTTATCCACTATTTATAGAGTTATGGTTGTTCATTTATGCATATAAATACTTCTTGGCCCATAATTAAGAAACTATTTAAGTTTACGTGTTTTTATCTAAAAAAATTATTTCTAATGATAATAACAATGTCTTGAATCAGAATCATGTGATCCACTAAAATAGAACAAAGTATTGTGAAGCGATCTCATGAAGGGATATCTCAAATAAGTCTCACAATGGTATCTTGTGAAGGTATGTATGCACTTAGAATAGAAAATCCTATTAGTTTCACATTATGTTCATAATATGAATAGGTTCTCACTCTAAATTTCTGAGATTCACATGAATAAAAGAAGGTCTTATAGAGGATTCACATAGAGAGGTCCCAGGAAGGGATATCATGGAGGGGTATTGTGAAGAGATTTTGAATAGGGTTATCTAACTCTAGAAAGAAAATTATCTTGAAAATTTTGTTGTAAAATAATTTATAGAAAACTATAATAATGATACACACAATTTTGAATCGATTCAGAACTATTTTTTAGAAGATTATACTAGAGGAGAATTGTGAATATTTTAGTAGGAAGAGAGTAGTGAGGATAAAATTATTAATTTCTGTGAACTAATATGGGTAGTGAGTCCACTCGAGGACTTGTAAAAAAATTTATTTAGTGGATTTGTTACATCATCATATTTCCTTTTTATACTCCTTGGATATGTCCCATTGAGGACAAACTATGCAAAATTGTTTTGTCATGTGTATTCTTTAATTTCCCTTAATTTTTTTCTATAGGAAGCCGAGAGAGAAGATATTTTTTTAATGATGAAACAATATCAGAAGGGATATTTGTTTTAATATTTCCTACCCTAATTCCCCCCCCCCTCAGATATTTAATCTAGTTTGTCTTAATAATATAGATAATCGCATATTTTTTCATGGTTAGGCATAAATAAAAACTCCTTATTATGTTGGTTGGTCCCCCCAAAACATATTATTCACTATCAAACAAGTGATTAAAACCATAGAAAATAGTAGTCTAATCAAAATATAGTCCCTTTATTTTTCTCAACTTCTAGTACCAATTTAAAGATAAAATTCTATTCTTTAATAATGTTCCAATAGGGAAAGGCCTCCATCATCTTCGATGTTCCTTTTGCACCACTTAGAAATAAGATCATTCTCCATGAGAAAATTTAACTAAAGGTCATCAAATGTACTTCTTCAAGAACATCAGTTTCTGTATAGAACAGTTCTTATTGTCTTTAAACTCCTTCCATATCTAGTGAAATATCTATTCTACTTATAATTTTAGAATACGCAGGTATTAATCTATTAGAGACATCTATCATTGGATCACCTTATTCTACAACTTAATATTGAATATATTAATCTCTTGGGTGATCTTATAATGAGCACAAGAGTTATTAGTTATCATATTCCTTAATTTGATACTTTCACCACATATATATACATAAATTCATTGTGAAAAATATCCTCAAAATATCATATTCAATGTTTCAAAAATTTAATTAATCAAGCCTCATGATATTTTGAAATAGGATCATCTCATTCAAAATGGTCAACTAATTTCATATCTATCTCTCATTTAAACTCATTTTAATTCCTTTAAAATCATCATTTAAATCCCTTGAAGACTTGGTACTCTGTCTTACATTTGATGTTTAAATATATGTGGTATTAATAATTTCATATAATATATATTATTTAAAAACATCCATGATTTCCATGTCTTCATGAAATTAGCTATGATGTCACAATCATCTACATGGTTCACTTCAGCAATGTTGCAATCATTTATGTGGTTCACATTGGCTACATAGAAATTAGTTACATTGGAGAAATTAGCGACATGATTCTATCAAAAATTCTTACATAGCATATTTTTTTACATGATTTAACTATGTGGAACTTCACTTAGAAATATTATAAGTTTGGATGCCTGGGAATTTCATCTACATCAATAAATTGGCTAGGTAAATTTGGCAACATGTTCAAAAAAAATTCTTGAATTTGGGATATCAAATATTTCTATTAGATAAACCTCAAACCTCTTCATACATATTACATCCATTATCATTTACTTTCAACACTTATCAAAAAATTTAGAGATATTTATCCTTTATCCAAAAACACTTGTCTTTAATTCCTTTGATTATAATTTCACAAATCATCAAAAATTACTTTGACAAATTTTCTTGAACTTCCCCACTTGATTTCTTGAAGTTGTATCCTAAGAAACCTTTTCCATGGAACTTGGTAGTATCTCAAAAATATTGTGGCCTTATATGGATGTTTTATCAAAATGAAACCCAATTCCTTTTCCTAAAGAATACATTAAAATTTTACAAGTATAATCATTAACTATACTAAACACATATTGAATTATTAATAATAAATACAATACTAAATTGGGTATAACACCTCTTTTTGAATTATGTTTTAGTTTTATATGTTTTTATAAAGAAGTTATTTTTATTCTAAAGGTTTTCTAATATCATTTGACAAAATTGTAATCTAAATTCTCAATTTATATTCCTTAGTTTTTTCTCTTTATTATGTGAAATACTCACTATTGATCTATAACTCATCTTCTGATTAGTTAACTTCTTATTTTTATTTTTTCCAAAGAGTAGATTCAGAAGCTTCTCTAGGATATCCTCATTATTAAAACTTTATTCAATGTTTAATAGACCTTATTCAACTTATAGAAATTTTATTTTAAATTATTAGGGTGTAACTTACTTATCTCCATTTTCCTAATTGTTTTTCGGAAAATATATCATACCGATGACCTTCCTAGATTCTTCTTCATTTTAATTTTTACCATTTATTTTCATAGAGAAGTTGGTGGAGAAATGGAAAATTTTAACATAGTTAAATCATTTAAATATAATATTTCTTTTATACATACATCTTACTCATGTGAAATTCATTAACATTAGTAAGTGATTCTCAACATATTTTTCATCACCTTCATCTTCCTCAGAATAACTTCTATTATCTTTCATCTTCAAAATTTTTAATTTTCTAAAAGAACATTTTTTATATTTATTTACATTTTTTTTATTTTTTATCCTCTTATAAACTCATAATTGATGAGATTATTATGGAGTTATGAAATGGTGAAATATTCGATATCATTCTCTTTAAATTTTGAGATATTGGAATCAAACATATCAGGTAAAATCCTCATAATACTTTTCACCATAGTTGAATCCTTAAGAGTTTATCCAAACCCTCTGTTATTACTAAAAAATATGTCAACCTTAGTAAATATTTTATCAATTGTATCATATTATTAAATTATAATATATTTAATTTATTATCTACTAATATGAAATTTATCTTGCTTCACCTTTTTGTTTTCATTTTAGATACAATGAAGGTTTTTCAAATAGAATTTTTTGTTTTACACCCCTTGAATTTTTTAAGTTCATTTTCTGATAGAGGATAAGAAATATTTTCTTTCCTCTCTAATAATTTTATTTTTTATTCACAAGAGGCCACATTGAAGTCTCACCTAGCCATGTGAATCCATATTGGATAGAATCTATAACATAAATCGCCATATAAAGTGGGTAGGTTACAACTCCCCCTTTTAAAATATGAAATCATTTTCTATTGAATGTATAAATGACAATACTATTAGTAGAGTTATAAAGATCCATGAAAAACTATAAGAGAGAAAACAGAGGGATAACCTTATATAATACCAATTATTATGATAAATTTTAGAGTGATAAACACTTATAGGGCATAGAGTGAATCAATGTTTATAAATTTTCTGAAACATGACAACTATCATTCTTATTGAACCAAGTTCTCTCAATACTCATAGAAATGTAAGAATTAAAATAAACATAGAACATTTTTAACAAGTTTATCCTCTTGAATAGATGAATATATCCACATTGTGTGGTGGTTTTTATCCTGCACCTACATCACTTCTCTTATTATAAAGTTGTCACTATATAAAAGTGGTGTCCTTATACCTATTTAAAAGGTTAATTTCCACTAGTTAGAAATTTGAACCAATAGAACAGAATGATTTTTCATAAATAGTATTAACTAATGTGAGTTCGAACATTCACATAGTCTAAATAGATATTTATATTTTTCCCCTCTTTCTAACACAGTTTTCTTCTTTATTCAATGATATTATTCTTCTCCACGAATGAAGTATCAAGTCCCTTAAATAGAAATAATTAAATTTCATATCTGATATTATTTATCTTCCAATACACTTCATTATATTTCCAATCTTGAATATGGAAGGTTGTACCGGATTTTCCACACCATTATATTATCTTTTCAAGAAGGTCAACATGAACCTTCATATTAATTCTCATTCAAATATCAGTAAAATAATTTAATCAAAGCCTCTAAGAAACTAGGGATTTATTCTATATTATATAATAAAAAATATTTCAAATATTCTCCATAAATTCTATAGATTATTTAATTCTATTCCATTTTCTTATAAAATAATGTAATAAACATATATGGTGTGACATCTCTTATTATGGAACAAACTCCTCTTTATAAATCTATATCAATCAAGAACCATGGAATAATCTTCTCCTTTCAATGAAACTTCTTCATTCCATAGAATAAGATTCAACTTATTTCTCATCCCATCTTGAATCAAAAAATCCTCCATTATGATGTATATTTCCATAAACAATAGTTATTGTATCTTCTAAATCATAAGTCCAAAAATGTTTATTTTTTTCAAATTGTTCATTTATAAATAAAAATAATAATCATATTTGCAGAACAATGTGATATGAATTCCTTTTCCAAATTTTCAATCCCCAAAATAATAGTTTCCTCTCTTATATCATCGAACTTCTTACATATGAACTAAACACCGCTTTCATATCAATAATTTTTCTTCTGTATCATAGTGAATTCATGCCATTATCACATTCCAAAATTACTTATATGGTATTTAATTTTCCCTCATACGTGTTTCATAAGAGTCTGTTCCAAATTTATTCTCCCCAATATTTATACTTCTTATAAAATAAATTCACATATTAAAAATACTATGTATTTTTAATATTTTTCCTTAACTTCAGAAACAAAATATTACATATCACCCATAATGGATCATATGAATTCAAGGAAAACCATTTACCTTTATAAATTCTCTTCATCTAAGAATATCCTACACATGAAATTATTTTTCCAAATCTATAACTTCAAATAAAGTAACCTCATGTGTATCATCCATTAATTTTATGCATACATTGACCTATATTACTTATGAATTGCTTTCATATAGTCTCAATAGCTTTCAATATAGAGTCACATTATTATACTCAACTCTTCTCAAGTCATCTCCAGTCACTCAAATTCACCTCTATGAAACTCAATCTGCATTCATCATATTCATGAATCGATCTCTACCATCTTAACATATTGAAAAATAAATAAATAAATCATCCTTAAGTGCGTTCAATATAAATTCATTGGTTTCTTGTGTGCACTGATATTATTTATAACATGTTTTTTAATATTAATAAATGTCTCTATATAATAAAAAATACATGTTCAAACATAATATAAAATGTTTAATTTGATGTTTATTTAAAAAAATGTTCAATATATTGTATGAAAAAATCAAATTGAATTCAGGTGTAGTTTATTTTTTAGATATCCCTGTATTGGATCCAAAAAAATATATAATTTTAGAGTATCCAAATTGATTTCAATAAGAATAAAGTGAAACCTAAAAAATGAATATGTGATGGAAAAAATGAAAATATATTTTATATGATTATTTCCTATAGTTTTATGCATGTATTGTACATATTAAAAAGAGTATGTCATATGTTATTTTGTTTTCAGAAAAATTGATTACATAATGTGATCTTATTAACATTTCGTATTTATCTATTGATTTTTTTTCATTTATAATACACATGAATACTGATGAATCAAAACTTTTATTCATAAGGTCTTATATTATGATGGTGTGATATATAAGCCTATAGAAAATTTAATTTGTACAAAATTTTAATAAAAATAATAGATCAATTATTATATAAATAATTATGAAAATTTAGATTACGTATATATTCACAACAAAGTCTCCTAGTCATTCAGGCTTAAGAATTTCATTTCATTATTAAGACCAACCATGTCAGTAATGACCTATTTTAATATTTGTTCTTCATAATCAATACAGGTCAAATTAATATTTTAAAACATTTTATATGCATAAGCATTCAATTTTAATAGATGTGGTAGTAATATAGGTGGCCTAAAGGTATAATCATCATACAATGTATATCTATTAGTGGATCCTCAGGACTATCTTGATTCAAAACTATTTTTCCCTATCTCCTTTCCCATTTTCAAACAATGTAACTTTCTTCTAGCCTTTATCATTAACCATAAAAGGTTTTGTATATAAAATAAATTGGAAAGTGCATACCTAATTATCCACATATATATTTATAGGATTAAATTTCCTTTCTATGAAAGTTAAAATATCATGTTTGATCACTTTAACAAGAAGATCATCAAGGGGAAAAGTTATCTCAATACTCAACTCATGAGATACATGAATCCCTTCACTCACATGATCATTTAGAAGTTGTTTATTATATATAATATCACCTTGGATATTAAATATGTAACGCCCCGACCCCAGTTACCCAGAGTCGGTGCATTATTACATAACATTGGCATGATCACAAGAAAGATCAAATCTCGAAAGACCGATTGGTTTAGTAGCCTTGGAAACACTAGATATATTCATAAGTCTTACATTACATCATAAAAAAACTACTACAAAAACATATTGTCTCCATAATCCACACTATAATCCCCTCATAATATCCCTGAAGGTCATTCATAACTTACATCTTCACATCCTGGGAAACATAAAACATAGAAAAGGGGTGAGCTCAAATGCTCAGTAAGGATAACAATATAACAGAACTTTCATAAATAAGAATAAACATTTAAGTCAATGTATAACTAAAACAAAAGCCTTTTAAACTTGAACATTTAACATAGTGTGGCATAAATAAAATGAAATAATGCCATTTACTTATTCACATGGTTATTCTACTAATCGAATAATCACATGCAAAATCAATAACCACTTTCATAATGATGGAATGCATAATGCCAGACTATCATAACCACATAGCCAAGGCCTCGTGCCAAGACTACAAATAAGATTTTTTCAAGGCCTTGTGCCAAGACACTAGTTTGTCTCATGAGACCTACCGATGCATCGAGGAGCTATAGCGGGCTCCACCCGTCACATATTAAGTCCAATGCATTCCCATATGAAAAGGTTTAAACATAACATAAACATTCGTATTAAAACTAGCATACGAAATGTCAATACTTTCACTATAAGCTATTAATGGTATAAAAATAGCACAACCACAGTCAAACATATCACAAAACCTTCAATACAATATATAAGTTTTGTATCATAATAAATCAACTTCAAATAATCTTAAAATCCATCAAAGGATGTTGACATAGATGAAATCAAAATTATTTTTAAAGAAATATCTCCTTTTATTTTGAAATCATTTAAGATCCATATAAAATAAAACATTTTCTTTGAAAATATTCTTATAATCTTGTAAGGGAAGCTTTGAAGATTTTATAACGGCGGAAAATAGCCGCACATTCTTACCTTAATTCTGTCGAAAAGGTTAAAAATGACCTTGTTTTGAAAACGACAGAAAGATTCCTTTATAAACCTCTTATAAAAAGTCAAACAAGGGTATAAATGACTTTAACCCATATTCTTGTAAATAATAAATATGTTTTGAAATACATTTCTAAGAAACATGGATGTAGATGATAAAGAAATCCCAGTAGATTATTACGTATAAACAACCTCGGATAATGAAGAGATTGTGAAATAACCCTTACCTTGTACTTTTCCTTTGTTGGGGTAGGTTATCCTCCTGTATAATGGTGAAATAATTGTTATTAAATTATACAAGAATCATATACATTAATATGATATCATATATGATCTTTTAACATTGCTTTATTAATAATATCTTAGTATTATCGTCGTTTCGGGTGATAATCGATTCGTTCTTCTTAAATGTTTGGTTACGTAAGACATGTTTGTAATGGATAGATTATATCTTATTCATAATCAGAATGATATTAACATTATTTTTAACCCTAAAATGAGAATAAGACTTGAATGGATACGATGGAGAATGAATCTCATCGCGTTCGTGGAGACGGTAGTCCGTACGTACGCACGAGCGACAATATCATTCTTTTGATATTAAAATAATATATAAATGGATGGTATATCATATATACATAATCATTAACATGTTATATTTATTATTTACATGAGTTACACATCATTATTATACCCATCCAAATAATATTATATTGAATAACAATTACACCACGACGTGGAGACGGTAAGCCGTACGTACGCACGTATGGTGACATGTTATTCAAAGGGTGGATAGAATAATGAATATGGTTGTACCATATTTATAATAACATCACAGTATATATATGATTCTGGATTTATTATTTTATAATGGTAACAACAAAGGAAGAAGAAGTGGAAGAAGAACGGAACTTGAAAAGGGGTGGTGAAAACATTACCTCTTCTTCGGGTTCTTCCTTTTGATTTGATCAAAAGGGCTCCTTAGGTTGGCTTTCTGATCAAACTAAGGCCTCTAGGTTGTAGTTAGGGATGTTGGGAGAGTATTTGGACAGATTTTGGCCGAACCAAAAGGCTTTGAAGGTGTGAAGAAATGAGAAGGAGGAGTGCCCTTTTATAAGAGGGGTGAGGGGCACCTTTGGAAAAGCTAGAGATATTAGTTTATAATAAATTCATAATCGGTTTCCAATGGCTCCAAAGTTGACTATTAAAAGTTTAAGGTGGGTATGGGTCTATAACAACTCAACCAATAGAATTTAGACAGGTTTGGGTACTTATATTAACCTTATCTTTAAGTATTAACTCTAAGTTAATTAGTTTCACTTTTACAATGTCTCTTTGTATTTTTATATAATATTGTTAATAAACTTACTATATACATCCAGGAGACCACCAAGTGGTCCATTAATGACGAACCTATCATGATATAAGTCTCTTGGCCGAACCTTAGATTTTTAGGAATTTAATATCAATTAATAATATAATATTTGTTTTAAAAACACTTTTATGTCAATTTTGACACTATTCAATAGTTGATTCTTGTGAAACTCATAACAGATTGATTACTTCGAAAAAAGTAAATTCAATCAATCCTAATATATCATATTATCCTATAAAATTAGTTTAATTCATTAAAAGTTTCATATTATATTTATTTGGGTATTTATAATATCAATTATTTTAATTTTTCACTATTATAGTAATTACTGCATCATCATTGTGTCATAAATAAAATATATTATTTAATGTCTAAAAATTATAAATAAAAAATAATTATGTAGGAAATCTTTTTATCTTTCTAATTAATATTTATAATCTAAAATCCAATATATATAACCCTATGTAACAATTGGTTTTCTAAAAGATATATGCTTGTGTCATTTTTGTATTCATTTTAACTTAATTAAAATAAAGTGTCATTATCACTTACAAGTGGATCCATGGGGTCCCAAAATAGACCCAAAGATGCCCATGGTCGACCATGTATCAACCAATAGGGTTAAGACACGTTTTAGGGTAATTTAGTATTATTATAATATTATTATTTTTTAACCCTTATTTACCGGATTTACCCTTAACCATGGTAAATAAAATATTTACCGCAGTAATTATTCAAAATGTCTAAAAATAAAAGTTACCTATTTACACAATTTGAACATCCTGATTCAAAATATGGAATCCATTTTCCTAAATTCAAAACACAGAAGTGGCAGAAATTAATTTAAAATTAATTCCCGCTGTCAAAACAAAAAGCGTGTTTTTAAGAGATAATAACTATCAAAAGATTGACACTTGTTTATGTTTGGTTTAATTGTAAAATTATGTCCAATGACCAACATTATATTAAATGGTAAAAATATATTCTAAATATACTTTAAAACCACTCAAATTCATAATTTATCAATAATAATTATTTTGATTAAAAAAGTTTTTTTTAATTAAAATTTAGTAATTTTTACTATTCATCAAAATATGAAAGTTATCCGAAAAGTACCAAAATTTTACCCTAGGCTAATTTCAATATTCTGAATCCAAAAATGAAGTCCATTTTGAAATATAAAATATATATGATTTCAAAAAGTAGGTATTACTATTCACAACGGCTAGTTTAATTAGTTGTGGTGTGTGTTAGAACTCGAGGTTGCGTACAACACACGCTATCGCATTATTCGAAGGGAAATGTACCGTGGAAGCTTGGGGTGTTACATTCTCCCCTCCAAATAATTGCGTCCTCAAAATTTATAGGGTATTACTGCATAAAAAGACTCGTCTGGTTCTTCATCATAAGTTCCTCGGGTTCCCACGTTGCATCTTCCATCTTATGGTTTCTCCACAGAACTTTTACCAGACGCGTCGTCCGGTTTCTCACCACTTGTTCTCTCGTATCAAGAATCTTGACGGGCTCTTCGCAATAAGACAGATCGGGTTCCAGTTCTAATTCCTCATAGGTGAGTACATGCGTTGGGTCAGGCATGTATTTCCTCAACAGAGATACGTGGAACACATCGTGAACTTTGGAGAGACTTGGCGGCATTGCCAATCGGTAAGCTACAACCCCAATTCGTTCTAGAATTTTGAAAGGTCCGATGTACTTGGGACTCAATTTACCTTTCTTACCAAAACGTATAACTCCCTTCCACGGAGATACCTTCAGGAAAACATGATCACCTACTTGAAATTCCAAATCCTTCCTTCGATTATCGGCATAGCTCTTCTGCCTACTTTGAGCTGCTTTGATGTGATTTTGGATTACTTTCACCTTTTCCACCGTTTCCTCCACCAGTTCTGGGCCTACAAGTTTTCTTTCACCAACGTCATCCCAACAGGTTGGTGTACGACATCTCTTTCTGTATAACGCTTCATATGGTGCCATCTGAATACTCGAATGGAAGCTATTGTTATAGTAAAATTCTACCAGAGGTAAATATTGATCCCACATACCCTGAAAGTCAAGTGAGCAAGATCTCAACATGTCTTCTAAGGTTTTAATAGTCCGTTCTGATTGTCCATCTGTCTGAGGGTGGTATGCAGTGCTCAAATGAAGTTCTGTATCCAGGGATTTCTGAAGACTTTTCCAGAATCTTGAAGTAAAACGGGGATCACGATCAGAATCAATTTATAAGGGTACTCCATGAAGTCTCACAACTTCATTAATATATAGTCTTGCTAGACGTTCCAGGGGTAGATCTTCTCTTATAGAAAGAAACTGTGCTGACTTGGTAAGACGATCAACAATCACCCATATTGAATCATTCCTTCTAGGAGTCTTTGGTAGCCCCATGACAAAGTCCATCGTAATATTGTCCCATTTCCACTCCGGTATGGGAAGAGGTTGCATGACACCTCCAGGCTGTTTCCTTCCAGCTTTCACTTGTTGACAAACCATACATCTTGACACAAAATCAGCAATCTCCCTCTTCATGTTGTCCCACCAAAAATGTTCCTTCAAATCTCTATACATTTTGGTGCTCCCAGGGTGTATAGAGAAATTGGAACTATGAGAATCATCCAGCAATTCCCTTTTTAGATCAGGTAAATCGGGAACACAAAGTCTCTTCCCGAATATCAAAATTCCATCTTCAAACACAAAGTCTCTCAATCTCACATCATTCACAGCTTTAATCTTCTTTTGGAATTCTTCATCATCGGTCTGAGAACTCTTAATCCTTTCTAGTAAAGATGGTTTGACATACATTTGAAAAAGCATTGATGTTTCACCTTCCCTGGCTATTCCCATGTCCATCTTCACTAGATCCAGGAAAATTGGATCCCTTTCAATTCTCATATTGTTCAAAACTCCATGGTCTTTTCTACTCAAAGCATCTGCCACCTTGTTTGCCTTCCCCAGGTGGTAGTGTATCGTACAATCATAATCCTTGAGTAATTCAAGCCATCTCCTTTGCCTCATGTTGAGTTCTTTTTGTGAGAAAATATACTTCAAACTCTTGTGATCAGTATAAATCTCACATTTTTCACCATAGAGGTAGTGCCTCCATATCTTCAAAGCAAAGCTCACAGCTGCTAACTCAAGATCATGAGTAGGATAGTTTTTTTCATGAATTTTCAACTGTCGTGATGCATAGGCAATAACTCTATCATTCTGCATAAGGACACAACCAAGTCCTTTCTTCGATGCATCACTATAAATAATGAACCCATCATTCCCCGATGGTAGAGTCAATATAGGAGCATTGAATAATCTTTTCTTCAGTTCTTCAAATCATTCTTCACACTCTTTTCTCCAAAAAAATTTAACCCCTTTACGTGTGAGCTTCGTTAATGGGTTAGCCAATCGGGCAAAATTCTGGACGAAACGTCGATAATAACCTGCCAAACCAATAAAACTACGTACCTCAGTTATACTCGTAGGTGCTGGCCATTCTTGGATTGCCTTGGTCTTAGAAGGATCAACAAAGATTCCATCTTTAGAGACAATATGGCCAAGAAAAGAAATCTCTTGAAGCCAGAATTCACACTTGCTAAACTTCCCATATAATTCATGCCTCCTCAGAGTCTTCAAGATAATGCGCAAGTGATTTTCATGATCTTCGTAGGTTTTGGAGTATACCAATATATCATCAATAAATACCACCACAAATTCATCGAGATACTCCTTGAAAACTCTATTCATCAGATCCATGAATACAGATGGTGCATTAGTCAATCCAAACGGCATTACGGTAAACTCGTAATGCCCGTACTGGGTTCGAAATGCTGTCTTCGGAATGTCTTCCTTCTTCACACACAACTGATGGTATCCAGATCGAAGGTCAATCTTTGAAAAGTATTGAGCTCCATGCAGTTGGTCAAATAAATCATCAATACGAGGTAGGGGATACTTGTTCTTTATCGTTATAGCATTGATCTCCCTGTAGTCGATACATAACCTCATAGATCCATCTTTCTTTTTAACAAAAAGAACAGGGGCTCCCCATGGAGAAACACTAGGGAAAATAAATCCCTTATTACTCAATTCCTCTAGTTGTTTCTTTAGTTCGACTAATTCTACAGTGGCCATTTTATAAGGGGTCTTCGATATAGGCCTTGATCCAGGAATCAAATCAATAGAAAACTCAACTTCTCGTTCTAGAGGATGTCCAGGTAAATCTTCCGGAAATACATCTACAAATTCTTTCACAACAGGTACATCCTCTATTTGAACATTCCTTTCCTCACCGACAGTTATTTCATTCTCTTCCTCCCCAATAATTGAATTAAGTTGAGATACTGGGGGTGGATCTAAATAAGAATTAAGTGGTGACGATTCTGCTCTAAAAATAAGGTGTTCCTTATCATTATCATCAATAATCGTTACCTCTTTCTTCTTACAATAAATCTTCGCATCATAGTCTGAAAGCCAGTCCATACCGAGGATTATATCAAACTCAATCATAGGTATGACGATGAGATCAGCAGATAAAGAAAATTTACGTGCTCTAATGGGGACTGATTCACAAAACTTTGTTGCAATGATACTTCCCTTAGGAGTTTAAACTGACAACTCCCTTATTAAATCAAATTGGAAATATCTAATTTTCTTAGCAAACTGGGAAGATATGAAATAATGCGATGATCCAGAGTCAAATAATGCATTTGCTAAACTTGAGGAAACTATTAAATTACCTGCCCCACGTCTTTTGGAGCTTCTACCTCTGCAGTAGTGATAACATAAGCCTGGCCTTGATCCCTTGGCCTTTTCTGAGGTAAGTTCTCCTGACGATTAGGACATGCATTTGCATAATTTCCCATCTCCCTGCAATTGTAGCACTGAACGTTGGTAGCTTCCTTCTTCCCCTTACAATCACGAGCTTGGTGACCTTTTTCACCACACTTGTAACAGACTCCCATTCCCTTCAAGCAAGTACCAGGATGTTTCTTCCCGCATTTACCACAAGATGGATATTCAACCTTTCCCTTCTTCCCCTTATTTCCATTCCCAGATTGATCAGTAGGTCTCTTCTTCTCTTTCTTTGCTTTAAAGTCATAAGACTTAGAGAATTCCTTTTCGGTCTTGATAGCACATGAGACAATGTCTTCGTACGATGAAAAGGATTGTGAGACTAATGCTCGATGGAGAAATGGTTTTAACCCATCAAAGAAACGATCAATCTTACTTCTTGGGTTTCGAATATAATCTCCATCATACCTCGCTAACCTTGTAAAGTTAGCCTCATACTTTGTGACATTCTCATCCTCCTTTTGTCTCAGACTCAGAAATTGCCTTTCCATATCTGCTCGATGGTCGCGAGGAAAGTATTTTTCTAAAAACAGATCTTTGAACTCCCTCCATTCCATATTTGATACTTAATCATCTTCCTTTTTATTTTGAATCAATGACCACCATTTATCAGCATCTCCAGTGAGGCGGTAAACTGCCATGATAACTTTTTCCCTTTCACTGCTCCCCAAAGCCTGAAATATTTTCTCTAGGGAAAATATCCATTGCTCAGCTACTAAGGGATTTTTATTCCCATTGAACGTTGGTGGTTGTTGCCTCATGAATCGATCTAACATTGATCCTCCACGCTGCGGATCAGGGTGCTCCATACGGGTAAGGTTATTATTCATAACCTGAGTAAGTTGTCCTAGTATGGTGATTAGCTGATCGGCACCAGTTGCATCACCAGCCCCACTATAATTATCTTGAGCAGGAGGGCAATCCCTACATAGAGTGCGTGCATTGATACGGTTTCCATTTCTTCCACTAGGCGCCATTTCTAAACAATGGCATAAACTAGATGAGTTTATGAATCAAAATACATAATCCCATACTTATAAAACACTTAACATAAATTGAACTATTTATGGATATAATCCATAATCATAAAAAATGTTTTCTTTGAGGAAGTATATACTCATACACCCTTCATAATTATTTGTAAAGAAAATGAGAGTTATCCTAAGCATATCCCCCGGGAGTGTCGTAACCAAGAGTGCAGCAAGGCCCGTTGTCGTGCACCAGTTCCCGTTCGATTCTAGCTCAAAGCAGTGTTTCCGGGTTTTACCCATAGGTACATCTGTTCCAGAGCCGCCTCTACCTGCTCGTATCCAGATAGGGATGTATTGCTCGGAAAATTCACAAAATCTCAACAATACCAAAATTCTAGGAAGTTCTTCTATACTAATCCTCAAAGTTCATCTTAGGTCTACGTGCTCTAATCAGAGTTTATCTAAATCTAGTTTCCAAGGTTTGTACTAAACCTCCCTCTGATACCAACTGTAACGCCCCGACCCCAGTTACCCAGAGTCGGTGCATTATTACATAACATTGGCATGATCACAAGAAAGATCAAATCTCGAAAGACCGATTGGTTTAGTAGCCTTGGAAACACTAGATATATTCATAAGTCTTACATTTCATCATAAAAAAAACTACTACAAAAACATATTGTCTCCATAATCCACACTATAATCCCCTCATAATATCCCTGAAGGTCATTCATAACTTACATCTTCACATCCTGGGAAACATAAAACATAGAAAAGGGGTGAGCTCAAATGCCCAGTAAGGATAACAATATAACAGAACTTTCATAAATAAGAATAAACATTTAAGGGAATGTATAACTAAAACAAAATCCTTTTAAACATGAACATTTAACATAGTGTGGAATAAATAAAATGAAATAATTCCATTTACTTATTCACATGGTTATTCTACTAATCCAATAATCACATGCAAAATCAATAACCACTTTCATAATGATGGAATGCATAATGCCAGACTATCATAACCACATAGCCAAGGCCTCGTGCCAAGACTACAAATAAGATTTTGTCAAGGCCTTGTTCCAAGACACTATTTTGTCTCATGAGACCTACCGATGCATCGAGGAGCTATAGCGGCCTCCACCCGTCACATATTAAGTTCAATGCATTCCCATATGAAAAGGTTTAAACATAACATAAACATTCGTATTAAAACTAGCATACGAAATGTCAATACTTTCACCATAAGCTATGAATGGTATAAAAATAGCACATCCACAGTCAAACATATCACAAAACCTTCAATACAATATAGATGTTTTGTATCATAATAAATTAACTTCAAATAATCTTAAAATCCATCAAAGGATGTTGACATAGATGAAATCAAAATTCTTTTTAAAGAAATGTCTCCTTTTATTTTGAAATAATTTAAGATCCATATAAAATAAAACATTTTCTTTGAAAATATTCTTATAAGCTTGTAAGGGAAGCTTTGAAGATTTTATAATGGCGGAAAATAGCCGCACCTGCCGTATAAGTTAAAAAAAACATTCTTACCTTAATTCTGTCGAAAAGGTTAAAAAGGACCTTGTTTTGAAAACGACGAAAAGATTCCTTTATACACCTCTTATAAAAAGTCAAACAAGGGTATAAATGACTTTAAACCATATTCTTGTAAATAATAAATATGTTTTGAAATACATTTCTAAGAAACATGGATGTGGATGATAAAGAAATCCCAGTAGATTATTACGTATAAACAACCTCGGATAATGAAGAGATTGTGAAATAACCCTTACCTTGTACTTTTCCTTTGTTGGGGTAGGTTATCCTCCTGTATAATGGTGAAATAATTGTTATTAAATTATACAAGAATCATATACATTAGTATGATATCATATATGATCTTTTAACATTTCTTTATTAATAATATCTTAGTATTATCGTCGTTTCGGGTGATAATCGATTCGTTCTTCTTAAATGTTTGGTTAGGTAAGACATGTTTGTAATGGATAGATTATATCTTATTCATAGTCAGAATTATATTAACATTATTTTTAACCCTAAAATGAGAATAATACTTTAATGGATACGATGGAGAATGAATCTCATCGCGTTCGTGGAGACGGTAGTCCGTATGTACGCACGAGCGACAATATCATTCTTTTGATATTAAAATAATATATAAATGGATGGTATATCATATATAAAGAATCATTAACATGTTATATTTATTATTTACATGAGTTACACATCATTATTATACCCATCCAAATAATATTATATTGAATAACAATTACACCACGACGTGGAGACGGTAAGTCGTACGTACGCACGTATGGTGACATGTTATTCAAAGGGTGGATAGAATACTTAATATGGTTGTACCATATTTATAATAACATCACAGTATATATATGATACTGGATTTATTATTTTAGAATGGTAACAACAAAGGAAGAAGAAGTGGAAGAAGAAAGGAACTTGAAAAGGGGTGGTGAAAACATTACCTCTTCTTCGGGTTCTTCCTTTTGATTTGATCAAAAGGGCTCCTTAGGTTGGCTTTCTGATCAAACTAAGGCCTCTAGGTTGTAGTGAGGGATGTTGGGAGAGTATTTGGGCAGATTTTGGCCGAACCAAAAAGCTTTTAAGGTGTGAAGAAATGAGAAGGAGGAGTGCCCTTTTATAAGAGGGGTGAGGGGCACCTTTGGAAAAGCTAGAGATATTAGTTTATAATAAATTAATAATCAGTTTCCAATGGCTCAAAAGTTGACTATTAAAAGGTTAAGGTGGGGATGGGTCGAAAACAACTCAACCAATATAATTTAGATAGGTTTGGGTAGTTATATTAACCTTATCTTAAAGTATTAACTCTCAGTTAATTAGTTTCACTTTTACAATGTCTCTTTGTATTTTTATATAATATTGTTAATAAACTTACTATATACGTCCAATCGACTCCCAAGTGGTCCATTAATGATTAAAATATCATGATATAAGTCTCTTGGCCGAGCCTTAGATTTTTAGGAATTTAATATCAATTAATAATATAATATTTGTTTTAAAAACACTTTTATGTCAATTTTGACACTATTCAATAGTTGATTTTTGTGAAACTCATAACAGATTGATTACTTCGAAAAAAGTCAATTAAATCAATCCTAATATATCATATTATCCTAGAAAATTAGTTTAATTCATTAAAAGTTTCATATTATATTTATTTGGGTATTTATAATATCAATTATTTTAATTTTTCACTATTATAGTAATTACTGCATCATCATTGTGTCATAAATAAAATACATTATTTAATGTCTAAAAATTATAAATAAAATATCATTATGTAGGAAAGCTTTTTATCTTTCTAATGAATATTTATAATCTAAAATCCAACATATATAACCCTATGTAACAATTGTTTTGCTAAAAGATATATGCTTGTGTCATTTTTGTATTCATTTTAACTTAATTAAAATAAAGTGTCATTATCACTTACAAGTGGATCCATGGGGTCCCAAAATAGACCCAAAGATGCCCATGGTCGACCATTTATCAAAAAATAGGGTTAAGACACGTTTTAGGGTAATTTAGTATTATTATAATATTATTTTTTTTAACCCTTATTTACCGGATTTACCCATAACCATGGTAAATAAAATATTTACCGCAGTAATTATTCAAAATGTCTAAAAATAAAAGTTACCTATTTACACAATTTGAACATCCTGATTCAAAATATGGAATCCATTTTCCTAAATTCAAAACACATAAGTGGTATAAATTAATTTAAAATTAATTCCCGCTGTCAAAACAAAAAGCGTGTTTTTAAGAGATAATAAATATCAAAAGATTGACACTTGTTTATGTTCGGTTTAATTGTAAAATTATGTCCAATGACCAAAATTATATTAAATGGTAAAAATATATTCTAAATATACTTTAAAACCACTCAAATTCATAATTTTATCAATATTAATTATTTTGATTAAAAAAGTTGTTTTTAATTAAAATTTAGTAATTTTCACTATTCATCAAAATATGAAAGTTATCTGAAAAGTACCAAAATTTCACCCTAGGCTAATTTCAATATTCCGAATCCAAAAATGAATTCCATTTTGAAATATAAAATATATATGATTTCAAAAAGTAGGTATTACTATTCACAACGGCTAGTTTAATTAGTTGTGGTGTGTGTTAGAACTCGAGGTTGCGTACAACACACGCTATCGCATTATTCGAAGGGAAACGTACCGTGGAAGCTTGGGGTGTTACAATATATTGTATCTATCATAAAATGGCTTTGAGTGGTTGTTTTTAAAGATAAAACATAGTCTCCTTGTATATATTTATTACAAGAATGGTATTATTAGTATTTTTACTCAAATTGATCAAACAATATTATGAAGAAATTGATTACCATTAGTATGGAAGGCCTTTGAGGGGAATTGTGAGACTCAAAATTCAGGGTCTCTCTAGATACTCATTTTGACTCCTAATTTTCACAATAATTTGGATAGATTTTTTATAATTTGAATGATAATGAAGGTGGCCAATTAATAATCAATAATTTTTTTCATTAATTTTTATCATAATGGATAGACTATATGTCTCTAATAAAATTCAAGATCTCAAGGATAATCCCAAAAAATTATTGCATAAGTTATATGAACTACATTTTTTAATATAAAAATATTGTAATCCAAAACATTTTTTCATGAAACTCTTTCTTGGTCTTCCCTTTGTGAACAATTATTTATCCCACAAGTGATATGTTTTTAGGAACAACTTTTCTCTATGAATGGTTATAATTCATGAATGAATCTATTCTTCACAAACTTTTATCCCTTATGAAAACAACTCTATGACCACAAACAATTATAATTTCCTTCAACACTTATGGTAATTAAAAAAAATATTATTAATTTCATATAATAATCTATAATTATGTATCCTTGCTTAATTAAGATATTATAGGATAATTTATAGAAACTATTCTCTGTAGAACATTATTCATATAGGATTACTGTTTTACCCTATATGAAAGTAACATCACATAATTTTTTATTTAAGGAAAACAAATATCATTGACTACCATTCAAAAACATTAATCCCTTTATTAAATACCAGTTACTTCTATATTGCAAAAAAAAACTTCCTTTTTGGTATTCACATAAAACCCTCTTTTTTCTTTCACAAAATGAAGCCATTTTTCCTTAGAAAACTATTCCAATTATGTAGTGGAATTATTTTTTGTATTCTAAAAAATATCCTCTACATCAAACATTTATAATTTTTGGAATGTTCTTTTATGTAAAATATTCCTTTTCGCAATATTTTTTTATTCTATGTCACTATTAAATAAAATTTTACACTAAAATTAACCCTTTTTTCCTAAATTAGAAGAACATGAATAATATTTTCTTCCATAAGAAATTGATCTTTATACTTCATTCTAAAGTTATGTTTATGTTATTAAAATCATTAACTATCACTTGGAAATATTGATCAAAATGGTGAATTTTGAAAAAAAATATCCCTTTGACATCAAACTCTTTGTTCAACCAAGATGGGTAGTTAGAAAGTAGATTGGAAATAAACATAACATACACAACATTTTTATCAAATAATAAACTAAATCCTATATTTTTCTAATTTTTAATTTATATAAATTATTTTATTTCTATTTCATCCACTATGAAAAATAATAATTGAGTTTTGTAGAATTTGAGAGGGGTGGATCTCAAGAAAGAAGTGACTTTGACTCTTCATCAAGATTGAGAATCAAACTCAGTGATCCGATGAGATAAATCTTCTTCGATCTAATATTTTTTTCATATCTCATGGACTCATTCAACCTATAATGGGAAAGATCATTTAAACCTTTGGTATCCTAGGATCAAAAGTATCATTCACTAGATGTAAATCAAATCTTAAAAAAATCTACATTTAGATACAAAGGTATCTCATTTTTGGAAGGGCTTCAGTGATAAGATCTCTTGAATAATTCCTTACTTAAACCACCCACTCTTAAAAGGATGGACGATTGGGGATTTTCAATGGTTTAGTGACTAGAAACACTTAAATATATGTTACAAATTTAAAAAATCTCCTTGCTCGGACGAATTATTTATTCAATAGGATATAATACATCGTCTTTTGTTGATATTAAATTATAGATTTCACACATTTTGGGTTTTGGATAATATAGAATACTCCTGATTGGGAATGGATATTTTCATATCATCCACGGAAGCAAGGATGATTTGAGATCATCTTAGAGTTTGGGAAATATACCCTTAAATCCCAGTGTCTTTAGGATTTCGGATTGGGATATCAATTTAAATCTCATTTCTCAAATAAATTCCTTGGGACAGATTTGGATTAGACTCTATGGATTGAATTGGGTTTTCTGAACCCAAAGTTACTGAATGGAATTGCCTCCTACAGTGTAATTACTTTGAAATTTGACCAACACACCCTAGGTGAAGATCTGGGTCTATATGGTAGGATACGATTAATTCATACATAGACTCAAAGATTCTAGATGTCATTAGTTTAATTTTTAATTATTACAAAGATGATATCAAGGTTAAGTATAAATACAATCCCCCATTTTTTGATTTCCGTAAAATTGTTGGTCATTTGTTTTATAAATACAGGGTTGTCTAGAAATATATTAAACCACATCATGATGAAAATGACAAGAAATAAGTGTCAGAAACAAAAAATAAAAAATTATTTCCATTGAGAAAGGGGATTCCTCAATGAATATGGGTGATCCTAAGTGGGTAAATAAACAAATTCCTCCTTTGAATCCTAGATTCAGTAAATCGAGGCCACTCTTGAAGAAAAATAAGAAAATGAAAATGAAGTGGATAACTTAGAATATAATCTTTCATAAGATATTATGAATTTTTTAAAGAAGACTTCCTCTAAGAATATTCCAATTGATTGATGTAATTATGATCCTAATGTCATGGATGATGATAATGCAATAGGCAGTATGACCACAACTATAGTTGAATCCACAAACTCTCATTGTAGGGACCTTCTAAAGAATAGTGTTATGGTTCCCCAAATCTATAATTCCATACAAGTAGTCTACTATGATGATATATTAGTTATCACATCATCTAAACAAGACCCTTTAGACTTCACTAATGGTCCTATGATCACACCTACAACACAAGACCTCACTATTATTTGTGACAGTTTTACACCAATTCATTAAAGTCCCTATAACAATACACCACCTATTGATAGAAAAATAAATGACATTGACACTTCTTATGTGAAACATGTTGTTAATCTGGAAAATTAATAAATTATTGAAAGAACATAAGACACTTCCACTGTTGAATAAATTTAAAAACACTTCAATGATTATGGACAAAGCAGTAAAGACCTCCAATAAATCCTGTCACTACAAACCATTCTGACACTCCTGGGAATGACATTACAAAGGGACCACCAACTAGAAAATCTACCTAGAAAAAGAAATCTTAAGGAAAGAAAAAAGAGTGTTATACCCCCAAATATATATTTAAATGAATTTATTCTTTTATAACTGTCAAGGAGTGACAAAAACTGACCCTACCACCTTCTTACACAAAATCATTTATGTTCTTATACCCAAATTTATGGTCCTTAATGAACCTAAAAAATGTTATTCTCCTAGATTTTCTAGTCTAGAAAATAAAAGTTATAGAATTAATAGCATCAACAATGATTTTAGTAATATAGATACTTTATGGGTCTTTTCTCACAACTATATTAGTGGTTCATTTGTCTTCAATATTTATGAACATATGATAACCTGTGAAGATGAAATCCCAAATTCCCACCTATACTGATCCATTTATGCTCAGAATAAATATCAATCGTAGAGGAATATTTGACCGAATATGGATTTTATCAACCATTTAATTATAGACTATTGGATTATTCTTGGTTATTTCAATGGTATCTTATTCCCTAGAGAATGAATGAGAGCTTCTCATCACACTATGTCTTCAAGGGATTTCAAGACATGTATTTGAAAGAAAATTTCTGATTGATGTTTATCATGTTGGAGAAAAATAAACCTTATATATTATGTATAACACCATAATTGTTTCTAAAAAACTTGACCAGGATTTCACTAATGATCAATTCCTTCAGAAATGGGATACTATCTCAAGAAACACCCTCCAAAGGATTAACTCATACCATCATCAAATTTTGTTTAGCCTCATTTCTAGGAACCTTAAGATAAGGTTTTATTTCTATGTCAATAACGCATGGGCTTCACCCCTGATCATAGTAGTTTAGTGATTAATTTTTGCAATTCCAATCATTGTGGTAGTGATCCTTTTTCAAGAATCATGATGTTAAAGCTCTTTAAGTGAAATTTAATGGGTTATATAAGGAAAATTATAATAATATGGAGAATGATATTGTTTTTATCGAAGCTAGACTTAACCAAATGTAATATTAATCCACTTTTTCTGAAAATGAAGTGAATATTCAGTAAGAAATTTTGCTCAACTCTGACCTGAATTATTTACTTTTAATCAAAGAAAAACTAAAAAAAAGTTATTTTACAAGTTATATGGTTAAAGGATATAAATAAAAAACAAAATTTTATAATGCCTCTAAAATAACTAAGAAGGATTGTAGACCTCTAACCCTATAGAAATAAGGTGATAGAGTCATTAATAATTAATAATCACCTGTTGATCATATTGTCACCTAATTTTCAAATCTATTTAATGGACTTGATATTAATAATGACCTTAAATATGGAGTCATTCCAAGAATGGTCTATGATGAGGATAACAATAGAATTACTAGCATCCCTCTTTAATTTGAGATAATAGATATTGTTTTGGACATAAACCTGACAATACCCCAAGCCCTTATGGTTTTATGAAATCTTTCTTTAAATCTTTTTGGGATGTCATACAAATGTATGTTTGGATATTGGTTAAATCTTTCTTCTCTACAGGTGTATTAACTCATGGTATTAATCTAGAATTTCTTACCCTTTTCACAAAGGTTGAAAATATCATTAAGATAGCTCTTTTCATACCCATTTCTCTTATCCACACCAGTTATAAAATTATTACTAAACTTCTTCCTAAAATACTCACCACAATTTCAAGAAAAAATTATCTCTTGAAACAAATTTGATTTTTTGAAAGGAAGACCTATCAAATACTAAGTTATCATGGCCTCAAAATGTGTCAATAACCATAAGAATACAAATAGATGAGGTTGTATTACTCTCAACATGGATATCAGAAAATATTTGGACACTACGGAATGGAGTTTTATTTATAAAGTGCTTCGCAGCTTCGGCTTCAATGAAATTTTTGGAACATTGTTAAAGTTCTTTTGGAGTCTTCTCATATCTTTACGCTTATTAATATTTCTACAAAGAGGTATTTTAAATGTTATAAAGGATTTATACAAGGTGAACCTCTCTCTACCATTCTTTTCTCCATAGAATAAGATTATTTGAGCAGGCTTATCCTACATATGATTGAGAAAGGAAAACATAAACCTATACATGATTCAAGGAATATAACTGCTCTGACTCACCTCATATATGTTGATGACATGATCATTTTCTTATGTTGGTTAAAGAAATATTCAAAATATTAAGAGGTTCATATCTCACTATGAAGATGTTTTGGGGAAGTCTATCAATTGGAATAAATATTTTATCTATTTTGGGAGGAGCATTACAACTGCTAGAATATCTCAACTATTGTTGGAATTATGAATCAAAGAAGGATCCATTCCCACTCAATATCATGGTTTCCAACTATTCTAGGGAAGACCTAAGGCTAGAAACATTCTCATTATTATAGCAAAAATCAAGAAAAAATTGCCTTCCCAGAAAGGGGAATCCCTCTATATGACTAGTAGTATTTTTTTGGAAAAATACAATATTTTATCCAAACTAGTTCATTACTTTTATATATAAAAATGGATTATTTATCTTCTAAAACACCCTAATGCCTATATCAAGAAAGTTTTATTAGTGGAAACACCGTTAAAAGAAAATTGGCCAGTTTTCTTGGAACAAATGTAGCAAACACATTGATAAGGTGGACAAGGAATAAAAAACATAAAGTTATTCAATGAATCTCTATAATCCAGGTTTACCTAGAACCTTTTTAGTATTGAATCAATAACTATGAGATTTATTTAATAGAAATTCATTAAAAACCAAAACGTGGAAGTAATTCATTTATTGGATCATCAATTGTGTCATCTATCAAATACTTTTTTTCAAGTATCTTATCTCACTCTAGATGGATTTATTATAGGGAGTCCTCTATTAATTTTTTTCTTGAAAATTGGGTGGTTAAACCTCTTAATTTTTTTGTTGGACCTCATCATATCCCCCTTGAAACTAATGTCTCTATTCATGAATTCTTGGATATTCCCAATATGGATGTGATTGAAAACTACCACAACCTGCTTAGAAACTATGTTTTCCCCTAATAGGGATACTTTAATCATGGATCCTTCCTAAAATGTAATTATCGATTCCAATAATTTTTATCATTATAATTTTGAATCAGTTAATGATTTTTATTGGCTCAATTATTTTTGATAATCCATGCATTAAACCTTCATCGATAACCCTGATTTAGAGGATTTCACACAAAAGAACTTCTACTAATGAATGGTTACAATATTTTTTCCTTATCATATGTTCCAAGTGAAAGGTCAACATCCAACAGAGGTAATGTTTCAAACACATATTCTTTTCATGTACCACTTATTATTCACTCTATAAGGCACTACAAGATATATTTAAAATCCCTCTATCTAAAACCACTATCATATTTGTTATGATTCAATATTGTACAACTACAAAATGATGCCCTCAAATTAAAAACCATTTTTGGTGTATGTAGTATAATATTTGAATAATAAAGATAGTGGCTGAAATGCAACCATACATGGTCAGACATCCTTCTCTCAACTGGCTTCTCTTGCTTGTATCCTCACAATAGCAAAAGAGTCCCTCTATTTGCAGTCCATACACTATTATAATTTGGTATATTATTTCATGGTTCTTCATAAAATGGGAGGGCCTAGAAAATACAAGAAGTAGGTGGGCATATTTTAAGACCTCTAGACGGTTTCTCTTCAAGTGTGGATAAAAATTAATATTGATAGAGCTTGAAAAGTAAATTCTGTTCCTTAAGGTTGTGGTTCCATTTTTAAAGAATCCAGTGGAAAGGTACATAGATTATTTTTCATCACTTGTGATATATAATCCTCTTTAGAGGCTGAAATTATCAGTTTTAGTCATGTTGTATGTTATTCTAGCCATAAATTCTTGGATAATATTTTTCTTGAAAGTAACTCTTCCTCTTTTGGTCAATCTATACAGAATGTCATGATCCACCTTTCATGGAAACTCACTGATATATGGATGGAATGTCTCTCACTCCTCTTAAGATTCAATTAAATCATCACTCATACATATGGAAGTAAATACAGTGGTAAATGAGCTAACAGATAAAGGAATCAACAAGGTGATCACTTTAATATATGAATTATCGTCTGATTTGTGGCTTCTTCTTAAGAACCACAAAAATAAAATCCATTCTTTTTTAATAATGTAATCACTATTTTTTAATAAATTTTTCCTCACCTATTTGGATAAGACATCCCTCATGTAAAAAAAATAAATCCCCTATATTCCAGGATTCACCCAACTATGAACTATAAACTTATAACCTTCACTATAAAAAAACCTTTGTTCCAAGATTCTAACCCTTAAGTTTTTTAGTAAATAAAAATTGAAATTCACACTTAACAACTAACATTAATACTTATATATGATAATATAATAACACATTTATCACTATAATTCTACATGAGTAATGATCTATGTTGAAAACAATAGTTCAGAAGAGTATTCAATGCCTTGTGACAAACCTTATTCCAAAACTCCCCTCGTCTTCTAGATCATAAAAATATCATTCCATGTGGATCATATCTCTCCCTAACATTCAAACATTATATATCCACTTTTTAAGAAAATTAATAATTTTCCACCATTTTTGCTGACTATCAAAACCAACATATATTTCTTTGAATTTAGATAGCATCATAGTATTTCTCCATTCATGAAAATAAACCTTAATATAAAAAACTTTACAACCACAAAAACACAATGTATATCAATTGATTCAAGTGGGTATAGGGGAATATCCAAATATCCTCAATCTTAGTGTTTTGGTTGAACACTAAGTTTCAATTGGTGTTTCTCAAATGTTGGAGCGGTTAATGGTTTAGTCATGATGCCTTCCAATTTTTGATGAGTAACAACATTCTCTAATTTAATAACCATTTTCTACAATTTTATTTTGACAAAGTGATATCTGATCTCAATAATTTTGGTATGATAATTATCTATTATAGATTTCATGAGTTTAATTTCATTCTTGATAATGAAAAATATCATCATAGGTTATTTTAATTCTTCATCAATATCTCCCAATTTTCTCTTCATCCATGGAACCTGAGTGTATGATTTTGTTACTAAGATTTACTATGTTTATTCCATGTTAAGAGACATGATATACTATTTTCTAATCAACCATCCAACACATTTACTTACAATAAAGAACAAACTTCCACTTGTGGAAATTTATTCCACCACATCATTGTCCTTGTCCACATTAGAAAATGATGATAACTCATGATCCTTTCCAACATCATAGAACAATCCATAACTAATCATTTCATGTATGTACCTCATAATATGTTTCACTATTGTGAGATAATCCCCCTTTAAATTACTTTGGGAATATGTCTTCAAAATATGTTATAAAAGAAATTTCTATCTGTGTAGATATAAATATATAATATTTCAATTATTCATCCATAAATATTCGGATCTATATATTTCCAATCATACTTATTTCTAAGAATGGATACAACTGTAATTATAGTTGATAATAGTTTAGAATTATGAATTTCAAACATATACATTAGCTTTCTTTCATACTTACCTGTAGCTATACACATTGCCACTTCCTTGGGGACTTTCTTCTGAAGATATTCGATTGCACTTTGAAGATCTTTCATTGTTCCAACTTCATCACAGCTAGGACAGGCTTTCTTCATCTTCTTGGCCTGTTTCTTCTTTCTATTTTTATGAGTCTTGGCAGATATCTCCATTTGAGGCTGGTCACTCATTTCCTCAAATCTGCACTTCATAAAGACTCCCTTGGATCTTTTATAGGTAACCTCCCTCTGATACCAATTGAAGTGCCCAGATTAGTGTGAATCGCTGAGAGGGGGAGGGGGTGAATCAGTGATCCCTTAAAACTTTTTACTAATTGATTCTTTATCAATTAAACCTCTATGGCTGGTTAAAGCCTCGATCCACTCTTCTTGTATCTCTCATCCTTTCCTCGAATAATGCAGTAAATGTAAAGGCGCAGGACACAAGGATTTAAAAGGTTCGGCACCAAAGGCCTACGTCCTTGCCATGTTTGTTATACACCCCAACATGGTTTCTCCATTATAATCGGTTAGTATTACAATGGTCGATACAGAGTCCCATTGTATCTCTCCTGAGTCCCACAGGAGGGTCTTTATACTGCGTCCCACAGTGTTACCAGAGTCCCACTGGCCTGCTCCAGAATCCCACTGAAGACTTCTTCCACCCTGAGTCTCACAGGGGGCTTCTCCTGGCTCCTCGAGTCACATGAGTAGCTCTTCTTCACTTTAAGTTCTTCAAGTATCCTCAGCAGCATGGGATAAAGGCTGTTGGCCTTGCTCTGTACCTCTGCTCACTTGTGATGAATAGGTCTTCTCGTCTTGCTCAGGCTTTATCACCTTCTTCTAAGGATGACCTGGCCTCTCTCCAATTACTGAATACTCAGACAATTGATGTCTTTAACTTCAGTCTAGTCCAGTCTCAGTTCAGCTCAACTTCATGCACTGAGTTCATGGAATCTCTTGTTCCTCATGCACTGATTGCATGGCTTCTCAAAATTCTTCAAGATCTCCTGGTCTTGGACAACTCAGATTCACACCACTGATTTAAGCTTTATTCACGTGTGCACGTGCATGCATGTAAGCATGAACTCCCCTTCTTATTCTCGGTGCAATAAACCCACAAAGGGTGTAACACTTTTAGTACACACCTTCTTCTTGTCCTTCACACATTTTGTTCCTTTTGATTACACACTTAAATGTGTGTTGTACTTTGTGTGAGTGTCTTCTACTTCTTCTAAGTGTGTTCGCTCCACTTAGTGCACACACTAGGTTTGGCCTTCTTGTTTTTGTTTGCTCACACACACTTCCTTTGATCAATTAACAAACACAAGTCTTGGCCTACTTCACTTACTAAGCACACACACTTCCTTGTTCTTTTAATCTTCTTCAAAGTGTGCACTTCACTTATGCACACACTTGGTTCTCCATTTTGTACACACAAGGGCTACGGCCTCCCTCATTCACTTTGCACACAAGGCATGCAAGTCTTGGCCTTCACTTGAATTTCACACACACAAAAAAGTGTGATGGTCTTCACTCTTCAAGAATGCACACACATAAGGCCCCGGCCTTGTTAATTCTTTGTGCACTCAAAGCCTCGGGTCTTCTTCTCCACTTACCACACACACACAAATTTTGGTATACTGCCTTGCACACACCTAACCCGGGGGTGAGATATTCTTCACCCGAACTTAATCATCAAGGAGGCGCGCAAGGGCTGTTTGAGCCACGGCCTTCACTTATTCTTCAAAGCGCAAGACACACTTGGGTGCACAAGGCAGCGCGCAAGTGTCACTGTCGCTCAAGCTCAATCACAAGGGCCGCGCAAGACCTCGGCCAACCGCGGGGTGCGCAAGTGATGCGGCCTCGGGTCTTCCTGTCGCGCAAGGGGAAGGCACGCAGGGAATCCTTCTTCTTCTTTCATGCAATTGTGCGCGAAAGGAACCTCAGCCGCGCATGTAAAATGCGCAGGGCTTATTTCTTCGCGAGGCAGAGAGCACTCACGGGACTTCAGATTTTCAACAAAGGATCAGCAAGCAAACAGAGAGCCCCGGGTGCTCCTTTTATAGGCAGAGGCGGTGCCTTTGTCATCCGCGTGATCTCCCGAAGATTTCGGATCTTCAAGATTTTTTAAATCTTTATTTTTATCCTCTGTTCAACGCAGGCTCTTTTATCTTCATCCTTCTCTACGTGCATGCCTTTTAAAACGCATGCATGGATTCATTTAAAACCGGTCCATGCATAGCACGAACACCACATGGCCTCGGAATCTTCGCTTGCCTTCGGCCAAACTCCGAAATCTATCCTTTGTTGCATGCAGAGTCATTTTAATGCATGGACATGTTCGGTGTGGCCAGACGATCACGAGGGACACCTTGGTTTGCTCGGAGGTGGCCGGAACCTCAACATCCATGCTCGGGGAGCCACTAGAATATGGCGAGGATGCGGGTGGTGCCTCAGCCAAGCTCGAGGAAGGGGATGATTCAGCAGCCGTCGGATCAGGAGTTTGAAATACATCGGACGGCCGTGATCACAAGATCTCACGCGGGATCGATCGTGCGGTCGAGATCTGGCGCGCGATCGATCGGGCGGCCAGGATTCGCTCCGTGGCAAAATCCCGCGTCCCACATCGAATCGCCTTGCAGAATTTCCGCGGTTTATCAAAGTTCTGCTCCCATGAACGGCCAGTTGAATCTCCTCCCCTCTCGGTGCCGCCCCGCAACGAGTTCTTCTGCGGGCGCGCTCTGCGCCCACCCCTGCCACTCGGGCGCGCCACTGGCGCCCACTATGCATGTCACGGGTGCTCTCCTCGTGCTCACACTGCGCGGGCTTCATCACTGCGTGGCCTCGGGGCTTATACACGGCCCCGGCCTCTCTCGGGCTGGCCCCATGGGATCCCCTTGCGCGTGGTGACCTAGTCCCACATGTGCCTTGGGTTGAACCCTTAAGGCTAGCCCTTGGTGGCTAATTTTTTGCTTGAATATACACTAAGTATACAATGTACATAAGTGTAAAATTCCAAATGCCACTTCTTCCTTATTCATTTTTCTTCTTCATTAGAATTCCTCCAATTCTTACTCAACATGTATTCATTACTTAGGAATGGAATTCCTGAAGGTTCTTCTTCTTCAACCGAACTCCTGAATCACTTAAATTCTTCAATGTGCTTCATTGATCTAATCAGAGATCAATTGGATCTTCTTCTAATTCCCATGCACTAAGTGATAGTGCATGGACTTATTCAACTCACTTCATACACTTAGAAGTAGTGGATGGTTCTCCTCATCTCCTCATGCATTGTGAAGACAATGCATGGTCTCCTAGAGCTTGTTGTGACATTGTATCCAGTTGATAAAAGTTCTTAGAACTTAAAGAACAGTTCAACAATCGTCAGATATTGTATAAGAATGTTTCAACCACAACATCCTATGTCACTTAGTGAATCTCCTAAGTGACATGCATCTTAGTACCATGGCCATTCTCCTTTCCTCACCAACACCATCACATTCTTTGTCATTCAAATATTGAAACTCCTTGACATCCATCCATTCAGTCCTTGACAACAACATACCTCATTGTCAACAAATGCAACACAGTGTACTTCAGTATTCACATATAGATTATAACCAACACCACTACTCTTAAAATTCAAAATTATTTTAGTATGAGTCTAGATGAGAATACCATGTTCTTGGTTCCTGTTTGAGATCATGAAGGGACTTCTTTAACCAACATACATTTGTTTCATCTTTTCAAAATATGTATCCCAATAGTTTTTCAATGTAAACCTATTCTTTAGGAACACCATTCATAAAATTCCTTTTAGAATTATTATTATAAATCTTAAATCCTTTTCAAATCACCATCACCAAGAAGATCCTAATTCACTCAAGTCAAACTATTGGTGTAAACTTTTCTTCAATGTCAATAAATGAAAAGAAATCATTTCCTTTTAACACTAGATGAAACGTAATTTAGACCATATTTCCATTATTTTTTAATTTGTTCTTAAATATTTGTATTCTTAGGATCACATTGTTATGGTCATGATTTACCACAATTTTCAATGTTTTATTTTTCTTGATTTGATCCAATTTCCCATTAATGGATTTAATTCATGACTCATATTTAACTTCTTCTTTAGTTTATATTTGTTTCACTAGCTGTAGTAGATAAAGATAATCTACATGCCTTATCCATCATATATATGTTGGTGCAGATCTATTTCTCATTATATTCAATAGATCAACTTTAGTTATCTTTCTTTTATTTCAATGTATGAATTTACCCTTTTATACAATAGTATCCCCACATAATTTATCCTTATAATATTTATCATTTTTATTTTATAGATTCATTATTTTTTCAAATATTTTCATTTTCATTAAAAAAATTCATCCAATTTATAGTTTCTATAATTCTTATCTTCTTTATACTTAATGAATTTAACACTATTATTTTCTAAAATTTTATTTATACTTCTATTACTGCATTTATAATCCTTACTCTTGGTTTAGTATCCAAAAAAATACATTATCAATTATATCTCCATACTTTCCGTTATTTTACTCTTTATTCCTATTATAGAATTTAATTACATAGATTTTAAATGTTTAAATGAGGGTTTTCTTCCATGAAAAATTTCATAAGGTGTACTCTTCTCCCCAGGGTTTAGCACTGTCTAGTTTGGATTATACACTGAAAATTTTAATACTTACTTCCAAAGGTGGTGAGATACACCACTCTCGATTAGAAATGATTTGGCCAAATTTTTCACCAAATAATTTTTTCTTTCGACAACACTATTTTTTTATGAGGTAGTATTAAAGATATATCACTCTTAATATAGTGTTTATAAAGTATTTTTCTTCTTCAATATATGTGTAATATATTCCATTGTTGGAATTGAATATTTTTACAGAGCATTTGGTCTCATTTTTTACTCTTCTTTGATAACTATTTAAGCACTCCATAACATATTTCATTCTCTAAATGAACATAACATAGGAAATTCTGTAATAATTATCAATAACAAGAATGAAATATTTTTCTCCATGTATATCAAGTCGATTTACTAGACCATATAAATCTATTTAAACTATTTCAATTAAATTATCTTCCTTTTTCTTATTTTTCTAATAAAAATTTTGGAGAATATTCACAGATATACATGTATCGCATGTCTTTTCATTGTATCCCTTTATAATAGTAATATCCATCGGTGCTTTTAATTTGGATAAATTCTTCATGATCTCTTAGTGAATGTAGCCTAGCCTCCATTTCCCAAAGTGTTTTCTTATTCAACTATATAAATAGATGTTTTTTATTTACTATCTAGCAATTATAGATTAACATTTTTTCTCCTTACTTACATAATAGAGATATTGGCCATGCCTTTTATCAAACACCCATTTTAAATAAATATAACCTCAAGTCAATATTCACATATTTGAATCAAACTCAAGAGGTTGTTCTATAACCCATAAATAGAGAGAACTTATTTATTATTTATATCATCACAAGATAATTGGTTATTATTACATTCATTAATATTAAAGGCTCCATAATTTCAAAACAAAACTATTTTATTAACTCTCCACTTTACATTTTTCAAGTGGTTCATATTTCACGTCATGTTAGATGAACGTCCATTTTCAATGATCGAGTTGAAACTATTATTTGTGGTTTTAAGGGATATTTCTAAAATTTTAGTCTTATCAATTTTCTTCATTTCATTCAAGGATATTCCTAATTTAGTTGAGACATAAGATTTCATCTCCTCTTTCTCTCTAAGAGAGATAGAGAAATCTTACTCATTTCTATATTTCGATTAGGAGTATCTATTTACAAATTGAATCATGTTAGGTTGTCTTGTATTTATCCATCATTGACTTAAATGATTGTAATTTTAACTTCTTCTTTTCCAACAATCAATAGATTTATCATTGAAATTAGAAAAATAAAATCCATATCCATAGAAATAGTTTCCTATATAGGATGAAGGATATTATTTCATTATTATTTTCTAATAGTCATATGTTTCCCAATTCAAATAGATCTTTATGTCTTCACCATTGAAAAAAAATTCAAGATAACCATAAAATTATCACTTCATTGGCGGAAAGATCTTTTCACCTTCATTTTTTCACATGTCACTAACTTCTAAATAGATAGAAATTATTAATAAACACTTAATGATTAAGGACTTACGTTAACACTATCATTCCATTTTATCTAATTTATCATTATTCATACTTTAGATGTATTTTTATTGAAGAAAATATCTCATACATTCTACATCACTCTATTCTAAGTTGTTACTATTCCTACTTTTGATATCTTATAATTCAGTCCATCTGTAATTTTGCTCATGTGCCTTTGATCATTCAATATTAACACATCAATTTCTGAACCTCACTTTTACCTTTCCAATAATTATTTATCAAAGAAGTTTCCAAACTGTAACTTCTTATTTTCATAACTTAATTCTATTTCATATCCATGTTTATTTATAAATGTATCCAACTGTTACTAAAGGGATTAAACCTTATTTTTTATTTTTTAAGAAATAATTAAGATAATAAATTACCACATAGTATTATTAAATATTAATCTTGGAATTCAATACTTCTCATGAGTTTTCTTGACTAGATGATTGATCTTCTAACTCCATTTATTATTAGTTAATATTAGATTAATTTTTTTTCCAAAACATAGAATAATATTTCTACATTCCATCAATGTTCTGATTTTTTTTAACATTGATCCCTTCAAGATCCCCCTCAAATTAAACCTTGAAATTAATAAATCCATGAGGTTAAATTCCATCTTACCATTCAAATAATTCAATTTAAATAGTATCTATCATAGAATATATTGTATCTATATAAATTTTGTATAAATTTCCTACAAATAATATTCATTATTATCATTTTATTTTCATACCAATATCTTCCTCTAAAATATATTTCTATATAATTTTCCATATTTTATGTCTCTTTTAAGTTGGAATCTTAATTTTATATTTTATATGTTTTATGATTTATCTCCATCATAATCATGTCTCCATGGAAACCTAGATGTATTGTTCCCAAATCTACAACATTAAAAACATATCAATTGTAGATTAATTTTAAACATACAATTTACTCTATTGAATTTATTCTATACAAAAGATAGTAATTCATCACTTAAATATTCTTACTCATCTCTAACTTTAGTGATTTAAATTCTTCTACATCACATTAAATGTTATCTCTTTATTTGAGAGATTTTATGTTAATTCTAGCTTTACTTTCATTTCATATACAACTAAACTAAATTATTTATCATCCAATAATAGTTATTCCATATTCCTCTCTTTAAGAGTTGATACCTTTACATTGTCAAGTGGTTCTAGACATCACAAGATATTATTCACAATATCAATTTATTTTATATCATTACTAAGCCCTTAAATATCTCCAACAACATCAATTGTCCGGAACTAACTAGGGTACCCTGGTTATAGAGACCCAAACATAAATATCCTGGAGTCAATGTCTACTAATATTACATTGGCATGATTAGAAAAAATCAAGCCTTGATGGACCAAGAGTTTTGTAGTCTTGGTAAACCAGATACATACATGTATCTTTTATTACAAAATAATACACTAATTAAAACATAGTTTTTTCTTCTTTATAAATAAATAACTTCTAGGATAACTCTAATTCATCTAGTAAATCTTCGTATGTCATTAATTGTCTACTTATTGGATTCCTGGGAAAAGAAACATAATAAGGGTGAACTTAAATTCTTAGTATGAGAAAAATATAGTGAAAGAAATAATGAATCAATGAGAATATTAATTATGACATGGTAAATAATTAAAAACACATGTCATATATTTAATAAACTTAAAAAGAACTTCATAAACAATATGGAAAGGTAATAACTGGAAACACATTCCATTCAAAAAACTAGATAAAGAAAAATCAATATGGAAATGTAAGAATCTAAAACACATGCCATCTAATTAACTAAAAATGAAATGTATCCATATATATGTTGATGAAAAATCTCATCAATGAGTAATAACTAAAACTAAATGATGGAAATGCTTAATTATTAGGTGCCATGTTTCTGAGGTACATGGAACCGGTACCATCAAGACCATTCAAGAGATAATTTAGAAATTGATTAAAAACGCATATAAATTAGATATCCAACTATTTTGTATCATGAGACTGTTGATCCATTAAGGGGACATACATAACTAGACTACAACAATGTCATACCATCCCTAAACATTCCTCATATTGAATAAATAAATAAATAAAATGCCTTATCAAATAACTGAATTGAATAAAGTACACTAAATTATCCATATTTCCAAAAATAATCAAATAATTGTGAAAGTAAAAACCATATGTAAAATTTTATATGGTTTAGGAAATAATAATATTCATAATGAATTATATGGATAATTAGGGGAAATTCAATGTTCAATGATCATATAAAATTAAATTTTTAAAGGGGACAAAAAGGAATCAAAGAAGTTAGTGTGAATAATACCCTTGGAAAAATAAAATATAAACCATACTGAGGAAGATTAAGGATGGTATCAATACAACATAACCCATTTGGATTAAAATTAAGGTTTTTTGTAATTGATTAATGGAAACATCATAAAAAGATATTTTAAAAACATTCTTGAGGAAAATATCATTTTGTTTTGAAAAACCTTTTCTTTGAAAATCACTTTTGAAAATATTTTCATTAAAAATTACCCTTTTGACCATTAAAATAAATCTTACAATAAATAAGGGAAAGTAAATATGTATTAGTAATAAAAGGTAATAATAACATTCCTTTTACATGGTTATAGGTAAAAAAATGTCTTGTGAGAAAAGAGAAAAGAGGATTTCATTAAAAAAATAGTAAAAAGGGGTAAAAATTTCTTTACCAATTCATTTTTTAATAACATTTTTTAAAAAAACATCAATAAAACGTGGTTTTTAGAAGAAAAATGTTCTCTGACTAAATATGGATACAATGTCGAGTTTTATGAAAAAAAAATTCTAAAACATGTTGAGTACCAAAGAGGGGGAAATGGTACTAATACTTTAAAATGGTCATGAATAACCATAGGAAAGAAAATAAAACGTTTTATTGAACAATGGTCTTATAATATCCTTAAATTTATATACCTTTGAAAGATAATTAATGTTATTATTGGGTAAAATAATCATTAAACATTCCAAAGTGTCGCATTCCACTTTGAATCATTTTACTTATTAAACCTCATGAAGGTATAATTTTAAATTAAATAATTAAATAAAATAAATATAAATTAATTCAGTATATAATATGTAAAAATTTGTAGAAGATACCCCCCATAAGAAATATGTAATTGGTGAACATGACATTTATCTCACAGATGTAAAAAGTGAGATGAGAACCCCTTAACGTATCCTTTATTTTTGTTGTGTAGTCTTTAGACTCATGTATAATGGTTTAAAATATGTTAATAACTTATAAAAAACCATATTAATATTTATGATACCATATATTATCTTATTATAATATCTTTTTACCCTTTTGTTAATAACCTTTCATTATTTTAACTATTATGGGTGTTAATTGCCTAGTTTGTCGAGTATATTTTAACTTGTTATTTGTTGTTCTTATTAAATATATCACGGTTTGATCATATATAGAATGTAAACCATGATTTTAATATAATATATATATAATATATATGTATTTATATTCATCCATAATATTTTATGATTAGAAATGAAGTGCACCTTTCATGGAGACGGTAGGTCATACGTACGCATGAACGCTATTTTCATTTCTTTGTTGCATAAAAAGAAAGAAAAATAGATGATATATATTTATATTATAATTCTAGAATCATATATATGTTATATATGTAACATATTTTTATTAAAACCATCCTTTATATGTTCCATGTATTTCATGAACTTGTCATATCACTTGAGGGGGTGGTAGTCCACACTTCTTCTAATGAAATTATAGTATTTAGACAAGATGGAAAGCATAAAGGTATGTTTGAAATAAAAATTACAGAATCATAAATATATTGTAAATATTATATATATAATATATAAATATATTTTCTATCATAATGGCCACTATTATAGGTGGTAATTGAAATTGAACAATCATCATTCCATGAGGCAGTAGTTCATTATACATAGAAACGGTATGTTTGTTACTCATTAGATGGAGGAGTGTGTAAGTGTAGGTCTAAAAATATACATAAAAAATACTAGTTTATTTAGGATACTGTTTTTATTATATAATCATGTAATAAAAATATTTTTTGGCGGAGGAGAATGGAAATGAAACTGGATAGGTTAAGAGAAGACGTTACCTCTTAATTAGGAAACATCTTTCAGTTTGTACAAAAAGGATTCCTTAAAAGATTTATTCACAAAAGGATGCCTCAAGTTCAAGGGTAGGATTTTTGGGAATCTATTTTGGATGATCTTGGTCAATCCAAAGTGTCTTGAGAGGTGTGAGGAAATGGGAGGAGAGGAGGTCCTTTAAAAGTGGAGGAGGAGTGACACTCTTGTAATATTTTCACAAAGGAATTCCATGCACATTTATCACATTAAAAGTGGTTACAATAATGATACCAATTATATAAAATATAGGATAGGTTCAATATATTTCTATCAAATCGAATTTGGAAATCTTTATAGGTCGTTTTAGGCCTTGAGGTTAGGGTTTAGTACTTTATTAAGCTTAATTTTACCTTAATTATTATAATTAATTTTAATTACTTTCACAAATCATTTTGGTAAAAACAAAGATTTTCTTATTAGACATTATAAATTATACTGATTCCAGAAATGGAATCCATTTGTCAAAATTTCAATCATATAAGTGGAAAATTGTGTTTTAAATTTAATCCAACAAGAGGGATGATAATGTGGGTTTTTAAAGTAAAAATGTCCCAAAGTTTTATATGTATTGAAAATCACTTTGAAAGTGAAATTGATTCCAATGAAATAAATTGTATCAATTTATAAAAATATTATATAATTAAACTTTAAAACCAATTAAAAATATAATTTATCCTTATATATAAATTATATGGAAAAGTAGTTTGGCACTAAAATTTGATGTATTTAATTATTCATTAAAAAATGATATGTTCCGGAAAAATATAAAAAATTCACCCTAACCTAATTATAATGTTTATATTTAAAAGATTAAATTTTATTTTAACATATTGAATTAAATATTTTGTGAACGTTCATATCTAAAATGGGTTCTCCATTAAAAGATGGTAAAATTACCTTTATAAAAATATAGATTTTTATGTGTGAAATAGAGTTAGTTCTTATATTATGCATATAAAATTTAATTGATTGATATAAAAATATTTTATTGAATATATGAAATAAATATTTCATTAAAATCATTAAATAATTGTAAGTAATTATGTTTTTTAATAAAAAAAACTTTAAAATAATAAAAATAATAAAATTTATTATATATCAAATTGGTTATAATTTTCATTTATTGTTAATTGGTAACCCAAGAATTCATTTTATATTTATATAACATAGAAATATTCATAATTAGTTAATATTATTCCTAACATCTAACATAACGGCTATATTATATCACATTATATTAAATAATAACATTATAATAATACATTGTTATTTGGTGGAACTCGGTCTTGTGTGTAATGCAAGCTATCGAGGAATGTCTCTCTTGTGTGTAACACAAGATTTTAAGGAAATTCTCTCTTGCATGAAGTGAAATATATAAAATATATTTAATTCATTTAATATAGTTAATATATTATAAAGTATCTGTATATTATATTACCTTACAAGGTTGGGGTTGAGTGTCATACACGCTATCGAATATCAGGTTCTTACTTTATATTTTCAAGGCATCACGCTAGTAACCCAGTAACTGAGCTAGCCCTAAAATATCCTAAGGGGCATTCCCAATCCCCATGGTTTGGTGACTTGATCCTATAATCATAAAAATAAATGTGGTAATGGTTTTACCACTAACAACATGGAAGTAAAAGAAACAAGATAGTATGAATATCAAAAGAAACTTCAATGGGAGTAATGCAACATAAGTCAAACAGGAAACAAAGCCCAATGTACAACAACCAATTGCCAAAATGGGGAAAACATCCCAATTCCCTGAGGACACGACTCGCCAAATTTCAATAGCTAGATCCACCAACGAGATGTCCTTTTACTTTCATTGAACCTAGAAGGAGATAATCTAGAAACACCTGATGGCATAATAAGGGTGTGAGACAAAGACTACTAGGATTTCACAAATGATTCAAAAACATATTCCAATATCAAATTAACCAGGTAAAGTTCTTTCACTTTTAAAAAAATAGTTTTCTATTTCAAATTTATATTTAAACAAATCATTATTTACAATTTAAATATCTAAATACATTTAGAAATTCATACTTCAAATTTCAAATGATGGAAATATATTTCAGATAATATAATTTACCTTTAATCAGAGGGTGATCTACATAAATGGATTAAATAATCACATCTATATAAAATAGTTTATATAAATTTACAAGTCATTTAAAATAGTTTACAATAATGTAAAATATACAATTAAAATAATAAACTAGAAAGAAACATGGTCATGTGAAAAATAGGTTCAATAGTTCTAGGATATAGGGACCAAACACTGTGAATATAGAAAATTATGTACATATATCCCTTTAACCAATTCTAAGATGACTCGTTACCACCACCTAAGGGATGTGATGTGATTATATGATGTTTTAGAACATTATAGAATCATAAATTGTTATCCAATTAACTCACTAACTACCGAAGGCTTTCATGTTCTCAAGTATAAATCATCGATGGGTAATTTATTTCAACAATTTTTAAAATAGAATTCATTTCATTATCCGTTTCAAATGTTCCAATTTTCTTTTTAAAACCAATACTGGGTTTTTAATCAAAAACATGTCTTCTATAAAGAAGAAACCATTAGGTTTCCATCAAACTACATTTTTATTCCATTATCATAAACACAGATTTTGAAATCAATTCACTATGAAATTTCACAATACAATTTTACCATTAAATACAACACTTTACTTTTCAATCAAATTCCATCAATTTCATAAGAAACCCCCAATTCAATGGAATTAGGGGGTTTCACAATTTTTATATCAAAACCATTTTCACAATTGAATCCAATAATTTAATTGAATAAATTTCCACCAAAACTAGAATTTAAATTTAAGAATTTTTATTAACACAATTTCCATAAACACACCCAAATTCAATGGAATTATGGGCTTTACAATTTCATGCCAAAACCCTATCTTTCCAAATAAAACCCAATTCAATGGAATTGGGTTTCTATCCCACAAAATAATTGAAACAATTTTGATCAAAATTAGAAACATTATTCTATTTCAAAATAGTTGAAATTCAATAAATCAATTTAGGGTTAATGAAAATTTGGTATTGTAACGGAACCACCTACCTCGGAGTTGCTAGATCTCAAACATCAAACCCTAATAGGGATTTCTAAGGAAGAACAAAAACAATGAGATCCAAGTAAATGAGGATAAAAACATAGGTTTATAACCCCAAAAATATTGGGTATTAGATCCAAAATTAAATATAAGGACTCATAGAAACCTAAGGAGAAAGAGAGTTCATAGGTGATCAATAACGGAAGGATGAAACTAACCAGAATAGGATAGGCCACCATTCACCTAGATTCAATAAAATTAGAAAGGGGTTCTAGGGGAAAATAATCTATTTTAGGAGCTCTAAGTATGGGATATACTCATTTTGATTGAAGGAGGTATGTCTAGGACCTAAAATAGGGTTTACGAAATTTTAATTAAAATTTGGATTAAGTTAAAACACGTCTGCATGATTTCCTGGGTAGAGGTGCACAGTTTAGTTAAATCATGCACTAGTCATGTGCCATTGATAAATGGGTCACATAGTTTCAACAGCGATATCTCATAGTTTTTTAAACAATGTGTAAGATTTTCAAAACCCATTTTCAAAATCACTGCTTTTTGGATTGAAAGAATGCATGGTTTGGAAAACTTTTATCCAACCATGCACCACCCAAAAAAATTCCAAAAACATTAAAATTTTACCTATAGCAACCCCAACTGAAACCCACCCAAATATATATCAAAAGGAGGGGTTTATTAATACTAAGAAACAGTAACAAGATGTTAAAACCTCCCCACCATAATAACATTCTATCCTCTGAAAGCCTATGACAAAGCCTCCGTGCCAAAATTATTAGGCCATAGTTATATCATCAGTGCCTCCCTCTCCCACATCTCATAATAATTAGAACTATGATTCCATATCACATGAACCAAAGGTATTATACTCCCATTAAGTACCTTGGTTTCAGAATCTACTATCCTGACTGGTATTTCAGTTACATATAAATTAGTTTCAACTTCCAGACCATGACATCTCAGAACATGTGATGGATCAGACATATACTTTCATAGATAAGATACTTGAACCACATTATGTATCAAATCATATATAGTGGAAGAGATAAATGATATTAAACTTTACCCACCTGATCAAAATCCTCGAAAAGTCCCAAAAAACAAGGAGAAAGCTTCCCTTTCCTCCAAATCCATCGATGACCCATCTAGGGTGAAACTTTTAAGAACACCTAGTCACCATACAAGAACTCAAAAGTTCTTAGATAATGATATGAATAAGACTTGTATCAGCTTTATCTCATCAACATTATCTAATGAATCAATTAAATTTTTGTTTTCATCTCTTACACTAAAATTGGTACAACTAAGGAACTTTCACCAAACTCCAACCAACACAATAGAGCTTTATAAGGCCATCAATATAAGGCCTCAAAAGGATCTATCATGATAATGGTGTGGTAATTATTTTTTTAAGGTAACTCAGCCAGTCTATAGTGATCATCCCAATACCCACCAAATTTTAGGACACAAGTGCGAAGAATATCCTCAAGAATCTACATAGCTCTTTCTGTCTATACATCTGACTATGGATGGTATGTCATACTCAAATGGACATGAGATCCCATCCCCTACTGAAGGCCTCTCCAGAAACAAGAATTAGACTGAGGATCTATGTAATAAACTATAGAATATGGAACTCTGTGAAAATGAAAAATCTCTTTCACATGGAGATTTATCAACTCCTCAACTTTTGTTGTATCACGAATGGGTATAAAGTGATACAACTTGATTAGCATGTCGATCATAAACCATATTTCATTATTCATTATATGGGTATGAGTAAACCCTACCACAAAGTGAATAGATATATTATCCCACTTCCATGTAGAGACTGTATGTGTTTGAAGCAAACCCGGAGTTTTTTAGTTCTTGGACTTAACCTGTTGTCACGTATAGCAATGAGAGAGAGACTCAACAATGAATCATCTCATACATAGCCACCATAATTTTTATCAAATGTCATAGAAAATCATTTTGGAACCTAGATGAATTACCCACTAGGAACTATGACAAATTCCCATCATATCTTTCCTTACTAAAGATAGTACCACAAAATTATTTTGATAGAACATAATGCCCTCATTGAAGAAAGACCACTTGGAAACTATCAACCCAACATAAAGAGAGTCTATGATCCTATGAAACCCCTCATAAATCTAATAATATTAGAGAATAATTTCAAGAAGAGAGTATTTGAACTAAACATTGGACAAGGAAACCTCGGACCCTTTATCCTGAACTTCAATATGAAACTATGAAAATAGAGCCATCAAATTCCACTCTTCTGAAGATTTGCTCACTGCCTTGGTCAAAAGTTTCCTGATCAAATCATTTAAAAAAACATTCCCTTTCCCTATGGTACTAGTGATATAAAAGTCAAAATATTTTAGGTATTCCACCCAATTCCTCTAGTGAAGATTCAAATATTTTTTAGAGAAGATATAAATCAGGATTTTGTAGTCAGAAAACACAGTAAACCTTACCCTATAAAGGTAATGATGCCAATTCCTAATCACATGCATCACGGATGTAATTTCAACGTCATGGGTTAGATAATTATTTTCTTTATTTCCTAAAATTACAAGATATATAAGTAAAAAAATGTTTACCTTGCATAAGAATGCAACCCAATCTTGAACTTGATGCATCACAAAACACAAAATAGCCCTACCTGGCTTATGAAAGATTCCACATTAAATCAGTCATCAAAATATGCTTCAAATCAAAAAAAATAAATCTAAAATTTATCATTCCAAGAAAAATTTACTCCCTTATGATTTAAATAAGTCATCATAGAGGCAAAAATTAAGAAACCCTTAACGAATCGGTGTTAATATCAAACTAAACCCCAGAAACTCCAAATATAAAAAACATTTTGTGGTTGATCCTATGTCATATCATCATCAACTTTCTCAGGTTCAACTGAAATACCATGTTCCAACACCATATGTCCAAATAATTTCAATTCCCTAATCTATAAATCACACTTAAAAAGTTTATCATAGAATCAATGATTTATCATCAAGCTCAGAATAGTTCTCAGATGATGAACATGATCCTCCTCAGTCTTAGAGTAAACAAGGATTTCATACACAAATAATACAACAAATTTATCAATATACTCATGGAAAATATTATTCATTATTTGTATGAAAACTCTCTAAGGATTTGTTAGACAAAAGGGCGTAACAAGGTACTCATAATGATTGTACCTACTCTAAAAATTAGTTCTTGAGTGGCATATTATTTTATTCTCATGTAATGGTAACCAGAGTAAAGATCAATCTTTGAGAACCACTTTACCTTTCAGACTAATAAAATAGATCATTAATACATGGTGACAGATACATTTTCTTCATTGTAACTCGATTGAGATTTTAGTAATCAATAGATAGGAAAAGTGAACCATCATATTTTTGGGAAAATAGAACTCCTACCACCCAAGGTGACACACTTGGCCATATAAAACCTTTCTCAAGAAGATCATACAACTAGTACTTCATATCTTTCAATCCATCTAGTTCCATGCAGTAAGAGGGAATAGAAACTGGTTGAGTACCAGGAATTGAGTCAATAGAGAACTCAACCTCTATTACCAACGACAAACGAGAGAAGTCATAATGAAACACATTCGGAAACTCGAAGACAACTAGTGGGAGACCACCACTTAAATATTCTCACTCTAGATTAAATGAAAACACAGATATCACTTTCCCAAACTCTATATTATAAGGTTTGGCTCTACTCAACCTCGGGTTCCATTCTCATTTAAAGACACGAGACACACCACTGGGTGTAGTAAAGGAGACCCGTCAAAGATTAAAAAAAATAGGATTTATTGGAATTGTGCCAGTAGATCATGATTATGATGTCAAGTGGTTTCATGTTGAGGAATAGAAAACTCCAAGAAATCATGACTTCTAATAGAGAGAATACACAAGAAGGACTACAGAGTCCCTAATCTATCTTTGAACTAGGGGGTAGTAATATCCATTTCACAAGATAAAAGCTTCATAATAATATTAAGAATATAAATAACACAGGTTTAAATAAATGAATGAGATACAACAGTATCAAATAGAGTAGTCACTAATGATGAAGCTTTAGCATTGGTACCTATCAAATCCACTGGACTCATATCTATTTCCTCAAGAGACACTTATACGGCATGAAGAAGCTCCGTCCTAGAGTTCTGTGGCTAGAACTCTATTTCCCATGAAGAATTGTATTTCTTCATAGTTTTATGAGGATATAATGGTCATGTTTCACTATGAAGAGTATAATAGATATGGATGAATCTATTTAAGTGACATGAACATCCATAGGAGTTATAGTTCTTGGGTTCCTTAGTGAAAACCCTCTTTAAATGTTCTAGCTTGCCACACAAGTAACAAATCAAAGGGTCTCTTCCAGGAATTTCATGAGGTTTAGAATGACCCTATTATTAAGAAATTTCATAGTAATCATCACACTACTATTTTCCCTTGAAGTAACTCATGTTTCCACAATGATAAAAATAAGCTCTCGATAACCCTGACATTCTATCTAGATCCATTTCGACCATTAGCGCTCTATCTAGAACATCAGTATAAGTAGGTAGCTTCAGTAAGAAAAATTGAGAAAGAATATCTTGTTTAAGTACCAACTTGAACCTTAATTCTTCCATCATCTCATTAAATACTATCTCAAGTGAAAAATACATGATCTCTACAAAATGGTTTGCATACTTGGTCAAGGTCTTGTCAGCCTGCTTGAGTTTGAATAACTTAGTGTATTTTTCTAACAGCATTGACTCTGAATAAAAACCGGTTAGTGAAAATAAAAATGAATTATTTCCACTCTAATCCCTCATTCTTCTTCACTTCCACCATTATTCCCCCACTATCTTCTGGTTGGACCTTCCAGCATGAAGGTGTCATACTTCACATTTATTTTTTCACGTGTGTCAAAAAATCCCAAAAAAAAATCCTTTCTACTAAACCACTCCTCATCCTATGGATGATCATTTGATCCTTTGAACAATTAAGGTTTATAGTGAGGGTAATCTTGAGAACAAATCTTTAGAACATCCCTCTATGGTTCCACAGCTAGAGCCTAAATAGAAACAGGAGGTGTCCCCTATCCCAGAGCTTGGACAGTTCACACAATCAACTCTACCAGGTTTTGGTTCAATAGAGTATTTTCTTGCTAAGGTTGAACATCAACTTCCTCATGGATCCAATTCACACATCTTCTTAGAGTAATGATTATATACAACATCAGGCAGATAATAAAAAAATATTAGATTAACACTCAAATAGATCAATATGGAAAATTAATCCCAACAAATAGGACAACCAATATTTGAATTTCAATCTATCCAAATCAAAATAGGGAAAATAGAAGAACTAATTCATAAGACATCTTTACCTAACCAACACTAGTGACTTAAGGTTAATTATAGTGGGAGTTGGTTAGGAACTCAAACATAACTACCTCCAAATTCCAGACAAGATTTCATAAATTTATACTGACTTCAAGAAAAAAATTGAACCTCCTCTCATAAAACTTTTTCATGAACTAGATCGATTACCCTGGTAACCCAATAACTGAGCCATCCCTAACATATACTAAAGGGTGTCCCTGATCCCCATGGGTCTGAAACTATCACATATCATCATACAAAATGAAATTGGGATTGGTTTATTTAATAACAATATGAATGTAAAAGAAACAAGATAGTATGTATATCAAAATAAACTCCACTGGGAGTAATTCACTTGAATTCAAACAAGAAAATAATCCCAAAGTACTGTAACCAGAGTACCAAAATTGAGAAAACTGTAACGACCCAAAAATTTATTAATAAAAATTCCTCTTAGTCTATTTAAATGTATTCTTATGGTTATGTAAAATGTATGGACTTATTTGGTTTTATATTTTTGGATTTTAAAATACTGTTAAGAATTGTGATCATTTCTAATATAGTCGGTGAACAGTGATCACATGATTAGTATAAATATAGGGCTTTAACAAATCCAATTTACTCAGAAAAAGGAAGCGATGACCACATCCAGTATACTTGCCCCATACGAATCCCATTTTCTGGAGCTCAGAAAGGAGGTTCCGCCATTGGGATTTTCTCTTGACTAAGCCCATGAAGATCTTTAATACATTAACCTTGAGCATAATCACCTATGGGAGAAGTGGAAGTTGATAGAGATTACCACTCGAGCAATGTATCTGAGCCACCACAAGAGTCGGTCACCATCGCGCGCCTTACCCTAAGGTCTTATGTGGGTGTATTAAGTGGTTATGTAACAAGACACTAGAATTATGATTATATAAGTTATTTTTGTATATAATAAAGAATATACTTTCATTTTATTATTGTTACTTTATAAATAGTTTTTAAAGCATGAATAGTATTTTTTTAGTTAATGTTCAATTACAGAATCTATTTTGCTAAATTAATGTATTTTTGAATTAAATAATATTTTAATAAAATTTCATTATTTGTAAATTACATTTTATTAATTATAAATGATCGTATAATTTTTATGAATACAATTGTAATCATTATTAAGGTTTGAAAACTATTTTTGTCAAAACTAATGATTTTTTGATAAATGTCAGTTTTTATTTTAAAAGAAAAAATTCACATATTAAGAAAATTATTTGGATAAAATGAATATTATTTTTTTAATCAGCATGTCGAAATTATCCAATAGTGAATTTTTCATAATATTCTGAGACAGTCGAATTTTTGGGTAAAAATTAAATACCATTTAATTATATAATGTGTTTTATAAGACCATAATGACCCAATAATGATGTAATAAAATACTATAAACATTATGTTCATAAAATATAAGTTTTAAAATTAAAATAATGTTATTTTAGGTTTTTTTGATTTATTTTACATAGCCTTAGTGGACCCTCCAAGACTTATAATACATTTTAGCTTTTTAAATTTATTTCTTTGAGAGTGAGACACACCTCCACATAATCAACCCTGTTATTTTAAGAAGTTAGGCCATTGACCTTATAAAATAATTTTTCCACTACCCTTTGGAATAAACCATGTTCAAATAACATGGGTTGGTTTGTGGTTTTGATTAGTTGAAAATGTGGGGTCCCAAACCTAAATAATAAAGAATTCCCTCTCATTTCCTATATGAACCCACCCAAGCCCCCACTTCCTCCTCACTCAAAGCCTTTAGAGTTAGACCAAAATCTGCCCTCCTCTCTCTTGAATCCTTACAAGGTGACCCAATCACCCAAGAAGCCTCTCTCAATCCTCTCATGAGCTTCTGGGATTACACATCCAAGTAAAGGATTCTCACTTTCCTTATTTATGTCCAAGATTCCTTATATTGTTATGCCCTTTTATTTTCAATTATAAATGTTGGGGTATGATTTATCACCTCCTAGATACTTCTCTCTTTATGTTTTAATGATTAGATACCCCTTTCTCTCTCATTAATGCCTCTCATGTACACCTGTTACCATGCCAAAATTCCGTAAGGAATTTCTCTCCCCTCATTTATATTCAAGTAATTATTTTGTATCATGAATCTAAATTACATTAAAATTGTTGGGACATGTCTCTATATGACCACCTTACTGTCCATTTCATTTAAATATAATGAGACACCCATTTCTATCTCATCAACAATTTTTATGAATTCTTATGCCACGTCGTAATGCTGTCGAAATTACACCACGTTTTTTCAATCCAAAGTCATTGTGTAGTGAATATCATACCCATTTCTCTATCAATGGTATTCACCTTTATGCACATTTAATTATTTATTATAGTGTTTCAAGTATGAAATCCACATTACGTTATCGTGTAGTGAATACCATTCTCATTTCTATATCAAGGGTATTCACCTTTATGCACATTTACTTAATGATTATAGAGTTTTAAATATGAATTCCACATTCCTTTATCGTGGAATAAATGATGATGAATCAATGTTTTATGATCCATGTGGAACACTTATGCATGAAATGACATTTTTAAGAAGGGTGGGCCCTGATAGTTCCATAATTCATTGGGTAAAGTATAGTATCATGGTACATCATGTGCAATGGGTGTTGACTCAAGCTAATTCAATTCCAACAAAGGTTTTCTCGTGCTCCATGTGCAATGAGGGTTTACTCATGCTTCATGTGCAATGAGACTTGGATCATAGTAATTCTATGTTAAGTGTTGTTTCCACATTTCCATGTTATTATAATCATGCTATATCATTATTTTATGTTCATGTTCTTTTATGGCCCATTGATATGCCTATTCCCTAACATGCATTGTATTCTTCAATTTACGCCTTGTTTACTACTTTATTGGGATTTATGGCTCACCCCATTCTTATGAATTTCCTTAGGTTATCCCATGAAATGATAAGTATGAGGCAATGTAGTGGTCATGTAAAGGATGTTTTCAATAAATATGTTGTGTGTTTTATCTTCTAAGTTGTTATGTAATGTTCCTAAGCCCCAAAGACACCAGAACTCTCGATCATCTATGTTTTATCAAGTTAATTTTATGTAATAAATCAGGTTTTAAGTGTGTAATAAAAAGAAGGGTTATCATAAAAACTTCCCAAGTCCCTAAGGACATGACTCACCAAGGTTCAACATTTGGATCCACATCCAAGAGATCATTTTATCTTTCTCGAACCTCGAAGGAGATAATCTATAAACACTAAAAGGCAGAAATAGGGTGTGATCCATAGCCCAGAAGGATTTCACCAAGGATTCCATATTAGATGCCAATATCAAATTAACCAAGTAAAGTGATGTCAATTTAAAACAAACATGTAACTCCCCATGTTTCAGAGAAAAAGATGTTTAAATACATTATAATTTAAAATGAATAATGTTATAAATAAACTATAAAAGAAGGCATTTTCTAAATGAAAATTTATGAATACTTTGATTTATAAAAAAATGTCATGTTTTTAATGTGCAATGACGTAAAATATATTTTCAAAGATGTTGTTCTAATAAATGAAATAATTAAGAATTATGTTTTATTATAAATAATGTTTTGTATTAATCTATGTCATATATATATATATATATATATATATATATATATATATTTATTTATATAGATAAAATATTAAAACAAGATTAATAAAAATTAAGTGTTTTAATCAATTTAATGTAAATTATAACTTTTATTAATTAATATTATAAATTTACGTTAAATTAATAATGTTATTTTGTTTCAAATAATTTATCAAAATCACTATTTATATATAATTATTTTTGGAAAATAAAATTTTTGTTATTAGAATGTTTTAAATGATAATTATTAATAAATATACTAAATTTGTTACTTATATGTATACAAAATATTATTACTATTACTATCTTTATACTAAAAGAATATGTATATATATATATATTACAAAACACACTTTATATATATGTGTCATAAAAAATGAATTTTATAAATATATAAAAAACAACACCACATGTGTTGTAAAAAAACGATTTTCACATATATATATATATATTTGGAATAAAATTTAGTAAACACAATCATTACATGATATGGAAAAATAAAAAAAAAAGTAATATACATGATATAAAGTGTTGACTTTTAAAAATATGTAAATTATTTAAAACATATATAATATAATTATATATTAAAAGAAATGATTAGGGGACAAAAAAAGACACTTTTTAGTGTAAATTAAATTTATTGTTTAATAAAATTTTATGAGTAATATATTATTATTGTTTTATTAAAAAATGTTATTACTTGAATTCATTAACTGAATTATTATTTTTAAGTATAATGATTTGTTGCTATACTGAATTATATAAATATATGTCTAAACTTATTATTTGTAATGTTTCAGAGTTATAAATAATGATTAAAATCTAATTTTGAAATTCTAAGAACATATATAAATATGTTATAATTGTATGTAATATATTTACATATGAAAATATATTTAGTAATAAGAAATGTATTTTATTTATATATGTAATTTTTTTATTAAAATATAGACTTATTATAATTAGGTTGATAAGGATATAAATCAAAATATTAGTTTTGAATTATTACTATTATAAAATTATGATTAGATTAATTTTCTATAAAATTATTAATAAAAATAATTTTATTATAAAATTATAATTTTATTATACATGTCATTTAAAATTATTTTTAATATAATATATTTTATAAATATATGACATATATTATTCATTTGTTTTATAAAATTTATAAATTATAAATATATATAATTGTTATATTATGGAAAAAAATGCATAATATATTTATATATTAAATAAAAAATTTAATTTGAATTATTTATATTAAGAAAACGAATTATATATATATATATATTTATATATATATAATATATACTAACTTGGTATATATATATATAACACACTTTTATATACATGTTTTAAAAAAACAAATTTATGTATATACATATATATAATTTTCACGTTTTGATTAATATATATATTTATTAATATCAAAAAAATGAATATATATATATATATACACATAATACACGATTCTTTTTTTTAAAAATGGATATTTTAAAAAAATGGCTTTTGATTTGTTTTTAAATTTTTTTACAGTGAAGTGTTTTTAATTTGGAATAATCAAATTAAGTAATAAATAATATATCATTATATCAATTTATTGAATAAAATAATCAAGGGTGGTATGTCAAGATGGGGAAAAAGTAAAAAGTGGAAAAAACATGTGAGAATGATAACCCATGACTTTTAAAGGGGAATTGAAAAGCAATAAAAATTTAAAACTCACAAAAAAAAGAGATTATACACGGTTGTCATTGTGGGTGTTTGTTTTTTTAGTTTTTTTTATTTTTTTAAAAGAATTATTCTCTCGAAAGGAGTCTCAAACGAGATGACTAAGGATAACCCCTCCCTTTGGGTAAAAAGACCTGATCCAACCCTCCTATTTGGTTCTAGTCACCAACAGGCAAGAGATTTCATTCCCCTTCAGTTTCTTCTAATAGGTAAGGTTTTATTTTGTTTTGTGTTTGTAAAACCCATATATACATGTATGTGTATATACACTTATATATAAATACAAACCCAATTCTGTTTTAATTTTTCTGAATGATGAACATTTGTATTTAAATGATGTTCTTTACTCATATAATTCATGTAAGGGGATATATCTACCTTCCTTTATGATGTAAAACCAGTTATACACACATGGTGTATAATCGTTTACATATTATGTATGTATATATATATACAAATATATTTTCAGTATGAACATCTCCTCCTCCTCAGTCTAGGTAAGGGATTACCTTGCTATGATTATTAAAGCGAACCCTTTTTATATAGTCATAGGTATGCAGGTTATATACATATATGTTTTTATATTTTAGTTTTCAGTTCTGGATCTACCTATGCTCCTTCTATAAACTGGACGTTTCGGTTTGTTAAGTTGTTTTTTTTAAAGAATGATTCTTTTCATTAGGTTTTATTTTACTGAACCTATATATATATATATATATATTCTGCATATACGGTTTTGTATATGTATATATATATAACTATTCATTGTTTTAATGTTTTCAAAAATGGGTTATTGATGTGTTACTAAGGATCATACAAGTATAATATATAAAGGGGTTTACCTTGTATGGTTTTGATTAAGAAAACCCTATTACATACATATATGTATAATTGGGTATATAAGTATATATATATATATGTAACCCAAATCCAATATGTTTTTAAGGTTTCCAAAATGATTATATATGTTAAATACTTATAAATGATGTTATGAATATGTTTTTATCATGTGAAACCCCTTTTATTAACTTTGTATATATAATAATATACTTATATACATATATGAAAACCAATACAAATAAAATTATTATTTTTAAGTGATGAATACCCGTCTTTAAATAATGTTTCAGATGCGAACTATGTCTTGGGTATGAATGGGATTATGTTTATAAAACCTTAATTTTATATGGATATATATGTAATAAACATAATATGGACTTAGTTTTCAATCGAGTAATTGATTAATGGTTTTAAATATTTAGTTCGTAAGGAATTAATAGACCTTGTTATGTAAAAACCCAAATACACACACTTAGTGTATATATGGTTATGTGTATATATTTTTGTCCGTATAATTTCCAAAACCCTATTTTCAAATAATAATTACCAGGACTTATTTTATTCTTCGATACATGTAAATTTTTAAATAAATGATTAATTTGGTTTTTGGTAAACCAACATGTAATTTGTTTATAAGTATATACTAATAATCCTGTCTGATTAAAGAAGTTTATTTGGAAATACCCTTAATGTGTTTTCTAATTTAAAAGAATGTATTTTTGTTTGTTTAAAATACATCAGAGGATTAAGGGTTTATGTGATCAAGTTATCATGTTGTATTCTTTTATTGTTTTATTACATGTTGAACCTCCTACGGTGAATGTTATTATTTAATCATGTTATGGTTTAATTTATTTTCAAGTTTGATGACATGTTTATCGCAATAATTAATTCAAAGTGTTTTCTTTAAGTATTTCATTTCTATAATAATTTTAAAGAGTCGTCATTTATCACCTCATGTGGAAAACCCTAATCATCCATTATTTTTTGTGATATATTATTTATCAAATGTTGTTTACAGGTTTTAATATATGAAAACCATGTGAAAATGTATATATATTTAATGAAAGTCTAAAAACATTTTCAAAAAACCTGACTCTCGATTGTTGTAGACAGGAAGGGATTGGGCGTGGATCCATCATGGCCTGTAATTAGTCGAGCAGTCTCAGAATTAGTTATTTTGTTTTCGGAAGATTTCATAATGTTTTCAGAAAAACACTGGAGTATATTTGGGTAATATGGAATAAAAATTAGATATTCAATGTGGTATGGGACACCTTGAATATCAGACCCTATTGACATGTGAGAAATGCATTGGATTGTCGGGTTGGGGTCCGACTAAAAGAAAGCCCTCCGGGTTGGTGACTAGTTAAAGTAAGCCCTCCAGGTTGGAGACCGGCAAAAGTAAGCTCCTCACTGCATCGATAGTTCTCGAGACAGTTATATTGTGTTATTACCCTTAGGTCATGGCACAAGGCCTTAGCATTCATACATGAGTCTAGAATTATATGTTCCTCACTATGTTTTACTATATGACCAACCAAGTGATTATTTCTACTAGAGGAATATTCCTGGTTAAAGGACCATTACCTATGAGTATGAGATTAAGTGCACATGGCATATGATGAGACAGTGTTGCAGTATGATCAGTTTTCCTTTCCACAATTTTAATGAAAATGTTAAAATTACTTTTATTATTTTATAATGTGCATTTTTATAATTTTTAGTGAAATTTTATATGCGAAAATCTGATAATGTTCAAGCTTTGTAGTATTTCATACTTTAAATGTTATGCTTCTTTATACTAGCATGCTTACTTTGTAACATGATCTTTTAGTAGTCTTCAGTTGTATGCTTAAATTCTTGTGTGTAATTTCATAATTGGTTTCCAGCAACCTTTAAAATGTGATGACATTTTCTTTAAAGAAATTATTTTAAGTATGCGCAAGTATTTTCAAAGGATGTTTTCAAAAGCCGTATTAAGTATTTTCAAAACCCCTTACTAAGCATCTTTTGTTCTCACCCCATGTTTTTGAAATATTTTTTACAGCTTACCAAAATTAGTCATCATTGTTGTAGCTCACCGGAAGCGGTGATGATCTTGCAGTTTGTTTAGTTTTATGTTGTAACTCTGATGTTTTTTCTAAGCATGTATCTATTTCTAGAACCTAGACCGGAATAAGGTCCTCTTGTATGATATGCCTAAGAATGGGTGGTATCAGAGAAATGGTTTAGATGACATTGAAAATAGTTGTTGTCGTTTAACGTTAGTGTCTAGGAATCTAGCGGTCTTAGTTTTCTAAATTCTGAAGACAGAAATTCAGAATTAGTTTCAGTCCGACGATCGAATTGCGAGGACAAAATTCTGTTAAGGGAGGAATATTGTAATGCCCCGAGTTTCAGAAAAAAAAATAAGTTTAAATACATTATAATTTAAATTGAATAATGTTATAAATAAACTATAAAATAAGGAATTTTCTAAATGAAAATTTATGAATACTTTGATTTATAAAAAAAATTCATGTTTTTAATGCATGACGACGTCAAATATATTTTAAAAGACATTGTTCGAATAAATGAAATAATTAAGAATGATGTTTTATTATAAATAATGTTTTGTATTAATCTATGTCATATATATATATATATATATATTTACATAGATAAAAGCTTAAAACAAGATTAATAAAAATTAAGTGTTTTAATAAATTTAATGTAAATTATAAATTTTATTAATTATAATTTTAAATTTATGTTAAATTAATATTGTTGTTTTGTTTAAAATAATTTATCAAAATAACTATTTGTATATAATTATTTTTGGAAAAAAAAATTTGTTATTAGAATGTTTTAAATGATAATTATTTATGAATAGACTAAATTTGTTACTTATATGTATACAAAATATTATTACTTTTACTATCTTTATAATAAAAGAATATGTATCTATATATATATATATATATATTATAAAACAGACTTTAAATATATGTGTAATAAAAAAACAAATTTTAAAAATATATAAAAAACAACGCCACCTGTGTTGTAAAAAACAATTTTCACATATATATATATATATATATGGAATAAAATTTAACAAACACAATTATTACATGATATGGAAAAAGATAAAAAAGTAATATGCATGATATAACATGTTGACTTTTAAAAAGATGTGAATTATATAAAACATATATAATATAATAATATATTAAAAGAAATGATTAGGGGACAAAAAAGACACTTTTTAGTGTAAATTAAATTTATTGTTTAATAAAATTTTATGAGTAATATATTATTATTGTTTTTTTAAGAAACGTTATTACTTGAATTTATTAACTGAATTATTATTTTTAAGTATAATTATTTTTTGCTACATTGAATTATATAAATATATATTTAACCTTATTAATTCTAATGTTTCAAAGTTTTAAATAATGATTAGAATCTAATTTTGGAATTCTAAGAACATATATAAATATGTTATAAATGTATGTAATATATTTATATATGAAAATATATTTAGTAATAAGTAGTGTATTTTATTTATATATGTAATTGTTTTATTAAAATATAGACTTATTCTAATTATGTTGATAATGATATAAATCAAAATATTAGTTTTGAATTATTACTATTATAAAATAATGATTAGATTAATTTGTTATAAAATTTTTAATAAAAATAATATTATTATAAAATTATAATTTTATTATACATGTCATTTAAAATTATTATTAATATAATATATTTTACAAATATATGACATATATTATGCATTTGTTTTAAAAAATTTATAAATTATAAATACATATAATTTTTATATTATGGAAAAAAATGCATAATATATTTATATTTTAAATAAAAAATGTAATTTGAATTATTTATATTAAGAAAACGAATTATATATATATTTATATATATATAAAAATATACTAACATGGTATATATATATAACACACTTTTATATACATGTATTAAAAAAACAAATTTATCTATACACATATCTATAAAATTCACGTTTTTATTAATATATATATTTATTAATATTAAAAAATGAATATATACATATATACACACATAATACATGATTCTTTTTTTAAAAAATGGATATGTTAAAAAAAATTCTTTCGATTTGTTTTCAAATTTTTTATGGTGAAGTGTTTTTAATTTGGAATAATCTAATTAAGTAATAAATAATATATCATTATATCAATTTATTGAATAAAATAATCAAGGGTGGCATGTTATGATTGAGAAAAAGTAAAAAATAGAAAAAAACATGTGGGAATGATAACCCGTGACTTTTAAAGGGGAATTGAAAGGCAATAAAAATTTCAAACACAAAAAAAAGAGATTATACACTGTTTTGATTGTGGGTGTTTGTTTTTTTAGTTTTTTCTTTTTAAAGAATTCTTCTCTCGGAAGGAGTCTCAAACGAGATGTCTAGGGAGAACCCCTCCCATTGGTTAAAAAGTCCCGGGCCAATGCTCCTCTTTGGTTCAAGTCACCAACAAGCAAGAGATTTCATTCCCCTTTGGTTTCTTCTAATAGGTAAGGTTTTATTTTGTTTTGTCTTTGTAAAACCCTTATATACATGTATGTGTATGTACATTTATATATAAATAAAAAACTTATTCTATTTTAAGTTTTCTAAATGATGAACATTTGTATTTAAATGATGTTCTTTTTTCATATAATTCATGTAAGGGGATATATCTACTTTTCTTTATGATGTAAAACTCGTTATACACGCATGGTGTATAATTGATTATATATTATGTATGTATATATATATATATAAATATATTTTCAGTATGAACATCTCCTCCACCTCAGTCTAGGTAAGGGATTTCCTTGTTATGTTTATTAAAGCAAACCCTTTTTACATAGTTATATGTATACTGGTTATATATATAAATATATATTTATTTATTTATATATTTATATGTTAGTTTTTAGTTCTGGATCTACCTATGCTCCTTCTAAAAACTGGACGTTTGGGTTTGTTAAGTTATTTTTTTTAAGAAAGATTATTTTCATTAGGATTTATTTTACTGAACCTATAAATATATAGATATATATATATATTGCATATACAGTTTTGTATGTGTATATATATATATATAGAAAACTCCTCATTGTTTTAAGGTTTTCAAAAATGGGTTATTGATGTGTTACAAAGGATCGTACAAGTATAATATATAAAAGGGTTTACCTTTTATGTTTTTCATTAAGAAAAACCTATTACATACATATATGTGTAATTGGGTATATAAGTATATATATATATATGTGTGTGTGTGTATGTAACCCAAATCCAATCTGTTTTTAAGGTTTCCAAAATGATTATGTATGTTAAATATTTATAAAGGATGTTATGAATATGTTTTTATCATGCCAAACCCCTTTTGTTTACATTTTATATATAATAATATACTTATATACATATATGCAAACCAATACAAATCAAATTATGATTTTTAAGTGATGAATACTCGTCTTTAAATAATGTTTTAGTTGCAAACTAAGTCTTGGGTATGAATGGGATTATGTTTATAACACCATAATTTTATATGGATGCATATGTAAAAAACATAATATGGATTTAGTTTTCAATTGAGTAATTGATTAATGGTTTGAAATATTCAGTTCGTAAGGAACTAATGGACCTTTTTTTTAAAAACCCACACACTTAGTGTGTATATTGTTATGTGTATATGTTTGTGTCAGTATAATTTCCAAAACCCCATTTTCAAATAATAATTACCAGGACTTATTTTATGCTTCGATACATGCAAGTTTTTAAAAAAATGATTAATTTGGTTTTTGGTAAACCAACATGTAATTTGTTTATAAGTATACACTAATAAGCATGTCTGATTAAAGAAGTTTATTTGGTAATACCCATAATGTGTTTTATAATTTAATAGAATGTATTTTTGTTTGTTTAAAATACAATAGAGGATTAAGGGTTTATGGGATCAAGTTGTCATGTTGTCTTATTTTATTGTTTTATTACATGTTGAACCGGCTGCAGTGAATGTTATTAGTTAATCAACTTATAGTTTAATTTATTTTCAAGTTTAATGACATGTTTATTGCAATAATTAAGGGTAAGTGTTTTATTTAAGTATTTCATTTCCATAATAATTTTAAAGAGTCATCATTTATCACCTCATGTGGCAAACCCTAATCATCCATCATTTTATGTGCTATCTTATGTATCAAATGTTTTTTACAAGTTTTAATATATGAAAACCCAGTGAAACTTTTTATATATGTAATGCAAGCTTAAAAATGTTTTCAGAAAACCCGACTCTCGAGTGTTGTAGATAGGAAGGTATTGGGCGTGGATCCATCATGGCCTGTAATTATTCAAGCAATCTTAGAATTAGTTATTTTATTTTCAGAAGCTTGCCTAATGTTTTCATAAAAACTCTGGAGTATATTTGGGTAATATGAAATAAAAATTAGATATTCAAAGTGGTATGGTACACCTTGAATATCAGACCTTATTGGCATGTGAGAAATGCATTGGACTGCTGGGTTTGGTTCCGGTTAAAAGAAAGCCCTCCTGGTTGGTGACTGGTTAAAGTAAGCTCTCTGGGTTGGACACTGGTAAAAGTAAGCTCCTCGATGCATCGATAGTTATCGATATAGTTAGATTGGGTTATTACCCTTAGGTCATGGCACGGGGCCTTGGAATTCATACATGAGTCTGGCATTATACGTTCCTCACTATGTTTTAGTACATGACCAACCAAGTGATTATTTCTACTAGAAGAATATCCTTGGTTAAAGAACCATTAACTATGAGTATGAGATTAAGTGCACATGGCATATGATGAGATAGTGTTGCAGTATTATCAGTTTTCATTTCTAGGATTTTAATTCAAATTTTAGCATTACTTTTATCATGTTATAATGTGCATTTTTATAATTTGTAGTAAAATTGTTTATGCGTAACTCTTATAATGTTCATGCTCCGTAGTATTTGCATACATTGCATGTTATGATTCTGTATACTAGTATGCTTACTTTGTAACATGATCTTTTAGTAGTATTTAGTTTTATGCTTAAATTCTTGTGTGAAATTTCCTCAATGGTTTCCAGCAACCATTGAAAAGTGATGACATTTTCTTTAAAGGAATTATTTTAAGTATGCACAAGTATTTTAAAAGGATGTTTCCGAAAGTCATATTAAGTATTTTCAAAACCCCTTAATGAGCATCTTTTATGCTCACCCTAAGTTTTTGTAATATTTTTCACAGGTTACCAAAATTGGTCATCGTTGTTGTAGCACTATGGAAGCAATGATGATCTGTCAGTTTGTTTAGTTTTACGTTGTAACTCTGATGTTTTTTGTAAGCATGTATCTATTTCCAGAACCTAGACCGGAATAAGATCCTCTTGTATGAAATGTCTAAGGATGGGTTCTTACACTTGGTATCAGAGAAACGTTCTAGACAACTTTGGAAATAGATGTTGTCATTTAATGTTTGTGTCTAGGAATCTAGTGGTCTTAGTTCTCTAAATTCTGAAGATGTAAATTCGGAATTAGTTTCAGTCCGACAATCGAATTGCGAGGACACAATTTTGTTTAGGGGGGAATATTGTAACGCCCCTAGTTTCAGAAAAAAAAAATAAGTTTAAATATATCATAATTTAAAATGATTAATGTTATAAATAAACTATAAAAGAAGGCATTTTCTAAATAAAAATTTATGAATACTTTGATATATAAAAAAAATGTCATGTTTTTTATGCGTGACGATGTCAAATATATTTACAAAGACATTGTTCTAATAAATGAAATAATTAAGAATGATGTTTTATTATAAATAATGTTTAGTATTAATCTATTATATATATATATATAGATAAAAACTTAAAACAAGATTAATAAAAATTAAGTGTTTTAATAAATTTAATGTAAATTATAACTTTTATTAATTATAATTTTAAATTTATGTTAAATTAATATTGTTCTTTTGTTTAAAATAATTTATCAAAATAACTATTTGTATATAATTATTTTTTGAAAATAAAATTTTTGTTATTAGAATGTTTTAAATGATAATTATTTATGAATATACTAAATTTATTACTTATATGTATACAACATATTATTATTATTATTCTCTTTATAATAAATGAATATGTATATATATATATATATTATAAAACACACTTTATATATATGTTTGTTAAAAAACGAATTTTATAAATATATAAAAAACAACGCCACATGTTTTGTAAAAAACGATTTTCACACACACACACACACACACACATATATATATATATATATATGGAATAAAATTTAATAAACACAATCATTACATGATATGGAAAAAGAAAAAAAAGTAATATACATGATATAACGTGTTGAATTTTAAAAAGATGTATATTATTTAAAACAGATATAATATAATAATATATTAAAAGAAATTATTAGGGGATAAAAAACGACACTTTTTAGTGTAAATTAAATTTATTGTTTACTAAAATTTTAAGAGTAATATATTATTATTGTTTTTTAAGAAATTTTATTACTTGAATTTGTTAACTGAATTATTATTTTTAAGTATAATTATTTGTTACTACATTGAATTATATAAATATATATTTAACCTTATTAATTCTAATGTTTCAACGTTATAAATAATGATTAGAATCTAATTTCAAATTCTAAGAATATATATAAATATGTTATAGATGTATATAATATATTTACATATGAAAATATATTTAGTAATAAGAAATGTATTTTATTTATATATGTAATTGTTTTTTTTAATATAGACTTATTCTAATTAGGTTGATAATGATAAAAATCAAAATATTAGTTTTGAATTATTACTATTATAAAATAATGATTAGATTAATTTGTTATAAAATTATTAATAAAAATAATATTATTATTAAATTAAAATTTTAATATACATGTCATTTAATATTATTATTAATATAATATATTTTATAAATATATGACATATATTATGAATTTGGTTTAAAAAATTTATAAATTATAAATACATATAATTTTTATACTATGGAAAAAAATGCATAATATATTTATGTTTTAAATAAAAAATGTAATTTGAATTATTTATATTAAGAAAAAGAATTATATATTTATATATATATATATATAATATAATAACTTGGTATATATATATAACACACTTTTATATACATGTTTTAAAAAACAAATTAATGTATATACATTTATATAATTTTCATGTTTTGATTAATATATATATTTATTAATATTAAAAAAATGAATATATATATATATATATATATATTTATATATTTATACACATAATACATGATTCTTTTTTTAAAAAAATGGATATGTTAAAAAAACGTCTTTTGATTTGTTTTTAAATTTTTTTACGGTAAAGTGTCTTTAATTTGGAATAATCAGATTAAGTAATAAATAATATATCATTATATCAATTTATTGAATAAAATAATCTAGGGTGGCATGTCATGATTGGGAAAAAGTAAAAAGTTGAAAAAAAAACATGTGATAATGATAACACGTGACTTTTAAAGGAGAATTGAAAAGCAATAAAATTTTAAAACACAAAAAAGAGATTATACTCCATTGTGATTGTGGGTGCTTGTTTTTTTAGTTTTTTTTTATTTTTTTAAAAGAATATTTCTCTCAGAAGGAGTCTCAAACGAGATGTCTAGGGAGAACCCCTCAAGTTGGTTAAAAAGACTCGAGCCAACCCTCCTCTTTGGTCCAAGTCACCAACAGGCAGGAGATTTAATTCCCCTTCATTTCTTTCTAATAGGTAAGGTTTTATTTTTTTTGTGTTGGTAAAACCCATATATACATGTATGTGTATATACATTTATATATAAATACAAAACTTATTCTGTTTTAAGTTTTCTAAATGATTAACATTTGTATTTAAATGATGTTCTTTATTCATATAATTCATGTAATGGAATATATCTACCTTCCTTTATGATGAAAAACTCATTATACTCACATGGTGTATAATCGGTTATATATTATGTGTGTATATATATATACAAATATATTTTCAGTATGAACATCTCCTCCTCCTCCTCAGTTAAGGTAAGGGATTGCCTTTCTATGTTTATTAAAGAAAACCCTTTTTATATAGTTATAGGTATATGGGTTATATACATATATATTTTTATATGTTAGTTTTCAGTTCTGAATCAACCTATGCTACTTCTAAAAACTGGACATTTGGGTTTGTTAAGTTATTTTTTTAAGAAAGATTATTTTCATTGGGTTTTATTTTATTGAACCTATATTTATATATATATATATATATATATATATTCTACATATAAAGTTTTTTATATCTATATGTATAGATATATATAGAAAACTCTTCATTGTTTTAAGGTTTTCAAAAATGGGTTATTGATGTGTTACTAAGGATCGTACAAGTATAATATATAAAAGGGTTTACCTTGTATGGTTTTCATTAAGCAAAACCTATTACATAAATATATCTATAATTAGGTATATATCTATATATATATATGTAACCCAAATCCAATCTGTTTTTAAGGTTTCCAAAATGATTATGTATGTTAAATATTTATAAAGGATGTTATGAATATGTTTTTATCATGCCAAATCCCTTGTATTAACTTTGTATATATAATAATATACTTATATACATATATGCACACCAATACAAATCAAATTATGATTTCTAAGTGATGAATATCCGTCTTTAAATAATGTTTTAGTTGCGAACTAAGTCTTGGGTATGAATGGGATTATGTTTATAAAACCCTAATTTTATATGGATACATATGCAATAAACTTAATATGGATTTAGTTTTCAATCAAGTAATTGATTAATGGTTTGAAATATTCAGTTCGTAAGGAATTAATGGACCTTATTGTGTAAAAACCCAAATATACACACTTAGTGTATATATGGTTATGTGCATATGTTTTTGTCAGTATAATTTCCAGAATCCTATTTTCAAATAATAATTACCAGGACTTATTTTATACTTCGATAAATGTAAGTTTTTAAATAAATGATTAATTTGGTTTTTGGTAAACCAGCATGTAATTTGTTTATAAGTATACACTAATAAGTCTTTCTGATTAAAGAAATTTATTTCGTAATACCCTTAATGTGTTTTCTAATTTAAAATAATGTATTTTCGTTTGTTTAAAATACATTATAAGATTAAGGGTTTATGTGATCAAGTTATCATGTTGTATTCTTTTATTATTTTATTACATGTTGAACCTATTGTGGTGAATGTTATTAGTTAATCAAGTTATAGTTTAATTTATTTTCAAGTTTGATGACATGTTTATTGCAATAATTAATGGTAAGTGTTTTCTTTATGTATTTCATTTCCTTAATAATTTTAAAGAGTCGTCATTTATCACCTCATGTGGAAAACCCTAATAATCCATCATTTTATATTCTATCTTATATATCAAATGTCGTTTGCAAGTTTTAATATATAAAAACCCAATACAAATGTATATATATTTAATTCATGCTTGAAAATATTTTCAGAAAACCCGACTCTCAAGTGTTGTAGACAGGAAGGGATTGGGCGTGGATCCATCATGGCCTGTAATTAGTCGAGCAGTCTCAGAATTAGTTATTTTATTTTTAGAAGCTTTCTTAATGCTCTCAGAAAAACACTGGATTATATTTGGATAATATGAAATAAAAATTAGATATTCAAAGTGGTATGGGACACCTTGAATATCAGACCTTATTGACATGTGAGAAATGCATTGGACTACCAGGTTGGGGTCCGGTTAAAAGAAAGCCCTCCGGGTTGGGGAATGGTTAAAGTAATCACTCTGAGTTAGAGACCAGTAAAAGTAAGCTCCTCGATGCATCGATAGTTCTCGAGACAGTTAGATTTGGTTATTACCCTTAGGTCATGGTACAAGGTCTTTCCATTCATACATGAGTCTAGCATTATACGTTCCTCACTATGTTTTAGTATATGACCAACCAAGTGATTATTTCTTCTAGAGGAATATCCTTGGTTAAAGAACCAATACCTATGAGTATGAGATTAAGTGCACATGGCATTTGATGAGACAGTGTTGTAGTATGATCATTTTTCCTTTACAAGATTTAAATGAAAATGTTATCATTACTTTTATCATGTTATAATGTTTATTTTTATAATTTTTTGTGAAATTGTTTTGGCGCAACTCCGATAATGTTCATGCTCCGTAGTCTTTGCATACTTTCCATGTTATGCTTCTTTATACCAGCATGCTTACTTTGTAACATGATCTTGTAGTAGTATTTAGTTGTATGCTTAACTTCTTGTGTGGAAATTCATAAATGGTTTCTAGAAACCTTTGAAAAGTGATGACATTTTCTTTAAAGGAATTATTTTAAGTATGCACAAGTAATTTCAAAGGATGTTTTCAAAAGCCGTATTAAGTATTTTCAGAACCCCTTACTGATCATCTTTTGTTCTCACCCCAAGTATTTAAAATATTTTTCACAAGTTACCAGAATTGGTCATCATTGTTGTAGCGCAGTGGAAGCGGTGATGATCTTGCAGTTTGTTTAGTTTTATGTTGTAACTCTGATGTTTTTTGTAAGCATGTATCTATTTCCATAACCTAGACCGGAATAAGGTTCTCTTTTATGACATGTATAAGGATGGGTCCTTATGAAACACATATTTTACTTCAAAATAATATTCAAAAAAATCATTATTTACATTTTAAATATGTAAATACATTTATAAATCCATATTCACATTTAAAATGATGGAAATATTGTTCAAACTATAGAACTTACCTTCAATAAAAAAATGCTTTACACAAAAGAAACTTTTCAAAAATGGATTAAACAAAAACTTTTATATAAAAAATTTTATAAATCCACAAGGAATGTAAACAATTTTCCAAGAATAAAATATATACATTTAAAATAATAAAAAATATATAAACATGGTCAGGATCCAAATATGTATGATAGTTCCTGGATTTATGGACTTAACACTGTGAATACAGCCAATTATATACATACATCCCTTTAAATAAGTCTAATAAGACTCATCACCATTTTATAAGGGATTCAATTTGTTGATATGATGTTTTATATGATTATAGAATCATAAATTGTTGGCCAATTAACTCACTAACTACATAAGGCATGCATATTCTCAAGTAAAAATCAATTATGGGTAATTTATTTAAAGACTTCTTAAAATAAAATTCATCCCACTCACCATTTCAAATATACCAATTGTCTCTTTAAAACCAATAATTAATTTTAAATCAAAAACCTGCCTTTTATAAATATGAAACTATTGGGTTTCCATTAAAAATGATTTTAAGCCATTTTCACAAAAAGGGATTTGAAATCAATTCACCATAGAATTTTACAATCAAATTTTACCATTAAATTCAACGCTTTAATTTTCATAAAAAATCCCTCAAATTCATTACAAACCCTCAATTCAATTGAATTGGGGTTTTCACAATTTTTCCATCAAAACCATTTTTAAAATTAAATCTAACAATTTAATTAAATAATTTACATCAAAACCAAAATTTAAATTTAACAATTTAAATTACCATAATTTCCATTAAAACACCCCTATTCAAGGGAATTTTGGCTTTTCCAATTCCATGCAAAAAACTATCTTTCCAAAAACCCCCAATTCAATAGAATTGGTTTTTAATCCCATAAAATAATTGAAATCGTTTTTATTAAAATTAAACAATTTATTTTAATTCAAAACAATTGAAATTAAATAAATCAATTTAGGGTTAATGAAACTTAGGAATCATAACAAAACTACCTACCTCTGATCCACTAGATCTCAAAGTGTCAATCCTTAATTGGGATTTATGTGGAAGAACACCAATATATGGAACCTAGTAAATGAGGATAGAAAACTAGGTTTATAACCCAAAAACAGTGGGTATTAGATCCATAGTTAAACCTAAGGATAAAAGGATCCCCAAGGTGAAAGGTAGATATCATAGGAGATCAAGAATAGAAGGAGAAAACTAATTGGAAGAGGATTGACCACCACAATCCTAGATTTGTATCACTTCCAAGAGGGGTTATAGGAGCCAATAATATTTATTTGGAGCTCCAAGAATGGGATAAACTCATTTGGGTTAAAGGAGGTCCATATGGGATCTAAAAAAGGGTTTGATAAATTTTAAGTAAAATTTAAATTAAGTTAAAACTTGAATTCATGGTTTCTTGGAAAGAGTTCCACGTTTTAGTTAAACTGTGCACCGTTAATGAACATTTAATAAATTGGTTTCATGGTTTCTCTAGAGAGGATTCATGTTTTTCCAAACCATGTGGAATCCATGTGAATCCCATTTTCCAAATTTCTACTTTTTTGCTTGAGAGGGTGCATGGTTCAGAAAATCATGCGCTAACCACAAACTAGCCCATAAATTCCCAAAAACATAAAAATTTCACAAATAGAAACCAAAAAAAGAAACCTCAATATAAGCAAGTTATAAATACCTGAAAATAGTAATAAGATGTTACATCAATGATTCAGCTGAAAAATCCTTCAGCATTTTCATCTGAGTACATTTTCAAAGTTTCAAACTCATTGTGATGAAATTTAATTTGTGCCTACTTCAAATTTTTTTCACCCTCATATATATTGGAAAATTTATCCAAAATATAATTATCACTAGTTTAACTCAACACCTTCATGTATATATGTTTTAATATATTTCCAAATAAATCATTTTGTTCTTTGGAATTAGTTTTAAAAATATTTTTATCTTCCTTATTCATTGATATTTTTAAATATTCTGTAATATGTATTTTATGAATATAAGTAGACAAAACATCAGCCTTAAGAAACTATAAATGTGATCTCATTATATAATTTTAGATCTGGTAATTTAACCCATCAACCATAGGTACTGATTTCACATTCAATATATTATCCATTCAGATAATATTTGTATTAATGATTTAACACATATAACATATGTCCCTGATACCACTTTTTTCAATAAAGAGGTCCAAACATGCCCTAATAGTGTTGTGAATTATGGTGTGAAATTTTTATCACATTATGATGATTCTTTTTTACCATTTTTATGTAGTCGTTAAAATTATAAAAGTAAATAACAAATCCATCATTATCTTAAATTCAAAAATTAAATTAAGTAAAATCAATTTTATATGGCACTATAAATGGATATTTCTAAGGATCATACATTTTTGATGTGTTAATATTCAAAAATATACTAACATTCACTAGTTTTATTGGTAAAATATTTCATTCATGGTCAGTCTATGTCAATATCAACTAACTTTATAATTTTAGTTTAGGGATTAACACATTGCCTCCCTCAAGAAACTCTCATTCATGACTCCTTTACACACTACTATATATGGATTTATTCTCATTTAACTAATATGAATGTGACTTCCATTTTGGAATGAATATTTATGGGGATTTTAATCATGAAGGATAAAATATGATTCTTTAATGAAATACACAATCTCAGGATTAATCACTACCAATCATCACACAAGTTCTATGTTGTAAATTTTTAAATGCATAAATTCTTCACTCAAAAACTTATTTTCACACAACTCATTCATGGTCATCCCTTTATACACAACTTTTATTCCCATTAATGATATTGTTTCATGAAAATATCTTTTTTTAGTGGTTATACTATCCTCAAATCTTTCTTCTTTCCATGATAAACTTTATAACCACAAATGATTCTACATTCAATGAACATATATACAAACCAAAAATGATATGATTAATTACATTTAATATTATTTAATTTTTTCTTAATGATTAATGAAGATATTATAGGTTTATCTATAAGAAATTTTCCCTATAAAACATGTTTCTTGTAGAATTTCTTTTTTACCCTCTACATAATTCACCTCATATAAGTATTCTTGTACACCAAATAAAAATCACTGCCTCATGTTTGAAAATACCGGCACATTTGTGGCATGATAGATACTTCAATATTATAAAAAGAACTTATTTTTTTAAAATTCACACATACCCACATTTCACAGTTTGTAAAATAATACCATAATCTATTTTTGAATGTTTCCAGTAATGTAGATTGATTCATTTACATCTTCCTGAAAACTACTACATATAAAACATTTGACTTCATGAAAGTCCCTTTGTGATAATTATACATTTTATCCAGATTATTTCATTAAACTTCCCCATTTACTCCAAAATTTCTTTAAGATTCTCTTATTTATCTAAAATTTATTGAACTTTTTTACTATTTTCTTTCCTAAGAAATTCCTTTTTACACCAGATTATCATGTAAATTGAGGCTCTATAAATAATTCATAACCCCTTAGAAAGATTGATCATAATGGTGTCATTTGAAAACCATCACCCTTTGACTTAAAACTATTTATTAAACCAATAAGATTAATCAGAAATAAAATTGAAAAAATAAACACAGCATATGAAACATATTTATCTAAAAATAAATTCAGTCCTATCCATTCCAACATTCTCCCATGTTTGACCTTAATACTACAAAACATTATCATAGAAATCATTGGTTCATATAATTACCCTAATGTATTCCCAAATTGATTCTTTCAATATAATAAAAAATTTGTGTCAAATATCTGTATCATTCAACATGTGCATACGAGTACTAACCCCATGCTAACTAATGAAAATGGTCTTATTTGAGTCAATAGGTTGGCCACATGCATTCTATATGACTTTGAATTTTTTACCTATACTATAATATTAATAAATTTCTACTAAAAAATCATGATATTTAACTCCTATATTTTTTAAAATTATTTATTTTTATCACTTTCCCACATTTAGGTTTTTTCTCACCACCATAATTATGTTCACCTTCAAAAAATTTCTCAAATTTAAACATCACAACTATGTTTTTCCTGAAGATTAGTAGCATCAGCAGGTGAAAATCCATTATCTATAAAAATAATTAAATAATTTATTTAGTCCAGATAAATGTAGTAGAATATATATAACATTATAAGGAAATAATTATATATATAAATAATAATTGGATATATTTGAATAATTATTGGAAATACATTTTTTCTTTAATGGTTTAATGGATTTTCCAACTTTATCTAGTATCCATATCCCCTCATTGTGGTCTTATCTAACAAAGAAGATACTTTATGCATTTGTAAAACCATCAAATTATGTTAATATCCTAATGAAAGGGTTATCATCAAAATATTTTTTATTCAACCCTAGAGTTTTTTTAGACACCAAATGAATAAATAAAAATTTTTCATTTATAGGATATCTGGTATAAACTACTTTTTTTCATGTGATTTCATTATGAATAGATCATCCTTGAAGCCATCCTTATTGAAATTATATTTCATGAATCCCAACTCATAGATTTTAACTACATCGATGTTATCAACCCTTTTAAATTAAAAAATAGTACTTGTAATATTATATATTCTAACTCCCATATTTATTTAATCATGGTAAATAATAACATATTTTCTTAAATTGGATTTATATCCTTTGTTACACCATAAGAGTAAATATACTATTTTACATCATGCAATTTTCATCATATTATTATGTATATAACATATAACTATTAATTACATAACCATTATAAAATAATATATGTAAACTCACTCCTCTGGATAAGCTTAAATTCATTCTGAAATTGAATTTATATTTTCTGAAAAGTCCTTAAAAATATTATCTCAATACCATCATATAAACTATTTCTTGTGTGTATTTGATATCCAATTATCAAACATTGATGGATTCAAATACCTAATAATTAGTTTTTTACTTTGAACATATGAATCAAGTAATATAATATTATGTAAAATATAATGTCGAGACGAATCCTTCATAATTCTAATTATGACAACATCTCTTCTGAAAATTCATTCATCCACAAGGTTCCCACTGTAATGATATTTTCGGATATCAATTTTATCTACATAAAAAAGGTATTCAGTTAAAAATTCAACGGATTCTTCAAGAATACATAACTCTTCAATAAAACCTTCTAAAAATATATTTTTTATTGCCCTTTAAAAATTAGCATAGATCATTAAATGGTGTACATCCATCTATAATGCACCAGACCATATAGTTGACTCTATTTAACCAATTAAACTAGTATATCCAATAATATTGGAGGGAATAATATATAAAATTAACATAATATGATGAAAATTTGTTTTTTCACTGTTGGAATGCCACAAACCAACTCTAGTCCATCCTTAAATCTAGCACTCGATTCATCTTGTGATATCCCTGATCCATGTTCCCGATCACCATGGGATGAAAACTAGTGGTAGTTTATCAAATTATATTTAGTGGGAATACTTTCCACAAAAAAATCCAATATATAAGTATTGAAACTTCACCATATATTTTGGAATAACCCATCCATAAATTGTATTTACATGTAAATACAAATAATAAAATAGAAAACATTATGAATAATTTAAACAATTTAAAGAAAACATAATCTCCTAAGACACATCCACCTCCCTATAACACAATAAAACCTTTAATTTATCATCCATAACACCTCATGCATAAACACCACCCATAAAAGAAAAGGAGATAAATGAGTTGTCAGTTTTGTTTATATGAAAATGATAGGGAAATAAAATAATATAAATTATTAACCTCCTTGTGACACCATGAGTAAACATCTAGTATTGGAACAAAAAATTCTTTATGAGTGGTCAAGAGATGAAAAGAGACCTAAAATTTTAATAGTCATGATAAAAAATAGACTAGTAGGCAAGCCAAATGAAACCAACCATAAAATTTCAATAAAATATAATATCAATTCCATGATATTTTAAATGAAATTTAGAAAACATATGTTCTTCATTATTTTATTGAAAAAAAATCATGATTCATTTCACCTTATGCCTTTTTGAAATAGTTTCATTTTAAATAGGGGTTCCAAACCATTTTAGATTAAAAAAATGAAGAATTTACATAAGAAATTTAAAAACAATATTAAAAGAATTTAAACACTAGATTCTTTTAAATAAATTAGACAAATGTTGTAAGAAACAATAATAATAATGATATAAATAATTAGATGTAATAATATAAGGTAAATGAGAAAAAAAATATGAATCCTACTATAGTAGGAATAAATGAAAAATAACCCATATAAAATAATTGAGTACCCAAAGATAAGGGTAAGACCTTGGGTCTCATAGGAATGTATTGAATAGTGTTATACATGATCTATAGAATCAGCTTGCCTAATGAAATAGTACCAACCTAGTGTACAGTCAATCCCTAACTAGTATATTCAACGGTAAAATCTCAAAGTATGATGTGATCTAAGCTATGGAACACTAGTAATAGTGTAATCCTAAACTAGTGTAGTTTGTGATCTCAAAAATTCCACTAGAAACTCTTGGTTCCTATTTTATACATAATGTGGTGGTGGGATAATTCAACAACAACAAAACATTGTATAATGATTAACACATGCATATGTGTGTGTGTGTGTGTTTGTGTGTGTGTATTTAAGTAATCACACAATTTGTAACTATAAAAAATGTCTCACCCCCAATAACTCTCCATGGTAATTGATATATCAAACCAAACTTTTCTTTAAAAAATGATACATATTATTAAAATAATATTCATTTAATATTAATATATCCATTACAAAACTATAATAGTTTGGTGACTTTGTAAACATGGAAACATAAAAAAACTGGTACATAATGATCTAATCATTTCCCAAAAAATTCTTCACAACTATCACCCTTCTTAGATATAACATGCTTAAAACCTTTCTCTATACCTTGGGGAAGGGAAACACAAGAAACTGTGATCTAAGATGCCCAATAAGTTTAAAGAAAATATATATTAATAAATGAACACAAGTGATAATAATTTATGAATAAGAGTTTGATAACATTCTCTTAATAATAGAAAATCATACTCATCAATTCATAAATCAAAATCATGAAACAAAACATTAATTGAATAAATCAAAAAAATAAGGAATAAGAGTGTGGAATAATCAATAATAAATCATTATCCATTAGAATATTTCATACGAATTAGACTTTAATATTTTATTGGGTTCACTTCAAATTCCAACATTTCCTTATTCATGGTTCACTTCCAAGACTATCTTATTGGACAATGTCCCTTACTGAGATGGGTTCAGTACTCATTATTTTCCTTATTATCTCATGATATATCTATCTTTACCCAATTTATTGGAAGGATATAACAAAACCATCTAACCTAGGTTAATAAGGTAACCACTCATACATTTTTTATAATGGAACCACACATCGCATAATGAAAACCAAACAAATTTTTTTCACAATATCAGAAAACATTTGTCATATCCTAATATCATAACTTTTGTAAAGGATACGGATTTCATAAAAAATCATAATCATAATAATAAATCATATAGGAAATGAATTAATATGATATAATTTGATTGTATCTTTATTAAATTAAAAGAAACATCAAATGAAATTTTTGTGTATTAAAATTAATTTAGAATATCACTAGAATATTTCTTGAGAAAAATACCCTTTTTATTTTGAAATAACTTGCTTAAAATCTAAGAAATTATGAAATTTTAATGAAAAAAGTTATATCAAATTTGTTAAGGAAAAATATAAATTAATCTTTAAATAAAATAGTATTCATGATTTTTAGGAAATCTATTCATACAATGTACATTAAAACAGAAAACAATCCTTTCACATTTTCAGTAAAAAGTTCCTCATTTAGAAAATGATAATAAAATTCATTTTAAAACAAGGTAAAAAAAGAAAAATATTTTTAAAATTTAATTTAAATAATATTTTAAGAATATTAAAATTATTCTTATAAATATTTTATGTAAAATATGGACATTAAAGAAAACAATTATGACTGAAGAGAGAAATAAAGATTGTTTTCCTTAAAAAAACAGACTTTTAGTAAATTGGGTACATAAATAGAGGTAAATGAATGGAAAAAATGTTGTATATATAAATATTAAAAGGACAATAAAACATGTAACATTTATGAGATATATATCATATAATTTATTCATCAAAAATTTAATTATAAGAAATCATGGTAAATATGAGATTGTAACATAAGACCCTTACTATTTTGATAAATTTTGAAACATAAGCAACATAAAAGAAATAAATTTAAATACCATTAATATAAGGATATTCATGAAAAAAAATCAATGGGGTATTATATAAACCTTATAAAAAAAATTGGTGTATATCATTAAACATGTCTTAATGAAAGAGAATAGAGTCTACGAACCCCTATAGCTTTAGTAATTTTTGAATCAAAAGTCATTGGAATATTGAAAAACATATTGTTTTGATAATACATTTCATTAAATCATAGATTATTACAAAACACATTATTGGTTAGTATATACACCAAAGAAATATGAAATTTTTCTCTAAAATTAAAACATGTCTCAATAAAGAGAAATTGAGATGAAACTCATACCTTATAACTGAATTGATTTATAACCACTCAAACATCATGTATAATAAGTTTATATTTATTATAATTATATAAAAGAATTATATTTATACATATAAAATTATATATTATCCACTTATATCATTTGAATTTTTATTTATTAATAATTATTATTAATGTCATCATTTCAGGTGTGAACTTCTTCATTTTTCATGTTTGTTTTAGTTTTGAAGTTATGGTCCTTTCACTTTTATCATGATTAATCTCTCTATAGAATGTAAAAAATGATATAAATATCATATATATATATATATTCATTATATTCATATTTATAAATCTTCATATTAATTGGTGATGAAAATTTAATTACAACACTTTATGAAGATGGTAATATGTATGTACACACGAGTGATGTTTCTACTTTTAAATATGTAAAAAATGAAGTTAAATGATAATTCACCTTTAAAGAATATATATTATATAAAAAATATAATATATTATTATTAAATCATTCCTTATTACTACCAAAATAATGGGGAAATAGTAAACAAATTGCATCACTTCTTATAGGTCATAGTCTACACATACACGTGATCTATTAGGCCCAAGTGATTTTTGGTTGAATTTGTTGTCAATATGTCAATATGTGTTTAAAGTTAAATTTTATGAGATAATTCCTTAATAATGTTACTTAAGGAATATTATTACAAAATTTACTTATAGAATATGGATATAAATTTGTTTTTAAGGAAGTTTCTTAACGAAGTTACTTAAATAAGATTGTAGAAAATTTCCTTAGGGATTATAAAGAAGTTTCTTTGGAATGTCAGATAATTCTATGATATTCATGAATGTTCCTAAAATAGTGAAGTTTTTTGGGATAAAAGAAAAGTTTTTACACATTTTTTACAAAGTGAGAAATTTTCATGTTGGATTATAAAATAATGTTTTGGTATTTAGAAATGGACTTTTTGTAAGATGTTTTCACAACATCTGTAGATAAACCATGGATAAATAAATCAGATAAACATTTATTAAAAGTGGGTATTTCTGAGTTTGTATATATTTTTTCAAATTTGAAGTTGGATCCACTATATTGAGATCTACTAGAAAAAATTTCATGAAAAATAATTTCAATAAATTCAAATGATGAAGTTTGTACACCTTTGTAAAAATCTTAAAGAAGTGAAAGGAAAGAATGAAAATGCATGAGAAGTCATATTTTAGTAGTTTTGAAACTTTTTAATCTTATTTTTTTATATAGAGAGGTTTTATGTAAAAAAGTCTTTAAAATTCTAACTAAGGAAGTAGACCATCTATAGTAGGTCAAGGGAAATAAATAGAAGTTGATGATTTTTTTCTGGATAGAAATCTTATATAAAGTTTTGGAAATGAGTTTTTCTTAAATTCTATGAGATGTTCAAGGATAAATAGTTAATGAAGTGCACTGCTAAATAAGTTCCATTGGATGAACATCCATCATATGATCATCCAAAATATGAACATCCTTCAAACAATCATTCATTAAACAAAAATCCTTTAGACAAACATCCATCATATTCACAATTTATAGAATTTCGTTTGGATTAATATTTGAAATGAGGTAGGATAACCAAAAAAATACCCAGATGAATAAAAGAAGAGAAGTGGTGCTTTGTGATCAAAAAAATATTCTTAATTAAGTTACGAGACAAACAATCTACTCGGTGTATTTTTAGGATATTTATATAATTCATTGAAAATATATCTAAATATATTGATTTTTAAATGTTTCTATCAACATTTTTTATCTTGTATAGGATAATTAAGTTTTGACAATGTTTTTTAACATCAAATTTAAAGAATTATAATGTAAATAAAATACCTCATGAAACATCAAGAGAATTTTATAATATTCTAGAAGATTTGTGAATAATTCTAGTGAAATTAAGTTGAGATGAACTTTTTTTGGGAAATATGGATGTGTGATAAAATAAATTTTATTTATTGGCTAAAATTCCTAAAATCACACCTATATAAAGGGGTGTTCTTATAATAAGAAGTAACATTATTCACTAAAAAAATAAAACACTATATATTATGTCTCACTGTGAGTTTCTAATCGAGTTTACTTTCAAATTGAAGATTACCCACCAAATGGTGATCCATCGGATAAAGAATAAGTTTAGAATGGTCGATTGAGTTTATACTCAGTCAATGTAAAGAGCGCATCAGACAAAAAATTCTTTATCAGATGAATATCCACTTGATGAATTCATCAAATTAACTTACCTTGAATATAGTAATGTGGGCTGAATGTAAGTTAAGATCATTCAATGGAGACTATCATAGAGTAGTTACCAGATGGAGCAATCAAATTAACATTTTCATAAGGAATTTTTTCAAAGAAATTATAAAAAGTTTTTATTTGGAATATAAAATTATAAAAAAATATCATGAGGATGTTTCAAATATAAAAGATTCTAAATATAGTTGTTGAAGAACAATAAAATTTTCTAAAGGTGAATTTTATCCAACTTTCTTGTGGAGTAAGAGAATATCTTTCAACAGCGGGTTAGAAAAGAAGGAGAAACAAGAATACAACTAGATTGTATAACTAGATACTAAAAATGATTTTTTGGGTGGTTTGTAACTATCTATGAAGAAAGAGGATCTGAGAAGTAAATTTAGTGGTATAACTAACTATAGTAAAATATTTGATTATTGGGTGCAGAACCGGGGTTACCTGGAGGAACAATTACTATGGTATAAAACAAGTTGTGGTATACGCCTTTGTAATCCTATAAAGATAGTATAATAATCCATCATGGGGAGAATAACAAACATGTAAAGGATTTGGTACTTTTAAAAAACCATGTAAAAAATAATATTCTACTAAATCTCTTTATATGTGTTTCATACAAAAGATTAGGTTGAGAATTATATTTGAGTGAATCATAGCTGAAACATGTTTTTATAGGATAATAAAGTTTCATTAAAATTTCTGAAACATTCTTATAAAAAAAATTATTTCATCCCCCCTTCCCCCTCTCAGTGATACTATAATCGATCCAAGGGTACTACAATTGGAATAATTATGTAGATTTCCCGTAAAATATACAACTCTTTCGATGGAAAATTTTAATTTAGTAACTTGCAGGGGTTCCTATTTTCAATTGTAGAAACTATCATAGTTGGAAGAATATGATGTCACTCTATATTCTATCTCTTGACCTTAAAGTTAGAGATGCTATGATAGTGGGATTTTCTCCCATTAATGATATTTTTATGTTTTCTTTCGATAAATTAAATTAAGAAGATGATGGAAAAGATTATAATTCCATGTTTATGGATATCATATAAAATGTTTATATAAATATTATGGGGTTTCCAATGACTAAACAGATTTGGGATAAGTTGAGAAGCATTTATTAAGTAAATGGGAATGTTAAGGGAGCCAATCTATAAAACTATAGAATAATATTTCAAGATATTATGATAGATGATGATAAAAGTATTAATCAATAATTTACAATAGTTAATGATATTTTCAATAATATCAGAGGTTTTGGTGAGAAGATGGAAGATTCTACTATCGTTAAAGAACTAATGAGAAACTCTCCAGATATATTTTTTCTGAAAGTTTCAACATTAGAAGATCGAGAAGATTTATCACTTGCTTATATTTAAAATATTCTTATCGAATATTAAATGATAAAAGCAATAGTATTTAAGAAAAATGTTTTAAATGAAATCGATTTTGAATCTTTATTAAAAGGGAACCTCAAAGATAAAGAATATTAAAAAGAATAAAAAAATTTGAAGGTTGAGTAAGAAGTATAGGACCTCAAAAAAATTATTTATCTTCTTTATAATAAATAAAAAATGGGTAATTAGAAATGAAAAGTTAAAATTTCTCTTAAATTTAGGAATTTTAATGACAAATGTCATTTTGTAAAAACAATTGTTCTAAAAATAAGCATAAATATTCTGAGTCAAAAGAAGTAAATAAAAATTATTAGAAAAATATTTTGATGAAAAAATAAGAAAATTTTTCCTTAAAATAAGAATATAATTATATAGAGTTGAATTGAGAAAGATGATTCTTCATCTCATAATTAATCTAATCATCATGTCAACTTCTTTTCTCAAGTTAATAAGGAAAATGATTTATCAAAAATGATGATGATGGTTAAGAGATGAAAGAAATTGTGTTTATTCAAGAATAAAATTTGGAAGTAGAACATGAGGAGAATATAGAACTCAAAAAATAAAGGAAGAGGTTGATAAAAGATGTTTAGGATGTAACTTTTGAGAAAAGTGAGTGAATAAAAAAGTAGGAGACAAAACTCAATGTGTTTTTTTATCAAAGATATAAAATTAAAAATTTATTAGGAAACATAAATCCAGAATGAGAATCTAAATATGGTAAAAACTTCACTTTTTGAGTAAAATATGTAGAACATGTTGGAATTGGATGAACTTGGGAGCAAGAAGAATGTACATGATGAAATTTTGGATGAAAAAGAAGAAGATTTTTCAAAACATTATCAGTTTTTCTTACATCATAAATGGAGTAATGAAATATCATATAAGACATCACCAAAATATTTGAAGTTAATGGTGAAACTTCAAAATAGTATGAAAATAATGGTTTATAGTATTTAGTTGTTTTTATTTCAAAATAATCATAATATACAACTTATTCCATGAACCATGATGGTTAAAAAGTGAATATTTCTTAGAAAACAACTTCAACTAAGAAAGGGTGGAATTCATCAAGAAAGTATATCCCTAACAAATTCATCTATAGTTACTATAAAGGAAACAAACATAATTATTATAGTAGTACTATTATCAGTATGGAAGATAAAGATTTAGAGGTCATAGTAGTGTTGTGGAATTTTTTAGGACAAATAAAACTCATTTTGGGACAACATTTCTTTATTGGTAAATAATTATTAATCAAGGGGGAGATATTATAAGAATATAAGAACAAATTTTCATGAAAAAAATATGAGGTATAAAAGAATGTTCAGAAACTGAAAAACATAGAAGCATTAATAAATACAAATTAAAAAGTGAAAAAATTTGATCACATTAAGAAATTTTATAAAATTAAATGATTTGTGAAATGAAAGGAGATCAAGAATATTAAAAAATAAAGAAAGGGTAGTCTTTTATTTATACAAATAAAATGACCATGGCTATAAAGATAGAGGAATCACTATTATTTTCTAATGAAAATAAAAAGAAATAGGTTTTATAATATAAGAACAAAGTTGGTAAACAATTTTCAATAGATGGTGGTTTGAAAATATAGGAAAATTGTAAGGGATGTAAGTAATATTGGAATAAAAAAATTATGACTCTTTTAAAATGCTAAGAAGAAATCAGGAAGAAAATGTAACAAACTCAATGTAAAGAGATAAAACAGAATCTTAATAGAGGTTTATAGATTCATGTAATGATGCTATATATGAGAATAAATCAATTAAAATCAATTTAGGATGATTTAAAGAATAAAATTACATCCAATTTATAGTTGAGAAATTTTACACAGAGAAAGGATTCTCAGTTTGAACATTACATGTAAGGTATACTGATGTTCTTCCTTATTCCGAAATACTTGTATATTTATACTAACTTGTAAGGAATTAAAGTAGAATATATAAGGTATTTTTTGAGTTCTTTAGAATTTTTTTTGAAAAGTTTAAAATTAAATCATGTAACATTGGTATCATTATGACAAGGAATGGAGTGACACCCATAAGGGGGAGAATATTTTATGTTGTGGTATGAGTATCATAATTTCCTTAAAATAATTATGGATTATATAAAATGTGAGATGTTAGGGAAATTATATTTATACACTTGAATAGTTTTTATATTTTTATTGATATGGGTTTAGGATATCTCTTAACAAACATTCTTATATTTTCCTATATGTAAATGTATTGGAATGAGATTTAGGAAACCATTGCACCAAAATGTTTTATGGAAAACATTGATCAGCTTGATTATACACTCTTTTTTATACATAGGGTTTCCCATGTAGACATAGAGTATTTTAGTAAAATTCTCTTTGTTAATAAACTCATGTTATATTATTTTTCTTCTGAGAAAGGTTTTCACATTTTTGAGATGATGGAAGATAAGTTGAGATGGACCCATTAAATTTGATTTTCAATAAGGGGGATATTAAAAGTAGGGGAGAAATAAAATGAAAGCATAATAAGATGTGAAGTATTTGAGTACACATATTGATGATGATGATGAAGCTTTAAGTTTTATATATGTATTAAAAAAACAAAAAGTGGGATATTTTTTGGTCCAAGTGATTTTTGGGTCAATTTTTTTTCAATATATCAATATAGGTTTAAATATAAAGTTGATGATATAGGTTCTTTAGAATGTTACATAAGAAATATTCTTAATAAAGTTACTTATGGAAGATGAGAAATAAATTTCCATAAGGAAATAAATTAATGAAGTTAATTAAGAAATATTGTAGGAACATTTCTTATGGAATATAAAGAATCTTCTTAAAAGAGTCAAATGATGTTAAGTTGTTCATCATAGTTCCTAACATCATGAAGTTTATTAGGATCTAAGAAAAGTTTTTACACATTTTTAGAAAGTAGGAAATATTGAATATGGTGAATAAAAGAATATTTTGATATATTGAAATGGGGTTTTTGTAATAAGTTCTCCTAATGTTAGTGAACAAAACAGGGCTGAAGATACTAGATTGACATTTATGATAAACATGTATTATTGAGATTTTACATGTTTTTACATAGGTAAATTTTTATCTATCGAATAAAGATCTTCCAAAAAGACCTTATAAATAATAATTTCAATAAATACATATATTAAAGTTTGTACATACTGGTAAAAAGTTTTAATGAGTAAAAATTTGGAAAATTCCAATGCTTAAAAATTTATATTATAATATCAATAAAAAATTTAAAACAAATTTTTTTGAGATTGATAAGTTACATATAACATAATCATTAAAAGTTATAACAATGTAGTCAATAATCTTTAGTGGTTGAAGAGTAAAAGCAAATTATTGATGAAATATTTTAGGACAGAAATATTATGTGCTGTTTTCAAAATGAGTTTTTGTTAAAATATTTAGGAATTATGAGGTTCCAAAGTTAATTAATTACGCTACTGAATAAGGTCCATCAGAATAAAATCCATTGGATGAACATCCATCAGATGGAAGATTTTGAGAAGTTAATTTTGAGTAATGTTTGAGATGAGTCATCATCACCAGAAAAAAATTTCCCAATGAATAAAAGTACATAAGTGTAGTTATGTGATCAGATGAAATGTTCTTTATAATGTTACTAAAAAAACATTCCACTAGATGGAGTTTTTGTATCTTTATATAAATATTTGAAAAAACTTCTAGATATGTTGATGTTGAAGTTGGTTGATCAAATTTTGTTATCTTACTAAGAATAAGGATGTAATGTATTATTGTTTTTCACTGTAAATCACATAAATATATATAGTAATATTTTCATAGTAGGATCTAAGATGGTATGAGATTTTGAGAACTGGTTATCCTGTAAATGATATTTAAAAATATTAAATATATTAATATCACATATTAATAGTTTTCATAAAAAAGTAGAAATAAATACTATGTAGAGTCATGGATCAAAAAATTTACACCATTCTTTGGTTCATAATGAGGAGTTTACACTAGGCACGACATAATTTTTTTCAACATTGGGAATTTGTGGAAATAATTCATGGACATAAATAATGAATTAATTAATATATTTTATTTAAAGTAACATAGTAACCTAATATTCCTCTATTTAATCATTCTTATGACCAATTATTTGGGTGAGTTGTATAACCCTGATAGTTGAGAGAGTTGTTTACAAGAAGGCTTAGCAAATGATGATGATAGATCAAGGATTGTTCATCCCGATGGAAAGAGAGGATCTCTTGAGCGATAGTGATGCAAATTCATTATTCATTAGTAATCAATCCATATCAAAGTAGGCGGTTATTTTATATGAATTTACCCCCATATTTTTAACCTATTATGAAATTGAAAAAATCAAAAAATGAATTGATTTTTGGATCAGTTTTATTTCTGGTATGGGATTATAATGCTGGAAATTTGGGGATTTTCATTTATTGAGTTAATTTTCGTCTCTTTGTTTATCATTCTAATGGAAACTATTTCAGATAGACATGAACATCATCCGACTTCCATTACTCATGTTTTTATTTTATGAATTTCATCACCTATTCCTCTTCAGTTCATCACTAGTGTTCGTTTTGGCTAGTGGTTCGACAAATACCAAGTATTCATTCATTGCACACGTGTTTCATGGTAAAATAGATTGATACCATAGATATAAGTCCTAATTAATGATGATATCAAGATATGATGATGGATTGGGACTGGATAAGTGTCATTTTTGTACGTTTTTATGTATTGAGATAGGAAATAAGATGGATTGATTCCTATGTGAATCATATGTCCAGATTCTGACAAGAAATGACAACAAGGATCAGAATGACCATATCCTTGTTTACCAATATGATTAAATGTTTTATCAGAGGCTAGAGGAGTATAAGATGATGCGGGAAGAAGATCTCTGGTTTCTGTAAAATTCCAATATACACGGTGTGTAATATAGGAATACATGATGTGTGGGGAACTGGCTATAGTGATAGGGTTTATTTGGAAAAGAAAATTATTACACATTGTATGAAATGTCTCACATAATGTGTGACCCATACCTAACAACCTAGTTTATATCCTAGAGGATACATGAACAAATACATGGTCAGGTATATGATACATCTAGTGTACATGGGCCAATCCATAAACTCTAACATGATCAGGTACACAAACATGGTTGGGTATATAGACATGATCAGGTGTACATTGGAATGGTTTGTGATACATAGGTAGACTAAGTGTATAAGGGACACATCATGTACTAACAGTATATATCATGTACATATTTGAATATAACTTTGATACCTTTTTCCCTCATCATGCTTTAGTTTCCTTAAGGTTGTGATCCCTCAATCCATCCATGTGAGGGTATAGTATGGAATTAAATCCTTAATAAAGGATCATGATCCTCTATAAGGGATTAGTTTCAAATAGAGTTTTCATAATCCATCCTAAAAGTTGGGATGATATCCTCTATCATCTTTTTTTCATTTCATAATCCATCCTAAAAGTTGGTATGATATCCTCTATCATCTTTTTTCATATGTGGGTTTCTCAGAATTAGTGTGACTAACTGTACACAGGCATTGATTCCCTATGTAGTCAGTTAATCAAGATTGGGTTAGTCGGTATTACCCCATGGTCATAGGTGTGATCCCCATCAGTGTATTTATCTCTTTAGACTTCTAGCATGTAATTACACATGGAGATTCTAGATGAGAAAGACATATCTGATTGATGTCATCAGTATTATCTGACTAATAGAGTGAGTTCTTCTGGGAGAGTTTGTTTACAAAATCTCGAGCATAATCTTAGGTTGGAAATGTGATTGTGACCTTACATAGAGACTTAGTGTCGACTATAAGTATATCTAGATGTTTTATTTTATGTCTCAAATTATTATTGACATATCTTCTTATGTGATGACTAATCTTAATGATTTATTCTTTATTATTTTGGGGTATCCTGCTAGGTATTGTTATACTCACCCCTAAATGGGCCCTTCTTACACGTGTTGTGTCTTATGCAGACTATAAGGCCCCAGCCTTAAACCTTACTTAATCTTGAGTTATTACAAGATTACACATTGAGTATCTTTTCGGGTTTAGAGTTATAGAGAATTAGATCATAAAACTTGCATTACATTCCACATATAAACAAAGTAGTTACATAAAGATAGTATTCTTCATTTCCATCAATGGAAACATATTTAAAATAAAACATGGATTCTTTCTTGATAGTTCCTTGACACTATCATCATATCATGTACCTTTCCCTTGACCTGTGAAAAACATTTCAAAAAAACTTGGGATGAGCATAAAAAGCTCAGTAAGGGATATAAAAATATGGAAAGGAAACATGGGTACATATATACATAATAATGAGATCATACTTTACCCATAAAACATAAGCACTTTAACATACCTCATCAAATCATGAATAAATCATAGAAATCATAAGACATAAAGGTAACTTGAGGCATTCATAAAATTTTTACGTAGGGAGTAACCATCATTGTTACGTTTGGAATACCCATCACATTATATTCCCTAAATATCTTCGGAGAAACCTTAACATTTCACTTCTTCGTGTTACCCAATGCATTAGAGACCTATATCGGGCTCACCCGCCCTTAGTTTATCACAGAACCACCCATCTTCATAATAATTCCCAAGAACCTCAGCATAATCGTATCACATAAAACATGCATAAAGGAAACATAACATTTCCATCTTTCAATAATAAGATATCAATACAACACATTTATATAAAAACATTATGAAAACCATTTTCAATACCAAAATAAAATAATATTAAAACATGGTAGTTATTTTTCTTTTAAAAAGAATGTATGGCTTGTAGAGGAAGCCGAAACTCAAATAACGGTCACGGAGGCAGAGAAGTCGTTGTCGCCGCATACGTACGACAAAAATATTCCCTTTTGTCATTTAGTAAAACGTTTCGTATAAAAAATATTCATTTTGGATAAACGTAAAAGTCAAAGGGGTTTATACACCTTATAAAAGAAGGTTGTGTATAAAACAAAATATGCCTCAATGAAAGGAGATTGAGACGAAGTCCCATACCTCGGGTCTGACTTGACTCGGTCGTTCTTAAATATCCTGAATAATAAACTTGAGTTAATTTATACTTGTTTAAGAACCTTTTTCAAGTTCATTATTCCTTTTATATCACTTATTGCCATGTCAGGAACACTATGTAATTATTTAAGTTAATAACGGTTGTTTTAATGATCATTGGTACTTGAGTCAAAAATAAGCCCTTTATGAATACAAGTTGTTCATGTATCCATTATATCCAGAATGGTATTCATGATGTAGATATTATATATGTCATATATATATAGTACATGCATGCATTTATAATATTACATAATCATTTAGAGGTAAGAAATGAAATGCACCGTTCATGGAGACGGTAAGTTGTACGTAAGCATGAACGCTGCTTTCATTTCCATTTCGTATTTTATAGAATGGAATCATAATTATATAAATTTATATTATAATTCCAGTATAAGATCATATATAATATCATATTTCCATCCTTTATACGTCCCACATATGGTATTTAACGAATCAAATCACTTTGAGGGGGCGGTAGTCCGCACTTCCTTAAATGAAGTTATCGCATTTACCCATAATGGAAACCATAAAGGTATGCCCAAAATGAAAAATACATAATCTTAAGGAAAAAATAAACATATTATATATCATATATAAATATAGTTTCATCTTAATGGCCACCTTTGAAGGTGTTAAAAGAATGTTGAACAATCATAGTTTCGGGAGGCATAAATTCACCATCCACGGAAACAGTATGTTCTTTAACCATTAGATGTAGGTGTGTGTAAGTGTAGCTAGAATCCTTCTTATAACAACATCCTAGTATATTAAAGATACTAGAGTTGTTTCAAAAGAAATAAATAAAAAGAGTTTAGGGGGTTGGAGAAGCAAAATAAAACAAAAGGACTCAAGTGAAGACATTACCTTAAAATCGGGTAACTCCCTTTGGTTTCAGCTCAAAGGCTTCCTTGGGAAGACTTCTGCCCAAATTGAGGCTTCAAGGAGTAATATAGGGAAGTGTAGAGACAAAATGGGCAGGGTTTGGCCGAGCCAAAGGATTTGGGAGTGTGGGTAAGGAGGTAGAGGTGGGGGCCTTTTATAAGAGGAGAGGAGGGGCACTCATGGAAAGTAAAGATAAGTTACTTTATTTTAAAAAGCGTTTTGGATTCAAAAGGTCCCACATTGATAAAATTCAAGGATAAGGTGATAAGGGTTCTAAATCCACCCATCCAATAGGTTTTGGACATGTTTAGGTCATATATTTTACATTATCTTTTCATTTTATTTAAATCCTTTATTAATGAGGTAATCGCTACATCATTATGATGTCATAAATACATTTATTTATTTAATGTCCAAAAATTATAAAAAAATACTATGATGTAGGAAATATTTTTATCTTTCCAATGACTATTTATAATCAAAATTATGACTTGTATAACCCCATGTAAAAATTGTTTTAGTAAAACATCTCATGTTTGTGTCATTTTTACTTTAACATTTAATAAAAAGTTATTTATGTCATTTCCCAACCAAAGTGGCTCCATGGGGTCCTAAAATTGACCCATGTCTTGTCTTGGTCGGACATGACACATACAATAATGTTAGTACATGTGTCTAGGGCATCTCATACTATTAAAACATTATTTTTACCTTAAACTAAACTAATTACCACTAATCGTGATTAAAAACTTAATAAGTTACTATTCACCAAAAAATTATTTTAATCTCATTGAACCACATTTTACTTCTTAATGTCAACCATGTATCATGGATTTTTGAAATTAAAAACACAAAGGTGGCAAAATTTCATTTAAATGGAAAATCAGTTTCTTTAACTACCACTTATTGGTTTCACTATTCATCAAAAATTGAAGTTTTTCAGAAAGATACCAAAACTTCACCCTAAGCTATATTTGATATTCTGAATTCAAAAATGATGTCTATTTTAAAAAATTCAAATCATATAAGTTACATTAATTAATTTAATAATTAATTCCCGTTGTCATGTCAAATAGTGTATTTTTATGAAACAATAAGTATCAAAAGATTGACCCCAGTTTAAGTCCAATTTCAAAGTGAAATTGATTCCAATGACCACTATTAGATTAAATGATAAAAATATATTCTAATTTCACTTTAAAACCAATTCAAAAGATAATCTAATCATATAAATAAATTATATTAAAAAGAAGTTTTGATGTAAAATGCAGTATTTTTCACTATTCATTAAAAAAATGAACATTGTTAGAAAAATACCAAAAATTCACACAAAGTAAATTTTGATGTCCCAATCATAAAGGATAAGTTTATTTTGACAAATATAGATTATAAAATTTTCAAAAGTTTAATTTTAAAAAAGTTTTTCCATCAAAAGGCAGTAAAACAATCATTTAAAAATATTAGTGTATTCCATGCTTAAGATTGGATTTATTTTCATTTTAAGCCTCTAAAACACTATCTAGTTCATTAATAGATATAGATAAAAATATCTATTATTCATTACTTACTTGGGATGTTACATCCTTCCCCCCTTTAGAAAATTGTGTCCCTGCAATTTATTTACTTATCGGATAAATGGGGGTACTTATCCCTCATTGCATTTTCAGATTCCCATGTTGCCTCTTCAATCATGTGGTTTTTCCACAAAACCTTTACCTGGTGAATCACCTTATTCCGTAACACTTCCTCCATGTGGTCAAGAATCTGGACCGGTTGTTCCTCATACGATAGGTTCTCTTCCAGCTGAACTACCTCTGGACTCAAAACATGAGATGGATCTGGCATACACTTTATCAACATCGAAACGTGGAAAACATTGTGTACCTGAGATAAACTCGGAGGTAAATCCACCCGGTATGCAACTGACCCAACTCTCTCTAGAATTTCATATGGTCCAATAATCCTTGTACTCGGCTTTCCTTTCTTACCAAATCGCATCACACTTTTCCATGGTGATACTTTGAAAAAAACATGATCACCTACCTCAAAAGTTAGATCCTTCCTCCTGTTGTCTACATAACTCTTCTGCCTACTCTGAGCTGTTCTCATGTGTTTCTGTATCAGCTGAACTTTTTCTGCCAACTCTTCTACCAATTCTGGTCCCATCAACTTCCTTTCACCCACTTCATCCCAGAATGTTGGGGTTTGACACCGCTTCCCATATAATGCCTGAAATGGTGTCATCTCTATACTAGAATGAAAACTATTATTATATGAAAATTCAACCAAAGAAAGATGTTGGTCCCAACTTCCCTGATAACACATCGAACAAGCTCGTAGCATATCCTCCAAAGTCTGAATTGTTCGTTCTGACTGCCCATCTGATTGAGGATAAAAAGTTGTACTAAAATTTAATTCAGTACCCAACGACTTCTGAAGGCCTTTCAAAAAGTTAGAAGTGAACCTGGGATCATGGTCAGATACAATGGAGAGAGGAACTCCATGTAACCTGACTATCTCTTTAAGATACAAATGGGAAAGTTGATCTAGGGAAAAAGTATCTCGTATAGCAAGGAAATGAGCAGATTTAGACAAGCGATCAACAATAACCCAGATTTCATTATTACCTCGAGATGTCTTCTGTAATCCCACAACAAAGTCCATGGATATATTCTCTTATTCCCACTCTAGAACTGGTAAAGGCTAAAGCATCCCTTTCGGTAACGGCCGCTCTGCTTTAACCTGTTGACAAGTCAAACACTTCATAGTAAAATCAGTAATATCTCTTTTCATTCCATCCCACCAGTAATACTCTCGCAGATCTCTATACATCTTAGTACTGCCAGGATGAACTGAAAACGGAGAAATATGAGCTTCACATAACAACTCTCTCTTCAACTGTGAATTACAAGGCACACACAATCTCTTCCAAAATCTCAAAACGCAATCATTATCAATGTTGAATTCATGAAACATACCTTTCTGAACCAACTCTACCTTTTTCTACAACTCACTATCTTGCTTTTGTGCTTGCTTGATTCTATCTGATAGAGATGATCTCACTGATACCTGAAACAAAACAGAAGAACTTCCTGCACCAAAAACTTCTATGTCAAAGTTCATCAAATCCTTAACCAAAGGATCACGTTCCAAACGCAACATTGCTAATGAAGCATTACTTTTTCGACTCAAAGCATCATCCACTTTATTTGCTTTTCCTGGATGGTAATGAATTGTACAATCATAATCCTTGATTAATTCTAGCCATCTCCTTTGTCTCATGTTCAATTATTTCTGAGTGAATATACACTTTAAACTTTTTTGATCGGTATATATTTCACACTTTACTCCATAGAAATGATGCCTCCAAATTTTTAAAGAAAACACAATAGCAGATAATTCCAAATCATGTATAGGGTAATTTACCTCATGAGTTTTCAACTGTCATGAAGCATAACCAATTACCTGATCATTCTGCATTAGGACGCAACCAAGTCCTTTAAATGAATCATCACTGTATATAACAAACTCACCATTCCTGGAAGGAAGTGCCAAAATTGGAGCATTCACCAATCTTCTTTTCAATTCCTGAAAACGATCATCACATTCTTTTTTCCAGATAAACTTAACACCCTTCCGAGTTAGCTTAGTCATTGGACTAGATAACCGTGAAAAATTTCTAACAAACCTTCAGTAATAGCCTTCCAAACCAAGGAAGCTACGAATCTCAGTTACATTTGTGGGTCTTGGACAGTCATCAACAACTTTTGTTTTTACAGGATCAACAGTTATCCCATCTTTAGAAATAATGTGACCAAGGAAAGAAATTTGTTGCAACCAAAACTCACACTTGCTGAATTTCCCATACAATTTCATTTCCTTCAAGGTTTTTAAAATAACCCTTAAATGTCTTTCATGCTCTTCTTTACTTTTAGAAAACACCAAAATATCATCAATGAAAACCACCACAAACTTATCCAAGAACTCATGGAAAATTCTATTCATTAAGTCCATGAATATAGTAGGTTCATTGGTTAGCCCAAAAGGCATTACTACAAATTCATAATGGCCATATCTTGTGCGGAACGCGGCCTTTGGAATATCTTCCTCCTTTACCTTCAGCTGATGGTACCCCGATCTCAGGTCAATCTTTGAAAAAAACTGAGCTCCATGGAGCTGATCAAACAAATCATCGATATGAGGCAAAGGATATTTGTTCTTAACAGTGATATTATTCAAGGCCCTATAATCAATGCAAAGTCTCATAGAACCATCTTTCTTTTTAAAAAATAAAACATGAGCACCCCAAGGTGATGTGCTACATCGAATGAAACCTTTCTCTAATAAATCTTGAAATTTCTCCTTCAACTCTAAAAGTTCAATTTGAGCCATTCGATAAGGGGGTTTTGAAATTGGCTTAGCATCAGGAACTAAGTCAACAGTAAACTCAACTTCCCGATCTGGTATTATTCCAGGCAACTCATCAGGAAAAACATCAGGATACTCATTTACCACTAGCACATCATTAATCTGAACAGTTCCATTATTTTCAACGATGTGTGCAAGGTAACATTCATTTTTATCTTTTATAAGTTTCTTGGCCTCTTGATAAGTTATCAACAGTAAGGGTTCATTATTGTACACAAACTGAAAGCCATTCTGAAAAGAAACTTCTTTAGCTCTACAGTCAATCTTAGCATGGTAAATAGAGAGCCAATCCATACCAAGGATAACATCAAACTCTACTAGAGGTAAAACAATAAGGTTTTCAAGTAGGTTCTTTCCACAGATAAGGATAGGAAGATTCTTATAAATTCTTTTTGCCACAACATTTCCCCCAGGTGTTTTTACCACAAGTTCAGGAGTCATTTCTTGAGATGGTATTCCCATTTTACTAGAAAAGGTTTCAGAGATGAAAGAATGTGTAGACCCCGAATCAAACAACACACTGGCATAATCTGAAAAAACAAACAAAGTACCTGATACAACTTCATTTGATGGCCCGACATCTGCTGAAGTAGTTGCAAAGGATTTAACCACCCCTTTCTGCTTGTAGTCTAACTGCTTCCCATCACTCAAGATCTTTGTCAGACCCTCGTTTGAATAGTGACCCATCTCATTGCACTTAAAACATTTTACTAACTGTAAATCAAATTTGGTCTTACCATCACCCTGATCTTTTTCAGTGCAATCACGAGCCTTATGTCCCATCTTACCACATCGGTAGCACTTTCCAGAATTCAGAAGGCATTCCCCAGCATGCCTTCTGCCACATTTATCACAAACTAGAAACTTAGTTTTCTTACCATCAGACTTTTTTGAAGAATTCATACCTTTCTCCTGCCACCTCGGTCTCTTCTTCTACTGGTTGTTATAGAACACTTGATCATCGGCAAACTCCATTTCCACATTCTCAGCACATAGAACAATCTTTTCATAACTTTTAAACTTACGAGAAGCTAATTCCCTTCGATATTTTGGCTTTAATCTAGAGTAAAAATGATTTATTTTACTATCAAGGTCTCAGATAAAATTTGGAGCATACCTTGACAATCGAGTGAACCTTTTTTCATAGGAAGCCACTGAGTCTTCCTCTTGCCTCAATTCCAAGAACTGTTTTTCCATCCTAAGTCGAACAGCCTTAGGAAAATACTTCTCAAGAAACATACCTTTGAATTCATCCCAGTCGAGAGCATAAATCTCATCAGCATCCCTGATATTTTTAACCATCGACCACCACTGATCTACCTCACCCTCCAAACAGTAAATAGCAAGACTAACCTTTTGATTGTCTGAACACCCCACGACATCAAAAATCTTCTCCAGTGATTTAATCCACCCTTTAGCTAACACAGGGTCAGATGATCCTCTGAATGATGGGGGATGTTGCCTCATGAAATGTTCCACCACTGACATGTTCCTCTGCGGTTGATCTGGCTGATCTCGTGCATGGATACCACCACCATTTATAGCCCGAGTCAACTATGCCATCACTGCAACAAACTGTTCAGTTCCAATTACGACCATCTCGGGATGCTGATTCGGAAGGTTATTTCCTTCTGTATACCTTCCTATCACTGCTTCCCTGTTTCCTCTACGGAAAACCATTCTGAACAAACATGTCTTAGATGAAGAAACATGGTAATCTTCAAATGCTATATCATTTCAAAAAAAATATTTTTGGATAATCATTTAATAGAATTCAAACTCCTAAAGTTTTCTAAACCGACCTCTGATACCAACTATAAGGCCCCAGCCTTAAACCTTACTTAATCTTGAGTTATTACAAGATTACACATTGAGGATCTTTTTGGGTTTAGAGTTTTAGAGAATTAGATCATGAAACTTACATTACATTCCACATATAAACAATGTTTTTAAATAAATATAGTATTCTTCATTTCCATCAATAGAAACATATTTAAAATAAAACATGGATTCTTTCATGACACTTCCTTGACACTATCATCATATCATGTACATTTCCCTTGACCTGTGAAAAACATTTCAAAAAAACTTGGGATGAGCATAAAAATCTCAATAAGGGATATAAAAATATGGAAAGGAAACATGGGTACATATATACATAAGAATGAGATCATACTTTACCCATAAAACATAATCACTTTAACATACCTCATCAAATCATGAATAAATCATAGAAATCATAAGACATAAAGGTAACTTGAGGCATTCATAACATTCTTACATAGGGAGTAACCCTCTTAGTTACGTTTGGAATACCCATCACAGTATATTCCCTAAATCTCTTCGGAGAAACCTCAATGTTTCACTCCTTCGCGTTACCCAATGCATTGGAGAGCTATATCGGTCTCACCTGCCCTTAGTTTATCACGTAACCACCCGTCTTCATAATAATTCCCAAGAACCTCAACATAATCGTATCACATAAAACATGCATAAAGGAAACATAACATTTCCACATTTCAATCACAAGATATCAATACAACACATTGATATAAAAACATTATGAAAACCATTTTCAATACCAAAATAAAAGAAAATTAAAACATGGTATTTATTTTTCTTTTAAAAATAAGTTATGTCTTGTAGAGGAAGTCGAAACTCAAATAACGGTCACGGCGGCGGAGAAGTCGTTGTCGCCGCATACATATGACAAAAACATTCCCTTTTGTCATTTAGTAAAACGCTTCATATAAATAAGATTTAATTTTGGATAAACGTAAAAGTCAAAGGGGTTTATACACCGTATAAAAGAAGGTTGTGTATAAAACAATGTATGCCTCAATGAAAGGAGATTGAGACGAAGTCCCATACTTCGGGTTCGACTTGACTCAGTCATTCTTTAATCTCCAGAATAATAAACTTTAGTTAATTTCTACTTGTTTAAGAACCTTTTTCAAGTTCATTATTCCTTTTATATCACTTATTTCCATGTCATGAACACTATTTAATTATTTAAGTTAATAACGGTCGTTTTAACGATCATTGGTACTTGAGTCAAAAATAAGCCCTTTATAATTACAAGTTGTTCATGTATCCATTATATCCAGAATGGTATTCATGATGTAGATATTATATATGTCATATATATCTAGTACATGCATGCATTTATAATATTACATAATCATTTAGAGGTAAGAAATAAAATGCACCGTTCATGGAGATGGTAAGCCGTACGTACGCATGAACGCTACTTTCATTTCTATTTTGTATTTTATAGAATGGAATCATAATGATATAAAGGTATATTATAATTCCAGTATAATATCATATATAATATCATAGTTCCATCCTTTATACGTCCCACATATGGTATTTAACGAATCAAATCACTTTGATGGGGCGGTAGTCCGCACTTCCTTAAATGAAGATATCGTGTTTACCCATAATGGAAACCATAAAGGTATGCCCAAAATGAAAAATACAGAAGCTTAAGGAAAACATAAACATATTATATATCATATATAAATATAGTTTCATCTTAATGTCCACCTTTTAAGGTGTTAAATGAATGTTGAACAATCATCGTTTCGGGAGGCATAAATTCACCATCCACGGAAACAGTATGTTCTTTAACCATTAGATGTAGGTGTGTGTAAGTTTAGCTCGAATACTTCATATAACAAAATCCGAGTATATTGAAGATACTGTATTTGTTACTAGAGAAATAAATAAAAAGAGTTTAGGGGGTTGGAGAATCAAAATAAAACAAAAGGCCTCAAGTGAAGACATTACCTTAAAATCGGGTAACTCCCTTTGGTTTGAGCTCAAAGGCTTCCTTGGGAAGAATTCTTCCCAAAGTGAGGATTCAAGGAGTAATAGAGGGAAGTGGAGAGACAAAATGGGTAGGGGTTGGCTGATCTAAAGGCTTTGGGAGTGTGGGTAAGGAGGTAGAGATGGGGGCCTTTTATAAGAGGAGAGGAGGGGCACTCTTGGAAAGTAATGATAAGTTACTTTATTTTAAATAGATTTTCAGATTCAAAAGGTCCCACATAGATATAATTCTAGGATAAGGTTATAAGGGTTCTAAATCCACCAATACAATAGGTTTTGGACATGTTTAGGTCATATATGTTACATTATCTTTTCATTTTATTTAAATACTTTATTAATGAGGTAATCGCTACATCATTATGATGTCATAAATATATTTATTTATTTAATGTCAAAAAATTTTAAAAAACATACTATGATGTAGGAAATCTTTTTAAATTTCCATTGACTATTTATAATCAAAATTCTGACTTGTATAACCCCAGGTAAAAATTATTTTAGTAAAACATCTCATGTTTGTGTCATTTTTACTTTAACATTTAATAAAAAGTTATTTATGTCATTTCCCAACCAAAGTGGCTCCATGGGGTCCCCAAGTTGACTCATGGCTTGTCTTGGTCGGCCATGAAACATACAATAAGGTTAGGACATGTCTCTAGGTCATCTCATACTATTAAAACATTATTTTTACCTTAAACTAAACTAATTACCACTAGTCACGATTAAAAACTTAATAAGTTACTATTCACCAAAAAATTATTTTAATCTCATTGAACCACATTTTACTTCTTAATTACAACCATGTATGTCGGATTTTTGAAATTCAAAACACAAAGGTGGAAAATTTTCATTTAAATGGAAAATCAGTTTCTTTAACTACCACTAAGTGGTTTCACTATTCATCAAAAATTGAAGTTTTTCAGAAAGATACCAAAACTTCACCCTAAGCTATATTTGATATTCTGAATTAAAAAATGTTGTCTATTTTAAAAAATTCAAATCATATAAGTTACATTAATAAATTTAATAATTAATTCCCCCTTTCATGACAAATAGCGTATTTTTATGAAATAATAAGTATCAAAAGATTGACACCAGTTTAAGTCCGATTTCAAAATGAAATTGATTCCAATGACCACTATTGGATTAAATGGTAAAAATATATTCTAATTTCACTTTAAAACCAATTAAAAAGATAATCTAATCATATAAATAAATTATATTAAAAATCAGTTTTGATGTAAAATGCAGTATTTTTCACTATTCATTAAAAAATGAACATTGTCAGAAAAATACAAAAAATTCACACAACGTAAATTTTGATGTACCAATCATAAAGGATAAGTTTATTTTGACAAATATAGATTATAAAATTGTCAAAAGATTAATTTTACAAAATATTTGCCATCAAAAGGCAGTAAAACAATCTTTTAAAAATATTAGTGTATTCCATGCTTAAGATTGGATTTATTTTTATTTTAAGCCTCTAAAACACTATCAAGTTCATTAATAGACATAGATAAAAATATCTATTATTCATTACTTACTTGGGATTTTACACAGACAAGCGGTTGTTTTATGGGGTTATTAGTAGAAAAAGAGTATATTAAGCTTATATTTGGTCTATAAAAACCATGGTTCATTCCAATAGTAATATTTTACTCTGTTTCCATTTTAATATCAGGTTGGACTGCTTTATAATTTTTTGTGGGCTTGTATTTGGTCCTTAATGCTTCCCAGTATTTTTTTATACTATGATTATGTGATTTAGATATATTAATATATTTAGTATCATTTTTATTTTATATTTCATAATTTTATGGGCTTGGAGATGTGTGTGTGCATACAATTACCTTAGGAAAAGGCCTCCCATGTGATTGTTATGCCTACTCAAAGTTGGTCACCATCCCTTGGTTGATTAGAGGCAAGATTGGGGTATTCTCACTTGGCATATCGCCATCCAAGAGGGCCCTTGTGGGTTGAGTTGTGACATAGTGTTATCATAGGTAGTTTTCCATATTAGGATCATATTTTGGATTTTTTTCTAGCTATTATATCTGTTTTGGTTCTATGGGAATATAATTATGTTTTTTTTATTCATCTTTCTGGCCAAGGACTCTAGTATTGGTATAGTATCCTACATATCTATACAATAGGAACCTAATCACATACCTTTTGATTTGGTAAGTTTATAAACTAGTTCCAAGAAAAAAATTGGTACATAAAACATATTATAATGGTTTGGGTTTCCATGTCCTTCTTGTGTTTTCTCCTCAAATAAACTCGCTGACTGTGGTATGTCATATCTATTTCAGGATACATTCATGGTGATTTCCAACTAGGATTCAGCAGTAGAATTGTGATAAATATTCCCTTGGTGATGATGCTTTAATATATAAACATGTTTAGGAGGTAGTTCCTCTGAGTTATTTCCCAATCATACCTCCACCCATTTGAGAAATAGATGGTACCCATAATACCAATGGTTGAGGTGCATTGGATAAGCATGCTTCATGAGTTTTCGCATCAGTGACCCCTCAAGCTCATTAGCAATCCATACCTATAGGCAACTTATGATTTTATTGAGGTATTTACATGATTCTTTCATCTCTTCATGAAACCTGTAGACTAGATGTTGGTTATGTTGGTGCGACTTCTTCATAGTTTTAAATGATTTTGGTGGATATTGGTGGTTCTGTCATATGATGAGGTGTCTCTTTCATGGAAAAAGATTTAGTGTCTCTTCAGGGAGGATTAATCTACATCTATGATGTGATAAGTGGTCATCCAAGACTTTTATATCAATAGTAGGGTGGCATGACTATGGATGAGTAATTATTGAGGTTTTCCAAATTCTCACAATACTAAATGGATATGGTTTGGGATCTATTATTTTTTGAATGGACTATTAATAAAGTTAAAATCAGATACATCAATGATATTGTGGTACCTCTATGAATTCATACTTATTCTTAGGTTATAGAGAGTTCCTTAGTGATAGAGAGATTTTAGACCGAGTAGACACAGGTAATAGGTGCCCACAGTGGGTATAGAGGGTTGAGAATACTAAAGTAGGCAGTTGATGATATATATACAGATCCAAACATGTGATATGTTTTAGGAGAAGATCTCAACAATGAGGTTATATGGTTTAGGGTTCTTGGTATGGTTCTAGTCATCCTAGTGATATGTGGTGCTACTCTTATGATGGTGAGGGATATCTTGCATGGGATTTTCTGGCCCTTCATATAGATTATAGAGAGATAGTTAATAAATATCTTAGGAAGTGTGTGTTCGAGAATCAGGGTGTTCAATAAGATGTAAGACATAAAGGACGATTTGGGATATAAGTAGTAGGTGGAAGATGGTTTGACATGTTTCCGCCACCACCCCCAAGTGGTCACCATGTGCCAACCCATCCAGCCTTATGAAACCCTGCCATTATTCTCACTAACTTTTTTTCACTAGGTAATTCGATTCCATCTTGTTGACCTATCATCATGCATAGTAGCATCTTTATCTCCTAACCCTAGCATGGATTCTTCATCCCTTAAGTTCTTCTACAATATACATCATCATATGGATCATTATGTATGCTTTTTACTCCAATTACATTTCATATTTTCTTTCATTATAATCTTACTACTAAAACAACATGCAAATTCATTCTCTCACCTTCCAATATCAATCATTTTGGGTGGAGAAATTTGATCTAAAAAATGAACATTTGGTCCAGATATGCATAATATTGTCTACCAAGTACTCTATAAGTAAATGTATTTAAACACCATGACTACCATTTTGAAGTTATTTACTTTTAAAAAAATAGTATTCTACTAATTAATTCGTTTCTCATAATTATTACATCATATTAATCACCATTTTGATCAACATTGATGTTTTTTATACTAACTACATTATGATTTAGATTTAGATCTTTCATTTTCCTCTTTAATTTAAAAACTTATTTAAGCAGTTGTAGAAGCTCAATAGCATTTGAATATATTTTTTCATAACATGGATCCATTTTTAATTAATATTTCAATATTAATACATTCATATTGTTAATATGATTTATGAGTTTTAGTTAAGAATGACCGAGTGTGACTTTATTATTAAATTTATTTCATTAGTTTTTGTTTATATCAAATAAGCATAACACACATAAATTTAAAAAAAATAATTGAAAATATTTACAAAACAAGTGGTGTTAATTTTATAAAATCTTATAAAATGGTTTGATGCTAATTAATCAGTGAAAGATGTTGACTTTAAAAAAATGAGATTGTTCCTATTGAACTTTTATTTCCTTCATAATTAGATTGTATTCATCATTTTTCTGATCACCTTGGATGTTTTTGTATATAGAATTTTTTCAAATTTATATTTTCATCTTATGTTTTGTACTTGACTTTATTAATTGATTTCATCATATATAACTACTCAAAAACTATTTAATCTATATTTTTTTATCACAAATCCATGTTTAATTCTTATCATACCCTTATTGCATTTTGATTGTCATTACGATTTTTGAGTTTTTATTAAGAAGGCATGTGTTTTTCTATTCCTAATTTTGTTTCAATGGGACTATTCATAATTTATTAATGGTTATATATTATACCATATATGTATTAATTCTTTATATTTCATTAACTGTTTAAATTAATTTGTGCAAGGTATGGAAAGATTTAATTGTATGATTCAATTTTTTATTATTTAATTGATATTTTTTAGATTTGAATATATTATATTTCAGGTTCAAATAAAGTAAAATTTGAGAGTATAAATACAACATCTAATGTGGAAAAAATTATAATGTATGATTATGCTTATAATAATATTACATTATAAAATCACATATTACTTCAATAGACAATTAGATTAGTTTTATGGAAGATTGATAACTAAATTTTTTCATTATTTAGTATATTATAACAAGTCATATCCTTATATATAGGAATCATTTTTCTAGTCATTACAGTTGACACATATTAAATTTACATGTTTTTTATTTTATTGATGAATGTATGATGTTTCCTATTTTTTCTCAGTTAATCTATACATTGTTATACTTTTTAATCCTTGTATATATTCTAATAAAATAAGTTAATAATGTTAACATTCCATTTAAATAATTTCATAAATTATTTTTTAATATTTTTATAATAAGTAAAAAATGTATTTTATTTATGAGAAACATCACTAGTTTTTTAGATATTTGTATTATATTGTCCATTATAATAATTAAAATTTAAAGAAAATTATTTTTCAAGTTCTTTCGATGTTTAGAACATAAATTGTTCACATTATTTTGTATTATATAACAATTATTTAATAACATATATATTATTATACAAATATAAATTGGTGTGTATATATATAACATATATATGACAATTCAAACAAAAAAAATAGGAAATACAAATATTCATCAATAAAATAGGGCATGTATACCATATTTTGATTGAAAATGATTTTGTTCTTTACTATAAATAAAAATAGTTTCTGTTATGTCACACTTTATGGTTTCTTCATTGATTAATGTTATACATTTTCAAGCCTCTATTTTATTTCATTTAATGTGTACTAGAAAAGGTAATTTTATCCTTTGATGGCCATGAAGGTTTCATCTCATGATGGTGATCCTACCAATTTCTCTCGCACTTTCATGTACATGATGGATTAGTATTTATTTACCTATCTAAATTTTCTTTAATTTCTTAGTAACTCTTTTTCATTTTTATCATTTTTCTTTTATTTATGGTTGAACTATCTTCCTTTTCCCTTATAAATAAATTGTTTTTATTTTCTTAATGAAAATGCAATCATATTTCCATGGTTCTTATCTTTAGGAATTCCTCATGCTATTAATTATTGGAACATGGATCACCAAACCAAGGGAAACTATGTAGTATCAATTATATTTGTTTCATATATAAAATATATGTGTTTTATTGGTATTCTCACCAACAAAACCCTTTTAAGTGAATTATTGTCTACAAATTTCTATTATCAAGGGTAATTTTCAGAGTTTTTTAATAGTTATATATTATACAATTTATATATTAATTATTTTTTTGTTAATTTTTTATATTTCAATGGTTTATTTTAAATAAATTTTAGATTCATGTTGGAATAACTAAAATTAAAATTATTTTAAGTTCATTTTCTGTTTCAAATTATGTCTGGTATATTCTCCGCCACTGCATTCTCACGACTTGATGAATTTCTACTTGTTAGCCTGAATGGCCCGAAGGCCTTATTTTTATTTTATTATAGATAATCCACCATTTTAAGGGTTTATGTGGAACTCGTGCATGACCTGTAGGCCCAAGGCGCAAGGCCCGACAAGACCCGCAATACATGACCCGAAGACCCAGAGGCATACCATGCCCATTACATGACCCGTAGGCCTAGCCCACTAGAACTACCCCTCCCCAGCGTCTTGCAACATTGATCTCCTTAGCTCCCCACCTTGAATTGTTGATCAGCTAGCATTTCCCCATACAAAGCTGCACGGTGCCTGGTCCCGATAGCGGCAGTCATTCCCTCTCATTCTTCCATTTCGGTTAGCTCTGTATCTGGTGGCTACTACTCCAGTTGCTTTTATCCTCTTCTGGGGCCTGTTCTGTGTGAACTGGGCTACTCCATGGTCTACATAACCCAAAGGCCCTATGGCCCGAAGGCCTTTGATGACCCTAAGGCCCTAGGCTACTTTAGGGTTTTTACTTTCTAATTCCCAATTTTTTTTTATTAATTATATCCTTATATATTTTAAATACATGTAATGTGGATTTTAGGATTATAGGATATTGTAATTTTTAAAAATTGATGGGATAAATTGTAGTCTAAGATGTTAAATTTGTCACATATAATATTAAAATAAAATTTTCTTCAAATATTTTCCTTTCACACCAAAAAAACTATTTTTAAATATTATATTGTCTAATTACATCAATGTCATCAAATAAAAACTTAAGGAAGTATGGAGAACAATATAAAAATTGTTATAGAGAATAAATGGTTATTTAGTATAAATAATTTATTTCTATATACAAGTAATATAAACTTTATTGACTAAAATTTATTATTTAAAAAACTATTAGACTTATAATAATAAACTAAACACTCTGGGATGCTTCCACTATAAAAATGATCTATTTCTTTAATTAAAACTCACACACAGTCACTATATTAGTGATTTAACTGGTTCATTAAAAACTTCCAAGTAGTATGATATCACCAATATCAATGTTTCAATTATTGAAATATATATCAAAAACCTAATTGTTTAAAAAATTATATCTTCTTAAAATATCAATTTTAGATTCTATAATTGTTACTAAAAGAATGAATAGAACAAAACCATTGTTCTATCCTAATATTCCATCTCTATAGATGTTAAATCAATATGATTTAATATGTAAAATATATACATTTGTTTAACCAATACTCTAATTGATTTCTTCATGTTCTTTATATTAATTTTTATTGTGAAAAATTCATAATTCTATATAGTATATGTAAAAATAATTTATATATATGACTATTCACAATCATCAATTATAGGGCATCACCTCAATCATGTTCCTAACATATCAGTCTGGCATCAACATCAATTAGAACTACATATTTTATTCCTTTTTAAATATAATTATAAAAGAAAACCTTAAATGATATTAGTATATGTTTATAGTTAACTAATTACATAATTTAGTTTTCAATTATTATAGAAATTTAACATTCATCATTTTATTGTCTTTCTATTTTTTACAGTGTTCAATTTCTTATAATATTTTCTATACTATTAATCATATGCGGTGAATAGTACATGAAGTATGTTCAATGCCCATTATTGACTACATAACTAGTTACTCTACTATAATTTCCAAATTATAATTGATATATTGGATTTAATTTACATAAAATTCATATTTTTATTTAATGTTTAATATTAAAATTTTAATATAAATTGAATGAATTTCATCAAATAATTATTTCTTAGAGTCCATTGTCCTTTTATAGTATAAAAATCAATATCTCAAATTTCTAGGGTATGAATGATTTGAAGCTCATCCATATTGGTAAGAACTATTTTCATATCATTTTTACCTCATCCATTATTTTCTCTTAGACTGAAGAATATGTAATATTAATCTAAAACTAGGAATCTTTAATAATTCATAATTGTATAAAAATATAATTATCATTACACAAAAGAATTAAAATCTGAAAATATTGATAAAATTTCACTATTTGAACTTGGCCATTTGGAATCCCAAAAATTTATGTAATATCACATCTTCTTTATTATGATGAAAACATGTTGACTTGTATGTTTTTTATATATGTGAAAATATGTATCCAATAAAAAAATTATAATTTTTTTTCAATAATAAAATATCAAATTTTCATTTGATACACACTTTTACATGGACTATTTATGTCAATTTTACCTATGTATATATTCATGAATTATTCATTTTTCATTACCATATATTTTTGTGTGCATGTAGAACTTCCATATTTATTAATGATTTCTAATATTCATAAATATACAATGTGAATTTTATTTTGAATAATACCGATTAATCTTAATATCTTCTTCAAAACTAAATTATGATATTGTATGGTGCGGTAATTCACCTAAAATTTTCATACACACATGACCTATAAGTAAGTTATAAAATGGATTCTTCATTATTTGAAAACTAGAATTTGCGTCATGGTTGATAGAAGTTTTAACTTTCTCTAACATGAATCGCTATTTTCCCATATAACAAGTCAAATTAATGTCAAATATAATGATGGATCTATCAAAATTACCCTCTTTGAAAAAAATGTCATACAATTTATACCAACAATAAATACTAATTCATGTAAATTACTAAAACATTTTATTTTTTATGTGGTTGTACAAATTATAGTAGAAAAATATATGCAGATTATAGTAAAATGAAGAGTTTTGATTTACATATAACTTTAATGTTTTAAAATAAAAAATGGTACTTGTGATTGTTGGAATATATTAATTCAATATATGAATCAGACACTGACCATTAGAACATAATACATTCTAATTTTTCATTATTATAATTTAGAACACGTCAAATATTTCCACAATCCTAAAAATAAATATAGGGTACAACCCTCATACCTATTTTACATACCAAATACAATCAATTTTATGAAAAATACATATATTAAATTTTTCTATGATATCGACATTCTAAATTATTTATTGTTTATCTTCTTATATGGTGTTTCTTTAGATGCAAGATCCAATAAAAATGATTGATGTACTACATCAATGTCATATTTTTACCCAATGGTATATTAAAATTAATTTCCTTTATCATTTAATTCTATATTAGGAACTCATTTAGAAATATTCCTTTCACTTTGTATTTCAATATTTATAACCTCTATCCATTATTTTCATGTCCAGTTAAATATTTTATAAAAATTTCTTGAAAATATATGCAAAATATTTAAAGTAAAACTTTACTTTCATTGAAATTGTTCACAATAGAATATAACTACCCCCTTTAAAAAATTATCACAATAAATAATATCAATATGGAATGAATAGTATACAGTTTATATTTTTACATGATATTTTTTAAAAATATATTTTAACACCATCACAATGTGTCTTACATTTAAACTATATTTAGATTTTATTTATATAAGAAAATTTTGAATAACATCAATATAGAATTTAAATTATAAAAAAGTATTTTTAAATAATTGAAATAGTAGGTAGATGAAATATGAAAATGAATCTTTTTAAAAATGAAATTTTATGTATAATGATTTATTAAATTGTAAAACACTATATAATGATCAGATATGTATACAGTTTTCAAATGAATTATTGAACAGAATTATTAATAAATTTTTTAAATAAATTAATGAAACTATTTCCGTTTAAGGATGAATATGATATATGAATAAATTTTACTCATATATAAAGTTAACTTATATATGTATACTTTTTGAAACTATCCACATCATTCCTACACAATATATGAATTCTAATCATAAATATAGTTTTTTTCATAATGGATTATCCAAATCCTCATATATTTGGAATTGGGTATAACTTTATATATTATATATGTGATTGATTTGTGAAATTATTCAGTATATTATAATGTGATACACATAATTACTATATAGTATCATGAAATTTCTTTGTGAAAACATTTTTTGAATACAACATCATGAGATTTATTTGCGAATACTTATTTCATTGGGAATAAAATATCATGAAATTTTCTTGGATATGTAGTTTACATTCATAAAATTTTAATTATGAATATAGTATAATGATATTTATTTGTGAATAAAATATCATGATACCCACTAAATTACAATAGTGTATCCATATCATTCATGTAGAGTATCCGCATAATTATTAGATAGTTTCATTCCACATTATTCTTGTACAGTATGAATGCAGTTCACGCATATATGCATGCACTTTATTTATATGAGTTGTGAATTTTATATAATAGAATTATGTAATTGAATTTACTAACATATTTATTCAAATTAAATATGTAGTTGAAATAATATATAGATGCATTACAGATCATTTAAATAGTTTCCATCTAATAGAATGCTAAATAAATGGATGTATACTCTAAAAGTATATAAATAAAATATGGATGACAGTTTACTAACTGTATGTATATAGTACATTTAAAATATGGGAATCACTTCATGGATTTTTCTTTGAAAAAATATGATATATTATTTCTCTCATATTACTTTATGACCATTTATTAACATGTTACAAATAAATTTCTTATAGAGACCATTGTAACATGGTTTTGATTAATAGGGGTTCGGTGAAAGAGAATGTTCAAGATAATTTCACCAGATATACTTCAACAGTATACTATATGAATAATATATTCAATTTAGATCAATTTAATAAGGAAATAAAAATTTAATAGACAATAGTTTTCTTGAAATGTATTGTCTCCCTAATTAGATATTCCTTTTGATGGTTAACTAAAACTCAGTGCTTATTGTTTAATTTTATGTATTAACTAATAATTAATCTTCTATTTCTTTTCCTTAAAATATTTCATTTTTCTATAAGTGTTTGGTTTAAGGTTTATATATCATGTCCATTGTAAGGATGAAGCTCGCATGATCATTTGGGAAAAAAATTTAATGATAGTACTTTTAGTTTAAAATATTTTATTTCTTACTTTATTAATTTTTAAACCATTCTATTTCAACCTACCTGATTATTATAGTACAATTGGGTTATTCGATTTTTTTATTACATTTAAATTCCCTATATTTAGGTTGGTTTAAACACATTTTTTATTTTTAATTACATTTAAATTCCCTTTATTAAGGTTTACTAAAACTATTTTTTTAAACCAACTACACTTTTTAGTTCAATATGTGAATGTGAATTTTTAAATAAATGATTTGTAAATATATTATTATTCCTTGGAAATTCATGAGTTATGTAATAGTTACCTCAAAAAAAGGCAAACTCGGACAATAACAGATAATGATATCCTTAAAATATTGGTGAAAGAGGAATAAATAGAGGGAACCACACCCAGAACACCCAAACCACAGTGAACCCATATTAATATACAAGGTACCATCTAATATGTAACATTTACTAGGGTTAACACTCATTTTTAATGCCCTAAAGCACACCCAAATATTCTTATTCATTTCCCCTCACAAAAAAGATCAACAACATGGCTAGAAACCTCATAGGAAATAAATAAGACTTTGGTCATGGAAAAAACAACTCAACCAAGATGATCAATATTCTATAAAGAGAATTCAAGGAAAACCCCAATGATCAACACTAACCAAGGTCAACTTTTCAAACCATAAAAACAAAAATCCTGGCATCAACAAAGTCCAAGGTAGATGAGTAAAAAAATTCTACAATGGGAATACACCTAGACAATACAAGGAAACACTTTAAGAATCAATCCAAAAGTAATAATACATCCCTTTTCATCAAGAACATTCATGGAGGAAAAGTAATATAACATAAGGTACTATCCCAACTAAGACATACTTTATGCTTAAAATCATATTAATCCAAATTAAACCCACACTAATTACAAAATACAACTCACTAAATTTAAAAAAATACATTTTAAATTTTTCCCTTTTTATTCTCATACTCATCAATATATATTCAGAAATTAAAAAATATATTGTATAGAAATAATACACTAAAAAGAAATATCCTAATTTTATAAAATTAAAGTATGTTCATCCCATTTACAGAACCAAACAAAATTCATTTCTAAAAATTACACATACTCTTTTAAAAACCCCCAAAATTAATTATCAATGTGTTCGTGGTCATTTTAACATATTTTTTCAAATCCATGTACAATAAAAAAGAATTAACTTTGAAATTTCAAACACAAACCTTGGAGACCATTAACATTTTAAAATTATTTAAGAAAACAAAATGAGATCCATTACAAAAATTTTCACACCAATGTTATTAAAAAATTTAACATAACCTTGAAAATTTTAAATAATTTAAAATTCAAAAAAAACTCCCTAAAATGAAAATCCCATTTTTTTCAAAACCATTTAATTATAAATCCAAGTACCATGTTTATCATTAAACTAATTTCAAAAAAAATGATTTATCTTTTTCTTAAACATTTAAATTTTAAAAAAAATCCTTAACATTTTAAAACCAATTTTTACCTTAAAAACATAAACATGTCACAAATAAATTAAATTAAAATAAAAATTAACCCAACACAAATTTAAATGGTTATTAAGAACAATGAATGAATTGGATGTATGGTTAAACAACCATTTTCCAATCATATCAATGTCAAAAAGATTTATTCAAAACCATGTACCTAGGATCAAGATGGTTTTCTAGACCCTCTGATCTCACCATATTCCACCAGTTAAAAACCCATTAACCCCCCCCCCCCCCCACCAGTGAATTTTTATAAACAACACACACAAAACAATGAAATGAAAAAAAATCATTGACTAAAATTATGAAATACCAGAATAAATCAGAACAAAATAAATACCAAAAGCTCAAAAACTAACTTCCCTTGGTAACTCAAGTTCCAGTAATAAAATTTTTATCCAAACACTTCTTCGTACCTATACAAAAAGTCCAAGAGTCTTATCTATGATCTACAATTAGATCCAAAATTAAAAAGGGTGTTCAAGAGATGAGATCTAATACCATATTGTTATAAACTAACGCTATCTCATCCTTAAACCGGACACCCTATATGGAAAATGACATGCTCAAGGTGCATTTACAATCACCTCATTATGGAAACTAGTTCTATAGAATCAACATATATTTATGGGGAATAATTTCTCTAGAAAATAAAATTAAAAAGTTATTTTAAATTTATCAAAAAATATGGCATGATCCATTTTGAATTCATACATCTATGAAAATATAAATAATTAAAAAGGAAATAATATAAACAATATAAATAATTTAAATAAAGTGAAATCCCACAACTCACCTAAATCTACCTTAAACAAAAAATCCATTTATTTCAATATCCATAATTCCACAAGAATAAACGCTTCCCATAAAGAAAAATAATATAATGTAATGGATAATTTTATAGATGAAAAAGAAAAATAAAATTAAAATTAAATAACTCAAAAATCACCTATGTGACTCTATGAGTCACTATCCAGTCTTAAAATAGAAAAAACTCTATAAAATCATTAAAGTGTTGAACCATAACCTAAAATGTTAATAGTAATGAGCATAAAGGAATTGTAGGCATGAAAAATGAAACCACATCCCATTAATTTATTTTAAATAAAATATCCATTCTATGGTAGTTTGAAAAAAATTAGAAAACTTATCTTTTTTATTATTTACTAAAAACCAATCATGACCCATTTCCTATTTCACCTTTTTGAAATAGTTTCATTTTAAAGAGGGGTTTAAATCCATTTTAGATGATGAAATTTTTTTTTGAAGAATTTATAGAAGAAGTTCCAAATCATTTTCATAGAATTTAAACAATAAATTGTTTTAAGGAAAGAAGACATTGGTATATGGAAATAATTATTATTAATAATAATATTATAATTATAATTATAATTATGAGAAATAACAAAAAGGGTATTGGGAAAATAATATCCAATCTATTGTAGTAGGAATATAGGGAATGTAACCAATTTTAAATAATAAAGTACCAAAAGATAATGGTAAGACATAGGGTCTCATGGGAATTTTTTTAATAGTGTTATACAAGACCTATCATATCAGTATGAAAGATGAAATAATACCAACTTGATTCTTGATCATATCCTAACTATTCTAACTAGGGTAAAATATCCTAATTAGTGATTGATCTATACAAAGGTATACCATTCATAGTGGAATCCTAAACTATTGTACCATATTCTCTTTTAAATTCCACTAGCCACTCTAGGTTCCCATAACATGCATAATGTTTGGGTGACCAATTTAAACAAAAAAATCATGTTATAAATATGAATACATATATTCTATATATATTTCTTTATTTGTTTGTTTGTTTGTTTAATCAAAAAATCCGAAACGATAAATAAGGTATCACCCCTGAGAACAGCTCCTGGAAACATCCCCCTCTTTATCAAAAATGTCTCAATCCATTGAAAATGAAATTATTATTTAATAATAAGGAATCAAGTCATCCCAAGGGTGTTTTCCATTATAAAATTCCTCTTTAATGACTGCCAACTATGCCATCCAATCATAGTTTTTAAAACCATTATTAATAAAATTTTCTTATAAACATGAAACCTTAAAAATATTTTAGTAAACAAAAAATACCAAAATAAATTCTAATAAGACTATTAAAATTCATATAGTTCCATTAAAAATAATTTAAAATTCCAAAAAATCTTTTAGGATTGAAAATCGATTTATAAAATCTATTCAGTTAATTTTCTCAAAACTTGGTATGTGAAGTTAATTAAAAAGAAATATTACCATGTTTTAAAATTAAAAAAACCATTACATTGAAATAAAAATCAAGAAAAACTTATTGTTTTTCCTTTAAAATTATCCATAAACACAATTAATATTAGTATTATTTATTATCCAAAATAAACATCTAATTAATAAATAAATTATAGTTCTTAAATTTAAAATCCTAATGCGAGAGGAAACTAACCTCAAATTAAGTGAGGATGGTGTTAATCCCTTGTTAATGGAAGTAAGATGTCCTATAAACCCATATGTACACCCTAATAATAAAAAATTTGAATTATTTTGAGCCAAAAAATCACCTAGGGTTTGACTAGGGAAATTTTCATTTAAGGGAGGAATGAAAAATAACTGGAATAAGAAGAGGATAGGAGGAGGATGAAACCCTACCTGAAGAGATATATATTGGAATTTGAGGGATAAGGGACAAATATTTGAGGGAGATCAAGGGTAGATGAGCACGAGGGAAGGGGATTAATGTTAGTGTTCCTTCATAGTGTGATTCAAGGGCCTTGTCTGAGGTGGGGGGAAATACGATTATTAAGTTATTAAATTTTATGGTGTTTTTTTGGAATTATTTATTTTTTAATTCATGGGTAAATATCAGGGTTTAGCAACACATTTTTTCAAACCATGCATCAATCATTTGATCCTCATTGGAGGACCTAGATAAAGATACATGGGTTTGTCACATGGTGAGACAAACCCTAGGCCAAAAGTGTGGTCGAATCTACTAAAAACATTTGGACTATCTCATTGCTTTTATATGCCTAATACTAATCATGTGCTAATTGTGTGACATGTAATGAATTCTTAAAATATAAAAAAACAATGGGGTTCATCCCAAAAGGATTTAGAAATAATAGAGTCTCAAAAATAAATAAATTAAATTAAATAGAAGAAGAAAAACAATTTTGATGTGTGACGTGGAAACTTCATCAAGATAATAATTTTATTCTATATATATTTCAAAAATAAGTGACTTTTGGTTAATTTTTTTCATACATTTTTAGGTTTATTTTCATGTAAATCCACATAAATTAAATCATGTATCAAAACATGACCTCCATTTTATTTTAATTACATTAACATTAAATGAAATACTAAAAAATAATCTTAATATTTTATTAATACCCTTATTGAATCTTTTCACCATAAATAAAGTTCAAAAAATAAAATATATATTATATATAAATAGTGTAATTCAAGGGAGGAAGAAAATTTCATCTTTCACCCTTTACTAGTGATAAAACATCCATTATCCCAACATCAATCTTGTCCAACCTAGCCCTAATTCTGTCTTTCTTAGATTCATTTAGTAACATTTCAAAGTCATTATCTCATACAATTTATACTATGATAATGAAAATAATAAAATGTCTAACATGAAAAAAAAAATCAAATATGATAGTTAAAAAATTGATCTATTTTTTCAACCCATTTTCATAAGGTTTTTTGAAAACAAATTTACTAAAAATAGTGATAATATCCTTTACTTTATCATTTTTTTCATCACCTATTAATGTAGAAGGTGTTGTACCTTTTAATAAATTCCCATTGACTGATGTATTCTATGATTGATCTTTATTTCATCGGGGTAAAAATTTATGATGTCCCTGAAACACTTTCTTCAAGGAATGTTTCAACCTAACTAAGTGTGTAACTTTTTCAAAAATGGAAATCCGTGATATTTATTTAATTCTATACCGTAATAAATATCATTAGTAGAAAATTCATTTATCATCCTGAATAACATGACTCTCAATGTTAACTATTAATTTCTATTAGCATGATATAATGTAACACCTAAATCCCACATTAATTTCAAAACACTCACTCATAATTATAAATATTATCAAGTGAAAATAAATAATAAAAGATATGTTTTGGGAGGTATAAAGAGACAACATATTGTACATGCACAATATGAATAACCAAAATTTAATGTTATAATTTATCAACATAATAGAAAATTCATGATGAGTGAAACATTACACACTAAATGGATTCATTACCTATATAGATAGCTCATGATAGATGTTTCTTCAGTTATTTCCAAATTTAGGATACTCATGATCAATTTTCATCGACTAAGTATAGTATACCAATTGATGTAGTTTTCCATCTTGAATTATTATATATATGTGACACTTTAGTTTCTTTATAGTATCTTCACTTTTATATAGTTATATGAACCTTTTACTGATTGGAATATAATTTAAAATTTTAGAAGGACTTCATTCATCTTTCATCTATTAAGCCATTCCACACTTAGAGGAATTTTTTAAGCAATTAATTTTCCTTGTGAAATAATATATAGTAATTGGAATAGTCATTTCTATTTTATAGGTTATACCCAGTGAACATAACATTAATTTAGCATCATAAGTTTGACATGGAAGATCATTATCTTCTAGTATTATATCATTCAAGAAATCAAGTAGTTCTCTAAAGATGGTTTCTCTCTATTTGTTGTAAAATTTAAAATTTTATAGATTTAGTGTGGTTGAAAATGTTTTATATTTATTATAACCATAATATAATGGCATATTCTCTTAGATGTTTTATAAAAACCAATCTAAAATTTCATTATTTTACATAATTTTTATGATATAAACATTATATCTCACAAAAAATATCACAATACATATAATGGGAGGTTTAGTTTCTTCGAGAACTAGATACATAAGTAACTTATTCTATTACCATTGTAAATATTTCTCCATACTTGAGACACACTAGAATCCATTATAGATTTATCATAATCTATAATAATCTTTATAATATGAGAAATGGAAACATAAAAAGGGGTTGAGATCAAATGCTTAGAAATTGAATACATTTCCTCAATGCATCAAGGTTTAGATTAAAATCATAAGAGAAAACATGATAATGGGAGAATGTTTTTATAAAAATAACATGGAATACATGATAGTTTCTCATTTGTCATGATATCATAACATATAAGAGAAATCGCATACCATGGAAAAGATGTGTGAAACCCCATGATATTAAACATGATCTATGGATCATAATATTAGTAATATGGTATGGAAATCTAACATTCCCTTGAGATATATCATAATAATTATTCTTTGGCACAAACATAAGAACAAGGTATCATTATATTATGTCTATATCCAATAATTCCAATGATTTAGTTTGTGATAATATCCAAGAAGGAACACCCTATAGTTTTTTATTATATTATAGAATTCTCACCCTTTAGTTTTATGACTATATCCATGAAGGCTCATAGTACATTATCTCACGATATATAAATCATTATCAAATTCTTTGGAGGATGATATAGGACCTCACTCATCATTCATCCATACCTATGAGTGGTACCTAAAAATAATTCCCTTATAATTTCATAAATAAACCATGTAAATAAAATGGGTTTCATAAAACTTTTAAAATAAATTCTTTCACTTATTATAGTATAACAAACTCATGGAAAGAAAATTTTATTTCAAAAAATTTCCCAATGGTAACACCAAAATGGACCTCAAGAATATAAACATCTGATACCCAAAACTCAATTAACCCAATAGAGTATTTCATATAAATATTGAGAAGTTTATTCCAAAAATAATAATTTCAAAGTAAATAAATAAATTTAATATTATTATGAAAATGGTATCAAAACAATAAATAGTTTTTAGGATACATTCTTAACAATGTTAAAAAAGAAAAATCTTAAGATCTCATTCAAAATAAATTTCTAAAAAGAATAATTGGAAACTTTATAAAATATTTTATTTAAAAATATTATTCACTAAAATTTCTTTTAAAATATAAAAATAATATCAAAATGGAATTTTTATTTGAATATAAAATATTTTATTATGAAATAATGGGAAATATTTTACTATTTTGAAATACCTTGTCAAAAACCCACAACATAAAAATAGTAACCAAAACATCCTTTTTAAAAGAGTATAATTAAAATATGATGTTCACCAAATATAATACATAGTTTATTTTCTATATATAAATGGGAACATTAGTGGGAAATGGAAATATAGACAATTAGGAGAAACTACTGTTAAAGAATTTGGGAATTATTCACAATAATGATATACTTTTTAGAAATAAATAAATAATGGTAAATATATGAATTTTTAATTTCACTTTCCCTATATAGAGGAGAAATTATAGTAACATCATATAATATAATAAATCCATCTTGTAAAACCATAGTAAAAAATAATCATTGTGACATAAGAAAATGTGTTTAGTCAATAAAATATTTTACCTTGTGTTCCCTCTTACAAAAACATGCTCTAATATCTTGTAGAATAAACAAAACTATATTAATCACATATTTAATAACCTTGTTCATATATTTAAAAAATATATTAACATCATTTATAATTATTCTATAAATATATATTATGTAGTTATTGTCTATTTTCAATATCGAGTGTGATTAATCTTTATCGTTTTGAATTAATTTTATAATATCATTTTCGGTATTCTTTCTACCCATAAATTTAATCATTACCAAAAAAAATAAGGTAATTTAATTTATTCTTTATGATATTTTATAATGTTCTAATTTTATTCTACTGTATTTTTAGTTATTTTTATTATAGATGAAATTAGAGACCATCGTGTATTTTCGGTTTTTAAAAAATAAACAGTGGTATCTTAATTATTGAGTTTCATGTTTCCATTATAGAACATAAATAAAATAACTATTTACTTATTTATATTATATATCATAAGTAGTTAGGTTATAATATTCATCCATTATAATATTTTATTGAATTATTCAAGTAGGTTTTCAGACCGATCCAGACATGGAAATACCATAATTATTGGATGATTATGATTATGAAAGTGGTTTATTTTTCTATAATAACATTATTGAAAAATAATAATGATTTTAATTAGATAATTTTAATTGGTATGGTTATTTTTAATTTTTTTCTAATAAATAATAAATAAAATATATGAAAATTGAGATATGTTACTTCATAGAGGTGATAGTCCAGACAATACATGGTTAACGGTTTTATTTCTCAATGAATGAGATGGAAAAAATTTGGATTATAATTTTTATCATTATAAAATAGTTATTTTAAAAAATTTATATTTATTCATTAATTTCAACTTTTTAATTTGTCAATAAAAATGGTGGAGAAAAATAGAATTTTTTCTTAGTGGAGGTGGTAATACGCACAACGCACAAATGATAGTTTCATTTTTTCTTAATAAAAAAGGGGACTGTTGGTTAATAGTTATTATCATAGAATAATAAAAATAAGTATAAAAAATACTTATGTAATTATAAAGAAAATATAAAATTATATATATAATTTAATAAAGAAAATAAATAGTGTTCAAGAAAACAATGTAGTCACGTTGATAAATGATACTTTCTATTGGAAGACTCCTTGGAAATGGATAAATTAATCCAATATATTGTGATCATAGGCATATTGAAAATGAATAGGGTTATAAATAAATAATTATTTGAAAATTTCAATTATAACCCAAATTATTTTGTGTTGTCTTGAATAGATAATGAGAGTCCCCTTCTATAAGTGGTGAGAATGACATTTTTGTAAATATGTTAACCTAATATATATGGAGCACATTTTTCACACATCAAGTAGATCGAAAAATATAAAATAATGGATTTTTGGACTAGATAAGGTTTATTATATCTCATCCACTAAATTTGAAACATGTTTCAAAAAAAATTATCCCTTTAACCCTTGATTTTTTACTTTTACTATTTTAGATTTTATCGAGGTAGCTAGTTTTTTCTAATGTAGTTTACCTTTAATTCCTAAAAATATAATGGAACCAATTACATAATTTTTACCTATACATTTAAAATACTAAATCAGTTTTATATTATAAATTTTTATGTTCAATAAAAATTAATTTTAACATTAGCAAATAAAAAAACCAATTTTATAGAAAAAGTGTGCTTCTAAGATAAAAAAATTATTTATAGGGGACAATTATCCATGTTTTTTATTATCATGAAATAAATTGGTTTAATATAAAAAAAATAATCCAAAACATAATTTTACCTAAAAAAAATTTAAATAAAAGGAAAGACTAAAAACAATTTCTTTTATTGGAAAATATTACATATGTTTATAAAATATTAAATATTGCTTTTATATATTCAGAATAGTATTTTAAAAAAAATATAGCTTTAATTATTAGATATATATTTTGAAATTATATTTTTTTATAAAATTATATATCTTTATTTAATATATATAAGGTTATAAAATTTACGGTTTTTTTTAAAATGTTGTTTTCACTATTTACCTGAAAATAATATATTTCATAAAAATTTAAAAAAGAATTCCTAATATAAAATTATTATTATATGTAAAAAATGAAATTAATTTGTTTAAATTTAAACTCTAAAAATTATAAATTTATCTTTTAGATGAAAATAAAATATATAAAATAAATATTCATTTATTTGAAAAAAAAAATTACCTTTTAAAAAAATAAGTGTTCTCAATCCTACGTTATATGAATTCCTATTTGATTAAAAAATATTTAATACATGTGTCACGACCCGTCCTCGAGGCCCGTGTCGTGACTACCCCAAGCCCGCCTTCCATAGGCCAGGGGATGGCGACTAGCACCAAGGCGTAAATCACGGTAAAAAGGGAAGGCATTGCATTTGTAAAGTAAACAAGCACCTCAAAGTAAGAAAACGGATAAAGTAAACACTAAGTAAAAACTGGTACAACAGTAAGTGCGGAAAAGTAAATGGGCCAGTATACAAACCCAAACTGAAAGTAAAGTACAACTCGAAAGGGAAAACATCAACTGAAAAGTAAAAGCCGCTATGCCGAGTTGTCCACTGGAAATCCCACCTGAAGGGTGGGTACAGATAGCTCCACTGCTCCTCGGGTCCCATCGCCCGCTCTGAGTATGTCCCGCCCAGTGGTCCACCTCCAGGTACCGTCCTGCTCCACAAGCCCCCACCACGATCAGCGATGTCCGTCGTCTGCAACCAACACAATGTAGTGCGGGCATAGCCCGTGCAGGGGTGAGTAAAAGCTACTCAGTAGGGACCCCGAGACCCCCGAAGGTCTCCCAAAAACCACAAAGGATAAACTACAAAGGAAAGATACAATCACGAAGTAACAACTGACACTGCTTAGGTATATGCCCATACATATACCTAAGTCATCAATTCCAATACGCTCCAACCTCCGAGCCCAAGTACAACCCAGTCCATACAGGAAAGTAAACGTATTCCACACAGGAAAGAAAAACGTAATCCACACAGGATAGCACAACACAATCCACACAGGAAAGCAAACAGGTTTCAGCTCACATAGGTATACTTCTTCGAAGACGATAGAGATGATCACTAATCCATCTAAGTCGTGGGACCCACAAAGGATCGAAAAGTACTAACCCCCGCAAAGACCCAAACATGATCGGGACCACACAGGACCTGTAGGTGCTGGCTCACACAGAACCGCTGAGTGCTGACCCACATAGGATCAGACCCACACAGGATCGGTAGCACTCATCCACATAGGATCGCTGAGTGTTGTAGTCGTTGCCATCGAATCCACTGAGGATCTCTATATAGTCGTTGTCGCAGTCACAGTAGCAGTCCCAGCCAGCACTAGGGTTCCCGCACCCAGAAAACTCATTTTGGAGGGTCCGCTCCATGAGCCGAGAGGCTGATATATTAACTGACACATAGTCCAGCGTTGATGTATCCTAAAGTTCTGTATGGTCAACAGGAACTCAACGTCGCAGACGGCGCGTCGATCGGACGCCCGGTCTGAGAGTTATTGGTTTTTTCGTCCCAGGGGCCCGGTTGGTTTTTAAGGCAAAACTAACCCGACCGTACTCCGCCTGCGTCCAAACCTCGGGCAGAGTATGCCAAAAGATCAGTCTCACTAAGAGGAACTTAACCAAGTCGACGGCACGTCAATCGGACGTCCGGAGCTCAAGATATGAGTGTTTCTGCTCCGAGGGCTCGGTTGGTTTCGTGTACAAACCAACCTGGACGAACTCAAAGTATTTCTAAACCTTGAGTGCGATATGTCGAAACGACCATCTCGTTCCAAGGATTGTGTCGCCGCTGACGGCGCATCGATCGGAGGTCCGTAACCCGAGTTATAGGCATTTGACCGATAGTAGTCCGAAAATAGGGGGTATGGGCCCGGCCCGACCCGACCCAGTACCCCCTGGGTCGACCAAACTGGTTCGACCCGGCCCGGACAACGACCCGGCCCGATGACCCGGCCCGGCCCGGAATCCCGGCCCGGCCGGCGGCACGGCGGCATGGCCAGCGCGCCGAGCAAGTGCGCCCAAGGGAGGGGCTACGCCCCTCCCTTTTTTTCCAACGGCAGCCCCTTTAAGGGGCCGCTCTAGGTGTGAAACCCGGGGGTGTAACCCCCCGGCTTTTCCCCTGTAATGGCTGGCCAGCTCAGAGCCGGCCGGTTTCTCGCCACGGGACCCCGCGGTCCCGCTCCTTCCCGCACCGGCGGCCGGAGTTCCGGCCGCCTTCTTCGAATTCTCCGGTGGGTGGTTTTCCGGCTGCTACATCCAGGATGGCTGCAAATTTTTCCGATGCGGCGTGACGACGCTGAGTCCTTCCACCGCGGCCCGACTCCGGTCACGGCCTCGTTCGTACCTCGACGCAGCACGATGGCATCACGTTTCTTCGTCGTGGCCCGCATCGTTCACGTATCCTTTCGCTCAAGCACGGTGCAACAATGCATTACCGTCTTCGCTAATCAAAATGAAGAATAGCAAAGGGGGGAGGGGTATCAGCCATGTTTGTGCGGACCGATCCCCTCCCGTTATATCGATAGCAGTTGGCCGAAATGTAAAACGTTTAACCTTCAAAATTTTTAATTTCAATAAAAATTGGAACATGGCCGTAAGATTAATCTTTCATATTCGAAGGAAAGAATCACCAACTTAAAATAGTCGAACCCCTACCTCGGTTTCAAGAACGGTGCATGTCAATCGAGTCGCGAAAGATGAGCATCGCGGAAGTCGGGTGTCGTGGAAAACGAATGTCTATTCCGTTGTCGTCGAGGTGCTTCCGAAGAGGAAACGTCGTTGGAAGAATACGTCGCGTTCTTCGGCGGAGATGTTCTTCATTGAAGAACGGTGTTCTTCGCGTTCTTCGTTGAGATTGAAGAAGAAGAAGACTTCACGCTTCCCAAACATCTCAATGTGGCAAAAACTCTAACAATAATAAAATAAGACCAAGTCTTAATTTTATTAACACGACCTAACCATTTGAATTTGAAGAGCTTGAAATTAAGTAACTCACCTTATTAATTATAACAAGTTGTCAAAAAAAATTAATGAAAGTGAGTTAATGGGGAGTTAAGAAGGTGAGGGGTTAAGAGAAGTTAGGGAGTTAAGGAATTTGAAAAGTTGGGGGGTTCATGTGGGCCCCACCCTTTCAATTATTCACACATGGGAAGTTGGGTGGATGTGGGCCCCACCACCAACTTCCCATGGGAGAAATTAACCACCTTGATATGAAATAAAATTTATCCAACAATTTAATTTACTTTTTAATTAAACCCCCTTAATTAACTTCTTCTCCCACACAAACGCAACTACGGTAAAGGTTCCCTTAAGAGATTACTGGCGTTGCGAGTTCATCGGTGCCATCGGATTTCAATTCCGAGCACCGGTTCAAAAGATAGGAAATCCCGCTCGTTCGTTCACTGAACGTACCCGAGCCAAATTTCGGAAATTGATTCTCGGCACTCCGGGCCTTGGAATCAAGTGCTGTCAGAAACTGGGTTCTTGTAAAATTCCAAAGAAAATTAAGAAAAAATTTCCCTTAAATTTTATGGGTCTTTACATTACTCCCACCTCAGGGATTTACGTCCCTGTAAAGATACATCAAAACTAGGGAAACAAATGAGGGTACTGAGCACGCATCTGAGCCTCCTGCTCCCAAGTGCTCTGCTGGAGGTTCTCGTGCTGCCATCTGATGCGCACTAGAGGAATCGACCATCCACGTAGAACCCGCTCCTATCGATCCTCGATCTCAACTGGAAGCTTCGTAAAAGTCACCCCATCATCAACGTTAATCTCCCCATGGTCAATGATGTGCGTCGGGTCGTGCACATATCTCTTCAGCTGAGACACGTGGAAGACATCGTGAACCCGGTGCAACTGAGGTGGTAGAGCCAGGCGATAAGCCACCTCACCAATCCTGCTGAGGACCTGGAAGGGTCTGATGAAGCGCGGAGATAACTTGTTGCCTTGGACAATTCTTCGTAATCCACGTCGAGGTGAGACACGCAAGAAGACGTGGTCGCCATCCTCGAACTCTAGTGGCCTCCACCACCTGTCAGTGTATGACTTCTGCCGGCTCTAAGCTATCCTCATCCGCTCCTGGATGACCTGGACCTTCTCTGTCATGGCCTAGACCATCTCTAGCCCCACAAGTGCTGACTCCCCAGGGTCTGTCCTGCACAAAGGAGATCTACAAGGTCGGTCGTACAACGCTTCATACGGTGCCATCCTGATGGTGGAGTGGTAGCTGTTGTTGTACGCAAACTCCACCAAGGGTAGGTGGTCCTCCCAGCTACGACCAAAGTCGAGGACACATGCGCAGAGCATGTCCTCGAGAGTCTGAATGGTCCTCTCCATCTGACCATTCTTCTGAGGGTGAAAGGCTGTGCTCAGACGTAGATGTGTCCCGAACGCCTCCTACAACCCCTTCCAAAGCCAGGAAGTAAAGCGAGCATCTCGATCGGAGACAATAGATGATGGCACACCGTGAAGCCGCACAATCTCCTAAATGTAAAGTCGTCCCAAGCTCTCCACTGATCACTACTCTCTGATGGGTAAGAAGTGATCCGACTTGGTGAGTCGGTCGACAATCACCCAAATGGAGTCATGACCTCTGGAATTGCGTGGAATTCCAGTCACGAAGTCCATAGATATCTCGTCCCACTTCCACTCCGGGACCTCCATGGGCTGTACCAAGCCTGCTGGTACCTGATGCTCAGCCTTCACCTGCTGGCAGGTGAGGCATCGAGATACGAACTCTGCCACAGCCTACGTCATGCCCGGCCACCAGTGCTGTCGTCTGAGATCCAGGTACATCTTCGCCACTCCGGGATGTACCGCCAAGGGAGAAGTGTGAAACTCTCTCAGTACCTCCTCCCATAAAGCAAATGGTACCAAGGTACGTCCTCTAAAAAGGATGTCGTGCTCTGCTCCAAAGGAGAAACCATCAGCTGCCTGTCTTGAGGATATCTATGCATGCCGCGTCTCACAGTCGGTGTCCCCACGTTGTGCCTCTCTGACTCACTGCAGTAGTGGATGAGTGACTGTGAGATACTGAAGGAAAGCTGCCCCATCTCTATCCACTAAGGATATCTGCAAAGCGGCTAGCTACTCTGTCGCCTCCTCAAGTAGCTGAATGCCCGCCCTCTTGCTGAGGGCGTCGGCTACTACGTTCCCCTTCCCAAGTGTATAGACTATCTCAAAGTCATAGTCCTGGAGGAACTTGAGCCATCGTCGTTGTCTCAGGTTCAGGTCCTTCTGAGAGAAGATGTACCTGAGACTCTGGTGATCAGAATAGACTATAAAGCGCTCACCATCAGATAGTGTTGCCATTTCTTCAGAGCGAAGACCACTGCTGCTAACTCCAGGTCATGGGTAGTGTAGTTCTGCTCATGAGGCCTCAAATGATGTGATACATAGGCGATCACTGCCCACACCTACATCAGGACACATCCGAGTCTGGTCCCTGATGCATCGCAGTAGACTACGTACCCTACTCCCTCCTTAGGCAACCTCAAGATAGGTGCGCTGGTCAATCTCTGTCTCAGCTTCTGGAAGCTCTGCTGACATCTGTATGACCACACGAAGGTTTTCCCCTTCTTCATCAAAGCTGAGAGTGGTGCTGCAACTCTAGAGAAGTCTGGAACGAATCTCCAGTAGTATCCAGCTAGTCCCAAGAAACTCCTCACCTCTATCACGCTCCTGGGTGGCTCCCAAGCTAGTACTGCCTCGATCTTTGTGGGATCATCTACAAGTCCTCCAACTGTACCCGTAGCTCTAGAAGCTCAGCAGGGGACATCTGATACGCTGGAGTCGATATTGGGGTTGTCCTGGGGTACAGGTCAATATAAAAGTCTACCTCTCTGTGAGGAGGTAACCCTGGAACATCGTCGGGAAAAACGTTCGCAAACAGATCCACCACTACAAGAAAACCAGGACTCCGCACGTCAACTGCTCCTAGGATGACGCTAGCCAACTGATGAGTGATGGGCTGTCCTCTCCTCCACAGAAGTCCATCTTGTGCTGCAAAGGCTCCCTTCTTGCCGGTGAAGGTGAACCTACTCCCGTCGGTGCGTACACATCGCACCTTGCGCCTAAAACAGTCAATCTATGCATGGACCGTAGATAACCAATCCATTCCCAAGATGATGTCGTAAGGCCTCGACGCCGCTACAAGAAGATCCCGGTCGAAGCTCTCGCCTCCTAGAGTAATCTCACACTACCGGCACCAATGTGTAATCGTTGAGTCTGCTCCCGTAGGAGTCTCTAGTCGTAAGGATCGAGCCAACGGCTCTGTCAGAATCTCTGAGCTCCAAAAAAGGGCAGCGACTATGAAAGAGTGACTCGCTCTTGTGTCTATAAGTACTGCGGAAAGGGTGGAATAGACACAGATAGTACCTCTAATCATCTCGGGCGCGCCGCGGTCGTAGGCCTCTGTTTCCTGGAGCTGTGCCTGTCTCTGCCCGCCAGCTCCCTGTGGTCGGGGTGGACCTCCTGGTGGTGGTGGTGGTAGAGCCTCAAAGCGTCGCCCACCACCTGTTGCTCAGCCAGCTCCTCTACCTCATCCGCCTCCTCCCTGTGGACCGCCACGGTCGACCCTCTGCCTCTGCCTCGGTGGTCCCACAACCGTCTGCTACTCCTCGGCACGGCGGGTTGGGAAATCACGAGCCATGTGGCCCTGGCCGCCGCATGAGTAGCACTGTCTGCCTCTTGAAAGACAGACTCCACGCTATGTTCCCCGCACTACTGAGCCAGTGTCCTGAGGTCGTCTGCCTGAGGGTCTGGTCTTCCTGCACCCAAGAGTCATCCATCGACTGCCTGCTGTAGAAGACTCTGCTACGTGCCGCCCTACGGTGGGTCTCGGTGCTGGTGTAGACTCATCAAGGAAGCTCTCGATCAAAAGGGATTTTTCTAGTACTTCTGTCTGATTCAGAATGCTGAGGGAGATCATCGATGCTCTGATCTCGTGTCTCAATCCCTGCTCAAAGGTCCGAGCCCGGAATAATGGGTCGAGTACCATGTCGTTCGAGTAGCGCGAGAGATCGGTAAATCTCGCCGAGTACTGGGCGACCGTCATGCTGCCCTGCCGCAGCTGAAGAAGCTCCTGAATGTGCACCGCACGGAGGGTGTATGTGACAAACTCTGAGCGGAAGAGGCTCTCAAAGTCTGTATAGAGTAGAGATGCCTCATCGTGCACCTGGAGCATCAAGTTCCACCATCGGCCCACGGCCGCGTGCAGTAGGCTCGCTGCGAGGATCACCATGAGGTCTGTTGGTGTCCTCTCTAACTGGAAAACTCTCACTACTGCCTCCAGCTAGTCCTCGGCTGCCTGGGGGTCCGTCTCCCCGCGGAACCTGGGCGGTCGCTGGCACTAGAACTCATGTAGTGCACTAAGGCGACATGCATCTTCAACGGCTGGTGCTGGAAGCGTCGGTGGTTCGGCGGGTAGAGCTACCGCCGGTGCCACTGCTGACAAAGGGCCCTGTACCTAGGCCTCATCGCTCGATGGGCTGTCATCACGCTCGACTCTCGGAACCCTAGCTGGCTGCCGTCGTGGGGCCATCATGAAAAGGAAACAGGTGTGTCATGGTCAAAACAGTATACCTGTTGAGCTGATACAAAGTAATCACAAAGAAAACATGAAACACACACGCAATAAATGTTTTCGTGCATTAAGTCGGAAATCAGATGTCAGGGTCCTGGTGTACGGATACGTTGGCTGCCGCACCAACACTGGACTCCCTGGACTAATAACCACACTCAATACACTAAACACTATTTCTTCACATAGAAAAAGATCAGAGTCCAAAGTTCTGCGGTAGAACCGAACCTGCCTCTGATACCAATTTGTCACGACCCATCCTCGGGGCCCGTGTCGTGACTACCCCAAGCCCGCCTTCCATAGGCCAGGGGCTGGCGACTAGCACCAAGGCGTAAATCCTGATAAAAAGGGAAGGCATTGCCTTTGTAAAGTAAACAAGCACCTCAGAGTAAGCAAGCATAAAAAGTAAACACTAAGTAAAAACTGGAACAATAGTAAGTGCGGAAAAGTAAATGGGCCAGTATACAAACCCAAACTGAAAGTAAAGTACAACTCGAAAGGGAAAACAACAACTGAAAAGTAAAAGCCGCTACACCGAGAGGTCCACTGGAAATCCCACCTGAAGGGTGGGTACAGATAGCTCCAATGCTCCTCGGGTCCCGTCGTCCGCTCCGAGTATGTCCCTCCCAGTGGTCCACCTCCAGGTACCGTCCTTCTCCACAAGCCCACACCACGATCAGCGATGTCCATCGTCTGCAACCAACACAACGTAGTGCGAGCATAGCCCGTGCAGGGGTGAGTATAAGCTACTCAGTAGGGACCCTGAGACCCCCTAAGGTCTCCCAAAATCCACAAAGGATAAACTAAAAAGGAAAGATACAATCATGAAGTAACAACCGACACTGCTTAGGTATATGCCCATACATATACATAATTCATCAATTCCAATATGCTCCAACCTCCGAGCCCAAGTACAACCCAGTCCACACAGGAAAGTAAACGTATTCCACACAGGAAAGAAAAACGTAATCCACACAGGATAGCACAACACAATCCACACCGGAAAGAAAACAGGTTTCAGCTCACACAGGTATACTTCTTCAAAGACGATAGAGATGATCACTGATACATCTAAGTCGTCTGACCCACAAAGGATCGATAGGTACTAACCCCCGCAAAGTCCCACACAGGATCGGGACCACACATGACCTGTAGGCGCTGGCTCACACAGAACCGCTGAGTGCTGACCCACACAGGATCAGACCCACACAGGATCTATAGAACTGATCCACATAGGATCGCTGAGTGCTGTATTCGTCGCCGTCGAATCCACTGAGGATCTCTGTACAGTCATCGTCGCAGTCACAGTAGCAGTCGCAACCAGCACTAGGGTTCCCGCACACAGCAAGCTCATTTGGGAGGGTCCACTCCACGAGCCGAGAGGCTGATACATCAACTGACACATAGTCCAGAGTTGATGTATCCGAAATTTCCGTATCGTCAACAAGAACTCAATGTCGCAGACGGCGCGTCGATCGGACGCCCGGTCTGAGAGTTATTGACTTTTTCATCCTAGGGGCCCGGTTGGTTTTTAAGGAAAAACCAACCCGACCATACTCCACCTGCGTCCAAACCTTGGGCGGAGTATTCCAAAAGATCTGTCTCACTAAGAGGACCTTAACCAAGTCGATGGCACGTCAATCGGACGTCCGGAGCTCAAGATATGAGTGTTTCCGCTCCGAGGGCCCGGTTGGTTTCGTGTACGAACCAACCCGGCCGAACTAAAAGTATTACGAAACCTTGAGTGCAATATTTCGAAACTACCGTCTCGTTCCAAGTATCGTGTCGCCGCTGACGGAGCGTCAATCGGAGGTCTGTAGCCCGAGTTATGGTAATTTGACCGAAAGTAGTCCGAAAATAGGGGGTCTGGGCCCGGCCCGGTCCGACCCAATACCCCCTGGGTCAGCCGAACCGGGTCGACCCGGACCGGGCTGTGACCCAGCCCGACGACTCGGCTCGGCCCAGATGCCCGGCCCAGCTGGCGGCGCGGCGGCGCAGCCAACGCGGCCAGCGCGCCCAAGGGAGGGGCGACGCCCCTCCTTTTTTTCAAACAGGTGCCCCCTTTAAGGGGCCGCGCCAGGTGTGCAACACGGGGGGTGTAACCCCTCGGATTTTCCCTTGTAACGGCCGGCCGGCGCAGGGCCGGCCGGTTTCTCACCGCAGGACCCTGCGGTCCCGCGCCTTCCCGCGTCGGCGGCCGGAGTTCCGGCCGCATTCTTCGAATTCTCCGGTGGGTGGTTTTTCCGGCCGCTACTTCCAGGATGGCTGCAAATTCGTCCAGCATGGCGTGACGACGCTGAGTCCTTTCGCCGTGGCCCAACTCTGGCTGCGGCCTCGTTCGTACCCTCAACGCAGCGTGACGGCGTCGCGTTTCTTCGTCGTGGCCCGCATCGTTCACGTCTCCTTTCACTCAAGTGCGGTGCAACGATGCATTACCGTCTTCGCTAATCAAAACGAAGAATAGAAAAGGGGGAGGGGTATCGTCCATGTTTGTGCAGACCGATCCCCTCCCGTTATATCGATAGTAGTTTGCCGAAACGTAAAACATTTAACCTTCACAATTTTTAATTTAAATAAAAATTGGAACATGGCCGTCAGATTAATCTTTCATATTTGAAGGAAATAATCACCAACTTAAAATAGTCGAACCCCTACCTTGGTTTCAAGAACGGGGCACATCAATCGAGCCGCGGAAGAAGAGCGTCGTGGAAGTCGGGCATCGCGGAAAACGAACGTCTATTCCATTGTCATCGTGGTGCGTCCGAAGAGGAAATGTCGTTGGAAGAAGACGTCGCGTTCTTCGGCGGAGATGTTCTTCGTTGAAGAACTGTGTTCTTCACGTTCTTCGTCGAGATTGAAGAAGAAGAAGACTTCACGCTTCCCAAACCTCTCAATGTGGCAAAAACTCTAACAATAATAAAATAAGACCAAGTCTTAATTTTATTAACACAACCTAACCATTTGAATTTCAAGAGTTTGAAATTAAGTAACTCACCTTATTAATTATAACAAGTTGTCAAAAAAAATTAATGAAAGTGAGTTAATGGGGAGTTAGGAAGGTGAGCGGTTAAGAGGAGTTAGGGAGTTAAGGAATTTGAAAAGGTGGGGGGTTCGTGTGGGCCCCACCCTTTCAATTATCCACACATGGGAAGTTGGGTGGATGTTGGCCCCACCACCAACTTCCCATGGGAGAAATTAACCACCTTGATATGAAATAAAATTTATCCAAAATTTTTATTTACTTTTTAATTAAACCCCCTTAATTAAATTCTTCTCCCTCACAAACGCAACTATGGTAAAGGTTCCCTTAAGCGATTACTGGCGTTGTGAGTTCATCGGTGGCATTGGATTTCAATTCTGAGCACCGGTTTAAAAGATAGGAAATCCCGCTCATTTGTTCACTGAACATACCCGAGCCAAACTTTGGAAATTGATTCCGGGCACTCCGGGCCTCGGAATCAAGTGTTGTAAGAAACCACGTTCTTGTAAAATTCCAAAGAAAATTAAGAAAAAAATTCCCTTGAATTTTACGGGTCTTTACAACTTGTTTATATTATTGTTATTTTTTAATAATAACATTTATCTAATATGGCATGTATTATTATATTTTGGTGTTTCATATGAATCATGTTATTGAAAATAGTTTTTATTTAAAGAAAAATTATATATGATAAATTCTTAGGGAATTACATCCCCCCCCCAAGAATGTCATCCTTGAATTTTTAGAATAATGAAGAAAACAAGTGAGGGAAATTTTCTCTCATTACATCCTCAGGTTACCATATAGATTCTTCAAAACTATGTTTCCTCCTTAGAAATTTGAAAAGATGAGTGGCCTTGTTCCATTGTACTTTAACTCTTCTATACATAATTTATATTTTTTTCCTTGTACAACATAAAATATTATAGTTAAATAGATTCTGATTTGTATACATATGAGGGGTCTGGTATGTACTTCCACAAAAGTGATACATGAAACAGATAATATACTTCGGAGAGATCTATATGGAATGTTAAGTGATAAGATACATTCCTATTATGTTCAATGATCTCTAAGAGACTAATATACCTAGGGATTATCTTCTCTTTCTTCTAAAATTTTATTACCCCATTTTTTGGAGATATCTTTAGGAACACCTTGTCACAAACTTGAAACTCTATATCTATTCAAAAATTATATTCATAACTATTATTTTGACTTTAAGTAGATTTTATATGTAATTTAATGGTTCTAACCATATGTATAGTTTCTAAGAAAAGTTTAGGCCCTACCAACTTCCTCTCTCCAACTTCATCCCATAATGTTAGAGTCATACATAGATTCCCATATATATCCCCATATGGTGCAATATGAATGCTAAAATAGAAACTAATGTTATATGAAAACTCTTCCTATGTAATTTTTTGATCCCAACATTCTTTAAATTGAATTAAATAAAATCTCAGAATTTCCTCAAGAGTTTGAATGGTTCTCTCAAAAATATATTCTATTTGAGGGTGACAACCAGTGTTAAATCTCATCTTTTTCTCCAATGATCATTGAAGATTTCTTTAGAACCTTGATTTAAACCTTATATCTCGATTAGATATAATAGACATCGAATCTCCATTAAAAAACCACCTAAATTATGTATATCATGGTTATTTGGTTAAGAAAAACATCTTATTTTATGGTATTGAAATTTTTCGAATTTATAAGATGATTGACCAAAACGTAAATACAATTATGGAATTTAGATGTCCTGGGAAGTCTTATGATGAAATCTATGGTGATTTTTTTCCATTTCCATACTAGTATGGGAAATGTTTTCATCATCACCTTATAATTAATTCATTTCATCTTAACTTTATGGAAAACCAATAATCAAGATATATATCATTTGATCACCCTGTTCATACTATACTACCATAATTTTTTCATTAGATCTTTTTACATCTTATTACTTCTTGGATGAATAGTAAAATATGAGCTATGATAAACATCCATAAGTACCCTCTTCATCTCTAGTTTTTATAGGACATGTATTTAGGTTACAAAGTTTATAACTCCATATTTATCAAAGTTGAACTCTATAATACTCACTACCTTTTTTATATCCCCACATCATCCTTATGAACTTCTTTAATCTTCATAGGAATTGATACTTGAGAAATTATTTGGCAGTGATTGGAATCCTGACATTTCTTTACGAATCCACAATTTATCCTATAAAAATCGATGATTATTGAGTATTTTTAAATCCGTATCATTTATATGGTAGCATGATCTTTTTTTCTTATAGCATCATCCACCTAATTTTTCTTCCTTGGGTGTTAATGTATTTATAAGTCAAAATATTTTATCAATTCCAACCATATCCTTTGGTGAATATTCAACTAATTTTATGACAATATTTATTTTTATCTCTTGTGGTTAGTATATATATCACACTTTTTCCATGAGAGATATTGTCACTAAATTTTTAATGAAAATATCATTGTTTCTAGCTCCAAATCATGCATCAAATAATTTTTCTCATGAGTCCTTAACTACAATTAGGCATAACCAATTACCCTATCATTCTATATTGATACACATCTTAATCCCTTTAATGAAGATTCACTATATATTACAAACCCATCCTCACTATAGGGTAATATAAGTATAGGTTTAGTCACCAACCATTTCATTAGTTCCATTAAACTTTCATCGCATCCCTATATATAAATTAACTTTACTCCCTTTTAAGTTAACCTAGATATCATATTTGATAGTGATGAAAAATTTCTAAAAAAATGTTGATAGAACCCCGTTAACCCTTGAAAAACAGGGATGTAACGCCCCGACCCCAGCTACCCAGAGTCGGTGCATTACTTCGTAACATTGGCATGATCACAAAAGATCAAGTCTCGAAAGACCGATTAGTTTAGTAGCCTTGGAAACACTAGATACGTTCATAAATGTTACATTACATCATAAAGTGAAAAAACTAATAACAAAGCCTTCATAGTCCACACTCATATCCTCTTCTAACTATCCCTGCAGGTCATTCATAAAATATTTCTTCACATCCTGGAAAATATTAAAACATTGAAAGGGGTGAGCTCAGATGCTCAGTAAGGATAACAATATTGCGGAAGCTTTCATAAATAAACATAAACATTTAAGGCAATGTATAACTAAAACAAAAGCCTTTTAAACTTGAACATCAACATAATATGGCAAAAGTAAAATTAGATAATGCCATTCACTTCTTCACATGGATATTTTACTGGTCGAATAATCCCATGCAATATCAATAACCACTTTCATAATTAGGGAATGTATAATGCCAGACATTCTGAAACATTTTGTCAAGGCCTCGGCCAAGACGTCTAAAATGATTAAGGCCTCGGCCAAAACCATAAATCAAATTGGGAAAGGGCCTCGGCCAATTCCACGTCTAGTTGTCTCATGAGACCTACCGATACAAATTTTTAGAAGATACTTACGTTTAAAATAGCTCAAATATAATCCAGTGATTTTCTGAAAAAATTATGCAAGCTTCTGAAAACAAAATAACTAATTCTGAGACTGCTCGACTAATTACAGGCCATGATGGGTCCACGCCCAATCCCTTCCTGTCTAACATACTCGAGAGTCGGGTTTTCTGAAAACATTTTTAAGCTTGCATTAAATACGTATACATTTGCACTGGATTTTTATATATTTGATAGAAATATCTCTTTTTTGAAATCATTTAAAAATAGCATAACTATAAAAGAAATCCTTTTGAATAAATGTAAATGTCAAAGGGGTTTATACACCATATAAATGAAAGTTGTGTATAAAACCAAATATGCCTCAATGAAAGGGGATTGAGACGAAGTCCTTAAAAAGATCATTCTTTATAAAGTAGTTCTATTATGTGTATTCAATATAAGTACACATAAATAATTTAAAAATACAATATATGACATAATAATATCATGACATAATTTGAAAGTAGAAGATTAACCCAAAGAATATAAATTGGGTTAAGAAGTTCCCTTACCTCATGTCTGACTTGACTCAAACGCTCTTTAACCTCCTGAATAATAAACTAGAGTTAATATATACCTTATTAAGAACCATTTTTAATTTCATTATCCTTTTTATATCACTTATTACAATGTTATGAACATTATGTAATTATTTATGTTAATAACGGTCGTTTTGTCGATCTTTGGTACTTGAGTCAAAAATAAACTTCTTATAATTACAAGTTGTTCATGTGGTGAAATATCCATTATATCCAGAATTATATTCATGATGTAGATATCATATATATCATATATATACAGTATATAAATTCATTCATAATGTCACGTAACATTTAGAGGTATGAAATGAAATGCATCGTTCATGGAGACGGTAAGCCGTACGTACGCATGAACGCTACTTTCATTTCTATTTCATATTTAATGGAATGAAATCATAATGATATAAATTTATAATATAATTACAGTATAATATAGTGTATAATACCATTTAATCCATCCTTTATACATCCCACATATGGCATTAACGATTCAAATCACTTTGAGGGGGCGGTAGTCCGCACTTCCTAAAATGAAATTATCGCGTTTTACCCATAATGGAAATCATAAAGTATGCCATAAATGAGAAATACAGAAGCATAAGTAAACCATAAACACATTATATATCATATATAAATATAGTGACATCTTAATGTCCACCTTTGAAGGTGTTATATGAGTGTTGAACAATCATCGTTTTGTGAGGCAGAAATTCACCATCCACAGAAACCGTATGTTCTTTAACCATTATATGTAGGTGTGTGTAAGTGTAGCTAGAATCCTTATTATAACAACATCCTAGTATATTGAGGATACTGGTTTTGTTACAAAATAAATGAATAAAAATAGTTAAGGGGGTTGGAGAAGAAAAATAAAACACAACAACATTAGAGAAGACATTACCTCAAAATCGGGTAACTCTTTTTGATTTGAGCCAAAGGCTTCCTTGAGAAGAGTTCTGCCCAAAGTGAGGCTTCTAGGAGTAAGAGGGGGAAGTTGGGAGAGTATTTGGGCAGATTTTGGCTGATCCAAATGGCTTGAATCTATGAATAAGGTGGGAGAGGTGGGGGCCTTTTATAAGTGGAGAGGAGGGGCTCTTTTGGAAAGATTGAAATGTTACATTATTACACAATTCTTTTCGGATTCTAAAGGTCCCACACTTATATAATTCGTGGCTAAGGTGATAAGGGTTCGAAATCTACCCATACAATAGTCTTTGGACAAGTTTAAGCCTTGTATTTTACATTATCTTTTCATTTTATTTAAATCGTTAAATAATGAGGTCATCGCTGCATCATAATGATGTCATAAATAATTTAATTTATTTAATGTCTAAAAATTATAAAAAAAATACTATGATGTAGGAAATCGTTTTATCTTTCTAATTAATATTTATAATCAAAATTTGGACTTGTGTAACCCCACATAAAAACTGTTTTTGTAAAACAACTCATGTTTGTGTCAATTTAATTTTAACATTAAATAAATATATATTAATGTCATTTTCCAACTAAAGTGGCTCCATGGGGTCCCCAAGTTGACCCATGGGTTTTATTGGTCGGCCATGACTAATCCAATAGGAGTAGGACAAGTGTCATGCTCATCTCATATTATTAAAACATTATTTGTACCTTAAACTACACTAATTACCTCTAATCGCGATTAAGAACTTAAAAGTTACTATTCACCAAAAAATTATTTTAATCTCATCGAACCACATTTTGCTTCTTAATGAAAACCATGTATGTCGGATTTTTTAAAATCAAATCATAGAAGTGGTAATATTTCATTTTAACGAAAAATCAGTTTTTAACAACCACTTAGTGGTTTCACTATTCATCAAAAATTGAAGTTTTTCAGAATAAGGCCAAAATTTCACCCTAAGCTATAATTGATATTCAGAATTCAAAAATGATGTCTATTTTACAAAATTCCAAACATATCAGTTTCATTAATTAATTTTATAATTAATTCCCGCTGTTACAACAAATAGCGTGTTTTTAAGAAACAATTTATATCAAAAGATTGACAATTGTTTATGTCCAATTTCAATGTTAAATTAATTCTAATGACCACCATTGGATAAAATGGTAAAAATATATTCTAATTATAATTTAAAACCACTAAATAGTATAATTTATCACAATAAATTATTTTGATTAAAAAAGTTGTTTTAAGTATTTTTCACTATTCATAAAAAAATTGGAAGTTCTCAGAAAGTTACAAAAAATTCAACTTAGGATAATTTCGATATTTCAAAAATGAAGTCCATTTTGAAATATAAAATTTCTATAATTTTAAAAAGTGGTTATTACTATTCATAAAGGATACTTTGATTAGTCACGGTGTTTTAGAACTCGAAGTTGCGTACAATGCAAGCTATTGCATTATTGAATGAGAAGCGTATCGTGGAAGCTCGGGGTGTTACAATGGATATCCATTACTGTAGTCGGTCTAGTCATTTCTTGATAACAACTATCTTTGAAGGATTTATAGATATTCACCTAGTTGTGATTACATTACCCAATAATGATACTTTATAAAAAAAATCACACTTTCTAAACATAGCATATATTTTATCCTTTCATAAGGTCTTCAATACATTACTCAAATTATCATTATCTTCTTTCTTACTATTTGAATATATAAGAATATTTTCGATAAAAACAACAACAAATTGATCAAGGAATTTTATAATGATGAAATTCATTAGATCAATGAAGATAAAAGGATTATTCATAAGTTTTAATGGAGTCACTATAAATTCATATTGTTAATAACTCATATGAAGCACTTTCTTGGAAATATCTACCCTTTTACCCTTAACTAATGATATTTGGATCGAAGGTCAGTCTTTAAATTATTAAGATCCTCTAATTTGATATAAAAATCATCAATAAAAGGTAGAGGATACCTATTATAGATATTTAATTTATTAATAACATGATAATCCATGAAAATTCTCATTGATCCATCTATATTTATGAGAAAGAGGACTGGTTTACCCAATATTGAAGCACCAGGGTGTATGAAACCTTTTTTTAGATTCACTTGAAATTTCTTCTTTAATTACTAAAATTAAATGGGAACCATTGTATACAGAAACATTAAGAGAGGAATGGATCTAGGTATGGATTCAATTGTAAAATAAACCTCACACTCTGGGGGAATACCATGTAGTTCATTCTAAAATATATCAATATACTCTTGTACAAAAGGAATTTTATCAATGTTGACTTACTCTATGGTCATATTAGTTAAGAGTCCATCATTTTGTGGTATCATAATTTATAATATAGAATTTACTTCAACACGTTATTATGTATCATCACTATGTTTATATTTGAAAATATGATTATTCTAGATATTAAATGATATTTCTTTATCCTAACAATTTATATGTGGTTATTCCATGAAATTCAATCCATACCCAATATTTTATCAAATATAATGAAATGAATCATATTTTTAGTGTATTATTTTGGGATATTATATTCATTATTTTCATGACCAGGCACTGTAATGGTGTGGGATTCTGAGTCCAGGTGTTTCTGAAATAAATGTTTGAAATTTATTAAATATATTAATTAGCACGCACACACAGTCTTACTAAAAAAAGTGGAATAACTCCATAATGGGGGACTGGATTATAAATATGAGGGTATCATTGAATTCAAAATTCATGTTTTACCCTACCTATGACATATTATTTTTCATCACTGGTCGTTTGTGAAAAAATTGTAGAAGTCATAAAATTAATTAAAGAATTTAATTTATTTGTATTCAATGTAGTAACCTACTTCCTATTTTAATATACGACTATGGATTTTGTATCAGGTTTGGCCACTAAACCTTGGAGACCTAGAAGTCATTATAGGAGATCATTCTTGGTGAACGATGATGAATCGGGATTAGATCATAGATCTCATCAACAATGTAAATACAGAACTATTATCCATCAATGATCAATTCATACATTAGGTAGGATGTTTTTTTATGATTTCCATCTCATTTATTAATCTTAAACAAATGAGGATCAATTCCATGAGAATAATTGTTACACACATCGTCGTTAGAATTAAATTTATGAATTTATTATTTGTTCAATTTTATTTATTCTTATTTTTTGATCTTTATCTATGAAAATGAATTAAGTTCGAAGGAACAAATTCTGAGGTTCGTTCCTCATATATTGGGGTTTGTGGATTTATTCCTCTATTCTCTACATGTTCATCACAAGCAATTTATTTTGGGTCACGGTTTGATGGATACTCATTATTTGATCATTGTTCTACTGTTCTTCGATGCAATGGATCGATATTGTGGGTTTGGTTCATGATCAATGGTGTGATCGAGGTGAAATGATGATGGTGGATGATCAAAGGAATATTGGAGTGTGTTTGTGGGTTTTGTTCTTCCTTGTTATGAGGGTCAGTGACAAATCACTCAAAGGATGGTTTTTTGAGCAGATCGAGTGCCCAGATTCCAGTCGAGGGTGATACCAAGTCTTAGAAAACCCTGTATCTATGATCTCTAGTGAGGATGATGGAAAATCTAGTATATGAAGGTGATTCAGAGGAGAGACCAAAGGATCTTGGGAATCTCAAGTTACACAGGGTGTAGTCCAGTGTTAGACGCCATGTGAGGCCCCCCGATTGTGGTGCTAGGGTAACATATGAAGTTTTATATCACATGTTGTTTGACTAGATCACACACCATGTGACCCCTCAGTGTGTACTTCGTAAAGTACATGGACGCGAGTAAAAGTACACTGCTAGATGCACGTTGTGTACTTAGACACAGACGCAGCCACTTATACATGGGTTAGTACACAGGTCATCTAGTACAAAGACACATCTAGCCAACACAGTTATGGTGTTGTTTATCTCAACACACTCTATAATCCTTCTATATATCATTTATATTGATAATTATATTTCATGTGAAGATTTTCCATATTGGAATACTTGGGGATAGTTGGTTACATTGTGTGCCCCCTTTAAGTGTTTTTATAGCTCTTCATTCCTTTCGTTTGGACCATTATAGGTTGAGTGTGTTCCCATGGTCCTTTCCCTCAAGGTTACAGTGTGGAATTATATCCACATTACCGGATTGTGATCCCCTCTAAATTTGAAGTCTTAGACAGAGTTATGGTGTCCCTTAGTAAGATTGGAATGCAATTCTCTATCATCTTTGTTTCTTAGCTAGGTGTTGTGGGATCAATGAGACTTCCCTAAGAAGAGTGTTGATTCTCCATATAGTAGGTCATATTGGTATGGTTGGTGGTATTATTGGATACGATCCCCTACGTAGTGGGTTGATCCAGATTGAGTTCATGGTGTCCCCTAGTGGTTCTGGGTGTGACCCCCTATCGAAGTATTAGGGTCTTCTTTGACCATTGAGATTTCTTTAGTGGGCCCCAATGATCTACACCATTTCTTCAAGTTTCTTTGATGATGGCATGGATCATGGAATGAATTCTCCTGTAATGGGTGTTTCTTTGAGTACAATCATGTGGCTGGAAGTTTTTTATGACTTCCTGGTGGCATGGTCTCTTTATTGAGTATATATTAGTGGTTATTTTATACATTGATTGTTATATCTTGTATTGAGATAACTATACTTAGTTAATAGTGTTTAGTGTTTTCGTGGAGTCATACTGGGTATTTTTATACTCACCCCTTCATGGTATTTTCCCACATAAATCGTTTATTATACAGATGAATGCCCTTTTTGATGGTATCCTATGAGGAAAAGAAGGAGGAGGAGCATACCTAAATATTTTTTGCCCGGGGTGTTTTACTTGGATCATGTATTTGACTTATTCATCATCCTAGGAGCAAGTTGGACTCTTTATTGTTTTTTTTTGGTCTTGTATTTGGACCCTTTTTTCTACTTTCAATTCTTTACTTTCATAATCTATTGTTGGATCTTGGATGATTTCATGCATTAGTTTTAGGTGTTTTAAATTTCATCATTTTTTTTGTTTGGATATGTGTGTCTATTTATAGGTACTTTAGTCTAATGCCTCCCATTTGTGGGATATGCCTTCTTGGTGATGGTCGATGGCCCCTGGCCTATTAGAGGTAGGCTTGAAGTATTCATAGGTCAAAACTTGGAAAGTTAGGTCTTGAAAGAGTAGTATTAAAGGATTTGGTTATACCTTATTATCTTAGACAAAGATATTTGTTTTGGGAAATTAATTTTAGTGCTTTCAGTTAAAATTTTACGATTGGGAATCCAGTGTTGGTGTGGTGGATGATGTATCCATACACCAAGAATCTGATCACCTATTTTTCAACTTAGTAAATATAAAAATTGGTTATTGGGAAAAAATTGTTACATTTATCTTATAATAATGTTTTTTTTTCTATTTCCTTCTTAAGACAACTCCCTATATATACTCTTTTGATCTTGATACATCTTGTTTAATTTTAGGATGCCTCCTTGCAGATAGTCAGCCAAGATTCTACTGCATGATCATGTGGATGATTCATCTAGTGATGATTTATTGGTATAAGGAAATGTACTAGAGATATCACCTCTGGGAGTTTACCAACTATACCACCACTCATTGAGTATTATCTAGCACTAGAATTACCAACTGAGGATCCACATAGTTTGAGTTTGTTTCATGAGTTTCAAAGGTAGCGAACTATCAGGTTTTAGGGTGATTAAACCCCCAAGGTGGATGAAGATTGGCTAAAGGTAGACTCTCATGTTTTCCTCCATGTGAGGATGCATGAAGATAATATGGAAGTCATCACAGTGAGTCTTCTTCATGGATATATTGGGTGATGGTGGAGCATAGTGACTTAAGAACATGATGATATAGCTCTCTCTGGGTTAGATATCGAAAATATCATCAATGAGGAGTTCTATCTAGCCATGTTGTAATCAAAATTCATTCAAGGGATTCTGCAATATCAATAGGGCAGTTTGACCGTGGTGAAGTACTTAGTGAGATTTTTTGATCTCTCATGTTACTACTTGGATATGGTACACAGTTAGTTCTTCATTACTAGAACCTTGGAGCAGGGCTTACTATGAGACATCATTTCTATAGTGGTATCCTTTTTCATTCCCACCTATGTTGGGTTTCATGAGTGTTCCTTGGTAATGGATATATTTAGGGAAGAGCATACACCCATAGTGGGAACCCAATAGTTGAGACCTTGGTAGTAGTCCACTGATGTCATATACTTCATGAGGTGATCTCATGATAAACGGTCGGTGGTGTAGGGATATTAGGGTGGCTTGAATTAGCCAAGGGAGAGATATTTTTTCTCCTATGGCTATCAGGTACATCTAGCATAGGATTTTCTAACCCATCTTATAATTGATCATGAGATGGGTGAGGGACTACTATGATATACATAGAGGCAGGATTAGGGTGGTCCACTAGAAGGAAAACATGGAAGATGGGTCATTAGGGTAGAAGGAGGTGGACATAGGTTCAACCTATTACCACCACCAGCCCTAGGTAGTCTGCGCTAGGCTTAGGGAGTAGGTGGATAGGGACAAGGCTATCTGCAAGCTATGGAGGCTAATAAACCAAGGCTATGGTGATGATACAAGTTATGATCTTTGTATTTTATAATTTATTTGTAGTATTGACAGACACAAGTGTGCTTTATTCCTTTACTGCCACTTATCTAGTTCGAGATTTAGAGATTCCATTTGATCCATTTTCTTAAACATTGTGGTTGAAGACTCCAACAGGTAGTGACTCAGTGATTGCGCACTTGTGCTGACAGTGTGATCTAATGCTTGGAGGTAATAATTTTATATAGGATATCTCTATAGAAGAAATGAGGCCTTATGATTCCATAATTGGTATGGACTATCTATCCATAGTTTATGTCGGGATCGACTATTTTAGGGGGAGGATGAGGTGTTTCTATATTGATGTATTGATGGTTTCCTTTTTGGGTTAAAAGGAAATCATGGTGGAGTAGGATGAGCTCAAGCATTGGACAGTGAAGTTGATTGCTCACCACTCATCTAGCATGACTCTTGGATGGGAGCTTGAGGTTATATTTGGATTAATAGTTTTGGAATAAGATGACTATGGAGAATAAGTATCCACTACCAAGGATTAAATACCTCTTCGATTAGTTGATAGGGGTGTGATGGTTCTCAAAGATTGACTTTAGATCTGGCCATCACCATCTATGAGTTCAGGATAAGGATATACAAAAGACGGTATTCAAATATTTATATGGTCACTATGACTACCTTTTGATGCCTTTAGGTGTAAAGAAATCCCCATTAGTGTTCATGGGACTCATGAACTAGATCTTTTAGCCTTTCATAGACCAGTTTTTGGTGGTATTCATTGATGTAATCCTGGTGTATTCAGTGTCTGAGGTAGAGCACATGAGGCACTTGAGGACGGTTTTGAACACACTCTAGGAGAACCAGTTTTATAGGAATCACATGAAGTGTCAGTTTTGGATTTGAAAGGTCCACTTTATGGGACACATCATCAAAGAAACTAGTGTAGCAGTGGACTCAATGAAGGTGGAAGAAGTGATTTATTTGGATCCACCCAAGATTATTACCTAGGAATGAAGTTTACGTGGGTTGGTAGGGTACTATCTGAGGTTTGTACTTGATTTCTATATATTGGAAGCACCCTTGATAGATTTGAATAATAATGGAAAGTTTTTTGTGTAGATGAAAATGTTCCAGTAGTGTTTTCATGAGGTGAGGTAGAGGTTGACGAGAACTCCAATATTTATATTTCTAGAGGAGGGTGTCGAGTATGTAGTGTTCTAGGATGCATATGGGAAAGGAATTGGTTGTGTTCTAATGAAAAGGTGGGAAGATATTTCCTATGGTTTAGGTTAGTTGATACCACATGAGTAGAAATTTGGGACCCATGATTTTGAGTTAACAGTGGTAGTCTTCGAATTGAAGATGTGATTACACTAACTGATGGGTGAATGGTCTATCATTTAATCTGGCCACAAGAGTTTCAAGTATATCTTCTTATAGAAGGATCTTAACTTGAGACATCTATGATGTCTAGAGTTACTCTAGGACTATGAATTTGTGATTTTATGTACTCTTGGGAAGGGGAACATGGTGGAAGACACTATCAGTAAGAGATCATGTCCTCAATTGTTGGTCAAGGTGTCGAAGTAGTTATCCTTATTATACTTTTTTATGGACAACAATGGTGCTTCGTATATTCAGTCAATGGTTGTTACCCTAATGATGTTTCAATGTTTTAGGGATGCATAGTGTGGAGATACAGTCTTTAAGACCATACTTACTCAGATATCCACTGGAAATATTCTTGATGGACATTATAAATGTGGTGTCCACACTATCCTTTTCAGAGGACGGACAGAGGTACCTATAATATTGCTGGATGAGGTGATGCTGAAGTTTCATATATCTCCTTTATTGGTACACCTAGGATTGGAAAAGATGTATCAGCACATCTGATGTTAGTTTTGATGGATTGACATAAAGAAGGGAGTTGCAAAGTTTGTCTCTCAAAACATCATTTGTTAGTAGGTTAGGGTTGAGTACCAGGTTCTAGTGGGTTTAGACCAACTCCCTGAGGTGCTGGAGTGGAGGTGAGATGGGATTTAAATGGAATTTTTTATAGTATTACCATGTATGTACAGGGAATGTGATTCCTTATGGTTGATATTATACTGAATCACCATGTCATCCCACTTCCTATCTATTCGAGAGCAGAGTTCAAAAGAGAGCTTGGGATGTCTCAGTATACAGAACATAGTCCGACTCCATGGAGTTCCCTCAAAAATTGTCTTTGACCATGATGTGTGATAAGTCTATTTCATGCATACATATTGAGTATTATAATATATTGATATAGTATTTAAATGAATAATATTTCCAATTTTGGAGAGAATTTACTTGTTTTATGTTTTGTGGCATGAAATGATGATTCTTTGGAAAATGAATGAAAAGGGGAGGAAATATGATCTAAAAGGCACTTCGCACTGCAAGCGAAGCGAAGTGGCGCGACACCAGATTTTTTAAGAGGAAGAAGTGATAGAAACATAAAAACACTGATTATAATTTTTGTAATAAAATTGTACATTATGACTTCTGTAATAAGAAATCGTTGCACTAGACAAGTCATGAATTCAGTACATAATGTGAAAATCAATTACATGTCTTGAGTCTCCAATTCACATCATGAAGTGAGTCAAATAGTCAAATATATGTACATGATTCATGTGAGATTCATGTGTATGGATGAAAACATAGATCTGAACTACATAATGTGTATCCCACTTATGTTTCCTATAAGTATCGATGCACAGAAAAGAAATAATGACATCGTGACTGAGTTATTGCATGGGATTTCCTATAAAAGGAGCTCCCTAGACACCCTTCAAAAGAAATATGGACTAAAGGGAGAAAGTGTGACACCAAGGGGAGACCATCGCACACATGGAGTGACATTCTAGGCCTATCTTCACTATCAAAATTTACCACCTTTCTTCTTCTGGTACCAATGCTACTCATTCTCATCATTCCTAGTATGAGTGAGAAATCCACTTAGTGTCGGGTGATGTTTTTCTAAGGGGATGTGTTCTATGGGGTAATTTTCTATTTCTATTTAGGTTTTTGATTGTTGGAAACTATTATTAAATTCCAAATATATCTCTTCATATTGCTTTAACATTGCTGCATTCTTTGGTTATTTATTTAATTACATTAGTTAATTAATCTATTTTGTATATGACGAATATTCAACATAGGTTAGTTATGTTTAAATATGGTTTTGGGTTGCCTATTTCTGTGATTAAACTAACTAGATGACCATTCAAAAGGTAAAATCATAGGATTTGTGCGGGATACCCATACCAAGGATCCCCATTGAGCCAATTCGGACCCCAAAATAGAATAAACACATAATTTATTAAATCCCTAGAACATGAACCTAAAATCATTAAACCTGGTATGCCTCTAATCTTGTTATCAAACCCAATAAATACTTTCTATTTGTTTCTATTTTATTTAAAATAACCAAAAAATTAAAATTTCAATTTCCTTAATTAATTTATAATAAAATCTTCATTCATATGGTTTCGACACTCAGTATCACTAGATTCTACATGTTTAGTTAGTTTTTCAGAGTTTTAAAAATATCTAAATTTTAGTAGCCCTATTGGAATTACCAACATCCAAAGGGATGTCAAATTTTTGGCATCATTTCCAAGGATGGTTTCCATTATGATTAAATTAATTATGAATTTAAATAACTATTTTTATTTTAATTAATTATTTTACACTTGGCCTTGTCGTGTTGTTGTTTCCGGTAAAAACTATTTGAATAACTAATCCACTCAAGGTGAAGAAAAAATTAATGATTTTTATTTCGATCCAGTGTTAGAAAATACCTTATGAAAGAAGAAGAAGAAGAAGAAGAAGCAATTTGACCAAGAACAAGTCACCATGTCAGGAAGAGGCCAATTTGAAAGAGTCAATCCTAAGTTGGTCCAACCATCAGAACAACAAATTCAAGGAATAAATATGAAGGTAAGCACTAATAAATTACAGAAGACCGTAAAACATGGGAGTAAACCCAAGCATTATGATACCTATAATCATTGTACAACACTTTGAGATCAATCTGACAGTCATTCATATAATTACTCATTCACTACAATTTTTCGGGCTACCTCATGAAGACCCCAATGTACATATTGGATGTTTCCTATAAATTTGTGACATGTTCCAATTTCAGAACATCACAAATGATGTTTTATGATTAAGACTGTTTAGATTATCATTGAAATATAAATCTTAGTAGTGGATCCAAATTCTGCATCCACATTCAATTACAACATGAGAAGATCTCGTATGAATTTTTTTAGCAAGATTTTTACCACCCTCAAAATCTATGGATCTGCAGGTTAGCATTCTGAATTTTGATAAATTAAATGATGAGTCGTTATATTTTTCATAGGAAAGGATTAAATTTTTAATAATATGATTTCCTCATCATGTCATCAATATTTGGTTATTAATTCAAACATTTTAAAAAGTTTTACCATAGGGGAATTGTTCTATTATAGTTTCTTCTACAGGAGGATCGCTTATGCGAAAATCAACAGAGGAAATCGATGAGTTATTGGATGAGATATCCAGCAATAGTTTATAATGGAAACCAAAACAAGGGATAATACAAGGAGTAAAAAAGGTTTAAAATATATGGATTGCTACTCAAATGGATTTGATGAAAAGGAATATGGATACGATGATGGCCAACCAAAACTCCTAAGGTATATATTGTGAATATGTAAATTATCTTGATTATAATAATCAAAATTTTGGGTAGGGATGGAGGCCAAAAAAACAATTAAAACAAAATAGAAATCATATACAAGTATTTCAGGCAAGACAACACAGTTTTCAACCTCAACACTAAGGTCCCTCACTAACCAGTCAAGCTCATTCATTGGAGGAGACCCTAGAAATATTCATGACTACAACTAGAGCTGCACTAAAATAACTAACATGATACTCAAGAGAATAATGAAACTAAATCATAGAATTGAAAAAATACTCACAAATCCAGAAATATGAAATGAGTAACATATATTGTCAAGTTAGTCATATTGTCAACCAACATAGTGAAATAAAAAGATGGGAGCTTCTAGGATTTCCAGCACAATAGCCTCGTACATATGTGAAAGACCTATTACTTAGAAGTGGAAAGAATACATGAGGGAGTGGCATTGAATTATCAAGAAATCATGGGTCACAAACATTGGAGTCAAAATCAAGAAAAGAATAGATAATATGAGGATAACAATGAAGAATAAGCACCACCATCATACCAACCACCACTACTATTTCTATAGAGGGAAAAGTATGTGAAGATTGATAAAAAGAAACATAAGTTTTTAGATATGTTTAAGAAGATACACACCAAAATCCCTTTCCCTAAGGTAATTGAAAACATACTTCGTCCAAGAAAATTGCATGAAGAAATTGGTGATGAACAAAAAATATGCTTGAAGAATTATCCACCATTCCACTAGTAGGAGAAATTTCATCAACAATTTCTAGAATCTTACTGAAGAAACAGCAATATCCAAGTAATTTTTACATTAAAATTTTATTTGGTACTAAAGATTTTGGTAGAGATTTATGTGATTTAAGTAATAGTGTAAATATCATGTCATATAAAACATTCAAGAGCCTGTTATTGAAGTAGATGAAACCAACTAGAGTTATGCATAAACTAGCCAATACAATAGTGAGACTTTCTGAAGGATTACTTGAAGATATCATCGTCAAAGTAGATGAGTTCTACTTTATAGTGGATTTTATAGTGATGTATATAGATGAAGAGAAGCTTCCAATAATATTGATAAGACCATTCCTATGTACAAGAACGAAATATATTGATGTTCACAATGGAGATATGAGTTTTAGAGTTAGAGGATCAGAATTGAAGTTCAATTTGCACCAGGTTATGAAAAAGTCAGATGAAACAGTTGATGAGTTTATTGGAGATAATTTGATGAAATAAGAAGACAATGTTGTACACAAAAGAAGAACTTATGTAGCTAATGTGGAAATTGAATAAGAAAGTAAGAATAAGATGGAGAAAGATATGAATGTGATGGAAATAGCTAAAGATTCTAGAGGTATCCAAGAAGAATTAAAAGAAGGAGAATATGTTTGGCTAGTTAGTGAACTTCCATTTGATTTTTCAATATGGTCCAAGAACCATTGGATTGGGAACAAGGAGACAGAGAAATTTTTCAACAGTGGTAGAGTGAAATTAGTTTCAGATAAAGTTAGAGGACCAATCTACCCTGAATAATCAAAGATTCAAAATTTTTTAGATCTATATCATGTAACCTCTTTATTACCATCAACTACTTGAGATTAACAAGGTATGTTTGAGACAATTATGGTAAACAAGAGTGCTTCTATGAGGAAAACAGAGTGTTTGGTATTTTTCTTTATTTATTTATTTTTTTAGGAGAAATCAATCATCCCTTAAATATTTTTAAATTTTCATTATTATGTATTATTATTTAACTTGTTTATTTTATTTTTGTAGGATGATTAAGGTATTAATAATATATAAGAAAATATAAGAAGAATTTGTAGATGAATTACACATTGTGAAGGGAACTTACACACTATTAAAGGGTTCGAGCATAACCTATATAGCTCATTTTTTAGTTTCAATTACAATGGTATTATGCCTTTCAATTCATTAATTTTCAATTGTATTCCTCACATTTTTTAGATGTTTAATTTTTAATTTCATTTCCCACACTTGATTCATTCTTTAATCCACTTAACTAGGAGACATAAACTACTTAGGACAATTATAATGCCTTGAATTTTAAATTCTTTTTCAATAAATTTGAATGATAAAAATGGGAAAATAATTAATATACATAAGAATGTGGATTAGGATTTGAAAAATAATGATTTGAGGAGTATGTTGACCATCGTAAATGAAATTGTTCTAGGATCTTTTCATGCTTTGAATTTTAGATATTTTCATTAATTGATTTAATTTTTGGTATGAATTTCTATTAGTATTTGTCCCAACCTTTTTTTTAATTCTCGAGACATCCACTAATCCAATATTTCCCATTTTTTCCATAGTATATTTCTTAAAAAACACAAACATGTTTTCTTGAAGAACTTATTTTTCAACTTTTCAAAGATATGACTTCACAGAATTACTTTTAATATGATTGAGGCATTATATTTTTTAGCCCTTATCCTAAGACCCACCTTACATTAATCATTTTTAGACACATAGAAGACATAAATTTCCTTTTTAGTAATTGATCCATGTTAAAAGCCTATTTTTAACCATTCCAACCTTCCTCTAAATGTTTTACAAGATATTTAAAAGAATATGTGTGGGGAGAAACTTTATAGGGTATTCCAGGATGTAAATTTTTGTGAATATTTTTTTGGGGGATTTTTCTACTATGATTTGGGAGGGTCCATGAAATCTTTCATTTTAATTCATTATTCACATATCTTACAAAAAAATGGGATGTGAATTTGGTGGATCAAAAATCACCATTTTCCAGACCGATGAATTGATCGTATGTGGTTTGGTGATGGATGTGAGATTTTTCCTAATCATATATTTTGAAAAATAAAATATATTTTTGTAAAAAATGAAATAAGTAAAAAGAAAGAGAGTTTCATTCATTCATTGTTCTCACATGTATCATGGGACCACTTAGAGCTCTCTAAGGGAGAGAGAAATGGAATCTCAAAAGTTTGACATTCATTGAGATTAATTTTTGATATCATGAAAAAATATTTAGAGTAAAACCTTCTTTTTTTAGATTTAATTTTTACATCATTTACCTACCTACCGTGACGTCTCAAATTCATTTGAACCATAATGGTGAATCCCTCATGATTAATTTTGATCTATGTCTTTACATGGTGGATATGTTATATACCTTGAAATAATATGGTATGTTACATTTTTTTGAGGTATGTGATGAATTCTATTTATTTTTACCCTGATAATGAGAGTAAAAATTCAAGTGGGGTAAATTGAAAATGGCTTGCATATTAATAATGAGTTGAAAAATGGAAATATGTGATTGAAGAGTCTTGGCTGTTTCAAAGTATGAAAAATTAAAATACATGGTTGATTTGTATTATTTGAAAAGTGAGGCATTAATAAATTTTCTACATGATATTCTCGAAGAATTAATTTTCAAATTGATCAATTGATTTTATTGAAATTTCATTTGTATCATGGTAAGGTGAATGTCCTTTATAGTATGTTGAGATTCCAACCTTGAGTAAAAGGATGAATTCAAGTGTGGAGGTATTTTATATGTGTATTTCGCATTCGTTTTTCAGTATTATAGTGTATTTATTTGGTATTTAAATGAATAATCTTTCCAATTTTGGAGTGAATTTACTTGTTTTATGTTTTATGGAAGGAAATGATGAATCCTTTGAAAAGGAACGAAAATGGGAGAAAATATGAGCTAAAAGACACTTAGAACCATGAGAGAAGTGAAGAAGTAGGACAACAATTTTTTAAGATGATGCAACACTAGAAACTGGAAAAACATTGATTAGAAGTCATGTAACAAAATCACATGTCGTGACTTTTGAAACAAGAAATGTTCACGGTGCAAAAGTCATGACTTCATTATACAATGTGAAAATTAGTTACAAGTCTTGAGTCTCCAATTCATGTTGTGGAGTTAAACAGTCAAATACACATACGAGATTCACTCAATATTCATGCGCATGGAGGAAAATATAGATCATAACTACATTACATGTAACCCACTTACACATCGTGTAAGTGTCGATGCGCAAAAAAGAAATAATGACACTACAGCTACGTTATTGGATGGGATTTCCTATAAAGGGAGCCCCCTTGATGCCCATAAAAAGAACTCTAGACCAGAGGGAGAAACTATGATGCCATGGAGTGACCACCACATGCATATATTGAAATCAAAGAACGGATCCACTGCTGACCTTCATCACCTTTCTTCTTTGAGGATCAATGATGCTCATTCTCATCATTCCTAGAATCAGCAAGTAGTCCACTTTATAAGGACTTTTCCTTATTACATTATATAATATTTAATTTTTTCAAGAAATAACTCCCTTTCACATGGATTATCTTTTCAATTTTATAGATTTAGATAATTGGTACATAATACATTCATAACATTACACTTTTTTACATAGTGGATACCATAAAAAAAGTATTCATTTCTTGAAAAATAAAAAACTTTTAAAATAAATCATGATTTCTTTGAAAAATTTTAAAATATTTAACTTGGATTCCTTAATTGTCTTCCACATCCTTATTACCTATGAAAATAATTTAAAAAGTTGGTATGAGCACAAAAAGCTTAGTAAGGGATGTAAAGAAAAGGAAGGATCTCATTAGTCTATGAATACTTGTAGTGTATGAAATCATTTTCAAAAGTCATACTTATCACCCATATATACTTACTTTGTGAAAAATGATATTTACACAAGATCCGAAAAAACATAATAAGATAAATATAACTATATAGGTATCTTGTGGAATTACTTACATAATCTTTTAACCCTCTCAACTACCATATAATTTGTAACCCTCACGGCAACCTTACAATTTGTGTAACCATCATAGTTACACATAGACTAACCATAAGATTGACCTCCAACTTACACATACCCATTGAATTGGAGGGGAATATAGGTCTCACCTTTCATCAAAAACAATTCCCAATAACCATAACATAATCATACAACATGAATAATTGCATAAAACATTGCTTTTGAATGTTGTAAAATATAGTTTTAAAAGTTGATTTTAACGGAAAAGCCCCTTAGAAATATCATATAATTAAATTGAGGATTAATATAGTGGATGGAATATGTATAAACACTGTAAATACACATATTTCAAAATAATATAAACAAATCCTACCAAACAAACAATTTTAATACCACATAAATAATGAAGTAGAAGGTTAACCCAAAGAATGGAAATCGGGTTAAGAATTCCCTTACCTCATGTTTGTCTTATTCAACATCTTTAAAACTACTATATAATGGTTATAATAGTGTTATTAATATATTACATAAACATATCCATATTTATAATACCTTATATGATCATTTCATTACATCATTTCATCCTTTAATTTTTAGTATTTTGTTCCTTGCACTATTTTGGGTGAGTTCTTTACATGATTTTTAGGATCGGTTCATGATGGAATGTTCTTGTCGATTGGATGTGAAACTCTGTAATTAAAATGGAGTAGTATTTAAATATTTCTAAAAACATAAATTATACCATTTATCAATTTAAATTTTGAAATGAAGATGATTCATAAGTTAAAACATTAATGATGTTTGTTTCAATCATTTTTTGTGGTTCTTTGATAATAACAACCTCATTTTGTTTTATAAATTAAAACCATATGTAAAAAAGAATTCCAGAACCATGGATGAGACATAATACATATATTATAACCTGTTTCAACCATAAAAATGGTTTCATGACCAGAATTTAAGTAATTAAAGGAAATTGGAATCATATCGTCCATGATGTCGGTAATTCGACACATCACAAACAATGTTTTTAATTCCGTGAATAAGTGGGAGAGAAGAAGAATATGATGAGGAGTTTTATATGAACATGAGAGAATCCAAAATATACATTATTATGGAGCATTCATTCCTCTTTGATAGTAGGAGGTGAGGAAATAATATGAAAAGAATGGAACTCAAAATAAAAGAAAAATTGAGAATCTCTCACGAAAATTCGGCAGCCTAACGGCATCACTTAAAATTTCATAAAATAGTTTCATGAGAGAATGTGGGTATCTCATAACTCTTACATAATATGGTAAGTAATGGGGATATTTAATGACATATTTCAACATAATCCAAATCAACTTAAAAATAATAACAGAAAATGAAAGAAAATAAATAAAATAAAAGAGGATGTTTACCTCTTGATCTCTTCTCCTTGAGATCCTTCTTAAGGCCTACGGTTTTAGCCTTTTGGTGAGACCAACAGATCTAGGATGGGGGGAAGATCCTTGGTATGAGTGTTTCACAGAACATAGGTAAGGAAAAATGCTTGATAGTTGTGGGAGGAAGAGGGGACTGAAGGTGGTATTTATAGTGTAGGAGAGGGGGTATTTTTCATTATTTTAATCATTATTATAATATTTTTGCTCAATACTATGAATAATAATAATTAATGTGACCCAAAATAGTAATAATTTCATGTGATTTCGAAAAAAGTGGGCTTAAATCACTTATTGTATCATAAATAGTGTATCTTACTTATAATTTGAATCTACGGTATTTTGCCATATTTTACTATTCATAAAAAATTCCAGAATTTCATAAAAATACCCAAAATTCACCCTTACCATTTCTCAACATTAGAATTAAAAAATTAACCCCATTTTTAAAAATAATTTTTTAGATATTATTAATTTAATTTGTAAATAAAATCATACTTAATTCAAAAATTAACAATTTTAAAACTATAACTACTTTTATATCAAATTGAAAAATTAACCAAAATGCCATTAACATTAAGCCTTAAGAAACTAAAATAATAGTACAATTTAATTTTCATTAGGGTCGTATCAATATTCATATTTCTATTCATAAGGGTATGTTACTATTCACCAAAAAATAATTTGGTTCCATTAGGATCTAAATAACTTACTGAACACAATTGTAGACGACCATTTTTTGAAATTCCAAACATAAAAGTGGGAAAATTATTTTTAAAATCTAGTTATAAATATCTACTTAAAAAAAGTTTCATGCATTTCCATTTATTTTTAAAAAAAATCTTGGGGTGTTACGTTGTCCCCATCTTCTAGAAATTGCGTCCTCACAATTTTATTTACTTATTAAACAAGTGTGGGTATTTTTTCCTCATAGTATTTTCAGACTCACATGTTGCTTCGTCTACCATGTGGTTTCTCCACAAAACCTATACCTGGTGGATTAATTTATTCATCAATACCTATTCCAGTTGATCAAGAATATGAACTGGTTTCTTTTCATAAGAAAGTTTCTCTTCCAGCTGAATTGCTTCTGGGCTCAAGACATGTGATTAATCTATCACATACTTCCTCAACATCAAAACTTGAAAACATTTGTGTACCTGAGACAAACTCGGAGGAAAAGATACTTGTTATGCAACTGTTCCAACTTTTCTAAGATTTCAAAATGACCAATGAACCACAGACTTAGCTTCCCTTTATTAATAAAACGCATCACACTTTTCCAAGGAGATATTTTAAGGAAAATATGGCCACCTAACTCGAAAGAGAAGTCTTTCCTTCTCTTATCTACATAATTTTTCTACCTGCTCTAAGCTATCCTCAGGTGCTACTTGATGATCTTCACTTTCTCAGCCACTTCTTCTACTATTTCTATCCCCATCAAACTTCTTTTACCGACTTCATCCCAAAATGTTGGAGTCTGATACCACTTCCCATATAATGCCACAAAATGTGCCATCTGTATACTGGAATGAAAACTATTATTTTAAGAAAACTCAACTAAAGAAAGATGATGATCCCAACTTCCCTGGTAGTCCATTAAACAAGATAAAATCATATCCTCATATGTCTAAATCGTTCGTTCTGACTACCCTTCTGATTGAGGATTAAAATTTTTACTAGAATTTAATTTTATACCCAACAACTTCTGACGTCCCATGAAAAAGTTAGAAGTGAACTTGGGATCCTGGTCTAATACAATGGAAACAATAACTCCATGTAACCTGAAAATCTCATTGAGGTATAGTCGTGAAAGATGATCCAGAGATATTGTATCTCAAATAGATATAAAATGTGCTGATTTTTTTAGTCGGTCAACAATAAACCAAATCACATTATTACCTCAATAAGTCATTTGTAGTCCCACCACAGAGTCCATGGAAATATTCTCCCATTTCCACTCTAGAACTGGAAAAGGCTGAAGCATCCTCTTCGGTAACTGCTGCTCTGGTTTAACCTATTGACATGTTTGGAATTTTAGAATAAAATCAGCAATATCATTTTTCATTACATCCCACCAATAATACTCTTGAAGGTTTATGTACACCTTAGTACTGCCATGATGAACTGGAAATAGAGAACTATGAGCTTCACACAGCAAATATTTCTTCAACTGAGAATCACATGGCACACACAAACTTTTTCCAAATCTTAAAACAAAATCTTTATCAAATTTAAATTCTGGAATCTTACCCATTTTAACCAATTCTATCTTTTTTTGTATCTCACATTCTTCCTTTTGTGCTCTCTTAATTCTATGTAATAATTATGATTGCACTGAGACCTAAGACAAAATAGATTTATTACCTGTACTAACAACTTCCAACCCAAAATTGATCAAATCATTAATCAAGGGATCATTTTCCGAATATAACATGGTTAATGATACATGATGTTTTCGAATCATGGAATCTGCCAATTTGTTTTATTTTTCAGGGTGGTAATTGATCATGAAATAATAATACTTTATCATTTTAAGCCATCTTCTCTGCCTCATGTTTAATTCCTTCTGAGTGAATATATAGTTCAGACTTTTATGGTCAGTATATATTTCACATTTGGATCCGTATAAATGATGCCTCCAAATTTTCAAAGAAAAATACACAGCTACCAATTCCAAATCATGTGTGGGCTAATTTAACTCATTAGGTTTTTTTCTTAAAGAATAATAAATTATCTAATCATTCTACATCAAAACACAACCAAGTCCCTTCAAATAAGAATAATTTTAGATGACAAACTCACCATTTTGGGAAGGCAAGGCTAAAACCGAAGCATTCTCCAATTTCTTCTCCAGTTCCTGAAAAAAAACATCACATTATTCTATCCAAGTAAATTTAACCCATTTTCATGTTGACTTAGTTATCATGCTAAATAAACATGAAAAGTTATTAACAATGCATAGATAATAACCTGCTAACCAAAGAAAACCACGAATCTCTAAAACATTTGTAGGTCTTTTCTATTCATCAACCACTTTTTCTTTGGTTGGATCAATAGTTATTTCATACTTATTTATAATTTTCCCAAGAAAAGAAATTTGTTGCAGTCAAAAACAACAGTTTCTGAATTATCCATACAGTTTCTTTTCTTTTAAGGTTTGTAAAACAACCCTTAGATGTTCTTCATGCTCCTATTTATTTTTATAAAATATTATAATATCATCAATAAATGCAACCATAAAATTATCCAATAACTCATGAAATATTCTATTCATATGATTCAAGAATACAGCAGGTGCATTAGATAATCCAAATGGAATAACAATAAATTCATAATGCACATATCTAGTATGAAAGGCTATTTTCAGGATGTCATCTCCCTTCACCTTCAGCTGAGGGTATTCGGATCTCAAGACAATCTTGTAAAAGTACTGATCTCTCTGGAGATGATCAAACAATTCATCGATATGAGGCAAATGATACTTGTTTTTTAATAGTGATGTTATTAAAAGCTCTATATTCAATGCAAAGTCTTATGAAACCATATTTATTTTTAACAAATAAAGTAGGAGCACCCCAAGGTGAAGTGATGGGATGAATAAATCCTTTATCAAGAAAATTGTGCAATTGATTTTTTAATTCAAGAAGTTCTATTTGATCCATATGATATGATTTTTTGGAAATTGGCTTAGCATCAGGAACAAAGACAATTGTGAATTCAACTTCTCGATCAGGTATGACACTAGGTAACTCATCTGTAAAAACATCAAGGTATTCATTTACCACTGGCATGTCATTATTATGAACAGTTCCCTTGTTTTCAACAATATGAGCAAGATAACTTTCATTTTTATCTTTCAATAGTTTCTCAACTTCCTGATATATTGTCAATTGTATGGGTTCATTCTTGTATACAAATTGAAACTCTTTCTGAAAAACAACTTCTTTAGCTCTAAAGTCAATCTTAGCATGATAAACAGAAATACAATCCATTCCCAGAATAACATCAAACTTGACTAAGGTTAAAACAACAGTGTTTTTAGGTAAAGTCTTTCCACAAAACAGAATAGAAATATTCTTATAATTCTTCTTTTCTATAATATTTCCCTCCAGTGTTTTAACAATAAGTTCTGGTCTCATTATTTTATGTGATATTTCCAATTTTCTCATAAAATTTCTTAGAGATGAATGAATGTGTAGAGCCCATATCAAACAAAACTTTAGAAAAATATGACTAAACAAAAAAATTAACTGATAAAACTTAATTTTATGGCTCGGAATCTACTGACATAGTTGAAAAAGATCTCACTACACCTTTCTTTTTATAGTCTAGCTTCTTTTCATCATTTGGATCTCTCTTTGGGCAGGCATTTTCATAGTGACCCAACTCACCACATTTAAAACACATTACAGTTTTCTTATTAGGATTATCCTTAGGATCATTTTCATTAAAATATCAGGCCATATCTCAATACTTACCATATTTAAAACAGTTACCTTTTTTGGTAATACATTCCCCAGGGTTCTTCTTGCTACACTTTTCACAAACTACAAACTAGATTTTCTTAACATCATATTTATTTTGTTGATTCTTACACATCACTTGCCATCTGGGACTCTTCTTCTCCATGTTTCCAAAATTCACATGATCATCATTAAACTTCATCTATACCCTCTCAGCACATCAGACAATTTTCTCATAAATTTTGAATTCATTGGAGGTCAACGCACTTCGATATGTTGGCTTCAGTCCTGAGTAAAAGTAGTTTATTTTCCTATCAAGATATAGAATAAGATTTGGATCATACCTCTCCAGTAAAGTGAATTTTTCTTTAGACACAGCCAGTAAATATTCCTCCTTCTATTTCAATTCAAGGAATTTATTCTCTATCCTATTTCACACCACCTTAGGAAAATATTTTTCAAGGAAAACACTTTTAAATTCATCACATTCTAATGGATCAAAATACTCTCTATCCCTGATATTCCTAACCATTGACCACCACTGATCATCTTCTACTTCAAAATGATAAATGGAAAGACTTAACTTTTGATTATCAAAACATCCCATAACATTTAATATATTTTTAAGGGCTTTAATTCATCCTTCAGCCACTATTGGGTCAGAATATCCATTAAAAGAAGGAGGGTGTTGTCTCATAAAATGTTCCACTATTGTCATGTTACATTGTGGTAAATCTAGTTGTTCTCTTGCATGAATGACACCAAAAGTTATTACTTGCGTTAGTTGATCCATTACTATCACAAACTTCTTAGTTCCTATCCCTACCATTTTGGGATACAGATTCCGAAGGATGTCATTTTGTCGGTGACTCTCCTCTTCAGCTTCCTTGTTCCTTCTGCAGACAACCATTCTAAACAAACATATATTATTCTAAGAAACATGTTAATCTTAATATTCTATATCATTTCAAATTGACCCTAGAGTAAAAAAATTATGGTAATATATTGACATCATCCTACCCCTAAAGTTATCTAAACCATCCTCTGATACCAACTATAAGGACTCGTCTTTATTACATTACATAATCTTGAATTTGGTCAAGAAATAACTCCCTTTAACATTTAAAATCTTTTAAAGTTTATATATTTATATAATTGTGACATAATAAATTCATAACATTACACTTTGTTACAGAGTGGATACCATAAAATCATTATCATTTCTTACAAAATGAAAAAAATTCAAATAAATCAAAATTTCTTTGAAAATTCATCAAACATTTAACTTGGTTTCCTTTATTAACTTAAAAATCCTTATAACCTGTTAAAATAATTTTAAAACATTGTATGAGCAACAAATCTCAGTAAGGTATATAAAAAAAGGAAGGAGCATATTAGTCCATGAATACTTATAGAGTATGAAATCATTTTCGAAAGTCATACTTATCACCCATATATACTTACTTTGTGAAACATGATATTTACACAAGATCCAAAAAAAATATAAGAACATAAATATAACCATATAGTTATCTTGGGTAATTTCTTATATATTCTTTTAACCCTCTGAGCTACCTTATAATTTGTAACCATCGCGGCTACCTTGCAATTTGTTAACCATTGCAGTTACACTTGGAGTAACCATACGGTCGACCTCCAACTTACACATACCTAATGAATTGGAGGGAAATATAGGTCCCAACCTTAATCATAAAAAATATCAATAACTAGAACATAATCATACAACATGAATAATTTCATAGAAACATTTCACTAGTGCAGAAAACGTTTTTTACGTCGGTTATTTTTTATTATTTACGTCGGTTTTTAGGCGACGTTAATACGGACGACGTTATAAATAACGTTTTTTACGTCAGTTATTTAAAACCGACGTAATATCCCTAACATCACGGTGGTTATCACGTCGGTTCATATAATAACCGACGTGATAAATATGCGCGGGGGGCTTTATCACGTCGGTTATTACCTAAACCGACGTGATAAAACGCCTGGGATATCGTTTATCACGTCGGTTATGTCATAACCGACGTGATAAACCCTTCCCCTGGCCTATTATAACGTCGGTTATTTAGGAAACCGACGTGATAAAAAGGCCTGGGAAACGTTTTAGCACGTCGGTTATTCAATAACCGACGTGGTAAATCGATTCCCAGGCCTTTTATCACGTCGGTTATATTAAGAACCGACGTGATAAAATCCCCGGGAACGGTTTATCACGTCGGTTCTAGAAAAAACCGACGTGATAAACCCCTACCGATTTATTTACCACGTCGGTTATTTTATAACCGACGTGAAAGAAATTATTATTTTTTTAAATAATTGCACTGCTCTCACCAAAAAGCAACCAGAAACCAAACAAAAATAGCCATGCCAGCCCTCCCCCAAGCCCCAACTGAACCCCACCCTCATCTATACCCACCTAACAACCTGGCCAGCCCTCCCCCACCACAACCCTTGGACACCCCTCCCATATCCCTTGGACAACCTCCACCCCTTGGACACCCCCCACCCTCATTTACACCCCCAAGACCCCTAGTACAGCCTCAAACACCCATTGGACACCCCCCCACACCTTGACAGCCCTCCCAGACCCCTTGGACACCCCCCCCCCCTCATTTACACCCAACCTGCCCCTTGGACACCCCCCCACCCCTTCGACAGCCCCCCCACCCAAATTTACACCCCCCGAACACTAGGACAGCCCCAAACACCCCTTGGACACCCCTCCCATATCGCTTGGACACCCCCCCCCCACCCCTTGGACACCCCCCCACCCCTTGGACAGCCCCCCACCCCCTGGACACCCCCCCGACCCCTTGGAAACCCCCCCCCCCCCCTACCCCTTGGAAACCCCCCCATCCCCTTGGACAGCCCCAAACACCCCTTGGACACCCCTCCTATATCCCTTGGACACCCCCCCACCACTTGGACACCCCCCCACCCCTTGGACAGCCCCCCCCCCCCCCCCCACCCTCATTTACACCCAACCGACTCCTTGGACAGCCCCAAACACACCTTGGACACCCCTCCCATATCCCTTGGACACCCCCCGCCCCTTGGACACCCCCCACCCTCATTTACACCCCCCCCCCCCCCCCCGACCCCTAGGACATCCCCAAACACACCTTGGACACCCCTCCCATATCCCTTGGACACCCCCCAAACACCCACCCACCCCCTTGGAACCTCTCCCCCCATACCAAAATCCAGACCAGAAAAACCATCAACAGTAGACCAAAACAAGAAGTAGAGAAAAATTAAACATTCACTTATATAACATTCAAAACTTACAATGTCAACTTCAAAAAAAACTAAATCCAACCTAAACGACTACGAAATACACAATTACATTGACAATATTCAAAATTACATTTTACATTACAAACAACTAAAAGTCAATCAAACCTGTAAAATAATTTGACCACTCCACTTGTAAGTGTTTGATATCTTCAGCAGTAAAGGGTTGAGGGTCATCAAAAAGCTACAAAGTAAAAGGATAGTAGTCAACGTGTATAATGAATAAATCAAATTGAAATATTATTAGAAAAAGGAAATCTTACCAGGTCAAAACTCAGAACTGTCCCAGTTGTTATTATTTCATACATAAATCTTAACATGTAATATCCGCATTCGATGATGCCTTGTTGCTCATGACATTTCTGTTTGAATGAGTGTAAATTCAATATATTATTTTTATGTAATAAATCAAAATGTACAAATTATAAATGGATATTTACCTTCGCATGTACATATTTGATCTTGTAATTCCTTTTCTTTGCGCTTTTTCGAAAGTGGACCCATGCCCTGTTAGAAAATAATACGAATGGGGTAAATTTAAAATTCATTATAATATATAAAACTATTGTGAAATTGAAACTTACGTTTCCAATATATTCTTAAAACTTTCTCGCACATCATCATGGAGAGAGAATATCCAATAAAGTGTTTTCTCCCTAGGGCAAAAAACCCCTAACATCCAATGATCCCTGAGAAAAGGAAATTTAACGTTAGTGGTTTTTTATGTTAAAAGATAATTAACTCTTTGAGAGGGATGTGTTTCATACCTCTCACAAAAAGGCATCATCCAACACTGTGTGATTACATTCTTTTCAAATCTATCAGCAATATAAAGCATTCTTTGTTCCTCATCCAATGCACATGCTTCAGGGGAAATCAATTGTGGGTCCACGAATCCATATACATCTGTCAGCTCATTCCTCTCACAAATTTTATACATATACCTAATACAAAGTAGACATAAGTATACATTTTTAATAAATATAACGCAAGGAAAAGGAGTTAAGACTTACATGATAAAAATTTGCACCACGTTGATGCCCAACTTATCTCCAGTGACAAACTCCATGATATCAGTTTTCATAATCCCCACACATAGTTCACGTCCACAGACATGAGCTTCCATTGTAAAGTCATAATGATCCGCCAACAAATTTGAATATCTTGACAATTTGTCAAGACTGCTAGTATCTGCATCTGATGTCATAGCTATCTGTCTTTGTTGTTGTCTATACAGTATTTCTTTACCTTTGAAGTATTCCTATAAAAATAAATTGAAAAATATATTAGTTTTCAAATGATAAAACATTAATAAAAATATAAAATAAAAGATATAACATCCATACCTCTATGGTAATGAGTCGAAGAAGTCTGGATGGCCAAAGTAAAAAATGGCCGACACTATGTCCAACTGTCGTCACCTCATCTGTAGGTAATGGTATCCGAGCTGATCTATCTATAATATCCTGTACAGTGACCCTCTGATTCTCTACCTCTAACTGTTGATGATGAACTGTATCTCCTATACAATATACCATCCCATATGCAACTATATGATGTTTAGGATCATCAACATACAACTCACAATAAGTAGGTAGCTGCGGCGGAGGAGGAGGATCAAAAATGGGGTCCGCAGGCTGAGGTGGGGGAGTGGGAGCTACTGGGAGAGGTGGAGTGGGAGCTGCACCCTGAAATTGTCTTTGCAAGTCTGCAAACATTAACTGCACCGATGCTCTAATCTTGTCCTCCATTGTCGCATTAATATTATGGACTTCAGCCTCCAACGATTCTATTTTTTTTTATAAACTCCTTCAACGTTAGAAGTTGAGGAACGTGGCAACACTTTTCTTACCGATACACCTGCCGGATATCCTCTTACACGGCCAGGATGTTCGGGCTTTCCCAATGCCACAGATAAAATATCTTCCCTCCCAGATGGTGTAAATGTCCCCTGTGAACTCTGCTCCTCAAGAGAGTCCTGTAATAAGTAATTGAACTTTTCTATAATGATTGGAAATATATGACGAAAATAGTAAACTTAAATAAATAAAATAGATATCTTACAATCCTCTCAACTACGAGTCTCGATTCTTCCGAAAGATATTGTCCTTTTTTGCCCTTCCGAGCTCTTTTCCATTTCTCATGTCTAGATGGAGGGGATGGAGGGGCCACCTCTCCAGAGCTTGAAGACTCAGCTCTTAGTTGTTGAAATTTTTCTGCCATCATTTGTTCTTCCAATAATGCATACCCTCCCCGAGATAAACTATGAGGGTATACATTTTTAGATTGGATCTCTTGATGAGCTTTCCTTGTTTGCTGTAAATTAAGAATAAGTAATCATTAACAAAACAATAATAAGATCATTTATATAAGAAAGCTTATAAAAGTTTACATTGCCCTTACCAAAAATGATTCTTTTCTTCTACTTTCAAAAAATTCTCTCCATGTGTCTTCATCTATAAAAGGATATATACGACATGGATTCTCACGACTCCTATGACCATAAATGAAATCAGATGAGAGGGTAGATTTGAAATCCCTCCATCTCCTAGCAGCCAACGATAAGCATTTCTTCCTGACTCCTCCAGTGTCAGGAATATCAAATGTCATCTGATAAAAAAGAGGTTAAAAATATTATATATACTAGAAACATTTAAAGAACAGTCAAACAATAGCAAAAGATCTTACCAAGATGGTCTCCCACAGCTGAGAAATTATCGCCTTATCCACACTTCTCCAATCATCATAGAGAATGCTTACTTTGCTCTTAGCCTGAGTTGCTACAAAACCCTTAAAATCTTTAGCATTTGGACCTCTAGGAAGATCATCCTCATCAAACTCCACGACTATCCTCTCCTCCTTCGTACGGACAAGTGATAATTTTGGTAAACGTGTGCACCCACGCTTACCAACCTTTGAACTCTTTTTCGTAATAGGAGCATGTGAATGTTCCTCCCCAGATGTATGACCAATATGCTCATCTCCAGAATCATGTGGCTGATCAACTGATTGATCTGTCATTTTCCTTCAAATCAAAAAAACAAACAGTAGTTCACAAATAGAAAAGTGTACTAAATTACATAATAGTAAACATCGGTAATATGGTAAGTATGTTAAACAATGATAAACATGGTAAACACAGGCAAAATGTTGCCAAGGAGTTGGCATAAGACAGCTGAAAAGTGGAATCACTGATGCCACCGGCCGGCCGCTGGCTCACCACCGGCCGGCCGGTGGACCAGACAGCCTTCCTCTGTCTGGACCACCGGCCGGCCGCTGGATCACCACCGGCCGGCCGGTGGACCAGACAGAGAGCCTTCCTCTGTCTAAACCATCGGCCGGCCGCTGGCTCCTCACCGGCCGGCCGCTGGTGATCCAGACAGAGAGGAAGGCTCTCTGTCTGGTCCACCGGGCGGCCGGTGGTGATCCAGCGGCCGGCCGGTGGACCAGACAGAGAGCCTTCCTCTCTGTCTGAACCACCGGCCGGCCGCTGGCTCAACACCGGCCGGCCGCTGGTGATCCAGACAGAGAGGCTCGGTCTCTGTCTGGACCACCGGCCGGTGGACCAGACAGAGAGCCTTCCTCTCTGTCTGAACCACCGGCCGGCCGCTGGTGATCCAGACAGAGAGGAAGGCTCTGTCTGGTCCACCGGACGACCGGTGGTGAGCCAGCGGCCGGCCGGTGGTTCAGACAGAGAGGACCGGTTGCCGGTGCGCCCAGGACTTCTCTTCTTTACGGTTTTTATTGTTTTATCGTTTTGGTTTGATACATATTTTAATAAGTAAAAAATTTACAGTATCTAACATTATATGAAAAAACTAAATGTAAACAAGAAATAAACTTGTGTTACCTGTAATTTTAGGAATGTACAGTTGGATTGTTTTCCCAAATTCCTTCGTCGTGATCGTTCCTTATGGCACAAACCAGGTCTTCAACATACTCATCATTATGTTCTGTTAATCTTTCCATGGAAGTAGGGATCTCACCTAAATCAGCATCTTCATCAAATTCATCCTCACCAACATATTGGTTTTTCCCTTGTAAAACAACAGCCCACTGCATATCTGATTGATCTACTACATAGAAAATTTGTTTGGCATGTGTTGCCATTATAAAAGATTCAGCTGTGTCTTCCAATCTATTCAGATTAACAAGTGTCATTCCAAATTCATCGTGTCTGAAACTGTTGTTACCGATAAACCATTTACAGTTAAAAACGGGAACTTTAATTTTAAAGTAATCAGCCTCCCATATGTCTTAAATCACTCCATAATATGCACTTGATGCCGAAATTGGGTTTCTGTCCTTAGCACTCGAAAAATGCATTGCTTCTGCAAACACCAATACACCACTATTCTGAACTGCACTTCTGTTGTCCTGAGCTTTCGATTGAAATGTATAGCCATTAATGTCATAAGCGGACCATGTTATCACATTTAAAGATGGACCACCCACTATCCATTTTAATGTCTCTGATACATCTGATCTACCAAGCAAGGTCTTCTTAAACCATGGCAAAAAAGTTTTGTTGTGCTCATTCAAAATCCACATTTCTTTCTTCTTTGGATGACATTGTTTCAACTCATTAATATGCAATGTGATATACGGTTGAACATCAGCTATGTTATTCAAGATGTATGATTCTAACTTCTTCATATGTTCAGCTGACAGTGATTTGACTTTCAAGCCACGAATCCCCTTTCCCTCATTATTAACCCGTTCATGGCGAGATGGAGGCAAACCTATATGTTGCGTCGTAGCCAAGTAACTCGTACAAAACTCTGCTACCTCCTCAGAAATATACTTTTCAATAATGGAGGCTTCAGGTCGATATGGATTTTTAACATATCCCTTTAATATTTTCATATACCTTTCAAAAGGATACATCCAACGAAGATATACAGGTCCACAAAGCCTTATTTCTCGAACCATATGAATCAGTAAATGCACCATCATATCAAAAAAAGTTGGAGGAAAATACATTTCCAAAGGACAAAGTATAATAATTGCATCCTTTTCCAAAATGTTCAAAGCATTCACATCAATCGCCTTGTTGCAAATTGAATTGAAAAAATAACACAACCTCATTATAGTCTTTCTGACACGGATGGGCAATATTCCACGCAGTGCAACTGGTAGAATTTGTTGTATCATGACATGACAATCATGTGATTTCATACCTATCAACTTCAAGTCTTTCAATGAGACAAAATTTTTTACATTTGAAGAATAACCTTGAGGCACTTTGATATCATGAAGACACTGACAGAAGCTACTTTTCTCCCTCTTCGATAATGTATGACAAGCCGGGGGAAGAAATGTTCGTCTTCCTTTAGGAGTGGGAGCTAACTCCAAACGTATTCCCATTGACAGTAGGTCTAACCTTGCATTCAACCCATCTTTTGTCTTTCCTTTAATATCTAGCAATGTTCCGATCAAAGAATCACAGATATTCTTCTCCACGTGCATGACATCAATATTATGTTTGACTTCATGATACCTCCAATATGGTAGCTCAAAAAATATTGACCTTTTCTTCCAAATATGTCTATCATTACCAGATTTCTGTGTCTTTCCCAATGTCACATCAAGGTTTTTCACCCTCTCAAAATACAATTCTGGGGATAAAGGTTGAGGAGAAGTATCAAATTCTTGTGAGCCATTGAATGCCTTTTTTAGTCTTCTATAAGGGTGATCCATAGGCAAAAACTTTCGATGACCCATGTACACTGTTTTCCTCCCATGATGAAATTGACAATATGACGTCTGTTGTTCGCAAATTGGACATGCTTTATGCCCTTTAACACTGTATCCAGACAAATTTCCATATGCTGGGAAGTCATTTATAGTGAATAGAAGCACTGCATGCAGTTGAAAATATTCCATTTTATAAGAATCATACACCCTAATACCATCAGCCCATAAAAGTTTCAAATCATCAATCAGCGGTGACAAGTATACATCAATATCATTGCCGGGTTGCTTTGGACCAGAGATCATGATACTCAACATGACATATTTGCGCTTCATACAAACTTCAGGAGAGAGGTTGTAAATTACCAATAAAACAGGCCATGAACTATGTGTGCTACTGAGGGTTCGGTATGGATTCATTCCATCTGTGCACAAGCCTAGTCTCAGATTTCTAATTTCATTTCCAAATGTAGGGTACTGGGCATCAATTTTCTTCCATTGTGGACAATCAGCTGGATGACGTATTTTTCCATCACATACCCGCTCATCAGCATGCCATCTTAACCTTTTTGCATCATGTGAATTAGCAAATAAACGTTTGAAACGAGGAATTATAGAAAGATACCAAAATACCTTTGAAGTGAGCTTTGTAATCTCTACATCAGCTTGTGATTTTTCTTTCACCTTATACCGTGATGTCCCACATTTGGGACACTCTTTCAGAAATTCATATTCCTTCCTATATATAATGCAGTCATTCGGACATGCATGTATTTTCCTGTATCCCAATCCCATCGGGCATAATATTTTTTTGGCCTTATAATGTGAATCTGGAAGATCGTTATCTTTTGGAAGAATGTCTTTCATCAATTGTAGCAGCTCTGTAAAACTTCTGTCACTCCATCCATGTTTCGCCTTCAGGTTAATCAATCTTAACACCGCCGACAAAACCGTAAAATCTGTACAACCAGGATATAATGGTTTTTCGGCATCACCATATAGACGTGCAACTCTCGGTTCTATCTCAATTTGTTCTGCTACAATATCGCGAATCATTTCTTCAATTCCATCGGAGTTACCATCTTGCGATTCATTATCATCAGTGACATTCTGTCCAGTTTCGCCATGCCAAATCCAAGGGTTGTAACTCGGATTGAAACCATGACAAATCAGATGATCTTTTATCTCTCTACTTTTCAACTTCTTCATATTCAGACATTTCAGGCATGGACAGAAAAAAATGTCACTACTTGGAACATTTCGTTTAGAAAATTCCAAAAAGGCATCAACACCTTCCTCATATTCATTGCTCATTCGATGTGTCGTAATCCAACTTCGACTCATTATTACCTATAACAAATAGAAAAAATATATATATTTTTTAGATAAGACAAATATATGTTTATATGAAAAAAATCATAATTTGAATATAACAATTTTGAAATATAAAACAAATCGATGTGTAAACCCCCCTGGACACCCCCCGACCCCTCTGGACAGCCCCCCACCCCTCCTGGACACAACCCCCCACCCCCGACCTGCTTGGACACCCCCCTGGACACCCCCCAACCCTCTGGACAGCCCCCCCACCCCTCCTAAACACCACCACCCACCCCCTACCCCCTTGGACACCCCCCTGGACACCCCCCAACACCCACCCACGTCCTTGGACAGCCCCCCACACCCACCCACCCCCTTGTAAACCCCCCTGGACACCCCCGACCCCTCTGGACAGCCCCCCGCCCCTCCTGGACACCACCCCCCACCCCCTACCCCCTAGGACACCCCCTGGACATCCCCCAACCCTCTGGACAGCCCCCCCCCCCCCCCCACCCACCCGGACAACCCCAAATACCCTCTGGAGAGGCCGCCACCCACGTGGACAGCCCCCCACACCCATCCACCCCCTTGGACACCCCCCTGGACACCCCACCGACCCCTCTGGACAGGCCGCCACCCCCTTGGACAGCCCCCACACCCACCCATCCCCTTGGACACCACCCTGGACACCCCCCGACCCCTCTGGACAGCCCCCGACCCCTCTAGAAAGCACCCCCACCCCTCCTGGACACAACCCCCACCCCCGACCTGCTTGGACACCCCCCTGGACACCCCCCAACCCTCTGGACAGCCCCCCCACCCCTCCTGGACACCACCCCCCACCCCCTACCCCCTTGGACACCCCCCAACACCCACCCACACCCTTGGACAGCCCCCCACACCCACCCACCCCCTTGTAAACCCCCCTGGACACCCCCGACCCCAAATCCATGCACCTATGCCATGGTTGTGTGTGAATAAAGTAGTAACAACTGTAAAAGGGCAACCCATCCAAATGGACACGCCCCAACCCTCTCGGGGATTTATAGAAAACGATGAAAAATTAGTGAAATCATAAAATTACTCAATATTGCAAGTCGAACAAATAGATCTAGGGATGATAAATAAGATTATGGTGCCAAAACGAGTTAAAAGGGTTCGCAATCGAAGAATCTTAGCTAGTTTCAACAAAAAAATCACAACACATATATATTTACTATCCGCGAAAAAAAACGAACGAGTGGGAGGATTACCTGAGTGCTGCGAGTTTAGATGATTGATCCGAGGAGATTAAATATGAGAAACGATGATCGCAAAACGAATCTAAACCAACGAAATGGACGAGCCGATTCGGGTTTACGCGCGAGAGAGACGAGTCGCGACTGTCGAAGGTAAACTCGCGAATGACAATCCACGGGCCTGGGTAAATTTTTAAATGAGTTATCACGTCGGTTATTCAATAACCGACGTGATAATTGTTTTAAAAACATGTATAACGTCGGTTATTTCAATAACCGACGTAAAAACCTTCCTCCGATTCATTTTTTACGTCGGTTATTATATAACCGACGTAACAAATGGCTCAAAATCCGCGTTTTTTTACGTCGGTTATGTAATAACCGACGTCAAAAACATCTGCGGATTCTTTTTTTACGTCGGTTATTTTAAAACCGACGTAAAAAAGCCTTCAAAAACCGCGTTTGTTACGTCGGTTATTCAATAACCGACGTCAAAGGGCCTTCGAAAACCGCGTTTGTTACGTCGGTTATAAAAATAACCGACGTAAAAAACGAAGCCGCGCGATTAATAACGTCGGTTATAAAAATAACCGACGTTAAATGTGTACCGAACACAGGTTTTTACGTCGGTTAAGAAATAACCGACGTAAAAAACCTCGTTTTACATATTATGACGTCGGTTTTATATAACCGACGTAAAAAATGGTGACGTAAAAAACGTTTTCTGCACTAGTGTTTCTTTGGAATGTTGTAAAACAGAGTTTTAAAAGAGGAATTTAAAGGAAAAGCCCCTTAGAAATATCATATAATTATAGTGGGACATAATAGAGTGGATGGAATATGTATAAACATTGTAAATACATATAATTAAACATAATATAAACAAATCCCATCAAACAAATAATTTTAATACCACATATACTAATTAAGTATAAGGTTAACCCAAAGAATGGAAATCAGGTTAAGAATTCCCTTACCTCGGATTTTTTCTTACTTACAACTCATTGAAACCTTATATATAATGGTTAAAAGAGTGTTATTAATATATTATAGAAACTTATACATATTTATAATACCTTATATGATCATTTCATTACATCATTTCAACCTTTAATTGTTATTATTTTGTTCCTTGCACTGTCTTGGGTGAGTTCTTTACATGATTTTCAAGATCGGTTCATGATGGATTATTCTTGTCGATTGGAAGTGAAACTCCAGAATTGGAATGGGTTAATATTTAAATATTTCCAAAAACCATAAATTATACCATTTTTTCAATTTAAATTTTGAAATAAAGATTATTAATAAGTTAAAACATTAATGATGTTCGTTTATATCATTTTAGTGGTTCTTTGATAATAACGACCTCATTTTGTTTTATAAATCAAAACCATGAGTACAAAAGAAATACAGAAACATGGATGAGATATAATATATATATTATAACCTGGTTCAACCATAAAAATGGTTTCATGACCATCCTTGAAGTAATTAAATCATATTGAAATCACATCATCCACGATGTCGGTAATTCGACACATCATGGACAATTTTTTTAATTCCTGGAATAAGTGGGGGATGAGAAGAAATTTGATGAGTAATTTTACATGAAAATTAGAACATACAGAATATAATTCATTCTATATCTTTCTTGCCTCTTTGATAATAGGATTTTATGAAAGAATAATAAAAGAATGGAACTCAAAATAAAAGAAAAATTGAGAAATCTCTCACAAAACATCGGCAGCCTAATGGCATCACTTAAAATTTCATAAAATAATTTGATGAGAGAAAGGGGTATCTCATCAATATTACATAATATGGGAATTAATGGTGATATGTAATGACATATCCCAACATAATCTATTGAAAATTAAAAATAATAACATAAAAAGAAAGAAAAGAAATAAAATAAAAGAGGATGTTTACCTCTTCATCTCTTCTCCTTGAGATCTTTCTTAAGGCCTTTGGTTTTTGCCTTTTGGTGAGACCAGTAGCTTGAGGACATGGGGAAGATCCTTTAGAGGAGTGTTGGACAGAACATAAGTAGGGCTCAAGGCTTGAGAGGTGTGGTAGGAAGAGGGGAATGAGGGTGGTATTTATAGTGGAGGAGAGGGGGTATTTTTCATTTTTTAATCATTATTATAATATTTTTACTCATGACTATGAATAATCATAATTCATGTGACCCCAAATAGTAATAATTTAATGTGAGTTTGAACCAAGCAGGATTACATCACTTATGATGTCATAAATAGTGTATCTTACTGATAATTTGAGTCTACGGTATTTTACATTATTTCACTATTTATCAAAAATTCAAGAATTTCATAAAAATACCAAAAATTCACCCTTACCATTTCTCAATGTGAAGAATTCAAAAATTAACTCCATTTTTTAAAATATTTTATTAAATATTATTAATTTAATTTTTAAATAAAATCATACTTAATTCAGAAAATAACAAAATTAAAACTATAACTGCTTTTAAATCACATTGAAAAATTAACCAAAATGTTACTATCTTTATTCCTTAAGAAAATAAAATAATAGTAAAATTTACTATTAATTAAGGTCATATTACTATTCATATTACTATTCATAAGGGTATCTTACTATTCACCAAAAAAACAATTTGGTTCTATTAGGATCTAAATAACTTACTGAATATAATTGTAGATGACCATTTTTCTAAATTCAAAATATAAAAGTGGAAAAAAAAATATTTAAAGGCTAGTTATAAATATCTACTTAAAAAAATTCAGTCATTTCTTTTAATTTTTTTTAAAAAAAACTTGGGGTGTTACACACTTAGTGTCAGGTGATTTGATTGTAAGGGGATGTGTTTTACGGGTTAATTTTATTTTTTTTATTTATTCTTTGGATTGTCGTAAACTATTATTAAATTCCAAATATCTCTTTTCATATTGCATGACCATTGTTGTGTTCTAAGGTTATTTATTTAATTACATCAATTAATTAATCTATTTTTTGTATGACCATTACGAAATATAGGTTTGTTATGTTTAAATATGGTTTTGGGTTGCCTATTTCTATGATTTACTTAAGTGTATGACCATTACAAAGGTACAATCATAGGATTGGTTTTGGATACTCATACCAAGGTTCCCTATTGACCTAATTCTAACACCAAAACTGAATAAACGCACTTATAATTAAATCCCTAGCACATAAACCTGAAATCACTAAACCTTTCATGCCTCTCATATTGATATCAATCCCAATCAACCCTGGTATTTTTTTCTATTTTCTTTCAAACAACCAAACAATTGTAATTTCAATTTTCTTAATTAATTTAGAAAATATATTATGTCCCTATGGGTTTGACACTCCTAATTAAAAGATACTACATAATTAGTTAGTTTTTCAGAGTTTTATAAATATCTAAATTTTTTATCCCCATAGGAATTAATGGCACCTTGTGTCTTGTCAATGCTCACTTCACATATCATTTGTGGAGGAGATTTTGGGATGATTTTGGGACACATTTATGCTTGAACATAGTGTTTCACCCCTATATTGATAGACAGATACAGAAAACTGTTTAGGACCTAGAGGATATGTTTTGGGCTTGCATGTTGGGATTTTTCTATATTTGGTAGGATCACCTACCCTTGGTGGAGTTCTCATATAACAATAGCTACCATTCAACGATTGGTATGGCACCATTTAAGGCTTTTTATAGGCAACCATATAGGTCACTAATTTATTGGAATGATCCAAGAGAGTCAGTACTCATGGGCCTAAAGTTGGTGTGGGCTACTACAGAGAAGGTTCAGAATAACCATGAGTAGATGAGAACTATACAGATCCATCAAAAGTCTTATGAAAACCGGTGATGGAGACCTTTGGAGTTCAAGAAATGAGACCATGTAATAATGAGGGTCTCACCTTAACGTGGATTAAGGATATTTGTCTATGGTAGGAAGTTATCTCCAAGATTCATTAGTTCTTTTCAGACACTACATAGAGTTGGTGAGGTGGAATGCATATTAGATCAACCACCATAGTTAGACTGGGTACCCGATATATTCCACGTGTCACAATTGAGGAGTTATGTGCATGATCAATTTTATGTTATCGAATGGGGTGAGATGGAAATCAAGGATTGAGATTCCTTTTTAGATTACCTGGTGGGGACAGAGGATCAGTAGAATAGAATCCTTTGAGTTTGATCGATTTCCCTTGTTTATGTCCAATGGCAGCATGGGAATCTTTAGAAGAGCACCTGGGAGTGGGAGACCCATATTCGATCCGAGTACCCTCATATTGTTTAGTAGGTAATTCTCTTTTTGGGAAGAAAATACCTAATTTGGTGAGAATATGATGAATTTGATTTTACATGTATTATTTTTTTGATATTATATAGATTATTATAGAGACTAGGCATTGAGATAGTATGTGATTATGAGGCTAATTGTTCCTGAAATAAATTTTTAATGTTTATTAAATATATTAAATAACGTGCACATGTAGTTTTCTTAAAAAAAGTGAAATAACTGTTGAATGGGGGCCCAAATCCGAAATCTAAGGGAAAGAATTAATTCATAATGTATGTTTTACTCTAGCCACAAAATAATATTTTTCGACATGGGCTATTTTTGAAAAGGTTGTCAAGGGCATGAAATTAATAAAATAAATTTATTAAAGAATATATTTTATTTTTATTTAATGCAGCGACCATCTTCCTCTTTAAATAAATTGCTATATTTTTTTCATGGTTGTAATTTTAACCCTAGAGACTAAGAAGATATTATAGGAGAGAATTCTTATATAACAATGATAGATCAGGATCAGATCGTGGATCGTGGTTCCAACAGAGCTTATGGATCTCATAAAAATGCCAATGAGGAACCATTCTTTTACAGCGGTTGATCCAAAATCAAGGTAGGAAGTTTTTTTGTGATTTCCATCATGTTTCTTAAACCTGGATGAACGTGAATAAATTCCACAAATATAATTGATACGTGCATCATTGGTATAATAAAATTTATGGGATTGTTATTTGTTAATTTTTATTTATTCCTCTTCGCTCATCTTCTTAATCCACAACAAATTGAGGCCGAAAAAAAGGGTTGAGGTTCATTCATAAAATCTTGTGGTTTATGGATTTATTCCACCATTCTTCACACACTCATCGTGGGAATTTTTTTGGCTCATGGTTCGATGAATACCTAGTATTTGATCATTATTCACCTATTATTTGAGGAAAACGATCAATACCATGGATGTAGTTCTTGATTGAAGGCGAGATTGAGGTGTAACAACAGTGGTGGATGATCAGAGGTGGAATAGAGTGGGTTTTTGGGTTATGTTCTTATCAATTTTGAGGCTTGATGATGAATCTATCATATAATGGTTTTCTGAATAGATCTAGGGTCTAGATTCTAGCCAGTGGTGATACAATGTCTTGAATGACCCCAAATGTATGATCTCTAGCAAGGAGGGTGGTGGAGGTGGCGTGCGAAGGTGATGTAGAGGAGATCCCACGGGAACTAGGAAATCCTAGGTTACACGACATGTAATTTTGTGTTACATTCCATGTGGGATCCCTTAGCTGTGGCACTAGGGTTTTGACTAGAGTTATGTATCACAAGACATGTGACTCGATCACACGCCATGTAACCCCTCTGGGATGGCTCAGTGTGTACTTTGGAAATTAAAATGACATGGTAAAAATTATACGACTATATGAACATTGTGTACTTGGACACGAACACGACAACCTATACACAAATTAGTACACAAAAAATCCAGTATACAGATATGGCCAAACGACATGAGAAAGGTGTCATGTTTCTTGACACACTATATACTCCTTCTACACATTGTTTATGTTGATACTTACATGTCATGTGAATATTTTCCACATGAGCAGACTTGGGGATAGCTGAACATATCATGTACCCACTGGTACACACCATGTACCCCCTTCAAGAGTGTTTGAAACTCTTTGTTTCATTAATTTTTACCATCATAGATTGAGTGTGTTCCCTTGTTCCTTTCCCTCGAGCGTACAATAAAAAATTAAATCCACATCACATTATTGTGATCCCATCTAGAGGTCGAGTCTTAGTTAGAGTTGTGGTGTCCTTTCATGATATTGGAGTGTGATCCTCTATCATCTGTGTTACCAAGGTGGGGTTTATCGAATCGTTATGACCTCCCTGATCTGGTCATTGATCCTCCATCTAGCATGCTATATCGGTGGGTTTGGTGGTATTGTTGGCATATAATCCACTACATAGTGGGTTGATCTAGATTGGTTTTGTGGTATCCCCACTAATAAAAAATAGGACATTAATAATGCAATTTTAGGCCTTTATCAGTGATAAAAAATTGTTAACTACCACAGTGTGATTAAAGGGCCAAGGATTTTATCAACACCAGAAAAGCACTGATTAAGGGGTTCTTTATCAGTGCAAAAAACTCTGATAAATTATGATTTTATCAATGATTTTAGAAGTGTTAATAAAATTCACCATTTATTAACACATTTATTTAGAGTTGTTAAAGGGACTCTTTATCAGTGCATTTACAAGAACTAATAAAGGCATCCTTTATCAGCACATTTACAAGAACTAATAAAGTATTCCTTTATCAACGCATTTGTAAGAACTGATAAAGGTCTACTTTATCATCTTATTTAGTAGCGCTGATAGAGGGTAATACTACAAAGTGATGGTGCAACACACTGTAGTACCAGAAATAGGACATGAATTGTGTTGTAACAACACACTATATCACCAAAAATAGCACCAAAAATTGCAGCAAAAATAGCAGAAGAATTTAGAAAAATCATATGAAAATACAGAATATAAATGAAATTAAACTTACAATACAAAAAAAAAAGAAAAATATAAATATTATAGAGTATGGTAGTTGTATTTTTTTTACTAAAATTAATGTCAAATTTTAATAAAAAGGCACACTTGGAGTCATAATGGTCACACCATGTGTCATATTTAGGTACGTCTAATTCCTACACCTAAAAATGACTTATGGATCATTTTCCTAAACTGCCAAAATAATATGGATGTTATTACTAAGTTTTGAGTATGTTAGTTGTCTTTTTATTAAAATTAAAGTCAATTTTGAATAAAAAGACTCAAATTGAGTCATACTGGTCACACTGTATGCCATATTGAGGTGAGGATGATTTCTATATGTCCTAAATGATTTATGGATCATTATCCTAAAGTAAAAAAAACAATATGAATGTGTTTCCTCAGTTTTGAGTACACTAATTTTGTCTTTTACTAAAATGTCATTTTAAACTAGAAACATAAACTTTGAATCATACAAGTTGCATCGTGTGTGGGTATGATATGAGACTAGTTCATAAATACCATAAATTAATTATGAACCATTTTCCTAAATTATCAATACAATCTGAGAAATTTTTCTCTATTTTTAGGGAGTGACACTTTTTTTATCAAAATGTAAACTTTAAACTGATAACGAACAATTTGATTCATATTGGTCCCACCGTGAGTTGGATTGAGGTGAAACTAATTCCTACACGTCAAAAATGACTTATGGTTCATTTTTCTAAAGTACCAAAATATTCTAAATGTTTTTTATTATTTTTGAGTATGTCATTTGTTTTTATTTTACTTAAATTAATGTCAATTTTGATTAAAAAGATTCACTTGGAGTCATACCGGTCACATCATGCATCATATTGAGGTTTGGTTGATTCCTAAGCATACCAAATGACTTATGGATTATTTTAATAAATTAAAAAAACAATATGAATGTGTTTATTCAATTTTGATTATGCCACTTTTTTTAATAAAATTTCATTTTAAAACAGGAAATAGGCACTTTGACTCATACAGGTTGCATCGTGTGTGGGTTTGACATGAGACATATTCCCACAAATCACAAATGAATTATGAATTTTTATTCTAAATTATTAAGAAAATATGAGCGTGTTTTCTCAATTTTCAATGAGTGTCACTTTTGTTATTAAAATGTTAATTTTAAACTGATAAAGGACAATTTAAGTCATACCAGGCACATCATGTATCATATTTAAGTGAGGTTGATTCCTACATGTCACAAATGACTTTTGGGTCATTTTTCTAATGTGTCAAAATAATTTGAATGTGTTTTATTAGTTTTGAGTATGTTAGTTTTTTCCCCTAAAATTAATGTCAATTTTGAATAAAAAACACACTTGGAGTTATACCGGTCACACTGTGCATAAGAGTGAGGCGATACTAACATTATCATGTCTAAAATGACTTATGGATTGTTTTATTAAATTTTTTAAAAAATATGAATGTGTTTCCTCCATTGTGAGTATGTCACTTAAGTTTCTTTCTAAATTTTCATTTTAAACTAGGAACAAGAACTTTTAGTCATATAGGTTGTACCATATGTAGGTTTGACATGAGACTGATTCCTATATATCAAAAATTTATTATGAATTATTTTTTAAAATTATCACCTAAATCTGGGTGGTTTTTCTTGGTTTTCAGTGAGTGAAATTTTTTGTATTAAAAATCCAATTTAAAACTCATAATGGACACTTTAAGTAATATCAGGAACATCATGTATTGGATTGAGGTGAGGCTGATTCCTACACATAAAAAATGAAATATGGATAGTTTTATTAATGTAACAAATAATAAAAATGTTTCTTCTCTATTTTGAGTATGTCAGTTCTTTTTTTCAATAAAATTACTTCCAATTTTGAATAAAAAGATGCACTTGGATTCATACCAGTCACATCATGCATCAGATTGAGGTGAGGTTGATTTCTACACATCCAAATTGACTTATGGATCATTATCCTAAAGTATCAAAAAAATATGAATTTTTTTCCTTGGTTTTGAGTGTTCCAATTAGGTTTTTACTAACATGTCAATTTAAATTAGAAATGCATACTTTGAGTCATACAGGTTGCGTAATGTGTGGCTTCGACATGAGAATGATTCACACAAATCAAAAAATAATTATGAATCATTGTACTAAATTATCATGACAATTTGAACATATTTTCTTAGTTTTCAGTTAGTGAAACTTCTTTTGTAATAAATTGTCACTTTTAAATCGATAACTAACACTAAAACACTAGACCTCCTCGATGACCATGGTATATCAATCCTAGTTTCCCTCCAATAGTTCTCTCATTATCCTACTCACATTGGTGTATGATTACATACATATTTATTCAAATAGTTATGTTGGGTTATACACCTATTTGATGATTAAGATTTGTAAAGATGTTTCTTCAATAACAATATTGGAGAAATTGAAGCATCTAACATAGAATTATCTTACAGGTGGATTATTATCCCATATAAAATCACTTAAACAAGTGGTGAAAAATATTATTTCAATAATCCACCTGAAACACTTAAACAATGGATCTTATCATATGTGACAAGTGTTGTGTGAACTTTTCCACAATTTCTCTCAAACAAAATCTTGGTATGATCTTTATTCTACTTCATTTCTAAAAAAATTATTCTTTGTAATCCAACACTTTTTCTCCACCTAGGCATTGGTCCTTATCTTAGTCTATGCCTATGCCTCCTCCTCCACATTGATATCTAACTCTGACTCTGCCTCCACCTCTGCATCTGCCTCTACCATTTCCCATAAATTTTATTATTTGTACATTATTGTTTCTAGACAAATTTATTTCTTCTATTATACTTCTCTTTGAGAAACAGATTAAAAATAATATGTAATAATTTTGACACTAATTCTTCACACCCCAAATATATTTCAAAGGTCGTAACTCATACTAGATCACACACATAGTAGTTAATCACCTAAATCTATTATCAATTTACATTCCGAAAAAAAAATTGATTCCCACTCATCTCAAAATAAATTTATTTCTTATTTTTATTATTGAGGTTGTCAGTAATATTGATAGTACTAAGAAAGTATAGACAGACAAATTATTCTAAAATATATTTAATGAAATTTTAATTACCTTTGGAAATTATCTATTGCGGGATGCTAGTCTTTTCCTACTTTATGATTTCTCTCATAAATTTTCTAACATAATATTCATAATCAATATCATTATCTTGTTTCAAACACTTCATGAAAATTGAAAAAAACAGTAAATTGTTTTTAAATGTTTTGATAGTTAAATATATATATATATACCTTAGTTTTTTCCATTTTTAGTAATCCACATGCTTTATCACTTCATACACCAACGTTATGCCACGATTTAGCCTATATTTAGATAATTCACTATCATAAAAAAAATTATTCTTAAAACACAAACTAAAACATATAATTAAAAGTTTATCTATTAAATATTGATTGAATTATATTCAAAATTCACAATAAACATCACGTATGGTTGGTTGGTTGGATATACATGCATTGGATCCAAAAAATTAATATTTGGGGTGTCTATATTGACTGCAATTAGAATCCAGTGCACCCTAAAAAACAAAAACAATAAATTAATGAAAAAAATATTAATATTTTTTCTGTGATTAGATTGTAGAGTTTTAAATTTGTATTATATGATTCAAAAATATCCTTTTGTCTAATAATTTTTGTTTAACGCTTCATGTAACTCAATTTTTTCTTCTTAATTTCTCTTTCATCAAAAGTATGTTTTTTTGTAGAAATGATACAGGGATTAATGAATCTAAATAGTGTTTCTCATGATCTTCCCTTTAAATAGTTGTAATATAAACACTTATAGAAAATATGAATAGTTATTAACTTTAATAAACAGATTAGATCACTATTTGGAAAGACATATTATGAAAATGTACCTTATGTATGTATTCACAATTAATATTCCCAACCATTCATACTTTAGAATATCATTTAGAGTCTCGATACCAATTCCATCAGTGAAGGAATTTTTATTTATATATTTTTAGAATTCAAGGTAAGACATAGTTTTATCTTTATATGTTGTCTATTCATGGAGTTTTAAGGATATTAAATGTTTCTCTGGAATTAGGGGTGAGAAGGTACTCTCAAAAGGTCGTTTTTTTTTCTTAGTCAATTCATTAGATTTTCTTGATTCGACCTTCTATTTCCCCACTGCTTTATCCATATGTAATACCATACCTTACATCATACCTTTTATCATCAACCGTTATATTTCTTTATATGATTTTTTTTAAGACATACCTCATGTATCTTTATAAGATTATATGGCCATGCTATGAAAGCTCCAATAGCATCATTGACCGTTGCAATATATGAACCATCAAGTGGAATAGGTAACTCAACAGTTCAGTTATGAGATACCTCAATTTACACTATCATGTGATATTTTGGTAGGTCTTGAGGGTGTATCTTGTCTCTCAGGATATTATAAAATGTACCCATTACAACATGATAGTGTGTGGGTGTTGATAGATACAAAACACATACAATTGTACCCTACAAAATTTTAGTATCATAAAGTTATCAGAAGTTATTTTATTTACATATAGCAAAAAGAGTAATAAAAAATTGTTTACCATATGTAAGTTATATGATCGGGGTAATGACTATACTTAAAGATAATGGTATCATTTAGTTCAAGTGTTGATCTTTTCTCTACCGTTAGTTCGCTTTGATACTTTCTCAATCATTGGTCTGCCAAACTATACTAAAAAATACCAAATTACTATTAGTTTATTTGTGTCTGAAATCATCTCACCATATTATATGTATCTTCAAGTTGTTTTATCTTCTCAAAATATTTTTGAGGATAGACTCTAAAACCTAATCCTCTAACACAACCATATTTTTTAGGCTACTTCAAAGCTATTGAATGTAGCTTTTATTCTAGTATAATTGTTTCTAATTCTTGTGTCTAAAACATATGAACATAGATATATATTTTTTTTAATATTGTAATAAAATATAATAAATTCAAATTACATCCTACTTACTCTTGTTTCCCATACTATTTTTGTGTTCACAACAACTAATTTACCCACCTTATTTATACAATTCTCCTTCCATAGCACATAGCGTGGGATGAAAGTGGATTCATATTTTCGTTCATCAATATGAATATTAAAAAAGGAACATATATTGTTTTATATAACATAATTAAACTTTTATTATTAATTTGAAATATATACCAATTTATTTTCTAATGAAGTGTACCTCATCCTTCCTTTGTGATAAGGGTACATTGGTTTTCATGCATGTTTTTATTTTCAGCAATCTTTTTCTGTTTTATAAATTAACAATTTTGAATCAAGTTGGATAAAATAAATAATTTCAAATTAAATATTATCGAATTCAATTCACGAAAAATGATTTCTCATTAAAATTATTGATGAAATTTTTCCATGTTTCATGTGTTATAATGTGTGCATAACTAACTGGTTAGTGGGGCTTTACTATCCCCTCAGCATCCCAAAGACATAACTTCATAAGAAGAGTCGGATAGACTCTATGGGATTCTCTCATGGCCATTATGACAAATTGATTATGGAAATATTCTAAAATAAATGAACTCTATAAGATATAATGAAAATTAAATCAAAGTTTTATTATATAATTTTTCTGAAAGATAGAGAAAGTATATCATAACATTACCGTTATATCTCAAAAATTATTTCCTTCATGATATGTTAGATGTGGTTCCAGGAATCAATTTCAATAACCAAATTCATGTTCATTGTGACCCCAAGATAACTAATGAACATTGACTTATTGGGGTTAATAGGTTGGTTATGTTGATTCAAACCAACCTAAAATTTTATACCCTGACTTTTTTCCTTTATAATTTTATTCAAAATTGTGATGTTATGTCATTATTGTTTATTTTCATAAACTTATTTTCGATCCCCTAATAATTCTTTAGTTTAATCATAAATAGATTGTTCTTCCTTGGGATTACTAATAACATCACATGCAGAATACATTGTTTGCATGAGTAGTCAAACATTTAATTTGTCTTGAATAACAACTATACAATGCACTCCATGAATAAAAGTCCACATTTTCATGCATCTGCATGAAAATTTTTACTATCTTGAATGAAGATATAATACTTCAATATTCTAGAACAATTAACCTCCACTAACTTTATTTAATACATCATTAGACTCTTGATTACCTTATATCTCTTGATGATGGATTAGACTCCCTCTTTCGAACTAGCCTTCCTCTCATCATTATGGTTCCAAAGTTCCTTGATGACATACCTCCTGAACAGTTATTATTGCATTTTTTATTGATACCCATACCCTATATTTTGTGGAAATCCACCAATGTTTCTTCAACTAATATAACCAAAATTCATCCCATACCAGGTACTGGTGACCATTTTTGATGAATATCAATCAGAGTGGTTCAAATAACCTATAAGATATGAGGGATGAGTCTTAAGAAAAAAAATGAAATAATAACTATTCGGGATTCGAAAGGTCCCTAACACTGCCATGAGAACATCAGATTATCCCTAGTGAGCTTCACCAACTCTAACCTATGTTATGAGTCCTTTTCCCCCATATGTATCTCAAATATTATATATTTATATCCAATGATGTTTAAAAATAACCTAAATGCAATTTTAATTATGGATTCTAACATATTACATTTAAAAAATGAAGTAATGAACATTAAAATTCACATGGCATCCACTCACAGTCATTTACTTCCCCTGAACAACATATATTATTTGGATCTTCCTCTGAAATGTTTTTTAAGGGATTAGAGGAGATAAAAACTTGTGTTGGTATTTGTGTGAGTTATATTGGAGAGCTTGAAAACCATCCATCTCTTCAAGATTGCAAGAGAATGTATCCTGAAGATGAAGTTGAAAGCAAGAACAGAGATATATACTCATTGTAGGAGGAATACCTTCAAGAGTCAAATTGGAACCCTTTTAAATTCATCAAGGTTGAAGGGGAAGAGAATAAAAAGGTGTGTTTTGAATTTTTTTCACAAAAAATGTCAAACAAAAGTATTTTTAGGAGTTTAACCATTGTAGTAGTATTTGTGTCCAGGTATTCTTAATTAAAGAGTTCTAATAGGATCCAATGTGACTGCACCCAAATTAAAAGTAATTTTTGATGAAGCTTTTTCAAATGTAACTGACTGAGTCATATAGGAGAATTCATATCAATAAACCAAACAAATTCATTAATTATGTTTAGATTAATTTTTATTCTTAATTTTTATTGTTCTCAAGAATTAGTAAATGAGGAGGATAAAAGGATGAAAGAGTTAAAGAATGAGTTTAGAGATGTAGTATTCAATGTCGTGGTAGAATCTTTGACATAGATTAATGAATACAATCTGATCAAGAGGTATTTTATCATGGAACTTTGGAACCACAATGATGGGAGAAAGGATAGTTTAAAATAAGAAGTCCAATCCATCATCAATAGATGGAAGGTAATCAAGTGATTGGGGAGGGATTAATAAAGGTAGTGAAGTTTAGTTATACTGGAGTATTAATGTATGATATCTATGTTCAAGACAGTAATAATTTCCATGTAAGATTCATGAAAGTGTGTACTTTTATGCATAAAGTGTGTTGTATTGTATTTCTATCTTACCAAAATGAATCCTTATTTGCAAAAAACAGTTTATGAAACTTGTGGTCATTTTTTATGAAAATTTATTTATATTTATTACTACTATTATGTGTTGTATGATTCTTTCAATTATCATATATTAGAATATTTTCATAAAATAAAAATAAGATACAAGGTTTTCATGTGGATCAGGGGTTTGGAAAATCATCAGATAAACCTAACTAGTTGCTTTACTTAACCACTTTATGTTCATCTTGGTACACATGTAGCAATTCTTTCCTTGGGTTGAAGGTTCTAAGGAATGATTATTTATTGGAATGGATAGAGTATCAAATGATAGTTAGTGGAGACTTTTAGATTTTTTTTCATCAATGGTAGGATGGTTTTCATATAGGGTTTTATTTTTACCTATTATTTATCAAATATTTATTTTTTTATGCCTATAGGCATTTATATTCATTGGATTAAATTATGTACTATTTTATATAGATTCACTAGTCATGTGAGTTGCTTTTTTAAATCATTTCTCATGAATCATATAGAACTCTACATATTTATTATCAATCCTTTGGAAGTTGGTTGATGGTTTCAAGGGTTGAGTAACATTTTGATTCAACTCATGCCAGGTTATGAATAGTTGGACTATATTGTGATTTTATAGTTTTATAAAAGAGAAATTTATTGATAAGATAACATGAACAAACACACAAATAAAGAAAATAAATTTTCTTAAATCGGGTCACTTTATCAAAAATAACTTCATTCTTAGAGATGGATTTATTTATAAAATAATTTTACAGAAAAGTAAACTCGCATATAACATCTTCTATAGATGATGTCGCATATGGAAATTCATTGACTAGAATATAATCTGGTGTCTTTTGATATGAATTTTTCACTTATAAGTGTAAAATAAATTAAATTCATAAAATACATTTACTATTTTTTATAAAAATTCAATCCATATTTTAACTAGTCATAAATTTAAAGGATATGGGAAATTATTGGAAACCATTCATTGATAATGGAAATAAATGGTATCTCCTTTTAATGATCTCCCTAACCCATTGAATATCATATTCTCAAATAACTTTAATGTTTTAGTGAATATATGTTTCATTAAATGTACTAATATTAGGAACCTATCAATTAATTATAAACACGCCTCTTATTAACAATACATCACAACTTTTGAGTTTGGATCAAATAATAAATTGAAAAAGTATGATTATTTTTATTTCAATGAAAAATTAAATAGTTTTTTCTATATTAAATTACATCTATATAACATATTTATAATGTTAACAAATATAAACTGGAAAATTTAAACATTAGTTCCCTGAATTAGATTAACCCATTCATAATAAAACAATATGTATATTAACCCGCTTTATATTATTCATATCAAATAACATTCCCTTTAAAATTAGTCCAATAAAATATTAAACTTTTTTTCATCTTCATGTGAATTTCATACTATGAAAAATAAGATTCAAACAAAGACAAACCACACTATTTAAAAGGCAACAAGAAATAATATAATGGGAACAACAACAAAATCCCCATCAACTACAATAGCGAATGGAGATTCGGTTTGTAGTGGTCTAGTATGAAGCTCGAATGGGTTTATAGAGTAGGGGTGGAATTGTGTAGGTATAGGTAAGTGAGAGAGAGAGATTTTATGTAGTGTTCTTCATGGTTAAAAATAGCTTAAAAACACAAACCGTAAAACCAGAAAAATCAAACAATGAGAGAGGAAAAAGAGAAAATAACATACATTGCATTCTAACCTTGATTCATCTTAGAACACATGGAGAAGTATCATTGGTAGCAGGGGAGTTCTGTGAGATCTTGATAATAATGACTGAATGAGTCACAGGTAGGGTTTTATTAAATATATCGGTGACACTTTTATCGGCACTTTCAAAAAATCACTAATAAAGAACCGTTTTATCAATGCTAAATTGATAAGCGCTAAAAATGCATCATTATCAGTACTTTTTTTATCACTGATAGAGATCGAACTTTATCAATGATAAAAGAACACTGATTAAAGGCATCTTATCAGTGCTAAAATTTTACCCTTGATAGAGATTTTTTTTATCTGCGCTTTTTAATGTTGATAAATGTCGTTCTTTATCAGCACTAAAAAAGCGCTGATAAAATGAACCTTTATTAGTGATAAAACATTAGTGCTGATAAAAAATTTATAATTATAGTTATAAATAAAAAAAATTAAAAAATTTAATTATATATTTTTTTTATAATTTAATAATTATTTATTTATAATTATATTAATACTTTTTAAAAAAATATATATATTGTTTTATTTAAAATTATAAATATATGATTTTATTAATATAGTAAATATACATTTATAAATATATTTATAATTATTTATTTATAATTATAAATATATTTATATCATTATATATAATTATATAATTATTTATATATAATAAATATAAATATAAATATAAATATAAATACAGTAAATATATTTATTATAATTTTATAATTATATTTATATTTATATCATTATATATATTTATATAACTATGTATGTATATAATAAATATATATAAATATAAAAATATTCATTATTTAAATATATTTATTATAATTTAATAATTATTTCAATATATAATTATTTATTTATAAATATATTAATATTGCTTTTAAAAAAATATTTAAATATTTATATATTTATATAAATATATATATATCTCCTGGGTGCAACTTAGTGGTGTCTACCTCTGTGGGTCTTAGTGAGGTCTCAAGTTCAAGTCTCACTGCATATATTATTTAAATAAATTTATTATATTTTTATAATAATTTAAATATATTTATTTATTTATTTATAATTATATAAATACTTTTTAAAAAATAATATTTATTTATTTAGAATAATTATAAATATATAAATTCATAAATATACATTTATAAATATATTTATTCATAAATATTTATTTACAAATATAGTTTTAACATTATTAATTGATAAAAAATCTTAAATACATGCATTTTAAAATTGAATGAAATTGAATAATTCAAAGTGAGTAAACATTAAAAATATTGAAAAAATGGATATTTTTTACTAAAAAATATAAATTATTAAAAAAATATGGATATATATATTGAAGTAAAGATGAATGCATATTGAAAATACTAAAACATAGTAAAAATTTTATATAAATAAATAATACAAAATGATCAAAATAAAAAATCAAAAATAAAAATATTAAAAATGAAAAAATAATACCCAAATGAAATAATATTAAAAACAAGTAGATAAAATTGGATGATTAAAAACATAATATATTAATTTTGTCATGTTATAATGAAATTCAAAAATATACTAATATTTTAATAAATTAATTAAATATTAGGTGTATGTGCTTTTATATAAAATTTCATGAATTACATAAATATTGGTGTGTGTGTGTGTTGTATATAAAAATTCATTAAATACATATATGTATGTGAAATCAATTTAACACACAAATTTTGATAAATGTTAAATTAAAAAACCAAACAACATTAAAAATGAATAAGACATTAATATATTTTTAATTATAAAATTTTATTCAATTTATATATATTTATATTTAATATATTTTATTTATTACAATTTATAAGTAATATATATATATTATACTTATTAATTTTTATTAATAATAGTTTCATAAATAATTTTTTAAATAATTTATTAATTTATTCATTTTTTATTTTATTTTTTAATAGTTAAAATTTATAAATTATATATATATATATTTAATATATACTATTTATTAATATTTATAATCTATATATATATATATATTTGTAAATTAAATTTATTTATTTATTTCTATCAATAATTATTTAATTAATAAAATTTTTAATATTTTTTTAGTTTACTCATTTTTAATTTTTATTTGTTTAATTATTTCATTTTATTCATTAAATAAATATATATTTAATATATATATATATATATTATTTATTAATTTTAATAATTAATATATATCTATATTCATTTTATTCATTTTTAACAATAATTATTTATTTAATAAAATTATTAATATTTTTTAATTTGTCTAATTATTTCATTTTTTACCTTTATTGGTGCTAAAAGAGCACAGATAAAGGATAGCTTTTATTAGTGCTAAAAATAATGTGTTGATAATGGTTACCCTTTATCAACACTTAAAATAAATAACTAATATAGGTTAACCTTTATTAGTGCTAAAAAAAGCATCGATAAAGGGTACCCTTTATTGGTGCTTTTTTTTGTGATGAAAAACGGTTCCCTTTATTAGCACTTCTTTTAGCACTGATAAAAGTGGCCTTTATTAGTACTGATAATTGTATGCAGTGCTAGAGTCCTCTTTTAAAGTACTACCCCCAGCAGTTATGGATGTGACCCCCTATCTAAGTATCAGGGTTATCTAAGACCAGTGATCATTCTCATGTGGGGCCCAATGATCTAGACAACTTTATCGAGTGTCTCTGATGATATCATGGATCATGTACTGGATTCTCTCAGAACGAGCATTTTTTTTGAACATAATCATGTGGTTGGAAGTTGGTTATGACTGCCTGGTGGTGTGATGTCTTTCCTAAGAATATATGGGTGTTTCTATTATACATTGACTGTTATATCTTCTATTTAGCTAACTATACTTGTCGATTCATGTTTAGTGTATTCAGGGTGTCCTATTGAGTATTATTATACTCACCCCTACATGGGATTTTTCCGCACGTATCATGTCCTATGCAGATGACGTCCCTTTTTATGGTGTCTTGGGAGGACTAGGAGTAGGTGGAGCATAGTAGTATCCTGTCAGACCAAAGTGTTTTATTAAGAGCATGAACTTGACTTATTCCTCACCCTTGTAGTAGGTTGGACTCTTTATATTTTTTAGGCATGTATTTGGCACCTTTTTCTACTTTCATTACTTTACTATTATACTCTATTGTGGGATCTCAGATGTATGAATGAATTGGTTTCAGCTATTTTATATTTCAGCATCGTGTGGGATTGGATATATGTGCCTGTGTATAGGTACTTTAGGTTAATGCCTCCATTTGTGGGATATGCCTACTCATTACTAGTCTCCATACTCTAGCCTATTAGAGGTGAGCGTGGGGTAGTCACGGGTCGGACCTCAGCAGGTTGGGTTGTGAAATCCAACTAAGCAAAGAAGAATTATATTTTTATGATGTATCTTTATACAATCCTCTATTAGTGAAGAGTTATATGTTGTAGATGTGATCATTGTGAAACTATGTGATTTCATAGATAGTTCACTATCCAATTATTCAGGTGGTTAATCAATATTCATATAAACCATTCATGATACAAACAAAGGCAATGAACTAGAATCAAATAATGAATTCACATCTCTAGAATGAAGAATGTGTGTACCCTACATCACTTAATTATCATGACTACTTCAGTGGTAATGATAGAATACACTCTTCCATAATAGCTTAGTTTTATAGGTTGTTTTGGCCTATTCAATTCATTAACACTATGGTTAGTTCATGGACTTTCATAATTCTAAAACTCCTTTCATTTTAAGTGTTGAAGTGTAGGCAATGCATTAGTTTGGACATTATTTTACTTTGTCTCATAGACTGACCACTTCATCACTATAATAAAATCATCAGCTTGGTGTCCAATCTTACCACACTTGAAACAATTCCTTGTTCCTTTGATGAAGTTACATGGGTTATTCATCCCACTTTTTTTACTTATAGGTAGTTGAACATTCATTCTCCCTTATGACTTATCATTGGAACTTCCAAGATACTCTACATTCCTTTTTCTCTCTCCATAGTAATGAGAGTCTTTAGTTTCCATATCCACTTCCAGTGAACATCAAAAAATATCTTAGTGGATTCCAAAGTCTCTTATAGCTTATTCCTTTTGAAGATATGGTATTAGGACACCAAATAAATGATCAATTTTACTCTCAATATTGAAGAAAAATTTAGAGTAATACCTTGTGATCTGAATAAATTTTTCTCCATACATTCCAAAGGATTCATCCTAATTTAATTTCAACTCTAAGAATTCCATCTCAATATTCATGAAATATTTATGAGGAAATACATAGTGAAGAATTCTTTCCTGAATTCCTCTCATTTTATAGAGTCTAGATTCTCCTTTTTTTATTCTTAATGAGATTCCATCATTGGTTACCATCACCATCCAAAGTATGTATGACCAATAAAACCTTCTCATGTTCTATTCACTATATAAAATATAATATATTTTTTATAATATTAATCTATTGATCATTAATAGTTGGATTATAAGATCCATTAAATTAGGGGGGACTTTGTTGTATGGAATACTTGATTTTAGGATACTACTTCCTTATTTTATTTAGGAGATCAACATGGTTCTAATTAGTATTCATATATTGGGATAATTGATTGAGAATAACCAAAATATTTTATACTCCTTCTCTCATCCAATTTGGTTACTCATTAGTACAATAATCTCATTTCCCATTACACCCATTGTTAACTTAGTTTTTCTAGGTAATTTATTTAATAAAGAAAAACTAAATATAAAAATACTTAATCATTCAATATAATCATTCAATCATAAAAGAATTAAATCATAAATGACTTAAATTTATAGGTTTTAATCTAGTTTATTCATTATCTATCTCCTATTAGTTTATCTAACCATACCATAAAGATGTTCCACAATCCTTCGTAATGGTTCATAAATAGAGAGTGAATTCCAAAATCATATTCGCTAGAAGTTTCAAACAAGTTCACAGTTAAGTATCTTTGGCATGTGCTAGGTAATGATCAATTTAATATGCAATCCATCCTTTCTGGGTAATTACTCTATGTACATTTTTTCTAGATCTTGAATCCACCTACAATATCCAATTAAGTATCTAATCTATAAAAGAACCACATGGTATCTATTTTACAAAAACATCAACATGTTATCCTATACTTATAATTATAACTTAGACTAACCCTTAGGGGTTTCAATAATGTTCTCTGATGTTAATCCCCAAAATAACAAAACTAATCATCAAAAATACTAATACTTACTCTGATGTCAACAATAACAACCCTAGTTAAACATGTATTTATTTTAAATCATTTTTATGATATATAAATTACTTTTCAGAAAATAATATTACAATCCAGTGAAAGGAAGTCTTAGAGTCTTTGTGGACATACTACATAAGAAACTTATTGTAATACACTTATAGACATTCCTCAATACCTGATCCACACAAGATTCCCTTCTAGACTTATCATAAACTATAACTATATTCATAACCTAGGTAATTGATATTTAAGAAAGTGGTGAGCTCAAATGCTCAATAAGGGAAATCATATCATCAAGTCATCAAGGGTTATATAATAATCATAGGATAAAACATGATATGGGGATAAATTTTATATTAAAAGAACATGGAATCCATGAGATTTTCCCAGGATTCATGATATAAAAACATATAACATAAAACATATACTATAACAAATGAGTGTGTAACAATGAGTTAATAAACATGATTCACTGAGAATAATCATTAGAATATGGAACTAAAATGCAGAATTACATTGATATATATCATAAAAAGTATTCTTTATCCAAATATAATAATAAGGTATCATTATTTTGTGAACACATCCAATAAGTCCTATGCTTTACAGTTTTTGATAATATCCAAGAAGGATTACCCTTTATTTTTTTAGAATATCTAAAAGGATTGAAGTTTAGTTTTTTAAGAATATTAAAGAATTTTTTTAACTTTATTTTTTTGATAATATTCAATAATTATAATTCTATATTATCTCATGAGATATAAAACATTAACCAATGCATTGGAGTGTAATATAGGACATAACCCATCATTCATTTATACATATAAATTCCCCTTGAAAATAATTCACTTATCACATCATAAATAACCCTTGTTTAAAAAATATATTTCATAAAACATTGAAATAAATATCATTTAACTGTTATATCATAAATAAACCAAGGGAATAAAATTGGGTTTCACAACATTTCCAAATGGTAACATCAAAATTGACCTCAAGAATGTAAATAGTTTTCACCCAAAATTTAATAAAAAAATTATATCATAATAACATTTATATAGTGATTCATGAAAAAAAATTCCATATAAATAAATTCATTTAATATAATTATGAAAATGGTAGTAAACCCATAAATGGATTTTCAAAAAATCTTTTTAAAATTATCATAAAACAAGATGTTTTGGATCACATTCAAAAGTAATTTTTGAAAAGGTAAAGTGAACATATTAGAAAAAAATTACTTAAAATATATTATTCAATAAAAGTTCCTTGAAAATATATAAATCATATCAAAATTTTATTTTTAGTTGAAGATAAAACAATTTATTATTAATGGATAGAAAATATTTTAAAATATTTTAAAATACTTTATTGAAAACCCACATTATAAAACTAATAACCAAAACATCTTTTTTAAAAGAGGATATTGAAAATTTAAGGATTAGAAAATATAAGACATAGTTGGTTTTCCACATAAAAAGGATAACATTGGTGGTAAAGGTAAAAATGGACAAGGATGGGAAACTATTGTTAAATTGTATGGGAATTACTCTCAATAATGATATAATTTTGAGGGAAAATCCACCAAGGTAATGATTTGAATTAAAATTTTCATTTTCCACATATATAATTGGAATTATTATTTCATAATATAATATAATAAACCCGTATTTTAAAACCATAATAAAAAGGGAATCATTATGACTCAATAAAATAATATTAGTCAAGCGACCAGCGATTAAATCCAGGTGGAGGCAGAATTTCTGGGTACTATAGCAGTGATGTAGCAGTACTGTAGTAGGAACTGTGCAGTACTGTAGCAGGTACTATAGTGGGAACTATAGCAGGCACTGTTTGGAATTGTAACAGCCGAGAATATGCCCCAGTTTGGGCCTTCAGGCCTCAGATTTGGTCCCCAAGTCCTTCATAGGCCTTCAAGCACCTAGTCCTTCGGGTCAGTTGGGCCTTTGGGCAACCTACAGATGCAAACCAGACAAAAACTACAAGGAAAAATCTCTACAAAGAGGATGATAAAGGAGCTTTCACCACAGCAGAAGCTAAATGGATTACAAGAATGAGAGGGTATGGCAACTGTCATCGGGACAAGCCTGTGCATGCACGGGAATGCCTAGCCGAACAACCACGCGATGGTGGAGAGCTGATTTCCTGATGAAGATGCTGGGGAGCAGCAGTTCCAAGTTGTTAGTCTGGGTTGTATGTAATGTTTGTGCCTATGGGAAAGGAATTCCTATATGGACTACAGCCATGTAATCATTCTCCTATGGGCATTATAGGTTTCCACCTTGTCCCTTGAAAGGTGGATTATCAAAATCAATAAAAAAATGAAGGCCTTCGGGCCATTGGAAGAGAAAAACGTTTACCTTGTATTACTATTTACTCAAACATTCTCTAACATCCTATAAAATAAAAATAACTTTCTCAATAACTTATTTTATAACCTCATTAAAATATATAACCTTTTTTAAAAATAATTTATAATTATTCTCTACATGTATATTAAGTGGTTATTGTCTATTTTCAATATCAGGTGGGAGTAATCTTGAACTTTTTCAACTAACTTCATAGTAGTGTGGTTTGTTTTCATTATTATCCCAAATATAATCATTCTTAGATAATATAATTAACTTTAATTTATGTTTTATGATATTTTGTAAAGTTATAACTCTATTCTATGATATTTTAGTTACAGTTCTTGTAGAAAAAATAGAGATAAACATATTTTAGTGATTTTTAACAAACGAATGGTGGTATCTTAATTAATGAGATTAGTATTAATTTATCCTTTCTAAAACGATAATAAAATAATTATTTAAATATTTACATCATATAAAATTAATAATTAATTAACAATATTCATCCATGATATTATCTTTTAACATTGTTCAAGTCGGTGATTAGACTGACCAAAACATAAACATACCAAAATTATCAAATGATTACGATTGTGAATGTGGTTTATTTTGAATATTATAATTTTTAAAGAATAATAAATATATTAATTATAAAATTTTATAGTTTTGAATAATAATTTAATAGGATTTAATAAATAATAAATAAACTATATGAAAGATGATATACTTTGCTTCTTGGAGGTGGTAGTCTCCACAATGCATGGTTAACATTTTAATTTCTCAAAGAATGAGAGAGAAAAAGGTGGATAATAATTTATTTATACATAATAATAATTATATTGAATATTTAAATTTTATTCTTCAATTTCACTCTTATTATCAATTAATATAGGTGGTAGTGAAAAAATAGAATTTGTCACTTCATGGAGGTAGTAGTCCGCAAAACACACAAATAGCAGTTTTGTTTTTTATAGAAAAGGGGTGTAGTTATAAATATTTATTCAAATAAAATAATAATATTATTTATAAAAACAATATTCATTTCATTATATGGGTATTATAAAATTATATTTGGAAGTTAAAAAATAAAATAAATTAATTTTACAAAAGAAAGTACTCATGAGGAGCAATTAGTCTTTCCCTTGGAAGACTCCTTGGAAATGGAGATCTTAAGCTGATATATTGTAACTAGAGTCTCAATGAAAATGAATAAGGTTATAAAATTAAGTATAATTGGATTTTTTGTATAAACTGAATTCTTTGAGTGCTCTTTAAGGGGTAGTGAGACGCCCCTTTTATAAGTGTTGAGAATGGTATTTTTGTAAATATTTCAACTTAATATAAAGAGTGAACGTGTTTCACAATTCAAATGGATCCAAAAATGAGAAATAACGGATTTTATAATGATATAAGGTTAATAATATCTCAAAAACTCAAATATAAACATATTTTAACATGTTTCATGACCTTTACCCCTTGAATTATTGCTTTTACTATTTTATATTTTACTGTGGTAACTAGTTTTTACCTAAGGAATTTACATTTAATGCCTAAAAATAAAATTTTCCTCATTAAATAATTTGGTCCAACTAATTAATAATATTAAATAAATTTTATAATATAAAATTTTTGTGTGTAATAGAAATTAATTTTAACATTAGCGTGTAAAAACCTGATTTTTAGAAAAGGTGTATTTTCAAGCTAAAAAATTATATATTGGGTAAAATTATATATTTATTTGATTATAATGATATATATTGTATTATTTAGAGTAAAATAAAATTTATATGTATTTTGAATCAATCCATGATCAAATTTTACATAAAAATATTTTATTAAAAAGAAAGATAAAAAAATAGTTTCTTTTATTAGAAAAAAATTGCTTATTTTTATAAAATGTTAAATATAGGTTTCATAAATTTAAGATTTTATTTTAAAAATATATATTATTTATCCTTAAATAAATATTTTACAAATTAAAATGTCTTATAAACATATGTGACTTTATTATATAATGATAAGATCGTAAAATATACCATTTTAGTAAAAATTAGATTTTCTTTTATTTACCTAAAATTCAACAAAATTAGAAAAATACCAAAATATATTCTAAAGATAATATTTTTACACTAATTAAAAAAATAAAATTAATTTGGTAAAATTTAAATTCTAAAATTTATAAATTTATCTTTCAAATGGAAATACAATATATAAAGTAAAACTGGTTTTATCAGAAAAAATGATTTTTTTTAAAACATTAAGTGTTCTTAATCCTACTTTGTATGTATTCCAAATTGATTACTTATAAGTGGTTTTTATTATTATTAAATTTTCATAATAAAATTTATCTAATTATTAATTACTCATTTTAGTTTGTTTTTTCATATGAAACAATCTATCGAACACATTGTTTGTTTAAACCAAAAATATATATTGTAAATTTTTAGGGTGTTACATCATTTACTTCGAAAATGAATCTGTACAGTCATGAATGTAATATTTAGCTAATTTTGTTATTTCTTAAATATTATCTTCTTCATCCTTTATATTTATACTCATATCATATGATCCATAAATAGTATTTTCACCAAGTCGCTAGATATATTTAGTTTTTCCCAATGTTTGGTCAAATATTTATAACTTTGATCTATTATGTGACAGATCAATAGTTATTCAAACTAATTTGGTAAAACTTCATCTTGAATTATTATGATATATGTAATATTATCAATTTTAAATAATAATAAACCCCAATTTTGTTAATAAATTGTATGTTTTTTATTTGAAAAATTAAGTTTTCAATACTTGTGTTTTTATGGATTCACATAAGGGTAAAATACATTTCAATGAAATGACTCTATTTTTTCCTTAAAACATGTGAGAATATTTAAATTAATATTTTTTGAATTAGTAAATGAGTCAACATAGAATTCTAGGGCCTATAGAAACTCAGTATTAATAAAATAAAAATATTAAATATATCATATCACACTTGTGACTTTTTTCCAAAATAGTGGTATATCTCCCAAATGATGCCTCATATGGGAAATTTGATACTACTTTTAATTTTAGAATGTAGGTTTTACCCTTGGCACGAAATAGCCTTTATGTGTTTTAGGTGTATGGTAAAAATTCATAACTTTATTGTTGGTTTTTTTGTTTAATAGATTTTATTAAAATTGACATAATATATATTGGAAAAGAAATTTATAAAATTATTTTGATAAATTTAAAATGTTAAAATTAATAATTATCTGAATTTTTTATTTAATAAATTTTTAGTGGTGCCCAAATTTATAATGGTGATATGATCACTTATTCCATATAAATTCAATTATGTGATTTATAAAAATTTATTCATCAGGTATTGGTATTTAATGACATTTATTGTTGAAATGTTAATGGTGATAATAGTGGAGGATATTTAAAAATAATAAAATTTTATTTTTAGCATTGTTATTATTCATAAATTGGGAAAATAATATTTTTGTGTTATAAATTGAAATATGTGTGTGTGTGTGTGTGTGTGTGTATTTGATTTAAATATATATGTATTTATATGTTTTGCAAGTGTATATATGTATATTTTTAGTGCATGTATATATTTATATATATATATATATATATAACATGCATAAAAATGGATTATATATATATGAGCGGGTGTATATATGTGTATTAGGGTGTGAGTGTATATATAATGGGAGTGTCTGTGTGTGTGTGGATTACTTATATATATTTTCAATGAATGGTTAAATGGATTTAAAAATAGTGAAATAAATAATTGGAAATTGATGAGATAGTTGAAAGATGGAAATATAATGGATGAAATAATTAATTTATAGATAAAATGATTGGTTAGGAATGGCATAGAGAAATAAGGGAGGATTTTTAATGGATTCATGGGTGTAAGGAATGAGGTTGGAGGAATACATTCTAAATTATTGAAAAAATATAAAAGGGGGAAAGTGGGGAGGTTTCTAAGAGGAAAAAGTTGGGAGGCGCCTAAGAGGAATCATACATGAGGAATTTCTCTCCCTCTCTCTAATATTTATTTTATTTTATTTGATTTTATTTTATTATTTTCTAAACTTCACTCTTTCATATCTTCTTTGATACTAATTGGATTGACATGTTTTCAGTGCCATTTGGTTTTTCATGATGAGAATAAATTAAAACTAAAGTCTTTTTCTAATGGGAATGTGGATTTTGTGGTGAAATTAAACATGAAAAAAACCCTTATCATCAATCACCATTGTACCTAAGGTAGGAAGTCCTTAAATTACAAAACTTTCTTATATGGATTATTATTTTGATTATTGGTGTGTGTCTGTGTGTGTGACCCTAAGAAACCTTTGACAGATGGTAGATTAAATGAAGTCTGTGTGTTTCCTTGACCTATGCTTTTGTTTCTTGCATATGGATTAATTGCTGATTATATAGTTGACTTGATGTGATGTTTCATTTTTCATTTGTACTTTGTATCATATGTACTATTCTTATAACTTCTACAACTGAGAGTGAAGGTTTAGCTTAATTGAACTATCCTCTAAGAGGGATATTCCAGAATTTGGTTGGAATTTCATAAACTATTATAGTCATTAGTTTTTTTCATGTTCTTGGGACTATGCATATAGGAGTATATGCTAGACTAGGTTCTACATGTATTGGACTATCCAGTTTTTGGGTTGTTCCACATGCTTGGGGATATCCACTCGAGAGGAATGTGTTAGACTTTACTTTGGCATGTACTTAGTCTATCCTAGTTTGAAGAATGTGTCACATGCTTGGGTCTATCCATCTAGGAGGATGTGTCAGTATAGTTGTTGATACTTCTACCAGTATGGTGTTAAGGAAGGTATGTTTCTCTTGGAATGGTGTCAAATCAGATAGAGTTTATCCCTATAGACCTAGCATGTGTTTTGTATTTATGTGGTATATTATTTTTTATACATGTACCTTGTAAAAAATCATTAAATACACTTTTATATCTTATGACATGATGTTACGGCTCATTTTTGGTGTCCAACTGAGTCTTTTACTCACACCCTACTCAGTCATTTTGGTGCGCTTGAATTTTTCATGACTAAGGATCTGATAAAGGGAAATGGAATTATGGTGTAAATTTGATCGGAGGTGCAAGGATTTGGTATAATATTGGGAAGGACTATAGAGGGACCTACTGTTTATTTATTTATTTATCTGCTACTTTATACACTATATTAGCACAACACTTTTGGAGATTCCTATTATTGTATATCATGTATGTCATTATTTAGTTTAGAAAATCTCAATTTGGTTATTTATTATATTATTTTTTATTTTTTATTGATCCTATGACATGATATTTAGGGTATAGTCTCTATAATAATAGACTCATACCCTTGATACTAGTTTTTTTCCTCTTGCATACAGGGAGGTACACATGATGTCATATGACCTTTCAACTAAGAACCGGTGGTTTGGGAATGGATTTCCCAAAATGGAATCACTTGACTAGGATTAAATAAATAGTTTATTCTCTTGTCTTGAATTAGGACAAGGTAGAAAGGAGATAGAATGGTTGGGACTCAGGTAGGGGAACTATGATATTTCTTAGACAACACTGTATAGTGGACCTCCTAGTTTCTATAAGGTTGTGAAATTTTGTTTTGTTGTTACAATTAATTAAATTCACCTTATATAATACACATAATATTGATATATTATTTATGGGATTCTTATAGAATTCATACATTATTAATAGCCATGTAGTTTCACATTCCATGAATATATACTTGTTGTTGTGTTGCATGTTAGTTCTTTAATTAAATTCTTTATATTTGGTTTTATGTTCTGAATATTTTTTGTGATTGTATGATATATATATGTTGACATGTTGTTGTGATATATCCTTATTGAAATTAATTAGTTGAATAGATCAATATATTCTATTATTTTATATGTGATGATTGGGATTAACATGCGGGGACATAGACCAAGGTTAGTACTAGGAGGAGTATGCCCTGGGTTCTGGATAGACTCATATGAGAACCTTGTGTAGTCCCTTAGACTATCTAGGAATTGTTATGTTCCTGATGTTCATTGTGTTGTAGATATTTCACCTCAAAGACGTCTGATGGGACTGCTAGCTATGGCATCCCAGGATTCTTTTGTTCCACCACTCATGGTGTAGGAGGACGTCCCCCAACATGCTCATATACCGATATAAATTATTCAGGATACAAAGCTTGTCTAAGGTGTGGAAGTCGCTATTATGGTCAACTATGCTCTGGACTTCTAACTCCATCATCTAATATCATTCTAGTGAATTGTATTTTCATAGTATTCTAATTACTGGATAAGGGTCATTGAGAGGATCTTTGACCTACTAGAGACCCCACAAGATTGACAGGTTAATCTTTAAACATTTCTGCTTCATGGTCCAGATGAATGATGGTGGGATGTCATGTTACTGGTTGGTAGATGGGAATGAATGAATTGGGATACCTTCAAGTATTATTTTTTTATGATTTACTTCTTAATACATTCCAACTATATCATTCTCAAGATTTCATGGAGCTTTGATAGGGGAAAATGATAGGGTCCTCCTATTCAGCATGTTTCACTAAACTGATTCTTTTTTCTCCTCTATTGGAATGGAATGATGTTCATAAAGAAAGGAATTTCAAGTTTGACCTATGCCCTGATTTGAGATGACATGTCTAGACTTTTGATTTGATAGCCTATATTATAGTGCTTCGTAAAGAACTGATGATAGAGAAGTTAATTAAGGAAGAATTAGCTACTGAATTTCATCCTGTTGTCAGGGGCTGATAGGTACATTCTCTAGAAAATCCCCTACTACTTTTTTAGAGATCAAGAATAGAAATCCAGAGTCTTGATGCTTGGGAGATAGTCATCAATTGTTTTAGATCAGGGGTTATTCAACACCCTATGAGGGAGGTATTTTTCTTATATTATATAACATCAAAAGGAGGGTGAACTTATCCAATGAGTATACCTTTTCTCTTAATACTTGTCACATATGTGTCAATATAGGTAATTTTAAGTGGTTATATTATTGGCCTTTAATAATTCATGTTGTGGGAACTGCGATGTGACCCTAGTTGCAGGTATAAGCCCCATGGAGGTCATTAAACCAGGTGACTTTTGAGGCTTGGGGACATCATGGAGTGTTTAATAGAAGAGACTATAAAATTAATCTGGATCTAGTAAATGATGGAGGGGGACATTATATAGTCTAAGGTATTATCCTGTTTTCTTTTTCTTTATCTTGGTTATTGGAGAATAATTTTTTCTGTTTCCTTATTTTATGGTTTTCTTTATGATATTATTTTTTTAAACTTTAATTCCTTGTCTTATGATTTTAAATCCTTTATAAAATCCAAATTTTGGATTAAACTATGTTTTTGGAGTTATTGATAATTTTTTTTAATAAAAAAACTGGGTTTTTCGGAAAAAAAAATTGTTTTAAAAATTGATTTTCACGAACACTTTTATGATGTTCTAAAGAAATGTTTTAAGAATGAATTTTCATTATGTGATGGATTTAAAATGGAAAGAGTTTTTGAAAGTATAAAAGGGATTAATTATTTTTAAACCATGGTATAATTTTCATGAGAAGGTAAAATACCTTTGAATATGTGTTGGATTTATATCATGATTTTACTTTTGGAGGAAACTGTAATGTTTTGTAAGAAGGATATGTTATCTACTTTGAAAACAATGATTATTTGATGAAAAGAGGGTTGTGGGATTGTTTAAGATTTTTGGTTTCCTCTAAGATTGTTAGAGAAAGACCACCAGAGGTACTTCTCAAGGATCAGAAGTTATTAGAGGGGGAGAGTTGTAATATCATCAATTTTAAATAATAATAAAACCCTTTTTATTAATAAATTAAAATTATTTATGTGAAAATTTATGTTTTCAATACTTTTGTTTTTATGGATTCTCGTAATGAAAAAAAGATATGTTAATAAAATGACTCTTTTCTTCTAAAATCACTTGAGAATATTTAAATGAATATTTTTTATGTTATGTGGTGAGTCAATGTGGGATTCTGGGGCTTGTAGAGAATCTGTATTTATATAATAAAAATATTAAATATATTATATCTTTCATTTGTATTTTTTTAAAATAATTTAATATCGCCCAAATGTTACCTCGGATGGGAAATCTGTGGCCTCTACTAAATAAGGAATATTGGGTTTTCTTTATTCCTGATAAAACCCTTGAGTGTGTTGGGTGTTTGATTAAATTTCATCTATATGCATTCAGTTTTTTTATTTTAATAAATATTGTTAAAATAGGCATAATATATGTTAGAAAATAAATTTATTAAAATATTTTGATAATTTTTAACTGATAAAATTAATCAATATTGGAATTTTTTTTCTTGATTAAATATTTATTGGTGGTCAAAGTAATAATGGTTATATTATTACATGTGATAAATAAATGAAATAATTTTACTAATAAAAATTTATTAATCTATTATTCATATTTAATTATAATTATTTTTGAAATTATTATGGTGGTAATAATGGAGTAGATTTAATAAAAAATTATTGATAGTATTTTGATTATTATTAAATTGGGAAAATAATATTTTTGTGTGTTAAACTAAAATATGTACATATATAGTTTAAATATATATGTATATATATGTTTATAATGATGTATATTTGAATATGTGGGTGTGTTTATATTTATGTAACTTATATAAAAATGGGTTATATATATATATATATATATATGTGGGGATGTATATATGTATATATAGGTGTGCGTGTGTGTATATAATACATATAAATATATATGTGTGGATGAATTATATATATTTTTAAATAATGGTTAAATGGATTTAAGAGGACATAAATAAATAAAGGGAAATAAATGATATTATAGGAAGATTTATATATAATGGATGAAATAATTAATTTATGGAAAAATAGGGTGTTTGGGAATGAAATAGTGAAATAATGGAGTAGTTTTAAAGGAGTCATGTGTGTAATACATGATGAGAGAGGAATAAATGTTGAATTGGGAAAAAATATTATAAAAGAGGGGAAATATGGGGAGGCACCTAAGAGGAAAAGTGGGGAGGAACCTAACTGGAATCATACCAGATAAATTTCTCTCCCTCTCTCACGCCTCTCCCTTTATCCCTCCCTATATTATTATTTTTATCATATTTTATTATTTTACAAACTTTTTTCTTTGATATATTCTCTAATACTGGTCATATTGATGATTTTAAATGTCATTCAGATTGTATCAATGAAAAAAAAAATTAAAACCTAATATTGTTTCAGAGGAAAGTAATGATTTAGTGGTGCAATTAAACTTGGACGATATCCCTTGTCATCAAACGTTATTGTACCTTAGGTAGAAAGTCCTTAACTCTCATGCATATCTTATAATTGTTATTGGAATCATTTCTGGAATCTGTGTGTAGACCTATGAAACCTATGACTAATACATAATATCATGAGGTGTTTGTGTATCCATCCTTGAACTATGCTTGAGTTTCATAGATATGGATTATACTAATGATGATATTTTTGAATTGATGTGATGTGTGATCTTTCATTTTCACTTTGTATCTTACAAACTATAATTCTTTCTTCTATAGATAATCATGTTGTTTGGGCATAGTTGGACTATCCAATGAGTGGTATGTTCCAGAATTTGGTTATAATATACTTGGATTATTCCAATCGGTGAGATTTTTCACGTGTTTATGGATATCCATATAAGAGGGATATGTAAGACTTAGGTCGGAATGTATCATACTATTTAGTTAGCAGGATGCATCACATACTTGGGGCTATCCACTTGAAAAGGATGTTATGGACATTGGTTTGGAAAGTACATGTACTTTTTTAATGGGTGGAATGTTTTATATTCTTGGGGTTATCCATCAAGGAGGATGTTTCAAGCTAGTTATCAATGTTTCTATCATCATAGTTTCAAGATAGTTATGTTTCTCTCAACATGGTTTCGGAGTAGGTAGAGTCAATCTTTGTAGACATGACATATGTTTTGTATTTATATGATTTATTATTGCTTCTTTTTTACCTTGTAAACGATTATAGAATACACTTTAATATCTTATGCATGGATGTTAAGGGTCGCTGGAGGTGTCCTGCTAAGTCTTGTATTCACACCCTACTCAATAATTTTAGTCTGATTTTAGATTTCATGAATAAAGATCCAATGAATGGAAAGGTCCCAATGGTGGATGGTTGAGAAGAAAATCATTGAGCTGGTAGTAGTCTCAAATAGTCTCTTAAGGGCCCAGCTATTTATTTATTTATTTATCTATAACTTTATACAGTGGAAAAGCTCTCTACTTTAGGAGTTTCTTATTATTATATGTCATGTATTTCATTATTTCATTTCCACGTTTATGGATATTAATTATATTGTTTTTGATTCATTATTGATCTTATGACATGATATTGAGGGTATTGACTCCCCACTAATGGATGCAAACCCTCGCTACTAGTTGGAAGCCTCATGCATATGGTGACGCATGCATGAGGTCATGTGGCCTTCTGAATTAGACCTGGTAGTTCAGTTCTGAATGTTACAATATAAACATGGGGAAATGATTTTAGAAGTTTCATTTACAAACTCTTTTATAAAATTGATGAAATACTTAACCTCAACCTCATACTCATTTTTTATATGATTAAAATCCATCCATTTTTGATTCATATTTATCTTATTTGATTTAACAGTATTCAAATTTAACAAAAAAATAAATAGATGGTAATAAATCCAGTAATTAGTTTAGATTCATATTCATCCTATTTGATTCAATATTAATATAATTCCCTCCATCTATCATAAAATATTCTAAATTTAGTTCATCGGTTAATTTATCAGATTTTGTTCTTTAAAATCTATTTTATTCCTAATTTATATATATTTTAACTATAATGATTAATTTAAATAATTTTTTATTGATGTTTTTTCTCTATTTAGTTATCTTTATCATTAATCATTTAAATCAAATTCAATATATTTTTTAAAATCTATTAATTTTTTAAATTCATTTAGATAAATTACGGTTAATATTTTTTTCTAAATTTTTATTTTTATCTATTCAATTCTTTTTATTGATACTTCATTCTTGAATTTTTTTTTAAATGATCCCTTGATCATTTTATTCAATTTTATAGACAATACCATAAATTAATTATTTTTTACATTGTTTTTATATTCCTTGAATTGAGTTAATTTTTTTATTTTTAGTTTATTTGGTGTTTATTAATTTTTTATTTTTTAGTGATATCTTGAATAGAAAATTATAGAGAAATATTATTTTATGATAGATTGCAATTATCACTAGTATGTTATAAAAACGTGAATATAGAATATTTTTTTTCAAATAAAAATAATAGATAAAGAAAGTATATATAGCCTACCCAAAATCCAATATAATTTTAATATATACATATTAATTTATGAAAAAAAATGCTATATTTATTTTTTGATTCTTAATTTTTTTTTAAAAAATATTTTTTGATCACTTAAAAAAAATTAAATGATTGAAAATAAATATCAATGGATATAGTATCAAATAAATGGTTAATCTAAAAATATATATCTAAAATCAATATTCTAATTTTAAGATAAAAAATATTAATAAAATAGGGAAAAATTTTAAAAACCCTTTGGGATGATTCAAGAAAAATCTTCACTATGTAAAAAAATATTTCTAATACTTATAATAAAAATTTCAAGAAAAATATTCATCTTTTATTTATGATAGATACAATATATAGACAAATTTTTTAATAATCTACATATCTCAACCAACAATAAATGTCATTAAAGTTCTTAAAAAAATCAATGATCAGACCTCCACTAGTATATCATTTTTATACATTTATAGATTCAGTATATCCAATCAATATACATATATATATACACACAATCGGTATTCTATGTGTCAGAAAATGAAATAATAAATTTGGTGAGTATTTGAGAAATTCATCAAAAATGTGGTGAGGAATTCAAAAAAAAATTCAAAATGAAGTAACCATTACATAATTGATTAATAAATCAATAAAAAGTTTAAATTGACTAAACTTCGATTTTTGAACTCAGATCTTCCAAAATGTTATAAAGATGGATCAGAAGGGTTCGATTACTATGAAGGATTAATGAATAGGGTCAAGTGGTGGTTTGGCTAGGGTTATTTAAAAAAGAATACGATATTTTTATCAAAACATGCTAAAAATGTTGATAAGACTTACTTTTATCGGTTCTAAATTGATAAGTGATAATAAAGGTATATTTTATTAATGTAGATAAATTCTGAGATTTATCAGTGTCAGATTTATTGTCAAAAGAGATTTAGTTTAATCTTGTACAACCTTCAGAAATATGAATTTACACTTATGTATCCTTTAAAACCCCGAAGTTAATCTTACGTAGTATAGACCATTATCAATGATAATGATAGTAATGGTGGGCCTAACAACCCTAATCCATGACCCATAGGGTCTGACCTGTGTTTATTACTTGACCAAACCGCATCCAGCCTGTGTTCGTGTAACAACCCTATTTACAAACCAACTCGTCATCATCTGTGTTAGGCCAACCATCATTTCCTACATCTCTACACTATGAGCTAGTGCCTATCGTCGAGTCTACTGCTCACCAACAACATCTCTTGTGATCTATCACCCACCATCTATAGATCATCATTGTCGTCACCCACTATTATCTACTGATAACTGACATCATCATCTGCCACCATCTACAGATCATCATTGTTGTTGACCACCATCGTCTGCAAGTCACCACCTTCATCACCCACCGCCATCTGCAGATCACTATCATCGTCTACCACTAAGCCAGTTCCCACCATCTATATATCACCACCTTGAGTCTATTCTCATCTTTCTATACCCCGCCATCGTCTCCTCCCACATTCATGGGTATCCCTACAATACTCCTATTGAAATTTCTGCAATTGTTTTTCATCTATTGCAGTACCTATTATAACACCTTTGTCTACAATACAAGAATATATATATATATATATATATTATTGATTATATAAATCATAAATAGTTTATAGTTATATTTCAATGTGACAATTTTATTTTGATATATTATTAATTATATATATCACACCCAAAGCGTGATTTTTCTTATTATTTTATTGAATTTTTTATTTTTCTTTGTACTTGAGTTTTAGGTCATTTTCCCTTAACTTTTCAGAATTTTGGATTCTTAGTGTAGAGTGAATGCTTAGTTATAAGCACATGAGTGACCTAAAATATTTATCATAAACTTTTTTCATGATTGGAATATGGTTTTTCTAACAGTTTTTCCTAACTGTGTGAGTTCATAAGTGTTTTCATTGATGGGAACACGGTTGTCACACATTTTTTTAAACTAGATAGTCAAACTATGTGACCTGACCAGAATTTTAAAATATTAAAATTACCATTCTAAATCCTTATAATTTTAACCTTAATCCACATTCCATCCACCCGTTTAACTCCCACACCCCATGCACACCACCTCCCTCCTTTCTCTTCCCTCCCATAGTGGTTCTATGTGATTTCAACATTATTGGACGCCAATTATTGAAGGTAATATATTAGTTATATCCTACTATATTGATTTCTTTATTTTTAATCTATTTTTATTTCCTAATTAAAGTCCTTATTGTTACACACTAATATTTTTTATATATTTCTTTTTAAAATAAATTTAATCTCTTTGATTGCTTGTAATACACACAACCCCGAGACTAAAAGAACGGTAATATAGCATAACATTTTTAACTAGCTAATAAATTAGTGGGTATGAATGATAATAACTAAATTATGAATATTATGTGGTTTATACATGTATAAAATGAATATATTGGTTATAAATTGATCAGTAATGAAAATAAAAATAATTTAAAAGTAAAATAAATGTTTCACTAAAAAAATTATTTTTATGTGCACAATGTGTTTTATCTTAATAAATTAAATTAATCACTATTGGAGAATGATTTTAATAAAATTTATATATTATATATTCAATCAAATATTTTATCATTCATTTAATATTTTTTCTAGATATGGAATAAAATAAATCCAGTTTTATTCTAAAAAATTGTATTTTTCTAAAATGTTGTTTCCTTGCATGTTTCATTCTTCTTTTAAAATTAAATTTTCCTACTTTTAAAAAAATTATTTCAAAAAATGAACTTAGTTTTTTAAATTAACATGTCAAAATTATCTCAGAGTGAAATTTTTATAAATTTTTAAATAGTTTAAATGTTTAATGAATAATGAAAAATACTGAATTTTATTAAAAAATATCTTTTCATTTAAAGAATTAAAAAGGTTTAATTTTATTTTAAAATATTTTTAAAAGTAATATAAGTTAAAATATATTATTATTAATCCAATTCAGTTCATTGGAATCTATTTTATATTGAATTTTTAAATGAAAACTTTTTATACTTAAGAAATCAATTTCTCTGGAAACCCACTTTTCTTCATGATTATGGGGTTAATTTTAAATTAAAATTTTCCAATTATATGAATTCAATTTGGTAAAATGGATTACATACTTAAAATAAATATAATTATTATTATGTAATATGGTCAACTTAATTTTTTTATAATGAATAGTAAAAAACTGAAAAATATGTTACCACGATTAAGAATAAAATAGGTTTATCGGGGGTTAAAATAAAGAGATAAGGGTTTAAGTGACCTAATAAATTGTATAAATTCTATTTTATATCCATATTTTTGTCTTATATCATATAATATTCAGTAATGGACCATTTTAGAGCCATATGGTGTGAATAAGATATTAATATATTTTATTCTTTTTAAATATTCCAAGTGTGTCATCTCCCCAATTTCGGAAAGGACACCCTCTCTCCTATCCTCCCCAAAAATCAGGTATTTTTTCAAAAAAGACCTGAAAAAATCATTTCCATACATCCCTTCCCTGTTATGATGAGAAAATCATCCTATAAAGGCTTTACGTAGAAACCTAAAGAGGTTTTCTAAAGAAGTAGTATAGTTCTTAACCATGCGTTTTCATTTTATTTCTTATTCTACCACCTTCAAATATTTTCAACCATGATGAAATAATAACACCATAATCTTCAATATATTGAGATTTTGTTCTATTAATGGAATAACCTATATTCATATCCTCTTCAATCAAATGGGAAACGTTACCGTCGATTGTGTGTGTGGCCGACTACTGACTCATGACCTAATGTAATTTGTTTTCCATCACCTCCTATACTGGATGAATATAATTATATATTTAATGTAAATATTATATTTATGAAATAATTATACTTATTTAATTATAATATCGTATCTACCTTCTTACCTTACAATCTATTGGAAAATGATAATGTCGCTCGTGTGTACGTGTAGACTACCATCTCTACAAAGTGATGTGATTCTTTTTTCATTTTATTTTTACATGAATGGTAATAAGAATATATTTAATGTGTATATATATGATATTTATGATATAAAAATTATTATATAAATTTGAATTATTATTTATCTCTCTTTAGTTCCATATTTCAAAAAAGTGAAGATAGTGTTTATGCGTACATACTGCCTATTGTCTCTATGGATGGTGTATTTAATTTTTCTATCTCTAAATTTTATGGATGAATATAAATATTTATATAATGAATATATATGATAGTTATATAATTATTAAAATTATTATTATGATGTAACCATGATCAAAGTACAATGACCAAAACTTTCAAACCAAAACATATATGAAATGTGAAGCGGTTATCACCTGAAACAGTGATTTTATAAATGAATTATTAATTAAAAAGTGATAAAAGGTTATAAGTAATAATAGAAAGTATTATATATTTTATTATGGTTCTATAATACATGTATAATAATTATATATTTATTTTATAGGAGGTTCGAACATGTATGAAGGAATTCAGACCTGAGGTAAGAGTTTTATGTTACAATCCCATTATTTATCAGGATAATTTATGATTATATTTTTAACAATGAAAATTCAGGATCTAGCTCTCAATAATATCATTAATTTTCTTATTCTTACGTTATTTTTATAGAATACATGATTTTATTTCATTTTTACTCTTTAAGTAATCAGGATATCATAAAAAAAAATTAAGAAAAATCAATGATATTTCTCTCTTGAGTCAAAAAACCTTTCTCTTCCATGTCCATGTTTTCTAAAAATGTTTTCAAGAATATTTGTTTTATTTTATAATTGTTTTTTATGGTCATTTTTACCCTCTTTTACTTTTAAAAAAATAAAATGAATATTCTTGTCATTTTTTGAATGAGGTTCTTGTAATAGCCTATGTTGTTAGTTTTCAATTTTTTGGTTATTTTTTTATGATGAAAATTTTGATCTTAAATAAATATATTAAATATTTATAGTTTTTTTAAAATTAATAAAAAAAAATTATTTTGGAGTTTTAAGATTTTATGGGTGGTCAAAGTTATAAATATTATTAGTATTTATGTTATATAAATGCATGAGTATGTGGTTAGTGATTGTTTAATTCATATAGAAAATAGTATTACATGTGTTTAATAAATGAGAATGTGTGATTAATAATATATTTATTACAATTTTTGGAATGCTAATGGTGGGAATTATATGAAATATTTAATAATAATATAATATTTGTTGTTATTATTATTAAAGTGGGAAAATTTGATTTGTCTATATGTATGTGATATATATACATATGTGAGTATAAATATTTTCATGTGTAAGTAAATATTAATAAATATACACATTAGTGTATATATATGTGTGTCTGTAGAAATCATAAACGAGGGGTGCTCAACCCTCACGCCCCTCCCTCCTCTCTCTATATCTCTATCATTTTATTTTTATTTTTTAACATCTTCAAACTTCAATCATCAATATATTTTTTGATATTGATCAAATTGATGCTCCGTCAATGTAATTGGTTTCATCTTAATATGAGGACAGTGTGCATTGAATTTTTTTCATAGGCCATGAGGTATTTTTTATAGATTTTTATTTAACCAAATTTCATTATTCATTTAATTTCGCCATCGATAGTCGTCAGAATAACGCATCATCAGTGATGTTGTATTCATATTTATGAGAGGATAATAATACCTGGGTTTATTTTCCTTTATGATAAATAATTTTATCCAGATTTGATTAAATTAAAATACCATCGTTAAATCACAAAGACGATGATTAATAAAGATGCTTCTTCAGAACCATATATTAGTTGTGGATCAACGCCCAGTTCAGGAGTTCATCATATTTTACGTAGATGGTATAAAATTAATTCCCATGGTCTCGATTCAAAATATGTTTTTTTAGATTTCAATTGACATGTTGAAAATTGAATCTTTAATTAATTAAATTAATTTATTAATTAATTTATGGAAACATAGAATTGGATTAATTAATTGATGAATCAATTAATAGAATGTGTGATTATGGAATTGAATGGGATATTTGGATTATTAAATTTGATTCATTAATTAGTGGATTAATTAATGGGAGATTGGGATTGTGATATTGAATTAATTAATTTAATATTGAGATTGTGAAATTGATTAATTTATTTTCGAATTAATTAATGTAATATTAGTATTGTAGAATTGTATTAATTAATTATTGAATTAATTAACGGAATATTGAGACTGTAAAATTGGATCAATTAATTATTGAGTTAATAAATATATTATTGAGATTATGTCACTGGTGGAATTAAATTAATTAATTGTTGAATTTATCAATGGAAATTCTTTTGATTTTTCATTTGGTTAAATTTGATTAATTAAATGGAGAATTTATTAATGGATTATTGGGATTTTGAAATTTGATTAATTAATTCTTGAATTAATTAACATGTTGTTGAGATTTTTTAATTGGTGGAATTGAATTAATTAATTGTTGAATTAATTAATTGTAATTATTATTATTATATAATTTGTTATTTAATTATTGGATTGTTGGTATTGTGAAATTGGATTAATTAATTATTGAATTAATTAACATATTGTTAAGATCATGTAATTGGTAGAATTGAATTAATTAATGGGAATTATTGTGATTATGTAATTGGTTTAATTTGATAAATTAATTTTTGAATTAATTAATAGATTATTGGGATTTTGAAATTGGATTAATTAATTTCTAAATTAATTAATAGGTTGTTGAGATTATTTAAGTTGTGGAATTGAATTAACTAATTATTAAATTAATTAATGGGAATTATTGTGATTATGAAGTTGGTTGAATTTGATTAATTAATTATTTAATTAATTAATAGATTATTATGATTCTAGAATTTGATTAATTAATTGTTGAATTAATTAATAGATTATTTTGATTATGGGGTTGCATTAATTAATTATTTAATTAATTAATATATTTTCAAGATTTTGGAATATGATTAATTAATTGTAGAATTAATTAATAGAATGATGTGACTGTGTAATTGGATTAATTAATTGTTGAATTAATTAATAGATTTTTTTTTATTTTGGAATTGGATAAATTGATGAAAGAATTAATTAATAGACCGTTCTGATTATGGAATTGATTTATTTGGATTAATTAATTATTGAATTAATTGATTTAAATTATTTAATTGTTGAATTAATTAATGAGAATTTGTAATTATTGAATTCATTGATTTTTCTTAATTATTGAATTAATTAATGAGAGATCATGATTGTGGAATTGATTGATTTGATTTAATTAATTATTGAATTAATTATAGAGATGTTATGGTTATGAAATTAAGGATATTGAGATCATTGAATTGGAATAATTAATTATTGAATTAATTATGGGGTTGTTGGGATCATTGAATTGGATTAATTAATTATTGAATTAATTAACGGAATTAATGGGAGTAATTAATTGAAACAATCAATGGAATTAATTAGATTTATAAATTGATGAATTAATTAATAGAATTAATGTGATTAATTGATTATTGAATTAATTAATGGAACTGATGTGATTAATTAATTGTTGAATTAATTAATGAATTGATGAGATTAATTAATTATAGAATTAATTAATGAAATTGATGAAATTAATTATTTTTTAAATTAATTAAGGGAGCTAATGTGATTAATTAATTTTTGAATTAATTATTGGATATTGATGTGATTATTTAGTTTTTTAATTAATTAATGGAATGATGTGAATATGCAATTGTTACATTGGATTAATTAATTGGTGAATTAATTAATAGGTTGTTGTAGTACATGTGATATTGTGGTGTATGTGATATTTTGAAATTGTGATATATGTGATATTGTGATATTTTGATATATGTGATAATAGTGTGTGGGACACAGACTATTGTAACAAAATCCCATAGTGATAATTGTGATGATGAATAATAAAAATGAAATTTAGATATGAATCAAGATGATAAATGTTAACAATAACCTTTAGATATGAATTGAAATGTTGAATGGTAACAATTACATTTAGATATGAATTGAGATGATGAATGGTAACAATGGAATTTAGATATGAATTGAGATGATGAGTGGTAACAATGGAATTAAATGTTAATTAAGATGATGAATTATAACAATGGAATACAAATATGAATTCAGATGATGAATGGTAATAATGGAATTTAGATATATGATATCCCTTAGGGATAGTTCAGACTCCAGTATAGTTCAATGTAGGTATTGAGAGTTTGGGTGTCCTCAAGAAGCTAGGGGATTTGAAGTTAAATAAAGAGTAATTGAATAAATGTAAACTATTTACTTAATTGATTTTATTTACTCTTTTTATAATTGTATTCACTGTTTTGTTTGGATATTATTTTAGATGTCATTGGTGGTGGCCTGCTGAGTTTTACTCACACCCAACTTGGGTTTCTTAATCAGTACCCTAATAGATTTCATGGTTACAGGACATGACAAGAGAAAGATCCATCTGTTAGATGGCTAAGTCCAGATAGAGCATGGATGAGGGAACCAGACATGGTTTGCGACCTTATTTGGAGTTTTCAGTGTCTTTATTTAATTTTGGTTTTTAATATTGATACCTAACACATCTTTCCATGCCACACCTTCTATTTTAGTTTAGATATTGTATTTACTATTTTGTTCACCATGTGATATTGGTACTATTATAGTTATTGGTTATATCATTTGACTATTATTTAATTATTTTTTCTATTGTGATACTTTTGTAAAAAGGGATATAGTCACCCCATGATTGATATTAAAACCTCATTTCTAGTCAAAATCCTTTTCCATATGGGTAGGAGTGCATGAGGTTATGTAGAAAACCGACATGGGGCACCGGTGTGTGGCACCTGGATCGGGACCTTATAGTATTATTTCGACTTTTTAAAAAAATACGAAAGTAATGCTTTATTTTAACTTATGTGATATGAACTAAATTTATTTCCATCATGACCACTCAATGATTTGAAGACTATATTACAATATTTCAAGGTTAATTTAAAACAAATGTTTTTCCTTAATAGTTAGGAAAATTTTATATTTTAGATGATTGATTTCAAATGGAAAGATGTATTTTCCTCAAGAAATGTTCCAACTAATATTTAAAAAAAATATAAGATGGTATCCTTTTATATTACATATGTTTTAATAGGTATATAACCTAATGATAGCATCATTATTATTTCTCTGGATGGTTTATGATTATGATGAATGGATTTTTATGAAAACCATTTATTTTTCAAGAGTTATGATATGATGAATATTTCATGATCGTATGGATCACATATGTATGATTTTCATTATATAAAGGGTGGTCCTAGAATTATATATTCCTATAATGTATTAGGTAAATATGGATATCTCATAAGATAAATAGGACTGGAATGAGGGGTGAAATTATTTCAATAAGGGACTATGTCCTCTATTATAGTCTAGTGAGTGAACCTTGAATACTATGATGGTTTGTGGAGTGAACCCAATCAATTGTGACAGTCTCAATAGTAATCTGTGACTACTAAGGATATGGTTTTCTATTTTTATGTGCATGCCACAAACCTAAGTATTATGGAAATGTACTGATCTCATAGATTTTTTTATTTGTTTATGATTCTTATCTTATGATCTTCCAATATTTATTTCATAACTCAAGATTATGATCTATGATATTCAAGGGATGGATTTCAAATTTTATGGTCATATTATTATACCATTATAGTCTTGTTATATTTAATTTGTCATTAACATATCCGTTGTTTACCCTTAATGAGCATCAGATATTTCCCTTTCTTATGTTTCACTTCACCAGGTAATGAAGAATAGTATTAGGTATGATTTTTCTAAGAAGGGTTATAATTATGATGAACTTAATGAGATATAATGGAGTTCACTTATGAACTAGTTTTTTATATATCCAGGCTTCCAAAGATACTAGAACTATATGATTTAGTGTGGATCATAATGTTATGTATTTAATATTTAAATATATGTGGTGTATACCACTTCTAATTCCCATGAAGTACATGGTACATATGACTACTATACATGGTGGATGGTTACAAAATTACATGAAAATTAATTAATCATTTAATTCCCTAAAAACTATATCACATGGAGTGTACACCATCTATATATCGTATATTTTGGTTTAATGTTATCATTAATTCACATTATATATAATTAAATTATGTGGTGTTTATCTTGGCTCGACATGTACTCTGAATGAATGGGTATGAGTTACACAATGTATATAGATTACTACACACTATAAACTCTATTATTTTGTGGCCACCCACATCTCACACCTTGAGACTCAATGTGTATTCCACGCAAACATTTATGAGTTACAAAAATTATTTGTCAGTTACACACTATGTGATCACATATGAACTCGGTTTCTCAACTTTTTTTATAAATAGAATGGAATTTAATAAATACCACTGAATTTTACCAAAATATTTCCACAATTCATGTGATTCCAAAATATGTGGGGTTACATGGAGTATATTCCAACTAAATTTCATTAAACCCATCAAGTTTTGTGATATTTGGTTTTAAAATACATGGAATATAATGAACCTATTTACTATTTTACCATACAATGTGTTATTATTCCCAAAAACTTTCTTAGTGAAGTGAACATGGGTACAGATGTAACCCAAGAAACACTTACATAAATATTACATCATTTTTTCTGGATAGTCAATACATATCACAATAATACATGACTGGGAACCATAAAGGATTAATTTTTTTAGAGACTATATACAAAATCAACTTATTCCATGAAAGATCTTCAATATCTCCCACAATTTTCCTATCACAAGGTACCATTTTTAAACATATCCTACATAAAACCTTTTTTTCTATCTTGGGGAAATGGAAGCATAAGAAATGTTGAGATTCGATGCTTTATAAGGGTAAACGTGGGAGATATCAATTTTTGATCCTAAGGGAGCATAAGATAACCATAAGTATATGAGAACATAATCATGAATTAAAACAATATACCCAATAATTTATAGACAATACATCATGATTCATGGCATAATGATTTTATATAATAAAATACATGTGTCATAATATTTTAAAAATATTAATAATCAATCATGGTCTATGAGATAATATTATAATAAAAAAATATATTTTTGTTGAATACACATTATGATATAAAATTATTTCCTTAATTAAGGATGATTTTCAATACTATCATACAAAATAGAGTCCCATAGTTGATTGATTTCTCTTCTTATTCCCATAAACATAGTGGAAAAGTCCCATAGAGGATTGGGTTCACTCCCTATTACCATTAATATTATATCATGAGATATTAATCATTATAAAATGAATTATTGGGATATATTATTTTTATCCCACCCATCACATAATGAAAATAATAAATATTTGTGCCACAAAATCATAAAAATTTTATCATTTAATCATACCTTAATTAACCCATGGGAAAGATACAGGTTTCATAAAAGCATCATTAAATCATCATCATCACAAGAAATCAAAATAAATAATGTTTATTTTATCAATAGTGGATATTCTTAGTGAATAATATGATTCCTTAAAGTATGTTGACATATATGAAAAATAATTTTTTAAAATCATTAGAAATATTCTTTTAAAAACAAGAGAAAACATCCTTTTCTTTTGGTAACATTTAAAAAAACTAAAAATTCCTTGAGAAAATGGGAAAAAGATTTTATTTTTTAAACCCATGAGAAATTTTAAATGAATATTCATAGTGAATAAAATTCATGACATTGGGAAAATACATTCATGTAGTAAATGTTTAAAAACACTCTTTTCACACTTTTAAAAGGAGTGTAAAAATGACTTGTTTGAAAAATGATAGGAAGATTCCTTTTAAAAAATTTCTAAAGAAATTAAGAGATAATGTAAAATACATCTATAAACCATTTAAAATTATATTATAACTTCTATAAAATAATTTTAATTAACATGGATATAGAGGAAAAATGTTTCCCACTAAAAATTAGAAATAAGGTTGGATTTTATTAAAAGCAATTTTTCAATATTTTGAGTACCAAAGAGGGTGTAAATGGAAATAATAATTAAAAAAATAATAAATAACTATATGATATGAATATATTTTTTTATATGATAAGTAACATATAATTTCCCATTATTAAATGTGAAAATAAAATTATCCTGATAAAAAGTGATATGTAACATAAACCCTTACCTCAAGTCCCAACATGCTTTATACATGATTTAAACCCCTATATAGTAAATTAAAAATATTACAAATATATAATGGAATGATATTAATTTGTTTATTATTATATTTATTTCCCTTATAATTTATAATTACCCATTTATTAATAATTTTTCATTAAAATCAATATTCAGGTATCAACTGTTTACTTTTACATGTATGTTTCGATTTAGAGATTATGATACTTGCACAATAGTTATATTTTAATCATATAAATAATATTAATATGATAATAAATATAAAATTCATTCATTATATACACTTTTATAACCATCCATGTAAGTCGGTGATGAAAAATGAATTGCTTCACTTCGTGGAGGCAGAGGTCTTCACATATGCATAGTTGATGTTTTCATTTTTAAATGGATTGAATTAAAGAAAGTAAAATTATAATTTAATATTATAGAATCATAATTATTTTTTATATATAATATATATTAAATAAATCTATATTTATAGTTATCCTTTTGAATAAGTGATGAAAAATGAAACGCATCTCTTCATGGAGGTGGTAGTCCACACATACGCATGAGCGACGATTTCATTTTTAATTGGATGGATAAGAAGTAGATAATTTTTATTAAATAAATATAATTATATTTAATTATATTTATGATACTTATTTACTGATTTTTCATATGGATATAATATATTTTGAGAATATGTAAGATGAAATAAACTTTAAATAACTTGGTTAAGACAATTGCCTCTTCTTCAAGTACTCTCATTTGGATTACACCTTAAGCTTTATTAGGTTGGTATTATTGTGAGACCAGAACCACTAGTATATGGGTAATATATTTGGGAAGTAAATTTTCTAGATATTTTTTGACATAATCTTCTCAATGTGTGTGGAAAATTTAAGAGAGGAGATTTTCTTTTATAGGTTAGGGGATAACACCCTACTAAATACCCATAATTTTAAAATAATATGAAGTCATTTTCCTTGGAAATCAGCACAAAATAATCCCAATTTAAAATATAATCATATGAGAGGTGTAAATAAACTCAAAAAAATAAAATAAATATGAGTTTTTTGTGATATTATAAGCCTTATCCCTTAGTTTAACCCCTTTTAACTAATTTTAACTATTGTTGTGATAACATAACTTTTTAAACATTAAGTTATATTTTAAAATTAAAAATGAAGTCTAACATTTATTTTTATTTTTTTTGAAATTATGATTATAAATATGGAATAATTTTATAATATTTAATTTATAATTTTTGAGAAATTAATTTTAATATAATTACTCAAAACCTAATAAAAAATAGTTTTTAGAAAAATATATTTTTAAGCATAAAAATAAAATTTACACCAAAATCAGGTAAATAAATTATCTACAGGACATTAATTGGATAATTAATATAAAATAAGTTTTTTATGGATTTATAAGAAATACAAAACTTAGTGGATCATTATGAATACTTAATTAAAGGTAAATGACTAAAATGGGCTTTTATTAGAATAAAATATATCTATGGTTCCAAAAAGTCAATCCTAGGTTTTAAAATTTAATATAATTGATTTAAATGATTTAATTTAATACCTAAATAAATATTTTCTTGAACCAAAGGTTTCATATATTTTTAATTCATTATTATATCATAATTATGTTATGAAAGTTACAGTATTCGTAAAAACAAATTTTTTTACTATTCACTAAAAAGTCAACCATTTCAAAAAAGTACTAAAAATTCACCCAAAGATAATTTTTTCATGATGAATACAAAAATTAAGTTAATTTTATAAAACTAAAATTCTAAAATTTATGAATTTAAGTTTTAAATAAAACATATATATTTTACAATAAAAAATTGTTTTTGAAGAAAACATTTCTATTTAGTCATGAATAATTAAATTAAAATTTATTGTAGTTTATTAAAAATTATATGGATGTTATTAATATATTTTACTAATAATTATTTTAATTTTATCAATATTTTTTTGAGACCATTTCCTCAAATGTATTAAATTTGACAAAAATTTCTAATTCAATCAAATAGTTTAAAATAATCTCTTCAAAATAAATTATATATTCATAAGTGAATTTAACCCCCTTTATTTAAAAATTTATTTATTTATAAATTTAATTTATTTATATAGTAATTTATTCCACTTTTTTTGTAAATAATTACTCAATTAAGTTTGGTGTTTCATGTATCACAATCTATCAAACACATCAAAAATTTTAAAAATAAATATATTCTAAAATGTTGGGGTGTTTAAAGTATGTGACATAAACATTTAATTTATGTGAAATATAGCCATGAATTATAGATATAATATTTTTTATCTTAATATAGGATATTTTAGCATTATTTTTTTGTTCTTGGCATGTACTAGTTCATATAAAAGTGAATGATCATAATATCTTGAATTTTGAATTAAATAATGAAAAGTTAAAATTAAGAACTAACCATAAAAATAAAAAATATATCAATGATTAATAAATAATTAAAAATTAAAAAGTTACCATTATGATACCACTTAAATATTTTAGTGGATAAGGGAAGAGTTTTGCTCCCATTTCAAAAGAAATGATTTTGTTTATTTTTTTAGATAATTACATGAAATAGGATAATAAAAAACCCTAGAAGATTTAAAGAGATTATCATTTCATATATAATTTATAATTAATTTATATAAATAATAATTTCCTTTTTTAGAAATTATTTCTTAATTTTTGAATAATTTGACCACTCTTGTCATACCATTGTGCAACAAAGGATCCAAGGTTAGAATCTCACTAATGGTAATCTATATGTGCTCCATGAATCTTATAAAATCACTATTAAATCTATGGGAGTTGGTATGGAAGAACTTAACCACTTGTTTCATTCATCATTGATCACAATAATAATCTCTTCTAGTCTTGAAGGACTCTATCTAGTTATATTTAATCTTTAGAGTGATGAGGAAGATCAATGCTCCTAATTATTGATATAGTTTTAGGGAACATGTTCTCTCAACATTTGAGATAATTCTATAGAGAGGATCTGTTTTACACAAAACTTATCACACATAGAAATGATATTATCAGGTTTTAATACTTTGGTCATAAAAAGGTTTATTTCAAAAAATCCATTAACCATTATCCAGATTTTAAGAAAACCCCACATCAAATTATTTTATTATTTACTTGACATGTTCTAAACTCACAGATCTAAATATCATTTCTTCAAGACCCATAAATCAGCCTATCAAAAATTACTCCTCATTTATTGATCCTCGATTAATAACTATTTATTTAAATAAATTAATATCACGTTATTACTCATTAATTAAATATTTATGTGATAAAAATAACCTAACTAATAATTATCCCGTAACATGTAAATAATATTTATTTTAATATTAAATTCAAATATAATTTAACTGAGGCTATCGATATAGTTATTTGGTAACCTTCTAGGACTCTTTTGCAATGGTATTAGGCTATGTTTCTTAAATTATAAGATCAAAATCTAAAAAAATGTCAATGTATCCATAGATAAAAAAATTAATGTCATAATGACAACAACCTCCTACAGATTCTCTCTATGTAATATAATCTCTTTATCTAGATATCACACTAAGAAATGGGATAAGCCATAAGGGATAAATCATTTCATGATTTATTCATCAATGTAATATCACTCATGATACACCCAACACATCTTACTTCACTACAAGAAAATGTTATCTTGATTTTCCTCAATATATATGAGTAAATGACTCATGATATATGTTATGAACCAGCATGGGTACCTTGGTAACCTAATAACTGAGTCAGTCCTAACATTGAATAAGGGCATTCCTAATCCCCATTGGTGGGAAACTAGTACATGGCATCATACGATATGAAATTGGGAATGAATTTTCCACAAACACAACAAAAGAAATATGATCAAGTCAGTATACATACAAGAAAAACTCCATTGGGAGAACTGTACCAGAATCCAAACAGGTAATCAATCCCAAAGTACTATAGAAAATTACTAAAAAAATAAGATAAAAAAACCAATCCCAAATAGACTCAACTCTTCAATCCCAAAAATCAACAGCTAGAACCACCTCCAAGTAGTGATTTTACCCTACTCAAAACTAGAAAGAGATAATCTAAAAACATCTAAAGGAATATTTAGTGTGTGACCTAAAATCCCAATAGGGTCTCACCAAGGATTCCATAATAGATACCAATATTTAATTAACCAAATAAAGAGATTTAAATTTTAAATAAATAGGTTTTTCATTTCAAAAATAATATTTAAAAATCATGATTTTCTTATCAAATGATGGAAATACTTTAAAAAATGGATTAATTCAACATTTTATATAAAAGAGTTTTCATAAATCATAATGAATGTAAAATAGTTTACAATAATGACATATATTCATTTAAGATAAAAACACACAATCAACATGGTCATATTCCTAATGGTACTATAGTTCTACGCTAAGGTATTCCACACACTCAAAGTGACATTGAAATACGTGTATAAACATATCACTTCGGTACAGCCAAAGGAAAATTCATCACCATCTCTTTGGGAATGTGATATGGTGCATTTATGTTATAGAATGTTGTAGATTGTAGAGTTTTGTCCAAATAACTCACTAACCACCTAAGGCTTTCATGTGCTCTAATAACAAATAAATGATGGGAAATTTATTTTAAGGGTACCTAGAGTACAATTCATCCAATTATCCATTTAAAATATGCCAATTTTCCTTTTAAAAACCAAAATGGTTTTTCAACAAAAACATGAATTTTTCCAAGTTAAACCCCAAATGTTTCTATCAAAACAATTTTAAGAAATGTTTCACAAATACCAATTTGAAATTAATTTAAAAATTAAAATTCCACAATTTAATTCAAAAATTTAATTTTAAACAATTTCCATCAATTAAAAAAATTTAAATCCAATCAATTTCACAAATACACCCCAATTCAATGGAATTGGGGGTTTTCCCCAATTTCAAGGAATATCCAATTTTCAAAACCAAATCCCCAAATTCAATGTAATTTTATTTTTAGAAAATTAAATTTTATAAGAATAAAATACCACACATTCAATTGATAACAATTTAATTAAATCAAGCAGTTTGGGGTTAATTAAATTGGATAATAAACATAGAACCACCTACCTAGGTATCTCTAGATCTCAAAAACCCAAACCCTAATCCGGATTTTCCAACTAAGAACAATGAAAATGGGATTTAGAAATCACACCTAGTTACAAGATCCAAAACAAAGGTTATTAGATTATTCAATAGCATGGTGATCCATGAAACCCAATGGTGGATAAGAGAGATGGTGGGATGAAGATAATAGGAAGAGGAAACTAACTGAGAGAAGATAGAATATTGTTATCCAATATTTTATTCACTTCCAAAAGGGTGTATAGGGGACAATAACTAATATTTGGAGATCCAATGGAAGAATAAATAACTTGTGGATTGTACTGGACCATTGAGGACTTAAAATGGGTGTTTCAAGATTTTAATACTAAATTTCATATTAAAAAACTCATATGCATGGTTAGTTGGGTAGAGCCACAGAGTTTGGAAAAACTGTGTGCCCTAGCCATGCACCCATTTTAATGGGTTCAACATTTCCTCCTAAATGGGCATGTGATTTTTCAAATAGTGCACCAGTTGTCAAAAACCCCATTGTCCGGGTTAGAACAGTTTTTACTAAGATGGATCATTGTTTGGGAAAACCATTCACCAATCATGCACTAGCCCAGAAAATTCAAAATTTATAAAGTTATCACCTAAAACAACCATAAAATAATCCCAACCAAATAATGATAAAAATAGGGGTTTGGAAATACATAAAAACATTAACTAGATGTTACAACCTCCCCACCATAGAATAATTCAATCCCTAGAAATCATATTCAAAATCTTCCATGCCAAAAAGATAAGGCCATTGCTCTCTCATAAGTTCCTCTCTCTCCTACGTCTCATGACTATCAAAACTATGTTTTCATAACACTCGAATCAAAGTTATAATACTCCCATGATGTACCTTGGTTTTAGAATCAACTATCTGAACTGGACATTTCATCATGGATAAATCATGTTCAACTTCAAGATCACTCCATATTGGAACATGAGATGGATCGGATAGATACATTCATAGCCAAGATACATTTAACACATTATGTATCATGTTATATGTGGTAGAAGTGCTAAATGGTAAGAAACTTTCCCCACATTCACAAAAACATCGAAAGGTCCCACAAAATGAGGAGCAAGTTTCACGTGCCTCCCAAGACGTTGATTACCCAATCAAGGTGAAACTTTCAAGAACACCTGGTTAGCAACTGAAAACTCCAATGGTTTGTGATGAAGATCATCATAAGACTTATATCGACTATGTTCCATCACCATTCTCTAACGAATCAACTGAATATTTTTTCTATGTCTTGAACCAATCTCAATCCAACCAAGGAACATTCACCAATCATTGACCAACACAAAGAAGATCTCCAAGTATGGACATACAAGGCCTCAAAAGGGGACATTATAATCATGGAATGGAAACTATTGTTATAAGAAAACTCAACCAGTCCCATACATCCATCCCAAGATTCACCAAAGTTGATAACACAAGTGCATAGAATATCCTCAAGAATCTATATAGCTTCTTCTTTAGGGCCATCTGACTATAGATGGTATGTCATACTCAAATGAACCTGAGATCCCAGTGCCTCCTTAAGGCATGTCCAAAAGAAAGAAGTGAACCAAGGATCCTTATTAGAGACTATAGTAGATGTAAATCCTTGAGAAAAACAATCTCTTTCACATAGAGATTTCCAAACTTCTCAACTATGGTTTTATCATGAATAGGTACAAAGTGAGACAATTTTTTCAGTTAATCAATCATAACCCATATCACATTCTTCTTTCTATAGGTATGTGGAAACCCAACCAAAAGTTCCATAGTGATCGCATCCCATTTCTAATAGTGCACTGGGGGTGGTTGAATCTAGCCCGATGGTTTTTTATGCTAGGTAGTGACTCGTTGTCATGTATAACAATGAGAGAAAAATTCAGAAATTACCCATCTCGTACAGGGTATCCAAGATCATTATTTCATGTCAAATAACATTTTTTTGGTTCTTAGGTGCACTTCCCAATGGGAGTTATGGAAATATCCCATCACATATTTCCTTACAACTAATAGATCAAGAAAGTTGATCTAATAGCATAGAATTCCCTCAGTGAATAATTAATAGTCATACATAGTCTCCCCACCATATAGAGAGTCTCTAATTCTACTAAACTCATCATCAATTTGATTCTCCAGAAAATTCATCTTGAAAAGATCATATTAGGATTGAACACTAGCAAAAGAAACATCATCCCCTGTTTCCCAAACTCTAATAATCAACTATAAAAAAAATATTTATCAAGTTACACTCTTCTAATGATCCTTTTGCTTCCTTAGTTGGATGTTTCCTTCTCAAATAATCTTCATTGACATTTCCTTTCCCTAGGGTATAGGCGATGTAAAAATAAAAAAAAATCAAGTATTACACCAAATGCCTCTTGTAGAGATTTAAATATTTTTTAGATAATATATAACTCAAGATCTTGCGGTCTAAAAACATGGTAAACCTTTCTCCCTAAAGTTAATGTTGATAAATATTAAGTGTTTGCAACATAGCTACATGTTCAAGGCCATGGGTTAGATAATTATTATTTTTTGGACTAAACTGATTAGATCCATAACTAAAAAAATGATCACCCTATAATAGTACACATCCCAAACCTGAACTTGATGCATCATAGAAGACCACATAGCCATGCCCGTCCTTTAGAAGAGTAAACATCGATGCAGTAGTCAAAATATGTTTTAGATCAAAAAATAACTATGAAATTTTTCATCCCAGAAAAATATAATCCATTATTAGTTAGATAAATCATCAGAGAATCCAACTTTCATAATTCCTTAACAAACTAGTGATAATACCCAGCTAGACCCAATAAGCTCTGAATCTCAAAAACATTTAATGGTTTTTCCCATGTCATAACATCTTGAACCTTCTTAGGATCAACTGATATTACATGTTTCGACACCACGGGCCCCATGAAATTCACTTACAAAATCCAAAAATCACATTTCAAAATCCTGTTAAAATGTCAGTAATTTATAAACAATTCCAGAACTACTCTGAAATGATTCCATGATCCTCCTCCGCCTTAGAGTAAATAAATATTTCATCCAAAAATATTACCAGAAAGGTATTAATATTATCATGAAAAATCATTTTCATTAAATCAATTAAAACTACAGGAGCATTGGTTAGACCAAATGTCATGAAAAGTTACTCATAATGGCCATACCTTCTCCGAAAAGTAGTTTTTTGAATGTCAGATTCTTTTATTCTAAACTGATGATAACCAAATAGAAGGATGGTCTTTATGAACCCCTTCTCCCCTTTAAACTGACCAAAAAAATAGTCAATCCATGGAAGAATATATTTTTTATTTACCATGACTCTATTGATTTTTCGGTAAATAACACATAGGCAAATTGAACCATCATCTTTCTTATGAAAGAGAATTGGCACTACCTAAGGTGACACACTCAGGAGTATAAATAATTTATCTAGATTATCATCCAACTAGGTCTTAAACTCCTTTATTTCATTTGGTTCTATATGGTAATAGGTAATAGACACTAGTTGAGTACCATTCACTAAGTCAATAGAAAACTCCACCTCTCTTACTAGGGAAAAACTAGGGAAGTCATAAGTGAGCATGTCAGAAAACATGATGATGACCAGAGGGAGATCATTGCTCAAATATTATCACTCCATATCAAAATAAAACACAAATATCACTTTCCACAACTCTATATAAGATGGTCTGACTCTACCCCACCTTAGGTCCCATTCTCCTTGAAATACATGGAAACCCCCATCAAAAGTGGTAAAGGAGACCCATCGAAGATAAAAATAAATCTGGGATTTATTGGAAATGAGCCAATCTATCCAGAATATGATTTCAATTGGTTTCATTTTGAGAACTAGAAAACTCCAATCAAGCTTGGCATCTTCCAGATAGAAAACACAAGCGAGACTGTAGAGGCCCTTCTTTCTCTCTATTCCAAGGGGATTAGTAATATTCATCACATAAGATAAAAATTCTAATGAAGATTTATTAGATTAGAAATATGGGTATAAATAAATTAATGATATTTTTAAATATCAAATAGAGAAGTCACTAATGATGAAGCTATCCTAATTGTACCTCTAAAAGTCATTGGACCTATATCTTATTCCTCTAGAGAATCTTCCATTGTGTGAAGAAGATTAGTTTCAGATGCCTATGGCTAGAACCCCTTAATTATTGAAGAATATGATTGAACCATATTTTTAGAAGGTGTTAATGACCTTATTCCACTATGCAGATTGAATATACATGGAATAACTTCTATAGGTGACCTGAGAATCTGCAGGATCCACATAACTTGGGATAATTAGTGAAAACCCTCATTGAATACCCCAACTTTCCACATTGGTAACAAAACAAATGACCTATTTCAAGTACTGTAGGAGGCTTAAAAATGTTTCTATCAAGAACAACCACAAGAATCATCACACTTATTCTTTACCTTAGAGGAAAACACTTTACCAATTGGAGAAGAAGAAACTCCCATCAAACCTGACATTCCATCTAGGTCCATTTCGATTATTATCACTCTATTTATAAAATCTGTATATGAAAGCAGCTTTATTATGAAAGCACAATAATGAATATCATATCATATTCCCAAATTGAACCTTTGAGTCTTCATCTTTTCATTCGATAATATCTCAGGTGAAAACTGCACTAGCTCATAAAAATGGTTTGTATATTCTGTCATGGTTCAATCAGCCTGCTCACATTTGAAAAACTTCATAGTCTTGGACAATATCATCGAATCTAGATAAAACTATTCAGTTAAAATATATTTGAATTCCTTACACTCTAATCCATCATGATTCTTCACCACAACCATAGTGTCTCATTAATCTCCTACTCGGTCCTTCCAACACAAAGGTGGAACACTTCACATTGATTTCATCGAGTTTATCTAAGAACCCAAACAAATTCTCCATCATGTTCAACCATTCCTCATCCTATTGAGGATCATATGATTCATTTAATGATGGTGGATTCTAGAAAAGGAATTCCTAAGAACAATTTCATAGATCATCCCTTTAAGGTCACACATCTAATGCCTAAATGTGATCTGGTGGTGGTTTCAATCCCAAAGCATGGATAGTATTCCCAATCACCTATACAAGATTTAGGTCCATAAGAGTATTTTCACACTAAGGTTCATCAGCAGCTTCCTTATGGATCCGATTCGCACACCTTCTTGGAGTCATGATTCTACACAACATCATCAAAAATATTAAAGACATTAAATTAACACTCAAACATAGAAACAATGGGAAATTAATACCTGTAGGTAGAAAAACAAGATTTGGATTTCAATATACCCAAATCAAAATCTAGGAAAAGACTAGAACTAATCCTTAAGATTCCTTTCCCAAAACCACACTTGTTGAATTAATGTTCATCCTGATGAGAGATGTCTAGACAATTAATCGCAACTACCTCATAATCCATGAAAAGAATACAAAAATGCATACTGACATCAAATAAAGATGAAAAAGCCACCTTTGATACACCTTTTTTATAAACAAGCCTAGGTACCTTGGTAACCCAATAACCGAGCCGATCCTAACATGTCCCAAAGTGCTCTCCCAATCCCTAAGGGTTTTAAAATATCACTTGAAATCATACAATATTAAAGTGGGAATGAATTTTCCAGAAACACAATAGAAGAAAGATAAACAAGTCAGTATAAATATAAGAAAAACCCACTATGGGAACTGTACTAGAAGTCAAATAGGTAAAAAACCCTAAATTAATATAAAAATTACCAAAAAAAAATAGGATAGATAACCAAATACCCAGTGGACTCAACTATCCAATCCCAAATATCAATAGATATAACCACCTCCAAGTGGTGATTTTCCCCTACTCGAACATATAAAGAGATAATCTAAAAACACATGAAGGCATAGGTTGGATGTGTGTCAAAATCCCAAAAGTGTCTCACCAAGGATTCTATAATAGATGCTAGCATTTAATTTAAAATATAAAGAGCTTTCAATTTTAAATAAGTAGGTTTGGAATTTCAAAATCATATTTAAACAAAACATGCATTACATTCCAAATGAGGGAAATACATAAAAAATGGATTAATTCATGATTTTATATAAATATTTTATATAAATAATAAATTTATGTAAAAAATTATAAAAAAATGTAATATATTCACTTCAAATAAAAACAAGATAGAAACAGGGTCATATGCCTAAAGGTATAATAGTTTCAAGCTAAGGGACTCCAAACACTCAAAGTGCATGATGGTTTTTTTATACACACATCCATTTGGTATGACCAAAGGAAACTTCATCACCATACTTTTAGGGATGAGACTTGTTTTATTTATTTTTTGGAACATTTTAAATCATAGAGTGCTGTCTAAATAACTCACTAACTACCTAAGACTTTCATGTTCTCTAATAAAAAATCAATGATGGGAAATTTATTTTAAGGCTAATTAAAATATAATTCATCCCATTATTTATTTCAAATATACAAATTTTTCATTTAAACCCAAAAAGGGGGTTTTAATCAAAATAATCCTTTTCCCAGGACAAAAGTCAAAGGTTTCTATCAAAACCATTTCAACTAATTTTTCACAAATAAAAAATTGAAATCAATTTCACCAAATCAATTTTAAAATTAAAATTACACAATTAAATTCAATAATTTATATCCCATACATTAAATTAAATAAAATTTAATCAATTCAAGCAGTTTAGGTTTAATTAAATTGGATAATCAAAATGGATCAACCCACCTCAAGATCTCTAGATCTTAAAACTCCAAACTCTAATCGTGATTCTCTAATGAAGAACAATGAAAAGGGGATTTTGTAATCACACCTAGATCCAAGAACCAAAAAAAAGGTTATTAGATATTCTAATAGAATGGATATCCATGAAACCCTAGGGTGGATAAGAGAGTTAGAACAATGAAAATAATGAGAAGAAGAAACTAATTGGGAGAAGATCAAATGTCATTCTCCAAGATTCGATTCACTTCTGGAAGGGTGTAGAGGGGCCAAGAACTTATATTGGGAGCTCATAGGGAAGAAAAAATAACTTGGGGGTTTTACCAGCCTTTCGAGGACCTAAAATGGTGTTTCGTATATTTTATAAAAAAAATGGATTAAAAAAACTGTACGCATTTTTAGCTGGGTAGAGTCGCACAGTTTGGACAAACCATGTGCCCTAGCTGTGCACCCATTTTAATGGGTTGAATGGTTTCTCCTAAGTGGGCACATGATTTTTCAAACTATGCACTATCCATGTAAAACCCCACTATCAAGGTTTTAATGGTTTCCATTGAGATGGCGCATGGTTTGAGCAAACCATGCACCAACCATGCACCAACTATGAACTAGCCCAAAACTTTCAAAATATTTGAAGTTCTCTCCCAAAACCAACCTAAATTAAACACAATGAAAGAATTAGAAAAAGATATTTTTAGGAATACTTGAAAATAATAACAAGATTTAAAAAGATTAATTAATAATAATCTCAAGTATAAGGACCAATATATACATTTATATATAGGAATATCTAATTACAGAAATAACATGTGAAATTTTTATGGGTAGGTCTGTTTTAATAACCTCCTCTCTTGGAGATTACTAAGTTTGATCTTCATGAGAAAAGTATAAATGTATTATAATACCCCTACACCTGATAGCCTTCATCATTTTTGTCCTATCAGATAGATATCATTTGGTCATATAACATATTTAAGAATTCATTATAGCACTTAAAAGTTCTCATCATAGTGGGGAACTATTATGACCATTTGATTTGAAAAATATTATAAAGAGTTTTTCATAATAAAGTAACATAGAACAATATAAATCATGTGATGAGATATTTATTACTATTCAATACCATGAAGATATAGGTAATTGAAAGTAAAAAATATTTGGTACCGTTTCACCAACTCTAATAATACCAAAGTTTGAAACCAAAGTTTTTTTCACTATGGAAAATAAAGAAACGTGTCCAGGAAATAGCTTCTAATTTATAACCATCCTTTTTATTTACATGGAAATATATGATTCATTAGAAAAACTTCAAGTATGTAAATTCCACCTTCTTTTTGTAAAATTTTCCCCCCATAAGTCGTTACACCAAAGTTTTGGAATAAATCCAATTCACAATATACGACATATGGTTAAGATATTCATCCCAAAATTTATTTAAAAAATAAAAACATCAATTCATGATTCTAACTCTTGTATTTATAATATGATTCATATTTTCTAAAATAGTATTTGGATCGAGTATTCTAGGAATAGTATTCTTAATCCATATTTCATTTATCTAACAAAACATCTGAAACTCACTTCCTCCATACTCACCTCCATTATTAGACCAAAGTCATTTTAGTTTCATTTTGGTCTTAGTTTACAATATGGATCTATATAAAATTAATGTTTAGAACACAAAAAACCTTTGTTTGAGTAAAAAAACCCACACATTTTGTGTAGAATCATTTATTAACGTAAGGTAATATAGTGTGCCTCTAGTAGATTAAACCAACGTTGGTCCCCCAAAAATATGTATAAAACTATATGAGATTTTGATAATTTAGCGTCTTTGCATCCAAATTTAATGAAACCTTATATTTCTTACCATAGATAAAACCTCACATATTTTTTACTACAAGATATCAAGATTAAATTATCCTTTAAAAATTAATTTTTGTAAACCATACTCACTAATGTGACCAAGATAGTCATTCCATAACTTCATTGTTTAAAAAAAATGTCACTCCAGAATACATGATACCTTTTGAAACCCCATTTAGGTAGAAATATCAATTATTTACACCATGGAATATTATGTGATTTTAAACAAACCATATGAAAAAAATAGTATAAAATCCTACATCATAAATCTAACCAATTAGAATTAGGTTCTTCTGTAAACTTGAGATATGTTAGACACCTTTAAAATATAGGAAACATCCATTAATCATTCAAATAATTTCATATACTTTTATAAAAACCTCAAAAGCCTCTTAATCCACAAAATAAACTTTTATGAGTCTTATGGACTCATAATTGTGTATGAATACTCCTTTAATAATAGAATGGAATGAATCCCTTTAATCCAGAACCCATAATTCCATCAAACTTGTGACACTTAAATTTGAATTATCACTCACACCCCATTTTAGATATATAATTTTAAGATTGTATGGAAATATTATTTTCAAAATGTAAATGCATTTCTCATAAATCCTTATTTAGATTTCCCTTCTTTCTATAATTCTAATATGCAGAATAACCAGGACTAGCCAAATTCCTATGGATTTTATCTCTTATGTTCTCCTATTTTTGTTTAATATTTCAATTTAAGTACCACTACCTTTCATGTAAAACACACTTCTAGTAGCACCTCAGACCACCTTCTTCTATATATCTTCATTCTAGATCAGATCATAGATCTCATCAAAGAAAAAATAAATAATCCCTGTTAAGGCCCGGAAATTCTATGGAAATTTTTTTTAAATACTTGGGAATTTTACGAGTCTGTAGTTTTAGGAGATGCGTGAATCCGAGGCCCGGAGTGCCTGGAATGATCCATCGAAGTTTTGTTAAGATTAAATTAACGCGTGTATACAGTTTTCAAGAAAAATTGGAATAACTCTTAAAAGGTTACTCGGATCAGAAATCTGAGGTCACAGTTGTGCTCAGGATAGCGGGTTTACCCTACGCATGACTTAATTATAGTCGACGTGGGCCTCCTGTGAGAAAACCCGAAAATGGGATAACTGTAAATAAAATAATTAAATTAAGTTATTTTATTTTACAAATGCTTATTACTCACAAACGGTAACTCGTACTAAAAATAAGAGACTACCTCTAAACTCATGATGGTATGATTTCTTTAAGATGATACTAACTTGGGTCGGCGAGGACCACCAGAGAAAGTTAGTTTTTGGCCGAAAATAAAATAATTAAGTGAAAATTGTTTTATTTTAAAATTCATAACTTTTAAATGGTAAATCGTATTGGAAATCAGAGTGTACCGTTGGGTTTTTTTGGGAGTGTTTCACCTAGGCAGAGCCTAACCTCGACTGTAGTGGGACGAGGGTGGTTGTTAATAATTTTCCAAACTTTTTTCAGGTACGTTCAGTAAACATGCTAGCAGCATTTCATAACTTTTGAACTGGTGCTCGGAACTGAAATCCAAGGGTACTGTTGAACTCGCAGTGCCGGTAATCATTTAAGGATACCTTCACCACATTTGCATTCTAACGAGAATGGAAGTTAGTTTTTCACTTTTTGTGCAAGAATAAAAGTAAAATATTTTATCACATATTTTATTTGTATCCTTTCATTTCGAATTTCAGAGGTGGGAACCACATGAGGAGGGTCAGGCATTTATGGCTAAGCATTAATTTCTCGGTTACACAATTATGTAACCACCTGACCCTTGGACTTCACCCTAATTAAATAAGCCAACACAACTTAATTAATTAACTAGTTAAAATCTTGGTTTTCCCCCTTTAATGTTCCAACCTTAAAACTTAGTTTATAATTTTGGCAAGACACCTCTCGCGGGGGGAGGATTGGTGGATTGGAGGGGAAACCTTTGGAGAAATACATCCTCTTAAAGAAGAACGCCCGTCTCCACCGAGGAACGATGACGTCGTCTTCTCCTCTTCTCCCTCCCCAATAGGGGCAAGAAAGGGAAGACACCACCCGCAAAGAACGTTTCCAATGACGACGTCATCTCCTTCTGACGTCAACGGAATGACGCCACCTTCTCGAGACTCCGTAAAGCGATCACTGATTACAAGGTAGGTGTTTTAGTTGAATTCTTTTCTTGTTCTTCATAATTCAAACCTCAGTTTATTTTTAGTTCAATCATTACCACCTAACACGGGGGTCGAGGGCTGAACAAACACAACCTGACGTCCCTCTGTTGGTTCTTGTTTGGTTGACGATGGTGGTGGCGCAACGGCGCCACCGGAAGAGATAACCGCGGTGGAGCATCGGCGGCCGGTGATGAGCTGATCGTGAGAGGAACCGGCGGTGCATGGACCACCGGGTGGACGAAGGGGTGTGGCACCGACGCACAGTACAAGGAACCAGGCTGTGGCCAGGAAGGCCACGGTGGTGCTGGAGGGGCGCGGTGTCGTCACACCACGCAGGAGGAATGGGGTCGCGGCCATGCAGGTCGTGGCGGATGGTAAGGGCGGCTGGCTAAGTCGGCCGCTGGTGGTTGCTCCAAAGGCGGGACACCTCCGGTCCCATAATCACTGGGTCGGAACCATGCACCGGTCATTACAGAGACGGGGGGTGCTGACCACCACCCGTGTGGCCACCGCTGGTTTCTACTGGCGGTCCGCCTCCCAGCCACGCGGCCAGCCAATCGCAGCCCACTGGCCGCAGCCCACCCGCCTCGGCCAGCCGGGCCGGGCCCCGAAGCCATCTGAGCTAGGCCACATGGCTAGTCGGGCTGGGTTACATGGCTAGCTGGGTCGGGCCACATGGCCAGCGGGTCGGGCCGCCACCGGGCTAGGCCACCTTTCGGGCCGGGCCACCACCGGGTCGGGCCGCCTTCGGGTCGGTCCGCCCCCTCGGGCTAGGCCGTTTTCTCAAACCGAGTCAGACCCTCGGACCGGGTCAGACCCCGATCCAGTCCAGGTCGCTCTTAGTGGGTTGGACCGGACCTGGACCCTCTATGGTCAGTTATCACCTTTTCGCCTCTATCATGGGCTACGGGTGTCCGAACGACGAACCGTCTACGGTGATGGAATTATTGGAGTGAGAATAATATTTTGGCATACTCCACTTGAGGTTCGGACACAGTTGGGGTACGTTCGGGTTGGTTTGAGCCTAAAAACCAACCGGGCCCCTGGATTGGAAATGCCAATAACTCACAGACCGGGTTTCCGATTGACGTGTCGTCTGTCGCGTTGGGTTCCTTAAGATGATGCGGAACTACGGGATACATCAAATAAAGACTTTGTGGTAGTTGATGTATCAACACTTGGCTCGAGGAGTGGACCCTCTCGGAATCGAGCATGCTGTGTGCGGAAACCCTAGGGTTGGCTGTGACTGAGATGACAGGATCCTTCGTGGGTTTGACAGTGATGACTTCTATACCGGAATCATATGTGGGTTCGACAGTGAAGATACTGTACCAGGATCCTCCGTGGGTTCGACAGTGATAAATTTTGTACCAGAATCTCCCATGGGTTCGACAGTGATGACTTTTGTACCGAAATCCACCATGGGTTCGACAGTGATAACTACTGTACCAGGATCCTCTGTGGGTTCGACAGTTCTGACTTCTCTTCCTGGATCTTGTGTGGGTCTAATAGAATATATGATCCTGGATCCTGTGTGGGTCTAACAGCTTAGCTGGTCCTGAATCCTATGTGGGTCTGACAGCTTAGATGAAACAGTGACTATATCTGATCATCTCTATCACTCTACAAAATATGTATACCTGTGTGAGCTGAGTCTTGACTTTCAATCGATATCATTGAGATTATTGACATTACTTCCTTTGTGGAATGGATTGTGCTTGGGCTCGAGAGTTGGAGTCGGACTGTGATTGATAACTTAGGTATATGTATGGGAATATACCTAAGTAGGGTTGGTTGATACTTCATGATTGTATCTTTCTTATGTGGTTTATCCTTTGTGGATTTTGGGAGACCTTTGAAGGTCTCAGGTTCCCCTACTAACTATTGTTATACTCACCCTTGCACGGGCTTCTCCCACACCTTGTTGTGTTCTGTGTAGATGACATACAGCAGTGATCGAGGCTGAGGATGACAGACGGGAGGTTGTTCGGATCTGGACTAGACGGGATGCACATCAGGGATGAGTTGTTTGAGTTTTGTACCTACCCTTCAGGTAGAAATCCCCGATGGACGATCCAGGAGCTGTTTTTTCTTTTTACTTGTACTTGTTGTTTAGTTGGATTTGTATACTGCCCCCCTTACTTTCAGCACACTTTTCTTTTCTATATTAGTACTTATTGTTTCTACATCTTGTGTTCAAACTGTGTGTGTTAGAGGTTTAAAGGCAATGCCTTCCTTTTTATCAGGTTTATGCCTTTGGTGTTAGTTGCCAGCCCCTGGCCTGTGGAGGGCGGGCTTGGGGTAGTCACAGCATAGGCCCCGAGGACGGTTCGTGATAAATTGGTATCATAGGAGTCTGTTCTACCACATAACTTAAGTCTCTGATCTATCTTATTGTGAATCAATAGTGTTAAGAGTATTGAGTGTGGTTTTAAGTCTAGGGAGTCCAGTGTTGGTGTGGAGGCCGACATATCCATACACCAGGACCCTGAATTCTAATTTCTGACTCAGTGCATAAAAACACTGATTGTGAGTGTGTTTTCAAGATTTTTCTTTGTAAACTCTCTGAGTCAGCTCACCAGGTATAACTTATTGAATGTGGTGCACCTGTTCCTTATCAAGATGTTGTTGCATAGACATCCATCTAGGGTTTCTGAGTTTTGTATGAGATGGTAGCCCACCGAGTGATGAGGCTTCGTTGCAGGGCCTTCTTACTATGTTGGTACCTTCAGTTGATGTACCAGTAGTGCCACCACCTGTTGGGAAATAGATTCCACCAGCTGCATTGGAGGACGGTGTACGCCGAATGAGTTTCTTTCACGAGATCTAGTGGCAGAGGCCTCTGAGGTTATGAGGAGAGATAGATTCTCAGACATCAGAGGACTGGATGAAGGATATTACTAGAGCTTTCCACCTAGTTGAGACACTAGTAAAGCAGATGTTAATCTTATCTACTAATATTTTTCAGTTAGTGACCATGAAGATGGTCCGCATAGTGATTAGGTTTCGGTACTTGGACTATTTTCTGAGATGGTACCTTCAGGCAGTGTACCAACTATATCACTGCTCATTGCTCAACAGACACTACTGGCAGTACCGATAGAGGAAACTTGTAGGCTTAGTGCCTTACATGTGTTTTGGCACCAGATATCCCTCAAGGTCTGAGGAGATATTCATCCATAGGCGGCTGAGGATTGGATTTAGGAGGTGGCTGAGAGTTTTCTAGAGCTTATACAGTTTTGGCAGGATGACATGTCTGTATTTGAGTATTCATCGAGGCATACCGACCATTCCTGGTACTCGATGAATACAGTGTGAATAGTTCTTTAGAGATCGAACCTCTAAGCGAGGTGTGTTTAAGGACATATGAGCCATCACTTTTACCTCTATGCACTTATACTTATGTTAGGGTGCTATAGATAACCTCTGTGATTCAATATTCCTTGGCTGAGCGGATACAACCAGTGAATGTTAGTAGTGGGAAGCTGCGAACTGGTGCCAGTCTCAGAGACTTAGGCATGTGAGATGTTTCAGGAAGTGGAAGTGTTAAGGAAAGGTGAATCTGTAGGACATAAGACGTGGAAGCAAAGATAGGAGAGCAGCAATGACGTGGTGAACATTTTGACATGTTGCAACCACCCAGGGAGCTGGAGGGATGGGGAAGAGAGTAGCTACATGCAGTCAAGGAGTGTGACCCAAGGGCTCTAAGAATGATTTGAGGTACGGTCTGTGTCTACTACTAGTTGTCGTATTAAATGAAATAGGTACCAATCATTACTTCCTTCCAATAATTTTATCCCAAAACTAGAGTTTCCGTTTAAGTCATTGACTTGACCCTCATATCTGGAGATACATTTGGGAGGAGACTCGATAATCACAACTATGCCGAAGGTGTGATCTGACCCATGAGGTGAGAGTTTCAGTCAGAACCTCTTGGTTGCAGCGTCGAGGCCTTACGACGTTAGTTTAGGTATGGACTGGGAAACCATAGTTCATACACAGATTGACAGTATTATGCAAAAAGGTTGTAGTATATCTACAACATTGGGATGGGGTTTTACTTGGTTGGTGAAAAGGAAAACCCAGGCACCACAGGGTGAAATCATGCATAAGATGGTCCAGACGATCACTTAGGAGTCGGCCAAACTTACCTTTGTTCTACACTTCTCTAGAGTTGCAGCACCATTATCAGCTTAGACAAAGAAGGGGAAACCCTTCGTATGGTCAGAGAGATACCAGTAGAGCTTTCAAAAGCTGAGGCATAGTTTGACTAGTGTTCCCATCTTGAGGTTTTCAAAGGAGGGTGTAGGGTATGTAGTATACTGTAATGCATCAGGGACTGAACTCAGGTGTTTCCTGATGCAGGAGCGAGCAGTGATCGCGTATAGATCTCGGCAATTAAGATATCACGAGCAGAACTATGCTACCATGACCTGAAGTTAGCAGTAGTGGTCTTAGCCTTGAAGATATGGTGGCACTATCTGATGGGTGAGTGTTTTATAGTCTACTCTGACCACCAGAGTCTCAGGTACATCTTCTCTCATGAGGACCTAAACTTGAGATAACGATGTTGGCTAGACTTCCTTTAGGACTATGACTTAGAGATAGTCTATACTCCTGGGAAGGGAAACCTTGTAGCAGATACACTCAGTTAGAGATCTGGTATACATCTGTAGGTGAGGAGACATAGAAACTGGCTGCTTTATAGATATCCTTTGTGGATAGAGATGGAGCATCCTTCCTTCAGTCTCTTACAGTCACTCCCCCACTTCTTTAGTGAGTCAGGGAGGCGCAGCGTGGGGACGCTGACTGTGAGACACAACGTGCTCAAATATCCACGGGATAGACACCCGATGGATTTTATGAAGGTGTGGAGTACGTCATCCTCTTCAGATAACGTACTATGGTTCCAATGTCACTTCAGGAGGAGGTGTTGAGGGGGTTTCACACATCCCCTTTAGCGGTACATCCAGGAGTGGTGAAGATGTACTAGGACCTTCAATGAAAGCACTGGTGGCTAGGTATGAAGAAGGCAGTAGCGGAGTTTGTCTCTCGATGCCTCACTTGTCCGAAAGTGAAGGCAGAGAATTAGGTACCAGTAGGCTTGGTTCGGCCTTTAGAGGTCCCAAAGTGGAAGAGGGATGATATATCCATGGACTTTGTGATGGGTCTTCCACGTACATCCAGGGGATGTGACTTTATTTGGGTGATCGTCGACCAACTTACCAAGTAGACTAGTTTCCTACTGACCAGAGATGGTACAAGCTACCACGGAGAAGGTACAAGTCATCCAGGAGTGGATGAAGACTGTACAGAATAGACAAAAGATGTATGATGACAGGAAACGAAGACCTCTAGAGTTTGAGGATGGCAACCACATCTTTCTATGGGTCTCACCTCGATGAGGTCTATGGAGATTTGGATGACGCGGAAAGTTATCTCCATGATTCATCGAACCTCTATCGGTCCTTAGTAGGGTAGGAAAAGTGGATTACCACTTGGATCTTCCACCTCAGTTGCACCGGGTGCACAAAGTCTTCCACATATCCCAGCTAAGGAAATACATGCAAGACCCTTCCCACGTCATGGACCATGGCGAGCTGGATATCGAAGGCGGGGAAACTTTCACAGAGGTTCCAATAGATATTGAGGATCGACGGGAGAGGGTCATACGTGGACGGTTGATACCTCTGGTGCACATTTGCTGGCAGCACGGGAACCTTCAGGAGAGCACATGGGAGCGGGAGGCTCATATGCATGCTCAGTACCTCCATTTGTTTCTTTAGTGTGAGTTGTAGCTTATGGGGATGTAAAGACCTGAGGTGGCGAGAATGTAAAGACCCAGAAATTCCATGGAATTTTTTTTAAATACTTTGGAATTTTACAAGTCTGTAGTTTCAGACGGCGTGCGAATCTGAGGCCCGGAGCACTCGAAATGATCCGTCGAAATTTTGTTAAGCTTAAATTAACGCACGTATGCAGTTTTCCTAAAAAGTGGAATAACTCTTAAATGGTTACTCAAATCAGAAATCTGAGGCCACTGTTGCACTCAGGATGGCGGGTTTACCATAGGCGTGACTTAAGTTTAGACGGCATGGGCCTCCGGTGAGAAAACCCGAAAATGGCATAACCATAAATAAAATAATTAAATAAAGTTATTTTATTTTTCAAATTCTTATAACTCATAAATGGTAACTCATATTAAAAATCCAAGACCACTGCTAAACTTGTGAAGGTAGGCATTTTTTATGCAGATACTAACTTGGGTCGGCGAGGACCACCAGAGAAAGTTAGTTTTTGGCCGCAAATAAAATAATTAAGTGAGAATTATTTTATTGTAAAATTCATAACTTTTAAATGGTAACTTGGATTGGAAATCCAAGTATACTGTTGGGTTTGTTGGGGTGTTTTCCACCTAATCAGAGCCCATCCTCATCCGCAGTGGGATGATGGTGGCTATTAATAATTTACCGAACTTTTTTTCGGGTACGTTCAGTAAACGTGGGAGCGAAGTTTCATAACTTTTGAACCGGTTCTCGAAATTGAAATCCAAGGGTACTGTTGAACTTGCAGCGCCTGTAATCATTTAAGGAGACCTTCACCGCAGTTGCGTTCTAACAATAATGGAATTTAGTTTTTCACTTTTTGTGGAAGAATAAAAATAAAATATTTTATCACTTATTTTATTTTTATCCTTTCATTTCAAATTTTAGAGGTGGGAACCACATGAGGAGGGTCGGGCATTTATGTCTAAGAATTAATTTCCTAGTTGCACAATTATGTAACCACTTTCCCCTTGGACTTCACCCTAAATAATTAATCCAACACAACTTAATTAACTAACTAGTTAAACTCTTCGTTTTCTCCCATTAATGTGTCAACCTTAAAACTTGGTTTATAATTTTGCCACCACACCTCTCGTGGGGGGAGGATTGAAGTATTGAAGGGGAAGCCTTTGCAGAAATACATCCTCTCAATGAAGAACGCCCGTCTCGACTGAGGAATGACGACACCACCTTCTCCCTCTCCAACCGCGGCAAGAAAGGGAAGACGTCGCGTATGAAGAACACTGCCAACGACAACCTCATCTCCTTCCTACATCAATGAAACGACGCTGGCTTCCCATGACTATCTCAAGCGATCACTGATTACAAGGTAGGGGTTTGAGTTTAATTCTTTTCTTGTTCTTCATCATTCAAACCTCTATTTATTTGTTGGCAAATCGTTACCGCCTAACACGAAGGGCGCAGGCCAAACAAACATGGACCGACATCCCTCTGTTGGTTCTTGTTTGGTGGATGACGACAGTGGTTCAACGGCTCCACCAAAAGAGAGAACCGCGGTGGAGCATCAGCGGGCGGTGATGGGACGATTGTTAGAGGAACCAGTGGCATAAGGACCACCGGGTAGCCGAAGGGGCATAGTGCCGACACGTCGTGCAAAGAACCGGGCCACAGCCAGGGGGCGTGGTGGTGTCGAAGGGGGGTGGTGTCATCGCACTGTGTCGTAGGAAGGGGGGCCACGACCATGTGGGCCGCGACGGACAAAGACGGCACGGTGTCGTCCCGCCGTGCCAGAGAGGACCCACGGCCAATGTCTGCGGCAGACGGGAAGGGTGGTCGGCTGAGCCAGCCGCCGGCGGGCGCTCCAAAGGTGTGACCCCTCAGGTCCCACAGTCACTGGTCTGGTGCCACGCGCCAACCATTACAGAGACAGGGGGTCTGAAAACACCCCGCGCGGCCACCGCTGGCTTCGGCTGGCGAACTGCCTCCCAGCCACGCGGCCAGCCCGTTGTGGCCCACCAGCCGCGGCCCGCCAGCTGCAGCCAGCCTACTAGGCCACATGGCCCACTCGCCATGGCCATCCAGGCCAGTATATACGACGAATAGGGTCGGGCCACATGGCTAGATGAGACGGGCCACAAGGCCAGCCGGGCCGCCCTCAGGCCGGGCCGCCCTCGGGTCGGGCTGCCTTCGGGCTGGGTCATCCCCTCAGGCTAGGGCATTTTATCAGACCGGTTCGGACCCTCGGATTAGGTCGGACCCCCGTCTAGACCGGGTTGGGCCGGGTCACTCTGATTGGGTCGAACCGGACCCAGACCCGCTATGCTCAGTTATCACCTTTTCGCCCCTATCTTGGGCTACAGGTTTCCGAACGACGAACCGTCTATGGATATGTAATTCTTGGAGTAAGATGAATCTTTTGGAATACTTCACTTGAGGTTAGAATGTAGTTGGGGTATGGTCGGGTTGGTTTGAGCCTGAAAACCAACCAGGCCCCTAGAAAGGAAATGCCAATAACTCACAGACCGGGCGTCCGATTGACGTGCCATCTGTCGTGTTGGGTTCTTTATGATGAGATGGAACTACATGATACATCAACTCAAGACTTTGTGGTATTTGATGTATCGAAACTTGTCTCGAGGAGCGGACCCTCCCGGAATCGAGCGTGTTGTGTGCAGAAACCCTAGGGCTGGATGCGACGGAGATGACAGGATCCTCTGTGGGTTTGACTGTGATGACTTCTGTACCAGAATCCTCCATGGGTTCAACAGTGATGATACTATACCAAGATCCTCCGTGGGTTCGACGGTGATGACTTCTGTTCTAGAATCCTTCATGGGTTCGACAACGATGACTTCTATACCAGAATCCTCTGTGGGTTCGACACTGATGACTACAATACCAGGATCCTCTATGGGTTCGACAGTTCTGACTTTTGTTCCTAGATCCTATGTGGGTCCGATAGAATAGTTGATCATGGATCCTATGTGGGTCCAACAGCTTAGCTGGTCCTGAATCCTATGTGGGTCCGACAACTTAGATGAATCAGTGACTATATATGATCATCTCTATCATCCTACAAAAGATGTATACCTGTGTGAGCTGAGTCTTGACTTTTAGTCGATATCATCGAGATGATTAACATTAATTCCATTGTGGGATGGGTTGTGCTTGGGCTCGAGAGTTGGAGTCGGACTGTGATTGATAACTTAGGTATATTTATGGGTATATACCTATGTAGGGTTGGTTGATACTTCGTGACTATATCTTTCTTCTGTGTTTTATCCTTTGTGGATTCTAGGAGACCTTCAGGGGTCTCGGGTTCCCCTACTGAGTATTGTTATACTCACCTCTGCATGGGCTTCGCTCGCAACTCGTTGTGTTCTGTATAGACGACAGACAGTAGTGATTGAGGCTGAGGGTGACATATGAGAGGCTTCTCGGAGATGTACTAGATGGGATTCACTTCAGGGATGATTTGTTTGAGTTTTGTATCTACCCTTAAGGTAGGAATCCCCGGTGGACGATCCAGGAGCTATTTTCCCTTTTTACTTGTACTTTTTGTTCAATTGGGTTTGTATACTGGCCCACCTACTTTCATCACACTTTTCTTTTCTATATTAGTACTTGTTGCTTCTACAGCTTTTGTACAGACTGTGTGTGTTACAGGTTTAAAGGACATGTCTTCCATTTTATCAAGTTTACGCCTTTTGTGCTAGTCACCATCCCCTAGCCTATGGAAGGCAGGCTTGGGGTAGTCACGGAACGGGCCCTGAGGACGGGTCCTGACAAATCCACTGGAATTACTCAGAGAGGCCACTATAAAATCCCAATATTCCAAAAGTGATGATGTAAGAATAAAGTCCCACATGCCTTAATATAACTTCAAACTAAAAGACTCCAAATAACTATAGGTTATATTGAACTAATTCATATGAAAATCCACTAATTATCTTACAGACATCCCCAAGTCTAAAATTCACTACAACATGAATAATTTTTTATGTTAGAAGGATCATGATACATGTCCACATGATCGACCAAAAATTATACAGTTCTCTTGTCCTTAGAAATGTTAAAAGACATGTTTTGGGACAAAAAACTAGAAAGCACCTAGAATCTTCCTGTCAAGTTTTTCCCCCTTTGTTTTTTCCATTTCCCCCAATTTCTTCTCTATAAAAAAAATATCTATATATTTTATAAACATGTATTATTTTTCCTAATTATTCAAGAAACCAAATTTTTTTCCATCAAAATTATCTATAATCAACTTTACCTCTTACAATTCCATTTTTGAAAGCATAAAACTCCCACTATATTGTAAAGTGTAAATAAAAAGTAACTTCACTTTTAGTAATTCACTGCCTAAGTTGTATTTTGAAAATATTAACCAATATCTAATAACACTTATTATGATGGATGTTTTATATTTAGAATAGCCCAAAATATGGACCTCAAGTACAGAATAAGGTTACGATATGGTTATAAAGAAAGTGGGCCTACTGAAAGGCGTATCTAGAATTGAGAATCCATGCGTCATAACAATGCACCATATAACACCCATATACACTCATATATAATAAACCACATGAAACATGTATTGAATATAATTAAATCACATAACAAAGGAACACAAGGATTTACACGGTTCAAATTATGTCTTAATTTAATAGAAATAACAACTTCACTAGAATATTAAACAAGGTATTATAGTGGAAACAACAAACTCTAAAGCACATGATAACAAAAATTTAAGCTTAATCAAGAACTATTCCAATTAAAAATAGTGTAATCATCTATGGACTGTATCTAAATAATATTTTTTTCATAATCGATTAATAATCTAAGTTTTTCATGATAGAGAACATCACGGACAATGAAATTAAGTTAAAGATTAATTGGATATTACATAGGAACCAAGAAGAAAGGATCATAAAAATTGATTTAAAATTAATTTATTTGTATAAAGAAATAACTTATATTGAATTTAATTCATCATTGATGGATTGGTTGATCAATTATGGTTGTAAATTCATTGTAACAATATGATTAAATGGTGAAATCCCTCAAGTGGTTATCTTCACATAATTTGTGAACATCCGAACATCACTGTTTAAATCCTCGAGTGCTAGCATGAAAGATTATAAATATTATGTCATTCATCATTGATCCTAACGGTATCTTTTGAGGAAATAAGTAATTTTTCTAGTTCTATCTAGAATTTAGAGGGTGCAGGGGGAGGATCTCTTTCTATTCTTTAGAACATTCTTGGAGAGGAGTTCTCTGGTGCTTGAGAGGACTCTCTAGAATTTTGTTTTGCACAATGATTTGATTGGAAAAATAGGATTATATAATGACATAACTGAGTATTTATATACCTATAGTGATAGAATAAATAATTAAACATGTTCCCTAATTATTCTCCTAATCCCAGTAAACCCCATGTCTAAATAATAATATTATTATTATTTACTTGATATGCATTAAACTTGTGTATGAGTAAATATTATTTCCATGAATAAATAACATAAATTTTATTCAAATGATATTTAATATTTCATTTATCATCAAAATATTAAACATTATCCTCCAGTCCTCCTCAACATTTATTGGGCTCTAAATAATGCAGATTTATTTAAATAAATAAATGTCACAACATTATTTGCCGATAAATAAATAAATATTATATTAACTAAACTATTGAATAAATATTTATTAAATATTCATGTTACTAAATAAATAAATATTTTTTTCCTTGGGAATGAACAAGAATAAATAAATATTATATACTCACATAATTAATAATTACCTAGAAAATAAATATTTATTTAATTTTATACTCAGATGATATTTTCTTAAATAACTGGTAATATTGTGTATATGAATAACCATACATGAATAATTATTAAACCAAATATAGTAATAATATGTATTTAACATGTTAAATTGAAATATAATTTTACTGAGGTTCTGAATTCACTGAGTGTGTAACCCACTATGCCCCTTTCTCAATGGCGTTAGGAAGAACTGCCTAAAGTCCAAGGTTATCATCTATAAATATACCAAGGCATTCATAGAGAAATAATTTAAATGTAATAATGAAAATAACCACATACAAACATAAATATTTTAATATAATTCATTTTTCTCGATATCTCCAATCAAACAGGATGCATACTTGTGTTATCAACCTATGTTCTCAATGTATCTTTATTTAACTTTCCTGAAACAAAATTGATGATAGAATTACATGTACATACACTTAATCAGGCAGTTCTACTTCCACTAAAGGACCTATGATATATACTTCTACTAAATAACATAAGGGTAAAATCTTTTCTTGCATTATTATTTAATGCAATGCCACTTGTGATGCACCCAAAATATCCTACCTCTTTGTGAATATATGGTATCATAGTTTTCATCAATACATCAAGTTACATGACTCATGACATGAAATAATAATAAATTATAAGGAATATTACACACATTCATATATTGTAACATATAATGATACATATATATGTGGATTTCCTAATGTCATGTCATGTTCTCATAATCTTCGTTCTTGAGATTATCAAGTATGTACATCAAAAGATAGTGTCTTAAAGTCATATGAGCCTCAAACCAAGAGAGTATGTATCATTTATTTCCTGTAAAATGAAACCATTTGTCCATAGAACATATATTTATGAATATTTTAATATTAATTCTCAGTTCACATCATAGAGGGGAACTCCTATGACTTTTCAATGCAACAATCACCCTTAAGACCTTATCGCATTCATTGTAATGAAGAAGAATGATCAAGATGTTATATATATTAATTAATATTAAACACCATGAATATTTATATAATCAAATGTATATAGTAGTTTATTCTATGGAACCAACTCCAACAACATTTCACTTACACTAGAGATAACTGCTAATAACTCAAATGGTTAGCTTCACGTGATAAACATGCTTCTAATGAGATATGGATATAGTTGTTGATACCAGAAAAATAATTGTGGCTGATCTACATACTATAAAACTATATCTATGAGAAAATACATCAATAGATGATATAATCTAGTATCGACAAACTTTTCCACTATTATATTTGATATATTAGATAATACCATAATTATAATCATCATGGTATGAATAAATTTTACTATCTAGGTACAAAACTAAAATTTGGAATACATTATTGTTAATCTTGTATCTTAAGCTACATCATAAACTATAATATACTAAGTTGAATGTAAATTTCAAAACTACAGGTTGTAATAATATTTACCCTTGTATATTACATTAGAGTTAGCATGATTCCATATCAAACTAATCCAAATAACACAAGTTTTATATCCCCTAAAAACTAGTAATATTATTTCAATAATTTACAATAACTCATACACTTTTTCTTTACCAAGCATAATCAGATGATTTTGAATTCTACCTAATCCAGTTCTCCCATTGTCAATTGAAATTTTCATTTTATGCTTCATACATAAGTAATATCAAACTTGTGATAATATCATGGAATGTGAGATATATTTCCAAAGTACTCTTAGGAATACATTATCTATACAACATAATAATACCATGTGACATTGGAATAATTTAGGTGTGTTATTATATCTTTTATTTTTACAATATCATGTAAACTGTGTAGGATTTATTGGATTAATCAACCCCTTGATTAAAGCTAAGAGATCATGTTCCAAAGAACTTGGGTTTCTTATTAAATCATATTAGAGAAATTATCTTTATTCTTAATTAACCATAATATAAATCACTTGTTTTATATATATTGTTAAAAATATTATACTTGGAAACTATAGTTCTCCCACTTCCCACTTATAATCACTTGTGAGTGAATTCATTTTAAATGAACATTTTAGGATAATTAATCTTATTTAGAACTGTAAATGTATATTTGAAAAAAAAATTATCATATTATTATTTCCTTATGACATTAATCCTTTTGGTTTTTCTATATATACATTTCCTATAAGGTTTCCTTTATGGATCTTGATCTTTGCATCAAATACCCAATAAGTTAGTCATAAAAAATCTATGAAAAGTAAACTTTTAATGGAATTTTAATGATGATTATGGATAAGGTATTATCATAAAATATATCTAGATAATAATTTCACTAGTCGACTAGGTTTTAGTGATCCTAACATGATCATCCATATATAATTTATCTAAAATACCTACCAATGACTTTACATCAACTTGAGAAACTACTGAAATTTATAACTATATTTTGTTACATAAAAGCTATATTTAATTTCAAATGAACTTTTCAATCATAGAAATGTTTCCACTTACAAGTTCATATAGGAATAATTATTCATACTAAATAATATATAGCACCTATCATGGTGAATATAAGACAACTATTGTCATGTATAGTCTGTGTCTCTAGAAAAATTCCTCCCACTAAACTTGTGAAGATTATTTTTCTTATTCCAACTTGTGCTTATTGATCCAATATTTAATTAAATCTTTTCTTTCTCCCACTATCTCAAAAACAATATATTTCCCCAAAAAAATGAAGTATGTATGACAATACCTTTCTATCCTTGGGATATTAATATCATCTGAATCTATATGATGATTAATTAAGACACAATTTTTATTCTTTTGATATACATTTGATGTTTATTCCAACATAAAACATGATTATTTTTAGAATAACTTATGTTGTGACATAATGGACTCTCAACATATCATAACCAATATGATATCCATTAGTCAAATTAGTAGTCATATGGTCAGTTAGTACACAACTATATTGGGAGACATGTCTATAAAAGTACCATGAAAGACTTGAAATATATATAATACTCCTCATTGATCTACCTTATGTTATCACCATATTTATGATGTTAATGAGGTAATGTGATTTTAGGAAAAACTTTCACTCTAAATTTAATGATTAATGAATACCTTGTTAAGATATTTTCTAATATACCATCTCAAATGATCTTCTATCTTTTAACAAGTAAATTTATTACTTTCATCTATCATTATAAAAAATTATTAAATGAATTTAAAAATTATATTAATTTACAACTACATTCAGCTCATAATATTTCATTCTAGGTAGAAAAAATAGCTCTAGAATCCATTTATAATACCGTTATTTATAAGGTTTTAATTATAAAAAACATGATACGTAAGTTGTTAAATATACCTAGAGTTTCAATTTAAATATTCTAAACACTCTTTAGGGCATAAACATATCAACTATTATCAGTTATACTTGAAAAAAATTATTTTTTCATGACTAGGTATGAGTCTTATATTTCATATTCCATCATTGATTTCTTGGTAGGATATATTTGATTCAAGGATTACTAAATTATTATTTATGTATGGAAACCATAACAAAATTAATTCTATAAATGAAATAATGTCTCATTGTGGCCAATATAACACTGATATAAATGTATTTGTAACACTTAATGTAAAATAATAGTTTAACATAAATCAATCCTCTTAGAAATTAGAAGTGGTGAAAGTATAACTACTAATAGAGGAATCACCCTTAATCTTCCACTAGGAGAATATAACATTAGTTCTTGAAGTCATGTGCTTCTCATGACTAACATTAGAACCACACTTCCTCAGCTCCTATGAGAACACACCTTAATTCTTGTAATGTTTCTTTCATAATTTTAGTATTTGAATACAAGATAGTATTTAATAACTAATAAGTGAAATAAAACATTACATATTGTGATAAATATATTTGAATTATATGCAATTGCTTTCATATTATTCAATTATATTTCAATTCCTTATTATCTACAAGAGATGTAAATAGTCGTCTACTCCCCACACTACATCTAAATATTTTGTCTTATTGAAATATGTTGTTAATACATCATTTAATATAGAATATTCATTGGATTTTTGAACTTTCCTTTTAGTTTTTTCATCATAATGATTTATGAACTAAGTTCCCCATAACCCTTATCTCTCTAGCAAAACATAGTTAAAATATTTTTGATTTTTCCAATCATATTGTTCACCTCATAATATTATATGAATTGGAAGAAACTATAAGGTAAGGGTGATAACAAGAGATTAATAGATTGTTTCTTATCTATATGGAAGCACAAATTTTAGTAAGTGGTCAATTTACTTCAATATATTGAAGGAAAGATCAATATAAAAGTTCCATCTTCAAGTTTACACTAGTATAGTGTAGTAACAACTTCAATTATTTAAATTCTCACTTTATCCTTCTAAAGAGATAGGAGATGAGGTGTTATCATATAGTCATCCATGTCATTATGTTTCATTATTAGTTTCCTTGAAAACATTGATATAATAATTCATTGGATAGTTATAGTGTACCGATGTACCTCATATAGACATACTTCTCACCTTTTATTTCTAGGTGATATGGCTTAATAGGTATGGGTATTCCAACACATAATATAAATTTTCATGTCAAAGTTCAGCATATAAACAATCATGAAAACCTAGGAAATGTGTGTTGTGAGTACGTGGTATTCTTCCTAATGATTGTAGTTTTAGGATAATTTCAATTTCCATAATTTACATTCATTAAAATAAGATTTTATTTTTATCTTGATTACCAAGAAAAATAGATAATAAATTTAATTTATTTATCTCCCACTATTTTTTTAAACCCAATATCCCTCACTATTGGTTTCAAAATATCATGCCTCTAGGATATTCTAGCAGCATAGATCCCAATTCCCCTTCTCAAAACCTATAATAGGGATTCATAAGTTATTCATATGTATTTAGGTATGTGATTCTTTACAAATACATTAAATTGCATATCCTTGAGCTTTTGAGTCAATTCTACCATCATGAAATTGTAGACTTGGATTTCCTCAACACTTTATACTAGTTGTACTATGTATCATGGAGGAAATAAACCCTTAATGTGAAATTGGTTAAGTTGAACCCAAAATAAAGATAGAAATTCCTTTAAAATTTAAATAACCCCAATAGAGGTTGGTTAAGAACTTTGTAATGTGGTATAATATCAACCAAAGTAGTGGAAAGATTTAATGAATTAATATTTTTATTTGAGGGATTTTTATATTTATTAATAAATAGACCATTTTATCTTATTACACACTTGTTAATATTATGTGGGATTTAATTTTAGAGATTAACCATATTAATATAAAATTTATGTATAATTTAATTTATTTCAGTTATAACTTTCATGCTTGTTAATTCATTAATTTATGTGATCGTGATAAAGAATCTATAACGAAATTCATGATGTAATGTGATAGAAATAAAATAATAAAATTGTTTTATCCTTATATTCTCAATGTTTATTTCATTTATTAGATGATAAACTAACCCTCAACCCTAGGGGAAAACACCTTGATCTATAACTTGGTCCATGCTTTCAGTATCTCATCTATCCACATATGCATCTCCTTGATTGGTTTCATCTCAACTCTAAACTTAAAATACCTCCACTCAACTCAAAGATCTATTCTTTACATAATCATTACTCGTACATAGTTAAGGGTAACCAATGTATTTCTTAAGGGTATTAGAGAAAAGAAATTTCAGATATGTAGACCCTTACATAATGAGATGCGGAGATGGAATGTATGCCATCATTTAATTTAATAATAATAATTAAAAAAACCCATTCACATACATAGGTTTTTTTAATCTCATGATCATCCAAAAATATAAAAAAATATATATTTTCAATATAGATAGAATTCACATAAATTTTTTCATTAATTAAGATAAAATAACCTTAAATTAATCCAATTAATCATCTCATTAGTTAAATGATTTAGTCATTTTATCTTATCTGAACAGTCTTGTAAATTCTATCATCCATAATTTTAAATAAATTAAATTAATTCATTTTATTTAAATTAAATAAGTACACAGTGTGTACTTGGAGGAAAAACAAAGAGTGGTTCTGAATTTAACATGGAATTAATTGGGCATTAAATATTATTTAAACCATTTATATATGGCATGTATCCTAGTTTAATAACAAAAATAAATTTTTTCTATGAAAATTAATTTATGTTTTTATAGTCTTGAATGATGTGTAAATCACATAAACAAATTAGTTACATAATGTGTATTAAACACCTCATGTGTGTATTAATAAAACACAACGTGTGAATTAATTAAATTATGTATGAATTAATTAAACCATTCGAGAATTAATTAATTACTATGAAAGTTAATTAAACACACCTTATCTGAATTAATTAATTACATCACATGTTAATTAATTACAAAAAAACCTAAATTAATAACCCAACACATTTTAATTAATTAAAAAAAATATATCAATTAATTAAACACTTCATTTATTACGCCGCATATGAATTAATTAAATTAAAACTGAATTTTATGTATTAAATAAACTTTATGTGTATAAATTACATGAACCCCACATAAATTAAATTAAATATACTAATTATGTTATAATGACTCTTTTTTTACTTATAAATCATTTTAATAACTTAAATAGTATTTTTAGAGCAAGGAACAAAGTTATTATGGGATTCTAGCCCCTAGAGAGCCTTGATATTGATGTAATAAAAATATTAAAACTATTATATCATTCACATTAAATTTTCTTAAAATCATAGAATATATCCTAAAGGGTGTTCCAAATTAGAAATATGACACCCCCATTAAATATGAAATTCTAGTTTTATCCATGTCGTGACATAACCTTTGTGTGCATCAATTGTTTGTCTTAAGAGTTATCATGGATGGATTAATAAATAAATAAATAAATAAATTAATTAATTTTTACTTATTAAATATCCTAAAGCTAATTCCTCATTTGTATAATCACCATTGTAGAAAAAACCCTATGGTCTTCTATATAACCCTAGCATTTGGATAGGTTCTTAGAGGAGATCCTCGACAGATGTTGAGATTATGGGTTAGTGATCAATGTAACAAGGATTTCTTCTTCAACAAAGGAGTTATTAGATGTCTCCAACAACAAAAACATGGAATATTTCTTCATCATAGATCAATCCAATATCAAGGTAGGATTTTTAATATTAATCCCCATTTTGATTATTCCATATCAATTGTGAATTAATCCATTTAGCTAATTAATTCATGGGTTGATGTTTCATTTGCGGTTGATGTTTATCTTCCTTGAATTGGGAATTAATAATGTTATTTTGATCCTTGTTTATTCTTTGCAATTAATTTTTCACCATTAATGGATTGATTCAATACCAAAAAAATGTTTGAGTTCCATTACTCACTTTTTTTGTCTTCTTTTTTCTCCTCATTCATTGAATGATCATTTTCAGTGTTCATTTGGTCGGAAGTTCAACAATACCCAAAAAATGAATGTTGGGAAATCATTATTTGGTTAAACGGTTTATTTTTAAAAGTTATTTTATTTTATTAAAGGAAAAAATGTGGTATGAAAACAATTCTGGATGATTAGGTATGAGATCGAGAGTTTTCCTTTCCGTGGGTTGTGATTCAGTGTTATGGTTTGAAAGGAAGAATTTATTGAGTGGATGGGTGGTAAAAATGTGTCCACTAATGATGGTTCTAGAATGATAATCCATAGATATGAGCTCTATAGTAATTTGTATTATAGGACCCACTAGTGAAGGTGGTGTGGGAGAGATGTGCAGAATATTCTGAAAATTCTTAAAATTTCAGAGTTACATGTTATGTATTTTGGATGAACACATGCCATGTGGACTATTTTGGAAGGTGGATTGGGTTACACATAGAGATAAATTTCAAACACTATTTGGCCATACCACATTCTATGTTACCTAATGCTAACAACTTGGTGTATATCCCTAGGTTACACTGGCACAGAAAAATCCAGGCATATGGGTATGGCTAGGTACACAAGAATGGACGGGTAAATATGTACGGTCATTCTATACAGGAAAACCATAATACTAAAACATAACCAGGTATACAATCATGGAAATAGTTCATGGATATGTTCCGGTAGACATATGAATGATCCGGAGGACTCATTCTACCCATGATACATCATATGTTCCTTATACATGTCGTGTACTTTTTCCATGGTAAGTTTAGACCCCCATTATCTTTAGTATAGATGAGTATCAGTAGGGTAGGTTCCCTTGATCCGTTATTATGAGAGTATAGTGAGGTTTCCCATCCTCAAAAGGGATCCCCTTTATGTATTAGCCTAGGATAGATTCATGTATCCCTCTATATGGCATGGGGTGTGATCCTCTATCATTTTTTCCTATGTTGGGTTAGGTATCCCATTACAGACTTCTAGGGTGTGTGATCCCCATCCTATTAGACTACTCAAAGTAGTGTTATGTGTCCCTCATAGGCCCTAGGCATGATCCCCTATATATTTATTGAAGTTTTTAGAGTTCTATCAAGTTCATGTTTAAGGAGAGGACCAAAAGGAACAACTTCTCGAATGAGCGCCATAATTTTTAGTAAGACCAATAGAGTGAGTTCTTATGGATGAGAATTATCTTGAATCCTCAAGTGGAATCCTAGGATTGAAGGATATTTGTGACCTTACTTTGAGACATGGTGTCTATCTTGAGAATATCTAGATTTTTATTGTTACTGTCACATGTTCTGATTAACATACCTTCATGATGATGATTTGACTTCTATATTGATTATTTATTTTTATTTTTTTAGGTTGTCCTATTAGGTATGTTAAAAGTACCCTTGTATTGGATCTATCTACACATAATTTTTCTTATGAAAATGAAATGCCTTTTAACAGAGTCTCGAGTGGACCAGGAGAAGGTGGAGCATAGTTGAGCTAGATAGACCGTAGCAGGTTCCAAGAGTTTTATTTGAATGTATTCTCCTCGTTACTTATAGGTTGTACTCTTTAAATTTTGGTGGTCTTGTATCTAGCCCTTTATGATTTCCCATAATTGTTTCATACTCTAATGTAGGATACAGTTTTATATATTCATATCAGCATTAGTTGTATCTTCCCTTTTTGTATTATTCAAATTCTTGTAGATGTGTTATTGTGTACATATACATTATTTTAAGGCCTCCTATGTGTGTGTTATACCTAATATGTGCTATTATTTGGCCCCTAATCTATTTGAGGTGGGTTTAAGGTGTCACACTTGGATTACCACTCGGATGAGTTCATATTTTTCATAAAATTTTTAAAATTTAATTGTTAAATTTATTATGTTTTTAATGGATAACACCCATTTATAATTATTAATTATCATTTGTGGGTATTTTTTAGTTTGGAAGGAAATTTTATAAAAAGAAATAAAAATAATTAAATACTTGCTTAAATATTATTTTATTATTCTTAATTTTTTTTGTGTATTCCGTGTAGGTTGGAATTATAAAGAGGATTTAAGAAAAAAATTGGGTCAGTGGGTCATCCCTCAACCCATGAGATATAAAGATACTTATCAGGCATAATATGGGCCCACCATCCAAGCCAACCCATAAGAAGTTTAGTTCACATGGAATAGAAGTATAGCTAGTGTGGGTCGGTAAAAGGGAGTACACCGACATGTGGGGGTAAAATCCACACGGTGGTGGGAGGAGATCATCATTGATACGTAGTAGCGCATGGAGATGGTAGGGGTCTTATGACCCCATTTTGGATTCATTGATGCTAAGACTCTCTAGATTCACTTATTAAGTAGAGGAAAAACCTCCTCACTTTCGATGAGGGATGTAGAGTGCACTCAGGGTATTATGTACTTACTGAAATTTCATTGTTTTTCTCTATGATCATCATCATAATCTTCCCACATAATCTATGTTATAAGTAATCTGTGATATTCTATAGAACCTCCATATTCAGTTAATTAAGATCCCACTACCACTTCTATTTAGAGATCCACTACACTGCAAACATGGTTATGTGGTGTAGTGGCCAAAGGAGAACAAACTGAAGAAATATTTTCACCAAGTTCAAACCACTATACTATGGCCACTATTAGCCTGAAGTTAGAGAATGAGACTATAGTGTTTTCTAACCCACTATTTTATGGTTCCTTGTAGGCCAAAAAATGAAGAATAAGGTTGTGCCATAGGTTTTTTAATACATTACAGAGGGTTTTTTTTTTTGGAAGAACCAAGTTTTTAATGGGAGAAAGGATGTTGTGGAAAAGGTGTTCTATTTCAATTTATAGGTACACAAATAATTAGTGGTGATATTTTTAAGGAATAAGGAGGTTTTACATGGTGTTAGGGTTGTGTTATGTTACATTCAATCCAAGTAAGTTTGCGCTATAAGAGAAAACACACATGTTGTAGGGGTTAAAACTTCTACAACATCAAATACCCAAAATTTTTAGGTTATCATGAGTTGTGGCTGAAATTTAGGGAATAAAATAAGGGGAAAACATATGTGGGAGCCTAACCTACAAATGAGTAGTTCAAACACACCCTTAAAACAATAAAACCCTTCAAAGATATTACATTATGACCAGTTTAAACTAGAAAAATACAAGATTGATATACAATTATTCAAGCATTGGGAAATAGGGAAAGGGTCCATTTTTCACATGAGGTTTTGGATGAGAGGAGAAAAAATAAAAAATAATAAAATAGAGGGAGAAGAGAAATTAAAAATTAAAAATAGTGATAATTATCTCTATAAATAGAGGAACACTTCTACTATGAAAAATTATGGAGATCCAAACCCAAAGAGAACCAGAACTTAGACTTTGATGAGAATCATAGAAGGTTCCACTACTGCAGTATTAAGCTAACATAAGAGTTAAGTTGAAGATTATACCCAAAATCTAATATGAGAGTATAGTAATAGGGTCATCATAAAATATGATTCTTAAAAAATTCATACTATTATTTTCTATTTTTATTTTCTCTATGTATCTTTTAATTCATGTGTTGGTTGAGAAATTAATAGCATGTGTGTATAGCTTTACACTGCACATTTATTTTAGAACCAACATTTATATTACATTACTTCAAATTCTTATCTCATTAATGATGGTAGATATATTCAACATGAATAAATAAATATTAAACGAAAAGGTTATTTGATTAAATAGGATGAGTACCCACTATTAAATTCATTATAAAATATGAATTTATCATATTAAATTGTATTAAATTGAGACCAAATGTAATCACATCCAAAATTACCTAGATAAAGTGATGGTAATTATGGTATGAAACCCAATGTTATTAAGGGAATTAAAAAGAAATAGTGTACTTGAATGCACCTTTTACCTAAATATTAAAGTTAAAGAAACTAATCTAGTTATAGATGTACCTTGAGATAGGATTCAATACACATAGGTTGTTATAACTAATACTAAGGGACTTTGAAAGATACTCTAAGAAGACTTGTGACTTTAAATTTGACATAATTTCCCAATTCATGATTGAATTATTTTAAATTTATGAAAACCTGTCATTAAAAATAAAATCTTCTACCATGATACACATTTTCATATTTGATTCATTCCAACCAAAATATCACAATTATTTTAGTTATTTTTGTTTTAGTTAAAATAATAAAAAACATCAAAATTATTGAAACCTTATAACCCTTTTCCTTATGGGATTGACCTCATATTACCACTATTAATGTTCTAATATTTAGTGTATTCAGGTTACTATATATTTTATTTTGATATGCTCGTGATATCTAAATATACTTTTGAGAAACATCAAAACTGGTTTCATTTTTGGAGATAAGTCGTTTATAAATTTAATAGTAACACATGTCTTTTCATCGTCTCTTTTATGTTTTCTAATTTCAGATTAGGTCCTTTATATATATTTTATTTATACACATAGATTTTTTATTTTGATCTTGAGTACAAGTAAAATTAAATCCCACATCCAATTAGAAATAAAAAATTCAACCCACTCTTAAAGAATTGAAGAAATCGGGATATAAATTCAAATCCAAGGATGGGAGCATCAGGTAAAACCATGATAACGAAAACCACATTCAATTTTAGAAATATCACTTAAAGTCATAGAAGATGAGTTCAAAAAGGACTATCACTCCTAAAATTAATGGTTAAATAATCTTAAAATGAAGAAACCAAGGATGATACTAGTTTAAATATTAATTTCCAATCACGGTCGAATTTGTGATCATATCTAAAGTAATTATTTTTCTAATGCATGTTCTGAATTTTCCATGGAAAAAAAATTCCTAAGCGGTGAGGAGGAAGAAAAATAAGAAGTAAATTAACCATTTACTACTAAAAGGGACCAGATATATGAGTAAGGTCTTTGGGCTACTGACATTTGGAATGATACTTTGGATCTTATGAAAGGTCAACCCTAGGGAGAAAAAGAAAAAAAAGGGATGCTGAAAATGAAAATTTGAGTTAATAATTTTAAGAACATCATCCTACAAAAAATAAACATAGGATTAGTACCCTATTTGTATAGAACATGCGATTTTACTCCAACAAATTTCGGTTTTACACTACTTGGTACTCTACTCAACAATAAAAATAAGAATATCTTCCAAGTAGGAACAATAGAAGAGGTACACAAAACTCACAAAAAAGACAAAATTGGTTTAATATGAGATTTTTGGATCTATACAATACTAAAATTACATGATTCAAGAGGTAAATTTGAGCTTAAAACCTTAATAAATTCACATTATGTGAGGAAACCTGGGGTTTTACTTATTTTCTTTCTTAGTTTAGGATTTAATTTAAGATGAAGTGAAACCTCCTCCATCATTAATGAACTTTAATTGCATGGATATTGTGAATTTTAATATTTTATCTCTTTTTAGGTCCATGGATCACATATCTAGTATGATATAAGAGAAAATTAATTTCAATTTTCCAAAAGAGTGTTCTCTAAATTTTTAGTGTTCACTTTTACTCCCCATTTTTTGGAATCTATTTTTTTGAGTTTAAATGGAAAGAAATACATTCCCACACTTAGATTAGGGGTTTTATTTCAATAAATTATACTTGTAATTTTTATTAAAACCATGATTCCTTGTTTTAATTTTCAATTTTATATAATTGAATAAGTAAGATGGGGGTTTTAAATTAATATATTTAATCATGGGAACTTCAATTCAATGAATCGTGATATTTTTAGTCACATGATTATGAAATTTCATTCAATATTTCATTCTATAAATTTTAAAAGTTCATATTGATTAATTTATTATTATTATTATAAATACCTTGAGTTGATTAATTTTGCTTTACTTACTAAAATTTACATTTATATATTGTCAAAATGTTTATTATATAAATTTACTTAAAAGATAATTGAGGCATTTTGTTTGATTTAGATATTATCCTTAAGACCTAAATAAAAATATTCCACCTTTTATTCCTTATATTACATAAATGAAATTTTATAGTAACAATCACATTTCAAGAAAATTTATCATTCCACATCCATATTCTAGTTTTTTCATGATTTTGAAAGTTCAAGTCTGGGGGGGAGGTATTTCATGAAACAAGGGATATGAATTTTTGAGAAAATTACTTGGTGGCTTTAATTGGGTTGTATAAAAGGATTATTTCATCAATAATTATATTTTATACTTACCCCTATAGAAAAATAATATGAAAAGAAAGAAATTAGGTTGAGTTATGGTAGTTAAAAAACATCATCATTTGACCAATGGTTTTTATAATTTTATGTAGGGTGATAGAGGATATAATTTTCATAAATAAATTTTTTATAAATTGAAAATGATAAAAGATTATAGGGGTCACATTTTCATTGTGATCTCATTGATTATGGATATAATTGAGTTTAGGAATTATGGGGAAAATGTAATTTCTAAAATGATATTTTCATTTTGTTTACTTTTATTATAATTGATATCACCTATAGATAAACATCATTTTGAGATTAATGTTTTATTCAAAAAAATTCTATCATTACTTAAACTCATAATCATTTTATCTATATTTCAAAGTTATCTTGATTTTTAGTGATATTTTTCTCTCCTAAGTGGAGAAAATATGTCAAATTTTAATTCATAAGTTTGGTTCATGTACTCATGATATGAGGAAAAATTCACCTACTAATTTTACCTTCAGTGATGAGAAGATGAAAAAATGGTGAGGTGGATCATAACTTGGAATTTTAATAATTATTAATTAAATTACTCTAATATAATAGATGAGTGGTCTCATCATTTTTCATTTGAAATTTTAATTACAATTATTTCAAGTTGGGAGTTTGAATAATTTTTTATGTGACATTTAAAAATTACTTTCCCCCATTAATAATGTTTTTTAAAGTTAATTTTTATTTTGAATATTAGTAGAATTGGGGTTTACTTTTTAATTCATAGCTGACATACATGCTCAATAATAAGCATGGTTTTTAAGTGTGGGGGATTTGATAGGTTCATAATTTTCATACAAATTTTAAAATATCCCTATTAAATGTATTATGATTTTTAATGGGTAGCACCAACTTATAATTATTAATTATCATTTATGGGAAATTTATAATTTGTAAAGACATTTTTCAAAATAAATAAAAATAATTGAAATTATTTCTTATATATTATTTTATTATTCATAGTATTTTTTTGTTCTATGTATGTTGAAATTACAAAGGGGGTTTAGAAAAAATGGGCTAGTGGGATATCCCTCAACCTATGATATAGAAATCCACATAGAGGGTCCAAGAAGTTCCCACCAAATAAAACACTATATTTGGAGTTCCATATAAATAGTAGATAAGCATATCTAGCTCGGGTCAGCACACGGGAGCTCTCCAACTAGTGGGGGTCAGGTCCACATAGCGGTGGGAGGAGAAATTCATCGATGCGGGGTGGAGGACAGTGGTAGTAAGGTTACTCCAATCCCATTCTGGCTATATTGAATCTAAGACACCACTAAATCACTTATTAAGTATATGTTGTACCTCCACACTTTCAATATGGGATGTGGAGCGCCCCCAGGGTATTGTGAACTTACCAAAACATCACCATTTTTTTTTGTATTCCACATTATCCCCTCACATATAAGCTTCACCATAGGTCATCTGTACTACGTCGTAGAACCTATATATCCAATGAAGGAAGATCACATGTACACTTCAATTTCATTATATTTGACACTATAACCATTGATATATGTCATAGTGTCCAATGGATATGAAACTGAAGAAATAATAACACCATGTTCAAACCACTTCACCATGGCCACTATTGAAAAAAATTTAGAGAATGATGTTGTGGTTTCATCCAAATCACAATGTCATGGTTTCCTACACACTAAAAATGGAAGAAGAATGTTGGGACATTGGTGTTTCACTATACTGTGGAGGATTTTTTTTTGCAGAACCATGTTTTTATGTGGAGAAAGGACGTTGTAGTGTAGGTTTCCACTGTAATGTTTAGTTCCCAAAATAGGAGGTAGAGTAAATTTTATGGAAGATGGAGTTTATTCCATGGTTTCCAGGCTACACCATGGTTAATGAAAGCTATAAAAGGTTACGCTGTAGAGAAACTACAAATATCGTAAGTGTTAGAGCTTCTATACCTTCAAATACTCAAATTGTTTGGCTTATCATGTTTTGTGGAAAAAAATTAGAGAAGAAAATAAGGAACAACATTATTTGGATCCTCACCTATAAAGGAGGAGTTTAAACACTCCCTTAAAATAATAAAAACTATCTTTAAGATCACATGGTGACCAATTCAAAACAGAAAAACATAGGGGAGAGATATAATTTTTTAAACATTGATAAATAGGAAAAGTGTTCCATTTTTAATATGAGGCTTTAGAAAATATAATAAAAAATAAAAATTAATAAAATGGATGGAGAATAAGAATTAAAAATTAAAGAAAGAGATAATTTTGTCTATAAATATAGAAACATTATTGTTATAAAAAAGGATAGAGATCCAAACATAGAGGGACCTAGAACTGAGAAAATGACATGAATTGGAGGAGGTTCCACTAATAGTGTAGGAAGTTAATGTAGGAGTAAAGTTAAATATTATACCTGATATCTGAAGAAATATTGTAGTATAAGGGGTCATCATCAAACATGAGGCTTCTTAATTAGGGATTTCATTTTCTTTTTACTTTTCTCTATGCCACTTTGAATTTATATGTTAGTTTCAGGATTTATTATCATTTGTATTCACATTTCACATCACCTATATTTTAAATATAACATTTTATTCATTTCCCTTAAATGCATATTATCATATTAATTAAGAGATTATCCATGAATAACTAAGTATTAAAGGGAAATGTGAGTTGATGGAAGAGGATTAGTAACCACTATTTAATTAAATATAACCTATGAATTCTTCTTATTAAATTTTGTTACATTGATAATAAGAATAATCAAATACCTAATTAACTAATGAAATTGATGGTAATTATGGTAGTAATCCCAATGTTATTATGGGATGTGGGAAGTGAGATTAGTCTTAAATTATCTTTTCTCCTAAAGATTAAACTTAATTCACATAAGATGGTTATATTCATTCATTTAAAGAGGATTTTGTTTACTTAGGTTGTTCTATATGATGTTGTGAGACTAGGCTAGATACTTTAATAAGTCTTGATATATTTAATTTGATGTAATTTCAAAATTAATGATTGATTTATTTTAAATTAATGAAAAATTATCCATCAATATCAACTATCCTCCCTTTATCTTCATTTTTATCTTTGAGTTAGTCTAAAAAACATATCACAATTAGTTTAGTTATTTTAGTTTTTGTAAAAATTGTGATAAACGTTAAAACTATTGAAAACTTATAACCCTTTTCCTAATGGAATCAACCTATTCTTTCCACTATTCTATGTTTTACTAGTTAGTGAAGTTGAGTTACTATAAAAGTGTATTTTAATATCCCCATGAGAATTTATAATGATTTTAGGAAATGTCTCACTAGATTTAAGGTCCCAGTGGGTTAGGTCATGACAAAGTGGTATTAGAGGAGTTCATATTGTGATTGGAGTTTAGAGACTTTTCTAGCTATGAGTTTTGGTTTAGAAACTAGTTAAATAGTATTAAAGTGTTTTTATTTCAAATCTATGACAAGGAAACCATTGATGGTGTGGCGATAGTCATATCAATTCACCAAGACTCAAATAACTTAGTTGTTGACTTGGTATATGTATGCACTTGTGGTAGGGAAAACATCGGTATATGCATCATATAAGAACAGGTTTCGGTTTCCATGTCCTTCCTCAGTTATATACCTAAATATAATATTTTTCCATGATGCATCTTAAATTATTCACAATGAATCCATGATAATAGATTACTAGGATTCTATGGTAGTATTATGATGATGATCTGCCTAGTGATGAGGCCTCAGTCCATGGTCATGTATAGGAGGTGGTACCTCCGAGTGGTTTTCTAATCTTACCCCTATCCATTGATAAGTAGGTTACTCTAATAGTGCTATAAGAGGACATTCACATGATGAGTTCACTCCAAAAGTTTTATAGGCAGAGACACCTAGTGTTTCATGGTGATCCAAACTCATTAATATCATAGGAATTTCTCAAGTCAGTTGGGTGAGTTTTCTATCTTGTTAGGACCCCACTTGATCAGATGGTAGTCCTAGTGGTGATCCTTATCTAAGGAACCATGGGGAGATGGTGGAGTCTAGTGGCTTAGACACATGATGAGGATAATCTCTCTTGTATAGAGTTTTATTTTCTCTTAAAATAATAGTTCTACACATCTATGGTGTGAGAAATCTATATCGAGGAGCTTATAGAGCTCCATCAGGGAAGAATGAAAATTATAGAGTATGTGGTAAGGTTCACTAACCTCCCATGGTACTCCATGGATATGGTTTGAGAGGTATACTATCAATAACATACATTTGAGTGTAGAATTCATTAATAAATCTTGTTTATACTTTTCATTCCTTCTTATATTGGGGTGATAGATAATTCCTTATTATCAAACATATTTCTAACTGAGAATATTCCAACAGTTGGTATGGGGACATCTCACAAGGTATTTTCCAAAACATTGTTTGAAAGTCAGAGTGGAAGTCCATAGACCACCTAGGTATAGGTATTGGATAGAGTAGATAGTTCTATAGTGAGGGAAACATGGAATAGGAGTTAAGAGAGAAAGAGGAGGTGGATGATGTTTTGATTTCTTTCCACCACCACCACTAGGTGCTTCACACCAAACTCAGGGCGCTAGTGGTTTGGGACATGGGAAACTATAGGATGTAGAGTCTTATAACCCAGAGGATCCAATAATTATTTGAGGTATAATATTTTTCTTCTATACTTTATTTTTAGTATTAATAGATACATATGCAATCCATTATTTTCATTTCGCATCCCTTTTTCTAGATATAGAAATTACAGTGGAGACTTTAGATCAACCCTTGAATTTGGAGACTCTTAACATGGGAGATTATATTAACCTAGGATTTCATACATAGAAATTATATATTTATAGATAAAAATTCATTAAATTATACAAACACATGCTTGAGGATCATAAACATATATGCCTCTGGAAACATGGAAACATAAAAAATTAGTTCATATGTGAAATACATCATCCCCCACTATATTCTTCATAACTATCACCCTTCTTAGATATATCATATATAATACATTTATTCATATCCCGGGGAAAGAAAATATAAGAAAGGGTGTCATTAGATTCTCTGTAAGGGAAAAAAAGGGATATACATAAGAATAACTTGAGCATAAGGGCATGAGAACATGAGAATAAAATATGAAAACCATACCCTGCATATCAAATATTGAAATATTGAGTCATGGAATAATGAATGGTAGTTTATAATACATGAATTATAAAAAAATAAAAATAACACTATCCATGTGAGCATAACATTGGGATAATACATATAATTATGTCATGCAAATAATAATAGAAAATCATTTACATATTATTCATGTCTCAATGCCAATGTTATCATAGTATAATGGGTTCACTCCTAAAACCATAAATGTAGTCAAAGATCACACCCAAGACCATTATAGAATACAAAGTCCCTTACTGAACTAATTTCAATCCCCATTTCAATTATATATATCTCATGATATATAAATCATTACCCAATACATTTGAGGGAGATATATGTCTCACCCATCACATAATAAAAATCATACATATATGGGACACAAGACATAAAAAGTTCATCATATCATAACCCATGAAATGAAATTGGTTTAATAAAAATTTCATCATATCATAAACTATATAAAATATACATGTTTCATAATCATTTCATCATTTCATCATAACATAACTCGTGAAAAGAAGAAGGTTTCATAGGAATTTCTTCATGGGATAACTTGTGGAAGAGAAAAAGGTTTTGTAAAAATCATTCCATCATAAACATAAACCTTTTAGAGAAATAATAAGTATTGTATCATTGGATCATATTCCCAGTAAGGCATAGGTAATATCAATGGATGTCATCTTATATGGAAAATGATTTTAAACAGTCATTTAAAATATTTCTTAAGAAAATATTATTTCCACTTTGAAAAACACTTTTTAAAACATAAAACATCTTCATAATACTTTTCTTTGATAATAAACTCTAAATATTATAAATAAATCTTCAATGAAATTATGTTTCATAATGGTGGATAATTTTTTTTGTCGTATATGTTAAAGAGAATATTCCTATCAAATTTTCAATAAAAGCCAAATCAGCATTGTCTAGAAAATGACATTAAGATTCATTTCAAAAATAATTGTAAAAAAGTAAAACATGGGTAAAAAATTATTTAATAAAACATTTTTATAATGTTAAAAACATTTTTTAAAACATGTTTTTGGAATAAAAATGAATTTTTACTCAAAGATATAAATAAAGATGGTTTTTATTAAAAACATTATTTTGAACTCATGAGTACATAAAGAGATGAAAATGAAGTGAAAAAATGTATTATAGTGACATAAAGAGAGGTTAATAAAAATATTGAGTTTATTGATATATGTATTATAAGATTTTATCATCATAATCATAATCATAAACAATTCTGATAAATGATGAGATTGTAACATAAAATCTTTACCACTTTGGTAACTATGAATTGAAATACCCATGAAATAATAACATTAAATAAAACTTATAATATAATTAAAATATGTATATTCATGATATAAAATTTAAAAGTGGTAGTATATACACTTCATAAAATAATATAGGTTTATAACATAACTTATGTCCCAAATAAGTCAATTTAAGACAAAAAATCCATTGTGACATTGGAAAATTTTAAACTGTATACCCCATGAATTAGGTTTCCTAAAATGGATATATAAATAAAAATAAAATTTAAGGATAATAATCATAAAATACATTCATGGTAATTATATACACCACATAAAAGAAACATGTGGTGAATATGGCACGTGTCTCAAAGAAAAATAAAAGTATTATGGATCCCTTACCATAAGTATCGAATTCCTTTGTACATGTTTTAACCTCCAATATAATAAATATAATTTAATTATAAATATATTAAATAACCATAAATATATATATCATAAAATATAGTATTTACTTATGACCTTTTATTACCCATTTATTAACAATTCCATGTTAAAGTCGTGTCTCAGGTAATAACTGCTTTTTTTCATTTATTTTGATTTGATATGTTTGGTCATATTAATTTTATCATGGTACCATAATATAAATAATTTTAACCATTATATAAATCTCTTATATATTCATTATACATGTATTTATAGTCTTCCATAAAAGTTAGATAGAGAAAATGAAATGCACTGTTCAAGGAGACAATAGGTTGTATGTGTGTATAAACATTGTTTCCATTATTCCAAAAGAAAGAAATAAAGAAATGACTATAATATATTACCACTAAAACAAAAAAAAATTGTCATATATATTATTTATTTTCATTAAAACCATCCTTATTACATTCCATGTAAAGCGTGAACTAATCACATCACTTCACAAGGCAGTATTCGGTTGTACACATGAACAACGTTATCGTTTTCACAAGGAGTAGAAAGTAAGAATTAAAATTTAATATCATTATTATAAAATAATAATAGTATCAAAATAATAATATATAAAAAATAATAACATCATTATATCCATCCAATAGAGGTTCTGATGGAAAATTAATAACATTGGTTCATGAGACAGTAGTCCACCGTACACACGAATGATGATTTCATATCCCAATGGATATAATTGGAGATAGTGGTAGGTTATGAACTTAACCTAAAAAATATAAATATATTTAATATAATTAGAGTATTATATAATAATTTTTTATTAATAATTTAATGAGGTGGATGAAAAAATAAAATAAAAACGTTCATTGAAGAACGTTACCTCTTCTTTGAGTAACCTCATTAGGTTTGCACCACACGGTTTATTAGATTAGATTTATGACCAAAATAATGGTTTATAGGATCAGTGGAGTGAATTAAGTAATTTATTTGGGTATGTATTGTCCAAACCAATGGGTTTTTTAAGTGTTAATATGGGAGGATAGTGGGTCGCATTTTATAAGTGAGGTGAGTCACACACTTGTAATTTTTGAAAAGAAAAAGGTGTACCCATGTTTTTTACATTAAAAAAAGATAAAATGGTCCATTAGAATTAATATAAGGTATAAGATCAAAATCATTCAATAAATTTGGTTTTATAAAATTTTTGGGTCATTTTTAACTCTTATAGTTTTAGTCTAACCCCATGTAAATGCATTTTCATCTTAACCATGGTAAATAATTTTTACTGTTTTTACAAATCATTATGATAAAAAAAATAAATTTTACCTAATTAAATAATATAAATTATTATTATTAAAAAGATAGAATACTTTTTTTAAAACTAAATTCATATAATTAGAGAATTTTAATTTAAAATTATTCATGCTATTGTGAAGAGAAAGTGGTTTTCCAAATAGAAAATGTTGAAAAAAATTAAAAAAAAATATAATAAAATTAAATATTAAATTGGTTCCAATGACATAAATTAGATTTATAGATATTTAATTGAACTAATTTTACCTTTAAAGTAATATTAAAATAATTTTTATGTTTTTAAATTCTTTAAAAGAAATGATTCTAATAACCAAAGTACCATTGATAAAAATATAATTCTTTAAATCCCAATATATAAATACATCAATAATTCCAATTTCTTCATAAACTATTAACCAGAATTCATTTTATTAATCATTAAGACTTATTTCCTTTTATATTTAATTTATAATCTCTTCATCATCAGTAATATAACCACTAATCATAAAACCTTGAAGATTCCCTTTATGCAATTTCCCCTTAAGAAATAGATTTTCATAATTCCCATAATTTGAACATTTAAAACATTCAAAAATAGATGACATATTAGGGATACCATTATTATCATCCATTGTATTAATTGAACTTTTAATTTTTCCTCTACAATTACTTTATTTGTGTCCTTCTTTACAACACTCAAAACATCTTCTCATTTCTCTGACACATCCACTTGGGTGCTTCTTTCCACATTCTAAACATATAGGAAATAGAATATTCCTTCCTTCGTGGTCTCTAACATCCAAACTCTCAACAAAAACTTTCATTATCTTATTTGGTGAGTCTTTAATTCAGTTAAGGTGCCAGTTTTTAATCATATATTGTGATAACTAATTGTTAAAAATCACGATATCCTTCACTCTAGTCATCATACCATTTGGTTTCTCATAAACACATTGTCTATCAATTTGAATGTTAATCTAGTTCCTTATAGTTATATCCATTAACTAAAACCAACAAATATTGTGTGAGTAATGATATGCTTAGTGGGAAACCACATAAGCATGAAAGATCACTTATATGATATCTAAATCATGAAACCTTATTTTAAATCTATGACACCTTAGGCTTAACCTAGAACAGTCATGGTCATTATTTAAATCATTAATGATGGTTTTTAAATAGTTTTTTAATTTTTAAATCATATCCCCTAAGAGTGTCAAACTAGGTGTGAAGCAAGGAACATTTTCATGAACAATATCATCTCCCATTACGTAATTTGTAACTATCACCCTTCTAAAACATATCTTATATAAAACATTTTTCATAACCAAAGGAAAGGAAATATAAAAAAGGGTGAGATCATAATATCGATAATGGTAAAAAAGGGAGACACATAACCTTGACTTTAACATAAGGGCATGAAAACATTAGAATCAAATATGAAAACTATACACTACATATCAAATATTAAAATATTTAGTCAGGGAATAAATATTGGAATTTAATAAGACATGAATCATAAGGAACTCAAATAGCATGAGCCATGAGATCATAATATTGGTAAAAGACATATAATTGTGGAATACAAATAAGAATATAAAATCATTTTCATAGTATTTAGGGATCACTACCAATGATATCATAGTGGAATGATTTCACTCCCCAAAACATCATTGCAGTCAAGGTTCACTCCCAGGACCATCATAACAGAAAAATTCCCTTAGTGAGCTAGGTTCACTTCTCATTTCAGTCCTATCTGTATTATTAGATATAAATCTTTACCTAATGCATTAGAGCGATATATAGGTCTCACCCGTCATATAATTAAAATCATATGTATGTGTGTTATAAGATCATAAAATATTAATCATATAATAACCTATTAAAGGAAACATGTTTTATAAAAATTTCATCATATCATAACCTGGGGAAAAGAGACAGGTTTCAAAATAATTTCGTCATTTCATCATAGCACAACTTTTTAAAAGAAGTAGTTTTCATAAGAATTTCCTCATGGTATATCACATAGAATAGAAAATGGTTTCATAAACATCATGTAATCATAAACCTAAACCATTAATAGAAAGAATAAAAATGGTATAATTGGATCATATACCTATTAAGTCATGGGTAATATCAACCGATGTCATCTTAGATGGAAAATTATTTTGAATGATCATTTAAAATATTTCTTGATGAAAATAACCTTTCTACTTTGAAAAAAAAACTTTTAAAAGAATTAAAAATATTAAAAATATTTTTATTTGAAAATAAACATTGAATATTATAATGTAATATTAAAATCAATGATTTCTCATGTCACTAAATAATTACATTCATTCCATATATGTTAAAATGAAAATTCATTTCACATTTTAAGTAAAATCCAAACAGAAATTATTTAGAAGACAGGAGGAAGATTAATTTTAAATAAATGTAAAAAAGGAAAAAATGGGTAAAAAATTATTTAATAAATCATTTTTATAATGATAAAAAAATTAAAACACTTTTAGAAAACATATTATTTGAATAAAAATTATTTTTCAACCGAAGAGAGAGATAAAGATGATTTTTATTAAAAAAATTATTTTGAACACTTGAGTATACAAAGAGAGAAAAATGAAGGTAAAAATATATTATAATGAAATAACCATAGGAGAATAAAATTAATGAGTTTATTGATATTGGAATCTTAATATTTTACCATCAGAAACATAATAATAAATATTCCTAATAAACAATGAGATTGTAACATAAAATATTTACCACTTTAGTGACTTTAAATTACAATCTTAGGAAATAATAACATTAAATGATACTTATAATTTCATTAAAAGAATTATATTAATGATATAAAATTTAAAATGGTCATTATATACACCTAATATAATAATATTGGTGCATAACATAATTTATACCCCAAAGGCAGTAATTTGAGAGAAAATATTCCCTACTTATTCGGTAAATTATGAACTATAAACACCATGAAAGTTAGATCCTAAAATGGATATGTAAATCACAAAAAAAAAATTAATTATAATAATCATAAAATAAATTCATGGGTTGTATATACACCGCATAAAAGAAACATGCGAGGAATATGTCATGTGGTTCACAGAAAAATAATAGTGGGACAGAAATTCCATACCATAAGTCACAAAATCCTTTGAACATGTTCAAAACTCTTATATAATAAATATAAGTTTATTATACATGTATTAAATAACCATACATATATATATCATACTATATATTATTTACTTATTATCTTTTGTTATCTTTTTGTTAACATTTCTATGTTCAAGTCACATTTCAAGTAATAACTGGTTTATTTTTTATGTATGTTTTGATTTTTTATTTCTCATAATCTTAATTTTATCATAGTTACATAATATAAATAATTTCGAACATGATATAAATATCATATATATTCAGTATACATGTATTTATAGTGATCCATAAAAGATATAGATAGAAAATAAAATGCATCATTCATTGAGACGATAGGTCATATGTACGCATGAACGTTGTTTCAATTTTATCAACAGAAAGAAACAAATAAAGTTAAATAATATTTTACCATTAAAAAATAATTTTTATGACATATATATATATAAAATTTTCATTAAAAACATACTTATTATCTTACATATAAATCATGAATGAATCACATCACTTCACAAGGTGGTAGTCCACTGTACACATGAACGATGTTGTCATATTCCCATGGAATGGAAAGTAAGAAGGTACATGTGACATAATGATTAAATAAGCATAATAATATAAAAAAATTCATATATAAATAATAAATCTATCATTATATTCTTATGAGAGAGGTTAATGTGTAAAATGAATAACATCAGTTTGTGAGGCGATAGTTCACTGTACACAGGAATGTTGATTTCGTATCCTATAAAAAGGAAGTGGATATAGTTTTATGTCATTAAAATAAAAAATATATTAGTATATAGAGGATAATTTGGTTATTATATCATCATGGTTTAATAAAAAATTAAGTATATGGAGGAAGAAATAAAATAAAAATTATCATTGAAGAATTTTTCCTCTTCTTTAGGTAACCACCTTTGGCTTGCACCAAAATGATTATTAGGATGGATTTTGGAAGAAAAAATGCTTCTATGATGAGAGGATTTATTTAAGTAATATATTTTGGTATTTATTTTTTGAAATAATTTATTTTTTATGTTCAAATAGGATAGGATATGGGGTGACATTTTTTAAGTAAAGTGAGTGGCATAGTTGTAATTTTTTAAAAGAAAAAGGTACACCCACATTTTTTACATGAACAAGGATAAAAAATGTAAAATTATTTATCCTATAAGATATAATGTTTAAATATAGAAATATAATATGAGTTGGAAAATTTTTGGGTAATTTTTTACCCATATCTTTTTAGTTTAACCCCACGGTAAACCCATTTTCACCTTAACCATAGTAAGTCATTTTTACGGTTTTTACTATTCATTATGGTTAAAAATAAAGTAAACCCTATTATATAATATAAATTATTATTATTCCCTTTAATCCAGTTTTTCAAACTCTATTCATATAATTTTAAAATTTTAATTTAAGATTATTCTCACCATCGCGACAAGAAAGCAGTTTTCCAAACAGAAAATGTTTGAAAGATTAAAAGTTTTTTTTATAAAAATTCCAAATTAAATTGATTAAAATTAATTAAATTTGATTAATACATATATATATAATTTATCTAATTTTTTCTTTAAAATCATATTAAAACAATTTTTAAGTTTTTAAATGACTTAAATTAAATAAAAATTCTTAACAAAAACCATTATTTTCACTCTTGAACGAAAAATTTATCGTATCAGAAAATTATAAAAAATTCCCACTAAGATAATTTTTTAATTATGACTTAAAAAATAAATTTTATTTTTTCAAATAAATTTTATAAATTTTTTAAAAAATAATTTTAATGTAAGTATGAAAAAGGTGACAAAACTACTTTTTAGAAAAATACATTTTTAAGCGTAAAATTAGATTTTTTCTTATCTATTATCTAGAAAAACAAGATGAATGTTAAAAATTTGATTAAATATATAATATATACATATCATTGAAATAATTAAAAAAAGTGATCTTTTAAATTTATTGAGATAAAACATGTTAGTTCACATAAAAATAGTTTTTTTGAAATATATTTCCATTAATTTAAAATATTATTTATTTTAATTTGTATTTAATTAGTCACCAATGAATTCATTTTTATAAATGTGTAAACCATATATTTTTAAAATTTATTTAATCCTATTAATACCCACCATTCCAACATCTAGTTGATGACTATCATATTAAATAATGAAATTTTAATAGTATGTCACATTTTGTTCAAGCTCGGTTTTGCGTGTAATGCAAGATACACTCAATGTCATGTTTGAATAAATATAAACTCTGTGTTTCATGTAATAAAAAATATTAAAATGATTAAATTTATTAGAAAAAAATATATATTTCAAAAAATATTGGGGTGTTACAGATATTCATTGATCAAACACTTCTGTCGATAGTGGGACATGACTCTTAGAGGAGAGTGGATATTGTGGGATATTTTCATCATGGCAATGAGGTATTGTGTTATCATTCTCAGTGTATACTAGATCTTAGTAGTTCATGTGTATATTGATTACTTTAGGTGCAGAATGTGGTGCATTCGAGTTGATGGGATAAGGTTTTCCTTCATTAGTGAGAAAGAAACACGGGTGGAGTGGGATGGGTTAATATGAAGGAGGATAAAACTGATTACGCATTAGTTTTCTAGTATTACCCATCGAGTAGATTATTATCTAAGCATTCAATTTCTTATGGTGTTAGAGGAGTATGGATAAATATTCCCAGAGGATGTGCAAGACTTACCTCTTGACCAATAAATCAACTTTTGCATATACTTTCACCCAGGGATTTCACTGATATCTATATCGGCATATCAGATGGATCTTTCGGATCTCTAAGAGATAAATTTATAGTTGGAGGATTTGTATAAGAAGGTATTTTACTGACCTTGTGTGTCCCCTAGGGTATCCCTGGTGTTTTTCACCAAGAATGAGGATTGTAGATTGAGTTTTTTCTTGTATTACCATCTCCAAGATCATGTGACCTTTTAAAATAAGTATCCACTACTGAGTATCAATTACCTATTTTTTTAGTTGAAATGGGAAATGTGGTTCCAAAATATTGACCTCAGGTCAGGAAATCACTAGCTCAGAATTTGAGTGGCATATATATCAAAGAAGGAATTATGATGTCGATATGGTATGTATGAGTACCTGGTGATTCCCTTCAGCATGAAAAATTCCCCATAATTTTTTATGGGACTTCTGAATTGGATCTTTCATCATTTATTGGATTGGTTTGTGGTAGTATTTATAGATGATATCCAATGTAATTGGCATCATAGGAGGATCATGTAAGATATTTGAGGATGTCCCTTTACATACTGCAGGAGAACCAAATTTATTGGAAGGTCTCTAAGTGTTAGTTATTGATTTGAGACTTCCACTTATTGGAACATGACATCTCAGAAGAGGGATAAATTATGGGCTAGGAAAAGTTTGAGGTAGTGCTTATAGCATCCCAAACCTAGAATACACTTTTAAAAAGTGATCTAGACTGGAGGACCATCATTATTAGGTGGTCCTCCCCATATACCAAAGGCTTTAAACAAGAATCATGGGTGTGAAAGAGGTACAGTGGGAATGCTATAACCAATGAGGAATGATATGGTGCTAGTCTGATTACATATATATAACACACAATGGAATAAAAGACTCAAGAAACTCAAACCAGACCCACTAATGGAAGAAGCACAATCAGAAATATACAACAGTAGAAGTAATAAATAAATAAAGTAAAAGAAATAAATAAATAAACATGCCATCATACCAAACATACCACTTGTAACACAACTAAAATAGAACATACATATCCAAATAGGTCATATAGACAACATCTATAATAAGGGTCACCCACAACTAGCCACTATATCTATACAAAAATATAATCATATTGAAACTAAAATATAAATTAAACAAAAGGAAAAATCCAACCGACAAGACCTCAAGGTCCCTTTCCAACATCCCTTGCCAATGGCTACTATGACTAAACTCTGGAAGTTGATCCCTTACGAGAATATAAATACATAAAGTCTACTTGATTCCTGAAGGGCCCATGTGGGGTGTGAGAAAGTGTCTCAGTATGATATCACCCAAGGATGCATACCCCACATAAGTGTTTAATTATGTGCATAAGATAAATAAATAAGCAACACAAGCATAAATAAACAAGGACTTCCCTGGTGCTCAACAGCCACATGAAAGTAATCAATTGCCTCGACCAACTCTGAAATCATTGGATAGATGAGTATCATTAGCCCATGGCCCAAGGTATCCTCTAAGGTCTCATAGTTCAGTTGAACCCTCAGGTTCCATCTCAAGAAAAGTAACTCAACACCCCATGCCTCCAGAAACCTCATGTTTAAAATGAATTCCCAACATCCTGAAGGCACATACAAACAATTCACAGGTCCCTCAGACCTGCTCAAAAGCACATGCTAGCTTAATCCCAACACTTGGAGGCATAACTTTATCTTTCCTCAAATAAAATTATCACCTACTCATAGCACGATGTCCCAAGAAATTAAAATTTTCATCCTCTAAAATAAATCCAGGCTCAATGGCCTCAATCATGGAGTACCTCAACCCCCAACTGTAACACCCTGACCCCAGTTACCCAGATTCGGTACATTATTACATAACATTGTCATGATCACAAATGTTCAAGTCTCAAAAGACCGATTAGTTTAGTAGCCTTGGAAACACTAGATACATTCATAAGTCTTACATTACATGATAAAATAAAAAACTACAACAACATCTTGTCTCCATAGACCACACTCATATCCCCTAATACTATCCCTATAGGTTATTCATAAAATACTTCTTCACATCTTGGGGAAAATAAAACATAGAAAGGGGTGAGCTCGGATGCCCAGTAAGGATAACAATATAGCAGAAAATTTCATAAATAAGCATAAACATTTAAGGAAATGCATAACTAAAACAAAATCCTTTTAAACTTGAACTTCAGCATAATATGGAAGAAATAAAATTAAATAATTCCATTTACTTATTCACATGGATATTCTACTAGTTGAATAATCACATGCAATATTAATAACCACTTTCATAATGATGGAATGCATAATTTCATACTGTCATAACCACATATTCAAGGCCTTGTGCTATGACTACAAATAAGATTTTGTCAAGGCCTTGTGCCAAGACACTAGTTTGTCTCATGAGACCTACTGATGCATCGAGGAACTATAGCAGGCTCCACCCGTCACTTACTAAGTCCAATGCATTCCTCATATGAACAGGTTTAAACATAACATAAACATTCGTATTAAAACTAGCATATGAAATGTCAATACTTTATCCATAAACCATGAATGGTATAAAAATAACACATTCATAGTCAAACATATCACAAAACCTTAAATACAATATGGAAGTTTTGTATCATAATAAATCAATTTCAAATAAGCTTAAAATCCATCAAAGGATGTTGACATAGATGAAATCAAAACTATTTGAGAGAAATATATCTTTTTTGAAATCATTTAAAATTCAAATAATTATAAAATAAAAAATTTACTTTTAAAATATTATTATAAGTGTGTAAGGGAAGCTTCAAAGATTTTATAATGGCATAAAATAGCTGCACCCTCCGTATAAGTTAAAAAAATACATTCTTACCTTAATTCTGTCGAAAAGGTTAAAAAGGACCTTGTTTGGAAAACGACAGAAAGATTCCTTTATAAAAATATTATAAAAATTAAAACAAGGGTATAAATGACTTTAACCCATAGTCTATAAAATATTAAGAATGATTTTAAATACATTTTTATGAAACATGGATGAGGATGATAAAGAGGTCCCAGTAGATAATTACGTATAAACAACATCGTATAATGAAGAGGTTGTGAAATAAACCCTTAACTTGTAATATTCCATGGTTGAGGGTAGGTTAACCTCCTGTATAATGGTGAAATAATTTTTATTAAATTATAAAATAATCATATACATTAATATGATATCATATATGATCATTTAACATTGCTTTGTTAATAATATCTTAGTATTATCATTGTTTCGGGTGTTAACTGATTCATTTTCCTTTATATGATTTGTTACGTAAGCCGTGTTTGTTATGGATAAGTTGTATATTATTCATATCTAGAATTATATTAAGTCTTTAAACGTTATTTTTAACCATAAAATGAAAATTAGTCTTGAATGGATACGATGGGGAATGAATCTCATCGTGTTCGTGGAGACGGTAGTCCGTACGTACACACGAGCGACAATAACATTCTTTTGATATTAAAATTGTATATAATTGGATGGTATATCATATACACAGAATCATTATAATGTTATATTTTTTATTTACTTCAATTACACATCATTATCATACCCATCCAAAGAATAATGTTTTGAATAATAATTACACCATGACGTGGAGACGGCAAGCCATGCATACGCACGTATGGTGACATGTCATTAAAAGGATGGATAGAATACTGAATATGGTTGTACCATATTTATAGTAACATCACAATATATAGAATATTCTAGAGTTATTATTTTATAATTTAAATAACAATGATAGAAGAAGTGGAAGAATAAAGGATCTTGAAAGAGGGTGGTGAAAACATTACCTCTTCTTCGGGTTCTTCCTTTTGATTTGATCCAAAGGGATCCTTAGGTTGGATTTTGGATCAAACTAAGTACTCTAGGTTTAATTGAAGGAATTTGAGAGAATATTTGGGTAGGGTTTTTCTGATCCAAAAGTCTTTGAAGGTGTGAATTAGAGAGAAGGGGGAGTTCCCTTTTACAAGAGGGGTGAGGGGCACCATAGGAAAATATAGAAATATTATTTTATAATAAATTCATATTCGGTTTCTAATGGCTCAAAAGTAAATTATGTAAATATTAAGGTGGTTATAGGTAAAAACCCACTCAACCAATTGGTTTTAGACAGGTGTGGATCACTATATTAACTTTATTTTTTTATTTAACTCTTTGTTAAATAGTTTGAAATTTACCATGTCTCTTTTTATTTTTATATTATATAGTTAATAAACATAGTATATACTTACAAGAGACCCCCAAGTGGTCCATTAATGATACACATATCATTATATAAGTTTTTTTTCTGAATCATAGATTTTTAGGAATAGAATATCAATTAATAATATAATATTTGTTTTAAAAACTCATTTATGTCAATTTTGACACTATTTAATAATTGATTTTTGATAGTATTAAAAACGTTATTAATTAGAAATAAATTCATTTAAGTAATACTAACATGTAATATTAACCAATAAAATTTTTTGATGTTATCAAAACTTTCAAATTATATTTATTTTAACATTTATAATACCAATTATTTGATTCTTTCATTAATAAGGAAAATACTGCATCATATTGTGTCATAAATAAATTTCATTATTCAATGTCTAAAAATTATAAATAAAATCTCATTATGTAGGAAATATTTTTATCTTTTTAATTGATATTTATACTTTAAAATATAACATATATAACCCTATGAAAAAATTGTTTTCCTAAAAGATATATGCTTTTGTAATTTTTTTATTTACTTTAACTTAATTAATATAAAGTGTCATTATCACTTACAAGTGGCTCCATGGGGTCCCAAAATAGACCCAAAGATACACGTGATCGTACATGTATCAACCAATATGGTTATGATACGTTTTAAGGTAATTTATTTTTATTATAATATTATTTTTTTACCCTTATTTACCGGATTTACCCTTTAACCATAGTAAAAAAATATATTTACCGAACTAATTATTCAAAATGTCTAAAAATTAAAGTTACCTATTTACACAATTTGAAACTCTTGATTACAAATATGGAATCCATTTTTCTAAATTCAAAATACAGAAGTGGCAGATATTAATTTAAAATTAATTCTCATTGTCAAAACAAAAAGCGTGTTTTTATGAAATAATAACTATCAAAAGATTGACACTTGCTTATGTCCAGTCTAAATGTGAAATTATGTCCAATTACCAAAATTGTATTAAATGGTAAAAATATAATCTAATTATACTTTAAAATCACTCAAATTCATAATCTATCACTATTAATTATTTCGATTAAAAAAGATGTTTTTAATTAAAATTTAGTAATTTTCACTATTCATAAAAATATGAAATTTATCATAAAAGTACCAAAAATTCACCCTAAGATAATTCAGATATTATGAATCCAAAAATGAAGTCCATTTTTAATTATAAAATTTATAAAATTTCAAAAAAGTGGGTATTACTATTCATAACGGCTAGTTTGATTCGTTGTGGTGTGTTAGAACTCGAAGTTGCGTACAACACATGCTACTGTATTATTCAAAGAGAAGTGTACCGTGGAATCTTGGGGTGTTACATTCTCCCCTACTTCAATAAATCTCATCCTCGCAATTTCAAATTGTTCTTCGAAAATAAAAGGTTGAAAATAGAAAATATCTTTGGGGGAAAACCCACATCAGAAATTGGGTTCATAAAATTTAGTCTTAATAAGAGGAAAAGAGAAATGAAAGGTTCACCACCAAAGTATGATCTCAATTTATAGAATATTGGTGGCAATTAGAGACACAAAATTGGAGGAAAAATGAAAATACTTATAGGGAGTGATTGAGGTCATCAGTCACAAATAATTGTAGAATTGAGGGCCTCAAATCCATCAACCTATGATGATTTAAAATATCATTGGTTCAACAAAACATAAGGTATTAGGATAACACGTTTTTAGTTTTAAGATCCCTTAACTAATGTTTAAGAATTAATTTCTTCATAGAACAAGAGAAGAATATATATATATATATATATGTGTGTGTGTGTATATATACTTGACAAGTATAGTTCCATCCTTTCACTAATTTCTACCACAAACTCATATTTCACTCTAAAAGATAATAGAACTTGAAAAAATATTCCATTTAACCTATTCGTATAGGGTTAAAAAAATGAATTTCTAATTCATCTACTAGACCTTTTTAAAAAAACTACATTATTCAATCCAGGACATCACGTGGGCCAGTGGTAGGTGATACACTCTTGTCGCCCTTCGGTTGCGGGTTCAAGTCTCACAGCCTTGCTAGACGTGACGGGTTACCGCCCGACCTCTAAGATGTCCTTTTATGGCAATCCAAAAATAATCTCAAACTAGAATTATCCAAAATACTTCTGTCCAAACTCACAGTCCAAAATTTATAAGGAAGGTAAACACAATGAAGATCCTTTTTTCCGTGTAATAACATTTGAACACCTTCATCATGTATTCTTTTAAAACACTGCAACATCCTAAATTACCATAAAACCTATTGATTACATTCATGATCCCTTATTCCTTATAGAATAATGGATATACTCCTATCCAAAAATGTTGTAAACTCCAACAATGATGGAATATACAAATCATTAATCAGTTTCAAGGGAGTCAATAATATCCAATATAATTTATCCAAATCAATCTTGTATTATTCCAAAATCACTACCTCTGTATCAGAACCATATTATGGTTTATCTTTCTCTCAACCATATATTTTCCAAAAAATTAACCTGCTATTGGGTCACTTTTCTTGGTTCCACATAATCTAAAGTCTTTCATTAAATAGTACTACAGTAAAATCCTTATATACTTCATAATTATTATAACCAGTACAATGTTGATACAACACTCAAATGACATAATTCTTTAATAACAACATAAGAACTCTAATCATTCCTCCTCATCTGTGGTAGTATCATAACTTGATTATTATCCAATAGCATCATTTGGGGCATACTCTGATGATATGGACATTGGTTTGTATAGTGTCCCAACTCCTTACAGATGAAGCATTGTACATTTGAAACTTTTTTCTTACCCTTATAGTCACGTACTTGGTGTCATTTTTCACCACACTTATAACAGACTCCCATTCCCTTAAAGAAAGTACCAGGGTGTTTCTTCCGAAATTTACTGTAGGATGGATATTCAAATTTTTCCTTCTTCCCCTTATTTCCATTTCCAGAGTGATCAGTAGATCTCTTCTTCTCTTTCTTTACTTTAAAGTCGCAATACTTAGATAATTCTTTTTCTGTCTTGATAGCACATGAAAAAATATCTTCGTATGACGAGAAGGATTTTGAGACTAATTCATGATGGAGAAATGGTTTTAACCCATCAAAGAAATGATAAATCTTACTTCTTGGGTTACTTATATAATCTTTTTCATGTCTCGCTAACCTTGTAACGTTAGCCTCATACTTTGCGACATTCTCATCCTCCTTTTGTCTCAGACTCAAAAGTTGTCTTTCCATATCTGGTTGATGGTCATGAGGAAATTATTTTTATAATAAAAGATCTTTGAACTCCCTCCATTCCATATATTATACTTCATCATCCTCCTTTGTGTTTTTAATCAATGACCACCATTGGTCAGCATCTTCAATGAGGCGGTAAACTGCCATGATAACTTTTTCCCTTTCACTACTCCCCAAGGCATGGAATATTTTCTCTAAGGAATTTATCCATTGCTCAGATACTAATGGATTTTTACTCCCATTGAATTTTGGTGGTTGTTTCCTCATGAAGTGATCTAACATTGATCCTCCACGCTGCAGATCTGGGTGATCCATACGGGTAAGGTTATTATTCATAACCTGAATGAGTTGTCCCAGTATGATAACTAGCTGATCCGCAGTAGTTGCATCACTAGCTCCACTATAATTATCTTGACCAGGAGGGAAACCCCTATATGGAGTGTATGCATTGATACAGTTTCTATTTCTTCCACTATGTGTCATTTCTAAATAATGGAATACACTATATTAGTTTATGAATCGCAATACATAAATCCAAACTTGTAAAACACTTAACATAAATTGAAAAATTTATGTATATAATCCATAATCATAAAAAAAATGTTTTATTTGAGGAAGTATATACTCATAAACCCTTCATAATGGTTTGTAAAGAAAATGATAATTATCCTAAGCATATCCCCTGGGAGTGTCGTAATCAAGAGTGTAGCAAGGCCTGTTATCGTGCACCAGTTCCCGTTCGAGTCTAGCTCAAAGCGGTGTTTTCGGGTTTTACCCCTAGGTACATCTGTTCCAGAACTGCCTCTACCTGCTCGTATCCAGACAGGGATGTATTACTCAGAAAACTCACAAAATCTCTACAATACCGAAATTCTAGGAAGTTCTTCTATACTAATCCTCAAAGTCTATCTTAGGGATATGTGCTCTAATCAGAGTTTATCTAAATATAGCTCCCAAGGTTTATACTAAACTTCCTCTAATACCAACTGTAACACCCCGACCCCAGTTACCCAGAGTCGGTGCATTATTACATAACATTTTCATGATCACAAAAGATCAAGTCTTGAAAGACCAATTAGTTTAGTAGCCATGGAAACACTAGATACATTCATAAGTCGTACATTACATGATAAAATGAAAATCTAAAACAACATCTTTTCTACATAGACCACACTAATATCCCCTCATACTATCCCTATAGGTCATTCATAAAATACTTCTTCACATCCTCAGAAAAATAACACATAGAAAGGGGTGAGCTCAGATGCCCAGTAAGGATAAAAATATAGTAGAAACTTTCATAAATAAGCATAAACATTTAAGGCAATGCATAACTAAAACAAAAGCCTTTTAAACTTGAACTTCAGCGTAATATGGAAGAAATAAAATTAAATAATTCCATTTACTTATTCACATGGATATTCTACTAGTCTAATAATCACATGCAATATCAATAACAACTTTCATAATGATGGAATGCATAATGCCAGATTATCATAACCACATAGTCAAGGCCTTGTGCCAAGACTACAAATAAGATTTTGTCAAGGCCTTGTGCCAAGACACTAGTTTGCCTCATGAGACCTACTGATGCATCTAGGAGCTATAGTGGGCTCCACCTGTCACTTACTAAGTCCAATGCATTCCTCATATGAACAGTTTTAAACATAACATAAACATTCATATTAAAACTAGCATATAAAATGTCAATACTTTATCCATAAACCATAAATGGTTTAAAAATAACACATCCACAATCAAACATATCACAAAACCTTCAATATAATATGGAATTTTTGTGTCAGAATAAATCAACTTCAAATAAGCTTAAAATCCATCAAAGGATGTTGACATAGATGAAATCAAAACTATTTGAGAGAAATATCTTTTTTTAAAATAATTTAAAAGTAACATAATTATAAGATAAAACATTTACATTGAAAATATTCTTATAGGCTTTTAAGTGAATCTTATAAGATTTTATAATGGTGGAAAATATCCGCACTCACAGTATAATTTAAAAAAATATATTCTGACCTTAATTCTAACGAAAAGGTTAAAAAGGAACTTGTTTGGAAAACGACGGAAAGATTCATTTATAAACATCCTATAAAAATTCAAACAAGGGTATAAATGACTTTACCCATAGTCTATAAAATAGTAAGAATGATTTGAAATACATTTTTAAGAAACATGGATGTGGATGACAAAGAGCTCCCAGTAGATAATTACATATAAACATCCTCGGATAATGAAGAGATTGTGAAATAAACCCTTACCTTGTACTTTTCCTTGGTTGAGGGTTGGTTAACCTCCTATATAATGGTTATATAATTGTTATTAAATTATACAAGAATCGTACACATTAATATGATATCATATATGATCTTTTAACATTTCTTTGTTAATAATATCTTAGTATTATTGTTTTTTCGGGTGTTAACTGATTTGTTTTCCTTTATATTCTTTGTTATGTAAGCCGTTTTTGTTATGGATAGGTTGTATCTTATTAATATCCAGAATTATATTAAGTCTTTAAACATTATTTTTAACCATAAAATTAAAATTAGTCTTTAATGGATACGATGGGGAATGAATCTCATCGCATTCGTGGAGACGGTAGTCGAACATATGCACGAGTGACAATATCATTCATTTGATATTAAAATCATATATAATTGGATGTTATATCATATATAAATAATAATTATAATGTTATATTTATTATTTAATTTAATTACACATCATTATCATACCCAACCAACTAATAATGTTTTGAATAACAATTATACCACGACGTGGAGACGGTAAGTCGTACGAACGCACATATGGTGACATGTCATTCAAAGGATGGATAGAATATTGAATATGGTTGTACCATATTTATAATAACATCATAGTATATAGAAGATATTGGATTTAATATTTTATAATGGAAATAAAAAAGAAAGAAGAAGTGGAAGAAGAAAAGAACTTTAAAGAGGGTGGTGAAAACATTACCTCTTCTTTGGGTTCTTCCATTTGATTCGATCAAAAGGGATACTTAGGTTGGATTTTGGATCAAACTAAGGCCTCTAGGTTTAAGTGAGGGGAGTTGAGATAATATTTTGTCAGGGTTTGGCCGAGCCAAAAGGATTTGAAGTTGTAAATTGTAGAGAAGGTGTAGTGCCCTTTTATGAGAGGGGTGAGGGGCACCTTAGGAAAATCTAGAAATATTATTTTATAATAAATTCATATTCGGTTTATAATGGCTCCAAATTGGAATATTTAAATTTTAAGGTGGGTATAGGTCGAAAAAAACTCAACGAATAGTTTTTATATAGCTCTGGGTAACTATATTAACTTTATCTTTTTTATTTAACTCTTAGTTAAATAGTTTGACATTTACCATGTCTCTTTGTATTTTTATATTATATAGTTAATAAACTTTCTATATACTTCCAAGAGACCCCCAAGTGTTCCATTAATGATACAAATATCATTATATAAGTCCTTTGGCTGAACCTTTGATTTTTATGAATATAATATCAATTAATAATATAATATTTGTTTTAAAAACTCTTTTATGTCAATTTTGAGACTATTTAATTATTTATTTTTGTTATGTATTAATAAAATTATTAATTAGAAATAAATTCATTTAAGTAATAATAACATGTCATATTAACCAATAAAATTTTTTTATGTTATCAAAACATTCAAATTATATTTATTTTAACATTTATAATACCAATTATTTGATTCTTTCATTAATAAGGAAAGTACTGCATCATTATTGTGTCATAAATAAATTTAATTATTCAATGTCTAAAAATAATAAATAAAATCCCATTATTAAGGAAATATTTTTATCTTTATAATGAATATTTATAATTAAAAATATAACATATATTACCCTATTTAAAAATTCTTTTGCTAAAAGATATATGCTTATGTTATTTTTGTATTTACTTTAACTTAATTAATATAAAGTATCATTATCACTTAAAAGTGGCTCCATGGGGTCCCAAAATCAACCCAAAGATGCCTATGGACACACATGTATCAACCAATAGAGTTAGGACACGTTTTAGGGTAATTTAATATTATTATAATATTATTTTTTTACTCTTATTTACCAGATTTACCCTTTAACCATGGTAAAAAAAATATTTACCGAAGTAATTATTCAAAATGTATAAAAATAAATGTTACCTATTTGCACAATTTGGAACTCCTGATTCCGAATATGGAATCCATTTTTCTAAATTCAAAACATAGAAGTGTCAAAAATTAATATAAAATTAATTCCTGTTGTCAAAACAAAAGCGTGTTTTTATGAAATAATAACTATCAAAAGATTAACACTTGCTTATATCCAGTTTAAATGTGAAATTATGTCCAATGACCAAAATTGGATTAAATGGTAAAAATATAATCTAATTATACTTTAAAATAACTCAAATTCATAATTTATCACTATTAATTATTTTGATTAAAAAAGTTGTTTTTAATTAAAATTTAGTAATTTTCACTATTCATCGAAATATGAAAGTTATTAGAAAAGTACCAAAAATTCACCCTAATCTAATTTAGATATTACGAATCCAAAAATTAACTCCATTTTGAAAGACAAAATGTATAAAATTTAAAAAGTGGGTATTACTATTCATAACGGCTAGTTTGATTGGTTGCGGTGTGTTAGAACTCGAAGTTGCGTACAACACACGCTACTGTATTATTCAAAAAGAAGCGTACCATGGAAGCTTGGGGTGTTATACCAACTGATAGCCTCAACTCTATCATCTGAAGGATCCTCACCATTAACATGGATTTATATAGGAAGAACCCCCAAACTATATTTCTAATATGCACTAATAGGGGACTCTAACCACTCGAGTGGTGAAAAACGTCTCATCATGGATTTAACATATGTGCACATGACTCAAATATGAACTTTGGCCATCACGGGTGAGAGGAAATCACCAAATTAAGTACCTAAGCCACACCAACTCTAGAATCTCATACCCATTAGACCATGTTTCCCATGTATTATGGCCATTCCATCCAATATCATGGGCCATAACCAACCTGAAAGCCATTTCACCTCAACCCAACGTCCACAATTCCCAGTCCTATGATCAACATCACTCAAAAAATCTATGCCAATCCCAAACATATGACCACATCACCTCAATTCTGAATGTCCAAAGCCATCCAAACCTTAGGAAAATCCTTTCATGACCCATTGGGTCTCATCATATTCATCTCAATCATTTCATATATATATAATTCAAATTAATTTACTTTAAATAAATAAAAAATTCAATATACTAGAATTGTATAACTTTAATTTAACAAGACAAATCAATATATAGTACATAAACGCCTTAGATTCAAATAACCAAAATAAAATAAATTAAACAATTCATTTTAAATGAATCTAACACCCTTGGCTATACCACCCAAGGAGAAACAGCCTCTAACCTAGACTTTCTTGAGCAAAAAAAGTTCTGAGCATGCCCAATGACATCCCATATGTCATATTTTCAATTTAATAGCATTAAATGAGGGTCTCGCTCAAATACCCAAACGTGCACTAAAATATGCACCCCAAAAATTATAAAAAATTAAAAAGAAATGTATGCACCACATACCTAGGGCTCATAGAAATAGAAGAATCCAATATCGAGCACTAACTCGATGCAGATTGGAAGATATTTGAGTTTCCCTTGAGTGCCCTGAAAATAGGGCAAAAAAATCAAACATATTTAGTGATCGGTGAGGAAAAAACAAATAAGAAGAGATTCTAGGGTGAGGTTAGCCCTACCAATATGGTTCTATAGCATTTGATGGATCTGAAATAGGACCATCGATGAAAAGATGGGAGAAAAACCAAAGGAGAAGAAGAGGAAGAGGTTTTCCTCCTGCTATGTGTGTGACCAAAAAAAGAGAAAGGGGAGGTGGAAAAAAATAAGGGAAAATGTAATTTTATACCATTACTAGGCCACATGGTTTACCTTCAAGGTTTTCCAAACCATTTAGCAACCATGTGTACTACAGTGCAAGGGTGCTGCCTATATGGCAGTACCTGTGCAGCCTACCGCACAATTTTCACTAACCATGTGAAAAACGTGTGGTATCCCTATAAAACTTATGCATATCAGGTCACACATCCATGTTCTACCATCAAAGGGTTTACCACAACCATGTGGTAGTTCAAAAACAAGTTTCATAGTAAGCTGGAAGGGTCCTCACAGTTTACCCTAAATTGTGTGCCTTAACCTACAACTTCAAAAGAGGCCATTAGGCCTCCGATGCTCCCGAAACATTTCTAAAATACCCAAGGAACTTTACAAACCACTAAAATAATCTAAAAACACAATATAAAGCTAATGGGGCTCTTGTAAGTGAGTTCCAATGACTGAATTAGAAAATGACATAGCCACTAATTGAAAAATTGAAAACAAGAGAGGTTTCCAACCCAATTCAAAAAATTGGGATGTAACAATCTCACCACCTTAACATAGCTCATTTATGAGCTATCAAATGAAACCCATAAATGGTACCAAAAATACCCATCCTAATAGAAACAACCTAAACTACCCTGGTATCAAGGGTATAGGTTAACTTACCACAAGGGGGCTCTCCACCTTCGGAGTGACCTACCCCAGTCCATGATGACCCAATGCTCAAATCAAGAAATGGTCCATCAATCAATCTAGGACTCATGGGTCCTCTTATGATGAATTTTCACTCCTTCACCTCATCAGGTTCTCCCATTCCATTCCAGACACCCATTCACATTCTGTACCACATTGGTTCCCACCTCAAGGCCATGTCACGTATATAACTAATGAGGTATCTCATCCCTATGGATGATGAAAATAGTCCCAGTGCCTTTCACCTCAAACAAGTATCACAGTACAATGGTTACCAGATGCCTCGCACCTCAAGTAACCCACATCCATTGATGCCCTAATGCCTCGCATCTCAATATCAAACATCCATCGATGCGCAAATGTATATCTTGGTGCCTCTCACCTCATATGCATACATATATATATGTATATATATCATAAAAGGTATATGAGATAGTCCCAACCAAATAACTAGTGTCTTGTCAGTCCATATACATATAACTTGTGCACCTCATGCACTAAAAAACATAAATTTATCAATAGGCCATGCCAAAATGGACATACATCAACAGGTCATTCCAAAAAATAAATGCCTCAATATGCCATTACAAAGGAAAACAAAATATAAGTCATGACTACACCTGTAGCATACCTCTGACCATCATCAGCTCACCATCCTACTCAGAACCTAGAATCTCTATGGCATACACCTAGCATGAAGCATGACTACCTGATTTTTGGCCTTCCTATGGTGTCACACCATCCACCATCCATTGACCCCACTACTCAGTCCCACTATCTTTTCCATGACCCCCATATACAGCTGAACCTCGGCTACACTCACCTGGTACCAATCCTAAACTGATCTCAGAACCTGGCATCTACCTCGGTCCCTGACTACTGACTATCCAAGAAGGCTTCCAACAGAACCTCTCATGATTCCAAACATTCCCACATGATCGACACTCCTTTGGAAACTATTCACACTAATTCCAGACATGTCTAGGCTTCCCACACTAAAAGAAAACTATCAAATAACCACTCTAAGGTATTTTAGTTGAGTCCTCGACCTGACTTCTCTACTGGAAATCATCTCTATATTGGTTCCTACTATCTGAATCATCTACACTAAAATCACCTAAAGCTGTTAACCAGCTCGAGTATGACCTATTCGCCAGGTTTCCCTTGTCTATGAGTGTCCGGTTCACCACTTTATAGAATGATTCCAATCGAAAGATATTTACCAACACCTGACTGGTGTGTCGTAAACCATCCTTAAAGTGCCTCACTCTCGAGATATTGTTTCTCACCATGCTGGTTGAAAAGAGAGACAATTTAGTGAACATAGCTTCATAGTCCATGATGGACATGTCACCCTACTAAAGGATCAAGAAATCCCAATCTCTCTCAACACTCCTCATCTATGAGAAGAAATGCTCGAAGAACATGGCCTCAAAATCATTCCAGGCTATTCCCTCATGCCTGTTAGCCTGATCCTATACATCCCACTTGTACATAGTCAGTCCTCTAAGCATATATGTCACCAGCTTCACCCTCTACCCTAGAGGTATCTCTAGCTAGTTAAAGATCATTTGCATGCTCTTGATCTAGTTCTCAACTGCCTATAAACCACCCTCACCCTAAAAAAGTGGTGGTTGTTGCAACTGAAACTCTCAAGTCAGATACACCATATACGAATCATCTCCTTGATCTCCCCTATTGATAACTAGAAGTATACAAACCAATATTACTTGAAGCTACTCATCAATCCATGACCTAAAAGCAACAAGATATAGTAGTTTCCCTGCCAGCCTTGAAACTTGAACTTGGTCCTGTACCTATGGATCGTGATCTGCCTAACCCTCAGAGGCCTTAAACAGATCATTCTCATATGACACCAATCTATCACCTGCCTAATGATCCATTCGAGTCTTCTCAGAGGAACCCACTGAATTCCATCAACAAGGTGACACAACCCATATATAACATATATATAAACACAGATATGTAAACAAGTAATAGGAAGCGCATCCTCAATACCCTTACCCTTTTTCTATCGCAACCATGCCTCATGAAATCCTAGACTCATGGCCTCCTTACCCACCCTTGGCAGAGCCAAGTTTCAACATATACCCCAGTCCATGCCCATCCAAAAAACCAATGTTTCCTTAATCCAATGAACTTGTTTTCCAACTTGGTGATCAAAATCACCTCATGCCATACATTCTTACTCCTATAATAGAGATACCCATTTCAAAAAATATTTTATTTATATTTATATTACATGGAATATCACATTTCACATAATTTCATATCATGGAACATGCATATTCATAATTGAATCATCCTAATATGTGCCTAAACAGAACATAAACATGCATACACCTCTTTCCATATTGGGCCAAAGGTCCAACAACTTAAGAAAATATCATACCATGCCAAGGTATCACATCCTAATAGTATAACAATCACATGCCAATAATACCACTCAATGTGGAAATCATATAAACTATAAAATAAGAAAAATAGAACTTTAATTCCCACCCTTGGAAACTTAGCTTTTCCCTCATACATGGGGTGGTAGGCACCCAAGCATGATATATTAATCCAATTTTGAACACATCCTAATCTCCAATATAACATAATAAAAATAGTAAAACCTGTGTAAAAGAAGAGAAAAATAAATATCTATCACATTAGTATCCAGTGAACCACTTCTATTAATCCCAATCAAGAAATGCGCTGATACCACTTATAGTGTCCCCGGCCTAGAATCCACTTTTATACAGTTCTTTGGGTTGAAGGGTCACTGGACTTAAGCATGCCTCCTCATATGCCAAATACTACAAAATAGCAGTGAGGGTGTGAAATAGGTATAGTGGGGAGTATTACCCTTTAAAAAATGATATGGTACTGGTCTAAGTAAATATATATAACACACAATGGAATGAAAGACTCAGAAGACTCTAACCAGGCCCACCAATGGCAGAAGAACAATCAACAATATAAAATAGTGGAATCAGTAACTAAATAAAGCAGCAAAAATAAATAAATAAATTTTCTTGCATTCCAAACATACCACTTTTAGCATAACTAAAATAGAACATTCATATCAAAACAGGTCATATAAACAATATCCAGAATAAGGGTCACCCATGGATGACCATTATAGATATACACACATATAAGCATGTTGAAACAAAAATAGAAATGAAACAAATGGAAAAGTCCAATTGGAACAACCTCAAGGTCCCTTTCCAACATCCCATGCCAACGTCTACAATGGCCCAACTCTTGATGCCTATCCATTACCTAAATGTAAAGACATAAAGTATACACACGTCTTGAAGGGCTCGTGTACGATGTGTAAACGTGTCTTGATAGGATATCACCCAAGGATTCATATCCAACTTAAGTGTTTAAGTGTGTTTATAAGAAAAATAAATAAGAAGTATAAGAATATTTAAACAAGGACTTCACAGGTTCTCAACAATCTCCAAGAAGTCATCGCATGCCTCGAGAAATGCCAGAACTACTAGATAGATAAGGATTCCTAGTCCATGGACCAATGTATCCTTGGTAAATGGACTAATTTATGATCAAATAAAATCACCATTTGATCATTTTATGATGTCCTGAGAAATGATGATGTCGATCCTCCAAAATAAATCTAGGTCCAATGACCTCAATCAAGGAGAACCTCATCCCTCAACTGATATACTTAACATTATCATCTGAAGGCTCCTCACCTTACACATGGATTTTTATGATAATCACCCCAAAAAAATTTTAATACATACTATCAATGGCATATACCCACTTAAGTGGTCAAAACCAACTCATCACAAAGTCAACCTATGACCATACAACTCAAATCGGCGCTTTGGCCATACCGGTTGACAAACAATCACCAAATTAAATACCTAATCCACACCAAATCTAGTACCTCAATCCCCTATGACCATGTCTTTAAGGTTTGATAGCCATGTCATCCAATATCATGGGCCATGCCCAACATAACATCCTTGTTTCCTCGACTCAACATCCTAGACAGCTAATCCTATGATTGATATAACTCAATCAATCTGGGTCAAGCCCAACTAGATGACCACATCACCTCAATTTCGAATGAACAACGTCATCCCAACCTCAGGAAAAGACCATCATGACCCCTTGGGTATCATCATGTGCATATCAAGAATTTTATATATATATAATTCACATCAATTCACCTTAAATAAAAAACAATTCAATATACTAGAATTTTACAACTTTAATTTAACAAGACAAATCAATATAGAGGAATTGAATGCCTTAAATTTGAATAATTGAAATCAAAAAATTTAAGTAATTCATTTTAAATGTACTAACACCCCCGACCAAACCACCCAAGGAATGAAGGCCTCTAACCCGACCTTGCTTGAGCAAAAAAGGTTTCAAGCATTCCCAATGACATACCATAGTTCATATGCTCAATTTAGTACTAAGCAATGGGGATCTTTCTCAAATACCCAAAGGCATGCTAAAATACACATACTCAAAAGTCCAAAAAATCACAAATAAAGGTATGCACCACCCACCTTGTACTTGTAGAGGTAGGTACCTCCTATATCAATCTCTAACTCAAAGAAAATTAGAATATATCTGAGTTTCTATTGAGCGCCCTAAAAATAGGGTGAAACATCCCAAACAGATTTAGCACTCCGTGAGGTGGAAAAAAAGAGTAATAGAGGCTAGTGTGAGTTTAGCCTTATCAATGGGATTATATAGAATCCAAAGGATATGAAATCGAACCATCGATATATAGATTAGAGACAAACCAAAGGTAGAGAAGAAGAGTAGTTTTTCCTTCTACTGTGTGGATGACCAAAAATGAGAAAGTGGAGAAGAAGGAAAAATAAAAACAAGAAATAAGGGAAAAAATATAATTCTCTTCCCTTAATAGGATGCATAGTTTTCCAAACCATGCAGTAATCATGCATACTATAGTGTAAGGGTAATTATTATATGGAAGTTACCAATAATTCTACCAAAAAAATTTCACTAAGCATGTGAAAACTATGTGGCAACCCTCTACAACTTATAAAAACAAGGTTTCATGGTTGTGCACCACCCTTTCACGGTTTACCCCAAATATGCGGTAGTTCAAAAATGAGCTACATGGTTTACCCTAAACCGTGTTCGCTAACCTACAACTTCAAAATAGGAATTCAGGCCTCTAACACTCTAGAAAACTTTTTGAAACACCAGAGGCACTCTCCAAGCCTCTAAACCCATCCAAAAACATGATATAAAGTTGATGGAACTCTCAGAATTTAGTTCCAATGACCAAATTGTAAAATTTAATAGCCACTGATTGAAAATTTAAAAACAGGAGAGGTTTTCAACCTGATTAAAAAACTAGGAATGTTATATTGATTTTTTGGGATCCACCTAAGACCATTTATGAGGTGTGTATCTTCCATGGGTAGGAAGTATACTATCAAAGATTCAAGCCTGATTTTTCTAGGGTGTTTTCACCCTTGACAGAATTGTCCTGAAATGGTAAGCCTTTCATGTGGAAAAAGAATTTCAGTAGGATTTCTAGGAGTTGCGGTAGATTTTGATGAGAACCCCCATTTTGAGAATTCTAGAGGATTTTGTTGAGTATGTGGTGTTTTTTGATGCCTTTATAATTGGTCTTGGATGGGTTTTGATGCAGAGGTAGATAGTGATTTCCTACAGGTCTCATAAACTAATACCCAATGACTAAAACTACATGACCCATGATCTATAGTTAGAAGAAGTGTTCTTCACCCTGAAGATATGGTGTAACTACCTTATATTTTCTTGGTTTATCATTTATTATAACCCTAGGAGTATCAGGTTTATCTTTTCATAGAAATATATTAACTTGAGCTATAGTATATGATTAGTGTTCTTATAGTATTATGATTTTGAGATAGTCTATACTTCTGTGAAGGGGAACATAGTGGAAAATTATCTCAATAGGCGATCTTGTTCATAGTCATTGAGAAAGGATTAAAATTAATTTTCCTAATTGAAGTTGTCATTAGTGGATGAGTATGGTGCATATTACCTCCAGTCAATGGGTTTTACCACTCCACTTATTCATAGTGTTAGGGAATATCAACTTGGAGATATAGATTACGAGGCCTTTTATGTTCAAATATATATTAGAAGTGTTCCTAATGGATTTTTTGAAGGTTAGGATCATTTCAGACATTTTTTGAGGATTCAAAATGGTATCATTGACACTTTGATAGGAGTTACTAATGGAATTTCATACACCCCCATTAGTGGTGCATCATGGATTGTTAAAGATGTTTCATGAAATTTAGTGTCAATTTTGGTGGTCCAAGATAAAGAGGCTCATAGCTGAGTTTGCCACTTATTTACCTCACTTGTTAGTATGTGAAGGCTAAGCACCAAGTTCCAATAGGTTTCTCTCAAACCCTTGAGATGTTGGAGTGTAATTGGGATAGTAAATTTATGTACTTAATGATAAGGATTCCAAAACTAACTATAGGACATGATTCTATTTGGGTGATCAAAGACTGACTCGCTAAGTTGGATCACTTCCTATCCATCTGATATCAGAGTTCAGTAAATAGATTAGGATGTATTTACATATGGGATACAATATGGCTTCATGGAGTTCCCTCAATAATCATTTCAAATCATGACTATCACTTCATGTTACAATTATGGAGAGGATTATAAGAGGCCTTTTCCACTCAATTATAGTTGAGCATAATGTTCCACCCTCAAATACGTGGCTAGACTAAGTGGAACATTCTATTTAAATATGATACCCTTTTGGATTTCATTTTAGACTTTGGTTGTAGTTGGCAGAATCTCCTACCATTGGTGGAGTATACATATAACAACAGTTACCACTCCACTATATGTATAGCACCATTTGAGGTCTTGTATTGTAGACATTGTAAATCACCACTATGTTTGACTGATCTAGGGGAGTCATCCCTCATGGGATTATATTTTGTATGACTGATGATAGAGAAGGTACATGTCATTTAGAAGTAGATTAGGATTTCCTAGAGCCATCAAAAGTCTTATACAGACCACTAATAGAGGCCATTAGAGTTTGATGAGGGATACCTTGTGCTTCTGAAGGTCTTACCTCGATGGGGATTATAGAGATTTAGATGAGGTGGAAAGTTATATCCAAGATTAATTAGACCTTTCTAGATACTATGTAGGATTGGAGAGGTGGGATAACACTAAGAAATAACATTTTAGTTAGACCGAGTGCGTGATTTATTCAACATGTCATGGCTAAGGAGGATTTTGCATAACTCATCACATATTATCGATTGGGGAGAGCTGGAATTTAAGGATGGAGATACCTTTACATAGTACCCAAAATATATTGAGGATTATCAATAAGAAATCATTTGAGGGTAATATATTACATTGGTGCACATATAATGACGGCACGAGAATATTCAGAAGATCACCTAGGAGGAGGAAAACCATATGTGATCCTAGTACACTCACCTATTTGAGTAGGATTTTTCTTTTTAGGAAAATCCCTAATATGGGGATAATGAAATATATTTATTTTTCCCTTATAAAACTTTTTAATATTTTAAAGTATATTTTCAGATCCAAGTGCGGAGTCAGTGTTGGATTTTGGGGCCTGGGGAGCCTCAGGGTTGATATAATCAAAATATTGAAAATATTATATCATGTGTACATTGTTTTTTTATAAAATCATATAATATTTACTAAATGGTGTTTCATATGGGAAATCTGAGTTATCCATTAAATCCAAAAATATAGGTTCTACCCTATTCATGACATAAAACATTGTGTTTATTGGGTTTTTTTACTTAAGATTAGTTATGGGTGGATTAATTAATAAATAACTACATTTATTTATTTATTGTTTATTAAATGGACCAGACCTAATTACCCCTCTATATAATCAATACTTTATACAAACCCTAGGTTTACCTACATGACCCTATCATTCGGAGTGGATCATGGAGAAGATCCTTGGTGAATGTTGATATTAGGGGTTGGTGATCATTGTTCCAAGGAGTTCATCTTCGACAAATGAGTTATTAGATCTTTCCAACAACAATGATGCAAAATCAATATTCATCAAAAATTGATCCAATATTTAGGTAGGATGTTTTTTTTAAGATTAATCTTGATTTTAATTATCCCCAACTAAATGCGAATTAATCCCTTTAGAATATTAATTCATGGGTTGATGTTTGACTTGTGGTTGAGGTTTATCTTTCTATAATTAGGTATTTATAATGTTATTTTGATCATTTTTTATTCTTCATGATTGATTTTTTATATTTTAATAGAATAAGTATAACCTGGATAATGGATAGTGTTTTATTCTCACTTTTGTGTATCTGTGCTTTTCTACCTACATTCTTTGAATGATCATCATTAGTGTTTATTTGGTCGGTGGTTTGACTATACCTAAAACCGATAATAACACAACCAATATTTAGGGTAATGGATTTTATTCATGGGTTCAGTTATGGGATTCAAGGAACAATCACGGTATGATGATGATGATGATAAATTATTGGAGATCAGATCAATATTTTTCCTTTCTTGGGGTGGCAACTCGGTGGCATGGTGTGATGGGAAGATTCTCCTGAGCAAATTGGTGGCCAAAATCCAACCAGTGATGAAAATTTAGGAATGGTCAACCATAGATATGAGTTCTATGGATGTTATTTGTGGAGAATCCACTAGCAGTGGTGAATTAGGCAAGATGGGAAGAACATTATGGAAATTATTAAAATGTCCATGTTACACAATGTGTAATTTGGAAAAACACATGTTGTGAATGCTTTTAAATAGTGTCTAGGGTTATGCATGGAGATAAATATCACATGTCATGTTTCTAGGCCACATTTCATGTGACCTAATTTGGTGCCCCGAAGTGTACCTATAGGGTACACAAGCATATACATGGTCAAGTATACAAGCACAACTAGGTACATAGGAATATCTAGGTACACGGTCACAACCAAGCTATGCATGCACGTCAAAGTACACGAGTATGGATAGAGTACATGGGCATGACTAGGGTACATGAGAATGGGTTGGTGGACACGGTCATGGGATGGAGGACATGGGAATGCCCGATCTATCTAAGAAACACCATATATTCTCTATACATGTTGTGTACTTATTCTAGGAAAGGTTGAGGTCCCTGTTTTATTTAGACTAGATGAGTATCAGTAGGGTACATTCCCTTGGACCATTTTTATTAGGGTATAGTGAGGTGTCCCATCCGAATAATAGGATGAGTGATCCCCTATATGTATTAGTTTTTGATAGATTCATGTATCCCTATATGGGGCCTAAGGTTTGATCCTCTATCATTTGTCCCTAGGTTGGGTCAAGTATCTCGTTACTAACTTCCTGGGCATGTGATATCCAACCTAGTTGATTAACATTGGTAGGGTTAGGAAACCCCTATATTCCATGGGTTTTATCCCTTACCTATGTATCAACATATTCAGATTTCTATCTAGTGTCTCTTCATGGTGAGGTCCAGTTGGAACGTCCTCTTGGATGAGCACCATCAGTGTTAGTAAGACCTGAAGAGTGAGTTCTCTCAAATGAGGATTACCTTGAAGCCTCAAGTGGAGTCCTAGGCTAGCAGAAGGGTTGTGACATTACTTTGGTATTTGGAATCTATATTGATTATATCTAGGTTGTTATTTATATTTTATCATATTCTTATTTCCATACCTTCATGCTTATGAGATGAGTTCTCTATTGAGGTATTATATTAAGTGATTCGGGGTGTCCTACTGGGTATGTTACACTCAACCCTGCATGGGTTCTTCTTGAATGTGTAATGTATTATGTAGATGAAAGTACTTTTGATGTATTATGAGGTATATTAGAAGCATATGGAGTATATTTGAGATAAAAGGAACATAGTTGGTTCTATGAGTTTCATTTGACCACAATCCCCTCCTTACTATAAGGTTGGAATCCACTATAGTTTTGGTGGGATTGTATTTGGACCTTTATGATTTAATGTACTTTTTTCATACTTTGATGTGTGATATAGTTGTATGCATGTATATTGGAATCAGTTTTATATTCCATTTCTATATTATTCTGATGTTTGGAGATGTGTGTATGTGTATAGGTTCCTTAGGGTAAGGCCTCCATTGTGTGTGTTATTCCTACTCGATGCTTTTCTTCAGCCCCTAAAGATTTAGAGGTGTGCTTGAGGTGTCCCACTTGGATTATTGCTATCCATTCAGTCCTCAATGGGTCAGGTCATGAAATTTTTTAAAATTATATGACCAACACATCATGTGAATTAATTATTCTATTACACATCTTTCAGTCACATGCATTGTGTAATAAATTCATGATTCATATTTAACTACATGTTTTCCTTCAAAAAAAATCATGGACTACATATCATATATAAGAGTTACCTAACATTTTTTCCAAAACATTGTGTTCCAACCTATCCTGGTTAACACACAGTGTTTACTAATGAACTCCATGTGAATTTACTATGCAATGACATGAATTTCTAATGGCTTGTCCTTATGTAGTGTACATGTATACACAACATGTACCAATGGGATACACACTAAGTATTCTTATATTATCCATCCATAATTCTTGGCACCTCCTGATGGAATCTTTGAATGTTATTCATATATTTTTATCCTCTTCTTGGTTATATGATTGAGAGTGAAGAAGATAATATGATATTTGGAATTCTATTTTAAATAATGAATAATAAAAAAATAAAAACTAATAACCAATTCATATTATCGAAAAATGATTAATAAATAATTATAAATTAATATATGACAACTTTGATACCACTAAAAGGTTTTGGACACAATAGAAGCACCCATGGTCCATAGCCAACTCATATTTTTATCATAATCAATGAATAATATAATATGTACATGGCAAAGAACATCATCACCAATGGAATTAAATCTAAGATTAATTGACTATTATGCCAAAACCAATAATACAAGATCATCGCATATAATTTATAAATTATTTTTTTTTGTATAAATAAATACCTTAATTTGAATTTATTTCTTCATTGATGAATCAGTTGACCACTTATTAGTGTATCATCATTGTAGAAATATGATTAATGGGAAGAATCCCTCAAGCAGTGATTTATGCATGCTCCATGAACATCTAAACATCACTGTAGAAATTCCTCGGTGCTAGAGCTATGTAGAAAAACAAAATTTGGAATCATTTTGGCATACCTTTATTTCTAAGAGTTTCATTTTATAAAACTTAATAAGTTTATCATTATACCTATAGTTTTATCTCAAATATACTAAACACTCTTCTGGGTATAAACTTTTAAACTATTTTCAGCTATACTAGACATAGAATTATTTTTATTAAAATTTCTTATGAGTCTTATATTTCATATTTCATCATTTATTGCCTAGTTGGATATATATGATTCAAAAATTACTGAACTATTAGTTAACTATAAAACCATAACAATATTTATTCCATAAATAAAATAATGTCTCATTGTTTCCAATAGAACACTGAGATATATGTATAGGTAATACTTAATTCTAAATAATATTTTAACTTGAATCAATACTATTAGAAATTATAAATTTTTTAAATTTCTACTCTTGATATATGATTCACCCATATTCTTCCACTCAGATAATATGACTTTACTTCTTGAAGTCATGTTCTTCTCATGACTAACATAAGAATCACCCTTCCTCAACTCCTGTGAGAACACACCTTACTTCTTGTCATCTTTCCTACTTGGTTTTCGTATTAAAATAAAAGTTACTATTTAATACACAGGAATTAAAATAAAAAATTATAAGATATTATGAATAAATTTGAGGTAGATGAAATTTAATATGTCTTATCTAATTGTATTTAAATTTCTTATTGTCCAAATGTGAATCAAATAGCCTTCTTCTCACTGCACTACCTCTAAATATTTTATATTATTAAAAGATGTTTATAATTTACTATAAAATATTCATGGGATTTTTTCCTTTCATTTTATTATTTTCACCATAAGGGTTATCAAACCAAGTTTCAAAAAAACCCTTATCTCCCTGGTGAAACTTATTTAAAATATTCAAGAGTCATTCATATATATTATTCATCTCATAATACTAGATGAATGGGAATAACCTAGAAGCTAAGGATGATAGTATGAGATTAATTGGTTGTTTCTTATCAATATGGAGTCCCAAACATTTCTAAATGATCAATTTACATCTATATATTAAATACAAGATCAATGTATATGTACCCTCTTCTAATTTACACTAGTATAGTGTAGTAAAAATATCATTTATTTAAATCCTCTAGAGGGAGGAGATGATATTTCATGGTATAAGTATCCATGTCCATTTGTTGTATTATAAATTCTTTAGAAATTACTGATATCTTGGCACAACTTACAATAGAATCATACCCATGTACCTCATTTACACATCATTCTCACCTTTTCTTTCTAGGCAGGTGGCTGAACATGTATGGGGATTTCAACACATAGTATTAATTTTCCATTTGTAGCTTAGTGTATAAAAATTATACAAACCTTGGACATAATTGTCGGTAAGGAAATGTATTTTTTCAAATGAGAAAAGTGTTATGATGATTTCTATTTACATGATTTATAGTAATTTAAAGTATATTTTAGGTTTTATCTTGATTACCATAGATAATAAATATAATTTATTAATATCCCACTATTTTTATCAAAACACAATATCCATCACCATTGGTTACAAAATATCATTCTTCTTTGATATTCTAGTGGAAAGGATCCATATTCCCCTTATCATAACCCATATGAGGGGCTGAAAATTTATTTGAAAGGTATTTAGGTAGGTAGGTTTTTCTAATAACATTAACTCTCATCTCCTTGAATCATTGTGTGGACTCCCCAATCCTAAAATAATAGACTTGGATTTCCTCTACACTTTCCCTCAAGTTACACTGATTCTCATGGAGGTGATCAACCCTTAATGAAAACTTGGTTAATTCAATCCAATACTAAATATATAAATTCCCTTATAATTGAAATCACCCTAATGGAGGTTGTTTAAGCACTTTGAACTATGGTTTCATTTTAACCCAAATAGTGGAATGATTTATTGAATTAATATTTTCATCTTAGGGATTTTTATCTTTATTCATAAATAGACCATTTTATCATATTACACACTTTAAAATTAAGTTTATTTTATTTAATTTATTAACCATGTATAGATAAAATTTATACATAATTTAATTTATTTCAATTCCATATTACATGCTTGTTAATTCATTAATTTTTGTGATCATGAAAAATAATCCATAAAGAAATTAACCTTAAAACTTAACATAAATAAAATAATAAAAGTGGCATGATAATAAGATTTTCTAATGTTCAGTTTATCTAACATATTATAAAATAACCATCAAACCTAATGGAAGGAAACCTTGAACCGTAACTTGGATTATTCTTACAGTGTCCCATATTTCCTCCAATATATATTTTGGATTGGTTTTATCTAAGATATGAACTTAAACCACTTATACTCACCTGGGATATCCATTGATTACATAAGCATTACTCACAAAAAATGTTAGGGGAACCAAAGGATTCATTAAGGGGTTTATATACAAAATTGTGGGTACATAGTCCATTATATAATGATAGTTGGGGATGATTCATAAAATATAATTTAATTTAACAATTATAAATTAAAGAAACTATCTGCATAGATAGGTATGGTCTAAGCTCATGATCATCCACACACATGAACAAAATATACACTTGCAATATAGAGATCATTCACTTTAATTCATTCTTTAATTAAGATAAAATCTCTTCTAATTAATACAATTAATTATCTCATTAATTAATTAATTAATTAATTTTATATTTACTCTAATATTCCTTGAAATTACATCATTTATAATTTTAAATAAATTAACTTATTTAATTTTATTTAAATTAAATAAGTACACGATGTGTATTTAGAGTCGTCATGGAGAGTGGTTTAGAGTTTAATGAGGAATTAGAATTAAATTAATATTATTTAAACCATTTCTACATGGCATGTATCTTGGTTTAATACCATAATTAATTTTATTTATGTGTAAATTAATTTATGTGTGTGTATCATGTAACTACATGAACCTCACGTAAAAAATTAGTTACACTATATGTATTAAACACCCCATATGTGTATTAACAATACACTACATGTGAATTAATTATATCATGTATCAATTAATTACACTATTTTAGAATTAATTAATTACTATTCATGTAAATTAAATACACTACATGTGAATTAATTAATTAAATCATGAGTGGAATAATTAAACATCATGTGTGAATTAGTTACAAACCTTTTTGTATATTAATTCGACATTATATATGAATTAATTACACACCAAGTTAATTACATCACATATGAATTAATTAAATGAACACTTAATCATTGGTATAAAATAAATCATTTTTTATTAATTTCATGACCACTGCATCATGTGAATTAAATACATTGTGTGTGTGTTAGTTGAATTAATGCTACATCATATGAATTAACTATGTGTTTCATGGATATCAGTCACACGCACCATATAATAAATACACATAACTTCTTTGACTATGTATTTTCCACCATGAAAACACTTGGACTACACACAGTGTACAAGATTTAAATGACATGTTATCTAGAAAACCATCTACCATACTAGGTCGGTCAACACTATATGTTCATTAATGCACTCCACATTCATTTACTACATGACAACCCAGATTTTTCATGGTTATTCCTTATACAGTTTACACAGGTATGTGATGTCTACCAATAGGCTAGATGCCATGTATTATTGAGTTATTCAACCAAAACTCTTGGAACCTACTAATATAATATTTAAATTGTCTTCATGTATTGTTAACCCTTTCTTGGTTATATGATCAATAATGAAGAATGATAATATGAGATTTTGATGTTTTAGATTTAAATAAAAAAATATAAAATTAAAAATAACAACAAATTCATATTATCGATTGATAATTAATAAATAATTATAAATTAATATGGGATCATTTTGACACCACTTGACGGTTCTGGATTCAGTGGAAGCATCTGTGGTCACTAGATAACTTGTATTTTTTTAAAATCAATTAATAATATGAGATGTACATGAAAAATAAAACCATGACTAACAGAATTAAATCAAATATTAGTTAACTATTATACCAGAACCAAGAAGATAGGATCATCACCTATAATTTATAATTAATTTATTTATATAATTAAATACCTTACATCGAATTGCTTTATCTATCAATCAATATGTTGACCATTCGTTTATGTACCATTGTTAAAATGAGATAATTTGAGTGTAGAATACCTCTAGTAGTGATCCACATATTCTCTAAAAACCTCTAAATTCCACTATAGAAATCCCCAAGTGATAGTACCAAAGATTCTAACTCTTTTGATATTCATCATTGATCATACAAGAATCCTTTGAGGTGGGAAAGAATTTCTATGGTGATCTCTAGACTTAGGAGGATTGTGAAAGATAATCACTCGCCTTTCTTGAAAGAATTCTTGGAGAGGATATGTCTATGCCTTGAGAGGACTCTCTATAATTTAATTATGCATAATGATTATAATGGCACAATGTGGTTAGAGAATAATATAGCAAGAACTTATTATTCTCCTAATACAAAATAAACCCCATGTATAAATAATAATATCATTATTATTTACTTGACAAGATCTAAACTCGGGAATAAATAAATATTATTTAATTTAAGAAAAAATTATTATTTAGTTGAATATTATTTAATATTTTATTTCTCACCAGACCATTTAATTTTATTTTTCATTCCTCTTTAATATTTATATGGCTCTAAAGAATGTCTATTATTTAAATAAATAAATTACAAAGAATTATTTTATAATAAATAAATATTATATTCAATAAACTAGAAAATAAATATTTATTAAATATTCATGTAACCAAATAAATAAATATATGTTTCCTTACAAATGAACTAAAATAAATAAAATTTATAGATTCACATAATTAGTATTTTTAGGGTGAATAAATATTTACTTAATATTAAACTCACATGATATTATATTGAATAAAAAGTGATTAGATATATGTGATCGACCATACAAGAATTATTACAAAACCATGTTTACGAATAATATTTATTCAATAAGATAAATTCAAATATAATTTTTTTGAGGTTCTGAATAAACTTATGTGTAACCCTCTAGGCCCCTTTCTTAGTGGCATTAAAAAAATCACCTAAAGTCCAAGGTTAGAATCTATAAACACATCAAGTCACCCATAGATAAAGAAGTTAAATGCATAATTAAAATATATAAATATGAATTTACACTATGTAATATAATATCTTTTTTTTGATATCTGTATTCAAGAAGGTTTTATAATGGTTTTATCAACTTATGTAATTGGTGTCTCTTTATTTCACTATCCTAAAACAATATTTCCAATATAATTCCATGGACATGGATTTAATCAGGAATTTAAATTTTCATCAAAGGTCCTGAGATATCAACTTTCTTTAAAGAATAAAAATGGGAAATATTTTTCTCAAATTATTCATTAATTCAAGATGAGTTGTGATGCACCCAACACATCTGCCCTCGTCATGAGCACATGTCATCATGATTTTCATCAATACATCAAAGTATGTGACTCATGAAATGCATTAATAATAATATTAATGTTTAAGAACCATTAAAAATTTCATCATATAGGAAAATCCAATGAAACAAATAAATATGGATTTCTTACTAGCATGTTATGTTCTCATAATCTCCATTATTGTGATTACTAAGGGCATCCACCTAGAAATAATGTCTCAATGTCTTATGAGTCTCCAACCTTGATATTATATATCATTTTATTATTTCATAATGATGTCATCCATCCATAGAATATATATTTAATAATATTTTCATATTACTTCAAGATTCTCATAAAAGTGGGGAATTATTATGACCTTTTAGTGAGACAAGTAAATTTACAACATTATCATATGTATTTTCAGGCAGAAGAATTATCATGATGTAATAAGATATTAATTAATATTTAACACTGAGAATATTCTAGTTTTCCGATATACACAATATTTAGTTATACAGAAAAGAATTCAATATAAACGACCCCATTACTAATTTATAATAACGTACTTTTAGTAATTCGATTCCACCACTATCTAAAATTCATTGAGATAATTCCACTTAGATATGATATTCATGTGCATTCCTCCACTTGTTCAAAGTAAATCACTATAATTCCCCATCTCAAATCACATGGGTTGATTCAGAGTGCCACATGGCCTAATACACACCTCCTCATGCGTAATTAGTTTATGACTAGCATCAAGTTTCTAAATTGCATCAATGGGGGGATTATACCCTAAATACCAATGATGAAAATCATAAATAATAACACATGAGAACAAATAAACAACTCTAAAACATATATAATTGAATGTATCTCATGTGATACATAGTAATAAACCAAATACATCAAAAGTGTAATGGCAAGCAAGAGTATGAGAAATATAGATGAGTAAATAAAACACTACGATATACCTCTAGAGTTTTTCTCATTACCACCTCCAAACACCAATCTTCAGATTCTAGCTCCCTATCGGTTGACCTTTTCCATTCCCTATGTCCTTGATCATGAAGTCTTCATATTCATCACTATGCCTATACTATGTGTGAGTGTAAACCCAGTAAAATACCACCTATGCATATATAATAGTTTATTTCATGGCATGAACTGAATGAATAAGTAAACATACAACCACATGTGTATCGAGTCATAGTGCGCTAACCAAGATGCCCTGAACCCTGACCCGACATTCTTTGGAACAATTCTAGAAAGGATTTAAATTTCAATCACTATATATCACAACACATGTCACAAGTCCCAGTGTTGGTTGGTACCATATGCCTGTTAGTATTTCTTCTAAGTTCCACTATTAAGGAACACTACATGACCCACCCTAATGGTGTACATTTATAGGAACACCACATGTCCCACCCTAACAGTGTTCATAATCCTCAGATAATAGTAATTTTAACCTGAAATGTCTGATATATTTATATGTGAGCATTAATATTGCATAGAAATATCTCATATAATCATGTATCCAAAGGATATTCAATACTTCTACATGGTCTACTCCCACATCGGTTGACATGTCCATGATCTGACTCATACCATCAACTGAAACATAGTCTATAGCCTTTTTCACATCATCACAATCCCCATCCAAGGGGCCATTTAACCAATATTGAGTAATCTGTTCATCCTGATACCTGAAGAAAGTTTCCAAAAGCTATGAAATACCACAATATATACATGTAATAAGAATGAATAATAATGAATATTGAGAAAAATTCTAAATGGGATACATACAAACACCCACATGCAAACGCAACTAAGAATGGGTTATATAGAATAAAAATATGTCATAAGAACGCACATAACAGGGTTGGATATTAGGGTCCACTCACACAACTGTATGAAACATATATCAAGCATATATTTCAATCATAAATTATCAATTCGTAACATCATAATATATAAAGCCATATATGGTGTAGAACTTCCAACATCAATATTGTAGATGTCAAATTCAAGGTTTACCAAGAAGATAGTCACCCAAAACAATATCACACCCAAAGAACTTATGATCCATCTCCAAATTCACATGATAGTTCAAGAATAGAGATTCTATATAGGAACATCAATGATATAAATCAAGATACTCACCAAGAAAGGTCACTAAGGGAATCAACTTTGTGATGTCGTAGAACACCAAAGATCCTCAAGAAAGGTTTTTGTTACAAAAAAGATTGGAAACACCTCACTAGAATATATAAATAACAATATTCTGATCTATATTATCCTCATTTCAATGATCATTCATTAAGTATAGAAGAAATTGATTTGAATAAGAATGACTCACTATAGTTCTCCATTGAATTTCTCTAAGCCATAAGCACCGATAAAGGAAAATGTAAGGTTCCTTTAGATAAAACCAAAGGGGGGGAAGATCAATCCAAAAAGGGAATAAAATAATATCTAGGATAAATTTCATACAATTTTAGGACCAATATATTTTATATCATCTAGAAATGAAGTAATCATCAAGGAGGAGTGTTGATCAATTAATAGGGTTAAAATCACATAAAAATAAAATTTAAGACCCCATAATTAATATATATGCTTTTCATCATTGAATTGATCAATATCCAAGGAATAATACATTTATTTTATTCATTACAATACCATCACCACCATTTTCATGCCCCCACAATGGCCTGACCATGGTCACGGTGTTCTTGGTCATACAGATTGAAACAGCTTCCCCTATATCATGTCCCTAATATTTTTCCCATTTCCCCTCACCATGGCCTTTAAAATGTAATGAGGTTTCAAAGTTCATGGCCCATGGGTAAAACCCCAACACTCTATTCCCATGACCAAACCTTGATTTTGACTATTTTTTTCATTTCACACACAGCGATCACCATGAATTTCACTATACTATGGTGTAGCCTGTTCTGAACAAAGAACTCTAAAAACATGATTTTAATCGACCAAAACCCTCTAATACAAAACAAAAAACAATTTTCAACCATTAAAAGGCTCAAAAACATCACTTAAGACATGTTGGGACCCACATTAGGATGATGACTAAAAACAAGGGTCTTACAATTCCCTCCCACTAAGGATTTCTCATCCTCAAGAAGTATCTCCAAATTAAAGCTTTAATAACTCGGGAAATTATGCCATAATGTCAGAATTATTCTCACAAGTTTCTTTGTAGACTCATATATTCCTCTATAAGATCTAAAAAAGTGGTACAATTTTCCCCTATAAAACTTTCTCTCTCTAGTCTACTATATGGACTAGTCATTCTCCATATGATGTGTCTAGCTCTACCTCAACATACTCATAGTTTTTAACATTAGTAGCATTGGAAATTCATATATGAAGTTTAGATACATAGAAAACATCATTAATACCTCTATAATATCGAGGAAGACCCATACAGTAATCCATTATCCCTATACACTTGATGATTTTGAGTAATTCAAGAAATCTCAATTCTATATTACCTTGATTCTGAAGATATTGATGCCCAAACTAAGGAGTTAACCATAATAAAACCTTGTCACCCATTGTGAAATCCTATAATTTTCATATAATATCTATCTTATATAAGAGGAAAATAAATTCTTTTACATCAATTTCACTCTATCTAAAGTCTCATGTACCTGGTTATATCCCACAACAACTTCCCCACCCACCCTATACCAGCATAGTAGTGAGAAAAATGGTCAATAATTGAGAACCTTATAGATTTCCATATAGATAGAATCATAGAAACTATTATTATAATCAAAATCCACCAAGGATATATAATCATCCCACAATCCTCTAAAATCAAGGATATAAGTTATTAAACATTTTCATGTGTACTCTCGAAAATATTTATAACTAAGTGCAGTACAGGGGCTGACCTAGGTCAATATCTTGATGATAAGTTATGGTCAGACACTACCTATGGTTTTGAATATATTATTTACTCAATGATTGTTAAGATACCACACATCCACCTCCTTTATCGAGGGAGAATATTGCAAAAGTGAAAGCTAAACCTCAAGTTATAAGTGGAGACACAAAGGAACCTTACCCACTAAGATCCCTCTCATAATAACTCTAATAAAATAATAAAAATTAATAATGAATGTAAAATTAATTGGTTTCAACACTAGATTGATCCCCTCGGAAATTCCTTGGGTTATTATCTCATGATCATGAGTATAAGAGATCATAGTGGAGAAGAAATTGATGTGGAAACACAAAAGGTAAAAATATGAGATAATGAGATAAAGAAAAAGAATAACATAAAATAACAATTCATAATACTGTTACAGAATAAATTAATATAAAAAAAATATAGAAAATGTTCAACAAAGGCTTCCCCCAAGTTTCCAACACTTTGAAATGATAGAGGGATACACTTTTATAGGCAAAAGAGGTGAAATGTTTTGCTTCAAAATCATCCTCCAAATGTTCATGAATTGATGACCCATTAAATGACTGAATTTGTAAAATTTAACTTATTTAAAGTTATTCATACACTTTATATGCATTTACCCTTTAAATTTTAACTTTATTTTCCTCTTGATGTAGAATTTATGTTTGATTCAATCTGATACATTAATTCTAGGCAGGTGACTATTCATATCCCATTGTTTCACTTTCCTATGCATTAATCACCATGAGGATGACTGAATAAGGTGGTTAAACTATTAAATAAATTTTTTCTTTAGATTTTATATTCCTCTAGGTATAATTTGAGATCATTTTGGTCTGCTCTTTATGAGATATGATCCCAATAATTAAATTATCCAAATATATGCATAGATTTCGAGTCCTGACTTTTGAGCTGAATTTGGGTCTTCAAATGGTGTATTTGGATTTGGGTCCAAAATAATTAAATAAATGTAAAGACCCATAAAATTCAAGGGAAATTTTTTCTTAATTTTCTTTAGAATTTTACAAGAGCATGGTTTCTGACGGGACCTGATTCTGAGGCCCGGTGTGCCCAGAATCAATTTCCGAAGTTTGGCTCGAGTACGTTCAGTGAACGGATGAGCGGGTTTTTCTAACTTTTGAACCGGTGCCCGGAATCGAATTCTGAGGGCAACGATGAACTCACAGCGCCGATATTCGCTTAAGGAGACCTTTTCCGAGGTTGCGTTTTATGCAGGTTGAGAGTTAGTTTTGGGGGAATTAAAAAGAAGTTAAATAAAATGTGGAAACACATTTTATTTTTAACCATGTTGGTTATATCCTCCCAAAGGGAGTTAGAGGTGGGACCCACATCCACTTAACCTCCCTTGAGAGGATTAAGTGTGGTGGGGCCCACACAAAGCCTAACTCCTCAACTCCCCTTAAAACTCCCACAACTCCCACTTTAATGTTGACAACTTGTTTAATTAATGAGGTGAGTTAAGTGTAGTTTAATTGAATTTCAATCTTTTGAAATTCTTGCCAACACTTTGCATTTAATTAATTAAACCAACTTAATTAATTATTTTGAGTGTTTGATTTCTTTTGAAATCATTTTTCCAACATTAAAATGAGAGATTCTATTCTTCTCTTTGGGTTGGCATAAACTTTGTGGGGAGAACTAAGGAGAGGAGAAGAACTTTTAGAAGACCTTCAACCTCTCGAAGAAGAACGATCCACGTCTCCAAAGAACGTGAAGCAACACCTTCTACCTTCTTCAACCGGAGCAAGGAAGGGAAGCACCGCCGCCCACAAAGTATTCTGAGAGTGTCGACTCGACTCGACTTCACTGAGCGCTTCTTCCACCAACGTTGACGGAATGACGTCGTTTCCGCGACGCCCGACGTGCGACATCTTTTATCAAGTAGGGGATTGTTGTTGTTTTATTTAATTATTTCCATTCTTGATTCTAGAATGTCGAACTTCAAGGATAACGAATAAATGTTATCGTTTAAAGAGAGGGGGCCGGACCGCACAAACACGGCCGACCCCCCCCCCCCCGCCGGTCCGGGCCGCGCCGGGCCGGGCCGGGTCGACCCTGTCCGGGGTGGGTCGATTCGGTTCGGGCCAACCGGGGGGTCTCGGGCTGGGACGGCCCGGGCCCGAAACCCCCGTTACCGAGCGGTTTGGATTCAAATGCCCATAACTCAGGCTACGGACCTCCAAACGACACACCGTCAGTGGAGATGCAATCCTTGGATCGAGACGGTCGTTTCGGTATATCGCACTCAAGGTTTCGGATTACTTTGAGTTTGGCCGGGTTGGTTCGTACACGAAACCAACCGGGCCCTCGGAGCGGAAACGCTCATATCTTGAGCTACGGACGTCCGATTGACGTGCTGTCAGCTTTGTTGAGTTCCTCTTAGTGAGACGGATCTTTTGGAATACTCCTCCCGAGGTTTGGATGTTTGTGGAGTAAGGTAGGATGGGTTTTTCCTTAAAAACCAACCGGGCCCCTGGAACGAAAAAGCCAATAACTCTCAGACCGGGCGTCCGATTGACGCGTCGTCTGTTGCGTTGAGTTCCTGTTGATGATATAGAACTTTTGGATACATCAACTCGGGACTTTGTGACAGTTGATGTATCAGCCTCTCGGCTCGTGGAGTGGACCCTCCCGAACGAGCTTGCTGTGTGCGGGAACCCTAGAGATGGATGCGACTGCTACTATGACTGCGACGACGACTGTGCAGAGATCCTCAGTGGATTCGACGACGACGACTACAGCACTCAGCGATCCTGTGTGGATCAGTGCTATTGATCCTGTGTGGGTCCAATCCTATGTGGGTCAGCGCTCAGCGGTCCTGTGTGAACCAGTGCCTACAGATCCTGTGTGGGTCTGATCCTGTGTGGGTCTTTGCGGGGGTTAGTACTTATCGATCCTTTGTGGGTCCGATGACTTAGATGGATCAGTGATCATCTCTATCATCTTTCAAAGAAGTATACCTGTGTGAGATGAATCTTTTTTACCTTCCTGTGTGGATTGTGTTGTGATTTCCTGTGTGGATTACGTTTTGCTTTCCTGTGTGGAATACATATACTTTCCTGTGTGGACTGAGTTGTACTTGGGCTCGGAGGTTGGAGCATATTGAAATGATGACTTAGGTATATGTATGGGCATATACCTAAGCAGTGTCGGATGTTACTTCGTGATTGTATCTTTCCTTTGTGGTTTATCCTTTGTGGATTTTGGGTGACCTTTGGGGGTCTCGGGGTCCCTACTGAGTAGCTTATACTCACCCCTTCACGGGCTATGCCCGCACTACGTTGTGTTGGTTGCAGACGACGGACAACATTGATCGTGGTTGAGGCTCGCAGAGTAGGATGGTCCTTGGAGGTGGACCACTGGACGGGACGTGCTCGGAGTGGACGGTGGGACCCGAGGAGCAGTAGAGATATTTGTACCCACCCTTCAGGTGGGATTTCTAGTGGACAGCTCGACGTAGTGGCTTTTACTTTACAGTTGTTGTTTTCCCTTTCGAGTTGTACTTTACTTTCAGTTTGGGTTTGTATTCTGGCCCATTTACTTTTCCGCACTTTTATTTGTACTCTGTTTTTACTTAGTGATTACCTTTCCACTTGCTTACTCTGTGGTGCTTGTTTACTTTACAAAGGCAATGTCTTCCCTTTTTACCGGGATTTACGCCTTGGTGCTAGTCGCCAGCCTCTGGCGTATGGAAGGCGGGCTTGGGGTAGTCACGGCACGGGCCCCGAGGATGGGTCGTGACAATAAATCCCATAAAAAATATTAACATATAAAAGAAAAATTTATTAATTTGGATCAGTTAAGAAAAAGTTATGTCTGAAACACATAAATAAATTAAAATAGTTAAAATCCAAAATAGGATATTTTTCAATTAAGATCAAAATTGCTTCTAAACCATAAAATGTGACAATTTAACTTCAAATAAAACTTTTGTGGAATTAAAAAAATTTAAATTTAGAATAAAATAATTGAAAATATTTTCTCTATCAATTCCCTCACACTCATACATTGTACACCTAGGAAATCATCTTATACCATGGAAAAAAACTTCTAAAAGAATAAATGACGACACAACTCAATTATCAAATAAAAGAAAATATCATGCATAATACAAGGATAAAAAATTTATAACTCCTCAAATATCATAATAATCCATTAAATTTCATGTTAATCCTCACATGAATATCATACCTATCACCCTAGAAAAATATTTCTCTCTTCACTCAAGGATTAATTATGTGGAGTTTTTCTCATTATCAAAAACATGTGTGATCTCTAAAGGCTTTCTATACTCATAATATCTCTACTTCATAGAGTCCTAAATGTTTCAATAATAATTTATTTATCATGGGTTGTTTTGAGGATTAGGTTAGGAAGGTTTAAAATTAAAAAACATCTGAGGAAAAATGAGGAGGGTTAAGCTCTAAAGTGAAGTAAATTCATGAAAAGAGTTTTCCTCAATAATTTTGTGATCCTCAATCACCTAAAAACACAAATTTATTTTTTTTTTAAGTTAAAACTTATAATTTTAGTATCAATGTTAAATTTATTCTTTCTTTTCCCCAATTTGTAGCATTCTTACATCTTGAATTCAGACCTGGATTTCTCTTTAGAATCATATTTTTTAGGAAAAGAGAGGTATATTTTGATCTTAAAAAATTGTTGAGCACTCATACCAAATTTTTAATGAAATTTTGTCCACACATTCATATTTATATCATGAAATTTATTCCACAAAATAAACAATAAATATGAAAACACTTTTAATTCAACTCCAACAGATTATTTAAAAAAGAAAAATTCACCAATAATCATGCATTTAACTTCTAGATTAGGTTAGAAGTGGATAAATTTCTTGTAATGTGGCTTCCTAAAAAGTTATTTCATGGCTACTATGGCCTTAATAAAGTTCATATGAAAGGGTTAGCCAAGATAAATTTAAAATGTAAAAAGGGCTTTCAAATTGGTGCCTCAATCATTATTAATACATTCCATGACCTCTAAAAGATTTTAAAAAGATAAAAATAGAAATTTTTAGATAAAAAAACAAGTCTCAAGACTATAAAGAAAAATATAAATGCAATAATATTTAAAAAAGTTTTATAAACCTCTTGGTTTGGGAAATATGTTCAATTTAGATAGTACTAATGCACATGAGTTTTATAATTAATAAAACTTCATCAAATGAAAAGATTTGAAATCAAGATAAAAATTATTCAAAAATAATTAAAATAATACAATATTAAAATAAATAAATTTTTTTAAAAAAAATATGATTTTAATTTTAAAAATTATTTGATTCAGCTCAAAATTCCTAAAAACACACCAAAAAAATGAAAAAAGAAAACATGAACAATTTAAAAAAATACATGAAAATAAAATGGAAGTACACAAAAAAGTCCTAAAAACAGATTAAAATCCCTCCCCCAAACTTATTCCATTTAATAACCTATTTTTATCCCAAATCAGATAATGAAAAATATTCATTTAGAATTTAAATTGGGAAGTAAATAAAATAAAGGAAAGACACAACCTGAATTGTTTTTTAGTAGAAACTTTGAGTTAAGCTCCTAGCTACTACCAATTTAAAACTAAAATAAAACAAGTAAAAAACATAATAAAAATAAATAAAATGAAAATTAAAGTGGAATTAAAATGGTATAATTCTTATTTTAAACCCTCAAGAGGGTTCCATATTTTTAATACCCCTGATCAGGATTTTGTAGTGGATTATCCCTAAATAGATGGTAGATGTGGTTTCTTTGAGATGAACCACCACATGTGACTTTTTCCAATTTCCATGAGTAAAAACTGATATTGGAGAACCTCAAATAATATAAGAAAAATAAAAACCCCAAATAATGAATAAATATATAATTTGAGATCCATAGTTTGTAGGAAAAGAAAATAGGGGTTCTCCCTATGAACTTTTGTGGCGTCCTCCTTCATGTGAAATGAAATTTGTTGTAGAAGAGGTAGTTTCACCACCACTAGATTATATGGATATTCTTCCTCAATAACCACCAATTTGGTGGACTCTTAAACAAAATCCAAGGAATGGTCCATTTTTTCTATATTATAAATTTCACAAAAAATAGAAGTCGGAAAATAATTAAGCTAGAATAAGATTAAAACATAAATAATTAATAAATAAATCTTCCCTTTCAAGTAATCCAGCTTGTAAAGTAATATATTCTTGAAGGACCATTGAAAAATCCATCTCAACAGGTTAATATTCATCATCATCTTCCAAATAATGAGATAGTTAGAGTGGTATTGATTTTTCATTATTAAGGATGGGAAGATCATGTTGCAAGTTATCTTCTAAAAAACAATTCAAGGATTATTCCAAAGCATATTGATATCCCATAAGTGCATCATCTTTATTGTGTAATTACAATACCTACTTGAGAAATTTATGAGTGTGGGATAATATGATTAATTTCTTTAGTATCTCCTTCTCACCCACCTCAGGTTCTTTGGCATAAAAAATTATTAGTGAAATACTTTCCACCAATTATTTTGGTTCAGGTTCCGATTGCTCCTGGGATGTGCGTACATATTTAGAAATCCATTATATTTGGCTATAAATTTTTTTAATTTTATCACTAATTATTTTTAAAAGAACATCAATATTATTTTAAACTTTTTCTTGCACCTGAGATTGGTTAGTCCATGCATAATAATTTGAATTGAAATTCATCATGAACAAAGAAGTTTTTTTTTAATTTATGATTTTCTTCGTTTTATTAAATGAAAGGAAAATTATTTAAAAAATGGTGATTAAAAAAGTGAGTTAAGACCACTTGGATACCCATAAAAGGTACCAATTTGATGAATCAATGTCGTGTGCGCTCTCAAAAAGTACTTATAACTAAGTGTAGAACCAGGGTTGACCTAGGTCGATCTCTTGAGGTGATTTTGCGGTAAAAAACTCACAACTTATAATACGCTTTTTTATTTTTATTATTTATGAAATAATACTAAAATAAATTTAGATTTTATAATTGAAAATTCATTACTAAGATTAAATATGAAAATCAAATGGAAATAGAATAAATGCAAATAGAATGTCTCTAGACAGAAAAAATATCCTCCCTGGAGATTATTTAGAGAGAACCTTCATCATCTCTTTGTTAGAATTAAATATTTTTAATGAGCATGATCCATAATATGATTGAACGTAATCCTATACCTATGGTTTTGAATATACTATTCACTCAATGATCTATGAGAGACCACACATCCACCTTCTCAGTTGAGGGAGAATATTATAGAAGTGAGAGCTAAACCTCGGGTGCCAAATGGATACACAAATGCACCTTGCCCACTAAGACCCCCCACCCTAGGAATAACTCTAAAAAAATAAGAAAAATTAAATATGAATGTACAATTAGTTGGGTTCAACACCAGATTGATCCCCTAGTAACTTCCTCAGGTTAGTTACTCGTGATTATGAGTATAAGAGATCACGGTGGAGAAGAAATTTAGGTGGAAACACAAAAGATAAAAATATGATAGAATGAGATGAATAAAAAGACTAAAATATACTAACAATCAAGAATACTATTACAAAATAAATTAAACTACAAAACTACATAAAATGGAAAACAAAGGACAGCCCCAAGTTGCCAACACTTTGAAATGAAAGAGGGGTGTGATTTTATAGGCAAAAGAGGAGAAATGTTTTGCTCCAAAATCATCCTCCAAATGTATACATGTGTTTAACCCATTAAATGACCTAATTTTTAAAATCTTCCTTATTTAAATTTATTCATACACTCTATACAAGTATACACTAAAATTTTCATCTTTATTTCCTTTGTGATGTAAGAGTTATGACTAATTCAATCTGAGACATTAATTCATGGTAGGTTACTCTTCATATTCCAATGCTCCACTTTCTCATGCATTAATGACCATGAGGAAGGTAAAATCTGGTTAGGGACATAGTTAAATAAATTTTTTTCTAGAATTACTCTTCCTTCAGGTAAAATTTTACATAATTGGGTTCATATCTTTATGAGATAGGGGCCCAATAATAAAATTATCCAAATTTGTACATAGTTTTCAAGGCTTGACTTGTGAGCTGTATTTAGGCCTTAAAATGGTGGATTGATATTTGGGTCCAAAATAATGAAATAAATACCATCTAACATTTTAAACTATAAATAATAATTTATCAATTTGGATCTGTGAATAAAACTTTAATGCTGAAACACATAAATAAATTAAAACAGTTAAAATCCAAAATAGTCTATTTTTTTAATTAATCTCAAAATTAATTATAAAAAAATAAAATGTGACAATTGACCTTAAAATAAACCTTTTTTGGGATAAAAAACTTTTAAATTAACAATAAAATAATTTAATATATTTTCTATATCAATTCCCACATACTTAAACATCACACTCCTTGATAATAATCGTATACCATAGCCAAAACAAAATTCCCAATTCATAAATGACAACACAACTCAATTATCATTTCAAGGAAAATATCATACCTACTACATGGATAAATATTCTATAACTCATAAAATATAATAATAATCCATTAAATTTCATTTTAATCCTCACATACATATCGTACCTACCTCCCTAGAAAATTATTTCTCTCTTCACTCAAGGATTTTTAATGTAGAGTTTTCTCATTATAAAAAACATGTATGATCTCAATAGGCTTGTTATCCTCCTGGTATATCCACTTCATAGAGTCACAAATGTTTCAATCATAAGCAATTTTTTATGGGTTGTTCTAAGGCTAAGGGTTGGCAGGTTTAAAATGAAAAAACTTCTAAGGCAGAATAAGGACGGTTAAGCTCTAAAGTGAAGTAAATGCATGAAAATAGTTTTTCTTAAAGAATGGTGTTCTCCTCAATCATATCAAAAATTAATCACATCCAAACTACTATTTATTTATTTGGAAAGTTAACACTTTAAATTTCAGAATCAATGATAAATTTCTTCCCTATTTTCCCCAATTTACAACATTGTTTCAGCTTGAATTCAAATATGGATTTCTCTTCAGAATCATATTTTTGAGGAAAAGATATGCATATTTCTATCTTCAAAAATTGGTGAACACTTAACCCACATTTTTAATTAAAATTGTTACACCCTTAAATCATTCCATTATTAAATTTATTCCACAAATATAGTAATAAATATGGAAATACTTTCAATATAGCTCAAACATATTCTTCAAGAAAGCAAAAGGTAGTGCATCTTCTCCCTCTCCCATACTTGAGTTCAAAAATAATTAGGCATTTAACTTCCAGATCAGGTTGTAAAGGGATAAATTTATTTTAATGTGGCTACCTAACAACCTATTTTATGGCTACTAGTGGATTAACAAAGTTAATATGAAAAAGTAGGTAAAATAAAAGTTTAATGTAAAAAGAGGTTTCAAAATGGTGCCTCAATCATTCTTAACACATTCCATGAACTCTAATAGCTTTAGAAAATAGAAAAACATAAAGTTATAGATCACACAACATGTCAAAAGACTCTCAAGAAAAATATAAATGTATTAAGATGTAAAAAAGGTTTAGGAACCTATCAGTTTGGACAAGATGTTTAATTTAGATAGTACTAGTGCACATGAGTTTCACAATAAATCAAACTTATTCAAATGAAAATATTGGAAATAAAGAAACAAAATACATTAATAAAACATCAAAATCATCCAATATTTAAATAAATATATGTTTCAAATCACCAAGATGGTTTAAATTTTCCAAAGTATTTGATTCAGAACAATATTCCTAAAAACACACCAAAAAATGAAAAAGGAAAACATGAAAAATTTAGAAAAAGAGATTAAAATAAAATAGAATCACACAAAAAAGTCCTAAAAACATATTTAAATACCTCCCCGAAACTTATTCCACTTACTAACCTTTTTTATCTCAAATCAGATCAAGAAATATTTTCACTCATAATTTAAAATTGAAAGCAAATAAAATAATGGAAAGACATAACCTGAATGATTTTTTTGTGGCATCTTTAAGTTAAGCTCTTAGCTACTAGCACTTTAAAACTACAAGAAAGAAAGAAAATAAACATAATAAAAATAAATAAAAGGAAAATTAAATGGGATTAAAATGGTATAATTCTTGGTTTAGACCCCCAAGTGGGTGATAGGTTTTTACTACCCCTAGTATGGTAGTATCAAGGGATTGTCCCAAATCAGATGGTGGATGTGGTTTCTTTTAGATGAACCACCATAGGTTAATTTTTATAGTGTCCATGAGTAAACACTAATATTGGAGAAACCCAAATAATATAATAAAATTCCCAATCCCCAATAAAGAATAAATATATAATTTAAGTTCTATATTGGGTAGGAAAAGAAAATAGGGGTGTTCCCTAGGAACTAATATGGAATCCTCCTCCATATGATATGAAAGTTGTTTTAGAGGAGGTAGTTTCACCACCAATAGATTCTATGGATATTATTAATCAATCACCACCACTTGGGTGGAATCTTCATTAACACCCATTTCATCCTCCATTTGTGTTGTATCATAAATTTAAAAAATATAGAAGTCAGAAAACAATTCAGCTTTAATAAGATTAATACATTAAAAATTAATAACAAAATATTCCCTTTCAAGTAAGTCATATTGGAAATTAATCTTTTAAATAAGGATCATTTTCAAATCTATCTCAATGGTTTCATCTTATTCATCATTTTACAAAGCAAGAGAGTGGTAGAGTGGTACTAAATTTTCATTATTAAGTATGGGAAGATCATGTTTCAAGTTATCTTCTACCCAGAGATTCTAGGATTCTTACAAAAAATGTTGATCTTTGATAAGCTCATAATCTTGAATTTTTACTTCTAGGAACTCCTCAAGAAATGGTTGAGTTTGGGATAATGTGATCAATTTCTTTAGTATATCCTTCTCACCCACCTCAGGTTCTTTAGTATAAAAAATTATTGGTGAAATCCCTTCCACCACTTATTTTGGTTTAGGTTCAGATTGATCCTGGGATGTGCATATATATTCATCAATCCATTATATTTTGATCTCCATGTTTTTAATTTTATAACTAATCCTTTTTAAATGAACATCCATTTTATTTTAAAATTGTTCTTTCACCTGAGATTGGCCAGCCCATGCTTAATAATGTTAATTGAAATTCATCATGAACAAAGAAGATTTGTTTTTAAAATTTATACTTTTTTGTGTTTTTTAATGAAAAGAAAATTATTGAAAAAATGTGGATAAAAATAGTGATTGAATACCACTTTTATCCCTATAAATGGTTCTAATTTTATGAATCATTTTTGTGTGCTCTATAAAAAAATATTTATAACTAAGTGCGGCATAGAGGCTGGATTAGATCACTCTCTTTAGGATCTATTGCGGTCAAACACTCACTACTTCTCATTAAATTTTTTATATTTTTATTTATGAAATAAAACTAAAAGAAATGGATATTTTAGAATTGGAAATTTATTATTAATATTAAACATGAAAATTCAATGGAAATGGAATGAATGTAGATAGAATGATGTTAAATAGAAAGGTGATCTTGTTGAGAGATTATCTAGAGTGAACCTTGATCATCTCTTTTTTAGATTCAAATATACATAATGAACATGATCCATAATATTCATTAACATAATCTTATACACATGGTTGTGAATATGTGATTCACTCAACAATCACCAAGAGACCATAGATCCACCTCCTCGATCGAGGGAGAATATTGTAATGCGAAAGCTAAACCTCGGGTGGAAAGTGGAGACAAAAAAGTGTATTTCCCACTAAGATACCACTAGGAATTAATATAATAAAATAATAAGTATTAATAATTAATGTATAGTAACTTAGGTTCAACATCGAATTGATCCCATGGAAACTTCCTTGGGTTAGTTACTCATGATTATGAGTATAAGAGATCATGATAGCAAAGAAATCAATGTTGAAACACAGAAGATAAAAATATTATTGAATGAGATAAATAAAAATACTAAAATATACTAAGAATTCATAATACTATTACAAAATAAATTAAACTAAAAAACTATATAAAATTTCCAACAAAGTCTACCCCCAAGTTTCCAACACTTTGAAATGAAAAATGGATACACTTTTATAGGAAAAAGAGGTGAAATTTTTTGTACCAAAATCATCCTCTAAATTTTTATGTGTGGATGAACTATTAAATTACTTAATTTTTAAAATAATACTTATTTAAAGTTATTCATACACTTTATATATGTATACCCTCAAAATTTAATCTTTATTTTCCCTGTGATGTAGGAGTTATGGCTGATTCAATATGAGACATTAATTCTGGGAAGGTGACTCTTCATATTCCAATGCTCCATTTTTTCATGCATTAATGAACATGTGTATGGCTGAATCAGGTGTGTCTACAGTTAAATAAATTATTTCTCTAGAATTATTCTTCCTCCATGTATAATTTTATATCAATTGGTTTATCCCTTTATGATATATGATCCAAACAATAAAATTATCTGGATCTATGTACAGATTTCGAGGTCTGAATTGTGAGCTGGATTTGGGCCTTCAAATGGTGGATTGAGCTTTGGGTACAAAATAATGAAATGAATACCATAGAGCATTTTAAACTATAAAATAATAATTTATCAATTTTGGATTATTGAAGAAAAATTTATGGATGAAACACAAAAATAAATTAAAGTTGTTAAAATACAAAATATGCCATTTTCTAATTAAGGTCAAAATTGATTCTAACCCATAAAATGTGTCAATTTACCTTGAAATAACACTTTTTGGGATTAAAAACATTAAAATTAAGAATAAAATAATTGAAAATATCTTCTCTGTTAGTAATCTTGAATTATATCTTCATGAATTTGTATCATTCTCTCATATTTTCTATCTGTATGTGGGTGATATATCATGCTCAATCTCAATTGAGTACTTATATCCTTCAGAAAACCCTACCAAAACCATGGAATGAAACATACATCTATATTTGATACTATTATTAAGGTAAATTTATATCGATATACAATATCATAGATATATATATCATTCCCAACTCATCCATAGAAAGAGCCTCTTGGATTGACAATAAATGGGCCACCTTAGTCAGTCATTCCATTATCACCCATACAGAATCATGACTCTTTGAGGACCTCAGTAACCCTGTCAAGAAATAAATTGTGACATCATCCCATTTCAACATGGTCATTGGAAGTAGATAGAGTAAACCACTAGGACATTGATGATTATCCTTTACTCTCTAGAATGTAATACATAATAAAACAAAACAAACAATATCCTTGTTCATACATGTCCACCAAAACTATCATCTGATGTTATGAAACAACTTCATAAAGGCAATATGCATTATAAACCATGAGGAATGGGTGTCTCTTATAGTCCATTCCCTAATATAGAAGTAACTATAACCCCACCCCCATGAATATAAATCATGTCATTATCATATAAGGATAAACTTGGTATTGGATCAACTCCCATTAACTGTTATTGTATCACTACACACTTAGAATCAAACTTATGGATGGAATTTTCTTAGCCCACTAAATATAGAGTGATAACCAAAAGTGCACATGTAATTTCCCCTCACTCCTTAGTCACATCCATCCTCCAATCATCCAATAAACACATCATACACCACTCTTCTTTAGAGGTCCACTCTCCAAGATCTTGAGCATCATATTTCTTCCTTCTGAGAGAATATGCAATAATGTTACCCTTACCTGCTGCATAAGACATCACAAAGTGAAACTTTTGTAGATATTCTTCCCAAATCCTCTACCTCAAAATTATATCTCATTGAATGAAAATATACTATAGACTATTGTGGTGTGTTTGGGAAAGATACCTCTATCTAAAGAGATGTAATCACAAACACTTCAAAGTATGGACCATAAATGCCAACTCTAGATCATGGGTTGAATAATTACGATCATAGGGTCACACCTGGAGATACCCATAAGTTACTACCAGATATTCCTATATCAGTACAACTTCTAAACCAACTCTAAAGTAATCAAAAAAAATCCACATATACCATCACATGTTTTATAAATTTCAGCATCAAAGCTATTATAAACCTCCTTTCTAGCTCAACAAATGATTCCACGCACTGATCCAACCACTCAAACATCACCCCTTTCTTGGTCTGAGATGTCATGGGGGTTTTCAAATGTGAAAAATCTTCGATAAAATGCCATTACTACCCTGATAATCCAAGAAAAATCTTGAACTCAAATATATTTTGATGATAAGCCTAAGATATTACTTCCTCTACCTTCTCCAGGTATACATAAATTCTAGACTATGACACCATATACCCTATGAAATGCATCTCCTGAATCCAAAAGTGACACTTTGATAACTTTTCATAAAGCTGATGTGCTACAATTGTACCTAAGGCTATATTTAGATGCCTGACATACTACTATGAGGGTTGTGAATAGATGAGTATGTCATCCAAAAACACCATGATGAATGTGTCAAAATATTGGTGAAATATCTTGTTTATGAGGTCTATAAACATATTTGTATCATTATTCAAACCAAAAAACATCATCAAGAACTCTTATAGCCCATAATTTCTCTTAAATTTCATATTCGGTATGTCTTCTACCCTGGCCCATAGTTGGTTGCAGCTTGAACATATGTCAATCTTGGAAAACCAATGAGCTCCTCACAACTGATTGAATAGATCATCAATCCTATAAAAGGGTACATGTTCTTCAGTTTCACCTCATTAAACATTCTATAATCCAAACAGAGTTGGATAGTATCATCTTCCTTTTGTAGAATAAAACTAGAGCACCCCAAGGAGATGTTCCAATTCTAATAAATATCATTTTCTCTAATTCATAAATATAAAATTTTAGTTCCTTTAACTTGGCCAATTCCATATGATATAGAAGAATCAATATAGTTTAGACTTCTGGAATGAGTTTTATTTTGAACTCAATCCCTATACCAGGATGTAAACCTAGAAATTTTTCTAGAAACACATCCTAATAAATATCAACAAATATAGGAAAATATGAGGAGGCTAACATTAATCCTACTAAAATAGATAACTGTATAAAATACTCCATAATATCTCCAATATGACTCAAATTAGGTCCCACTCTACCTTATCCCATCTCCCACTCACTGATCACGATAAACGTCTCACCCTTAGGTGAGGTTAAGGATAACCATATATTAATGACAATAGATGAGTGTACTATATATCATAATCCAATCCATTACAAAGATCACATAAAATATAGTTATCTATAAGATCATTAAATCCCACAAATTTCTATAACCTACACTCACTTCAAAATATTCTAGATACATATAAAGAAAAAACACTTTAGTCCATAAGGGTGTTCTAGAGAAAGTATCTCCAATGATTTTCTAATTTGTATGTTTAGGCATGCTGCCACTTGTGCATAGATAATTTATTAAAAAGAGCCATTTTCAAACAATGTGTTAGATATATTAGAGGTGATTAAGAATATACATCAAACTATAGATGATCCAACACTATCATCAGCTTGAGCCTGATCCACTAAAAAACTCAGCATGCCTCAAATAAATACCATTTTCCTAATTTATCGAATTCTAGGGAGTATGTATCCTCTACTAAGGTCCTCCACACACAAATCTAACTAATATCCCAAAACACCTCTAAGAATACATTGAGAAAAAAACCACCAAAGGTGGCTAGCTATACCACATCAGTGGAACTCTACAAGTGACTTCATGCAATCATTGCTAAGATACCTTCTTTGACCAAAATTAAAGAACCTAATAGAATCACCTCCCATCGATAAACCACTATAATTCCTAATTTTTCTCATCTTCCTAATTCCCTAATATTACTAATCTACTTTCCTTTTCCTAATATCAAAATAGGCTACCATAGTAATGAGTGGAATCTTAGTACCTTGTCCTCCTTTAATCCCTTCTTGATGATGAGGACATTGCGCAACACCTATAGGTATAATGTATGATCAATGCACCTAACCTACCATTCAATATTAGGATGGAGTCTTATCTCAAAATTTTGGGCCTTTTGAGCCTCGTTTCCATCCATAAGAGGTGAGAAATATTGAAGATCTATAAAAAGAGTAGAATATGAAGAGGTATACATATATCCCTATTTCAACTCCATGAACTTCTTATAAAGATACAGAATCATTGCATCAAAAAATATTTCTCGATGAATGTCTCCATGAGGTTCATTCGAGTAAGTCCCTCTCATCTTTAAGTTTGATTCATGGTAGTATATTATCTCCTATAAAATCATTGGAACAAGAAGTTCATAAGAATCACTCACCCATCCACAAGAGTCTTCACCATATCTAAAATTATATTAATGATGTATATCAAACCCTATATATCCTGTGAGCCTACTATACCCTGAAAGGTTGGTGGATGCTAGAGTTGGAAGTCCTTTGCATGATCGGTCATGGTATTTTGAATTCTTCTTCCTTGAACGAGAAAAATATGAAAAATTATTGTATAAATTGTCTCTATATTTTGAATCGGTGGAGCCAGTATTGGAGCATAATGGGGTACATCCTCATGAATCGATGTTTTTGGTATAGGAAAATACTACCAAATAAGAGAAACCTAGTCTACCTCTACCAGAAGTCTCATAAAAATATTCACAATGAAATTTATGAAATTCCTAAATAACTTTTTTTGACATATTAAGTTATTAGTAAAATATAGATTATAATTGATATATAGAATCACAAAAATGTTCTCCTAGGAGGATACCCATAACCCAAGGTATATCTCTCTACCTTACCCATAATAGAATCCATGTGATTATTACCTATATGATAGTCACAATTATGCATATAAAAAACATAACAACATTCTCATGTTCAACTAATTAATGACAATAGTTATATGAATACAGTAGAGAACATAGACATATCACTCAAAAGATAATACAAGTTTATACCAAATAGATATCATAATTAATGAATTAAATTAAGAACTACTATGTAGCACACAACACGTGTATATATATATAGCATGTGATCCTATGCACCTAATGTTGATGCATGAATTCACTCAAATCCAATAAAATTTTAACTGCAAAATAGATCTTATAAAGAGTATCAAAATGCAATAGGGAAATAGATAGCAATAATCATATTAATGATAAATTGGAGTTCCTACATACATATTTTGTCTAGGTACACATATAACTCTCCCACACAAGTCCCATGCAGACAATGATCCTTTCTACCATACCCTAAAAACATTGGTAATGAAAATGGAAAATAAATCACAAACCTTGGATACCCTTTTGCAATACCCTAGCCCGGATCACTGTGTTTGAGCTAGAGTGACACACAGAATCATGCATTCCTTCATATATACATGAGCTTTCCTACTAGTAGTGATGGTCTAAATTCCATCGGTAAGGAGACTATACCCTCAATCTCGGTGAAGATAAACATAAATAATAACATAGAAGAATACATAAAAAATTCTAAACCAAATATAATGAAATGTATCTCAAGTAATTCATAGTTTTGAACTAATGAAACCCAAAGTGTCAGGTTAATAAAGAGTACAAGAAAGATAGATAATTAAATAAAACATTATGGCATCCATCCAAAGTCTATCCCAGTACTACCACCAAAAACTATGTTTTGTCTCCTGGCTCCTTGTCTTTATGACTTTTCACATCCCTAGGTCTCTGATCATGAATTCTGCATGAACATTGAGATTCTCATATATGGTGTGAGTATAAACCCATCAAGACACCACCAATACATCCCTATCATAAGTGAACAATAAATATATAATATTTTATGTCATGACATGAAGTAAATTCACATGTAAACATATAACCACACATGTGATGAGTCATCATGCACTAACCAATCTTCCATGAACCCCAGCCCCAAATTATTTGGAATAAAAATGGTAAGGATTTAAATTTCAGTCACTATATATCAAAATACATGTCAAATGTCCCAACATTGATTGGAACCTATTCTTTTCGGTCATGTTTCCATGTTTTTACTTTAAGAAACACAACATTCCCTAACCTGATGGTGGTCGTTAATAGGAACACAGCACACCCCACCTTTATGGTGGTCATAATCCTCAAATAATGGTAAGTCCCACCTAAATTTTTCATCATATTTATATATTAATGTCACCCCAATATGGAAATATCTCATATAATCCTATATCCATAGGATACTCAACACCCCTACACTATCTACTCCCACATTAGTCGATATATCCATGATCAGTGTAAAGACCCAGAAATCCCATGGAATTTTTTTTAAATACATGGGAATTTTATGAGTCTGTAGTTTCTGATGGTGCTTCATTCTGAGGCCCGGTGTTCGCAGAATCAATTTCTGAAGTTTTGTTTAGGTGTGTTCAGTAAATGTACGTGCGGGATTTTATATCTTTTTAACCGGTGCTTGTAATTGAAATCTGAGGGCACCATTGAACTCACAGTGCTGGTATTCATGTAAGGAGACATTCACCACAGTTGCGTTTTATCAGGGTTGGATGTTAATTTTCGGGGTTTCTAAATAAATTAAATAAAAATATGTCTAGCATATTTTTATTTGAGTGGTGGTTTAATACTCCAAAGGGAGGTTGGAGGTGGGTCCCACCCACACATAACCTTCCATTGGAGGATATTATTTGGTGGGTCCCACACGAGCTTAAACCCCTTAAACCCCCTTTAATCCATTGAGTTTCCCATTAATGGGGGAAACTCTTGGTCTAACCACATAATGGTGCCAAACCCCTCTTCAATTAATTTAAACTCACCACCTCCCTTTTTTTGAATTTAATTTTTTGAATCCATTCCTCTGCATTAAATTAAATGTGTTATCACATTTAATTAAGGAAAACTCTTGGGTTGTTGTGCCATAAAAATAATAGAGAACTATATCTATTATTTTGGATTAACATTCTTTGGTGGAAACTTGGGGAGAATCCTTGGAGAATTATCCTCTCCAACGAAGAACCATCGCCCGCGAAGAATGCCTCTTCCTTTCAACGAAGAACTTGAAGAACGCTGGTGACGTACTCCATTCTTCAACTTCTTCCTTGGATGTCTTCTCCCTCTCCAACTAGGGCAAGAAAGGGAAGACGACGCCCATGAATAACATTGCCAACGACGACGTCATCTCCTCCCGACGTCAATGGAAAGACGCTGCCTTCTTGCGTCTCCACTGAGAAAACACCGGTTACAAGGTAGGGGTATTTGATTATTTTAATGTATTAATTATACCCTCATTCCAAGTCATCTATTTTGGTTCGATGATGGCCATTTTTTATCACCTAATGTGGAGGGCGCAGGCCAAACAAACATGGTCCAACAACCCTCTGTTGGTTCTTGTTTGGTTGATGGCAGAGGCGGATCTGGAAGGTTGCGGTCATCACACCGCACCATAGGAAGGGGGTTGTGGACATGTGGGTCGTGGTAGATGGAAGAGGTGCGGCGTCAGCGCAACGCGATGGAGGAAGGGGGCCGTGACTATGCGGGCCACGGCGAACGAAGATGGCGCGGCGCCGTCGCGCAGCGCCAAGGAAGCCCCACAGTCGGGCCGCCCCACAGCAGGGTATCCCCTCGGCCGGGCCGCCCCTCGGTCAGGCTGCCATAGCCGAGCTGCCCAGAGCTGGGCTGCCATGGTCTGGGCCGCCATGGTCAGGCCACCCCGGGTTAGGCTGCCATGGGCTGGGCCGCCAAGGCCGAGCTGCCCATCGGTCGGGCCGCCACGGGCCGGGTCGCGCCTTTGGGTCGGGCCGCACCTTCAGGTCGGGCTGACCACTCAGGTCGGGCCGCCCCCGTGGACTGGGTCAGACCCCGGTTCGGACCAGGTCGGTCCGACTGGGTCAGACAGGACCCATACCCCCTACGGTCATTTACACCTTTTAGCTCGCATCTTGGGCTACAGGTATCTGATTGAAAAAACACCTATGGTGATAGAATTATTGTAGCGAGATGATTCTTTTGGAATACTCCACTTGTGGTTTGGACGTAGTTTAGGTATGGTCCGGTTGGTTCGAGCCTAAAAACTAACCGGGCCCCTGGAACAGAAATGCCAATAATTCACAAACCGGGCATCCGATTGACGCACCGTTTGTCGCGTTGGATTCCATAGGATGACATGGAACTACGGGATACATAAACTCAGGACTTTGTGATAGTTGATGTATCGACACTTGGCTCAAGGAGTGGACCCTCCCGGAATTGAGCATGCTATGTGAGGTAACCCTAGGGCTGGCTACGACGATATTGTACTAGGATCCTCCATGGGTTCAACAGTGATGACTTTTGTACTGGAATCCTCTGTGGGTTCGACAGTGATGATTTCTGTACCAGAATCCAACATGGGTTCGACAGTGATGACTTCTGTACCGGAATCCTCCATGGGTTCGACAGTGATGACTATTGTACTAGGATCCTCCATGTGTTCGACAGTTCTGACTTCTGTTCCTGGATTCTGTGTGGGTCCGACAGAATAGCTGATCCTAGATCCTGTGTGGGTCTGACAACTTAGCTGGTCCTAAATCATTAGTGGGTCTAATATATTAGATGAATTAGTGACTACATATGATCATCTCTATCACTCTACAAAAGATGTATACCTGTGTGAGCTGAGTCTTGACTTTCAGTTGATATCATTGTGATGTTTGACTTTACTTCCTTGGTGGAATGGGTTGTGTGTGGGCTCGAGAGTTGGAGCCGGACTGTGATTTATAACTTAGGTATATGTATGGGAATATACCTAAGTAGGGTTGGTTGATACTTCAAGATTGTATCTTTCTACTATGGTTTATCCTTAGTGGATTCTGGGAGACCTTCGGGGGTCTCAGGGTCCCCTACTGAGTATTGTTATACTCACCCCTGCACGGGCTTCACCCACACCTTGTTATGTTCTGTGCAGACAACGGTCAGCAGTGATCGAGGCTGAGGGTGACGGACAAGAGGCTGCTTAGAGTTGGACTAGACGGGACACACTTCAGGGACGATTTGTTCGAGTTCTGTACCTACCCTCCAGGCAAGATACCCCGGTGGATGATCTAGGAGTTGTTTTCCCTTTTTTTACTTGTACTTGTACTTGCTGTTTAGTTGGGTTTGTATTCTGTCCCAATTTCTTTCATCGCATTTTTCTTTTCTATATTAGTACTTTTTTCTTCTACAACTTGTGTTCAGACTTGTGTGTTACAGGTTTAAAGGCAATGACTTGCCTTTTATCGGGATTACGCCTTTGGTGCTAGTCGCCAGCCCCTGTCCTATGGAAGTTGGGCTTGGGGTAGCCACGACACGGGCCCCAAGGACGGTTCGTGACAAATTGGTATCAGAGAAGTTGGTTCTACCTCATAACTTAGACTTTGATTCTTTTAATAGCAATATTGTTAAGTGTTTTGGGTGTGGTTATCAGTTTAGGGAAACCGGTGTTGGTATGACAACCGACGTATCCATACACTAGGACTCTGACTTCTGATTTCCGACTCAGTGCACGAAAACACTGATTGCGTGTGTGTTTCCATTGAAAAAGATTTCTTCGTGATTACTTTGTTTCAGCTCACCAGGTATGATGTTTTAACCATGGCACCCCTGTTTCTTTTTAGGATGACCCCACGAAGGCATCCAGCTAGGGTTCTGAGTTTCGTAAGAGATGGTATCCCACCAAGCGACGAAGCCTCGGTGCAGGGCCCCATCACAGTGGAGGTACCGGCAGTACCACTACCCGATGGGCCACCGATACCACCACCTCCAGCAGTAGAGAGTGCACGCCATATGAGTGCGTTGCACGATTTCCAGCACCAAATCCCACCCAAGTTCTGGGGAGATACGGACCCACAGGCAGTTCAGTATTGGTTGGAGGCTGTCGTGAGAGATTTCAGATTGTTAGGGACACCAGCCGACCTCATGGTGATCCTTTCCATGAGTCTCATACATGCAGTGGCAGGCAGATGGTGAATACGGATGCTCTAGGTGCATGATGAGGCATCATTACTCTAGACAAACTTTGAGAGTCTCTTCCGCTCAGAGTTTGTTCCATCCACCCTTCATGCGTTGTGGATTCAGGAGTTACTTCATCTGCAGTAGGGCAGCATGAAAGTAGCTCAATACTCAGTGAGGTTCACCGACCTCTTGTGCTACTCCACGGATATGGTACGGTATTCGTTCTTCAGGGCCCGGACCTTCAATCAGGGACTCAGGCATGATATCAGAACTTTGATGATCCCCCTCAGCATCCCGACGTAGGTGTGGGTGCTGGAGAGAGCCCTTCAAGTGGAGAATTTTCTCACTAAACAGTCACCAGCAGCAAGACCCGCCATAGGGCGACACGTAACGGAGTCTTCTGTAGCCGGAAGTAGACATATGTCGCAGAAGTCTAATAGGAACAGGCCATCAGGTTGGCGACCCCATGATACAGGTTCGGTTGTGCAGGGCACACAAGACAGAGCCAGTTATATGAGGAGTAGGCAGTGATATGCATGCAGCGAGTAGGGTCACATGGCTCATGACTGCCCAAACCACCATGCAGATGAGGATAAGACAGTAGAGGGACCTCCCAGAAAGAGTCAGAGGTTTGACTGTGGTGGTTCTCTGGGAGCAGGCGGACGTGGAAGAGGAGCTAGCCGAGCAGCGGGTGGTGGACGATGTTTTGAGGCTCTACCACCACCACCACCAGGAGGTCCACCCCGACCATAGGGAGCTGGAAGACAGAGGCGATCTTAGCTCCAGGAAGTCGAGACCTACGACCATGGTGCACCTGAGATGATTCGAGGTACTATATGTGTCTACTCTACCCTTGTTGCAGTACTTATAGACAAAGGTTCGAGTCATTCTTTTATTGCCACTTCCCTCATTTGGATCTCAGAGATTCCGACGAAGCCATTGGCTCGATCCTTACAACTAGATACTCTTACGGGAGTAGACTCGATGGTTACGCACTGGTTCCGGCAGTGTGAGCTTACTCTAGGATGCGAGATCTTTGGCTAGGATCTCCTTGTAGCGGTTTCGAGGCCTTACGATGTCATCTTGGGTATGGACTATTTATCCACAGTTCATGCTCATATTGACTGTATTATGCGCAAAGTGCGGTGTATTCACACAGATGGGACTAGGTTAACCTTCACCGGTGAGAAGGGATCCTTTGCAGCACAAGATGGACTTACACAGAGGAGGGGGCAGTCGATCACACATCAGTTGGCTAGTCTAATCCTCGGAGCGGTTGATGTGCCGAGTCCGAGTTTTCCTGTTGTGGTGGATCAGTACGCGGATGTTTTCCTTGAAGACATTACAGGACTACCTCCTCATAGATAGGTAGACTTCTAAATTGACATGTACCCTAGGACGGCACCGATATCTACTCCAGCATATCAGATGTCTCCCGCCGAGCTTCATGAGCTGCAGGTACAGCTGGAGGACTTGCAGGGGAAGGGATTTATCCGACCTAGTGTTTCACCCTGGGCATCTCCAATTTTGTTCGCCAAGAAGGTGGATGGGATATTGCGACTGTGTGTTGACTACTGTCACCTGAATCAGGTGACCGTGAAGAACAAGTACCCACTCCCAAGGATTGAAGACCTCTTTGATCAGCTCAAGGGAGCAGGATGGTTCTCGAAGATAGACCTTAGTTCAGGCTATCACCAGCTCAGAGTTCGAGATGAGGATGTGCAGAAGACGGCCTTCAGGTGTCGGTATGGCCACTAAAAGTTCTTGGTTATGCCCTTCAGCATAACCAATACTCCAGCAGTGTTCATGAGTCTCATGAACAAGGATATTACAGCCTTACCTCAATCATTTTGTCGTAGTTTTCATCAACGACATACTGATTTACTCGACTACTGAGGAGGATCATTCCTACCATTTGTGGGTAGTACTGGATATACTCCAAGAGAAACAGCTATATAGTAAGCTCTCGAAGTGCTAGTTTTGGATTCTAGAGGTTCACTTCTTGTGACACGTCATCTCGGAGGCTGGTGTTGCAGTGGATACAATGAAGATCGAGGGAGTACTTGCTTGGGATCCACCCAGGAGTGTGGCAGAGGTTCGGAGTTTTCTATGACTGGATGGGTACTATCAGAGAATTTTTCTAGATTTCTCTAGAGTTGCAGTACCACTTTCAGTTTTGACGAATAAGGGGAAACCCTTCGTGTGGTCAGAGAGATTCTAGAAGAGATTTCCGGAGCTGAGGCAGAGGTTGACTAGTGCGCCCGTCTTGAGGCTTCCAGAGGAAGGCGTAGTGTGCGTAATATACTATGATGCATCAGGGGCCAGACTTGGGTGTCTCCTGATGTAGGAGAGAGAATTGATCGCGTATGGATCTCGGCAGTTGAGATAGAACAAGCAGAACTATGATACCCATGACCTAGAGTTAGTAGCAGTGGTCTTCGCCTTAAAGATGTGGAGACACTATCTAATAGCCTAGGGATTTACAGTCTACTCTGACCACCATATTCTCAAGTATATCTTCTCGCAGAAGGACCTATACCTGAGATAGCAATGATGGCACGAGTTCCTCCAGGTCTATGAATTTGAGATAGTCTATACTCCTAGGAAGGGGAACATTGTTGAAGATGATCTCAGTAGGAGATCAGGCATTAAGCTTCTAGGAGAGGTGACGGAGTATCTAGCCACATTGCATATTTCCTTTGTGGATCGGTATGGAGCATCCTTTTTGCAGTCTCTCGGTGTCACTCCTCCACTTCTTCAATGAGTCAGGGAGGCATAGCATGGGGACGTTGACTGTGAGACACGATGTGCTTAGATATCCACAGGACAAGCACCTGATGGATTTTCTGAAGGTGGGGAGCACATCATTCTGTTCAGAGGATAGACCATGGTACTAGTTTCACTTTAGGATGAAGTTTTGAGTGAGTTCCACACATCTCCTTTAGCGGTACATCTAGGAGTGGTGAAGATGTATCAGGACCTCCGATGACAGCACTGATGGCCAGGTATGAAGAAGGTAGTAGTAGAGTTGGTCTCACGATGCCTCACTTGTCAGCAAGTGAAGGCAGAGCACCAGGTTCCAGCAGGCTTGGTTCAGCCCTTAGCGGTCCCAGAGTGGAAGTGGGACGGGATATCCATGGATTTAGTGACGGGACTTCCACGTACATCCAAAGGACACAACTCTATCTGGTTGATCATAGACCAACTCACCAAGTCAGCCCACTTCCTACCGATTAGAGAGAAGGGCTCAATAGAGATCTTGGGACGCCTCTACATACATGAGATCATACGGCTTCATGGTGTTCCATCAACAATCATCTCCGATCGAGATGCTCATTAAACTTCTCGGCTATAGAAGGGGTTACAGGTGGCTTTTGGTACACAGCTTCGCTTGAGCACCACCTTCCATCCTCAGACGGATTGTTAGACTTAGAGGACCATTCAGACTCTCGAGGAAATGCTTCGTGTATGAGTTCTCGACTTTGGTCGCAGCTGGGAGGATCACTTACCCTTGGTGGAGTTTGCGTATAACAACAGATACCACTCCACCATTGGGATGGCACCTTATGAGGCATTGTACAGCCGACCTTGCAGATCGCCTCTGTGCTGGACTGACCTAGGGTAGTTAGCACTTGTAGGACCAGAGATGGTGCAGGCTACGATGGAGAAGGTGCAGATCATCCAGGATCGGATGAAGATTGCACATAGCAGGCAGAAGTACTATGCTGATAGAAGATGGAGACCACTGGAGTTCAAGGATGGTGACCACGGATTTCTATAGGTCTCACCTCGACGAGGTCTATAGAGATTTGGTCGAGGCGGCAAGTTATCTCTGCAATTCTTCATACCTTTTCATGTCCTCGGTAGGGTAGGCGAGGTGGCTTATAGCTTGGATATTCCACCTCAGTTGCACCGGGTGCACGACATCTTCTGTGTATCTCAGCTGAGGAGATACGTGCATGGCCCATCCCACATCATCGACCCTGGGGAGCTGGGCATAGATGACGGGGATACATTCATGGAGGTTCCATTGGAGATTGAGAATCGACAGTAGCGGGTCCTGCGTGGATGGTAGATTCCTCTGGTGTGCATTCGCTGACAGCACGGGAACCTCCAAGAGAGCATATGGGAGCGGTAGGCTCAGATGCGTGCTCAGTACCCCCATTTTTTCCCTTAGTGTGTGTTGTAGCTTACGGGGATGTAAATCCCTGAGGTGGGGAGAATTTAAAGACCCATAAAACCTGTGGATTTTTTTTTAAAATACATGGGAATTTTATGAGTCCGCAGTTTCTGACGGCGCATGATTCGGAGGCTCGGTGTGTCCGGAATCAATTTTTGAAGTTTTGTTTAGGTACGTTCAATAAACATACGTGTGGGATTTTATATATTTTTAACCAATTCTTGGAATTTAAATCCTAGACCACCGTTGAACTCACAGTTTCGGTATTCTCTTAAGGATACCTTCACCACATTTGCGTTTTATTGAGGTTGGAAGTTAATTTTTGAGTTTTCTAAATAAATTAAATAAAAATATGTCTAGCATATTTTTATTTGAGTGGTGGTTTAATCCTCCAAGGGGAGGTGGGAGGTGGGACTCACCCACACATAACCTCCCATGGGAGGATATTATGTGGTGGGTCCTACACGATCTTAAACCCCCTTTAATCCCTTTACTTTCCCATTAATGGGGGAAACTCTTGGTCTACCCTCATAATGGTGCCAAACCCCTCTTCAACTAATTTAAACTCACCACCTCCCTTTTTTTGAATTTAATTTTTTGAATCCATTCCTCCGCATTAAATTAAATGTGTTGTCACATTTAATTAAGGACAATGCTTGGGTTGTTGTGCCATAAAAATAACAGAGAACTAACTCTATTATTTTGGATTAACTTTATTTGGTGGAAACTTAGGGAGAATCCTTGGAGAATTATCCTCTCCAACAAAGAACCATCACCTGTGAAGAATTCCTCTTACTTTCAACAAAGAACGTGTAGAACACTGGCGACATCCTCCGTTCTTTGACTTCTTCCTTGGGAGTCTTCTCCCTCTCCAACTGGGGAAAGAAAGGGAAGATTCCGCCCACGAAGAACGTCACCAACAATGATGTTCACTCCTCCCGACATCAACGGAACGACACCGCCTTCCCGTGACTCCACCGAGCGAGCACCGATTACAAGGTAGGGGAATTTGATTATTTTAATGTATGAATTATACCCTAATTCCTCGTCATCTATTTTGGTTCGATGATGAACATTTGTTATCACCTAATGTGGAGGACGCAGGCCGAACAAACACGGCCTCACAACCCTCCAATAGTTCTTGTTTGGTTGACGATGGAGATGGAGCCAGAAGGGCGCGGTGTTGTCACACCGTGCCTGAGGAAAGGGGTGGCGGAAGGAAGAGGCATGGCATCATCACGCTGCGCCGAAGGAAGGGGGTCACGGCTATGCGGGCCACGGCGGATGAAGACAGCACGGTGCTGATGCACCGCGCCAAGGAAGCCTCTCGGTTGGGCCGCCACGGCCGGGCCATCCCACGGACGGGCCGCCCTTCAGCCGGGCCACCCCACGGTCGGGCCACCCCTCGACTGGGCCACCCCTCGGCCAGGCCGCCCCTCGGCCGAGCTGCCCCTCGGCCTGGCCGCCCCTCGTCCAGGCCACCCCTCTGCCAGGCCGCCACGGGCCGGGCCGCCCCCAAGCTGGGCCATGCCTTCAGGTCAGGTCGCGCCTTCGGGTCGGGCCGCACCTTTGGTTTAGGCCTACCACTCAGCTCGGTCCGTAACCGTGGACCGGGCAGACCCCGGTTCAGACCGAGTCGGGCCAGGTCGGTCCAACTAGGTCGGACCGGACCTGGACCCGCTACAGCCATTTACACCATTTAGCCTGCATCTTGGGCTACGGGTATCCGATTGACGAACCGCCTATAGCAATAGAATTATTGGAGCGACACGATTCTTTTGGCATACTCCACTTGTGGTTTGGATGCAGTTGGGGTACATTCGGGTTGGTTTGAGCCTAAAAACCAACTGGGCCCCTAGAATGGAAATGCCAATAACTCACAGACCGGGCGTCCGATTGACGCACCATCTGTCGCGTTGGGTTTCCTATGATGAGATAGAACTATGGGATACATCAATTCAAAACATTGTGATAGTTGATGTATTGACACTTGGATCAAGGATTAGACCCTCCCGGAATCGAGCGTGTTGTGTGCGTGAACCCTAGGGCTGGCTACGACGATATTGTACCAGGATCCTCCGTGGGTTTGACAGTGATGACTACTGTACCGGAATCCTTCGTGGGTTCGACAGTGGTGATTTATGTACCGGAATCCTCCGTGGGTTCGATAGTGATGAATTCTGTACTGGAATACTCTATGGGTTCAACAGTGATGACTACTGTAACAGGATCCTCCATGGGTTCGACAGTTCTTACTTCTGTTCCTAGATCCTGTGTGGGTTCGACATAATAGCTGATCTCGGATCCTGTGTGGGTCCGACATCTTAGCTGGTCCTGAATCCTATGTGGGTCCGACAGCTTAGATGAATTATTGACTACATCTGATCATCTACATCACTCTACAAAAGTTGTATAATTGTGTGAGTTGAGTCTTGACTTTCAGTCGATATCATCGTGGTGTTTTACTTCTCTTCCTTTTTGGAATGGTTGTTCTTGGGCTCGAGAGTTGGAGCCGGACTATGATTGATAACTTAGGTATATGTATGGTCATATACCTAGGTAGGGTTGTTTGATACTTCGTGATTGTATCTTTCTATTGTGGTTTATCCTTAGTGGATTCTGGGAGACCTTTGGGTGTCTCGGGGTCCCCTACTGAGTATTGTTATACTCACCCCTACATGGGCTTCACCCGCACCTTGTTGTGTTCTGTGTAGACGATGGTCAGCAGTGATCGAGGCTGAGGGTGATGGACAAGAGGCTGCTCGGAGCTGGACTAGATGGGACACACTTCAGGGATGAGTTGTTCGAGTTCTGTACCTACCATTCAGGCAGGATACCCCAGTGGACAATCCAGGAGCTATTTTTCCTTTTTTTACTTGTACTTGTACTTGTTGTTTAGTTGGGTTTGTATTCTGGCCCACTTACTTTCAGCGCACTTTTCTTTTCTATATTAGTACTTGTTGCTTCTATAGCTTGTGTTCAGACTTGTGTGCTACAGGTTTAAAGGAAATGTCATCCCTTTTATCGAGATTACACCTTTGGTGTTATTCACCAGCCCCTAGCCTATGGAAGGCGGGCTTGGGGTAATCACGGCACGGGCCCTGAGGACGGGTCGTGACAATCAGACTCTCCCCCATGGGTTCATCTAACTAATACTGAGAAATCTATTCATACTTATACCTGAATCAAGGTTCCATAGGCTATGAAATACCGCAGTAAATACATATCATACAATGGAATAATAATTCATATCAAGAACAGTTCTCAAGAGGCTACACACACACATACATCGACATGCAAACAAAACCAAGCATGGGTTACACAGGCTATATATATATCATAACAACACACATATCAATGTTGGGTCTCAGGGACAACTCACACACCCACATGGAATATCTATCAAGAAAGGGTTTCAGGAATAAATGATCAAGTCATGACAACATCATATACAAGTCCCTATGTGGTAATTAAATTCCAACCTCAAGATCGTAGACATCAACTTCATAGTTCACCAAGAAGGTAGTCACCCGAATCAATATCACACCTAAAGAACCTAGAAAGCATCTCAAAAGTCACATGTAAGTTCAATAATGGGTATTCTAGAGACAAACATTAGTTTTATAAAGTAATATACTCACTTATAAGATTCATCAAGGGAATCACCTCTTTGACATCGTAGACTACCAGCAATCCTCAAGAAAGTCTGTTGTTACACAAAAGATAGAAAATGCATCACTAGACTGCACTAATAACTGTAGTCTAATACTTAATATCCTCATTCCAATGATCTTATATGAAGGATAGAATAAATCATCCCGAAAAAGAAATTATTTCCAAAGTTCCCCACTAAATTTCCCCAAGAAAAAATTACCAACAAAATAAAATGGAATGAGTATTTAGATCAACCCGTCAAGTAGAAAGATCTATCCAAACAATGAATAAAAATAGATATTGGATGAAGGTTTAACAAGTTCAATACTTATGTATTCTAAAGAATTTTTAAAATAATGGGATCATCTAGGATGTGTGTTGATAAATTAATAGGGGTAACAATAAGATTAAAACCTAATTTAAGACCACATATGTAACAACCCATATGCATTTATCCTTTGAATTAGTAAATATTTGAGAAAGAAGGTGGCCATTTATTTTATTTCAAGACCATCCCAACCATTTCCATATCGCCCACTATGGCTTAGCCATGGTCATAGTGTTCTTGTCCATACAGAGTGAAACGGCTTCCCCTACATCATATTCCAAATATTTTCCCTATTTTACCTTAGTATAGTCTCCAGAATGGTCATGGTGAGGTCACCCATGCAATGGCCCATAGGTCCAGCCCCAACACTCCATTACCATATCCACACTTGGACTCTACACATTTTATTTGCATGTTTCACACACATGGACCATTATGGCTTTCACCATGTCTTGGTGTTTCCCATTTTGAACCAATAACTCTAAAACCCCACTTTTAAGCTTCCAAACACCTCCAACACAAACCAAATCCAAGTTTCAACCATCACAAGGATCAAAAATATCATTTAATACATGAAGAAATCTATAATAACAAATACACCGAAAATAAGAGTATTACAATTGCCACCTAAATAGGTTCTCTTTATGAACAATGTGTATTCATACACCCAAAAAAATGCCATGATTTGGGAACTCGTCCTATAACTTCATCACTTACATCATACGGGATCACCATCACCATTTTCACTAGATCTAGAAATTGTGTTCACCAACTTCCTTGATTATGGGACTTAGTATGATGTTCTAGAAGTTACTGTTTTTTAGGAACATATGTAATTAGCTAGAAAATAACTTCTCACACCAAGTACAACATTAGACTTATCATAAAAGCATGATATATGATATTATGCTACTGATAAATAATTGTTAATTAGTTAAAATTAGAAAATGAAACACAAGATCTATCATTTATGTTATATTAAATGAAACATGTGGGAGTATCATGATAGTTTAGTGTTATAAAAGAGTTTGTAAACCACATGCATAGCTCATATTTTTTATAATGTATGAGTTAATGGATGAAAAACATGGGTTTATCCCAAGGGGCTTTTATAAATGAGTCCAAAGGAAATGATTTGTGTTCATTAACCTTTCCCATGTTTATTTTCAGTATTCCTTCTTGGATCTCTCATCTTCTTCCTCATTTAACACTATGGGGAACTAGTATGCCATGGTAAGAAAAATAATCACACCTAAACATCAAGTGATTCTTAAACCCATGGATACACCATAGAGAGGGTGGTTTTATGGATACCCTTTAGTGATCATTATAAATCATGATAAAAGATGGATGCAACTGTGATTTATGTTGTATGGTACATGCATAAAATTTCTTAATTTTATATACAGTGTGGTTTCAGGTTTTTTGCATGGTGTTCTTGAGATTTTGGGTTTCTAATGCTTTCAGATGCATTGATTAAGTGTTAATATATTATTAGAAACCCAAAATTGGTATTAGATATTTAACATGATATTTGATTCTCAAAATCAGGTTTAAAATGAAGAAAAATTGACATTGAATTTATATCATAATGGATATCATTAAAAAATAATTTTTTCCATGGTTTTTGGGTCATTGTAAATTATATGTGATAACATAGTCCATGAAAAAATTAAAAATCTTAGAATTTATACATGTCATAAAGTATAAAATTGGGACGTGTTAAGGGGTGATAAAGCTTCTCCATATTTATAAAATAGAGCATGATTCTATAAATATGATATATTAGATATCGTAATCCGTGATATCCCAGGTGCCAAAGGGTTTAATGCTATGTAGTATATATAGTAGTTTGGTGATGTATTAGTCTTATATAGGGTTCCATTATCACTAATTAATATTATATGATAGGTTTGTCATAAGAAACAACTAGTTGATGTGTGGTATCACTCCTATTTAGGTTATGAATACATCAAATTATTTTTATGCAGTTTGTAATATCATAAGTCATCAATACCTATGTAAGGAAAGTGGTCACTACTCTGGAGTTAATCTCACTCAAGCACTTATGCACCGACTAAATCTTACACACTTCATGTGTACAGGTTTCCACTTATATAAAACATTTTTATCTATCATATTTTATGATAGATAGCTTTGTGACACATATCACACACGACATGTCACTACTTATGATTTGAGAATATCATTAAAAATGATATGTAGGGAAAATTATATTTTTAAATATTTCAATTATGAAATGAATTAAATAATTTATAAATAGATTATAAATTTTCGAAAAATGAATTTTGGGATATATGCTTAATTTATAATTTTCTATAAATTAATTGATTATAAATTTTTTAAATTAATTAATAAAATGTTTTTAAAACATTTATTAAAAAATATCCATGATATTTATTGTTAATGATAAAATACAATTTTCAAGTTTTATGGAATTTTTTATAATTTAGATATAAAATATTTATATTTATATTATAAGTGTAGTTAATAAATGGTTTATAAATTAAAAAAAATGAATAAATATAAAAAAAATATTTTTAAAATAATTAATTTTTTATAATTTCTTAACTTGAATTATTGAAATTAAATTCCTTGTTAGAGAAATAATTTAAACCATATAAATAGGATTTTTAAAAATTAGTTTTATTAAAGTAAATAAATAACAACTAATATGTGATATTTTGATTATATAAATAGTTTACAAAATAGAATTTGGAATATAAAATTTTTATATTTCATTTAATATCATATATTTAAATTAAATTCCTTATAATGGGTAATATGAATAAGTTCATATTATATACAAATATAAAGATCGGTCATGGGGTAATAGTGATCCCCATATTGTTAGGCAGGTTTCACTCTCTAATGTTCCTGGAACGTCAAAGATGTCTCTTAGATATTCTCAGGGAACTTATCTATTCATATAGTTTCAATAATTATAATATTATTTATAACATCCTCATATTTTAAAAGGAAATACTATGTTAGATTTCTTACAAAATATGCCACATCGATCTTAAATGAACAACTAAATATCATTATTTAATATGGTAGTTATCATCTAATAGTTATATTGGTGGGTATGAATAGGACTAACTATATTATGTTTACACATTTTTATAATTTTTTTTGACATTCATTCAAAATATTTTATATTCATAAGTTAAGAACGAATCAAATTTTACATATAGTAGATGTATTTTTCTAAAAATGTTGTTTTGTTGCCTTTTAATGGAAAAATTATTTTAAAACTAAATTTTGACACTTTTATAAATCTTACTTGAAAAAATAAAAAAAAATTGAAATATTAATATAAAATTTTACTTTGGTTGATTTTTTTTATTTTTCTAATAAGTTTCATTTTTTAATGAATAGTGAAAACGCTGCATTTTAATTGAAAATTAACTTTTCATATAAATAATTTATAATGTTAAATTATATTTTAAATTGGTTTTAATGTAATATGAGATCAATTATACATATATTGATCCAATTTAGGTCAATGGAATCATTTTCATATTAAATTTGGATATAAAAAAATTTCATACTTTTGAACATTCTCACTTTAAAAACTCTCTTTCTTGCCCTGTCTACATGATTAATTTTAAATTAATTTTATCCAATAATATATTTTGAATTTGGAAAAATGGATTAAATATTTTTAATTATAAGGTAAAAAATTTATTAAATAGTCCTATTTTATTTATGACCAATATGAATAATAACTTTAGTAATTTTTGTTACCACGGTAAAGGATAAATCAATTAATTAAGGGTACAAATAATTATGATGTGGATTATGAAATTACCCTAAAACTTATACTAATTTTATTTTATGATTTATTTTAGAAAAAAAATAATAATTTTTATGAATTTATGACCCATTGGGTCCACTTAAATGACTTTAATCCCCTTATTGTATTTTATTTTAAGAAAAGTAAAACTTGTCACACTAATGTTTTTAAAAAGTATAACATTTTTAATATGTGGTTATATATAAGATAAGTTTTAATATAAATAATAAATTAAATCTAAAAGTTTTATATTAATCTTGGTAATTTATTTTTAAGTTTTATTGAAGTGATAATTAACTTAAATAATTATACAACGATGGTGAGGTAATTATTCAATTAACAGAAAAATCAAATATATGATATTAAAATTTTTAAAATATATATATTTTGAAGTAATTAATGTCACCCACAAATTTTATATATGAAATTGAAATATTTGGGATTAATTAAAAATGTTTTTTTAATTTATATTTCTATTTTTATTTTTAAAAAATTCAAAGTAATGAATAGTGTCAAAATTGATATTAATGATATTTAAAATATATAATATTTCATTAAATGATATAAAATTTATAAAAATATAAAATTCCATGAAATTGTTTTAATAAGGTTAAAAATGTAATTAAATATCCATTTATATTTTTTTGGAATTTTATAGTAACTAGATGAACCCTCAAAGGGAAACATCCATGTTTTCATGGTAAGAATTAAAGGAGTTAAATAAGTGTTAAATTCAAGAGATAAGGATTAAAAATAGTCAAAACTTATCTAATTATTATTTTACAAGTTTATTTAGACCCAAAAATATCCTATATTATAAATAAATTACTCTAGATCCATTTTAAATATGAAATTAATTTAAATTAATTTAATATTTCGATAAATTCAAAGAGTGCCCCTCCCCTCTCTTGTAAAAGGGAACATCTTATTCTATTTTCATCAAACATAAAATACTATTTTTTGGTCAAAATTTAATTAAATCACTTCCTAAAATCCCTACCCACATTATAGAGGCCTTATTTTAGAAATAACACTCACCTTAGAGGTGTTAATGTGTTAATCAAAGGAGATTGTCCAAAGTATAGTTATTGTTTTTAATCAAGTATTTCTAATTTTTTGTTCTTCCACATCCATAAAATTTTCTTCAACCATGATAAAATAATAACACCAGTATCCAAAATATACTGATATGTCATTTTTTTCAGGACCCATATCCATATCCTCTTTCGTCAAATGGGAAATGAATTAATCGTCTGTGTGTATGGCAGACTATTTCCACACAAACCAATGTAATTTGTTTTCCAATACTATCTATAAATAATGGTTATAATGATGGAATTAAATTTTATATTTTATATTGATGAAATATTTATCATTATTAAATGATAATATATCATTTAAATTCTTACCTTTCAATACATAGAAAAATGATAACGTCATTCATGCGGGCGTGCGAATTATCACCTCCATGAAGTGATGTGATTCATTTTTCATTACAAAATCACATGGATGATACATATAAGTATATTTAAATTATTAATATGATATTAATGAAATTATTATAATTCTTGAGAGATAAAAATATACTCATTGTCTTTCCATAATTATCATTCATAATTGAAAACATTACTCATGCGTACATACAGTTTACCGTCTCCGTGATTGTAAAATAGTTCATTTTTCATAATCATAATTAATTAATGTATTTAAAAGTATAATTTATGTATAATAATTATTATTAATTCATAAATATTATTCTTTAAATTATGTTATAATGTCCACTTTTACTAGAGACATCACACCAAAGTCATTTTGGACTCAAGTACCAAATATCATCAAAGCGTCCAACGTGAACTTAAATAATTAAGTAATTATTATAGAATGATAATAAGTGATATAAAAGGAATAATAAACATTAAAAAACTATAAATAAAGTAAATAATTAACCCAGGTTTATTATTCATGAATATAATGAACTTACATGATGATTCAAACTTAATATAAGGGACATCTTAACTATAAACCTCAATTTAAATATTTCAAAGATCTATTTTCTAAATATTTCTCTTTTAAATCCATGTTTTTTTAAAAAGTTATCATTTTATATGTACATAAACTTTTTAAAATGGTAAGTTTTTAATTTCTCTAAAAAAATTAAAAAAATTACTCTTGTCAAGGTTTTATGTAAAGGAGTTTCTTTTAAAAATCATTTTTTAATGTTCCTCTTTCACCACTTTTTACAAAGGTCAAAAGAAATGTTTATTTACAAATACATAATGAACATAATTTCCTATTTTAATGACACTTTAATGATTTAATGTTTCCTTTAAAAGATTTCATAGTTATTTTCAATGAAAATGGTTTCATTATTTTATGTGCAGTTTTTAAATTTTAAAGTTATTTTTGAAAGAAAATGATATTTTTTATATGAGAGTATTTTTTATATGGGATTAAAAGTGTTTTTAAAAGGTTTTTATGAGTAAAGTGTTTTATTAATATAATTTTACTTGAGAATTATATGAAATGGGTGAGCCCGATATAGGTTATACTTAGGTTGATCCTCATTATAGATCACGGGTGAGCCCGATATAGCTTGTACAAAGGGTTGATCCTTATTGTAGGTCATGAGAAACGGGTGATCCCATTATAGTTTATATGAAGGTTTGATCCCCATTGTAACTCACAGGTGATCCCGATATAACTTATATAAAGGGTGATCCCCATAATAGATCTTTAATGCACTGGGTAATAATAAGAATGGAAGTGAATCATATGGTTATTCTAATTGAAATGTTTTTGAATGGGTTTTATGTATATGATTCTCTAAGTCCACAAAAGAGGTTTTAAATTTTTTCTATGGGTTTTAAAGGATTTCTTTGAGAAAAAATTGTTTTTTTCAAGTGAAATATTTTTCTAATTCCCTCAAAAAACATTAAATGGTTTTCATATTATTCATTGTACTAATGTTTTTCTTTATTTTTTATGTCCCTTGCTAAGATTTTTTTTACTCATCCCAAGTTTTAAAATATTTTTCACTGGAATATTTGGGAAATTTATAAGATTAATGAGAAGATTGTGAAGATTTCTTATGAATAGAAACCATGCTTTATTTTTAAAAAGTTTCATTTGGTGGAAAAAAGAAATGGATAGTGATTTATAAATGTACACTTGTAATGTATGAGTTTACATTGTAATATTTTTTCATAATTCTCTAAAACTCTAAACCGAAAGGATCCTTATAATTTTAAGAATGTGAATTCTACTTCAAAAACACTAAAATATTTAAAATTTTATGGTTGGGTCATTAGAGTTTGTATCATAGGAGGGTTTACACAACTTTATATATTAGTATGTATCCTTAAGAGTTATGCATATAATCATGGGTTTATGATTTTTAGGTTGATCATAAGTTCAATGTATTAGAAACCCCTTTTGAGGATTTATGTTATGAAATTTTAAGGTGACTCACTATATTTTTAGAGACATTCATTTTTGAGTTAATTATGGGTTGTTACAATTTGGGAATATATGTTTTATCAAAGAGATAACCATGATATTGGAAAATGATATGTGGATTAAGTGATTAATGTTATTTTAGGAGACGTTCACTATTTTGGGAATCCAATACGATTAAGGTAAACAGAATACTATGGGATTTTATTTGAGTAATAAAGGTTGAATTATATTTTTGAAGAATCTATTATTTTATTATGGATTTATGGTGATTCAGGTTATTTATGGAAATTATTATCGTACTTAGAGAATATTTTATTTAGGAAATTAAATTTTTGGTATGAGACATTAAGAGTGATTGATGTTATTTGGAAGACTATGTGATCAAATCCTTCTGATATTTGGGCCTCAATCTTAGTATATAATAGTTTTGAGGAAGGATAGTTATCATTTGAATGATCTATGCTGAACTTTGAGTGTTATTGTTTAATTTTCTAGATTAAAATAGTTTTTTTTCCTATAAAGATTTATTTTTTTAGAGAATCATCTTATCTTGAAATATTAATTATGGTTTTGGTTAATATTTCAAGATAGATAAATAGATAGTTAATTTTTTTGGATTATTTGATTCTCTAGATGGTGATTCTAGGGATTCAGGTGTGAAAAATTCATCCTTAATACTCATCGTTTGGAGAAAAGGATGAGTTTTTAGGTATAAATTGATTAAAGGATGAAACTATACATTTTAAGTAAGTATGTTTCCCTATGTTCTTATTCTATGAATTAAATGAATTCCTTAACTTTAGGAAAATTATTTTGAATCAAATGTGTTCTCTGTTTACTTTTATCAATGGCCTTTAACCCATCGCATATTTATAGATTTTTTTATGGTTAACTTTCCCATGAACATGTTCTCTATCACTCTCTCTTAGTCTTTTAGAGTTATTTTTCCCTTCCATTTCCATGTTTTCCAACATTGAACCACAGTATGTTTTATCTTAGGTGACCTTCAAACTTACCTTTCTCTCTTTTCAAATGGAAGTTTTATTAACCCATGTTCCAATATGGGATTTAAATAAAGGTATTTTGAATAGTCAAACCCTAGATACCAAGCCTAAATTAAATATTATAAGGATGAAATTTCCAAAATTTGGGATAATTTACCATTTTAAAATTTTAAACGGAAACATTGTGTTATATAGAGAATAAAATACGCAACATAGAGCTTAAACAAACAACTATGTACTATCATTTAATATGGTAGTTATCACCTATTAGTTGTATTATAAGGTATAAATGTGAATAAATATATTATTTTTAAACATATTTAAAAAAAAAGTCGCATTCATTAAATATATTTGATAGGAATAATATAAGAACAAATCCAATTTTACATATAAAAGATGTATTTTTCTAAAAAGGTATTTTTGTTGCCTTTTAATGGTAAACTTGTTTTAAAACTAAATTTTGAAAATTTAATAAATTTTATTTGATAAAATAAAATTTATTTTTGAAATAGTAATATTAAAATTTACTTTCGTTGAATTTTTGTTATTTTTCTGATGAGTTTCACTTCTTGATGAGTAATGAAAAATACTACATTTTAATTGAAAACCAACTTTTCATCTAAATAGTTAATAATGTTAAATTATATTTTAAATTGGTTTTAAAGTAAAATTAGAAAAATTATACATATTTTTAATCCAATTTATTTCATTTTAATCATTTTAATATTGAAATTTTATATAAAGAAATTTTAAACTTTTGAACATTTTCACTTTAAAAATTGGTTGTCTCACCCCGTCTATAGGATTGATTGTAAATTAATTTTATCCACTTATTTTTATTTAATTTTTATAAATTTATTCCATATTTCAAATAATAAGTTAAAAATTTATTAAAAATTACCCTTTTATTTTTGGAGAATATGAAAAGTAACTTTAGTAATTTTTGTTACCACGATAGAGTAAATAAGGAAATTATGGGTAAAAACAATTATGATAAGGATTATAAAATTACCCTAAAACTTTTCCTAATTTTATTTTATTATTTATTATTGACCAAAATTATCTTTTAGATGAATATATTACCTCTTTGAGTCACTTAAATGACATTAATCCTTTTACAGTATTTTATTTTAAGAAATGTCAAACTTATTACGCTAATGTTATTAATAAGTATAACATTTTTAATATGTGGTTATCCAAAAGATAAGTTTGACTATAAATAGTAATTTTAAATATAACATATATATATTCATCTTGGTAATTTGTTTCAAATTTATAGTGTAGGAATAATTACCTTAAATAATTATACAACGATAATGTTATAATTATTCTGTAATGGAAAATTAAAATAAATGATATTAAAACAATTAAAATAAATATAATTTGAGATAATTAATTTCAACCATGAATTTTATTGATTACCATGAAATATTTATGATTCATTAAAATATTTGGATTGAATATATCTAGTATTTTTTTTTCTTAAGTCAAAGTAATGAATAATGTCAAATTGACATTAATGATATGTGAAATATATAATATTTTATTAAATGATATAAAATTTATGAAAAACTAAAATTCATAAAAATTATTTTAATAAGGTTTAAAATTTCATAAATTATCCATTTATGGTCCTTTTGGCATTTTATAGTAACTATATTAACCCTCAAAGAGAAAAAGTCATGTTTTCATGGTAAGAGTTAAAGGGGTTAAATTAGGGTTAATACCAAAAGATAAGGATTAAAAAATAGTAAAAACTTTTCTAATTATTATTTTATAAGTTTATTTAGACCCAAAATCATCAAATATTATAAATAAATTACTTTTTAACCATTTTAAATATAAAATTCATTAATACTAATTTAATATTTTGATAACATCCAAGAGTGTTCATTCCCTCTCCTATAAAAGGGAAACTCTTATTCTCTTTTCATCGCAATTAAAAACCTATTTGGTTAATCCAAGATCTACCCAAATACATTCCTATAATCCATAAACCCATTCTAGAGGACTTATATTTGGCAAAACACTCAACTTACTGGTGTAAAGGTCTTAATCAAGGGAGATTGTCCAAAGAAGAGGTATCATTTTTAATCAAAAATCCCTATTTTTTATCCTTACACATACCTAAAACTTTCTTCAACCATTAAAAAAAATTAACTAAAGTATCCACCATATACATATATTTTATTAAATTTTTTTCATGACCCATATCCATCTTCTTTTCCATCAAATGGGAAATTAATTCATCATTCACGTATATGGCGGACTACTGCCTCGTGAACCGGTGTAATTTTTTTCCATCACCGTCTATAAATACTAGTTATAATGATGGAATTAATGTTTATATATTATACTAATGACTTATTTATCATTTTTAAAATATAATATAACCTTTTTCTTCTTACCTTTTCATTTGCATAAAAATGATAGTGTCGCTCGTGTGTGCGTGTGAATTATCACCTCCATGAAGCGATGTGATTTATTTTTCATCACCACATCACATGGATGATATATATAAGTATATTTAAATTATTAATATTATATTAATGATATTATTATAATTATTTAAAGATAAAATTATACTTACCTTCTTTTCATAATGATCATTGAAGAATGGAAACGTTACTCATGCATATGTACGACCTACTATCTCGAAGATTGTAACATAGTTCATTTTTCATAACCATAATTAATGGATGGATTTAAAATTATAATTGATTTCAAATAATTATTATTATTTCATGAATATTAGTCTTTATAATATGGAATAATTACCACTTTTACTAGATATATCATGCCAAAGTCATTTTGGACTCAAGTACAGAATATCATAAAATCATCTAAAGTGAACTAAAATAATTAGGTAATTGTTATAAAATGGTAATAAGTGATATAAAAGGAATAATAAAAATTAAAAGGTCTGTAAAAAATTAAATAATTAAATTAATTTTATTATCCAGGAAGATAAATAACATACATGGCGATTCAGACTCAAGGTAAGAGACTTTTTAACTAAAAACCTCATTTTAAATGTTTTAAAGATTTATTTTATAAATATTTATCTTTCATGTTTATATTTTCATTGAAAATTATTTTTATGAATGTATTTATATGAAAATTAATGTTTTAAAATTGTAATTTTTTAATTTCTCTCAAAAATTTTAAAATGTAATCTTTTAAAGGTTTTATGTAAAGGACTTTCTTTTAGAAAACCTCTTTTAAAATTACCATTTCATCACTTTTTATAATGGTGAAAAGGAAATTATTTTTTATAGATATGGCATGAATGGAATTTCCCTCTTTCATGATGATTTAATGATATAGTATTTCCTTTATAAATTTTAATAGTTATTTTTATTTAAAATGGTTCTATTATTCTGTGTGCATTTTTTAGATTTTAAAATTGATTTTTAAAATAAAATGGTATTTTTATAAAAAATTGATTTTCATATAGGATTAAAAGATTTTTTTAAAGGGTTTTATAATGAAAGTGTTTTATTCATGAAATGGTACTTGAGAATTATATGAAACCAATAAGACCAATACAGCTTATATGAAGGGTTTATCACCATTGTAGCTCATAGGTATACCTGGTATAGATTATAAGAAGGGTGGAGCCTCATTGTAGCTCATGAAAAATGGGTTCACTTATCATGCCTATTTCGGTAAGCCTTTAGGATTCCCCATCATATACATTCCCCTATGATCTGCCTCAAGGACATCACGGGTTACAGACTCCCTCACCTTTGACTCCTGTACTTGCATGTTCTAATTTTCACTATGACAGACTGAAGGCAAATGTACCAACCGACCATAGGATACGTATTAATATATCCACGATTCTAAGAAAACTACTTGTTTCCTCCAAAATTCTTATCCAACTATTACCCACATCCACTCCACCGGTGTCTTAGACACATCAACCTCTACAAAAAATACAGTAACAAATAATATGACTCGCAATATTTGTTCTACTATCAGAGCATAAGTAATAACCTATAAGATTTCCCAGTGTATGTAAAATAGAGGGATTTTGAAAGGGTAGTGGTAATTTAGGGAAACTTACACAGATCACTAAAATCAGATCATCTCACTTCATATGAAAATAAAAGTTCCATTGGAGTAGATGAAATAATAACCCATTGAATTTTTTAGGATCTTTAGAGCATGAAATAATCAAATCATCCAGTAATTAAAAAATTATCATAATATTCCTTTTGTCGAAAAGTCCCACAACCTCGCGCTACTATAAACCCCAAAATCCAAAAATAAAGAAATCAAAAGCATCGACCGAAGGGAGATTTTTTTGGAAATGATCCCCCAAGGCCAGGTTAAAAATATCTGAAGTGTTTTTAAACTCTAATGGTTATATTGAAAGATGAGGTGAACCTTAAAATAGATCTAGGACTTTTGGGCTTACCGGGATCTTTAAAAACATCGGAAGGAAATACAGATTTGATAAAGGGACGAAGGGGATAGTATGACCCTTTGAGGAAGATGGGATTTAAGAGTCCCTCCCCCCCCCCTCTAGTGAGGATGGTGGGTAGGATCTCGAACATTGATTCCAAGGTATTACTAAGAGTGTGACCAAGAATAGTTAAGTGGTTCCAAGAACCCCTTAACTTCTATTTTTACATCCCTTACTAAGATTTTTGTGCTAATTTAAATTTTTTTTAAAAAAATCATAGGAAGATTTGGGAAAAGGATGAGATTAAAGAGAATATTAAGAAGATTTTTCATAAGAATAAACTATGTTTTATTTTTAAAAATTTTTGTTTTGTGGAAAAAAGAAATGTATATTGAGTGATAAGTGTCCACCTATAATGTATGAGTTTAATTTATAATATTTTTTCCTAATTATCTAAAACTATAAACTAAAAATATCCTCAGTATTTTAATAATATGAATTCTAGTTCAAAAACACTTGAATATGTAATGTTTAGGGTTGCGTCCTTATATTAGTCATGGGTTGAAATTTTTGATGATGAAGAGATTAAGGATAGGTTTTTGTATGAAGGTACCTCCTTTTGGGATATTGTCTCTAAGGGTTTATAGGCTAAGGGGGGACATTTTGAATCCTCATCTGATCAATCGGACTATAAGCTACTTGAACACGCTATAGTGGATACTTATTCAAGGAAATTCAAGAAGTTCTTTATTACCACTTCTGATGTTGGACCTCCCCTAATTGTGGTGACTCATTCCCACACTGGTGGAAAGGATTATACTATCTGAGGATAAGACCATATTTTGGTGGATATAGAAGTGTAAAAACTAGATATAACTTGTAGTGAATGTGTTTTTTATGGATCCCAATTTAATAATATCACCACATTGATGAGGTTTGTTAAATCTATCACTTTAATTCCTAAGAATGATTATGATCATAAGGATAATATGGTATTAAAGAGGGATACTATTGATAATATCATGGAAGTTACATGATTCTCACCTAGAGAAATGTTAAAATCCATTTCAAACTCTATAAAATAATATAATCACTTATACTTATAGGGGAGTGTATGGTGCACTCACATAACTCTTGAATCTATTTCCTCCAAAATTATTGGAGAGGAAGGGTAAAGGATTGTTGATAAGGCGGAAGTGTAAGATGTGAATAATGATCTTCATGATGATACTTTGGATGATAGAGGTGGGCAATGGCAGTGATCCAAGACATGGATGAGGGGAAGGCACCCATCTAGTTAGGGTAGATGATCCCCTAACCATAGTATGAGTAATCACTTTTGAGCAATATTTTTTTCAATTTATGATTGTTGTTGTGGTGGGAAAAATTTATCATTTCCATACCTCCATTTGTTACTCATTTTCTCTTCTTTAATAAAGGGTATTATGAGCCTCAACGTATTGTAAAGAATTTATATTTATATTATTATGGAATGTCTATAATTCGTGTTTAATTATAAAATGTTTATAATTTCTTTATTTATTAATTGTTCATAAATGTTTATCTCGTGTTTAAATTTATAAATTTTTCATTTATTTAGTTTATTCCTTTGTTAATTATTTATATATATAAATTTTTTATATTACTAATATATGTATTATTTAGTTTATAATATTAATATCTTCTAAAAATATTCATAAATGAATCTAAAGGATTCACATGCTAGGTATGATTTTGGATTGAGTTTTCTTCTACCTAAACTTTGGCTTGTCCATGGGTTTTATAAACAGCTACACATCAACATGGTTTGAACATATTTATTTTTTGGAAGGGATAATATTTAAAAAACTAAATAATTATAAGCATGCATACATGTAAAGGTAATAACATGATATGAGATAGTGAGATTAAATACCCTTTAAAAATACTAAGTTTTAGATTCCTTCCGAAACAAAACTTGTCAAGACCTCGATCATCCAACTAGGTAGATCATTCCAAATATAGGTGACATTGTATACTTGTGTAAGAATAGAAAGTAATGGGTAGTCATAATAGTATTGGGTTCCCTTTCATGGAATTTTCTTTGGGTTACATGTATTTGGGAGACCCTAATAGGATTAGGTTTATAGAGGAATAAAGTAGAGTTCATCTATATGATGAATTGGTAAAAGAGTTTTTTTTCTAAACTATCCAAGATTCATATATGATATAATTGAGATTATTACCTAAAAAATTATCTATGTGATGGTAGAAATACCAAAGATACCCAAAATTTAGTGAAATATAGATCTTGTCTCGTGAATAGATATCATGAGTTTAAAAGTATTCATCATTTTAGTGGGAAAACATTCAATAAAATTCCTTATTAAATGAATGTAAAACATGATCATAATATCATAAAATATTATGTTTTTGATAATATAATCATCATTATCATCAAACTTGGATTTGATATAAATCATTCTAAAGGAGAATAAAAATGTAAGAAAATTCTTAGAATGGTGAAAAACTTAAGAATTGATCACAAGAAAAAGAAAAATCTATTTTTTGGAGAAAACACATCCTAAGTCACCAATCACTGATGTAGTTAAACTAATGTATATGAATGATTATGTGAAGAATATAAGAATTTATTAAAGGTTTCATTAACTCTCATTCTTGTTAATAAATTCATTTTGTTTTCATTATTGGAAATATTCTAACAATAGAATGATCTCAAGAAATATTTACCTTATTTTCTCAAAGTTTTGAGGATATATAAACTAAGAAATGTGATGTCTAATTTCTTGTACTATATTAATATTAAAAATAGGTAAAAGTTCCATCTTGAATAAGAAAAGTTAGTTATATGGTCCAACGATGTTTCTTCAAATAGACAGTAAAGGTTATTGAAACCCAAAGGATGTGTTAGGGGGAATAATAATTCCATAGGATGGAATTATTTGGGATGCCTAAATGGGTTTATGGAAACTCCATGTAATTTCTATGTTAGGTATCAGTGTTATAGAAATTAATTATTTGGTTTTTAAGGGTATATCATACCAAATGTTTACTTTAAAAAAGTTGTGGGTATAAAATATTTCAAAATCAAGGGAAGAATTAATAGTGATTATAGATTTTATTCAAATGATGAAGCTGAGGGTTGTTAAATCATGGAATTAAATGAAAATTAATTTATCAATATTAGATGAATCTTAGTAAATTTTATGTATAATTATGATATTTCTATTATATGATAAGAGAAATTGTTTATCAGTAAAGAGTTATTATGAACATTATGAGATGAAGGATTTAATACACATGATTTATGATTCATCAGATTCTATAGAATATTTCAAAAATAAGATAAGGATAAAAAAATTGTCTAGGATAAAAGTTTTTATTTAGATTTTTATTAAAATATTAGGGATTTGATCTCACCACTTTTAGTGGTATATTTTAAGAATAATCATATTTTCAAAAAAAATCCACACACAAAAAATACTATATATGATATGGAAATAACAGTTTTTTTATTAAATATTCATACTAAAATTAAGTAAGCGTTGTTTCCTACACAAATTAGTTTGTGTGTATTATAATTTCCAAAAACTTCATTTAGCGATGGTTTAAATCATCATGAAATGAAACGCGATTGTTTTTCAAAACCGTTGTAAATTCCTATATGAAGGATTATTTCAAAATGCTTTTAAAAAATATTTTGAATCATTTCATGATAGTTTTCTATTTTTTATTTTATAATGAATATTAAAAAACATATTTAGAAATGGTGTTAAAAAATGCTGCCAATTTTTTAGTGTGATTTTTTTAAGAATATTTTTTAAAATGGTTTGAACACCCCACCTAGACCAAGACCACCTAGACCATATAAATATATGTTTTTTCATTTATTTAGTAGAATATAATTATATATATAAACACATATACATTTATGTAAATATATATATATATATCCACAAAATATATATAAGTATATATAAGTATACATTAATACATATAGATATTTATAAATTTAAGTAAATTTATATTAAAATATACAAGTACACATATATGTGTATAATTAAATATAATTATATACATATACAAACACATATAAATATATATATACCCACATAATTTGTATTAATATATAAATATGTATAAATGTCTATATATATACACCCACAAAATATATATAAATATATATAAATATAAATACATATAAATATACATAATTATAAATAAATACAAATAAATATATATAAATATAAATAATTATAGATAAATATAAATAAATATATATAAATACACACGCATATAATTAAATCAAGTTATATATATATATACACACATGTAAATATATTAATATAAATATATATATACCACATAATATATATAGATATATACAAATATAAATATGTATAAATATATATATATATATATAATTCACATAAATATGTATAAATATATATAAATATATATATACACATACATATATATATATATTCCCACATAATATATATAAATATAAATAAATATATAGAAATATCTATAAATGTATATAAATATAAAAAAATACATAAATATATAAATATATATATAATTATATTTATTATAAGTACGGAGGATTACAAGAAAGTAAGCACACACTTACCCAAGGTATAATTAGGTCAAACCTCATCCCTCTCTCTTAGGATTGGTAAGAACCCATTGAACCTATTTGTTGCATTTTTTTACTTGAAGGCCCAATGGTGCAATGCCATACATGACCTTTTTTAGACCCCAAATAATGGTGAAATGACTAAAAAAACTAGCCTTGAAGTTACCTTCAGTGCACACATGGCGCAACCTCAGTCATGTTGTTCAACATTGACCCCTCATGTTTGTGTGTTGAGCATTACACCACTATTAGTGCCTCTTTTTTGCCCTGCGTCCTGTGCCATTACAACCCCAGAGCCCCTGAAATCCCGCACCATCATTCATCAGTGAAGCCCGTACACTTACCTTATGTGGCATAAACTTTCCACCATAATGAATTTTCATGATCACTAAGGTTCAATCATTAATTCCATCCAAATTCAATATTTTACATTCCCATGAGAGAAGTATATAGGATTAACCGAGTCAAGTAATTTCATAGCACATAAGACACCTCAAAAAAATAAATCACTAAAGTGGGGAAGATCGATAAAATTTAAATACTATCATATAAATAGGAATATAAACCAAAGAAATAAATTTTTACCTAGACCAAAAATGATAATAATACCCTCTTAAATGAAGTAGAAATATCATAAAAAGATCTAAAATTAGGGTACCTTAACTTGATACTCAGTTTTGGAGACCTTTTATGCTTATTTTTACTAAGAAAAAAGGGGTATGTTATTTTCTCAGTATCAAAAATTATAGATATTTTCATAATATTCAATTTGATAGGTCATGGATTTAATGAACCACATCATTATAGGTTTTGAAATTCATGGGAAATTTTAATTTTTGGTCTTAAGTGTTTATGAGGGTCAAAATGGTAATTTTCTATAGAAAATGATCTCTGAAATTTTTTCTAATGGTTTCATTGATCTCATATTAGGATAATTACCCTAGGGATATAATTTAGTGAAATTTTGTGTTGGTAATATTTTTTGGAATATTTGAATATTTATTTAATAAATATTAAATATTATTGTGCATACAAACGTTGATATCTTCAAAACATCAATTCTGTTTGTCCTGTTGGTCCTGAGTTTGGCCTTTTGGAAGGGGCTTTGTTTTAATTTTTATTTTTATTTTCTTTTTATAGTATTTACTCTACCCCCCCCCCCTATTTTATATGAATTGTAAGGAGAGTATATCACCATTTTTTGTGAACTTTCAAATGAACTGAGGGAGAATGAGGGACAGGGGGATATTGGGCTTTGACTGATTAGACCTAGATCATAGTGTAGAATTTTTGGATCATAGATCTGGGCTCATGCTTTGGTGATTTCATAAAAAAGTAAGTTGTAATTTATTTTTCACCATTTATGTAATGTCTTTGTTTTTTTCATGTAAATATTTAAAATATATCTAGAATTATTTTTGATGTTAGGTGTTAAGATGAGGTGAGACTCCATGTCTTGTTGATCCCAAAATTGATCTTCTAAAAATATTAAATATATTAATATCATTCATGCATTGTTTCCCAAGAAAATTTTAATAACTCTTAAACAAAATCTCGGATCATAAATATGAGGTCACCATTGAGTCTAGAGCATGTGTTTTTCCTAGGTATGACATAATATTTGTTGGCATTGGGCATATGTGGAAAAGTTATCATGGGTGTAAATAATAAATAAATAGATTTGTTTATTTATTTTATTTTGTTGATGTAGTTAATTAATTGAAACCCTTTATAAACTTTTCTATAACCATATTTCATGGTTGTACTAATAAACTTGAAATTAGAGTGAGGATCTGGTGGAGGAGCTTCTGTGGATGATCATCAGTAGATCATTATTTGGCCATCAGTGAACTAATGGAACATGTAGATATCATCAATGATAACAGCCTAAAAATGATCTTCGTCAGTGATCATTCCAAGATCAAGTTATGACATTTATTTTTATGTGTATTTATACCTATTTTCTTATCCTATGAAAATTTCAAATCAATAAACTAATGGATTGATTCACAAATCGATTGTGTTCTGGGTACGAGACTATTTGCTGGGAATTTGGGGATTTATCTTGAGGTTTAATTTGTATCCCTTAATTTTTCATTATAACATAAAATAATCAAGACCAACATGAAAATTGTATAAGGTTCATTCCTCATGTTTGTGTTTTGTGCATTTATTGCCCCGTACATTGTGTATTCTTCGCCTATGTTTGTTTTGGCGAGTGGTTCAAAAAATACCCTATAATCAATCATTATGCACCTATTATTTACCACAATAGATTTATACTATATATTTGGGTTCATTATGATGATTGGATCGATATTTAATGGTGGTGATTGTGGATCAAGACTGAATTGGAGTTCTTAATGCAGGCTTTGACACGTGGCAATAGGTTTCTTGACAGATGACTTTTTGTGTGAATTGGACTGTCGGATTCTGATGATCTATGTTGAAAAGATTTATCTAGACCAAATACATGTTTATGAGAATGATTTGTGGCTAGATCAGAGGATTTAAGAGTGTAAAATTACAAACAAAGTAACCATGGAATCTATAAAATTCTATGTTATGTGACGTGTAATTTTAAAATAAACATTGTGTGGGGTCCTGTATGTGGCACTAGGTTTTTTGAAGATAAGAAAGTATCACATGTTTTTTTACATGTGTTAAATTCCATGTGATATGATTTGGAGTATTGGTTTGTACCTGGGGAGGCACATGGGAACATATAAGGTCAGGTACATGACATGGCCAGAATACACAGGCTGATGTACTCAAACATGGCCTAGTAAACAGGCATTTCCAGGTGTGCATGAGCATGGAAAGAGTTACATAGTAATAGACATGGATAGTTATAAAGTTATTGGTACATTTTTTTTACCCAACTAATATGCGTTTTACTTTTTCATAGATAGACTGGAGCTCTTTGTCTCTTTAGTGTGGACCATTTTCCTTTGGGTATATTCCCTCGGTTCTCTACCATGATGGTAAAGTATGTTATTACATCTAAATAATAGGATTTTGATCACCTCTATGGGACTCATTTTCGATGGAGTTTTGGTATCCTTATGTGAGGCCCAGAGTGGGGTCCTCTATTTTCTTATACCCTAGGTGGGGTTCCTGGTATCAACATGACCAACATAGAATGGTCATTGATCCTTGACTTAGCAGGATATTCTATATTGGGTTAGTTGGTATTAGCCCATAGAATTGGGTGTGATCCTTATATATGTATCGATCAATTTAGACTTCAAGTTCACATATTCCTTGTGGTGAGACTCGATGATCATACCATCTCATATAGATGTCATTGGTATTATCAGACTCACAGAATGAGTTTTCCCAAGTGAGTGTTTCTATGAACTCTAGAGCAGAATCCTAGGTTAGGAATGTGGTTGTGAACTTACCTTTAGACCGAGTTTCTACTATGAGTATATCTGGATGTTATTATTGTATGTCTCATGTTCTATTGAAATTCCCTTATAATGATTTAATTATTATCTTAATGTTTTATGATTAGTGATTTTTGGGGTCTCATTTTGGGTATTTTTATACTCACCCTTACATGGGTTCTTCCCACACGTTTCATGTATTATGTAGATGAAGGGTCATTCAATAGGGGTTCTTGGTGGGCCAGGAGAATACAAGGATTGGTTTTGGGTTATATAGATCCTGGTGTGTACTATGAGTCACATTTGATTGTAGTCCCCTATTTATAGTTGGTTGTATTCTTTAGAGTTTTGGTGTTCTTGCATTTGGACCTTTTATGCTTCCCAAATTTATAATTGTACTCTTTTGTGGTATTTAAATGTATTCAAGAATTGGTATCAGTTGTTTTACATTTCATCATTGTATGGGCTTAGATATTTGATTGTGTGTACATGTTCCTTAGGTTAAGGCGTCCCATGTGAGTTTTAGGCCTACCCAGCACTAGTCTCCAGTCTATGTCCAATTTTAGGTGGGCTTGGGTAGTCAAACTTGGATTACTATTGGAAAAGTGAGCCTTAATGGTTCGGGTCATGATAGAGTGGTATCAGAACGAGGTTTGTCTTAGGAATGGAGTTTGGAGATTATTTTGTCTAGCAATGTGATTGGTTTGTGTTTTATATAAATAGTGATAAGTGTTTTGAGTTCATCTCCTAGGGTAGAGTGTCTAGTATTGGTGTGGAATCCTATGCATCCATCCACCAGGACACTGATAACATTCTTTTTGACTTAATACATGTAGTAATTGGTTGTATGGAAGAAATATTCATACATGAATCGTATAGGAATTGGTTGTGGTTTCCATGTCCTTCTTAAGTAAACTCTCTAGATATACTCATTGACCATGGTACATCTTGTTTATTTAAGGATGCCTCCATCATGATTTCCATCTAGGATTCAGTAGTAGGATAAAAAAGGATGAACCCCTTAGGGATGAGGATTCAATATAGGGACCTGTTTAGGAGATGTTACCTTCATGTGGTGCACTAGTCTTACCACCACCTCTTGGGTAGTAGATGGTACCAGTATTAACAAAACATGAGGTCTACGGGTTGAGTTTACTTCATGAGTTTTGGAGGAAGAAAACCCTCATATTTTAGGGTGATACATAACCCTATGTAGCTGAGGAATGGATTGAGGTAGTGACATGATTTTTTTATCTCATTGGTAATGATTCTTCTCCATGGATATGTTGGTTGATGGTGGGAATAGTGAATTAGTATTATGATGAGGTTTCTATTTCCTAGTAATATTTTGAGTTCCTTTTTAGAGAGGATATTTATCAAGATATGTTATGAATAGTGAGTATTCCAAATATTCTACAACTTCAATAGGGAAACATGATGATGGATGAGTATTCATTGAGGTTCACCAACCTCTTTTAATACTCTATGGATATGATGTGTGATCATTTCTTCTAGGCTCTAACCTCCAAGTGAGTTTCGCATAGAGACATATGGGATAGTGCGATACCCATAAGAATTTATACCTATGATCGAGTGGTTAAGTAGGCCTTGGTGATAGATAGCTTCATAGATGAGCAGATGAAAAAAATTTGGTGCCAATAGTGGGCACATAGGGGGTGAGTCCTTGACAGTTAATATCCAACAAATAGTGTAGGGATCTGGGCATGTGATACATATGAAAGGGAAATCCCAGGATATAGGTTCTATGATTCATGGATCACGGGATGACTCTAGTCATCCTAGGGAGAGGTGATGTTATTCATGTGATGGTTGGGGACATCTCATGTGATATTTTCCAACCCACCATATGGTGGAAAAGGATGTCATGAATGGGATACCTAGGAAGAGGAAGTATAAGGAGAAATTAGTTCTGTAGGGTGGAAGATATAGAAGTGTATCAGGGATATAAACTGGAAGTTGCATATGGTTTGACTTATTACCACCACCACCCCCAAGTGGTCCCCTCTAGGCTCATGGAGCTAGGGATTAGGGTTGAGGATAGCTGTAGGTGGTCAAGGATTACTACCCAAAGTCTATAAATATGATATAAGGTATGATCTATTTCATTTATACCTTATCTTCAGTACTAATAGAAATAGATGTCAGTCATTTATTTCTTAACACTTATATGGTTTGAGACTTGGATATTCTAGTTTATCCTTAGGCTCAACTATTACACTTAGAGACTCCTACTAAAGGTGACTCAATGATCACACACTTCTACCAGTAGTGTGGTATGACTCTTGGAGGAGGGAGTTTACTATGGGATATATTAATAGTAGAGATGAGGCCTTGTTAGGTTATATTAGGTATGGAATGACTATCCATGGTTTAAGTCCAGATTGACTATTTTAGGTGGAGGATGTTATGTGCCCGTAGTGATGGGATGAGGTCTTCCTTTTGGGGTGAATAAGAAACCCAAGTAGATAAGGATGGAATCATGCATAAGAAGGTGCATTTTATTACTCATCAATTGTCTAGCATTACTCTTGAAGTAATGGGTTCTATGGGATTCCAGTTTCCTATAGTTGTGGCCGAGTATGAGTATTTATTTATTCAGGATGTACTAGGTTTACCACCCTGCCAAGAGATAGATCTATGTATTGACTTTCACCATGGTATAGACCTGATATCTACATCATCGTATCATATGTATATTATATAGATTCACAAACATAGGGTGTAGTTGGAGGACTTATAGAGGAAGGAATTTATTAGACCTACTGTGTCACCCTGGGTAGCCCCAGTATTGTTCACTAAGAAGGTGTGTGAGAGATTAAGGTTGTGTTTGGATTACCATAACCTAAACTAGGTAACCATAAATAATAAGTATCCACTATCAAGTATTTATGACCTATTAGATCAGTTGATATGAGTTTCATTGTTCTCATATATTGGCCTCAGATCAAGATATCAATAGTTTTAAGTATGGGAAGAGGATATACCAAATATGGCATTCTGATGTTGTTACGGTTACTATGAGTACCTAGTGATGCCCTTCGTCATTATGAACGCCCCAATAGTTTTCATGTAACTAATGAATCAGATGTTTTATCCTTTCTTGGACCAGTTTTTGGTGGTATTCATCGATGATATCCTAGTGTAATCAGTGTTTGAGGAAAACCACACAAGACAGTTGAGGATGGTTCTAGAAAATGCTCCAAATTCACCATCTATAGGGGAAGATCTCGAAGTTTCATTTATGGATCCAAGAGGTCCACTTTTTGGGACATGTAATCTCGTTGGATGGTGTAGTAGTGGACCTGGAAAATTTCATGGCAATTTCATCTTGGGATCCACCAAAGAAAATAAAAAATCTCACGAGATTCCTTAGGTTGGTAGGATACTATTGGATATTCGTACCTGATTTCTCTAGCATATCAACTCCCTTGAAAACTTTGAATAAGAATGGTAATCCGATCATGTGGAAATAAAATTTCTATCAGGATTTTTAGGTATTGATTTAGAGATTGAAAAGGCCCCCATTTTGATATTTCTAGAAGAGGGTGTCGAGTATGTAGTATTCTACGATTCCTCAGGGACCAGACTTGGTTGTGTTCTCATAAAGAAGTAGGTGTATATTTCATATGGATCACTTTATTTGAGGCCACATGAGTATAAATACATGATACATTATCTTTAGTTGGTATTGGTAGTCTTCACACTAAATATGTGGTGACACTACCTTAAGGGTGAGAGGTTTATTATCTACACTAACCACAATATTCTAAAGTACATATTCTCTTAGAAGGATCTTAACCCGAGACAGAGATTATGGCTAGAGTTACTATAGGATTGTTACTTAAAGATAGTCTATATTCCTAGGAATGAGAACTTGGTTGTTGATTCTCTTAGCAGAAGATCATGTTCTCAATTTTTGTCCAATGCATTGGAGCAGTTAGTCTCATTGAAGTTATCCTTTGTGGATGAGAAAGTTCATCTTATCTTTAGTCGATGGTTATTATCCCACATCTTGTATAGTGTGTTAGGGAGGATTAGTATAGAGATACCTATTATGATGCCTTATGTGCTCAAATATCCACTAGACATGCTCTTGATAAATTTTTTTAAATTGGGGAGCACTTCATCCTTTTTAGAGGATAGGCGTTGGTGCCAGTTACATTGTGGGTAGAGGTGATGAGGGAGTTTTATACACCCCCCTTGGTGGTACATCTAGGTGTGTAAAAGATATACCAAGACCTATGGAATTAGTTTTTGTGTACGGGCATAAAAAAGGGTGTAAAAAAGTTTTTTCCCGATGCATCACTTGTCAATAGGTAAAGAATGAGAACCAAGTTTCAACTGGTTTAGATAAACCCCTTAAGGATCCATAGTTTAAGTGGGATATTATATCTATGGACTTTATGATAGGAATTCCATGTAATTATAGAGGACATGAATCCATCTAGGTTATTGTAGGCCAACTCACCATGTCATCCCACTTTCTAGATATTCAAGAGAATAGTTCAGTAGATAGAATGGGATGCATTTGTGTGAAGGAGATAGTATAAATCCATGTATTCCCCTCGATGATCATTTCAGAATATGATGATCACTTCAAATTATGATTATGGAGAGGATTGTAGGAGGCATTTGGGACTCAAATGTGCTTGATCATGTCTTTTCACCAATAGACTGATGGTCAAACTAAATAGTCCATTCAATTTCTAGAGAAAATGTTTTAGGCTTGCATGTTATAATTTTTCCATAACTGGGGGGTCATATACCCTTGGTGGAGTTTTTTTACAATAAAATATACCATTCCACCATTGTTATAGCGGCATTCAAGTCCTAGTATGGTAAACCCTATAGGTCACCACTTTGTTGGACTGATCCAATGGAGTCAATACATAGGGGCCCATAATTGGAATGAGATATGGAAGAGAAGGTGTAGATTATCTAGGAGCAGATGAGGACTATACATAACTATCATAAGTCCTATATGGATAGATGATGGAAGCCTTTAGAGTTTAAGGATGGAGATCATGTGTTCTTGAAAGTCTCATGTCAATGAGGATTGGGGAGATATGGTCAGGGTAGCAAGTTATATACAATATTCATTATCCCTTTCTAGATATTGTGAAGATTTGGTGAGGTGGTGTACCACTTAACTCTACCACCATAGTTATACCAGGTACATTATGGCTTCCATGGGTCACAGTTGAGGAGTTTCATGAAAAAATCATTACATGTTATCGAATGTAGTAAGTTGGACATCGAGGATGAAGATACCTTTGCATAGTACCTAGTGGAGATTGAGGATTAGTAGGATAGGATCCTCCATGGGAAATCAATTCCTTTAGTGCATGTCTGGTGGTAGCACATAAATCTTCAAGAGAGTATTTAGGAGAGGGAGACTAAGATGTGATATCATTTCCCAAATCTTTTTGATTATTATTTTTTCCTTTTTTGGATGAAAATTCCTATGGTGGGGAAATTTTAATATCTTTTTTTCATGTAAATATTTAAAATATGTCTAGTAATATTTTCAGATCCAGATATGGAGTTGATATGAGATTTTGAGGCCCGGTGATCCCAAAATTGATATTCTAAATATATTAAATATATTAATATCATGTGGGTGTATTTTCCCTAGAAAATTATAATAACTCCTAAACATAGTATTGGATTATAAACCTCAGGCCACTATTGAGTTCAGATCATGGTTTTTACCCTAGGGGTCACATAATATTTATTGGCCTTGAGCATATGTGTAAAAGTTTCCATGGGTGAAAATAATTAATAAATAAAATATTTATTTATTTGATTTCATTGATGTAGTGACCTAATTAAAACCCTATATAAACCCAGTTGTAACCAAATTTTAGGTTTGGCTTCAAAGAGTTGGAATTTGAGAGAGGATACAGTGGGGGAGTTTCAATTGATGATCATCGATGGATCGTTCTTCGGTGATCGGTGCGTCAATGAAACCTATGGATCTCATCAACAACAACAATCCAGAAAAATTATTAGTCAACAATCTATCCAATAATGAGTTATTTTTATTTGGATATATCCCCATTTTCTTATCCTATAATGAATGTGAATCAATCAACTAACATATTGATTCATGGATCGATCGTATTGGGGGTACAATATTATTTTCTTGAAATTTCAGGATTTCTATTATGGTTTAATTTGTATCTCTTATTTCATCATTCTAATAGAAATTAATCAAGTCCAAAATGAACATTGGACAATATAAATTCCTCATGTTTTTTTTTCATTTATTCACTCATTCTTCTTGTATTCATCATCATCATTCATTTTAGATGGTGGTTTGAAAAATACCCAGTAATAAATCATTGCACACCCATTCATCAATGCAACATATTGATATCGCAGATCTAAGTTCATAGTGATGATGGGATAAATCTATGATTATAGTGATGATAGATCGAGATTGGATCGAATTTCTTCATGAAGGATTTGATGCACAGCGATGGGAGGCATGACAGATGATTTTTCATGATAATCGAAATGATATATTCTATTGAGCGGTGATAGTAAGGATAATTTGGATCAGATCCATGTTTACTAGTGTGATTCATATTAGATTGAAGGCTATATTAGTGGATGATAACGCATTAAAGAACCTCATAATCTATAAATTTATATGGTACATGAAATTTAATTCATAAATACATGTTGTGTGGGACCCTAGCTACAACTCTAGGGTTTCTAAAGATAATAAATTATCACACATTGTGTTACATATGTCACATTCCATGTGACATGACCTAGAAGCTCATTTTTTACCTTATAAGGTATAAAATAATGGATACAGATAGGTACACATCACATCTAGAGTACACGAGCTGAACCATATACTGGAACATAGCCTGATACATGGGCATGACCAGGTTTACATGGTCATAGGTAGAGGTACACAGGAATGAACATGGGTATGTCTAGGGTTAGAGGTACACATCATGTACCCTACATACTCACCATGTACTTTTTCAAAGAATAATTGGATCCCTTAATCTCTTTATCATGAATCATTTTCTATAGGGTATGTTCCATCGATCCTCAACTATGAAGGTATCGTATGGAATTACATCCTAATCATAGGATTTCGATTCTCTCTAGGGGAATCATTTTAGATGAAGTTTTAGTATCCCCGTGTTGGGATTAGAGTGGGATCCTACATCTTCTTCTACCCTATGTGGGGTTATTGGTATCAACATGACCAATACTACATAGGTGGTGATCCCCTACTTAATAAGTTATTACAAATTGGGTTAGTTGGTATTACCCCATGGACCTGGGTATGATCCCCATATATTTATTGTTCTATTAATAATTCTGGAATGTATCTTTCTTATGGTTATACCAGATGAGCACAATATCTCATATGGACATCATCAATTTGTTAGACTCACATAGTGAGTTCTCCAAGGAGAGTTTTGCTACAAACTCTCGAACAAGATCCTAGGCTGGAAATGTGGTTGTGCCCTTACCTTGAGACTGATTGTATGCTATGAGTATATCTAGATTTTATCATTGTATGTATCATATTATGGTTACATTCACTTAGTATGATCTAATTTTTATCTTGATGATTTAGGCATAGTGATTTTTAGGGAGTCCTATTGGGTATTGTTATACTCTTTCATGCATGGGCTATGCCCGCACATATTATGTCTTGTGCAAACAATAGACCATTTAACAGGGTTCTTGATGGTCCAAGAGAAAACTAAGCTAAGTTTTGGTCTAGAAAGACTGTGGTGTGTACCAAGAGTCACATTTGATTACAGTCTCCTCTTTCTTGAAGGTTGGACTTCGTTACGGTTTTAGTGAGCTTGTATTTGGCCCTTTTATGCTTTCCATATTTATTTTCATACTCTATTGTGGGATTTAGATGTATTCATACATTTGTATTAGTTGTTTTACATTTCATAATTTTATGGACTTGGATATGTTTATGTGAGTATAGTTATCTTAGGTAGAGGCCTCCCATATGAGTTTTATGCCTACTCAGTGCTAGTCGCTAGCCTCTGGCCTATTAGAGGTAGGATTAGGGTAGTCACACTCATATTACCATTGGCCATGCCAGCCCTGTTGGGTTGGTTTGTAACAATTTACTCCATTTGATTCATATTATTTAATTTTTATTACATTATATGAAATTTTTTAGATGTTTTATGACCCTTAGTGGCTTGATTTGGGGTGAAACAATGTGATTTAGGTGATTTGTAAGGGGATTATGTTTAAGAAACCTGATCAAACTATGTGTAGTTTAATAACACACACTAAGAAATACAATATGTGTAGTCTCATATGACATTCCATGTAAGAGTACCCAGGGTGTGGTCAGGTACTCAACTAGACACCCCATGTGTGGGTACATGGCGTGTAAGGTACATAGACAGACCCTATGTGAGGTACATGACCATAGACTGTGTGAAGATTTGTCCAGATGTCATGTGAGGCACATGAACAAGAACCTCATGTCGGTTGAATCTCATTTAGGGTTGGTACACACCATTCAGTTGGGAGATACAATCCAATATTTGATGTGGTACACACCTAGAGGATGGATTTGAGGGCACACACCATGTACTCTGAGGTACATGTCGTGTTCTCTCCTCTTAGAGGGGTTTTCTTGTTTTTATACTATAGAGATGGAATTGGAAAAGTGATAAGTCCATTAGGAGTATTTTTATGTTTATTACATGATAGTGGAAACCTCCTGAAGTTTTTAGGACATTTAAAAGATGATTCAGAGATGATGAGACATGGTAGTGAGTATATTCTACAAGGTGATGGATTAAGACCTCTCATAAGGGGAGGTGTGATGTGAGGCCTAAGTGGAGGTCATGATGATGACTAGATGGCTTCTCATAGGATATCTAAGGGACTTTATTATAATTTTTATCCATGATATACTCAGACCTTAGATATGTGTAGATTAAATAAGTAAAGTAAAAATAACATGGACTCCCTAGAGTATGATCCCTTATACACCTCCTTATAGAGGAGAGAATGGGATCGGGATTATTAGCCCGAGTATGAAATGATGGAACAATGATATTATTGAGAGCTGTTAAGCTAGCCGGTGAGAGAGTGAGATGAGTGTTTCCTCCCACACTAGCTTGTGATCACCTAGGTGGGTAGACCCTAGGTATATTAAAAAGGTTTGGTGAGAATACTAAACTAGGATAACCTTGGTAAGTATGATAGGCATTATGTTATCCCCCTGAACTGATTTTAGTGTGTCTTATATAATAAGGTTGATGAGGTTATAATATTTTCATGATGTTATCATGGGATATTATTCCCTCTGAGTGATGGGAATTTTCTCTTGGGATGGGTTTGTGATCTAGGATCCAATGTAGGGTGTCTAAGTTATGATGTGGCCTAGGGGACCCCGGTGGGTTCCCAAGAGAATGTTGACCCTAATGAGGGTTAGTGAAATAAATTTTATGTTTTAAACTAGGTGTTTCACCTTAGAAATTGAAGTTTGATGATGTGATCCAATAAGGATATAGTGATGGGTATATGAGATATCATGGGAGAGATGCACTGTCATTGAGATCTTATTAGTTAATTCATGGGATGTCACCCATGATTTAGCCTTCTGGTCTATATGGGATTACTAGGCTATGTGACCAATGATTCAACCATCGAGTTTATTTGCATTGAAAAGTATTACCTCTCATGAATCATCTTTATTCCTGATATCACTCTACTTATAGTATTAAATCTTATGAATCAAATTTATACATTATACTATTGTATTTCCTAGGATTACCTCCTAGGAATCATCCATGGTCCTAATACTACTAGTTTACCTAGTATTTCCTCCCAGGAATCGACTTTATTCCTGATACTATTTGATTTCAAAGGATTACCTCCTAAGAATCTTCTAGAGGACTGATACTACTATATTTCCTAGTATTGTGTCCTGTGAATAGGCTTTATTCTTGATACTATTGGATTTCTTAGGGTTACCTCCTAGGAATCGACCTTGGTCTAGATACCACTGGATTTCCTTGGATTTATAGGAACCCATACTTTTCATACATAAATACTACATCTTCTTAGTGGAAATATCCATTACATATCAATATGATCCATGAGAGGACTAGTTTGGGATATACCTAACACTGAGAGGGGGGTGAATCAGTGTTGGGGACTTTTTTTAATCCAATTCTAACTTTTATCCATGTACCTCTTGACCTGTTAGGATCTTGATTCTCTTATTCTCTTTTCCCTGTCGCATGCAATAATAGAAAGCAGTAAAAATATACACACGATGTTTTTACAAGGTTCACCACTCAATAAGAGTAGCTATGTCCTTTCCATGCATGGATATGACCAGTGCATGGATTCTCCACTATGATGTGATATGCAATTACAGCGGAGTGGCTAGGAAAACAATCCTCTAGCTAGTGTCAGTCCCTACACTTTATAGGGGGTGAGAAACAATCCTCTTCCCTAGACTAGTGATGGCCTAGTCCAACTTGCAGCCTCTAGCTGGTTCTTTATACTGCCTATAGAGACAGTATCTTGCAGCCTCTAGTGGTTCTTTATACTACCTCTGAAGACAGTCTTCTCTCTGTTAAAAGAGTTTGCAACACCAAAAGAATCTTTCACCTGTTGAGACCTATTGGATGTCACAGTGCTACTTTGTTCTTCCTCTATTCAATTATTACCTGCCTAGCAGCATGCAGGTAAAAAACCACTTCTTTCTCTGTAGAAAACCTGAAAGCTGCACAATATTCTTCCCCTTCTTCTTCAATGAAAAACTGGCTACATTGAGATCATTTCTGCTTCTATCTAATGGAATCACAAACTCCCTTTAAGAATATCAGAACAATGAAGACCATCTTATCTTAGCATCATCATAATTAAACTACCCTGAATAATTGTCAGCCTTCAGTTGGGCATACTATGTTATTCTTCTTCTCTTCTTTCTCTTTGACGCAGTATAATTACAGTGTCTAAATCTCTTTCTTCAATTCTCAATACCAATACAGGAGTGTATTGGTATACTAACTTCTTCCTTGGTACAGATATGAATTCAGTTGCACATCTTGTTATTCTTCACTTCACAATGCACAACGATGGTGTTAAACACCAGTTGTGTGAGTGCGGTTCAACTTCTCTTTTTGAAAGCGAATGGTTCACAGTTCTTTCTTCTTCGCAAAGCTGCTTTGATAGTGCTATGAACCTATAGAAGGCCTACAGGACCCTCAAATTTTTCGTGCACCCTTCTATGTGTCTTGCACATACAATTCAAGCCTTGCGCATAAAAACACCTTTTGGCGCGAAAAACCCTTTTCGTGCAACTCTTCTTTTTCGCGCAGAACTTCCCTTTTTCGCGCAACAATTATTTTTTCCACGCAACACTTCTTCTTTTCACCCAATACTCTATACTTCAATTTTTCCGTGCGCCAGAGCTCATGATTTGTCTAAGTGTCAAGTATCTACCAATGAGAGGGGGTCACCTCATATTTATAGGCAGTTTGGACCCTGCACATAAAACCCCTTTCTACGTGTAAAACTGTCTCTCAATTCTTGATATTACGCGCACCTTCCTGGATTTTTCGTGCACCTCAGGACTTTTCCATTTTTCAACTATCCAATCAAAATACAACAATTGTGTGCAAAATTCCACACTATATTCCATATTGAGCGCAAACCCAATCTTTCCCACAACATCATATTTTTTACACTGCTCCAATCTTTCGCACAGTTCATGCCTTTTCCAATTTTCATCATTCTAAGCATGAAGCACCAATTGCACACAAAATTCCACACTGCATTCCATATTGCGTGCAAACCCATCCTTTCATGCGACATCATATTTTGCACAATGATCCAATTTTTCACGTAGCTCATGCCTTTGAAAATTTTTGATCTTTTGATCTCAAAACACCTTTTGCGCGAAAAACATCATTCCCCTATTTCGTGCATCCCGCAGATATTTCGCGCAACCCGCTACTATTTCGCGCACCACTTTATTTTTTCGTGCAACCTGCCTAAATTTCCACGCACTCCAAGACTTTGTCATTTTTCGATGTTCTGACCTTGAATCATGCCTTGCATGCAAAAATATAAACCATCTTCAATCTTTCATGCTCCATCTATTCCCAAACACATTTCTTCATCTCCCGATTTTCAGGCCCAAAAATTTGGCAAACACAGGAAAACAACACCACCTTAAACTGTGCTTTTCTGCCATCCCCAGATTGTCCATTGCTTTGTCATTTTCTCTCTTCACTTCTTCCCATAACCATTCTTCTGCTCTTATCACGAATCCCACTACTATGATATTTATCCTTTGATAGATCAGCTTTAGCATCGTCAGAGTTGCATGGGAACTGAAACTACCCTATCCTCCAGCAGCATTATTCCTTCCAATCAAAACTTTATATGATTGGCATCATCATTTCTCCCTCTTTCCTTCATAAGGATTTCATCACAAGTTCTCCTAACTCATGATATGTGTGAAATACATACCAGCAATACATCGTTTGATTTGGATATAATGTGAAATGCATGGCTACCTCAGAATGCCAAGCCCTTCCACATTCTCTCTTCTTCTTCAGCCATCATTCTAAACTTCATGCAAATCATATGATTTTATTCTTCAAGTAATCACTTGCATGGATTTCTATCATGATGAATTTCATGGTCTTCTTCAAATCCTCATTCTTCTTCAATCATCCTCAGATGGATGATACGTCTCCATTCTTCATTGTTGTAAACAATGTGTCACCATTGACATAAGTTATTTGAACTTAGGATCAGCTCAATAATCGTCTGAATTGAATTCATGGAGAATTTCCCAAGCCGGACATTCAATGCTATGATTACATAACAATTCTACAGGCATCCTCACTTCAGTCGATCCCCATTAACTTTGGAGTCCTTCTTCATCTCCTTCTTCATTTTGACCATCATTGACAACTTTTGACAATAAATACAATCTTTATACCCAAAGTGGTCCCAACAATCCCCCCCTTTGTATTTTGTTGTCAATACCTTAAAGTCTCCTCAAATTAATGTGTCAATGTCAAAATGAGAATCTTATCTCTCTCCCCTTTACTTGTTTCTCTCCCCTTTTCATTCCAAACATTCATTTCACTTTCTCTCCCCCTTATTGACAAGAAATACAAAGTTCATGGTAGAGAGGGGTATCAATCCTTACTCAATCAATGTGCCATAAATCATTTCACTCTAAGTCTACTTGAGCAATGCTTGGTGTAGAAAACAAGAGGATTTGATTTAGACAAAAAAAAGCTGTCCATTATCCACTAAATCATGATACCACATGAGATGAGATTTCCTACACTTGTCATCAAGGGTTTTCCACATTCATTCTAGGACAAGGATATTGAATCTGATAGGAAATAATCAATCCTGAAATTCCCGCACTCACTTCAACAAAAGGATCAAAAACATTCAAGTGCAATTATCTAGATAAGTGGCCTTAGGGCACTTTCATTCTTCTAATGTCACTGATTGACCTGGTTACTCCCCCTTTGTAAAAAATATATTTATTTTGAGTAACCATGGATGAGAGATTAAGAAAAGACATACCTTTTCCAATGACATGATCTTCAAACATTCTTCAGAGTAATTGAATTTTATACCAACAGATGTTGATACCAATTGGGATAATGAATCTGGTAGCTTCTTCACGTGTCAACCCCTCAAGGGAACACTTCTCATCACTGAATCTCAGGTACTCTCCCTGAGATATTGCTTCACCTTCAATTCCCTACATTTAAAGAACAAATACAATACACAAAGATTTAATGGAATAGGGTGGATCCTCCATGCTTCTTCAATGTGAGCAGGATGACTGAGATGATTTTCTAAACCAAGAAGCTCCATTTTCTCCAATCCTCACACTTTTACATTTGATCTTTAATTTTGAATGTGTATGTGTGGATCTCAATACTTATTCTATCTTTTTGTGTGTGAATCTTCTTTACTCAAGATCTTTCCAAGCACTAGAATCTATCGGTGCAGCATTCATCCTCTTCAGGAATTCTTGTTGGGATGGAATAAATTCAAAGCACTTTCTGACAGTATGACCAGACTTGTTTCACCTCACACATAGAACATATTTGTCTTCATGCAGAATCTTCTTTTTGTTTTTAGCATCAGCCTTAGCCTGTGCATCTTCTATTTTATTCATTCTTTCCAAATCTTTTGGTCAGACCACCAATATGTCATTAGGAACTGAGGCATCATGATTGGATCTTCTACATGGATTCTTTTTAGTGGAATCCTTCATTGTGGTTCTTTTGGATGTACCACCCATCACCTTCTTGGACATGGAATCCAAGGACTTATCAGTTTTCCTCATTGTAATCTTCTTGGGAGAATTTGCTTTCGCAACATACTTCTGATTACTTCTAAATATAGATTGTTCATTCTTCTCCATGTCTTGTGTTATTTTGTTCTTATTAGCTTTGAATACATTTTGAGATAAGCATGCACCATTCACATAACCACTCCCATTGTATACATCACAGATGTTTTCCAGCATTCCAAATTTGTTTGCAGTATATAGATGCTTCTGAACCTGGGGATGTTTCTTCTTCTTCACCGAATTTATCCCCCTTGATATGGGCTTTCTTAGTGATTTTATATTTATGGTATTGTACCAACAATACAGTGCACAATGCCCAAATATATTACAGCACCAACATTGACCAACAAACCTTGAATTCTTCTCATCTTCCTTATAAGGTTGTTGAATCTTATGATTGGTATGTTTTGATTTCTGTGGGGATCTATCTTCCACACTCATTCCCCTATACACCATATCCATGGTGGTAGGTTTCTTCTCACCTTTCTTCATCCATACTTGTTTAGAATTTTTCTTCCATCATATAATTTTTGTAGAAACAATTTTAGAAACATTAGTACAAGTTGGTATGGATGGTACCTTTACTTTCCCAGCTGCTTGTGATAGATCAATGAGTAAATCCATGATATTCTTATCACATGTTAGATTTCTTTTGACAATAGAATCCTCTAGTGATCATTGAGTACTAGTAGCAATTGTTTCCATCTTTTGTGGAGACGCAATATGTGTCTTCTCAAGATTGGTCAACTGAGCTTCAAATTCTATACATCTCGTATTGAGGATGACCTTTTGGTCTTCAATCATAGTAATTTTTTCTTCACAAGCCTTCTTCAATATTTCAAATTCATCTTCATGCATCTTTACTTTGTTTTGTAATAAATATTCAAGTTCATTGATCTTTTTGGTGTTATCTTCCAAATATAACTTCTTGACTTTATTGCTCCTTTTTAGATCATCTTAAAGTGCATGGATCTTCTCTTCCAGAGTTTTGTTGACTCCCTCCTTTTCTTCAACATCTTTGAGCCACTTTGAAGAGCTTACTTCAAATCCCCTCTTGGTTGCTTCAAAGGCTCCAACCTGTCTGGAGAGATTTAAACATTCAATAATTTTTTCTTGTAAGCCTTTCTCCAACACATCAGTTTCTTCTACCAGCTGGGTGATATTTTCTTGCATGCATTGAAATACTCCACAAACCAGGGATGCACTCTCTTCAGGTATACCATGCTGAATCATTCTTAATATATCAACTGATATTTCTTGAGATTTTGTAGATTTTTCATCACCAATTTTGCTAGAATCTTTGTCATGAGGATAATTTCTAAACGTACTAACACATACCTCTTGATCAGTTGAGGTAGGAAGGTTGTTCATATTCTTGGTGGGGACTTGATCCACCTTCTCATTACTTTCCAAATCTGGTGTGTCTTCAATGTCAGCCAGATATGGAGAACCAGATGCTTCCTATTCTTTAGATAAGAGTGAATTCTTCTTCAACTTTCTCTTCTCTTTCTTTTTCCTGTTCATCAAGGTCTTGGTAGATATATCCTTATGATCAAAGGTAACTAAATCTTCACCAAAACTTCTCTTCATTGTTGACTCGGGAACGAAACTCAAGTTTTCAAAAGAGAATAAATTCACTTTAGAGAATCCAACAGAGGTTAACCTCACTCTGATACCAATTGAGAGGACCAGTTTGGGATATACCTAACACTGAGAGGGGGGGTGAATCAGTGTTGGGGACTTTTTTTAATCCAATTCCAACTTTTATCCCTATACCTCTTGACCTGTTAGGATCTTGATTCTCTTATTCTCTTTTCCCTGTCGCATGCAATAATAGAAAGCAGTAAAAATATGCACATGATATTTTTACAAGGTTCACAACTCAATAAGAGTAGCTACGTCCTTGCCATGCATGGATATGACCAGTGCATGGATTATTCACTATGATGTGATATGCAATTACAGCGGAGTGGCTAGGAAAACAATCCTCTAGCCAGTGTCAACCCCTACACTTTAGAGGGGGGTGGGAAAAAATCTTCTTCCCTGGACTGGTGATGGCCTAGTCGAACTTGCAGCCTCTAGCTGGTTCTTTATACTACCTATAGAGACAGTCTCTTGCATCCTCTAGCTGGTTCTTTATACTGCCTTTAAAGACAGTCTTCTCTCTGTTAAAATAGTTTGCAACACCAAAAGAATATTTCACCTGTTGAGACCTATTGGATGTCACGGTGCTACTTTGTTCTTCCTCTATTCAATTATTACCTGCCTAGCAGCATGTAGGTAAACAACCACTTCTTTCTCTGCAGCAAACCTGAAAGCTGCACAATCTTCTTCCCCTTCTTCTTCAGTGCAAAACCAGCTACACTGAGATCATTTATACTTCTATCTGCTGGAATCACAAACTCCCTTTGTGATTATCAGAACAATGAAGACTAGCTCATCTTAGAATCATCAGAATTAAACTGCCCTGAATAATTGTTAGCCTTCAGTTAGGCATACTATGTTCTTCTTCTTCTCTTATTTATCTTTGACACAGTATAATTACAGTGTCTTAATCTCTTTCTTCAATTCTCAATACCAATACAGGAGTGTATTGGTATACTAACTTCTTCCTTGGTACAGATATGAATTCATTTGCACATCTTGTTATTCTTCACTTCATAATGAACAATGATGGTGTTAAACACCAGTCGTGTGAGTGCAGTTCAACTTCTCTTTGTGAAACTGAATGGTTCACAGTTCTTTCTTCTTCACAAAGCTACTTCGAGAGTGCTATGCACCTATCGAAGGCCTGCGGGACCCTCAAATTTTTCGCGCACCCTTCTAGGTGGCTTGCACGTAAAATTCAAGCCTTATGCATAAAAACACATTTTGGCACGAAAAAACCCTTTTCGCGCAACTCTTCTTTTCCGTGCAGAACTTCCCTTTTTCGTGCAACAATTCTTTTTTCCACGCAACACTTCTTATTTTCGCGCAATACTCTATAATTCAATTTTTCCACGTGCCAGAGCTCGGGATTTGTCTAAGTATTGAGTCTCTACCAATGAGAGGGGGTCACCTCATATTTATAGGCAGTTTGGACCTTGCGTGTAAAACCCCTTTCTGCGTGTAAAACTGTCTCTCAATTCTTGAGATTACGCGCACCTTCCTGGATTTTTCACGCACCTCAGGACTTTTCCATTTTTTGACTATCCAATCAAAATACACCAATTGCGCAAAAAATTCCACACTGTATTCCATATTGCGCACAAACCCAATCTTTCCTGTAACATCATATTTTGTGCATTGCTCCAATCTTTCGCACAGTTCATGCCTTTTTCTAATTTTCATCATTCTAAGCATGAAGCACCAATTGCGTGCAAAATTCCACACCGCATTCCATATTGCGTGCAAAACCATCCTTTCACGTGACATCGTATTTCATGCAATGATCCAATTTTTCGCGCAGCTCATGCCTTTTCAAATTTTTGAGCTTTTGATCTCGAAACACATTTTGCGCGAAAAACATCATTCCTGTATTTCACGCATCCCGCAGATATTTTGTGCAACCCGTTACTATTTCGCGCACCACATTATTTTTTTCGCGCAACCTGCCTAAATTTCCGTGCACTCCATGCCTTTGTCATTTTTTGATGTTCTAACCTTGAATCATGCCTTGCATGGAAAAATCTAAACCATCTTTAATCTTTCATGCTCCATCCATTCCCAAACACATTTCTTCATCTCCCGATTTTCAGGCTCTAAAATTTGGCGAACACTGGAAAACAGCACCACCTTAAACTGTTCTTTTCTACCGTCCCCAGATTGTCCATTGATTTTTCATTTTCTCTCTTCACTGCTTCCCATAACAATTATTTTGCTCTTATCACGAATCCCACTATCGTGATATTTATCCTTTGATAGATCAGCTTTAGCATCGTCAGAGTTGTAATGGGAACTGAAACTTCCCTATCCTCTAGCAGCATCATTCCTTTTAATCAAAACTTTATATGACTGGAATCATCATTTCTCCCCCTTTCCTTCATAAGGCTTTCATCACAAGTTCTCCTAACTCATGATATGTGTGAAATACATACCATCAATGCATCGTCTGATTTGGATATAATGCAAAATGCATGGCTACCTCAGAATGCCAAGCCCTTCCACATTCTCTCTTCTTCTTCAGCCATCATTATACACTTCATGTAAATCATATGATTTTATTCTTCAAGTAATCACTTTCATGGATTTCTATCATGAATAATTTCATGGTCTTCTTCAAATCCTCATTCTTCTTCAATCATCCTCAGATGGATGATACTTCTCCATTCTTCATCGTTGTAAACAATGTGTCACCATTGACACAAGTTCTTTGAACTTAGGATCAACTCAACAATCGCCTGAATTGACTTCATAGAGAATTTCCTAAGCCGGACATTAAATGCCATGATTACATAATAATTCTACAAGCATCCTCACTTCAGTCAATCTCCATTAACTTTGGAGTCCTTCTTCATCTCCTTCTTCATTTTGACCATCATTGACAACTGTTGGCAACAAATACAATCTTCATACACAAAGTGGTCCCAATAATCCATGCTAGAACCACAAAGTTATACTATATTTGGAAACATGGATACATAAACAACTGGTACATAAATGATATAAAACACTTCTGATTGAGTTATTCACAACTATAACCCTTGTTATACATAACATACTTAATACATTTCTCCATAACCTAGGGAAGGGAAACATAATAAAGGGAGATCTCATATTCTTAGTAATGTTAAACATAAGATATGGAAATCAATTATCATAATTGATCATATGATAAGTATAAGTGTATGAGAACATGAGTTTAACATTATAAAATCATACCCATCAATTCATAAATCATAACCATGAAACATGGTATAAATTTTTATCAATCAAAATACATAATACATATCCATGAAAATATATCATAAGAATAAGATATAAGTTTTTTGCCTACACATAAGAATATAAAATCATTTCCTTAGTCAATGCTCGTGGAAAAGACTATCATAGTGGTAGGGATGGGGATACACTCTCTTTTTTTCAAATACATAGGGCCTAGAGAGTGTAGTTTGACTATTTCTAGTTCCATATGGATAACCCCACAAACTTTGGGTATTTTGTGTCATCACCCTAATTTTTTCCTAATCCCAATATAAAGAAGACTTAGCAGGTGAGACTTGTATTTTTCTTAGGCCTCCCTTTATGGGTTTTCAACATAACAAGTTTTGTGTCTTTTATCTTTTACTGCTACATTATTTCATAAGGCATAAAAAGCATGGGTCTTGTGAGATGAGACTCAACTTTTTTCTTGTGTGTCCTTTCTGGGTTTTCAACCTAGTGATAACTATGTTTATTTTATTATGTGGTTAGTTTAAAGTCTTGCAATCCATACTAATGAGAATAATATTTTAGGTTGAAAATCATAATTTTTGAAATGACAACCCAAATAAGACTCGTGGGCCAAGAATGTTCCAACATTATTCAAATACCCAAATAGGAATTTTGAGTCAAAATTTTTGTGATTTACGAATTGAAAACATGATATGAAAAATTTATTTAAGGAATAGACATAGAATAAATTAGAAAAGAGGTTTTTAGAACAATATTGTTAAGGATTATAGGAATAGTTGAGGTCTCTCTTGAGGATGAAATTGTTGATAGTTGAAAACCCGTTTTCTGGGATATTTTGTATAAAGACAAATGGGGTATGTTACTGCATAGTAAAATGGTGGAATATTCAAGATGACAGGACTTATTGGTGGGAGACTTCTGAAAATCTAACTGGGATAGGTTGCTACATAGTCAGACAAAGGAATTATCATAAATTCCTACATTATATTACTGATATTCAAAGGAATTTTATGGATATTTGGACTTATGAAAGCCATGATGGGTGGATTTACTAGGTAAAATCTCTGAAAATAAAGGTAATATATGTATTGTCATTGGATATGAATGGGAGACCACTCCTATATAGATTCATCTTGTGTAAAGGAGGGTAAATTCTATTAAATGACTAATGTCGGGGGAAGGCCCCTTTCTGACAAGGGTTGAAGCATTGTGTAGTTTAATGTTGATAGATAGGGACATTGACTTTAGATTTTAACATAGTACAGTGAATACGTTGTTGTATAGTTTAGTGTTTTGTGACTAGGAAGTTGTGATATGTAGTTTAATGTCATACAATAAGGACATTGGGGGGATATAATTTCAAGTATTTAGCTTTGACTGGAAGATTAGTAATTCTCCCCTTTCATGGTAATATATCCAAGAATGTATCATCACTTTCAAGTATTATGGGGTAATTTTGTAAGCTATAATATGGGAATCTCTAGATTTGAATAGTGGTATGGGGAAAGGGGTTGTAGTGATAGAGGAGGTATCTCCTGAGGGTGAAATTACCACTGGTTGAAAACCCCATTTTTTGGGATACTTTATACAAATCAAACGGGGGCGTGTTACTAAATAATCAAACAATGTAATCCCCTAGCTGAAAGATACTTTTGTTGGGTGACTTATGCAAAGAAAATTAAGGCATGTTGTAGCACGGTCAAGAAAAGGAGTTATTGGGAATTATGACATTCAATTTATGATGGACTATGGAATCTTATAGAGATTCAGATTTCCCTGGATGCGGAGTTTGGTTTGTAAAAGGAAAGTACCTAAATATGGGAGGGGAATTTTGAGTCAAAATTACCCAAGAATGGGGGAATAGGTTCCCTACACAGGTCTGACCCCAAACGTGGGAAATAATGGAGACTATAATTTTACGTTGTATATCCTAGACCATGTATTATGGAAATGACATTTAATATATGTCCTACTAAACAAATTTTGTTCAGATATACTTCAGACATGAGGGAGGAAATCGTAAACCATGATCTTGGGGGGTCTCATATTGGTAGAAATGATATGGTACAATTATGTGGGGGATGATCATGGACCAAATTCAAATATTAGGTTCCAACATAATGTTTTCAAATCTTATGAATATAGAAGAGGCTTATCCCAAGGGAGAAATTACCACTGGTTGAAAAACTCATTTTTTTGGATACTTTATGAAAATCCAATGGGGGCGTGTTACTGCATAGTCAAAAAGTATCATCCCATAGATGAAAATCCCTATTGGTGGGTGACTTATGAAAAAACAACTAGGGCAGGTTACTGCATAGTCAAGCAGAGGATTCCTTAGTTATCATACATTTTATTACTGATAGTTGGAGAAATATTATGAAGATATGAATGATTCTAAGATTAGGATTATGAAGGATGGAAGTGATATGTATGAGAAAAAAGGAAGTAATTTGACTGATATTGACCATGGTATATAGAGTCCCTTTCATATATTTGACTCATATGTATGAGGGGATATCTCTATTTCCTTGGTTAAACCTTGAATGAGGGAACCTAAATTAAGGTCTCCTATGTTGATATTTATTTTTGTGAAGGAGGGATCAATTTTTTCTTTAACCCATGGTTTGGACTAGGATATAAGGTCTAGGAATCACTAAAAATATCATTGGGGTGAGAATAAAGCTACATATAGTTATTAGGGAACCATACATTTTAAATTCATATGGCAATGAAATTAGTCGTACAGCTCAACATCATTTGGTAAAGAAAAAAGTGACTAGATGTAAAAAAGGAATATTGTAGTTGGACCATGGTATAGGACCCAAGAGTCACTATGTATATTTTTATAGAAAGAATAAATTCACACGTAGTTATAAAAAGGATTCCTCATACAAATTGAATTCTTGTGAATATAAAGGGGTTTTGTTTAATACAAGCTCATGCATGGAGTGAGAACCCATATTGGATCCTCTTATGTAGATTTGACTCATGTATAGAAGAGTGGGGAAATTTACCGTATTGTGGCTATACCAGGATATAGGATCTTGGTATTGCTACGTATCTCGTTGGAACAAGAATCAATCCATGCATATTTATTAGTAAACCATGCAGTTTAAAGTCATGTGGTGAAGAAATATAGTGTGAATTTTAAGGTCTTGTGGTCAAGAGTGTGATAACCCCAATGTTAATTGATATGCCTTACTTATGCATGGAACCCTATTACCAAAACTCCTAATCCCATGTGATCCCTGCTCGTTGTGGGAAATAAGGAGTGGTAAATTTTTATTCCACTACACAAGGGAAACACATGTGAAGGATAGGGGCATTTAGGTTTTTTAGTGGCTGGACCAAGATGTGAAATTCTGGTGTAACTATGTATCTCATTAGATTGAAAATCAAGCATTATATAGTTATGAAATCCCATGCAGTTTAACATTAGGAAGTAAGGATGAATATGACCTGGCGTGAAAGAGGAGAAATGCTATGGTTGGGCCCAATGATAGAAATATGGATGTCACTAAGTATCATGTTATAAAAATAATAAATCCACATGTAGTTCTTGAAAGTTTCCCTATATAGGTCTAACTCGTACATTGGGAGTGGGGAATTTTTTTTCTTGTCATGGCTAGACCCAAGATTAGAAATTCGGGCTTCAATACATATCTCATTGACATGAGAATGAATCCACACTTAGTTCTTGGAAAGATCATGCATTTTATCATCATGCAATGAGGACATTAGTTATACAGTTTAGAATCTGGTGGTAAGAACATGGGTCACCTGATGTGTAAAGCAATATTGTGGTTGGACCAGAGCATAGAACTCGAGTATCACTATGTATCTTGTTGGAGAAAGAATCAAGAGACATGTAGTTCTTAAAAATAGTTTTCCACATAAATCAGGTTTTTATGTGGGGAAAAGGGTATTTTGATGTTCTCTATAATTATAGTCGGTCCCTTGAAATAAGGTCTATATGTCCCTATATATCTAATTAGAGTGAGAATAAAGCCTTATGTAGTTTGGAAATCCCATTTAGTTTAATGTCATACTGTGAGGATGAAGATAACCCGACATTAAAGAGGGGGAAATGTTACAGTTGGGCCCAAGGATAGAAATCTGGGCATCATTATATATCTTGGGATTGTAGGAATAATTCCACATGTATTTCATGAAATGTTTCCTATGAAGGTCTAACCTATATAGTGGGATTTGGGAATTATTTATTTCCAATTGAGACTGGCCCCAGGTTTGAAAATTCAAGAATCACTACATATCTCATTAACATGAGAATCACAACACACATAGTTATCAAAATGACCATGCAGTTTATCTTCATGAGAAAAGGACATTATCTATGTAGTTTAATGTCTTGCAGTAAGAATGTGGGTCACCTAACATGGAAAGGAATATTGCATCTAGACCAGGGGATAGGACATGGGTATCACTACGTATCTTTTTGGAGAAAGAATCAAGCCACACATAGTTCTTGAAAATAGTTCCTCGCATCAATTAGGTTTTGACGTATAGAAAAGGGTATTTTTATGATATTTGTAATGATGGATGGGCCTAATACATAAGGTCTTGGAATCACTATATATCTCATTAGAATGAGAATCTAGACACATGTACTTTTTGAAAATTTCCTAGTGCAGGTGTGATTCATACATAGGGAAAGCATGATTTTTTTTCACGTATAGACTCGGGATGGGAGGTATGGGCACCACTACATATCTCATTGGAATGAGAATCAACTTTTATTTAGTTCTTGAATAATGTTTTTGTGGGATACTACCACTAAATATTGTTATTCGATCAAACATGGATCGAAATGTTATGCATTTTTACATCATGAAACAAGGACATTAACCATGTAGTTTAACTTCATATGGTCAAGATGATATGATCTGTAGTTTAGAGTCTTACAGCTTAGAATATATATAGTTTTGTGTAGTTTAATTTCCTATAACTAGGATAAGTTTCGTGTGATTATATAAAATAATTCTTCAGGAACCTTGCATTAGTTGGGGTTTTAATGAGCTCTCTATCCATTGAGATCAAGGAATAAGCTCTGTTAGAGTGGACCTTGTGTATGGAGTAAGGTCCCTCTTACTTTGGATCAAGATTTGACTCATTTATTCCTAGTATCATTGGTGTCCTAAGAACAAGTAACATTTATCTATAGAGGAATGAAGGAAGGAAGACCTTCTTGTTAAAATCCCATGCTATCTAGTTTTGATAGACCTCCAATTAATGAAAAGTGTGCAATATTTTCTCATCAAATCACTCCAGTTCATCAATTCATTTTTGGTATTACTAGTCTATGGATATCCAGTCATGGATGGAAATATTAACCGATGTCAATTAGACCTCAAGGGCATGGACTACTTCTATCCCATAGAAAAGTGAATATTTATTTTTCTATATGGTAGTATAGTGGGGTGAATGGTTGGATTTTATGTTGTACTCATGATACATCTTGTTCACCTCATCAGCATAGAAATTGGTGTCATTGTCTATTAGTATTGTATGAGGGACACAAAATATGGTAATGATGTTGGCCTTCCCAAATCTGGTGATGCTTTTGGATCTAACTTCTTTGAGTGTAATTTCTTCAACCCATTTGGATAAGAAGTCTGTAGTAGTTAATATGTATTTGAACTACTTAAAGGTGGTTGGAGGGTAAATTCCCACAACATCCATTCCCCATATGAAAAATGGCTAGGAGTATTTAGCTATATGGAGAAACTCCTAGGTTTTATGGTTGAAATTTTCATGAACATAGAAGGAATGACATTTCATGGTGAATTTTGTGCAATCTTATGTCATAGTGGTTTAGTAGTACCCAAGCCTTCGGATTTGATGATAATTCTTGAATAATGACTAGTGGGAACCACAAGCTCCTAAGTGTACTTATTTCATGATAGTAGTGGTCTCTTATCCATCAATACACCAGACAAGGACTCCATCAAATCATCATTTATAGATGACTTTCTGGTGATTTGGGTTGTCATAAAGAGTGAAGTTTGTTGCTCTCCACCGGATTCACTCTTTTCCAGCTCTGTCTAATAGGAGTAATCCTTTATAAAGTTATTCCATGATGGGAATAATCCAACCAATTATAAGACCATACAGTTTTGGGATATGTAGGATTTCATTGATCACTTCTCTTTTTACTTGAGCATAAGGCGAGATCATTCGGTGATGCATGATACTGATGATTGCTTCATCCTGGTTCGGATCTTCCAAATCTATAGTGGTGTTTTCCAATTCATATTCCTAGGAATTATATGATCTTATAATGTGATTAAATGTTGAATCATAGGGTAACTCTACCATCAACCCTCAGTTATAGTTCAGTAGGGGGATTATCTCTTCTTTTCTGATAGTATAATACCCATTGATATGTTTGATTACTAAATTTGAATCACCTTTCACTTCTGAATGGTCCATCATTATTTGGAGTTCCATTTCCAGGCTTGTAATGAGGGACTGATATTCTACCTCATTATTTTAAATCCTTTTGACAATAGAAAGTAGTAAGGTAAAACTTCCTTTTTTGGAGAGAAGAGTATGATACCTAACCAAAAAAGTTTGAGCTTATTATCTTCCATTCACTTCCCTGTTGTGATCCTAAATGTTCCATCAAAATACATTTACCATGTTTGAGGTATTCCTTGAATATAGAATATATACTCATCCAAAAAATTAGTATTTAATGACATTGTTTCTATAGATGGTTTTTCTTTAGTAAAATCTACCAAATCTTGGCCTTTCACTATTTTTTGGGCACAAACTATATGTCAAACTACTGTAGGATAACTACCCACCATGTCAAATGTCCTATAAACATAGGATGGATGAGGATATGTTTGAGAGATTTATTGTGAGATACCAAATGCACCTCATGGTTCTATATATAGTGACTCAGTGTATAAACCATGAAGATTAATTCCAGGAAACTCTTCTCAATATCTGAATAATGAGTCTTAGTGTCAAGCATAGTTCTAATGATATGATAAAGGCTTGTTTCATTCCCATCATCATTATTTTTTAGGAGGAAAGTTCCTAGTGATCATTCTAGGGTTATCACATATCTAATGAGTGGATTTCCCTCAACTGTTAGCATCAATACTGGTGGGATCAAGAGATATTTCTTTAGATCGTTTAATACTTCTTGACTTTTATCAGTCAATTGATAAGTGACCCCTTTCTTCATCAATTTAGAGAAGGGTAAACACTTACTTGTGAGGTTTGATATAAAGACATATATTTAGGCCATTTGTCCTTGAATTCCTCTCAAATATTTACTATTTTGAGTAGATTACATGATAAATATAGCCTTTATCTTCTTAGGCTTGACATATATGTTTTGATGGTGTACAATGAATCCAAGGAAAAAAATTTAGGATACCCAGAAATAAAATTTTACTGGGTTCATTTTTAGGATATGTTGTCTGAGTTCTCTTAAGATAGTCTCCAGGTTATATGGGTGGTCAGAACATCATGGATACTTAACCAGTAGGTCATCATTGTAGAATTCAACAAAATTATCAAAAAATGGTTTGAAGATGTTATTCATGGAACATTGGTATATAGAACCGGCATTATTCAATCCAAATGGAATTAACCAATAGCAGAATACTCCCTTGGGTCTTGAAATAGATTTACTCTTCATCTTCTAGGGAAATAAAATTTTGGTTTTACCCTAAATATCCATCTATGAAGGAGAGCTATTGATAACCACCTATTACATCAATCAGTAGCTATGTGTTTGGAACCAAGAAGTCATCTTTTAGATAGTGTCTGTTGAGATATATGAAGTCAATATAGACTTAGATTTTCCAATTTTTCTTCTTGTTTATAAGAACAATGTTGAATATCCATTTCAAAAATTGAACTTCCCAAATGAAGTCTACCTTTATGATCTTATCCACTTTAGCCTCAATTTTGGAGGCATTAGTCGGGTGTGTCCTTTTGTATGCATGTTTGTATTCTCAGTGGTCTTCTGAAAATCCAAAGTAGTGGGTGGCCACCTCAGGATCAAGTTCTATCATCTCTTTGTAATTATAGGAAAACATGTCCCATTTTTTCTTCAGGAAGGTAGTATATGCCTATTATTCTTTAAAATTCATGGATCCACTGATCAAATTGGGTCGTGGGTCTTCTTATGTGCCTAGATTTTTGTCCTTGAGATCATCAATAGTGGTGGAGATTCCTTCCTCAAAGGTTGGAGGGGTGTACCTGAGGTATTAATCCTATTAACCTCTCTCATTCTTTTCCTCTTCTACCTTTACTTGGTATTTATATGATGAAGCAAGTTTTTCATGGTTATGGGAGGAGTTGACATTTAGATATTCTGAAGATGAAGCAACTAATTCCAGCTTGATTAATGGTGTGGGGACTTTTTAGAGCTCTAAAGGGGAGATGAGGGACTGATAATGAGCATCTTAAGTTTATCTCATTTTCATGACAACTTCTTCCAACCTATCTAATTGAAGATAAATTTTTTGAAGCTCGATGGATAGAATGAATACATTTTCATCTAGGATTTCATTATTACTCGAAGAGTTGAAACTACTCTAGTGTTTTCAGTTTCGGTTGATGTGATTGACATCATAGAATTTGATGGATGTGTGATTGAATTTAGACCCAAATATTTGATTTGGTTGATGGGAAGAATGTAATCTACACTTACTTTCTTTAAAGTATTAGTTTTAATCATATCCAAATCATTCTATGCATTGATTCGAGTGACATTGTTAGTCACAAATTGTTTCCCTTTCCTCTAGTATAATCTTGTGTCAATGTTCTGTGATTCATAATATTTAAATGGGTATTTTTCACTGTGAAATGTCCCAATTTGACCATTGATACAATATTTGAGGTACTAGTGGTATGACGAGGGGATAGACACATACTGATGTATCTAAGGTCTTCCCAGCAAAATGTTGAAGGTTGTATCTTACTGAAAAATCATGAATTCTGATTCAGACATTAGATCCCCAAACTGAGTCTTGAGTTTGATTTCTCTAAGAGGATTTTACTCATTCTTATCATAACCCTATAATATTAATGTTTATGTGGACAATTTATCTTCATTGAAACCCAGTTGGAGAAGTGTTTAGATTGGAATGAGGTAGAATCCCAATCCATTGTCAAGAAAGGCTCATCAGATATCAATGTTATTTATCCAACCATATATATGAAAGGGTCAGACATATCTCTATATAGTGGAATCCTCATTCTGGTATATAAAATAGATGATCATGTGGAATTCTATAAGATTATTCTCTATATGATATATTTCAGCAGCAATAAACTTAACTTCAAACTCTAAAGGGATTGACAAGACCTCTGTGAGTTCTTCCTAAAGGGCTTTAAAAGACCTATGTGAGTGCTTCTCAGAGGTATTTTTATAGAATCAGAGCATCCAGGATTGAAAACATGGTTGGAACCAGGCCTAATTACTTCAAAATATAATAATTATGGTCAAAATTTCTAAACTTCCCATCATGGGTATTCTATTTTTCAGGTTCTTTAGGAAATTAAGTACTATATGTGGATAGATCATCCCTTGGAACAGGAGATGAAGGTGCTTCTGCTCTCGATGGATTAGGTTGACTAGGTTTATCTGTATGATGAGGCTGATTAGGTGATGACATATCCTCTATATAATATTCTAGGATGATCATGTTAGGGAAGAACCTAACATACATGTGGTAACTTCCTTACTCTTTCTAAGATCACTGGAGAGCTCTCCCCTGAGCTACATCTACATAGACAGTTTGAGTAGGGATGTGGTTAGAGTAGTGACTCATGGAACGACTGTATCTTCCCAAGCATCCATGACTCCAATAGACTCTTCCCTTTGTTCCCTAATATAGTGTATGGAATTTGGGTTCATAGTAACACTCATCATCTGATAAGGGATCTTTTAAGTGAATAACATTAATGAAACTGAAGATCAACTCCTTGTTTGATGGAGATTATTCCTGGAAGGCCAACCCTTATTGTACCATTTGGCAGGGAGATGTATGTACTTCTAAAACTATTATCATGAATTACTCTAAATTTAAATACATTTTTTCCTTGGCATGGCCTCTTATTCCTTTGCTTTCTTCTTTCTATTCCATCCATGTCATTTTTTGGAAGACCATATTTCAGAGGATTGAGTTATCGATGGAGTCAGTTGTGTTATAGGGGAAGCGGTCAGGGGAATATTCGGTTATTGAAACTATGCTCAGAGGATAACATGATTCTATTTGATCATTTTTTGACCATATAGTCACTAAAATTCTGCATACACTTTCTGTTAACTTCCTACCATTCATTCTCCTCCTCCAAATCAGTGGTATAAACACATTCCACTTTCATAGGTGGATTACCCAACTTCACTTTCCCAGAGTCCACCATCTTTTAAAGGATGACTTTGAAAACAAAAAAAAATCTATATATTATGCCCCATTTCCAAATGTAAGTGGAAATAGTTTTTTATATATTCATCTTCATCCCGTATAGGCTTCTCGGTCTTTGGAATCTTGATCATGTTGTTCTCCAATGCCAATATTAAGAATCTAGGGACTTTCTCATTTTGGAAAGAATAAACCTTTTTATTTATCTCTTCAAACTATTTTCACCTTTTATATCTTTGATCATCCTGATGAGACATTCATTATTGGTGACACTCATGAGGCGAAACATCATGATATGGTTACGGCTTTGGAGTGGGATCAGGTGTAGGGTCCTTATTAAGTGTAACATTGGTAGCTCTTCTTTCTTTATTCTCTTTCCTTGTTCTAAAATAATTACTCATAAATTAGACTTTGTTTGTGCGATGGAGTCTTCCACTATTTGGGAAATCATATAAAGGTACTAAAACCCTCATGTGTATTTCATAGGGATGAGTGGTATACACAAATCATTGTGAACTTTCTCTATAAATATGGTAAACAAGTCTTCTTAAGGAATCTATAGGTTTAAGGAGTATGTCAATCCCTTCAACTGAGCAATGAAATATGAGACCCTCATATTATCCCTTTATTGGCATATTTAAAGTTCAATGATTTTTGTCTTTTGTAATTTCAAGATTAATCAGAAGAGAAACTTCTTACAGAGATCTTCCCACCTCGTAATTGACTGAGCTGGAAAACTAGTATACCATATAAAGGCTGGTCCCTGGAGTGATTATATAAATCATCTGAGTTTCACTTCATCTTATGGTTCATGGGTCCCCATCATGGGATCATAATAAGATAATAAATGTGTCAAGTTCTACTATGGGTCCTTAGAGACATTGAAAATTAAAAATTTAGGATTTCGGAAGTTCAATAGTGGAAGAGTAGGATCAACCCATTTAGAGTAAGGCTTATTCTTTGTTTTTACCGATGCAAGTCATTCCTCCATGGCTTTCAATAAAGTCATTAGAAACTCAATAGTATTTGTAATCCCTTTAGGAATGTCTAGATGAGAAGGATCTTGAATAAGGGCAGCAGACAGTAGGTCCATTTGTGACAGCACAACTGGTATCTTTCATGGGTAACCTATAGGGTCAGGTCTATAATGATACACCTAGCTCTATTCTAGATATATACCTAATGGTGGTAACTCTCTATCTTCTACTATGGGATCCAAGTATATTGGTTGTTAGTTCCCCATGTTAATAAGATGTTCTTTATCCACTTTGTTCTTTGTGAAAAACCTTCTTTGTTTAGGTACGCTGGTTGGGAGTATGAATTGAGGATCTTCTTGTAGAACATATCCATCATGAAGGTTGCCTTAGTGTAGTTTAACATTGAGTCTCCTTAATTATTTCATCTCTTCCTCTTATTGAAAAACTATTTTCTGAAGTTTGAGGGGTCCAACCTTTTTAGAGAATGGGTGAGGCACAAACATATAATTTCCCATTTCTTTTTTGGGTACTCTCTGAGGAGGTAGTGGTAGAGCGAATGAGGTAATGCATAGATTTAGGGAGAGACTCTAGTTCCAGGTATGCACACCTCCTTTAATTGTTTTAGTGTGGACCATATTATGAACCAAAACTTCCTATTCTAGATACTCTATATTTTTATCATGTTCTTTAGGTTCTACAGAGGTAGTGTTAATTTTATTTACTAATTTGTAATGAATTTTAGGAATTTTATTAGTGTCTTTATGAGACTACATTTTTCTATTCCCTCCATAAGGTCGTATCCTCTACTTTACTATTTTTCATGGATCCGTTTAGAGGACAGTAATCTGGAGGGAATCTCTAGATGATATTTTCATGCATATTACTAATGAAGATACTAAATCATGGGATGATATGAACTTGAAGGATCCATTCTTTGCCATTTCTCGTAATTGGGAGAAGACTAAAATCTACTAAGGAGGAGGTTGTTGAGGTAAAAAATCCCCACCCCTAAGGGATAGAAATGTTCCCGTTCAACTTTCATAACTCTTTGAGTCTAGTTTGTTGACCCTAAAGGTTGTGTTAAAAATTAACCCATCCCTGTGGGTTGGGGATTCTCTTGGATTTTCATGGATTCTACTACCACAACTTCCCTTTTTATTTTAATGAGTTTTTTTCAAACATGGACTGGGTGCATCATTTGGTATGCACCTGAATCACCTGCTTCTGAAGATCATTGTGTTGTTTCCAACATTTTCACTATCTAATTATTTACTTTCCTTGAGTGATATTCTTTCTTGATATTTTCAAATTTTTGGTGCAAAATTCTTTCAATATACTTCTCTCTTTGGGCCCAACATCAGTGAGAGTTAGTCAGGGATTATTTTGTTTGATCATATCATCAGTTGTGAACAGAGTGTTTGTTGAAATTGGCATGAAGCTATGACATTTCATGATACCACCTTCAGTAATATTTGATGGTTGGGGATCATGGTGAAATGTAAAGCTCCATGTTTTCCCAATCCTTATATATGAACACTGGATGGGGAATCTTTGATCAGATGACGCAATTTTTTTATGCCCTGAGGCATGTGTATTGAAGGGATCCTTACTATTTTTTGAACTTTTGATATTGTGCATCTAGGAGATCCACCAATTAAATTTGTAATTGCCTCCCTTATATTACCTTTACTTTATTTTGATACTCATCATAGTTTAATGCCTTTTCTCTTAAGTAAAAAAGAGTATTCTATATGTTGAGGCATATTTTGTGCACAAAATATTCTGATAATGCCTCAAGAGTACTGTATTGAGGGGTGGATAAAGGCCAGAACATTTCTGGTATGTCATCTTTATCCAACTATATCCTCATGTTTAGCATGTCTTCTTCATATTTTTATAGAGGTTACTCATCCTGGTATGACCAAATTGGACGTTTTCCCACTGATTTATCATAAACAACAAGATTGGTTGGGACTTCCTCTATGATATTGGAAGTTAGTTGATCCAAAAGGGTTATGAGAATGATCGTATCCTTGGGTTGTCTTATAGATGAGAAAGGGTTTCACTTGTCAATGATAAGACATTAGGAATTATTGTTGGGTATTTTTCCCCATGACCCTCCTAAATGGGAGTAGAGGTATGTTTGATCCGAAGTGACATGCTAATGAGCCACCCCACTTATGGAGGAGTTGTGTCTTCATCCCTATGTCACTACTATTTTCACTATTATGATGTCCTAGAAGGATTGTAGGATTTGGTAAGGAATTTTTGTCTTCTCTTTCACCATTTTCAGGATATTCTTGGTGACTTCAGTGACTATAATAGGGATATATACCCATTTTTCATATGGATCAAAGGTATGGTTCTTCTCTTATCCTCCATTTCCTGCCAGTGAATACTGATAGTACTCAAGTGTGGGGGAAGAGAGTCAGTTATTCCCAATATTCATCGCTAATACTTTTTGACTGACTGCTCCAGGTACTTATATATGAGGATGTTTTTATGCTTGATAAATGCAGGTATTTCTATTTTCGGTTTGCTAGCAAATTTTACAGGTGTAATTTTTTGGACAACACTAAATGAGGCTACTGGATGTTTTGATTGATGTGGGAAGGTGTATGTGACCACTCATATATTGCCACCAAATTTGAATAGAGGGATTCCTTGGACACTAATATAAAAGGATGATAGTAGGCTTGGATAGTGTGGGAAGGTGTATATTTCTTCTCACTTTGTGATGTCAGATTTGAACATTGGTCATCATGGGATGCTTCCAGATGATTCTTCTAGACAGCTGAATTAGTACAGGTAGGTGTATATGCCTACTTATAGTTTTACACCACATTTATTGGTGGGATTCTCTGGAGGGGAAAAAGGTGTGGCCCTTCTCCCTTTTGAACATTTTTGTCCCTGGTGGGTCGTTTTATGTACCCAGGTCTAGACAACCTAGGATTAACTGCTGAGGATGGAATCCTCATCATGCTAATAATTCACTTCCACGCGGCATTGGCAGCGGTGACTATTGGTAGGATCTCATTATAAGGACCCTTTTATCTTCTGTATGAGGTTGTCCATAGCCTCTTGATCCATCTATATAAGATAAGGGAGGGACTATTTGTTTCATTCCAGGGATAAACTCCCAAAATGGTTGAATATGGTGGTTATTGTCATTTTCTTTTAGAACACAATTCATCGATGATTGGATGACTAGTGGGGAATTTCGAGATGGAGGGCATGTCAAGTAGCCTCTAGGGTTAGGATGGTACCATTCTAGTGATACTCTCAGACCACTTCATTTGAGACCCAGCATTGAAGATGCTAGTTTGGTGATGTTGTCCTCAACTTAGATGAGGACTCGACATGAATGTTAGTTGATACATACATATGTAAGAGTTGGTATACTGCATTTGAATTTAAGGGAGATCGTGTTGGAAGTTCCTAGAATATAGGTGAAAAACATAAACAAGGAAACCGGATCAAAACAACATCTCATTAAATAAACACATGCATGATTGATTATCTTTCTTGGACCTCTTGAATTTTGAGAGATAAATGAGTCCAAAAGGTGTGTGAAACTATCATCTTGGTTAAGGATTCATGTTTGGTTCACCATTTTTGTTTGTAATGAAAACATGGTATCTGATGATTTATTGTGGGGGGTTTGAATTTTGTACAATAATTCACATTAATTTCATCATTTTTGAAAGAATTATAATGGGTTTCATTTTTGGATCCTGAAACACCCAATGGTTCTATAACCATAATAACTCATAGATCTAATTTTCAAAGGCATGCGCTAATTAGGAAACTAGTCCAACGATAGTTAAGAACTCACATTGGTCAAGAGGATGGGAGCTAGATCTCCTCACACATCTTTAAGGTGAATTATTTTCTACTTTGGGGCTCTCTTATAGATTTAATATATTTTTTATAATCCTTCATTAATTTAAAAGTATGATGTGGGTCACCCTTGAATTAACAATCAATTATTAGCATGTATAGAATTTAGAATCATCTATATGTATATGAGGTTCTTTGTAAATGGATATATCTATATGTATCTGAGGTTCTCTATAAATGGTACCCTCTTATATACTGATTATTGATTCTTTTATCGTCTTATTTTGACGCTAGTTTTGGGCCACACAGTGGGAAACTCTAGAGTGAATCATTATCCATAGAGATGGGAGTTTTTTTGATTTTGGGATTATACTCATAGGACGGGATTCCTATGTATCCTTGTGAAATTAATCCTAACCCATGTATTTTAGTGCCACTTAATAGGGAACATCATACCTTTTAAGGTTGCCTGATAAGGACCAAACAGTGTAGTTTAAAGTCATAGAGCAAATACACCTAGGTGAAAGGTTCTTAATCAATGTTTGGTGTGGAACTTATGTTAAAGTAGACCAGAGAACCAACAAGGGATATGGATTACTAGGATTAGTAATACTCTATTGGGAATGTGTCTCATAGAGAATTAGATTTTATTTGGAGTGTTGGGTTTGGACCTTAAGGAGGCATCCTATGTATCCCATTGGGATAGGACTCAAAGCCCGTGTATTTCGGCTTTGGGGGCCAATGCCTATGGAGGCCCTCTCAAGGTTTTTCTTGTAGGGTAATATGTCCCTTTGAGAGGATTGAGTTGAGAATTACTATTAAGGAGGATTCCCTAGTGATTTGAGAGAGTTGGTTGGGGATTAATTCTAAGGAGGATTCCCTTGTTTGAGAGATTTGGTTGTGGAAAATTCCTAAGTAGGATGCCTTGGTGAATGAGTATGGTTTGGTTAGGGATTATTCTTAAGGAATATTCCTCGGTGAATGAGTATGGTTTGGTTGGGGATTATTCTTAAGGAGGATTCCCTGGTGAATGAGTATGGTTTGGTTGGGGATTATTCTTAAGGAGGATTCCCTGGTGAATGAGTATGGTTTGGTTGGGGCTTATTCTTAAGGACGATTCACTAGTGAATGAGTGTGATTTGGTTGGGGCTTATTCCTAAGAAGTATGCCCCGGTGAATGAGTATGGTTTGGTTGGGGATTATTCCTAAGGAGGATTCCCTGGTGAATGAGTATGGTTTAGTTGGGTCTTATTCCTATGTAGGATTCCCTGGTGAATGAGTATGGTGACATAGTTGGGGATTATATAGAGTAGGAGGCCTTAAGGTTTGAGTGTGATTGGGTATTATACCAATTAGGATTCCCATGGTTCAGTTGGGTCTTACACTTGGAATGATGCCTATGATGTTGGGTTTGGGGGCTTATACCATATTTGAGGATTCCCTTATTGAATACATAGCTTTGAGGACCAACACCTATAGAGGCCATATAAAGGAATGAAAGAGGAAGATCTAGGGATAGATTCTATACCAAGACATGCATCTGAACATGTGGATGTCATGACTGTAGATAACCTCTAATACAACCTGAGTCATTCTTGGTGTGAGAAACAAGAGGAATTCAAATATCTTGAAAACTGCACAGTCCTTCTCCCACTGGTTGAAGTGGTCGGGGATACAAGAGAATAATAAAGGGATTTGGTGGTCCCCTTCCCTCCTATCATTGTACCCAGAATAGTCACATCTGACTACCCATATGGGTACAGCCCTTGGACATGGAGAAGGAAGAAGTAATACATTAGAATATATCCTACAAGAAAGTTTAGGGGATTACTCCAAGAGTTATTCCCTAAAATTGGTTTCAGGGGAATAGAGAAGGATCTTATTCCATGTCTCCCCACCTTGAACTGGAGGTCCCTAGTCTCAAAGATGATGATGGAAGAGGAATTCCCAAGCCCTTGTGTCTAAGATCGAGAAATCCCTAACACTTCCCTTGGGGTTGGGGTCCCCATGACTATGGGAATGCATCTATACATGAACCTAGAGTACCCTACCCATAAGGTAGGACAAGTTCCGGACACATCTTACTAATGGAATGCATATCCAAATGGGAGACATGTTGGTGTGACTTTTTCCTTGGTTTTTCAAGTCTGGAGGCTTCACTTGAAGTTTCAATTTAGTATATCTCAAATGAGGGAGCCAAAGGAATATAAATCATTCCATTTGTGGCTTAAAAGAGGGCCTGATAAGTGGATCACACAAGATAGAGGTTGGGTGATCCAAGGGGGTATCGCATAGGGTAGGCCTGCATAGACTAAAAGAGCTTCACACAGGTAGGCCTGAATGAGCTATAAGTGTTTTGGGTGATGTAATACATGGGAAAAAACACTTGGGTGAGGCTTTTATCAAGGATTCAAGGGTTTCTCAAGTGTTCCCGGAAGTATCTCACATAGGTCCCTATTTAGGGAAGATGACCTCACGCTAGTGTTCTTCAACCATGGGTTAAATGCTTCCTCGTGCAGGTGTTATGTATTTCAGAACATGGGAGGAATTTGGTTCCACTACCCCCCCCCCCCTAATTCCTTATTCTCTTATATTTTTCAAAGATACCTGGAGGGTTTTTTAAGGTCTTGGGAGAAGGAATAGGGAAAAGCAGAGCATTGGGAATTCTTTGGTATTTTCTATAATTGAAAATGAGGATCCCCATGGTCTTATTTATAGGTAAATATGGGGCCATGGGTGAAGGTGTTGGCTCATGCAGGTATGTCATACATGATAATGTGTAGTTACCTTGTGTGGTAACTCTGAGTGACCTACTATCTAGGCATGCATAGTGACACTGGATGTGAAGGTCCCTATGCACTGATACTACTTTGGGGTACCTAGGTAAAGTGGATTTGATGAAGGGGTGTGTCCTTTGGTATTATTCACTTATCTTATTTCCTTCTCTTTAAGTTATTTTCCTTTAACACCTTTTCATCCATGTGAAAAAAAATGAGTGTCAAAAATGATAAATTTATGGATTGATGAATTGAAATGGTATTGGATGACTTGGTCAGTTTACCTTGGATCATAATTCCATTATATATCATGGACATTTCTCCCATGGATATTGATTGTGGTAGTGGATGCCTTGGACTTGTTTCCTCCTTAGGTATTGATTCTATAGAATGATTTGGGATTTGTTACCCCTTGGATCTAGATTATTGGGACTCCCATTGGACATGGACTGTTGACATACTCATTAGACTCCAACCAAGTCATTACCAAGTTTCCATCGAGATGCTCCTGGGACTCGATGTGGATGTCTTGGTCTTATATACCTTGGATCCATCCCTTCACATTTTGAAACTTTTGATTATAAATCATGTACAGGATTAGTATTATAGACTATTTTATATAGTGTTTCCATGGTTAATGTTATACACTTATATGGCATGGTTATGGTGGTATTATACACCGGGTTACATAAATAGCCATTATAGATATTTTGGAATGTTTTTTAGATATCCCTAGTATGGGTATCATATTATAGTGGTTTAACTATATTGTATTACACTTTTTATTTATATTTTTACCACTACCCTCAATATAGGATCCTAACTGTTGTTTACAGGGATCCTTGTTGGCTATATAGTTTCACCTTACTTGTATAACATATGGATTTGGCACTTTGATTTCATTTCTATTATACCCTTGATATATATTTAACATTTATTTAGCTTTTATTTCATAGACTATATTTTTTATAGACATCGTTGTTGGTGGACTATTGATTGTTATCTCACACCATGTTCAGGCCATCATTGGGTACCTAGATAGACTATATAGATGTAGGTAGGGATCGGGTCAAGCACCCATAGTTTGATGCATGATTTTACATTTGTTAGGAGAAAGATATCACAAGAACAAGCTAGGATCGTGATGATAGCTAGTATGGTTCATTTTTGTTCATTTTTGTATTTTGATACATGTATTGTATTGGATTCTTGTATAACTGCTTTAAAAAAATTAGATACATGACATGACATATCATTTTGTATATGAGTTCACCTTTGTCATTGTTTATATATTCATGTCTTAGATATTTATCTTTTATCTGATTGAATTATTGCTTCTACTATTGGATGATATGTTTATTGTCTCTATGTTGCACTTTTAAATGAGGGCATAGTATCCCCATATACACATCCAATCCCTCTGATTCTAGTCAGAAACCTTTTGGAATATGGGGAGGCATGCTTGAGACCATGTGACCCACTGGCTCGGGGCACTATTTAATGGAATCTGGGTCGGGACATTATAAATTGGCATCAAAGGGTTTTTTTTTATGGATTACTATTTTGAGATAATAGATTGGGGATCGGGAAAGTAATGAAATTTAGTAGTGATATGTTCTTGGGATTAGCTAACCCATGTACAATGAAAAACCAAATTTCTACATATGGAAATTACTGTTTTCTAGATTTTTCCTATTATAGTTGATTTGATTCCACCATTGGTTGATGCACTTTAGTTTTGATGTTATTATTGATATGATTTAGGGTTCTATTTTTCTATTTCATGATGAGATGAGGGTATGCATATCATGAATCATTTTAGGCACTTGTTAGGATTCACATGCCATGCATTATTCCATTCCATATAAGGTTTATTGATTAACTACATGAATTTTTGATATTTACCTTGTGTGATATAAGTGTTTCCTTCTATTTTTTGTGTAGAGGTTTAAGAAAAATAGTTGTTACATAGAGTTACTTCTATAACCTAAACAGTGTTTTCTTAATTAGACTACAGTACACACCCTAAGTAGTTAGTTATGGCATGTTTAGTCATGGACCATTAGTTGCATGGACCGGAACATGTTATGGTATGGATTGTGTGGACTCCATATTTCAGTTTATGAGGTGTATGGGCCCTTATGAATTGAAAGTGGTAAAAAATGGTTCAAACATTAAAATAAAATTGTGATATAAATGTGAATTTAAATGAAATTTAAATTTTTGAAACAGAAAACTTGGCTTATCCTTGACTTGAGAGTGAGTAATAAGTAGTGTCTCTAGTGATGTTTATAGCTGTTTATCTTTACCCATTTCTAGATTTAGGATCAATTAGAGGGGTGTTGAATTTTTATAGGAAGGTTTTGACCTATCCTACATTTTTAACTGTGAGATTTTCATTATCAATATTTTATGAGGTGTGTGTTTGGCATTGTAGATATATTCCACTATGATGACCTCCAGTCGTACGCTAGTAGGGTACTGACGACCATGCTCTGGAGTTGGTGGGACATGGGATACTAGTAGATCCTCTCATGGTTACAACTAAGGTACTAGTGGTTTTACCGAACACAAGTGTTGAGGTATATATCCAAGAGGGTTTTCTACTCTATATGAATACTTTTCTTAGAGAATTATATCCTACCTCATTTATGGAAGATCTGACTCATGTTTTATAAAAGTAGAATCCACCCACATTTTCAGGTAATGGAAGTCCAAAGGCTGTTGAGTTGTGGCTTGAGACTATGTTGTCATTATTCAAGCATCTGGATACACTTCCTGATAGCAGATTGAAGATCTTGACATATATGCTTCAGGGAGCAGCTAAGAACTAGTGGGATGTTTTGAACTAGGATGGTACTCTCCATGATATGGTTTGAAGGGATTTCCAAACCATGCTTTATGATTAATTTTTTCCTGAGACTCTAATAGCAGAGTGGGCCAGTGAGTTTATGCATCTAGAGAAGGGTGCAATGACAGTTATGGAATATTCAACATTCTTTATAGAGATGTAGTATTTTGTACTGATATATCTTGTTAATGATCTATAGAGGGTGATATGCTATGAGGAAGGTCTCAAACATGTCATTCAATCTTAGATCAACATTTTCAGGTTGAAGATGATTACTAAAATAGTGAATCAGTTTCTAATTATAAAGTAGAACATGAGGGAGTTTGGCGGCACAAAGTAGGGAATTTTAGTCTCTCAACTCAATCCTTTAACATCAAATGGGAAGAAGAACCATTTTTATGCTTATCATGAGGGGAGTATCTACCAAGGTGTTAGTGTTGGTAGATTAGTTTTCTATCATCAATGTGGAAGATAGGGACATATAAGGTATGAGTGTGATCGATACCCAATAAAGTGTCGAGATTGTGAAAATATGGCCCATATGTAGTGTTTTAATATGAATTTCCCTCCAATAGTGAGTGTAATGGGGTAAACTCCAACTTTAGTTACATGAGTGGGTGTTATATATCCATGTTACGCTAGGAGTTGGATCAGTACCTGTTGGTCAGGCCAATTTGGTGGTCATGGCTGAGGCATCCAGACACCAATTACACCTAGACAATAGTGTGGGGTTTCTCCAGGTAGTGAGGTTATTTCATAGAGTCATGTTATAGGATATATATATTATGTATATCCTACACCTAAGAAGCATAGAGTCATAACATCTATGGTGAGAGGTATGATCATAGTATCCTATACTCTTGTATATGATCTTTTTGGTATAGATGCATCATATAGTTTCATATCTATACCTATGGTGGAGAAAGTTGGGCTCGTTGTTCAGTTTTTTGATGGTGTAATGACACTTGATACTCTGTTGGAGATCATAATAGAGTGTACTCTAGTACAGGGTGTCCCCCCTTAAGATAGGTGAGTGTCACTTCATATAGGATATTTTTTACTTGATATGAAAGGGTTTGAATTCATACATGGGGTGTTATAGCTAGATGCTTATCGATCCTATGTTGATTATTATCACCGAAGGGTGACCTTGACATCACTAAAGGGTGGATTTTTTATTCACAATAGAAAATTCAATGTCAAAGTGAGCCAAGTAGGACCAGATCATCATGAGTTGTGTGGGATGATAGAGAATATTGATAGTTTATATCTCTATTATCAAGGATCACTTCATGAAGAATTTCTTCCAGTGGTATATCATTTTAGGGACATTTTCTCATATTAATTTTCTGGTTTACCTCTTGGGATAGAGGTGGAGTTATCAATCGATCTAGTACTAGAAGCTACACTAGTATCTCTTCCTCCATATAGGATGGATACTACAGAGCTACATAATCTCAAGAGGTGGCTAGAGGACTCAGAGGAAAATATTTTTATACAACCCATTACTTATTCATGTGGTTTTTCGAACCATTTTATGGAAAAGTTGGATGGTACCCTCAGGTTGTGAATGGATTATTGAAAATTGAAAAAAATGATAGTTAAGAATTGGTATCCCTTTCCATGTATAGATTATATTTTTATCATATTTTAGGAGCTCAGGTGTTCTCAAAAATTGACTTGAGATCCATATATCATCAGGTACGTGTTCGACCTATAGACATACCATGTAAAAAAATTGTAGAAGGTATGATCTATATGAGTATCCGTTTATGTATTTTGGTCTAATGAAAACACCAGCATTTTTCATGGAAATGATGAACTAAGTTTTTCATCCTTATCTAGATTCTTCTTTAGTGGTTTTCATGGAAAATATCTTGGTGTATTATCACAATCGACATGACCATTCCAAACATCTTGAGATCATTTTGGGTATACTGAGAGATAATTAGTTATATTCTAAGATCACAAAGATCTGCTTCTTTATGGATAACATTCACTTACTAGGTCATATTATCTTAGAGACAGGAGTATCAATTTACCCAGAGAAGGTGAGAGTTGTAGTTTCCTAGGAGTAGCCTAAGAACATCATTGAAATAAAGATTTTCTTAGGGATAGATGGATACTATAGGAATTTAAAATAGGAATTATCATTCTTAGAAGCACCTTTGATGGGATTGAATAAGAAGGGTGTGAATTTTGTATGGTTAGATACCTATAAGATTGCATTTTAGTAGCTAAAAGGGAGACTGACTTCAATGCCTGTCCTGATTCTTCTAGATCCATACTTGAGATATATTGTGTATTATGATGCATCATGTATTGGGATAGGATAAGTTCTGATGTAGGGGATAGATTCATAGTATATGGGTCATGTTAGTTGAGTACACACAATAGAAATCACCCTATACATGATCTAGAGTTAGCTTCATTTTTTCATGCTTTTTTCTGTTGGATGCACTATTTATTGGGAGAGAGTTTTTTGCTATATACGAACCAAAAAATCCTCAATTATATATTTACACAACGTGAATTAAATTTGAGGAAGTGAATGTGGTTTGAATACCTATAGTATTTCATATTTTATCTTTCCTATATGCCTTGAAAAGGCTATGAAGTGGTTGATGTACTGAGCAGGAGGAAAAAACACAGGAAGTTAAGGAGGCTAGTAGTGAGTGGAAGCTTATGGAATTTTTTTTTGAGATACACTTGGAAGTGTAGGATAGTCTTGGATAGACTTTTCTTTCATCTTTATTTGTGACCTCTACCATTTTGGATAGTGTGAGGATGAGGTAGATATCTGATTATAAGGATCTAGTCCTACAGGAGAGTGTGGAAGGTGAGGACCCACCTCCTAATTGGACCATAAGAGAGGATAAAATTCTGCATATATATGGTTTTGTTTGGGTTCTAGTGGAAATACATGAGGATATGATGTGAGAGTTTCATGACTTAGTTTGTGAAGTGAATCCTGGTATTACCAAGATGTATCGTGAGTTGCATCACTAGTATTAGTGGTCAGGTATGAAACCTAAGGTAGATGGTTTAGTCATGAGGTGTTACACCTATCAATAGGTGATGATAGAACATCAAAACCCAACCATAATTTTACATCAATGACCCATTCATGAGTGGAAATGGGAGTATGTTGTGATATATTTCATGACTAGTTTTCTGAGGTAGCCTTGTGTTACTGATTTGGTTTGGGTTGTTGTTGATAGGCTCATTATGGTTGATCATTTCATATCGATTAAAGAGACCATCTTAGTGGATGATCTTAGAAGGTTGTATATCTGTGAGATTTTATGAATTAATGGGGTTCCTCAAACTATTGTAACATATAGGTATAACTATTTTACAACTCATTTTTGGAAGATTTTATATAGGGTGTTGGGAGCATAGGTACTTCTAATAATAGCATACCACCCTCAGACTAATGGTCAGTCAGAGTGCATGATTTAAGTTCTTGAGAACATACTATAATTATGCATCCTGGATGTTGGGGGATCTTGGGAGAGTCATATACCCCTATTAGAGTTCACATACAAAAATAGTTATTAGGCCAAGATACAAATGTAACCTTAAGAGGCTTTATATGGTATTCTATGTTGATCACCCCTATGTTGGTTAGAGGCAGGTGACGCATGTGAGATATAATTTCTTAGACCGAATCTCATACAAGAGACTTTAGAGTAGGTCTAGTTGATTCAGAAATGGAAGGATATTACACAGTTGAGGCATAAATCCTATAAAAATAGTCTTCAATGACCTCTAGATTTCAATTTCAGGAATCAGTTGTTTTTAAATATCTCTTTGAGGCTAAGACATAGACATATTAGGAGACAAGGTAAGCTTTCATCATGATATGTCAAGCCATTTGAGGATCTGGAGAGAGTCAATCTGTTATCCTATCAGTTTTAGTTACCTTATAGGTATTGATCCATGCATAATGTCTTCCATGTATCTCAGTTATGTTGTTATCACTCATATCAATCTCACACATTATAGATGAATGAGGTGGAGTTATAGGTAGATGTTTCCTTTTAAGAGCATCTTATACATGTTATTGATAGGAGAAAAAAGTTTCTCTAAGGTCGGCTATTTCCACTAGTATGGGTGTTATGTAATCATGACTACTTAAAGTATGAGATTTGGGAGTGGGAGGATGACGTATGTGCTCAGTGGATGGAGTTATTCTCAAGAGATTCTTGACCACCCTTGGAAGGTCAATTCGGGAACAAATTTCTTTAGGGGGAGATTGTAAGATCCAGGGTTTTTCTATAAGCTACAGATCTTTTTTTTTAGTTTAAATTATTTTTATTTCCTAATGTGAGTTCCCAATGAGATCATGGGAGTATCGGGGGTTGTTGGGTCTTGTTCGGAGCTTAGAGCCTTGCTTTTTGAAAAAAAAATAGAAAATCTGCATAGTTATAAGAAACTATATGGGGTTTGACAGTGGGGTACATAAGGTCTCATGGTTTGATGAGTCCATCCAACCTTAGGTTCACACCTATTCAAAAACCATATATTTTTTATCATAGGGTTGTTTTATGATTTGTACATGGTTTGTAAAATTGTGCGCATGAAACTTTACAAGGTTCCCCTTAAAGAAGTGAAGTGTTCACGGTTGGTGCATAGTTTGAACAACCATACAGTAAAACTGTGTAACCCGTTATTTTGAGTAAAAATTACCATTTTTTTCTTAATGAATTTAAAGTTTAACCCTCCTCTCTATTTTCCATTTCTCTAGTTGTGGGAATCTTTTCTTCTTCCATTGATTTCATTTGGAATCCTAAATCTAGGCTATGAGATAAATTTTCAATACGATGCTCGATTTGAACACCATTCGTATTTTTGGATACTTTATGGTAAGTTATTTGATCATCTTGTGTCACTTTTAATTTTAATTTGTATTAGTGGAGTAATTTAAGGGAAATCTAATATCCTTATTATTAGGATTTTCATTTTTCCTTCATTTTTCTTTTTATCTAGATCGAATAAAAAGCTGATATTGGACAACTGGTATACTACATACCTATAGTAGGATGTCTATAAATTTTCCCTCTAGTTTGTTGATTTATATAGCTTGTTTTTGTTGTGACACATGCTAGAATTTCTAGTGGTCCCCCTAAAATGAATTGAATGCCATAATTTAATGAATTAGAACCTGGTAGGCTTCCCAATGAGTACCTTTGAGATGTTTAGAGGTTTTTCCCCAACCTAGGAAACCCATGTGGTGTGAATTTGTATATTCCTTACCTTATAACACCCCTTTGGGTGTGTGAGTGCTCACCAAGTTAGAGGTATACTTTTATAAATTTATTAAATTGAATAGAATGTTTACGAGAAGATTGTTCCTCCTTTTCCATGTGATTCATGGTGATTAAATGATTTTAATTATTTGAATGTAAATTATTATAAGATCTAGAATAAATCCTAGAATGTGATAAATTGTGAGTGATGAATGTATGGATTGAAAAATTGAAATGGTTTTGGATGCCTTGGTTGGTTTACCTTGGACCATGATTCCATTAGACGCATCGATGTTTCTCGCAAGGATCCTAATTGTAGTAGTGGATGTCTTGGACTTGTTTCCTTCTTGAGTCTTAATTACATAGGATTCCTTGGGCCTTGATACCCCTTGAATCCATATTTCTTAGAATCACATTGGAAATTTTCTATTAACATTATCCTGGGACTCTAACTAAGTTGTTACCGAGTTTCCATTGAGATGATCCTAGGACTCGATGTGGATAACTTGGTCTTCTATACCTTAGATCCAAACCTTCATGGTTTGAAACTTTTGATTATACAATGTTGTTGTGATGAGTATTATACATTGTTTTATACATCATGGTCATTTTTTATGTTATAAACTTTGTTATATGATGTGTTTGTGGTGGTATTATACACCGTATTATATGGAAAGTCTTTTGGCATGTTTTAAAGATAGACCTAGTATGGATATCGGATTACAATGGTTTGGCTAGACTGTATTACACTTATTATTTATTTTTTTACCACTAACCTTGATATTGTATCTTAACTGTTGTTTTTAGGGATCCTTCTTGGATATAAAATTTCACTTTACTTGTATCAAATATTCCTTGGTAATTTTTCTTTCATTTCTATTATGCATGTGATATACATTGCACATTTCTTTAGCTTCTATTGCACAGACTAGATTTTTTATAGACACCATTGGTAGTGGTCTACTGAGTGTTATCTCACACAATTTTTTAGGCTATCATTGGGTACTCGGATATACTATATGGATATATGTAGGGATCAAGGAAGGCGCCCATATTTCGATGCTTGATTTTACATTTCATAGGAGCAGGACAGCACAGGACAGATCTAGGATCATTATGCTATCTCAAATAATTCCTTTTTGGTATTTTTGGTATTTTGGTACATGTATTGTATTGGATGCTTGTATAACTGTTTTCTAGATTTGTAGAGACATGATATGACACATAATTTTGTATATGAGTTTACCTTTGGAATTTTTTATATATTCTTGTCTTGGATATTTATCTTATGTTTGATTTATTTACTTCTTCCTCTATTGACTGATATGTGTATTGCCATTGTGATTAACTCTGAAATTAGGTAATAGTCTCCCCACATACACACCCTAGTCCCTTAGTTCTAGTTGTAAGTATTTGTTATACAGGGAGGAGTGCTTGAGGCTATGTGACCCGCTCTATTAGGGCACCATTTAATGGAATCTGGTTAGGATGTTGTATTAGTAAACAAGGGTTTAATATTTGAAAATACCTTTTTGTAAACCCACATATTAAAAATGGTTAATAAAACTTAATTTTGAAAATAAGGGAATGTAAATAATAAGGTTATCTAGAATAACACAAAACTAGGTTTCCAAATATGATAACATTAGTAGAAAGTGAGAATATGGACACGAAGGAGAAAAGTAATGTCCAAATAATGGAAAGCGACATAGAAAGTGGTCAGGAAGAAGTTAATGACCACAAAACCAAAAATCAATAATGTACTAAGAATACCATCAATTCATCATAAATAAAGTTAATATGATAACATTTTTATTTTAAGATCATTTTCCAAAAGTTGAGGAAGTCATTTACCATCTAGGCTAAGAACATAAAGAAATATAATTACTTGATTTTCATTAAATACATAAATTCAATTTCATCCTTTGGTTGCATGTTTCAAGAAGTTTCCACCTTTATCTCATCTTTGACTCCATATGATGAGTATGAATATTTAATTCCTAAATCACTATACACAACTTCTAATTGACCATGAGGTATATAAAAGGATAAAAATATATTCTTCCTATGTTTTCTAAAATTAAAATGGTTAGTACATGATAAGATAATACCCAAAATTGATAAACCTTCATATGAATAAATAATACATTAATCTCCAAAATTGAACAATAAAACCGAAAGTTTAAATTAAATCATTCTACAAATAATTATCCCTATATCCTAATTAACCTCAATAAACTCATCATTAAATATTTTTTTAACCAAAAAGGTTGTCTCATACCTTTCATAATACATCCTAAAAATGTAATAACAATCTTCCAAAATAATCCCACATGTTAAACCTAAGGGTTATATATACCTCAACCTAATAAAACATCTCCCAAAATATCATTAGTCACCTTAAAATCATATCACATAAAATGAATTTGAAATTATGATCAACCATAAACTAATAAACTCATTATGGTATCCATAACTCTTAAGTTAACCTCACATGAAAACATATTAATCTTAAAATTTATCTAAAACCTCCTCTAATACAAACTATAATATCCCTGAACCCATACTCCTGGATCCGTTTGTAAAACATAATATTTACATTTATGGATTTTATAATAATAAATATGACCTAATATTAACCCTTCAAAAAATATAACATCAAACAAAAAAATTGGATCTCTTATTTAAACAAGGACCTTTTAGGTTTAGAGTTTTAAAGAATTCGGAAAAAAACTTACAAAGCATACCCATGTATTCAAGTGATCATTTTTTCTATTATACCCAGCTTTTCTAATTTCTCAATAAGTATTCAACATTTGCCATAAAATTATTCACACATGAAACCTTTTTTATACATAATTTATTTAAAATCATTCTTTATAACCTGATGAAATGGAAGAAGGGTGAGCTCAAATGATATGTAAGGTTAAATATAAGCATTAACAAATGAATGTCATTAGTGACCATTAGATAATCATAAGGGTATGATTACATAATCAATGTTCATGATCATAACATAAGATAATTCATACCCTTAAAAAAATGGATCATTAAACACATGACATGGATTAAATCTTTAACAAAGGAAAGATTTAAAATAATCAATAATCATGTGCCTTGTGATGTCAATATTGATCAAAGGAACCATTAAAAACTCATAGAAATCATAGATAAAACGTGTTTGTATCTTGAAACATTATATTAATAAAACCCTTACAAATGGTATAAACATTCCTCATTAATAAAAATAATATATTAGGAGTAACTTTTCAATCATTTAACTCTATCTTCTCTTAGGAGTTACTTAAATTAAATCAACTATGTCATCATTACCCAATGCATTTGGGGAACTATAATTGACCCACCCATAACATATCAAAAAAATTACCTTAAGGATTTGGGTTCACCCCCCAATCCCAATATCATCAACAATTACTAAGTACTATATCATGAGAAAAATAATTAAAATCTTAAACTTCTCAACCTAGCAATAGCCATTATTATTTCATAGCTTGATTTACCCATGGAAAAGAAATGGGTTTCTTTAAAATCTCTTTGAAACAATAATAATCCATCCATAGAAACAATAAGGATGAAATAATTACAACATATCAATGGATATTTTGATTGATGAATAGAAATTTCATTAAAATGTCATTAAAAACATTCTTGAGGAAAATACACTTTAAAAATCACTTTTAAAAACTAAATTTTTCCAATATATTACCAAAAAAAATTATTTGAAAATATACCTTGGAAACTTATAAAGGAAGATTAAAATAAAATAACTATCATTGTGGTGGTAAAAAATTTCATTTCATGAATGTTAAAAAAATATTCTTTTCAAGATTTTGTGAAGATAGTAAAAACACCCATATGAAAATGTTATTAAATTTCCTTTTAATTTTATTAAAAATAAGATAAAGAAAATTTTAAAATAAATTTAGGAAATAATTTAGTTTTAGAAAATAACATTCTTGAAAACAAATTTATAAAACAAGGATATATAAGAGAAATATTCCTAATCTAAAAGAAGATGCAAGATCATTATTACTTACAAACAACATTTTTTATGTTTCTTTAATAAATAAGGGAGGAAATTGAAAGTAAACATGTAAAAACATTCATAATCATAGGAGAATAAGATTTATTTGGTTCAAGAAAATAATATCATGTGATCCCTACTAAAAGAGTATTGAGCATAGAAAATCCCAAAATAAGATAATATTGTACCATAAAAATCCTTACTATAATGGTAACTTTTGAATATTAATCCCATGAAAGAAATGAATTCAAATGAAACATTAAGTACCATGAATAAAATTATATCCATGATATAACATTTAAAGGGGTAGTATATACACCTCATAAAATAATATAGGTTCATAACATAAACATATATCCCAAAGAAGGAAAGTTTGAAACCAATAACCCTTACAAAGATTATATGATAAAATTGAGAATTAATAAAAGGGGAGATTATGTGTAACAAATATAAATATAAAAAAAAGTGGAATTTAAACATAAATAAAAAAATTATTTTCATTCATAATCTTGACATATTATAGTCAATTAATAAGTAATATAACACAATAAAGGGAAATTGAGTTAAGAAACCTCTTACCACTTTGGTAACTTCCAAATCAAAACCTATTGGATAGATTAAAATAAAATGTAAATTAAAATACCATGAATTATTAAGGGTTCATTAAATAATATGTAAAATGGTAGTATATAACTTATATAAAATAAATTAGTTGTATAATATTAAAAACAAGCCTAAAGGAAGAGATATTGTGATGAAATCTTTTACTTAGAGTCTATACTTGCTATGTATGTCTTTTGACACCAATTTAATAAAATTATATCAATTATTTTATTTATTATGAATTTTTTCCTGAATTAATCCCTTATAATTAAACCATTTATTTTATTTCTAAAATATTTAATTACTTAATCAGTTAATTCTATGTCAGGTTTTTTGAGGATGTTCGGTTCATAACTTCAAAATGACTCTGATATATTGACCATGGTAAAAATATTAAATGTTCTATAATATATAGAATAATAATAATTAAATAATTGTATTTTTTATACATTAAATATTATTTTTAAAACCAACCATGAGATATGGTTATGGAAAATAAATTTTTTTACAATCATGGAGATGGTATGTCATACGTACGCATGAGTAATGTTTCCATTTTTCAATGAACATGAGGGAAATAAGGTATTTATTATTTTACCTTTATATAATGATTATTATATCCTAAATATAATATTTTATCTTTAAATAGACTTATATATATCAACCATGTGATGTGGTGATGAAAAATGAAACACATCACTTCGTAGAGGTGGTTATCCACAAGTACACACGTATGATGTTATGATTTTAAATAGATGGAAATATAATAAATTATGTGATATATTATCTTTATATAATGATAATTATACCTTTAATATAATATATATATATACATTAAATCTATCATAAAACACATCCTTGAGAGGCAGTGATGGAAAACAAATTACATCGGCTCGCGAGGCAGTAGTATGTCGTACACACGAATGATGGTTTCATTTCCCATTTAGTGAAATAGTATATGGGTGAAGGTTATGAAATAAACATAATATAATCTTATTATATGTTATATATTTATGTTATCATATAATAATGGGTATAATAATTTTGAAGGAGGTAGGGTAATAAATAAAACTAAAACATTTGGTTAAAATCTATACCTATTTTTCGAACAACTTCCTTTTATTTACACCTTAATCACTATAAGGTTAGAATTATTACACTATAAGAAAATCACCTCATAGAGGTTTTTTTTAATATGGTGGTGGTTTAAACCGCCTCCATATGATTCTGTGATGGTTTCATAAAACCGCCGCTAAATTGGGTGTCAGCATCCAACACGTAGTGGTTTCTTTAATTTAGAAATGGTTTTTGGGAAGTTTTGTATTAAAAATATTTAGAGGAAGTTTTTTGGAATTTTTAATGGTGGTTTCATGTGAAAAAAATGGCATATTTAGCGGTATTTTAAACCACTACTAAATTTTTTTCATTTTTTTACATTAAAATCACCGTTAAACCACCATAACTCCTGCGAAACAATAAAACGCATTTATTTAGTGGTGGTTTTAACTATTGTTGATAAGATAATATCAAACTATAGTAGTTATTTAAACCACCTTGAAATATATTCCATTTCTATAGTGGTGGTTTAAACCACTACTAAATGTAGATTTACAAGTAAAAAAATGCAGCAGATTCTGCAGCCCCAGTACCAGTACCCTGGAAAAAAACCATGTGTAGAGAACATATAACAGAATAATCTAAACCATATAAAAATATTCAATAGTAAACAATCTAAAAATGTTTTATAAAAAACCATGTACATAGAACATATAACAGGATAATCTACCATAGCATCTCAACCATATAACAATGTTTCATAGATCTAAATCTAAGGCTTTAAATTGTATAGAACCAATATCTGAGATATAATCCTTCAAACGATATAGCACAAACTTATAATATGTATCCTTGATCCATCCTAAGAATGATTATTTATCCCTGTTCTCAGGATAAAATTGTAAAAAGAATTGGGTCCGACAACACTACTGATTAGTTTTAGTTTAGAATTTATGTTTGATACAGATGAAGTGCTCAAACATGACTTGGTAAGAGAATCACGTAGGATTATATGAGAAAAACTATAATATAACACTTATAATAGTATGGTGTTTTTTCAATTCAGGTTTATGATTAATATAAGTGTGTTGTCCTGGTTTTGGAGCCACATTCAGTAGTGGATGAAGTGTGTGCCATGGAAAGTTTTTTATTTCGATAAAATGTTGCACAACAAATTCCTAAGGTGGGAAGAATGATGAGTATTATGAAAACTCTGTACTTTCATATAGAGGGACACACTATAATGGACTAATTAAAAAAATTTATGATGAATTCTTGAAGCTGATGAGTTGGTAAATTCGATATTTCATATCTCAAACATGAAGATTACTTTTAAAACATAGTTTTGTGTTTAAAATGATTTTGAATAATAGATTCATGCTTGAGATAAATAAGTGATCCATGAGTTTTTCCGATTGGTAGTGTGCCTATGAATTCATGGAAATGTGATGGAAAGTTGGTTGGTTGATTACCCAACCATTGATGAATTATGAGATTCATTGTTAGAATTTTTTGTTTATGCGTGAAATAACATGGTATCATTATGATCTAAGGCTATATGATCAATAAATTAATTAAAACACCAGATATTAATATGGTAATCTCTTTAACAAGTAATTCTAGAGTGGATTTATTGATGCTTCAGTGATAAAATTTTGAAGGGGAGATAAGCCTTCCATCTATGCATCATGTTAAATATGATGTGAACTTTTTGGGGTGTAACACTTTAAAGATATACCATATAAGTACAATGAGAATTTTAGGGTGCGCTGAGGTGGTTGACCCATTATTGGACCTAGTCACACATCATCGAGAGATGTGGCATCAAGGGTTACTTCAAGGCAAGTATAACATGTTTTGATGGAGCGTGTATCAGAAGATCTAAATAGGCCTATCAATATAATTGTTAATAAATGTCTGGATTCTTTTATTTGTGGACCAGTAATGGGTAATGTTTAGAAACTTGGTGTACTCCTATTCTAGATTTAGTCATTCCCAATATATTGACACCACCCTAAGTATATTGGGAGAGCATCAATATACCAAGATAAATAATTAAAAACAATGCCTTTTTTATGGAAATAATCCATGGAAAGCTTACACAAGGATTGATTTATATAAATCCTTAAGATATGGACTACAAATGTCAAATATTTTAGGGTAACACTGATGTGAGTGTTATACCAGTCGTTGGATGGTTGTTTTAGCTTTTGAGTTTATTAATAACTGGAACTGGGTACTGTTATATTCCACGGTGAATTCCAGGTACTAGTTCAAATACATACTTGGGATAATCTCAAGTCTAGAAATTAGGCTTGGGAAACCTTTTGATTATCTAGCTGTGTTGGATAGGGAATGCACTAGAATTTTTTTTTAGAATGGTGTCAAAACGAGTTAATATTTGGTAAGATCAAGAGACGTCACTAGAAGTTGGTTACAAGTAGTGGTGATCATACTCAAAGTGATATTGGGGTACCTTGGATAAAAGGTGTCAGAATATGGATTTAGAGATGTCGACTATTAAAGTTGAGTGTTCCCAAAAAACACTCAACCAAAATCAGTTCAATATGATTTATTTCTAAAAGTATTATGTGGTTAGTGAGGAACCACTTCAGGCACATGGTGGGTTGAGACAGGTTCATTTTAATGGTTTCTGGGAGCTTTTAAAGGAAAATATAGTGTAAAAAATATGAGCTTGGTCAGTTGGATTTCAACCATTTCAAATAAATTGAGGACCAAGGGTAATATTCACCTAAGTAACATATTAAATGTGTTGGGAGCACTGTTAGGACATTGAGGTCTTGCATAAATAGAAAACTGTGATATTGGGAGTACCACAACTCAGAATTAACCATTAAAAATTAAAATTTATTGTGGATATATCTATATTATAGTTGATAATAGGATGACTACATGATCATCTCTCTTATATATAGTCTCACTCAATGTGCTCAAGAACATAGTGGTGTAGCTCCCAATTTGGATCTCCATCATCCTCTAAGTATTATTCTCCAATATAGTGATGGATCGTGGCCAAAATAGGCTCACCTACCATCTAGGTCACACACCTCAAAGGATCTATTGTGAAAAGTGATCATTCCCATGTTTCAAATGTGGTCAATGGTTGACCCAACATTTGTGGAGGACATCCTTGAATTACACGGCTGTGGGGCTTGTGTCTCTAATATAAATAAAATGAATCAAATAAACAACATAGTAGTTAGTCAAAATACTAATATAAGCATCCTAACATAACTAAAATGAAACTATTAAATATCTCCATATTCTATATGGAACATATATTAATTCATACTTCACCAAATTCATACTTCACCAATTCTAGACTTACTGCCTTACTAAATCATTGATCCATATCAAATTCCAATGCCTTTATCAAACATAGGGAATCATGAAATGTTAGATCATGAAAATTTTAGGTGACTACTCTGTGCCACACATGATACATGATAAATGATACATGAACAAACCCTATATTTTCATATATCTCCAACATATCAACAAGACCACTAATCACAGTTTGATAATGAACATTGCTTCTCACCCTCTCCACCTCCATCTCTACTTCATGCTACCAGAACCTATAAGATAGATATATTGAAAATTAAATAATGTTTTATATTTATATTTAAACATAAAACCAATAAATGTTTGAAAACTAAATTATTTTGAAGTTGTGTGATTTACCTTCTCATCGCCCATAATTGATACAATATCACTAGGGATAGATCTGGTGGGCTTATGATATAAATCGACCAACACTTTTTGAAAAGTGGATATCTGAGTCCCATGTTTCTGAATTTTATTTTTCATAGAAACATAATCTCTCTAAGAATATTTAATACGACCAGCAGTAGATGCAACTTCAATCCTCGATGTCATAATAAAGACCTCAGATGGTAAGGGTCTCAAACCCATCCCACACACTCGGCCAGGATGCTCCTTCCCAAGCACTTTACCAACTAATTCATCCTAGGAGACTGAGTAGGATTGTATGGGATTGGAATCCCATAGTTCATTAATTTTTACCTATAAATCAAATATAATTCATATTAGAAGCAATATATATTAACATAGTGACAAATGATAATAAGTTATTATAATGAAAAATGAATCATAACCCGACTTCTTTGGCAGGATCATTAACAAAACTCCCATCATATTTTTTATAAACATCCAACCACACTTCTGTTTGGCATGTCTGGTTCCCTAAACTCTATGACAGCATTAAACAAAGATAAATAAACAATTTAATATATTAAATAGATAATATTTTCTTATAAATATTTAAACTAATGAAAAGATTACCAAATTCGATCGGCTTATAGAAAAACTCTTTTGACCCCACAGTGTGAGGGATGATTTGTTTAGCCCAGCTCGATGCATTATTCCTTGAAAGATCTTGAAATAAATAAAATGTAATTTAATAATAATGTATGCAATGTTATATCCTTTTTATATACATGTATAAATGTAAAATAAGATTAATATAATAATATATATTTAAATACCATGTGCTTCTCATCACAATGTCTGTCAATAAAAACTTTCCATTTCTATCTAGGTACCCCATTGGGTACCTTGTCATATATATGTTGGGAGCTCAAAAAAGTATCATTGTCATCACCCCATAATCTCAATTTAAATTCATTATATTTCATGCCTAGATTTTTTTAATGTCCACTTTCATGATAGCACATCAGCAACCATAAAGTGGAAAAACATTTGTACACGGAAATTCATTTCAAAAATATTAGAATTTAATAACATATTGACATTCAATTACACCATAATGTATTAAAATTACATTTATTTGTGAATGAAAAACTCCATTCTTCTAAGATGAAGGAATATGTCACCAATCATCATACTTAATTGGAAGGGGAACCGACTCCACAACTAACTGACCTAAAACCATGCCAAGTAATCTTGCGGTGTCATCCGTAGAGACCCTATAGGAATAAAATGATACAACTATCTTTAGTCCAGTCAGATTCCATACATCTAAACTTTTCATATTTTTCTCCATAACTTCATTATTTACATCTTTTATGAACAAACAGTTAGAATAAAAAAGTTCAATAAATTTATTCATATTAAAATTTGTACCTATAACTGTAACTATCTAGTATCTCCATAAAGAACTAGAAGTGGTTCCCTGCTCCCTCACTACTGATGCTGCTGAATGAGAAGGCGTCAACTGAGCTGTTGATGGGATGCTCAATGAGGGTGTGAGAGATAGTTTAGGGAGCAAACAGATGGTGTCTCATATGCTGTAGGGAGGGAGACAAATGGATCTTCATTTTTTGATGTGGCCAATGGAATATTATAGCACTTCCTCCTTGTAATTCCTTTCATTTAATCAAATAAAATTAAATTCAGAACATATAATTCAAAAAAATTGTACTGAAAATTTGTTTTGAAATGGTAAAAAATTAACAGTAATAGATATTGAAATTAAATTCTCTGATGGAACTCTAATGACTTATGGCTACAATATATGTATCACTGGAATTGATCGAAATATGTGAGGTTAAGTGTTGGGTTAACCTGGTTAGAACCTGATGACCCAACATGGATTCTAGTAGAAAAGTTTCAATATGAAACCTATAAGATAATTCTCAAATGTTTCATGTGATATTCATAAAAAATCAAGGTTATATGTGTGAAATTTAAAATAAGTAAACATAATGTAATCACAATGAAATCAATTAATGGTAGAGAAACACAAAATTTTCCATATTTACACACTAAACATTCTCTACATCATAACCATAGACATGCTTCATATCAAAACAATAAATACGCCCTATATTAAATTATTTTACATGTTTAATATCAAAACAATATATTATTATAATTTATTCACATCAAAATAAAATAAAAATGATCCAGATGAAAAAATAATTCACCTTCAGCATGCACAATATAATTTATTCTATCATCCATATATTTCTATCCCTAATAAACTTAATGCATGTGAAGTTCATTTAATTTGAGAATGAGACTTTTAAATCAATCTATAACTACTAGGAAACAACCAAGACAATATAAAACCCAATAAATAGTTCACATAACAACTCTATTCTTCTACATAACACATCATCACCACAACTATAATCATCACACAACTGTATCACACATCATCCAACGTCACATGGCATTCCAACCAACCATTTTTTCATTAAACAAAACACTATAATTCAAACCCAATTACCATCACTAATGGTAAAATCCCCTTAGGGGCCACATAAAGCACAAAAAATGCATCAATAACATAAACATATAAATGATATTTCCACATGCACAATACCACATTTCAAAAGGGTCTCCTATGTGGCTAGATAAGAGTGGGATTAAGGGAGAAAGAGGGAAAGGATCAATATGGGGTATTTGACCAAAAATCCTCACATTAAATATATTTATATATATATAAAGTTTATCAAGTTCATTTTATGGGCCCATGGGGTCCCTGGTTTTAATCTTAGGATACCCAAGACTCTTACAAGTCCAATGTTAACTATTTAACTCTCACCAGGTAACCAGTGTCACCTGTAATTATAAAATATATGTGGAAACCCGTTGTTGGTACCCTAAATCCCCAATTAACACACCAAACCACAAAACTCATTAAAAAATAAATTAGAATGTAAAATAAATAATCTAAATCAATTTTGAATCCATTATCAAAAAAATACCCCTCAATCAGAATCAAAAATTGAAACTATTGAATGCTTTTGCCATTCAAATTTCCAACATAAGACCTTAATGACACCAAAATCAAGGTAATAAGGTAAAAACATTATATCGTCACAAAAATATCACTTTTAAATATAGATAAGTCTCAAGAAACATCTCTATAAAGACTCATTTCCTATATATTGGAAATAAATGAATTGAGGAATCTATTATAACAATAATAATAATCTTTGAATCTCACCTCAAATCCCAAAAACTAACCAACTCCAGAACCCAAATAACTAAACCAATATCATATAACTTATAAATAATTTTAAACACACATCAAACCATATCCCAATTCATTCATCCCATGTCTAAGTCATATATCTCGAATCTAACCCAAATCATTAAAAACACCAACACTTCAACAACCAAAACTAACTCACTAATAAATATCCCTAATTTTACAATACACTTCTAATGAATGATTCAAAAATCCAAAAAAATACGAAACCATAAATAAACATCAATACTATAACATATGCACTCATCCCTATAATCCCTTATTTTCTATACTATTTATAATATAGGACATGGTACTCTCCATTATATGATTCCATTGGTATTTTATTTTATTGACCTAATTTTAAATTATAGATTATCAAGGAAATAAATTTATCAAAATGTTTATAGAAAACCCCTTATTATTTTCAAAATAAATATATCAATTTAGTTTTTGGAAATATCACACAATACACTATTGAACAGTGATAAAATTTGAGTGATAAGAATCACTTCCCACCATACATTTTAAAGATTCATTACACTTGGAATGTGTATTGTAACTAATTTCACACTAGGTTCCATTTTACTACCAAATTATAAATTAATTACATTTCAAAATTACTTTCCCAATTCCTTTTAGAAATTAAACTTCATGTTTTAACATCTATTACCCAATTTAAAGTACATATAAGTTTAAAATAGTTTTTTTATCATAACCCATTCTATTTCAATATCCAATAAAAAATTTAATTTAGAAACACCAATTTTATTTTATTTTTTCCCACACAGAATTATTTGAAAAACTTATTTTAAAGGAAACATCATACCTTTTTAAAAATATATCATCATTTAAATAATGTATTGATTAAATAACATCAAATGAGTTATAAAACATTTCATTATAAAATATTTCCAATTACTAGATGGCATTAAAAAAATCCACCTAGACACTAATACAAAGCAACACATGTTCCCACATAGAATTGGCTAAAAGGGTTAGGACTATCGTGATAAAATGATTTATTTTCAAAAATAAATCTAGCTAAACATCAATACTCATAGAATAAGAAACATACCCATTATCAGTATATTAACATGCTGATAAATATAAAAATTAAAAACAAAAAAAAACATACTCACCAAATAGAGGGGTTCACATGAATTAACATCCAAACAAAATAGAGGGGTTCACATGAATGAATATCCAAACAAAAATAGAAAATGATAGAGAAAACTGGCATAATAAGATACATTAATTAATGGGTATATGTTTTTGGATGATCCAAGAGGTTAGAATCCGCAATAGATATGATCAAAGGGAGCGAGGGGCGGTGAGAATCAAGACCTATAGTGAGGCTCAGGACCGGTGGTGAGGCATGGTGAGGCTCGGGACTGGCGGTGAGGTGTGGTGAGGGTAGGGCTTTGGGGGTCGGGGGGTTGTGGGGGTTGGGGGAGTGGGGGTTTGGGGGAGAAGTTTTGGGTTTTTGAAAAAAATAAAATTTTTAGTGGTGGTTTTTAATAAATCGCCACTAAAATATTTTAAAAAATTTAGCGGTGGTTTAATGAACCACCGCTAGACACTGATTTTGGTGTAGTGTTACAAAACTAAGACCTCTAGTATGTGGTTAGGTATTTTGGAAAGGTATTTGGGTAGGTATTTGGAAAACTATATTTCAAAAAAGTTATGAGGAAGAGAATAAAGGAGGTCTCATTTTATAAGTAATGGGGTAGACACTCTTGGAATTACTTAAAGTATAAAATTAATATAAATTAAATTTAAAATAAAAGTGACACAAAATTGATATATTTTGAATATAGGTTGAATATTATTCAAAATAATTGTATCCAATTAAATTTTTACATGTTTAGGTTATGTTTTAACCTTATCTCTTTTTTTATGCCCCCCCCCCTCCCCATTAACCCTTTTGACGATTACTGCAATACCAAAGTTGTTTATTCTTTAGGGATCAACAATTGTTAATATAAAAGGAAAAGTGAACAATAAATGGGAAATGGTTTATGTTTTTAAATATATCCCATAAACTTGGATGAATATAATATTTTTATTAATTTTAAATCATTTAATAAAATATTATTTTATTATAAAATACCATTAATGTCGTTTTTTCAACTATTCATTTACTTTGACTTTAAATTTATCAAGATAGCAATGTAATTTCAATATAGAGTTTTAATAAATAAATAATATTTTTTATCTATATATAAAATTTATGGAATACTATAAATCACCCAATCAAAATTACTTTTAGAGTTTTAAAAATCATTTACTTGATTTTTCTACTGTGCGGAAAAAGGACTATGCCAGCGTTGAGTAAGAAATTGAGGTAATTATATCATCAATAAAAATTAAAAAATAATATTAGAAAAATAATTTCATTATTATAAAAATAACCTTTAATATTCATTCACATCTTATTTTTATCTATATGTGAACATAAAATAGAAATTTAAAAACAAGAGTGACATTTTGTATTTTTATTTACTTAAAATAACATATGTCATTTTTAAATAAAAATGGAAAAAATTGCCATAAATTATAATATTTTATGAGGGGAGTCTAACTCCACTCATAAAATATATTAAATTCAAGATTTAAGGTTATTTTTAGTCCTTATCATATTATTTTTAACTTTAATTACTTGATTTACCCTTTATTATGGTTATAACTATTTACCATAGTTATTATTCATAATGACCAAAAAAATGAAAATTTTGAAAATTATAAACCTCATTATTCCTAATATGGAATCAGTTTTTCAAAATTAAATCTATTTAAATGGAATAAATTAATTTAAGATAAAAATGAAAAACACAACGAAAAACACTTTTTAGAAAAAAAATGTATTTTTGGTACAATAATTAATAAAATGTAATTATTTATATTACATGTAAATAAATAATAATTATGTTACTTTTATATTAAATTAAAAGAATAATGGAACTTTTTTATGAAAATAAATGACAGTTTTACAAAAAAATATTATTTTTCACTATTCACTAAAAAATAATTTTTTTAAAAAAAAATCCAAATATTTCACCCTAAGATAATTTTTATATAGTAATTTAAAAAATAATATCCTTTTTATCAAATACAACTTCTAAAAGTTGCATAAATTAATTATAATATTTTATCATGAAAAGCAATAAAACCCATTTTTGATGAAAATATATTTTGAAGCATAAAATGGATTTATTAAAAATTGAATTCTCATTTTCTAATAATTTCATAAATACATTTATATTTCATTATACCCTTATATATATTTTTATATTTCATAATGTAGTTGCTTTGATTCATACCCACCAATTCAATGTCTATGTTATAAGAGTCCTATTTAAAATCCAATTATTTTGTGGTTCATTTAAGCTCAGTGTTGTATATATTGTATATTATCGATCATAGTATCTATTTTTAAAATATTAGGGTATTAGAATCCCAAATTTATCTCTTGTTTTACCCCTGGTAAACTCATTTTAACCTTAACAGTGGTAACCAAATTTAACTGTTTTTAGTGTTCATTAGGACCAAAAATTGAGTTGACCCTATTAAATTATTTAATTATATTGATTACAAATATGGAATCTGGTTTACTATATTCAATTTATATAAGTGGTAGAATTTAATTTTAAATAAGTGTATAAACCACAACGAAACCCCATTTTAGAAAAATGAATTTTTTAAGCATAAAACATAATTTACTTTTTTTCCTTACCTTGTAAAAACCATAAAATGAATGTTAAAATATTATATTAAATATATAATCTATAAATTTCATCAAAAATATTAATAAATATATTTTAATTGAATTTATTGACATAAAAATACATTGTGCACATAAAAATGGTTTTTAGAAAAATATGTTTTTAAGACAAAAAAATGAACATCTAAAAAATCATTTATAATAATGATTTTAATTATATTATTTATAATTAAAGGAGTATTATTTTACTTTAATATCAAATTCAAAACATAATGGGAATTTTACTTGAAAAGAAATGATAGTTTTACCAAAAAAAAGTATTTTCACTATTAATTGAAAAATGAATATTTTTGGAAAATACTAAAAATCCACCCTAAGATAATATTGAAAATATAATTTCAAAAATGATATAAATTTCCTCAAATAAAATTTCTAAAAATGGTACAAATTAATTTCAATGTTCATGTGAAAAAATCAATAAAATTTTTTTTAAGGAAAACCTATTTTTAAAGCATAAAATGAAATTACTGAAAATTGAGTACTTATTTATTATGAATTAATAAATAAATTTTCACCAATTAAAGCCTATATAAATATTTTTTTTATTTTTTTTATTACAATTCATACCTACAGATTTAATGGCTAGGTTATAACAGTTTATTGTATCTTGGTTCATATAGACTTGGGGTTGCGTGTAAGGCATGTTATCAAATACTTGAAATTTATTTCAAAGGAAATACAAAATAAAATATTGAGATTACATCATAGTAATCAACTATATGCCCATATATATTGGATTTCCTAGGATAATATCTTAGTAATCGAATTTATGCCTAATACAATGTGGAATATCGAGGGAACTTCTTGGGATTTAGTGCTTGCGCTTGCTATTGTGTGGCTATTGAGCCTAGTATTATGATCAAAGTCATGTTAAACTAATTGAAGCAAGTTTTGTTGATCTATGGTGGAACCTTTGAACTTTATGATCAATTATTTTTATTTGTTTTACTTCAGTTATTAGTTGGTTTGGCTGGGTGTATCATGGGTGTATGCATTTTTTATGATAGAAGATGATAGGGTAACCACTATGGGAGGCCTACTGAGAATTTATTGCTTACCCACTGCATGGGATCTTTGGTGCACATAATGGAATCATCTGTGATTTTAGGTGGATCAAAGGATGTGTAGTGGATTGGGAATAGGCCCAATGTCGCATGATCGGGCAGAAGTGTAACGCCCCAATTTTTCTCTAAGGTAAAAAACCTTTAAATTTTAGTTCTAATATTTAGTTTTATTCCTATAAATTTTCCTAAGAGTTTAAGGGAGGGTTTAGTAGAATTTGAGGCTTCTTCATATCCTAGAAATATGAATTTTGGAGAAACTATATGAGGTGAAACCATGAAGATCAACCATGAAACTCATATATAAGGGAGTATGATTTGAAAAACCATGAGAGGGAGGCTGTTGTTGGAATCGGGCACGCAGCGGAAGCCCCAAGTAGGTGGGTTTTAAAAAAAATTCCACCAACGATCGACGTAAACTTGTCGACGTCGGAGAAGATCATTCTGGTCTTAGCTGAGGACCATGCGTGGAGTATTTTAAGCACAAAATTAAACCGTAAAATACTTGGTTTAAATCTGAAGCTGTGCACGAAGTCTGCTCGTCGTTGGTGATCACTGCTCAAAGAATCCAAAGTTGAATTCCTCTAGATCGTCCACACGTGCTTCAAGGAATCTGCGGGAGCGCCGTTCGTCATAGTCCGGGTGCTAGTGTGGATTTGCGACGATGCCTTCGACGCTCCAACGACCACCGCATCGCATCGCTAGCGATGCCCAAGAGAGAGCTCCATCCGAGCTCCTTGGATCCAGAGCATGTCTCTCTAGAATTTGGGAGAGAGGAGAGGATAGATAAGCTCTATGAATAGTGTTTGTCAAATTCCCCTCCTCTTCTATTTATAGTGCACAATTAAAATACACGGTATCACCTCGTCGGCCCCCAAATACTTAACGCACTATCAACGAAATTTATGACTACTACACTGAGTCATAAATATTATTATAAATCACTTGTAATATATTAAAATATATTACATGATAATAATTGAGTCATTAACTCGACTCGTCGCTCCCATAAATATTAATTGAACCTTGAATAATTTAATATTCGTCAATTAATATTTTTTCATGTATTTAATTAAAAACTCATAAATACATTTAATAAATAAATTCAATACTCATTATTCTAAACAGGAATAATTTGAATTTATTTATTGCATTGGTGATCGTTTAACTTTGGACAATTATCGAACCCTTATGGTGGGGCCCACTATGTCCAATTCTCCTATTAAACTGAATAGGGAAGATTCTTGAATATGTTATTGTGTGTGACCCTCTAAGCCCTTATTTTGACAGCTGTTAATAGTATTCGCAGACCAAGAGCGGGATCTAGCAACCCATCATGGCCCCTGAAGAAATAAGGATTGTCACGGCAGCGATAACCAACCTACGAACATGCACTGTGTAATATATTCTCTTTGTCTGTAATATCTCATAAAGCAGGACGCACTCACGTGTCATTGTCCTTTTCTTGATTTATAGTTTGGTGATATAACTGGCTGGATTTACCCTCGACTGCCATGGCCATGGTCTTATAAAGGTACTTCCATCCATATCAACATGGCCTGAGATATATTACTACCATAACCTGGAAGCAACAAATCCTTTCTTGACCATTCAACCAATATCATCCCACCAATGACGCACCCAAAACAAACTACCTCACCAAGACTTAATCGCCATGGTTTTCATCTTGCATCAAAGTATGCAATAAAATGACATACATTGGTAATGATCTCAAGTCAAGAGACCATTACACATGATCGTAGATAGGAACATCCAATGACACCCGAAACATGTGGTGTTCCTATTGGCAGGTCAGTCCTCATGATTTCACTACTAGAGATCACCAAGTTTGAACTTCATGAGAAGAAGTCTCAATGCTTATGAGCCCCCAACACCTGATGGTCAGACATCTACTATGTCAAATTAGTAAGATATATCTAGACCATAGAAAATATATTTAAGATTAATTTTATAGTATCTAGAGGTTCTCATTATATCCTAGAAACTGCTATAACCTTTTGATACGACAATTAATCTTTGGACATTGCCATTTCAATAGTGGACGCAGAAAAGTCTACACTATAATGGTAAGATGACATCATGCATATTTAACTCTATACATGATATGGTAATCAAAAGCACATAATAGTTGGGTCTAGGGAATCCACTATTTCAACACTCCCACTTGCACTAGATCCAACTTGCTAACCAAACTTGTTAGCTACGCACATGATAGGCATCATGTTTCTGCTAAGTAAAGGCCTTAGATACTGGGTCCACCACGGTTCCGCCAAGTGGGTAGTCTGTTATAGTGACCTCATATCTTTGATTAAAGCTTCTCTAGAGATGGTATCCCGAATATATACCTTTTTTTCCACTGTTATAACTTGACATCTTGGCTAGTAAGAATATCATAATCTACATTATGATAATACTTTTCTCACCATGTTCGATTCCAAGAACTGGAACAAATCATTGAATTTAACTACTTATTAGATATCTTAGAAGCTGAAATGTACTCGGTCTTGTATATATGGCCACCACAGGCTTATATGAGCTTTACTCGCTCAACGCCTTTAGCTTAACTACAATACTAGATCTCTTGATCTATAGAAGACTAGTTTTTATCCCTGAAAACTAGTATCCTTTCTTCTCTAGTTACCAGGTACATATCTTTTGTACTTGCTGAAGTACAATTAGACTGTTTTGACTACATTCTTTTTAGTGCCCCTGGATATAACTGATATTTTCTTATTGTAAAATATACCTTGGAAATATCGTTTCTTGTACATATCATGGCATACGTGATTGATCCATCGCTCTGACGGATGGATTTCAACTCACTGTATTTATCTCTTCCCATGTCACAGACAGGTCAACATGGAGAGATTATGCCCTGTGACATAGGAAACAATCCATCTCTTGAATTGTTCCAACATGTATTTTTCAATACAATGTCACTATATGTACGATAGAATAGGACCAAGCAACCTATAGATCTACCTTAGTAGATCCTGTTCCCCAGAATGTAGGCTGCTACTTTAATTCAATAATTAGAGATTAAATTTCATTTTGGTCTTAACTAACTATCAGACCAATGTCTGTTTTCCATATGTTACCGAACATATTTCTTATTGGAAAACCTTAACGCTCCCACCAACCTCTGGTAGACACATGGAGAACATTTGTTTTAAATTTATATACTATGATCATGTTGCTTACTTTAATCCTAAACTAGATTTCAGTAACTTGAAACCTTTATTAGCATTATGTGATGTGACCATCCCTTTCTAGTTGCGTCGTATAGATACCATCCACAATTGGTGGTCATGACATCCAATGCTAAATAAATTGATCATATATATTAGCTATGATAAGTAAAATTCTAACATATTTAGGCATAACGACTTGGTGAAACCAATTGAGGCTTATTGGTACCAAGCTCGTACCATCCATGTATCAACTTACTTGAATACCCACCGCAATATTCAAAATAATGATCCCCTTTTGTACTTTGATACATGGAATCCATTAACTGAATTTTAGTTGGTCTTATCAATTTTAGCTAATTTCCATATACTGCTTACTTGTAGGAAATATTATTCACTTTGAATAATAGATCACCGACCGTGGTGAATATAAAAACCATCACCATGGTTTTATCCTTCCTACGCAGTATGTGTCTCTGGAACATACTTTGTTCCACATGCGCTTGTGGAACTAGTTCGTATGCCAACTATTTTGTGCATCTTGAGCATTGACCAAACACAAGTCAATATAGCTCCCACTATCTCTAATAGATATGTGCACCCTTATATATAAGTTTAATCTATTTCTTGACTACCTACTCTTATATCTTAGGGATTTATGTAACATCCTAAACAACTGTTACGATTATTACACTAAATGCACAATGTGTTTGTTTTGATGCAAGTTTGTTTATGTCCTAACAAACTCTTTTCATCCAAACACATGTTCTTATGACATAATGGGTTTACATCATACTATGACTCGTATGATATCCATTTGTCATTATAGTTGTCATATGGTTGTGGGATATCGCTATTATTTGCAAAGCATTTCATGAAATATAATGGAAGTTTCTGCTAGTTCCAACATTGATATTACTTACATCAATACTTTGATGTATAAAATGTGCGTTTAAGAATTACTCCACACTAAATTTTTTTATCAATGTTGATATGTAAGACTTCATCATCAATCCTCCCCATTAACATCAACGTTGTGACGTTGATAAGGTAATGTGCGTTTAGGAATTGCTCCACGCTACATTATCATGATTGATGAAAGCTTGGTTGATATATTCTTCGGTATCCCAACCCGAAGCAACTCATATCTCCTGACCATGAAAATACTTCACTTTGATATTCCTTAATTAATTAAAAGAATCTTATGAAGGATATATACCTTTAGATTATACTAGGAATAGTTCACACTTTTGTGTTGAACTATTTCCAAAATCTTTGTGACGTACCTTTATTTCTAAAGGATCTTTTTTCCAAACTAAAGACATTGATAATACCAAAAGTATTTAGCTGTGTCGAGCCTAAATACCATACTTGGTATATTCATGATGTCCATTTTTAGTATTACTTGACAATAAATTATCCTATAACAACTGGGTATAAGTATTACATTTATATTCATCACTAATTGCTTATGATTCATGTGTCACTGAACTAGTGATTGAGTTTACCAAAAACAACATTCATTCCAGAAACTGAAATAATGTCTCCTTGCATCTAAGGACACATGATATTAATGTTTGTGGTTATACTCAACAATAGTTCAACACGAATATCTCACTTGGAAATTAAAGAAGTCGTGTACTTCTCACCACTGGCCTAGGTATCACCCTTTCACTGCCACTTGGAGAATACATCTGACTTCTAGTAAGGTTTCTATACTAACTTGTTTATCATATTAAAATACACATATGTTGCCAACATGTTGTATTTAATACCCAAGTAGTAAAAGAGAAACATTATAATGATGAATACGCCTGATGTATAAGTGACAAATTTCTCTTTTAAATCAGGTTATTTCTTTTAAAATTCCATACTATTATTTTATAATATGAAATGAAAATAACCTCTATTAATACCTCATTAATTGAAGGACGTCATGAATGTTTCATTGGAATTAAATGCCTTTGACCTTTTCACATTGTATTTCAATTTATCCGTCATCATAATTAAAGATTAATTGTCTTTTATTCTTATTCACTTGATGAACCTTACCTAGATAGGTAATGAATCATTTACTCAATACTTGTTCATTTTGTAACTTAAAATGAGACTCTAGTAATGTGGTGAAAATTATATTTAAGGATCATGATCGATATTTCAATTTACACATGCCGGTGTAAACTTAGCCTTATTTATATCATTGCTTTGCTTTCTCCTTGCAAACATCTCGGAGATGAGACTTTATGTTATATCATCTATGTCCTGGTGTAGCGACCACAACTGACACTGGACATTAATGAAATCATAATGATATAACTATCATATGCTTTGTATATTAGTCTCCTGTAATTAATTTTCACCCTTGCTTCTTGAGGTAGTTTAACAGTGTTGGGGACACTGACACCTTGAGTTTCCTATATCATAGTACTATGCGCACGTACCTGTACTATTCATGGATACTCGTGTCACTGTGGACATTTACTTTGTCCATTATAATATTGTAGTTTTAATCTTGTGGTATAACTTGTCATTTTTCTACAAAAATAAATTTTATCAGATGAGTGCCTTTTATCTGGATTACCGGTTTAGACATTTTGATTAATTACTTAAATCATTTTATGTCTCCCACTATTTTATCAGATTCTAGGAACCCTCTATGATAGAATCGAAATACTCTGTCGCTTGAGTATTCTAGTGGCAAGGATCCTAGAACCACCCCTCATAGTCTACAAGCTAAGGCTATGCCACTACTTGGAGGGTTCTTGGTAGGTTTTTGGCTGGCCGACCGCTTTATAGTGTGTGGTTCCTTGATCTATTGAGTGAAGTCCCAACTTCTTAAAATCAAAATTTGATTTACTCAATGCTTGCCTCTAAAATGATAGCAAGTTATCTAGGTCTAATCATTACTATCACTTTAGGTAAGTCGACCCATTATTCTTATAAGGACTCCCTAGTAGTAAGAGGCACCCTCAGCTAGGGCATGAACCGACACCTCAAACAGCTGGTTTTGTCCAAATTTGAATGACAGAAGGCTGTTTAGACTTAATACATCATTGAGGGTTTTATTATTTTTAGTGTGATGAAAGAAATCATTTTCTAACTTTATAATCATGTACTATGTGATCGCACTCACAACTGACCGTGCAAGAAATAGAAATTTCATCGCGTCACATGTTCATTTTATCTTGCATGCTTGTTTATTATTATACTATGTGATCACGCAATAAATTACACATGCACAAAAATAATAAACCATGTATAAATAAAACGAACACCTTATCATGATCTGGTACTATTGGTTGATCCTTTGAGTGAATAACGGACCAACCGAAACCCTAGGGGTAAATACCATTAGTCGTGTGGCTTGCAACTTGAATAGCAATGTCTGCTCATCCAATGCATCCAACTCTTGTCTGGTGTGTCGTCATCACTTGGCACAAAATGCTTCACCAGTCGCCTCGTCATTATTCAATTGTACTCGCACGCAGGAAAGGGGGTCTTGGGGTATAAATATACAACTCTGAGAATGGGCGCGCAGGCCCTTATACATATAACGACTCTGAGACGACACACAGATCACCTTTTTAATTAAAAATAATTATTACAAACCATACAATAATTAAATAAATAAATTAAAATAAATAAACACTAGACATACATTGGTCGGTCCACGGCTCATGACCAGTATACGCTTTAACTCATGTATATATAAACTAAATGCATAATAAATTTAAACTTGCATTAAAAATAAATTCTGAGGGCATCTTAATTGAATTAAAAAAAATTCACTCTTGTTTTAAATTCAATTTCACGTCGTTCGGTCCCAATTTATTAATTTAATTTTAAAGCTAAAATTAAATTAATTAATTAATTTAATTAATCTCCCAATTAATTAATTACGCCTCATAAAATATAAACCAAAATTAATATTTAATTAATTTAATTCCAGACCGAAGTTATATTAATTAAATTAATTAATTTTGATTCAAGTAAATTACCTCGAGCCCCATATAGCCCGGGCAAGGCCTGTGCGGGTCGGGGCGAACCTGCGCAGGCCCATCCGGGGCTGTGCCGACCCTGTGCGGGTTTGTTCTAAACTGAGCAATCCCACCCACACCCATTCCTAGGTGACATTCGATACTCGGAAGACCGACGGTGGTCTCACTGGGAGGCGAAGTAGGGGCTTAGAGCTGCTGGAGTGGAGGTCTGCTGGGTGAGGGCACGGAGGAGCCAGTGCAGGTGAACACTGCGGTGGTGCGCCACTATGCAGGTCTCTTTCGGAGAGTGTGGAGGAGGCTAGACCCGGGAATCTGGTGGGTGGTTGTTGCGCTTGCAGCGCGGACTGTACAGGGAGGCTTCGTGGGAAGGCTGAAGCGCCACTGGTCGAGAGCAAAGGCTTCGAGAGGGTGGACAGGCAGGGATCGGAGAAACACACAGTAGGTTGGCAGCGCCGGCTATCGGCAGAGGATAGCCCGCCTAGTGTATCTTGGTGCAGTGTGATGCTACATGAAGGGTGAGGGAGATCACTGCCACGCTGCTGGGTGAGAGGGAGCCACCCTGGTTCGGGAGAGGAAGAGGTGCTGGGACCGGGTTCACCAGAAGGCATGGATGGGGAAAGTTTGTCTTGCCGAGGAGGCCAGGAGGGAGGTGCAGGCGCTGCCGCTGCACCTGAGCAGGGAGGAAGGTGGGGCGAAGGCGGCCCGTAGGGTGGAGGTTGTGCGCGGGCTGGGGAGAGGCTGGTAGCGGGTGTGCAGGAAGCGCCAACCAGTTGCATGGGGAAAGGGCCAGCCGAGGCTCTGGGGTTGTCCGCCACAGTGCGCTGCACCTCTCGGGGAAGTAGAGGAAAAAAGAAAAAAAATGGGGCTGGGTCCAGCTTGCTACAGTGCACCCGGGATAGGAGGTCCCAAAATTTTCTTTTTATTTTTTTTTTTTTGTTTTTTTTTTTTGCAAGACTTAAAAGCCTAAGTCTTTTGTTCCTCCTTTTTTTTTGAAAAATACTTAAAGTCTAAGTCTTTTTTTTTACCAAGACTTTCTTTTGCAAGTCCACCCCAACACCCCCTTCCTTTTTTTTAATTTAACAAGACCTAAAATAAAGTCTTGCTCCCCCTTTAAAAAAATCGAAATCCTATTTAGGCTTTAGAAATTAATAATAATATTAAAATATAATTATAATAAAATTATAATAATAAAATTAATATTAAGATAAACCATTAGTATTATTATTATATAATCATTATAATAATAACAATTATTTGAATCACCAGAAAATACTATTCCGGTGACCTTCAATTTTTTTTCAATCTGAATTCATAACTTCGAATGTCCGTAGACTGGACATCCGACATCCGATTCAGATTATGTTTGCACCATTGGGACCGTATCGATGCCCTCTTTACATTTTAATGCAAATTAAATTTTTCTTGGCTTAAAATCAACACGTGTTTCTCTGATACCACTTGTTGGAACCGGGCACACAGCGGAAGCCCCAAGTAGGTGGGTTTTAAATTTTTTTCCACCGACGGTTGACGTAAACTTGTCGACGTCGTAGAAGAACATCTCAGTCTTATTCGAGGACCAAATGTGGAGTATTTTAAGCACAAAATTAAACCATAAAATACCTGGTTTAAATCTGAAGTTGTGCACGACGTCTGCTCGTCGTTGGCGATCGCTGCTCAAAGAATCTGAAGTTGAATTCCTCTAGATCCTCCACACACGCTTCAAGGAATCCATGGGAGTGTCGTTCGTCATAGTCTGGGTGCTAGCGTGGATTTTTGACGACGCCTTCAATGCTCCAACGACCACCGCATCGCATCGCTAGCGATGCCCGAGAGAGAGCTTCATCTGAGCTCCTTGGATCCAGAGCATATCTCTCTAGAATTTGGGAGAGTAGAGAGGAGAGATAAGCTCTATGAATAGTGTTTGTCAAATTCCCCTCCTCTTCTATTTATACTGCACAATTAAAATACCCGATATCGCCTCGCCAGCCCCCAAATACTTAACGCACTATCAACAACATTTATGACTACTACACTGAGTCATAAATATTATTATCATTTACTTGTAATATACTAAAATATATTACATGATAATAATTGAGTCATTAAATCGACTCGTTGCTCCCATAAATATTAATTAAACCTTGAATAATTTAATATTCATCAATTAATATTTTTTCATGTATTTACTTAAAAACTCATAAATATATTTAATAAATAAATTCAATACTCATTATTCTAAACTCGAATAATATGAATTTATTTATTGCATTGGTGATCATTTAACTTTGGACAATTCCTGAACCCTTTTGGTGGGGCCCACTATGTCCATTTCTCCTATTTAACTGAATAGGGCAGATTATTGAATACGCTATTGTGTGTGACCCCCTAGGACCTTATTTCGACAGCTGTGAATAGTATTCACAGACCAAGAATGGGATCTAGAAACCCATCATGGCCCCTGAAGAAATAAGGATTGTCACAGCAGTGCCAACCAACCTACGAACATGCACTGTGTAATATAATATCTTTGTCTGTAATATCTCATAAAGCAGGACGCACTCATGTGTCATCGTACATTTCTTGCTTTATAGTTTGTTGATGTAACTGGGTGGATTTACCCTCGACTTCCATGGCCATGGTCTTATAAAGGTACTACCATCCATATCAGCATGGCCTGGGATATATTACTTCCATAACCCAGAAGCAACAAATCCTTTCTTGACCATTCAACCAATGTCATGCCACCAATGATGTACCCGACACAAACTACCTCACCATGACTTCATCACCATGGTTTTCATCTTGCATTAAAGTACACAATCAAATGACATACATTGGTAATGATATCAAGTCAGGAGACCATTACACATGATCATAGATAGGAACATCCAATGACACCTAAAACATGTGGTGTTCCTATTGGCGGGTCAGTCCTCATGATCTCGCTACTAGAGATCACCAAGTGTGAACTTCATTAGAAGAAGTCTCAATGCTTATGAGCCCCCAGCACCTGATGGTCAGACATCTACTATTTCCAATATTAAGATGTATCTAGACCATAGAACATATATTTAAGATTAATGTCATAGTATCTAGAGGTTCTCATTATAGCCTGGGAACTGCTATAACCTTTCGATACGAAAATTAATCTTTGGACATTACCATTTCAATAGTGGATGCAGAAAATTCTACACTATAATAGTAAGATGACATCATGCATAGTTAACTCTATACATGATATGGTAATCAAAAGCACATAATAGTTGGGTCTAGGGCACCCACTATTTCAACAGCTGGATGGCTATGTGAAAAGATATATACCTATTATAGAGGGAACCTACATGGTATTTTCATGGTTTGTCAAGCTGTGTGCCTAGACCACACCCTTATTCCCACTTGAACAATGATCATGTACGGTTGTGGCTTGGTTTGTCCAAATTTTTTAGGATATCAATGTGAGGGGTAGCTCCAATTGGATAGTGTTAGTGTATGGTTTGTCCAACCATGTAGAGAATTGAGTGCCTTCTTAAAGATGGGTGAAAATTCCATTTTCCCTCCTTTCTAATTATATATCACCCTCATTTTTTCTCCCCTATCGGCACACAAAAATATCAATGTGAGATCTCCCTATCATGGATTTACCTAGGTTTTGAGAATTCTTCTTTGATTGGATTCTTAATAAAGTGTCATCTATCATGTTGGATCACCACTGGTAATAGCTTTTATCTATTGCCTTATTTTCTTAGTTTTTATCTCCATTGATTGTGTGATAATCATGCATGCCCTTTTGACCTATTTTTAGGTATTTTTTATATTTATCTATTTTATCTCATTCTACTTTGAATCATAATATGATACTATATGAGTGCTCCTATACCACTATAAAGTAACTTATCTATATCTTTTCCCTATGGTCTTATTACATGTTTAACTATCTTCATTGTGCTGCATGCTAAACCTTCCAAACATTGATCCTAAAATTAACTAATGTCTTAAATTATTTATCTGAGTGTTAAATTTTATTCCCACATAGCACCTTTACTTGGATTGAGGTTTTCAACCAAAATCCAAACCACCTCTAAGGTGGGTTCATTAAATTACCCTAAGATAAAACCACATATTGGGGTGTGTGATCTTTCCACCCATTGTGGAAGCCTTAAGTAAATTAAATGCATTAAGGAATGGATTAAATAAGGATATGGTAATGATATGGATGATTGTATATGGGAATGGAAACTAACATAAATCTTGAATTTTATATTACTTGATTTATTTTGGACATTATGGTATAACACCTATGTTGATTAAGGTATGGCACGAATAATGATTTACAGTATGGAACCGATCTTGATTATAGTATGGAAATAATGAGGGGATCAAGGTATGGAACCTATGACCTTGATATAAATTTATATATATGTATATTAGGACGGCTCGACCATGGGCCCTAGTTTCCGGGCCCATATAGGACTACACTATTTTGATCTAACCTTGGACAAGTTCCTTAGACTCTAAAAGGTCGCCTTGGTCTTCAACCTTGGGACCTGGCCCATATAGGTTGGATACTTTATATGTATGTGTCATATATTGAAGTTTAAAGTTACTTTAATAATTTACATTTATATGATGATAAACACCATTTATATGTTTATCGTAGTTACAATCTATGTTCATGAAATTATTTATATTTGTCACTTATATTATAGCTTTACCTATTTTACCTGCACATGATTATAGTTTTTATACAAGAGATGAATTTGTTATAGTCATTGTTACTTGTGGCCTACTGATTATATCTCACACCCTATTTGGGCAGCTAATTGGTACATGAACATAATTCTTGGATACAAGTAGGGACAAAGGAAAGTGCCCAGTCATGGATGTCTGATTGACTTATAGAATGAGAATTTAGGAGCATGGGATCAAGGCTCATCTTGTGATGCTATTGGAGATAAACTTTTTGGTATTTTGTACTTTTTGTATATATGTATTGTATGTATTCCTTATACCATGTATTACTTCCCTTTTTGTATAGATTTGTGACATACTCATCATTTTGTATATGATACCACTTTTGGATTGATTATTACTACAGTCTATATGATTTACTTTCACTGCTCTATTTTTAATTATTATGATTCTGGTAATTATTCATTTATTATCACTGTTTTTTTACTCTAATCATGAGGATATATTCTCTCCACTGTATCACCTCAGACCCTCACTACTATTCATCAGCCTATGGAATATATGGAGTCATTCACACTACTAGAAAATAGGGCTATAGCCACGGACCTATAGCCACAGTTTTACAAGTCTATGTCTATATCATCGTTTATAGCCACACTTCTATTAAAATTGTGGCTATATCATAATTTATAGCCAAGATTAAAAAAAATATGTATCTATGTTTTTTTACCATCTATTGGGCTCCTCCTCCCCACTGTATGCAATGCCCTACTCCTCTCCTCCCCTGATCTGCGAATCCTCAAACCCTCGACCTGGACCTGCTCTTTGCGCACTCCTCCCCGATGTTGCTGCTACACTTCCTAGCCAACGGTGTTTCATGGAAGCCTCACCACCCTCACTCTCTACTTTTATCGACATCGATGATACACTTCCTGGCCAATGGTGTTTCACGGCGGCCTCCCCACCCTCGTGATTGTACCACGATTTACTGTGTAATTTTCACCTTTACACCACAGTGCTAAACTAGTTTTATATTGAAAATTATAAAATTAATGACAAGTTTCATTACATTTTTTAATCATTTATTATGTGTTTATAACTATTAAAAAAGGAAATTTTACTTGTTTTTATGATTCCATTGCAAGAGGAGGCAATTTGGAGGGCCCATGGTGATGTCCAAGAAAAATGGGCCAAACTGCGCAAGATCAATGCACGTTAGTGGACTCATCCGCACACTTCTCCTAAACCATGCATATAAATGATCTAAAATTTTGTGGTATAGTCCAAAATTTATTGGGATACATTTCATATGAAGAAACCCAAGACTCATTCGTCTATATGGTTGCCCAGCCGACCTGATCTGTCCAGAACACCACATCTGCATGAAGTCAAAAGTGGTGTGCTGTAATTTGTGAATATATCGGGATATAGGTGTCCAAATTGTGCCAAACGTTTTGTGGAGACATCCAATAGGTGGTTATAAAACTTTATTATATCCTCAAAATTGAGATAAGGCTATCTGGAGGTCGAAAATAATGTGATAAGTGGTTTTAAGAAATTTATGTGCTCAAAACCACCCTCCCATTTTCCTTTAAAATGGCACCTTGGGCTCCCCATTTGTAAGTTCGGACAGGAGGCAAAACTCTGGTATTTTTTAGGCCCAAATAAGTCCTCTCATAATCCAAGGAGTTCTTGAGTCCCCTATCCTCATAGGGGAATCAAGGATGAAGAGGGATTTCCACCTGAGTCTCCTCCTCCTCTCGATGGCGAGCTAAATGGTGGACGATCATTTCGAGGGAGCTACACAAACTTGGGACGGAGTTCCAACACTTTTTCTTCTACTGGTTTTGTGTAATTTTTGTGCTAAATATTTCACTTATTTCTTATCTTGACATTATTCTTCTATGATTTCATTTCTATTGTTAAAATTAAGTGAAACACTTTTTATTTCAACACCGATTGGGTTGAGATTTCAAGTGGGAATCTTGGGTTGTTTCAATTGGACAAGACAAGAGTCCTATTTATCTCACACATAAAAAATATTTCAGTATGCTTTGGTATCCTTTATTCTCTATTCTTGATACCCAAACCTTGACAACACGATTTTTGTGTCAAGGGGTGATTCTTTGAGCATCGTTTAAGAGGCAAGAGGGATGTCGAGATCTTGAAAACCCTTAACCAAAGAATTCCATCAAACCATGTGTATTTTTTAGAGTGATGAACTCAACAAGATTTGTAGTGAACTTGAAATGATCTTATTATATCATAATTATTAATACACCACCTTTATTTATCAACTATTTAACTCTCTAATTAAGTAATTTACTTAAATATGTTTTCAAAACCTCCCCCCTCATTTAGTATTTCTTATTAAAAATACATACTCAAAGCCCATCAAAGCTCCTTGAGAGAGGACCTAGGGTCTTCCCTAGACTATAAATAAATACTAAAATCATAATCAATTTGACATGTCATGACAGCTCGGTCACCTCGTGATCAACTTTCCCCAACGTCACTGTTACACTTCTCGGCCAACGGTGTTTCACAGCATCCACCCCACCCTCACGCTCGACTTTCCCCTCCCACCCTTGACCCTCTTCCCTAGTGAATACTCCTCCTCCCTATCCATTACTCCTCCCACACCATTCCTCTAGAGACTGAATGGTCACAGATTCTATCCTATAAGTTGATTGGACATTTCATTTTTTCCTTGCCTGTACGCTTGGTTTCTCATGAATATGTGAAATTTGAAGGAAATTTTAAAGGGATTTCAATGTCGAGCTTTAGAGTTTAGGGAAAATTTTGAACCAGAGTGCCTAGGATGAGCCGTATTTGACTCATCTTTCTCAATTGGTTCTAAGAATTGATAACATGTTTTGAAATTTGTTTGATTTATCTTGTTTCATTTCATTTTTCAAATTTTTCCCAGCCAGAATGTTGATGATATTTTATGCAGTGTTTTACAAATGTTTTCCTTTTCATCCCACATGGTTCTTACACCTTTTCTTCACAAATTACTTTCTATTCTAGTTTCCATATTGTAACGACCCAAAATTTTGAATAAATTTTGTTTCCTAACTTTGTGTGTTATTTTATTTTATACTCAACAAAACTATTTCATTTAATAAAATGAATATAATTAAAATAAGACCATTGGGTTTCGACTATTATATGATCATTGGTCAATATGACCATTGGAAACTAAATTTTTCAATTATTATCTATAAATACAAGTGATCTTGATTAATTAATATAGAAAGAAGATTTGATGGCCCCATCCAGTAGTCTTGGGCCGATTGAAACCCATCTGACGGAACTCAGGAAGGAGGTAGAACCTTTGGGCTTTGTTCTGGACCAAACCCAAGCCGAACTTCATCGTGTGAAGTTGGAACGGAATCACCTTCGCGAGAAGTTAAAGCTGATAGAAATAACTACATGGAAAATGTTGGCCGACCCCCCCCCCCCAAGATTCTATCACCCTAGCACACCTTACTCTTAGGTCCTATGCTGGTGTTATAAGGGGCTATGTAACGAGACCATAATTGCCTTGCGTAATCCTTTGATTTGAATAAAAATTGTGATTTCTTCTTATAGTGAAGTTTGTGAATTTTCAAATGTCCAAATAAATATAGAATGCATATTATTGATGAATTATAGAAAAAAGATATTTTAAAATATTTATGTAAACCTTAAATAATTAATAATGTGTAATTATTTTCAAAAAATGGTCTTCTAGAGCTGTGTTCAGTATGAAATTTAGAGTCTAATAAGATCAACTTAATTTTTGTGAATAGTAAATTGTGAATAGTGATTTTATGCTTATGATTAGTAATGTGACCAAATGTATTAAGTAAATTCACTTAAGAAAGTATTAATATAATTTAGGCACATTTATTAAGTAATGTGATTCAATAAAATAGTTAAATAACTGTTTTAGAAATTATTGGGTAAGTATTAGTTTTTTCGGGTGAATAGTGTTTTTTTTTAAATTAAATTAAAAATATTTAGAAAATTATTTTCATAAAATGGATTTCATTTTTGAAATCAGAGCATCAATATTTGGTTAAGGTGAATTTTTTGGATTTTTCTGAGAAAGTTGAATTTTTGGTGAATAGTGAAAATACAGTTTTTGAGTTTTGGGTGTTTAATGACATCATTAAGGGATGTAATAATTATGAAATAATTCTTGTCGACTTATGAATCATAATATAAGGTATAAGGTGTCCCAATTGGCCAATACCATGGGAAAATACCAAGGGAAAGCCCATGGTTTTTCCAATACCACCGATGAGGTGTCCCTTGGCAATTAAGGATATGTCCTCTCACTTCTCCTATAAATACCAAGCCTTTACCTCATTAATTTCATTTAAAAATCCTCCCTAATGAATTTATGGTCTCTTTACCTCCCAAGTAGTCCTCCCAAGGTTCCCTCAAGCCTCCCAAGGTCCTGACCTTCAAGCTTTCGAAGTTACTCTTCAAGGTAAGGGATCCTTTCACCCTCCTCTTTTAAGTCATGACTTCCTTTATGTCGTGTCTTCTAATTTACATCTCTTTATGTTGTGGGTATGTTCTTATATGTTCTAATTTCTTTCCATTTCATGTATAGTTTTTTATAGACCCTTTCCACTCTCATCAATTTGTTTTCTGAATTTTTAAGTGACGTCGTTAGGCTGCCGAATTTCTCGTAAAAGAAATCGCATCTTCTCTTTTCTTTCATGTTTCCTTTTCATGTGGTATGTAATTAAAATACCCATAAAATGATATTATTCAGTACCCATACTGTATTATGAATTATTTATGAGTGTTTTACCCCTGTCCCCTCTCTTTTCAATGTTTTCTAAAACCATGTTATATAGTTGTTATGCTGCAGAAATTTCGTCTCAAAATTCCTATCTCTTTCTCTCAAGAAATTAAATTGTTTATTTATATGAATACCTAGACTTATTTCGTTTACATGGGTGTTCATAAATATATAAAGATGATATATTTGATTCTTTAATTGAAATACATATAACCCTCACTCCCTTCCATGGGTTATAAATGACATAATGATCTTATTTTTAAGCTCTTTTTAAACGTCACGATTTTCATATGAAACCCATTTCATTGAATCTATTTGGGTTATTTATGAAATGGTTTATTATGATCTATGTGGATAAAATTAAATTAAATAAATATTAAGGGTGTGACCTGATATCACTCTAATGCATTGGGTAAATAATTAATCTCTAGAGATGACAAGTTTTACGATGCCTTGGTGAATAACCTTGGTAATTTTTGTGACACCTTGGGGATGAACCTTGGTGATATGTTCATGAATGTATAAATGAAATTTTGTAGCCACATATTCAAGTTATTATTCAAGTTTTTTTCATTATGATATTACTATTCTTTCATTTCTCATGTCTTTATGTTTTTATTCAAGTTCTTATTGATATCACAAGTACATTGATTCCCTTGTTTACACTTACTGGGCCTTCTGCTCACCCTTTCCTTTGATGTCTATCTCCAGGATATGAGATGAAATAAATGTACATAGGATTAACCTTTGATGAAGCCTTACAAGTGGTTTAGAAAAAAAATTATGTTGTTTTCATGTATTATGTTCCTGATTTCCAAGACATTAGATATTAAAGATCCTCTATTTGTAAAATGTAATGAAATGTTATGTAATAAAAATGAAGGATGTCATAGTTGGTATCAAATGATAGTTTAGTTATTTATGGAAATTAGGATATGAAAACTTTGGTAATAACCCTATAGAAAATCATAAATATAGGAAGTCTTCCTGGTATTTTGGTGAGTATTGAGTAAGTGGTTTATCAAAAAAATACATCTCTGTCTGGATACGAGTGGGTAGAGGAGGCTATGGCACAGATGTACATAGGGGTAAAACCAGAAAACACTACTTTTAGATAGACTCGAACGGGAACTGGAACATAACAACAGGAATTGATGCACTCTTGGTTATGAAAATCCCAAGGGATATGTTTGGTAAATCTCAAGCTTTTTATGAATCATTATGAAGGAATTATAGAAAAATTTAATTGTCTAAGCATGAATTTTTAAGACATAAAATCCTTTTTAGTTAAAAGATTCATAAATGAAATAAGTTTCTCACAAAGGATTTATTCTTTTAAAAATTTCCCCATCATCTTGGAATACGTTGGAGTATTTCTTAAGGAGTTACCCAGACCTCCCCCAGAAAGAGAGGCAGAGTTCTCCATTGAACTCGTACCTGGATCTCATCTGATGTGAAATACCCCCTATAGGATGGAACATGTGGAGCTAGAGGAATTAAAGAAAAAACTCCAAGATATTTGGGAGAATGGGTTTATCTGACCAAGTGTGTCTCCTTGGAGAGCACCAGTTCTCTTTGTGAAGAAGAAGGATGGATCGATGCAGCTATGCATTGATTATAGAAAACTGAATGGGATCACAGTGAAGAACAAATAATCTCTTCCAAGAATTGATGAATTATTTGACCAACTTAGTGGGGCCCAATTCTTCTCTAAGATTGATCTTCGTTCTGGTTATCATCAATTGAGGGTGAAGAATGATGATATTCCAAAAACTACCTTCCAATCAAGATATGGGCATTATGAGTTTGTTGTTATGCCCTTCGGACTGACTAATTCACCTACTATTTTTATGGATCAAGAATAAGTTTATTTTGTAAACTTATGTTTTATCAAATGGATATCCTTTTTATAGGAAAATGATTTGGTGATTAAATGATAAAGGTTATTTTGGATGATGTTTTCTCTTTTGGAGTACTATATTCCTAAGGTAAATAAAATACTATAGGATTTAAATTGAGGAATGGTTGAATTTTTTTTTTTGTAAGAATTTATGTATTTATTGTGGACATGTTGTGATTTGGGTTATTTCTAGAAAATGATGAACCTAGCATAGAGAATATGTGAATAGGTTAATTACACTTTAGTATGAGACTTTAATAGTAGTCGATGTTATTTGGAGATAAATGCTAAGATTTATTGGGGAAGACTATGTGATTAAATCCTTCTGAATTTTGGGTTCCAATCTTAGTTTGGATTATTCTGAAAAATTTTAAGGATGATTGTTTATTTAATGGTCTTTCTGGAACTTTGGGTACTTTTGTTGAATTTTGGAGATTAATAGCCATATTTCTTTTTATAAAGGATTATCCTTTTTGGGGATTATATGATCTCGTACTAACCATTTATTTTTAGTTGATGACTAAAGACAAGAGAAAAATATACTTATTCTTTTGTGGATTATGTGATTCTCTAGAAGATTATTCTTGTGCTTTTTATGAGACCAAGTCTTTTTGAATGCTCATTATTTGGAGAAAAGATTAGTCTTGGAGGAAACTTATTAAGGGATGAAACTCTACTTGAAGGTAAGTATATTTCCTTATGTTTTTATTCTATGTAGTAAATGAATTCCTCAAAATTATGAAAAGGAACGTAAAACAAAAATGATGTTGATTTACATTTCCTAATGGGTAATCAAATACTGTTTAACACATCTTAAGTTTGTGATATTTATGTGGTTAATTTTCTCCTAATCATGTTTTCTATCACTCTCCATCAGAACTTGACCCTTTGTTTTCTCTTCCATATCCATGTTTTCCTACATGGAATCCTAGTATGGTTTAACTGAGGTGACCTTTGTACTTCCCTTACTTTCTTTTAAAGTAATAGTTTTACTGACTCTTTTTCTGATGTGGGACTTTCAACGAAATTTCCAAGCCCAATTTTAAAATTGTGAGGACACAATTTCTTAAGGGGGAATATTGTAACAACCTGAAATTTTGAATAAATTTTGTTTCCTAACATTGTGTGTTGTTTTATTTTATACTCAAAAAAACTATTTCATTTAATAAAATGAGTATAATTAAAATAATACCATTGTTTTTTGACTGTTATATGACCATTGGTCAATATGACTGTTGGAAACTAAATGTTGCGATTACTGTCTATAAATACAAGTGATCTTGATTAATTAATATAGAAAGAAGATTAGATGGCCCCATCTAGTAGTCTCGGGCCGATTGAAGCCCATCTGACAGAACTTGGTAATGAGGTAGCACCTTCAGGCTTTGTTCTGGACCAAACCCAAGCCAAACTTCATCGTGTGAAGCTGGTACGGAATTGCATTCGTGAGAAGTTTAAGCTGATAGAAATAACTACTTGGGAAATGTTGGCTGATTCACCCCAAGATTCTATCACCCTAGCACACCTTAATCTTAGGTCATATGCTGGTGTTATAAGGGGCTATGTAATGAGACCATAACTGCCTTGTGTAATCCGTTGATTTAAATAAAAATTGTGATTTCTTCTTATGGTGGAGTTTGTGAATTTTTAAATGTCCGGATAAATATAGTATTAATATTATTGATGAATTCTAGAAAAGGGATATTTTAAAATATTTATTTAAACCTTAAATAATTAATAATGTGTAATAATTTTCAAAAAATGGTCTTCTAAAGCTACGTTCAGTATGAAATTTAGAGCCTAATAAAATTAACTTAATTTTTGGTGAATAGTAAATTATGAATAGTTATTTTATGCTTATGATTAGTAATGTGAACAAATGGATTAATTAACTTCACTTAAGAAAGTATTAATATAATTTAGGCACCTTGATTAAGTAATGTGATTCAATAAAATAGGTAAATAACTGTTTCAGAAATTATTGGTTAAGTATTAGTTTTTTCAAGTGAATAGTATTTTTTATTTAAAAATTAAATTAAAAATATTTAGAAAATTATTTTTCATAAAATTGAGTTCATTTTTGAAATCAGATCATTGATATTTGGTTAATCTGATTTTTTGGGATTTTTCTGAGAAAGTTGAATTTTTGGTGAATAGTGAAAATACAGTTTTTGAGTTTCGGGTGTTTAATGACATCATTAAGGATGTAATAATTATGAAATAATTATGGTCGACTTATTAATAGTAAGATAAAGTATGAGGTGTCTCAAGTGGCCAATACCATGGGAAAATACCATGGGAAAACCCATGGTTTTTCCAATACCATCGATAAGGTGTCCCTTGGCAATTAATGCTTTATCCCCTCACTTCTCCTATAAATTCCAAGACTTTACCCCATTCATTTCATTTCAAAATCCTCCCAAACGAAGTTATGGTCTCCTTACCTTCCAATTAGTCCTCCCAAGGTTCCCTCAAGCCTCCCAAGGTCCCGACCTTCAAGCTTTCGAATTTACTCTTCAAGGTAAGGGATCCTTTCACCCTCCTCTTTTAAGTCATGACTTCCTTTATGTTGTGTCTTATAATTTCCATATCTTTATGTTTATGGTATGTTATTATATGTTCTCATTTCTATCAATTTCATGTCTAATTTTTTAGATACCTTTTCCACTCTCATCAAAAAAATTTCTGAATTTTTAAGTGACGCTGTTAGGCTGCCGAATTTCTCGTAAAAGAAATCACATCTTCTCTTTTATTTCATGTTTCTTTTTCATGTGGTATGTCATTAAAATACCCATAACATGATCTTATTCAGTACCCATACTGTATTATGAATTATTTATGAGTGGGTGACCCTTTTACCCTCTCTTTTCAATGTTTTCTAAAACCATGTTATATAGTTGTTATGCTGTAGAAATTTCATCGCAAAATTCCTATCTCTTTCTCTCAAGAAATTCTATTGTTTATTTATATGAATACCCATACTTATTTAGTTTCCATGGGTGTTCATAAATATATAAAGATTATATATTTGATTCTGTAATTTACATACATATAACCCTCACTCTCTTTCCATGGGTTATAAATGACATAATGATCTTATTTTTAAGCTCTTTTTAAACGTCATGATTTTGATATGAAACCCATTTCATTGAATCTATTTGGGTTATTTATGAAATGATTGATTATGATATATGTGGGTCACATTAAATTAAATACATATTAATGGTGTTCCCTGATATCACTCTAATTCATTGGGTAAATAATTAATCTCCATGACGCCAGTTTCATTGCAACACATACTTACCGCGAAGCTAATATGGTTGTGGATGCTCTCGCTAATAAAGGCATTGATCAGACTTTAACATAGCTGGAGGAGCTCCCAGATAATCTGATGCCTTTGCAATTTAAAGATTGTAATTTGATCCCGTCTTTTAGACTCTTTTAATCCTTGTTTTCTTTTTGCTAATAAATTTGCTTTGGTCCTTTGACCAAAAAAAAACAAGTACATTGATTCCCTTGTTTACCCTTACTGGGCCTTCTGCTCACCCTTTCCTTTGATGTCTATCTCCAGGATATGAGATTCAGTAAATGTACATAGGATGAACCTTTGATGAAGCCATACAAGTGGTTTATCAGAATTTTTTATGTTGTTTTCATGTATTATGTTCCTGATTTCCAAGACACTAGACTTTAAAGATCCTCTGTTTGTAAAATGTAATGAAATGTTAGGTAATAAAAAGGTGGGATGTCATACATATAAGGTTCAACCTTTTATCTATTTTCCTTACCCACTTTCATGATATTATAAATCAATAATCTTATGTTAGTGAAGGATATTAGGGAATGTAACAGGGATTCAGTGGGATATGGTTGATCTAATATTGATAAGAAGAGGAAAGATGACAAAATCATCGTGATAGTGAGTGGTTAGAAACTTAAAAGAAGAATTTTTATTCTCCTCTATCTAGTTGAAAAAATTTATTGGAGTACTCTTAGTGTGACTGAAGAGGCCATAACTATCCTATTTGTCCTAATAGGTTGAAAGAGTGTCACAATTAGGAAGGGGGATGCCCAGGGAAACGGAGGGGCACTGCAGGGGGAGTGGTGGGGGTTGTCCAGGGAGAGGGAGGGGGGTTGTAGGTTGGGGGGTTTTCAGGGGGTGAATTGGGGCTATGTAGGGTGGGGTGGGGGTTGTCCAGGGGAGGGTGGGGGGGGATTCAGGTGGGGGCTTTCCGGGGGGGGGGGTTGTCCATGGGGAGGGGGGGCTACAGGTGGGGGTGTCTAGGGGGCTGTGTAGGGTGGGGATGTGTAGGGTTGGGGGATACCCCAAGTGGAGTGGGGGGTTTCCAGGGAAAGTGGGGGTAGGGGGAGGGTTCAGGTGGGTCTGTAGGGGAAAGGGGGTCTGTGGGGGGAGGGGGCATGTTAGGGGGAGGGGGAAGGGGGGAGGGGGAGGGTGCATGTGTGTCTGCAGGGTAGGGGGTCTATAGTGTGCAGGGGAATATGTGGGGGTAGGGAGGAGGGGTGGGGCAGGGGGTCTGTAGGGGTAGGGGCATGGGGAGGGTGTCTATAGGGGTAGGGGGAGGGTGCAGGAGCAAGGGTGGGGGTGCTGGTGTATGGTGGAGGTGTGCACGGAAGTTTATGGATTCATGTATTATTTGTTCATTGTTGGTTATGGATTCATGTATCATTTATCATGTACAGTTGGCACACTAATCACATATATATAAGAAGTCATTATATCTCATTTCTTTTCCCACTATTTTCTTATTGGTGGATTCTTATGGTGAGGCTAGTTTTATCCACTACCATCAAAGATAGTGAGTTTAACATCGGATTTAGGTATGGTTTATTCCGTTTTTATTCTTTGGCCCAATTTTCATTAGGGATTTTTTGATTTTTGGGTTCCTTATATTTTTGTAGTACATTTTGGATTTTGTTGAGGTGTATTCGAGTCACCATTGACAAAGGCTTACATGTGTATGCATGGGTAGGCATATACATATATAAGTTCCCCCTTTATATATATTCACTCATGGCAGTATGAATATATATATTGGGGTTTGGTGTGATTATATATAGATATGAAAAATGCATACATGTGTAAGTGTAAAGGGGTATATTCAAGTATAAACATATATCTAAGGGACCCCTTATGCATATTTGGCCATGAAAATATGTATATAGAGGCTAGGTGTCCTTATATATATGTGAAGTTTCATATGCATGCAAGCGGGAAAAAAAGGAAGATTCGAGTTGTTTTCATCAATAGAAAATATGCCTTGAACTTGATGTAGGGTCCCTATCCTAGCCTATTCAATTCAAGAATGTTTTAAATTGAATTTAGTTGCCTTCTTAATTCTGCATGTTTATATTAAATTTCAATTCTTGAATAAGTGTTAGTTAAGATAATTTTTTCATTTGATAAATAAGTCATGGTTTTGTAATAAAACCCCTCCAATGGAGGTGCGTTTTCTGCGAAAACTCACAGTGTTGTACCATGATTGACATTATTACAATGATGTTTTCCTTATACTTGATGTCATTGTTAGTCATAAAGCACACATCATACTTGACCCTTTTTATATCCATGTTGGGGGTTTCCCTCTTTTTATTAAAACAGTTGTTTGAACCAAGACACCATTTAAGTGTTGTCAGACTTTTAAGATGGAATTTCCCATAATGGCATGTACATGGTTTTAGTATGGTTTTATTATGGTCAAACATATTCCTTCAATTCACATAAATTCTCTAAATATTTCTCCACAAAGAGATTTCGGAATATTCTATTCATTGTTATTCCTTCGACTATGGACTGCAAAATGATCATGATTCCACTATTTTATAAATCATTTAAATGAAACATTACATCCATGAATTTTAACATGACATGGTGAAAAAATACTATCCATTTTCTATCCACTGTGATCATGGTCCATATCCTCCAAGGGGTGGTCTTCCTCTCTTTGTTGACACTATATTTCTGAGTCCCACATTAGAATTTAGTGAAGACATCCAATATTTCATCACTCAATATGATACATATACCACCTTTGAAGTCCTTTGGTACTAACCTATACCAAAACCACTAGTTCTTGAATACTGCTTGGTTCCACCTCTCACTAGGTTCTTATTTCCTCATCATAGAACCACTTTTTACTAGCATTTTGTTCCTCATTCACCACCCAATGCTAGTTGCAGTTGAGCCTAGTCATTGACTCATGGGGGAAAATACTAGATCTTATAGATAACTAGGGATGGATCCTTTTTCTATCTTATCCTTTCATTGTTTTACTTTTCAAAATTAACCTTATGCACGCTTGGAATTTGTCATTTTTTTCACTGCCATCGTTGACCGCCGTGACTTGTTTAAGATAATCATATCATGGAGATCTTCGTCGTTTCCCATAGATAGGATTCAAATTTTGGAACTCTAGTTAAAACACCCATAAAAAATACACATTAAACATTTCCATATCCATTATGGATTATCCAAATTCACTAAGGATTGGTTCATTCTATAGTCAAGGCTTCCATAACTAATCTTCATTTATTAAAATAAATCAAAGTATTATCATACCTTTAAGAATTATAGATTTATCCTTTCATTATTCATGACACATGGAACTTTGTTCTACCTATATGAATTTCCCATCAATAATATTATGTAAGTGAATTTACTAGTTACCATTGAGTCATTGAAAAATTCTATAGCCCTGCCAAGACAGATCTCATTATTGGAAACCATAGTTTTATACAAAAATCTCAAGTTTTTGATTTCACTAATCTTTTTAAATAAAAGATAATAGCTCAAAAATTTTAAAATCTCAGATACATCCAAATATTATATCAATTGATACCAATCATTTGTGAAAACTTGTGATACCACTTGATGTTCTTTGTATCTTCTTCACAATGAAACTCGGTTTTCTTCAGATAAAGCTAAATAGCTATTATGTTCTCATCGCTAACTCCCCCCAAATCATATTTTGAAATAATCATGAACATAGGGAAACAATTCTTTGTAATTCTATTTTTTCTCTCCCAAAATCTTCTCAATATCATGAAAATAGTTAGCTGATAACACTTTTTAATATATAAATAAATAAACATGTAATACATGAATGTCATTTCTTCTCCACTAGAGCTATATTAATATTCTTAATAGTCCCATACCACTTTAAATGTGGTATTATATCACTTTTTTATTTTCAATGATGATTTAATACCATTTAAACGTTAAAATATAGATTTTTCACTACTTCAACTTTTGATCAGGCTCTACTTCAATTTTTCTTCATTATTCTAGCAAGAAACTCCATATTTGGATTTAGAAATTTAATATAGTTGTTTAAAACAAATTATTGAGTTAGATAAAACATTACACCATTTGTTTGATCCTTATAAAAAATTATTATTTTTGTAAAGGAATATTACAAATTATGATCAGTAATATATCTGTATCATCTTGTTAAAGGTATCTCTTTTAAATCACCCACATTATTTTCCAACATCAAACATATGTGTCTTTTTATCATAGTCACACCATGAATCCATCTATTTTGAATGTATATATCCCATTTATTATACCTCCACCTTAATATTTCACCATTTTCAATATATATTTGACTAATTTATTACATGGGGTAGGGGGGATGGGGAGGGGTGGGGGAGAGGGCAGGTCTTCAGGGAAGGGGGTTGGTCTATAGGGGGGTCTGTAGGGAAGTGGCGGGGGGGTAGGGGGTAGGGGGAGTGGGAGGTCTTCATGGGGAGTGGAAAGGGGGAAGGGGAGAGGTCTAAAGGGAAAGGGGTGGTCTATAGGGGTTTTTCAGGGCAGGGGGATGTATGTAGGTTAGGGGGAGGGGGAGGGGGAGTGGGTAGGGGGAGGGGGAGGGGGGAGGGGGAGGTCTGCAAGGCGGGGGGATGTCTGCAGGGTAGGGGGAAGTGGGAGGGGAGTGGGGAGGGGGGAGGGTGAGGGGGGGGGGGGTTTGCAGGGCAGGGGGGTCTTTAGGGAAGGGGGAGGGGAGGGTGCAAGGGGGATAGGGGGTGGGACAGTGGGGCAGGGGGTGCAAGGGGGGAAGTGGGGGAGGAAAAACTAGCAGGAGTGGGGGTGGAGGTACAGGGGGTTTGCAGGGTAGGGGAGGGTGCAGGTGGGGTTCAATGGGGCAGGGGGTGCAAGGGGGTAGGGGGTGCAAGGGGGTGGGGTAAAGGGTGCAAGGGGTAGTGTGGGAGGGAAAACTGGCAGGGGTGGGCATGGTGTCTCCTGCAAGTAGCTCTATGAAATGATCAATTTTCAATTTCCCATCCACCCCCACTTCTGTTATATAAGATTTTTCATCCAATTTTATGTTGATTTTCTTGACCACTTTTCTTGACTTCACTTAGTCCTGGAAGAAGGACATGTTCCAATCACCCTCTTTAAGCTAGAGGTTCCTTTATTTTTTCCTCTAATCTCTTTCCATTTCTATGATTCTTTTAGCTAGAGTAGTTTTTTTCACTAGATTTTCAAACATTTCATCATCCTATCTATCATGAAGCCTATCCTCCATACTTTATATGTCTTTGTTGATGCCCTCTAGTCTATTTTACCTAATCATTATACCTTCCATATATCTTATAATATCTTTCTTTAAATGTTGTAGGAAATGTGTTAAACCCACCCAAGAAGATCCCAAATTGTACAAGCTGAAGAAATACCTCCATCCTCATCCAATTCCTTGAGTAGAAAAATTGCTTACCCCTTATTTCGTCCTTCTTTAGTTTCACTAGGACCAGTGATTGGTCTGAAATATTCCTTGTGAGGCTATTAATGGATGTCTTTGTGTATCTATCAATGCCTTATAAGTTTAAAAAACATTGATTGAACCTACTCTATATTCTCTTACATCCTTTCATGATGTTTCACCATGTGAATTTTCTCCATGAGAAACCAAAATCTAAAAGACACTTATCATTTATTAATCCTCTGAAATCCTCCATGAAAATGGTTGCGTATGTTGAACCCCCTTTATTTTATGTCAAGGAGGGAGGAGGTTTTCTAGGAGGGAGGGGTGTCTAAGAGGGAGGGGTGTCCAGGAGGGGGTGTGGGGGGGATCTGCAGGGGAGTGGGTGTGGTGTGATGTGACAGTTTCAAAAAACTAGTTACCTCCCAACTACTTGACTCCAAAGGGCATTGTGGTGTGATCAATCTCTATTGTAACATGACCTCTCAAACCTAAACTCCTAAGGGGCATTGAATTTTCACGTCCAAATACTCCATGACATGACCACAAGTCAGTGAAATCGTCTCTTCACAATGTGGCCATGATTCAGTGCAATCATCTCCCTACGACGCAACTACCTTTTTCCTATAATAACTAATTTTTCATGCAGCGTGGGAAAATTGTGGTGTGATCAATGCCTTCCCTGCACAATTTTATTCCCTCACAATGCAAGCTATTGTTCCACACTAAAAAAAAGAACTCAAAATTTCATTTCCAAACCATTGAAATGTGATATTCATGTCATGAAGTACCGACTCAAGGGGGGTCTGCGGGGGAGGGGTGTGCATGGGGGGTCTATCCAGGGAGGGGGTTGGGTCTTTCTAGGGAGGGAGTTGTCCAGGGGAAGTGGATGGGGACATTGTAGGGGGGGATCGATGGGATGAAAGGGGAGTGGGGGTCCAGGTGAAAATTGATTGGTTATTTTTACTTCAAAAAATTGAGCACCACGAGCATATTACTCCTATGTCGGGCCATTTTATCTTTCACTTTTACCTATAAATCATGGATTGTTAGACCAAAAGTGTGGTCCTTCTACATTTTCTATTTTGATATGTCGTACAACCTATCGACCATATAAACCTTCGAAAACCAACATAATAATAGTGGGATTGACCATTTCACACAGGTAGACTCAATGAACACCATTGGATAATGTCTAAAATTAATTATAGATCCATAGGGTTCATATTTTTTTATTAATAAAGGTGGAAAATTATGTGATATTAAATCCTATGGGGTGAATCCAATGCCCCCCTCCCTGAACTGGGAAAACTGGCGCATCAATGGGGACCTAGAAGGGGGATACTGGTGGGTGGGGGTATGGGGTGGGGACCCGGCAGGGGGGATACTGGTGGGGGTTGAAGGGGGGTTTTCAGGGTAGGGGGAGGGTGCAGGGGGGGTGTCCTAGGTTTTTCTGGGGGGAAGGGGGTCTGCAAGGGAGGGGTTTCTACAAGGTAGGGGGTGGGTGCAGGTGGGGTGTTTGGGAGGGGGTGTGGGGGGTCCAGGGGTTGTCTAGGGGGGAGGGTGCGGGGGAGGGGGAGGGTGGAGGTGGGGGTAGGGGTGTAGGTGGGGTGTCTAGGAGGGGTTTTCCAGGAGGAGGAGGGTGCAGGGGGATCTGCAGGGAAGGGGGAGGTGCAGGTGGGTGTCTACGAGGGTTGTCCATGAGGGGGGTCTGTAGGGGGGTGCAGGTGCAGTGCAAGGGGGGGTCCAGGTGGGGTTTTCCAGGAGGGGGGCAGGGGGAAGGGGGAAGGGGTCTACAGGGAGGGGGGAGGGTGTAGGTGTGGTGCAAGGGGGTCCAAGAGGGGTGGGGACCTGGAAGTGGGGGAGATACTGGTGGGGGTTTAGGGGGAGGGGGGGACCTAGTAGTGGGGGGATGCTGGTGGGTGGTGCAGGGGGAGGGGGTAGGGTAGGGGGAGGGTGCAGGTGCGGAGCAAGGGGGTGTCCAGGAGGGGAGTGGGGGACCTGACAGTGGGGGAGATACTATTGGGGGGTGCAGGGGGAGGGGGGGGACCTGTCAGTGGGGGGGATACTGGTTGGGGTGTAGGGGGTCTATAGGTCAAGTGGGTGGTGCAAGTGCGGTGCATGGGGGTGTCTAGGAGGGGTGCAAGGGGGTGCAGGGGGTGTTCAAGGGGGTGAAAGGGGGTTGTCCTGGGGGATGCAAGGGGGTTGTCCAGAGGGGGAATGGGGTGCAAGGGGGTTCAAGGGGGTTTAAGGGGGCTATCATGGGGGTGCAAGGGGTATTTCCAGGGGGTATGGGGGTGTAGGGGGTGTTCAAGGTGGTGTAAGGGGGTCGTCCAGGGGGCATGGGGGTGCAGGGGGTGTTCAAGGGGGTGCAAGGAAGACTTCCAAGGGGGTGTAAGGGGTTGTCCAGGGGGGAATGGGGGTGTTCAATGGGGTGAAAGGGGGCTATCCAGGGGGGCATGGGGTGTAGGGGGGTGTTCATAGGGTTGTTAGGGGCTATCTAAGGGGGCATGGGGGTGTAGGGGGTGTTTAAGGGGGTGCAAGGGGGATGTTCAGGGGGCATGGGGTACAAGGGGTGTTCAAGGGGGTGAAAGGGGCTGGGTTTTTTTATGAAATGGGATGGCCTTTAGCCATGATTTTAAACCATGGCTAAAAAATTTATGTGTCTTAATGTTCTGCCATGGATTAAAATCGTGGCTATAGGGCTTTATCCAGAGTTGCAAACTGTGGCTATAAGGCTATAACCACGGGTTGAACTTTGGATATAGGGCTATAGCCATGGTTTCAAACCATGGATATAGTTCTTTCCCTATTGACACACCAATACTAGCCATGGTCCATGGAACTGTGGTTATAACTTATAGCCATGGTTTTTGGTCTTATAGCCACAGTTTCAAATCGTGGATATAGCCCAAATTTCTAGTAGTGTCTTGAGGCTATGTGATCAACTAGGTTCGGTTACTTATGAGTGAATTGGGTATTAGGTGTTAAAAATTCATATCAAAGGAATTTATTTCCCTTCTTATTACTATTTTGGTTGGTAGACAAGAAACTAAGATATTTTAGAATTTGGTAATTTGCCTATGTCTATGAGTAGCTAACCCACATATGGGGAAAATCCTAAATTTTCTAGGATAGTACATGATGTTTTGGATTATTCTTGTTAAAGTTGCACTAATTTCACTAGTAGGTGACGCACATGAGGTGGGGTGTTTATTATTACCATTGTGGGTTATACTTTATCCTTGAATCAGTATGGCAAGGAATCATTATTCATGAATCATTATAAGAACCTTATAGATTCTCGTGCCATGTATATTTTATGGAATTTAGGTTGCATTGTTTTATTTCATGATACTTGTTGAGTATGCCTTGAGTGATATACCTATTATACAACTAATGTTTCTATAGGAAAAGGTGGATTTAATAGTTGGTTATTAAAGTTTCTGCATCCACCTAAATGGTGTTTTCCTATATATTTTGATGATGACACCTTAATTAATCAATTATCACATAATTATGGTTACATAAAATGAAAAATTAGTTAATTTGAATACATTAATTCCAATTATAATTTAAATATTGAATTTACCTCTATAAATTGGTAATGGAAATTCATTTAGTCAAATCACTCTAAATGACTGGTTACATTTTTCTATCGAATGTAAATATCTAGATGCTATTACATGAACTACCAATTATAATTTATAAATATTGTACTTATATAAATTGGGAATGGTACTTCATTTAACTATTCTATAATATAAAATTAAGAATTGATAGATCTTAATTAAAATATGGTCTTCATTAAATGGTTATGCTAATTGAAACTTAAAGGGTGTTTTACTCTATAACTTGAAATTGACACTCAATATACTGGGACCCCTGACTAAAATAGAGAAATTGAACTAGAATAAACCTTAGTAGTGGATAGTAGGTAGTGTATCTTGTGATTATTTATGGTTTAATGTGTCACCCAAACCTAGATTTAGGAGTAGTAAGAGGGGTGTGACTTACTTATAAGAAGTTTTGTACCTATCCAACTTTTATATCTATGGTATTTTTTATCAAATAATATTTGAGGCATATGCTTGTAATTTTTAAAGTTATTCCACCATGATTCCCTCAATTCATGCACCAGGAGGGTGGTGATGAACATACTCCAGCATAGTGTTATCTCTGTAGTGACACCTATGACACCTCATATTTTTTCGATATGGGCGATGATACCCAGTTTTTATATGTATTCCTATGACTTATGAAGACTATACAATGACCTCTGTGACCTACCCCTTCTATGTAAGAGTTGGTGTGAGAGTTCTAGTAGCATTATACACCTACTTTATTGGGGTATGGTGTCCCCAAGGATATTGATTTATAGATTGAGACCATATTATCTATCTTTGATCACCTAGAGACACCTCCATAAAGGAGGGTCAAGATCATGACTTATATGATGCATGGATCCGCCAAACATTGGTGGGATATCCATAGCTAGGAGGATCAACACTGGGAAACTATTTAGATGGATTTATGATCTAGATTTTATGAATACTTTTTCCCGGATACTTTGAGGGATGGATGATCTAAGGATTTTATTCACATAGAGTCAGGTACTATGTTTATGATGGATTTTCCATCTCACTTTATAGGTCTTTAGTACATTACACCTATCTACACTACTGATGAGTTATCCAGAGAGAGACATTTTGAGGATGGGATCATGCATCTTATTCAATCTCTAGTGAACATCTTTCGGTTGACTACCATGTATGAAATATTAAAACAATATCTTATTACCAAACATAACCTGAGGGAAACTAGAGGTAATGATCCGAGTGGACCAGCTTCTCGACCCAGTGGTGCGGTATCTGGTGGTAGGAAGTGTCACACTGAGGCCTCTTGTGATGGAATTACTAGTCAGAGTACATATTCTAGTAGTTTTGTATTATATCACTAGCGTGGAAAGTATGGGGACATGAATCCTTGGTGTGAGAGGGCCCTAGTTGAGTTTTGAGCCTAGAATAGGATAAGACATTTACATCAGTTTTGTATAACCTTCCCTCTAGTAGCTAGTGAGAGAGGATATGTATCGACTTTGGGTACTGGAGTGGGATCAAAAGCTTCACATAAGGTTGAGAGATGGAGTGCTAATGGTTTATCAGGTTGAGGGGTTAGTTATGGTCAAGGGTTCTAGACACTAATGGTACAACACCAGCAGATCTGGCATGCTTAGGGAAGTCACGTTATATCACAGAGCCATGGATCGGGCCAGATCTATTCAGTTTAGCCTGTACCTAGGGATCATAGTTCAGGTCCTTCTACATTTTGAGGTATTATTTTAGTAGGGACTACCTTGGTATCTATTTTATTTTATATAATTTCATCCCACTCATTTACATCTATAGAAATTTTGGAAATCCTTAGGATCGAAATTCAATATTTCTATGGTGCGGTGACCCTGAATACTCTATTGGGAATTTATTCAAAAAGTGTCTTCTAGTGAAAAGGATTCCCCCTTGAGGTTGGCATCTATCATTTATTATGGGACTTCTTCTTCATCGATATGACAAGATTTGATTTCATTATCTAGATGGACTGGTTAGTTCCTTACTGTTCTATGACTTTTTCTATTATTAGAGGGTTTCCTTCACATTAATATAGGGATATAGTTATATTCACAGTGGTGAATGGGATTTCCTAGAAATTTGGGCTGTACATGAGCATCATGGGTTGGGCAGAGTAACATCTAATATTTCTATCCTTTATATGGATGACCATGGAACTTTTCAAGATGATTTAACTCCAATAATAAATCATTTTAGGGGTGTTTTTTTTTTGAAAAAAAAAATAGATTACCTTCTGAGATAGAGGTTGAGTTCTCTATTGATCTAGTTTTAGGATCTGGAATAGTGTTCATTCCTCCTTATAGGATATCCACTATTGAGTTATAGGATATAAAGAGGTAACTATAGGAATTAGAATTCAAGGGTTTTATATAAATCAATACTTCTCCTTGGGGTTCACTCACTCTTTTTCCAAGAAGGTGGATGGTAACCTCAGGATATGTGTGGATTGCAAAAATTTGAACCATATGTAACATCCCAACCTAGGTTCCACACACCAGTGCCCTGATCTGGTTTACTACAAAAACTTAGGCATTCCTCCCCATATGTCATAGGTTTCCAACTAGCAGTGAGGGTTAATATCGATCATGCAGAGACTATACCCTCTTTATCAAAGTAGCACAATAATGTAAAATAAATAAACAACAACCAACGGATATAACCATAACCAAAAAATTTATAGAATCACATGATGACCAAAATAGAAAATACATATCATAAACTAAATGCTAGATATGCCATGCTAATATGTGTCAAGTATCAATATGAAAAACCCAAAATAAATAAAGACACTGACTGCTCCTATGTGGGTCCCAAATCCAAGTATGGTTCCCTCATCTATTCTTCGTCATAAATAATCCATAAAACTTATGGATCTTACCCGTATCCTATCCTGAAACCATGAAATATATTTGGGTACCAATCAGGAATCCCAAGTAGGGTGTGAGTGCAACTCAGTAGGGCACCACCAACGGCGTCTAAAATAATATTCAGTCAAAACATTGTATGTGGTTATATAAATAATAAATACCAGTAATAAATTACATAGTTTACATTTATTTAATTACTATTTATTTAACCACATAAACCCCTGGGTTCTTGAGGACACCCAAAATCCCAATACCTATTTTAGCCAATGTCGAAGTCTGAACTATCCCTAAGGGATATCATATATATGAATTCCATTATTACCATTCATTATCTCAATTTATATATGAATGTCATTATTACCATTAATTATCTCAATTCACATATGAATTTCATTTTTACCATTCATTGTCTCAATTCACATATGAATTTCATTATTACTATTCATTATCTCAATTCACATATGAATGCCATTGTTACCATTAATCATCTCAATTCACATATGAATGTCATTGTTACCTTTCATCATCTCAATTCACATATGAATTCCATTATAACCATTAATCATCTAAATTTTCATAAGAATTTCATTGTTACCATTCATCATCTCAATTCACATATGAATTCTATTATTACCATTCATTGTCTCAATTCACATATATCACAATATTATAATATCACATATATCACAATATCATGATAACACAAATATCACAATAGCATAATTAATTAATTCACCAATTATTTAATCACACTAATTCCATTAATTAATTCGAAAATTAACTAATCAAATTCTACAAACCCAATATACCCACAATTAATTATGTCAATTCAATCAATTTAATATCCTCGATTTCACGATCCCTTAGTTAATTAATTTACAAAAATAATTAATTCAATTTAAGAAAACAAATTGTTAATCATCCAATAAAAATTATACAATTACATACAAGAAAATGGAATCAAGACTTTGGGATTTGAATTATATACCACCTACCTCTAAATCAGTGAAAAGGCTCACCAATAGATATCCCAAAATTTAGGCGAAATAACCCTAATCACGATGAAGAACGAGATCTTGACTCAATTCCTAGATACAATATTTTAACTGATTAAATATAAGAAAACTTATATCTATCTCCATCACAAATATAAGAAAAAATCCATTCAAGGAAGGGAGAAGAACAAGAAAGAGACGGGAAACTAATCGGGATGGGGATCACTTACCGAGAGAGGTGAAGGTCTTCAATCTGGGCTTTGAATCATGAAGAACATAGGTTTGAATGGCTTGGAATCCATCAGGGAGCCTCCAAAATCAATATTAATCATTAGGGGTCAAGTGGGGATCAATTTGGGGTTGATATGGGGGTTTGGGAAATATTAAAACAAATTTTTGAGTTAATTAAAAAGTCATACATAGTTTCCTAGGCAGGGGCACACGATTTGAAAAATTGTGCACTTAAACCATGATCCTCTTCTTGGGGGTGCATGGTTTCTCCTAATATTGTTCATAGTTTCAAAAATCATGCATCATCCATGAAAATCCACTCTTTCTAGGTTTTCACAGTTTGCTGGGCTAGAGAGCATGGTTTGAGAAAATCATGCGTCAACCGTTCACTTTCCATATTACTTATAAATTTCTCAATTTTCATCCAAATTCACCCTAAGGTACAACCCAAAAAAATTAATCAAATAAGGAAAAAAGAGTACCTAAAAACAAGATCGTGACATCTCTTGAAAAGGTTAGGATCTTAAAATCTCTCCACCTTATAATAGCTCATCCTCGAGTTGTACTCCCAAGCATCTCTAAGATTCCAAGTCAAAAAGGTTGAGCCACTGAGGCCACATATCTGCTTCCCTATCCCATGTTTTCTCCTATACACACCCATGTTTACACAATACATGAACTAATGACATGGTCTTTCCCCAAACAACTTTCTAACAACAATCCATTACTCATATCAGATGCTCCTCAAAGGATGCATCAGCCTCAAGCTCAACATCATCCACATTGATTACATGAGAAGGGTTAGGGTGATAGCATAAAAGTTTTGACACATAAAAAACATCATGTATATCACTATATCACTGTGGAAGAGCTAATTGGTATGCCATCAGACCTATTCTCTCCACAACCTCAAATGGTCAAATGAACCTGAGCACCATCTTGCCCTATATTGTATCCTATGGTAACCCAATATAGGTGATACCCATAGGAATACATGATCACCATATATAAACTATAGGATTTGTTGAATTCTATTAGCATATGATTTTTTTCTAATTTGAGTCATAGTCATACGTTTTCAAATTATCTGAACCAACTCTGATGTGTCATACAAGAAACTTGGTCCCAACAACTCTAAATAACCTACCTCCATCCAACATAGAGGTGATTTTATATCCTACCATAAAGATCCTCATATGGTTCCATATGAATAGTTTCCTAATTATAGTTTTTATAGGAAAATTCCACCAAAGCTAGGTGTTTCTCCCAAGATCCACCAAAGTCTAAGAAACATGCTCATAGCATCTCCTAAAATACTTGAATAGTACGCTCTAACTGCCAATCTATTTTTGGGTGGAATGTCGTACTCAACAAAAACTGTGTACCAAGAACATTCTATAATCCCTTCCAGAATCATGAACTAAAGCATGATTCATAGTATTAAACTATATTAAGTGGCACCCCATACAGAATAAATGTCTCTCAAACATAAAAATATCCCAACTACTCCACTAAGAAGGTCTCTCATATAGGTGAGAAGTTCTATACCTTTGTCAAAAGATCCACAATCACCCAAATATTTTCATTCTTTTGAGAATTCCTTAGGTGACCCACCACAAAATCCATAGTTATGTCATCCCACTTCCATTCCATAATGGGAAACGGCTATAATAAACTATTATGTCATTGATTCTCAACCTTAACCTATTTAAATGTGTAGCATCATGTCACAAACCCTTCTATCTCCTTTTTCATTCCCATCCACCAAAACTATCATCATAGGTCACGATACATTTTGGTCACACCTGGATGCATTGTCCACTTTAATGCATTAAATTCACACATAATCTCCTCCCACATAATCATAGTAACAACGAGTTGAGTCCTGACATATATGGTCTCTTCCTCATCTATATTCTAATATGAAGGTGGTTCCCCACCTTCAAGTATTTCCCTAAAGTTTAAGCATTATGGATCCTCATATTGTCTGTCTCTGATCAGACTCAAAAGTGTAGACGCCACTGAAACTGACAGAAGATTCATCTTCTCCTGACTCTACTAAAGCACAACATGAATCTTAGCTAGTAAATTAATCATCTTATACTCAACACTAGACTCCTAAAATAATTGAGTCTAAGTTTTCTTACTTAGATAATCAATAACACTTTCCCCATTTCTGGGTGTATATGCTAGCTCAAAGTCAAAAGATTGCATATACTCAACCCACCTACTCTACTGGAGATTCAGATATCACTAAAAAAATATATACTTCAAGAACTTATGATCTATATACATAGTAAACTTATCACCCAATATATAATGTCTCCAATACTTAAAATCATAAAAAACTACAGCTAATTTGAGGTCATGCATAGGGTAGTTCCATTCATGTGGCCTTAACTATAGAGACACATATGCCATAACTTAATCTCCCTACATCAACACCAATCCAATACTTATCCTAGAAGAATCACAAAACATCATATACTCCTCACCTCGCTCGGGTAGGATCAATATTGGTGCCAATGTCAATAAATTATTCAACTCCTATAAATCATTCTCACATGCTTTCAACCATTCAAACGTTATCCTCTTCTTGTTCAATCCCAAATATGGTGATTTAAAATGGGAAAATTCATGGATGAAGCTTCGTCAATATCCATATAACCCCTAAAAACTATGGATATCAAAAAAAATCTTGGGATTCCCTTAAGAAATCATTACCTACACTTTCTCTAGGTCCACTGAAATACCTTCCTCTGAGATGATGTGACCCAAGAAATGTACCTGATCAATCCAAAACTGACACTTAGATATCTTGGCGTATATCCAATTCTCTCTCAATGTACTCAGGATGATGTTAAGATAATTGACACGGTTTTCCTGAGTCTTATAGTACACCAATATGTCATACATGAACACAACAACAAACTAATCTAGGTATGGATGGAAGATTATGTTCATTGGGTCAATAAACACTACTGTTGCATTCATCAACCCAGATGGCATTACGAAGAACTCATATAGGCCATATCTGCTTCTAAAATTATTCCTCGGTATATTAGAAGTTTGAACTCACAACTGATGATACCCTGATCTCAAGTCAATATTTGAGAAAAAGCAAGATCCCCTCAACTGATTAAAGAGATCATTGATATGCAGAATAGTATACCAATTCTTCACTATAATCTTGTTCAACTTATGGTAATTTATACTTAAGTGCATTGTTTTATCATCCTTCTTTGTAAACAAGACTAGAGAACCCCAAGGTGACATACTCGGTTAGATAAACCACTTATCCTCTAACTCCTCCAACCAAGTCTTGAGTTCTTGAATCTCTATCGATACCATTTTGTACAGTGTAATAGAAACATGATTATTTCCCAACATGATCTCAGTAGCAAATTCCACATTTATCTCGGGTGGCATCCCAAATAATTCTTCATGAAACACATCCTGAAACTTGTCCACTATGGGTAAAAAGACATTCAATTTTAAACCCCCATCATCTAGAAATAGACTAGCAACTTGGGCGGTAACCTCCCCTGGTTTCTAATGAACTATCCCTAAACAAACCACATGGATTTCTCATTCACCATGATGATAGTAATTATTACCCTTAGTAGATGTAAAGTTCACTCTCATGTGGTAACAATCCATGTGGGTTCAGTATGCTACTAACCAGTCCATACCCAAAATTAAGTCAAATAATGACATGTAAATGATATAAAGATACCACAAAAAAACTATACTCCCCAAACTTGAGAGAACACTCCTTGTATAAATAGATGTTCCTCAATTTTACTCTCAACGGTGCATCTATCATCAACATCCCACTCATGAACTCCACTACAAGGCTCAACCCATTCAAAAGTTGTGGGGATATAAAATAATGAGATAAAACTGTATTAAATATGGCACTAGATAATGTAGAATATATAAGAAAGTTACATATCACTATTTATGGTCCAAACATGTTATACACTAGTTTAGGATGAACTGTATGTAACTGTCCTACCCCTCTTCCCTATGGTGCAGTCTTAGCTCCCTGAGTTGCACCACTATAGCGACCCTTATTTTTCTTTCATATCTTATTACATCATTTTAAAGACAAAAAACATAAAATCATTACACAATTTGGATCCAAAGGTTTGGTGTCTTGGTAAAATTAGGACCATACATAACATTTACCAAATAAAACATAAACATTTATTTAATTTCTTCTTCTCTAGCTTCTTATTTTCCCTTGAGTTATCCTTAGTAAATGTAATCACCTAAGGATATACATAAAAAAGGTGTGAGATAAAATCCAAGTAGGAGGATAGATAATAACATGAAACAATATAACATTGGGAGAGAATAATCATAACATCATCATCATAATCATTATAGGAAGCATTAGATAGTGTCATGGAATGTGGCAATGAATAAAAATGAAACATCATGTCTTAGTGGTAAACTACCATATAGTTGTGAAAAAAGATAGAATCATGTTCATGAATATTTAGATTTTCTCATGAGATACATCACATTACCCAATGAATTGGAGTGATATATAATTTCGGGCCCACACATCACATCATAACATTTACATTGCGCTAGATAATTCCAAGTGCACCCATCACATCGTAACATTTACATTATCATGCATGCCACATAGAACATATATAAATATTGGACATAAAATAACCCATGGAAATAAATTTATTTTACTTCATAAATCATACATTGATAAACTTTTTGTTCCCAAGTGAAATAGGGAATAACATACTTGATATAATAATTATCAACCTTTAGTGAGAAGTAAAAGGTGTATTTTTTTGAAAGAAGAGTTCTTTTGGAAAATGTTGTGTTTGTGATAAAATTAAGTAGAAAAAATGTATATCCCAAAATATAATTATGAATAAATTATATATAAGGAATATTAATACTAAAAATGGGGTGAAATAGGGAAAACCCAAAGAAAGAACATTGGGTTCGAGAATTCCCCTTACCTTGTGTCCGAAAGATTTTTTCACGTTAATATCCTATATAATCACATTATATTCATTAATTAAAAATTAAATAACCTTTTATAGATGAATATTAATCAGTATGGTTTTATTAAGTTCATTTATGGACCTTTCTATGAGTTATAGATCTTAATTTCATCATTCAGGAGCATTTGTTTTCTTAGTTTTCACAATTGGTTCACTTGTATTCATGAATGGAAGTTCGTGTAAAATGAAGATAAATATCTAGAATTGTTATTATATGTTATTTATGATCTTATAGAATCATAAATGATCTTATAATGAATTTGGTTATATGTTATGAGTAATAATCATTAGATAAATTTTAATGATGATCGTTTTAGGTTAATTTTGATGGTTTTTTTATCACAATGAACACGTTTTGTTTTATCATTTAGTATTATGTAAAAATGTTAGTTAAAAAAGATAAAGATGGTTGTATCATACATACTAAAAAAATTTCAAAACATTTATTGGTTTTATTAACATACTTTAATGTGTTTAAATAAAATGAAAGTGCATTGTCCACGATATCGGTAAATTGACACATTATGGGTGATTATTTCATTTTTATAATACAAGAGTGAGAGGGTGGATTTTATTGATGGATATTCCATTAAAATGATAGAATAATATTATATCAAACATAATATATTTATAATGTCATTTTTATAAGATAATGTGAGGATAATATAAGAAAATAAATGAAATTAAAAGGAAATTAAAAGAAAAAGAGAGGATTTACCTCTTGAATTTTCCTCTTGAGATCCTCTTTAAGGAACCGAGGCTTGGTATTTTAATGATACCAAGAGTTATTGGACATGGGGAAGGGTATAGGGAAGATTATTTGTCATAATTTAGTCAAGGATCAATGATTTAGATGTGTGAGGAGAAGAGGGTGTGAGGGTGGTATTTATAGTGGAGGAGAGGGGTGTTTTCTCATTATTTAATTCATTAGTTTTTTATTTTGCTCAAGAAAAGAAATAGTGTTTATTATTGAGAATAAATACAGTAATTAGATCATTTGAGTTCTAACCAATGGTTCTTAAATTAGTGATGACCCAATGAATAGTGTATTTAACTTATAATGTATATATACTATAAATTATCATATTTCACTATTCACCAAAAATTCAAGTATTTCAGAAAAATCCCAAAAAATCACCCTAACCATTTTTTAACTTGTAGAGTCCAAAAATGAACTCAATTTTATGAAAATAATTTTATTAATATGATTAATTTAATTTTTAATTAAAATCATCATTTATTTGAAAAATACATATTTTAAAATTATAACTGATTTTATAACACTTTGACAATTTACCTAAGGTCTCATAAAATTTTATTAAAATAATAATAAATAAAAATATTAATTTATGAATACATTTTATGAAAAATAAAATTTATTTTAAATTATTAAATTAATAATTAAATTGTAATTAAATATTTATGACTTATAAAAATAACAACACTTAATTAATAATTTTAAAAATATTCACTTACTTATACTGTGATATAATTATATCATATTTTCTCTTATAAGATGCCAAAATTTTATTTATAATTTCATGGGTGATGATACTATTCATTTGGTTGGTTTACTATTCATAAGGTTCATATTACTATTCATAAGGTCAAGTTACTATTTCATCAGTATTGGATCCTTAACTTCTAAAAATACTTATTATTTATTTATTATTCAATTATAAAGTTTTTATTATGGTCCATAAGTGATTATATGTGATTTATACTATATGAAATTACTATAAGAAGGGATAAATTCCATTGATAAAAGTTTGGGTCGTTACATTCTTCCCCTCTTTTGAAATTTCACCCTCAAAATTTTGTTTTACATAAACAGGTGAGGGTACTTCTCCTTCATCGCCTCCTCCGGTTCTAAAGTTTCTTCTTCATACTTATGATTTCTCCACAACACTTTGTAAAGGTGGGTTGTATTTTTGCATAGAACATTATCTCTCTATTCTAGAATATTTACTGCATGCTCTTCATAACAGAGGTCATCTTCCAGCTGTACCAAATTTGAGTTCAGTCGTGTGAGGGATCTGGTATGTTCTTCCTCAGGAGGGATACATGGAACACATCATGAAATCGATCCTTATTCGGTGGGAAGCTCAAGTCGATGGGCCATGTCTCTTATGCGATCAAGGATCTCAAAGGGTCCAATGTAACTTGGTCTTAACTTACCTTTCTTTTCAAACTGCATGACTCTCTTCCATGGTGATATTCAAAGGAAGAATTTATCTCCAATGTCAAACTCCAAGTCCCTTTAATGGTTTTCAGCATATCTCTTTTTCTTACTTTAAGCATCTTTGTTATTTTTCTGGATGGATTGAACCTTCTCTATTATCTATTACAAAAGATCAGGTCCAAGTAGATTTCTTTCACCAAATTCATCCCAATAGGTTGTAGTTCTACATCACTTTCCATACAGAGCTTCATATGGATCCATCTGAATACTCAAGTGGAAGATGTTTTTGTATAATAACTCAACCAATGGGAGATTCTTATCCCATCCACCTTTGAATTCTAAAGAGTAGGCTCTTAGCATATCTTCAAGTTTCTGAATAGTCCTTTCATATTGGAAATAGGTTTGGGGTTGATAGGTCATGCTGAAATTTTACTCGGTAATCAAAGCATGTTGAAGACTCCTCCAGAATTTAGATGTGAACCTGGGATCACGATCAGAGACAATTGAGAGTGGAACTCCATGTAGTCTCACCAATTACTTAACATATATCTTAGCATGTTTTTCAACTAAGAGATATTCCCGAATAGTGATAAAGTGGTAATTCTTGGTGAGTCGGTCCACCACAACCCATATCACATTATTTCCTTTGGATGTCTTAGGGAGACTTGTTAAAAATTCCATAGTGACATTATCCCATTTCTGCATGGGTATAGGCAATGGTTGCAACATCCCTTTGGACTCTGTTACTCAACTTTAACTTTCTGTCATATCAAGCACGTTGAGATATACTCAGAAATATCCTTCTTCATGTTGTCCCACTAGAATTTTTCTCAGAGATCAAGGTATATCTTGGTACTCCTAGGATGGATAGAGAAATTTGAGCTATGTACATTGTCCAATAGATCCGTCTTTATCCCAAGTGATGAAGGAACATAGAGCCTCATTCCAATCCAAATTACACCATCATCATTGATATGGAACTCTTACATATTCTCTTCCTTTACTACATTCACATTCTTTTTTAACTCTAGATCATCCCTCTGTGCCTCCTTAATATTCTCTTAGATAGATGGTTGGGAAATCATTTGGGAAATGTAGGATGTATTCCCTACCATTATTATTTCCAAATCTATTATTTTTTGTATCCATGAAGATAGGTTCTTTCTCAATCTGCTACATGGATAGAGTAGCATGTTCTTTTCTGATAAGATCATCAGTTACCTTGTTCGTCTTTCCAGGATGATAATGAATAGAAAAATTGTAGTCTTTGATTAGATCTAACCATACCCTTTCATGCATGTTGATCTCATTTTGTGTGAATATATACTTTAGGATCTTTTGATCGGTATATATGTCACACTTCTCACCATATAGGTGGTACCCCAAGATTTTCATGGAAAAAATCATAGCTTCTAGATCTAGATCATGTGTCGGGTAGTTCTTCTCATGGATCTTCAATTTTCGTGAGGCATAGTCTATCAAGTTGTCATTTTTCATGATTACACAACCTAATCCTTTCTTTAAAGAATCATTTTATATCAAAGAACTTTCTTGAATTTTTGGTAATGTGAGTACATTTGTAGTGATCATACTTATCTTTAGCTCCCTAAATATTTCCTAACACTGCTCAATCTATACATACTTTATCCCTTTCCTTGCTAAATTAGTTAGTGGTCTTGACAATCGTGAGAAATTTCTCACAAAATGTCGATAGTACCCTGTTAAGCCAAGATAACTATGTATTTCCATGACACTAGAGGGTCTGGTTTATTACTAAATCACCATTTTTTAAGGGTCCTCAAAAATTCCCTCACTTGTTATCACATTTCCCAAGAATGTGACTTACTGCAAGAAAAAGTCACACTTTCTAAATTTGGTGTATAAGTTTTACTTATTTAATATCTCCAACACAAGACTTAGATATTATTTATGTTTCTCCTTTCTATTAGATTAGATGAGAATATCATCAATAAAAACTACCAAAAATTTATTGAGTTAATGTATAAAGACTATATTCATCAAATCCTTGAAGATTTTAGGGGCATTAGTAAGTCTGAAAGGCATCAATAGAAACTTTTAGTGCCCATACCTTGTACGGAAGGTAGTCTTTTGAATATATTCCTTCTTCACCTTTAGCTGATGATATCCAAAATGGAGATACACATTTGATAAGTACTGATCTCCTAGTAATTGATCAAACAAGTCATCAATCCTTGGAATATGATATGATTTTTTATGGTTATCTTGTTGAGTTCCTAAAAATCGATACATAGTCGCATTTATCCAACATTCGCATCATCGCACCCCAAGGTGATGTACTAGGGTGTATGAACCCTTTTTCCAAATGATCTTATATCTAGTTATTTAACTCCTCCATTTCGATGGGATTCATCCTATAGTGACACTTTGAGATAGGAGTATCTCTGAGTATGAGTTCTACTGAGACCTCTACCTTGTGATTTGGGGGAAGTCTCGATAAATCTTCATGAAATAAATCATTGTATTCCTTCATGATGGGAATTTTCCCTAGGTTTATAACTTCATTTGACTCAACCATTTGAGATAATTATTCTTCTTCATAGGGAATAAACACCCACACCATTGAATGATTTTCAAATGGATATTCATGATCTTCCTTATATTTATAGAGGATCATGGGATGGTTTGAAATATGAAAAGATATTTTCTGTTCCTAAAATTTGATGTGTTCTCTGTATAAAGAGAGATAATCCATCCCTAGTATAGCATAAAAATTCACCAAAGGTAATTATTACAAGATTCACTAGAAGAATATTCCCATATATTCCAATAGTAGAATATTCCAACACTTGGGTTGAAATTATTTCACCATTATATTTTTTATAGATATCTCTACTTCAAGGTTTTGGGGCTTCAATTCAATAGTTCTAGTAAACTTGCAAGATATAAAGGAATGCATAGAACTAGAATCAAATAATACTTTTTCATTCTTGAGTGAATAGAAAGTGTACCTTGTATGACTTCTTTTTCTTTCTTTACTTTAGATGTAGTGATGGCATAATCCTTCCCTTGATTCTTTGTCTTTGGTGGATTATGACATTGATTACCCTCAAGGACTCAAGGTTTAGTACACTGGCTTTCATAATTCCCCTTCTCCCTACAGTTTAAGCATTGGACCATGGGTGGTGCTCTCCATTCCTCCACCACAATTTCCTACTTTCTCATGTATTGTTGACATTTATGAGTTTGGTGGACTTCTCTCCCACACTTGAAGCATTTTTCCATCCCTTTTAGGCAGTTCTCATAATGATTATTCCCAAATTTTTTATATGTGGGTGGTTGAGTTTTATTTCCACCGTTCTCATTAGATCCTCCGGCTTGAAACTCCATCTTTCATTTCTTATCACCATAGCCATAGGACCATTATCCAAACATCATATCCATTTTGAGATCATATCTAACAACATATTCATAACTCCCAAAGTCTCAAATTTCTAGATCCTTTAGAAGGTGTGGTTTTAAAACACTAAAGAATCTATGATTTTCTTTTATCATTGTTGGTAACAAAACCTGAAGAATACCTTGAAATCCTTGTGAAATTTTATTCATAGTCTATGATAGATTCTATTTCCCTTTTCTTCAGCTCTATAAATTCTATCTTCATATTTTTTGGAATATTTCGAGGGAAATACTTGTTAAGAAACATTATCATAAAGTCTTACCACTCCATATCTTCAATTTCATCCCTTTGATTGGTGTTCTGAATCAAATCCTACCATTGTTCAGCCTCACCATCTAAATGATAAATAACAATATTCACCTTATTCATATCATAATATTGAAGAATAGAAAAGATATTCTCCATTTATTTGACCCACTATTCCATAACTAGTGTATTGGAAGATACACTAAACATTGGTGGTCGTTTCCACATAAAACACTCAATAGACAGCTACTCCCTCTTAGGTAAAGGCATAATTTCCACATTATTCAGGTTACTGTTCATAACCTAAGACAACTGGGTAATAATTTACATGAAATTTTTAACTCCACCTCTAAAAGAATTGGGGATTTCATTCGGGAAATTTTTATATTGTCCCTCGCATGGGTTGTTGGCCTAGTTTCTCCTGGTTCCCACTATTTTCTAAAATAGAAATGGTTAGAACAAAACATAATTCAACAAGTCATGAATAAATAATTTATTCCTTCATGAAAATAACTCTGAAGTCATATCTTTTCAAACTAATATGGTGAAAATTTTCTAAAATAAAGCTTTTTGGGTTCTTACTTAAACTTAGTCGTATACTAAGGGTTTTCACTAAGGTTCTCTAATCCTAATTCCCAAATTAACTAAACTATCCTTTGATACCAGCTATAGTGACACTTATTTTTCTTTAATATATTATTACATAATTTTAAAGTAAAATAACATAAAATCATTACACAATGAGGATCCAATGGTTTATTGTCTTGGGAAAATTAGGACCATGCATAACATTTACAAAATAAAACATAAAAATTTATTTAATTACTTCTTATCTAGATTCTAATTAGCCCTTGAATTATCCTTAGTACATGTAATCACATGAGGATATACAAAAAAAGGGGTGAGCTAAAATACCTTTAAGAGGATAGATAATAAAATTAAATAATATAACATGGGGTGAGAATAATCATAACATCATCATCATAATCATGAGAGTATTCATTACATAATGACATGGAATGTGGCAATGCATAAAACTGAAACATCATGTATTAGTGGTAAACTACCTCCCATAGTTGTGAAAAAAGATATAATCATGTTATTTCATACTTAACTTTTCTCGTGAGATAAATCACATTACCTAATGAATTTTAGTGCTATATAATTCTGGGTGCACCCATCACATCATTACATTTACATTTTTATATATAATTCTAGGTGCACCTATCACATCATAACATTTACATTATCATAAATTCCACATAGAATGTATATAGATATTGGACATAAAATAAACCATGAAAAGGAATGGGTTTTACTTCATAAATCATACATTAATAAACTTTGTATTCCCAAATGAAAGAGGGGATAACATATTTGATATAAGAATCATCAACATTGAGTGAGAAGTAAAAGGTGTGTTTTTTTCGAAAGAAGAGTTCTTTTAGAAAACATTGTGTTTGTCATAAAATCAAGTAGAAAACATGTATATCCTAAAATATAATTTTGAATAAATTATATTAACGGAATATTCATACTGAAAATGGGGTGAAAGAGGGAAAACCCAAAGAAAGAGGGTTGGGTTTGAGAATTCCCCTTACCTTTTGTCCGAAAGATTCCTTAACATTAATATCATGTATTATCACATTAGATTCCTTAATTAATAATTAAATAACATTTTATACATTAATATGATTCATTTTGGTTTTATTAATTTCATTTATGGGCCTTTAGATGAGTTATGGAGTTTAATTTCATTGTTTGGGAATATTCATTTTCTTAGTTTTCATGATCGGTTCACTTATATTTATGAATAGAAGTTCATGTAAAATGAGGATAAATATCTAGAATTTTTATTATATGTTATTAATGATATTCCATTAGTTTAAATGATCTTATAAAGAATATGGTTATATGGTATGAGGATGAATCATTAGATAAAATTTAATGATGATTGTTTTAGGTTAATTTTGGCAGTTTTCGATCACAACAAACTCGTTTTGTTTTATCATTTAGTATTATGTATAAATTTTAGATAAAAAATATAAATAGGGTTTTATAATACACATTAAAATTTTTCTAAACCATTTAATGGTTTTATTAACATCCTCTAAGGCCTTTAAGGAAAATGAAAGTTCATCTCCCATGATGTCTGTAAATTGACACATTACGGGCGACGATTTCATTTTTATAATACAAGATCGAGAGGGAGGAATTTATTGATGTATCTTACATTAACATGATATAATACAATTATATCAAACATAATGGATTTATCATGTAATTTGGATAAGATAAGTTGAGGATAATATAATATAAGAAATGAAATTGAAAGGGAATTAAAAGAAAAAGAGAGGATTTTCCTCTTGAATTCTCTTCTTAAGATCCTCCTTAAGGAACCTAAAATTGGTATTTTGATAAGAACAAGTGATAATAAACATGGGGAAGGTTATAGGTAAGATTATTGGGAATAATTTAGGTAAGTATAAAAGTTTGAGAGGTGTGAGGAGAAGAGGGTGTGAGGGGTGGTATTTATACTGGAGGTGAGGGTGTTTTTTCATTATTTAATTCATTAGTTTATTATTTTTATTTAGACAAGCAATAGTGTTGATTATTGAGACTAAATATAATAATTAGATCATGTGAGTTCTAACCAATTGTGCTTATATAATCAATGACTAAAGTAATAGCTTATTTAACTTATAATTTATATATTGTAAATTACCATATTTTACTATTTACCAAAAATTCAAGTATTTCATAAAAATCCCAAAAAAATAACCCTAAACATTTTTAGACATTTAAAATATAAAAATTAACTCAATTGTATTAAAAAAATTCTAAATATGAGTAATTCAATTTTTAATTAAAATCGTCATTTACTTGGAAAATACAGATTTTAAAATTATAACTGCTTTTATAACACTTTGAAAATTTACTTAAGGTATCATAAAATTATATTAAAATAATAAGACATAGAAATATTAATTTATGAATAAATTTTATGAAAATAAATTTTCTTTTAAATTATTAAATTATTCATAAAATTGTAATTAAATATGTATGACTTATAAAAATAAAAATGCTGAATTAATAATTTTTAAAATATTTAATTACTTATACTATGATATAATTATATCATATTTTCACTTATAATATTCCTAAATTATATTTATACTTTAATGGGTGAGGCTAATATTCTTTTTTCCTATTTACTATTCATAAGATTCATATTACTATTCCTAAGGTTAAGTTACTATTTCATCGGTATTGGATCCTTAACTTCTAGAAATACTTATTATTTCATTAATTTTTCATTTATAAAGTTTTTATTGTTATCTATAAGTGATTATATTTGATTTATACTATCTAAAATTACTATAAGAAGGGAGAAATTGCATTGATAAAAGTTTGGGTTGTTACAACCACTATGCTAATATAGGCACTCTTTCCCAAAAGAACCTCATCCACTACCTCTACATCCAGGACTAGTAGAACTATAGATGCCATACTAATAAGATGCAGAAGATCCCCTTCCCACACTCTGGTTCTATCTAGATCCTTTATCACTACCCGTCTGTCTCAGGTTCTTGAAAAACCATTATATATGTCTCATCCTACCGCAAGATAGACACTCTACTAGTGGTCAGGGGAAGTGTCTATGATAGTGGCCCAACCCACTGCACTAGTGGAAGAAAATCTAGGTAAGATCTTGAGAAAATAATATTTCCCCCTAGCCACTATTCCTACTATCCCCCTAGATAACACTCTCGTAGTGATGCTTCCTCCTCTCAGAATACATATCTCTTGATCGCCTAACAGTAACTACATGTCCTTCACCAGAAGCCTCCCTCAGTTTCCCATCAGCTATGAGATCCTGATCTACCACCTCAGCAAAATTCTTTTATTTAAATAGGTTAACTAGGGAATTAATCTCACATTTAAGTTCATCCTAGAAACAACCTTTTGTAGCTATCACACCCCTTAAAGCACTGGAGTAAAGCACTGCAAGTCTATAAAGATTCCATCATGGTCCATCACAGATGTGCTCCCTTGAGTCAACCACATGAACTTAGATTCTCTATCCTACCTCAGCATCTCTGGGTAAAATTTCTCCAGGAACTTCTCTAAAATTTCCTTCCAAGCTATCCTGTCTACCTACCCTGTCCGAGACTGAACATCCCACCAATGCTTCATTGATCCTTGCAACATGCATTAAAACAAATTGATTCACTTCTCAGTTTCAGTCTCTAGATGATAAAGTATACTATAGATGGATTCAATCGATAACTCTGCTACCTCAAGTCCACCCTCTCTGGTAAACATCTCAGGGTTTTGTAACCAAAACTCCCATATAAGATCAAACCTACTCTTCATAACCCACCCTGGGTATCTTTCCATGTATTTTATAAATCGATCAAAGTTCTCACATAACTTATCTTCTTCTTCCTCACCTGAAACTATCAGTGCCTCAGGTTCCACTACTAGAGGAGAATATTTATCCATGTCCTCCTATCATCCTCTCAACAAGCGTTATCATGGAAGAATCTCTCTACCATTCCAAACACACGTCTTAGTAAACATAACACACCTTTAAACAAATTCATAAGAGTAAAATAAAAACAATACACACTAATACTTTTCCCCAAACCTCACCACATGGTCAAAATTGAGGTGTTATCACTACCCTTAACCATCCTATGTCTAGGTCATGGTTAACAAAGTTTAAATCATTCTCAAATTCAAGTTCCTCATTAGACACCCATTTATTCACATTTTGTATCATTTTTCAATTTCATATTAAACACCATTTTTACTTTCACATTAGGCACCATTTTCATTAAAATTTACACAAGAAAGAAAAAATGGTTCAATTTTAACAACTTACCCAAAACCCATTTTCCTATGCATGCCTAAAATGATGCATGTCACAAAATAATACTAAGTGCCTAGAATGATGCATGCATACTAAAATATCATAACCTACTAGGACACAAGTAAAATATTATCAAATATTTGAAACAATAATCACATCACACAATAAGTATGACATCCAAGGTGAAATAATATTCAACTGTAACAACAAACAATAATAACAAAAAACCCATCATGGGTACTTGGGTTCTCCCCCATACAAGGGTTAGCTACTCCAATGAATGAGCTATTAACCAATGATTGAATCTTCCTAGAATCCTATATACCTTTCAAATATTAAGACCAAATAAAATAAAATAAAACTCCTTTGATACCACTTTCAAAAGCCCCAACCTAGGTACCACACATCAGTGCCCCGAGCTGATTTTCTATGTGACGTTAGGTGCCTCTCCCCATATTCCAAAGGCTGATAACTAGCAGTGAGGGTTAATATTGATCATGGGGGTATTATACCCTATTTATCAAAGTAGTATAATAGTATAAAAGAAATAAAAAACAACCAACAGATATAACCATAACCAAAACAGTACCAGAACCACATGATGAACGAAACAAAAAATGTATCTCATAAAATAAATGGTAGATATTTCATGCCAATTCATGTCAAGTGTAAATATGAAAAACCAAAAATAAATAAAGACACTGACTACTCCAAAGAAGTTCTAGAATCCATGTCTGGTTCCTACATCCATGATCTATCCAGACTCATCCATCTAACATATCACTCATTCTCTTATCCTATCCTACAACCATGAAATCTATTTTGGAATCAATTAGGAAATCTGGGTAGGGTGTGAGTACAACTCAGTAGGCCACCACCAATAGTGTATAAAATAATATCCAGTCAAAACAGTTTATGTAGTTATATAAAGAATAAATACCATCAATAAATTCAACAGTTTACATTTATTCAATTACTCATTATTTAACCTCATAAATGCTCAGATTCCTGAGGAAACCTAAACTCTCAATACCTGCTTCGTACTATACTGAATTCTGAACTATCCTAAAGGGATATCATATATATGAATTTCATTATTATCATTCATTATATCAATTCACATATGAATTCCATTGTTACCATTCATTATCTCAATTCACATATTAATTCAATTGTTACCATTCATTGTCCCAATTCACATATGATTATCATTGTTACCATTAATTATATTAATTCACATATCAATTTCATTATTACCATTCATCTTTTCAATTAACATATTAATGACATTATTACAATTAATCATCTCAATTCACATATGAATGCCATTTTTATAATTTTTCATCTCAATTCACTTATGAATGACATTATTACCATTCATCATCTCAATTCACATATTAATTCCATTTCTACCATTCATTATCTAAATTCATATATATAATAATATTATAATATCACATATATCACAATATCATGATAACACGTATTTCACAATAGCACAAAAAAATAATTCACCAATTAGTTAATAACATAAATTCCATGAATTAATTCAATAATTAATTAATCAAATTATATAAACCCAATATACCCACAATTAATTATTTCAAATCAATCAATTCAATATCACCAATTTCACAATCCCTCAATTAATTAATTTTCCAAATTAATTAATTCAATTTAAGAAAACCAATTGCTAATCATCTAATAAAAATTCTACAATTACAAACATTAAATTGGAATCAAAACTTTGTGATTTGAATTATAGACCACCTACCTCAAAATAGGTGGAAAACACTCACCAATGGATATCCCTAATTCAGGAAAAATAACTATAATAATGACAAAGAATGAGATCTTGATTCCATTCCTAGATCTAAGATTTAAATAGATTAGATCTAATAAAACCTAGATATATCTCCATCATGAATAAAGGAAAACATCCCTTTAGGGATGGGAGAATAATGGGAAAGAGATAAGAAATGAATCGGGATGAGGATCACTTACCAGGAGAGGTGCAGATCTTTAATACAGGCTTTGAATCAAGAATAACAGATTTTGGAAGAGTTTGGAATCCGTATGTGAACCTTTAAAATTGAGATGATTCATTAGGGATTTATTTGGGGTTAATATAGGGGTTTTTGAAATGTTAAAACAAATTTATGGGTTAATTAAAAAACCACACACAGTTTCCTATGTAGGGGTGCACAGTTTGACAAACTGTGTACCTAAACCATGTGCCTCTTCTAGGGTGAGTTCATGGTTTCTCCTAATAGGGAACATGGTTTGAAAAATCATTTTCTCTCCATATAAATCCTCTCTATCTAGGGTTTCACAGTTTGGTAAAATCATGCTTCAACCGTGCACTTTCCCACTTCCTTATAAATTTCTCAATTTTCATCAAAACACACCCCAAGGTACATCCCAAAAAAAGTACTCAAACAAGGAAAAAAGAGTACCTAAAAACAATCCAAAGGAATCTCTAGAAAAGTTCAGGATATGACACCAGCTTACTATGAGGAACCAGTATCCTTTACCTTGTATAGGTGACCACTTTGACCGGATCTAGGGAGATAGAGTTTTCTCAAAGTTCTATTTGAGGTTAGTATATCATCATTTATGCATTATACCTTAAAATATATCACATATATTCTTCCATAGCTAATATATCCTTTATGAGTATTTGGTCATTCCATTTGGTCTCATGAATGTGCCTTCTATTTTCATAGATTTGATTAATCGGGTTTTCCAACTATATCTGGATAAATTTGTGGTATTCTTCATGGGAGATATCTTAGTGTATTATCACACTCAACATGACCATATCAAACATCATGAGATAATACTAAATACACTAGAATATCATGATGTGTATTCTAAGACCATAAAATTCCACTTTTGGATCAACATGGTCCACTTCTTGGGTCACATCATTGGAGGCAGGAGTATCAGTTGACCTATAGAAGGTGATATATATAGTTTCCTAGGAGTATCCCCAAGAACATATTTGACATAATGAGTTTATTAGGGTTGGATGTCTATTATAGGAACATCATTCAGTAATTTTAATGCCTAGAATCACCTCATAAAGGATTGACTAAAAAGGGTGTGAAGTTTATACAGTCTAAAAATTGTGAGTAATCTTTTTAGAAGTTGAAAGGGAGACTGAATTCAACATTGATCCTAATTATTTCATAGCTTGGTAGAGACTATAAAGTTTAATATGGTTCATCATGTGTCGGGATAGGATCCATTCTAATTCAATGAGAGTGAATCATAGTGTATGGGTCTCATTATTTAAGGATACAGGAGAGGAATTACCTAATGTAAGATCTTGATTTAGCATATGTAGTTCATGCCTTGGGTTGTTGGAGGAATTACTTTCTTAGAGATCAGTTTGTGGTATTTACAGATCACAAAATCCTGAAATACCTATTCATGCAACATGACCTAAATCTTAGGAATAGGAGGTGGTTTGAATACCTATAGTCCTTATACTTTCATCTTACCTATACGCATGGTAAAGGCAATGTAGTTGCTAATTCTATGAGTAGGAAAACTCATATTCGAGTAGTGTGGGAGGCTAATAGTGAGTGTCAGATTATGGCTCTATTATATGGGATGCATTTAGAGGTGTAGTACTATCATGGAAATTCAGTACTCACATTTGTATTAGTGATCTTTTCACTTTTGGATAAGGTGAAAATGATACATATGTCATATCTTAAAGGCTTGGTCCTATAGGAGAGTGTTTTGTGTAAAGAATAACTACTCGGTTGTACTATTTATGAGGATGATTTATTTCATATTCATGTATGTTTCTAAGTTCCTACAAATATCTGAGAGGGGTTAATGTGGGAATATCATACATCTTGTTGGGTGGTGCACCCCGAACTTACAAATATGTACCATGATTTGTGGTATCAATAATGGTGTTTGATGATGAAATGGGAGATATTTGGCTTTGTTACCCGATGTTCCACCAATAAACAGGTAAAATAAAAACACTAGTGACCATCATGGATTTTATAGTAATTTCTCATTTCTAAGTGGAAATGGGATGATACAAACAAGGATTTATTGACTGGATTGTTGAGATCCCCATTGGGAAATGATGCAATATGGGTGATCTTTGACAGGATAATAAAGGTATCTCACTTTTTACCTATCAAGGAGACCTTTTCAATGGATGATATTGGAAGGGTATATTTTCAAGAGATTATAAATCTTCATGGATTTATATATACTATTTTTTGAATCAATATACTTGTTTTACTTCTCATTTATATCAAGGGTTTTAGCAGGCATTAGGTACACAGGTACTTCTAAGTACAACATACCACCCTCAGACTGACAGGTAGTTAGAGAACATGATTCAGGTGTTTGAGGACATTCTTAAAGAATGAATCCTAGATTTAGGAGGTTCGTGGGAGAAACATATACCTCTTGATAAATTCTATTACAATAAAATTTTTTAGGTTACTATACATATGGATCCTTTTGGTAGGATATGTCGATAACCTCTGTGCTGGTTAGAGGTAGGGGAGGTAGCAATACTTGGACCTCATCTGGTTTAGGAGAATTTAGAGTAGGTTCATATGATTAGGAAGTGGATGGCTACATCTCAGTCTAGGAATAAGACATAAGTATATTTTCATTGACATCCTCTAGAGTTCAAGGTTGGGTATTGGGTATTCTTATGTGTTTCGACTAGACTAGGTCATTGATAGTTTAGGCAGTAAGGGAAGTTTTCACCTCAGTTAATAGGACCTTTTGAGGTTTTAGAGAGGGTTGTATCAGTGGATTATTAGATATCACTTAATTAGAGATATAGATCTATGCACGATGTGTTTCATGTTTATTAGGTACATCACTATAACTCAGACTCATCTCATGTTTTCCAACCAAATAAGGTAGAACTGGATGTTTATGCTTCTTTTGAGGATAACCCTATTCATATCATGAATCAAAGTATGAAGGATCTCCAAGGTAAGTAAATTACTTTAGTCTAGGTGCTATGTAATCATAGTCATGTATAAGATGATACCTAGGATATATAGGCTGACCTATGTGCCCAGTGACCAGAAGTTTTCTCAGATGGTGCTTTATTACCCTCAAAAGGGAAACTCGGGGATGAGTTGTCTTAAGTAGAGGAGGTTGTAACACTCCAATTTTTATTTAAGGTATGAAACCTTAAAATTTGAGTTATAATATTTATTTTTATTCTTATAAATGTTCTTAAGAGATTAAATAAGGTTTTGGGAAAATATGGGGATTTTTTGGAGCCCGTAGTTCTAAATTTTAGAGAAATTGTATGAGGGGAATGGTTGGAACACAGTTAGTAGTAACCATGAAGATAAATTATTCAACCCATATATTAGGGTGAATGGTTTTAAAAATTATCTTAGTGGGGCCTCATGTCCATGAGGAAAAATGCAGACCTGTTGTATAGGGCACCCGCACTGGCTACATATAGTTTGGAAAATTGTGTGTCAATTCTGCACCCTTAGTTCCACTTAGGAAGTGACCCTGAATGATTGGAGCACAGTTAGTCCAAATCATGTGGGATATCCTTTATAGGGGTACCTCTCTTTGGAAAGTCCTAGCACATAGTTGGAACATTATTTTTCCAAATTTATGGCCAAATTGTGCACCCTCTTAATGTTGGGTGAAAATTCAATTTTCCCCTCCTTTCTTATTAACTCTCACCCTTATTTTTTTCTACCCTCTTCACACACAGAAATACCACCATGGGATCTCAATCCCATGGATTCACCTGGTATTTTAGAATTATTCTTCGATCAGAGTGTGAATAAAATGTCATATTTCATGTTGGATCGTCATTGGTAATAGCTTAAATCTATCTCCTTCTTTTCTTGGTTTCTTTTGACATCTTTTAAGTGATCTTCAAGCAGGTTCTTTTTCCATATTTTTAGTTATTTTTTATATTTCTCCATTTTCTCTCATTCTTACTTGAGTCTTAAGATGGTTCTATAATATTTCTCATATACTTCTATAAGGTAGGTGGTATATACCTTTTCCCTAAGGTCTTTTCCTTATTAATCTATCATTGTTGTGGTGCATGTTGTACCTTCCAAACATTTCTCCTAAAATTAACCAATGTCTTAAATTAATTATTTTGAGCCTTAAATTTTATTCTCACATAGAAACTTTACTTGTTAATAGATTTTCAACCTCAAACCAAACCACCTATGAGGTGGGTTCATTCAACTACCCTAAAATAAAACCACTTGTTAGGGTGTGTCATCTTTCCATCCATTGTGGAAGCCTTAAGTGAATTAAATGATTTAATGAATGAATTAAATAATTATATTGTAATTATATGGATGATTGTACCTAGTCATGGACACTAACATAGTACATGATTTTTATATTGCTTTCTTGATTTTATACATTACGGTATAGAACTGATTTTTATTAAAAGTATGGCACCGAAAATGATTTACAGTATGGAACCAATATTTATTATAGTATAATAGATATTAGTAAAACTTGGTCATGGGCCCTGGGTTCCTATCCCATGTAGGACTACACTATTCTGATCTCACCTTGGACAAGTTCCTTGGATTCGAGCAGTCCGCCTTGGTTTTTATCCTTGAGACCTAGCCCATTTAGGTTTGACACTTTATATGTATGCGGAATATTCTAAAGTTTAAAGTTACTTGTATACTTTACTTTCATGTGCTAATACACACCATTTATAGCCTTATCATATTTATAGTATTTGTTTATAGACTTATTTATATCTATCATTCGTATTACAGCTTTACCTATTTTACTTGTACGTGGTTATAGTTTTTATACATGGGGTGGATTTTTTATAAACATCATTGGTGGTGGAAAACTGAGTATATCTCACACCCTGTTCGGATCGTCTATTGGTACCTAGATAGAATTATTGGATGCAAGTAGGGGCAAGGGAAAGTGCTCGATCATGGATGCTTGATTAACTTATTACATGAGAGTTTGAGAGTACAGGACCAATCCTTGGCTCATGATTCTATTAGAGGTATCCTTTTTGGTCTTTTGTACTTTTTTTATTTATGTATTGTATGTGTTCCTACTTCCATGTATACTTACCATTTTTTGTATAGATCCATGGCATACTCATAATTTTGTATATGACATCACTTTTGTCATGATTATTACTAAAATTTGGGAGATTCACTTTAGGTTCTATTTTCTCATTATTATTATTCCACTGTTGATTCATTTATTATCACCATTATGCTACTATGGTCATGAGGGTATAGTCTCCCCACTATATCACCACAAAATCTCGTTGTTAGTCAGTAGCCTCTAGCATATAAGGAGGTGTTCTTGAGGCCATGTGACCAACCAGGTTCAGTTACTTATGAGTGAACCAAGTATAGGTCGTTATATGGGGTAGCTCAATGAGGATTCAAAGTTTGGGATTGAGGTACGGCTTGTTGATGGAAATAGATCCTTTTCCACATTTTATTTATTTAAATATGTGATCATCCTAATGGGTGATCAATTTATGTATGCTCATATGAATGTGTTCATGTATGCTCAATTTCATTAGTTATAACATGGTTGTGTTCTATTTATTCTACATACTATGATTTCTATTATTCAAAATGACTACTTATTTCCACCATTATTACTCACTCTGATGTGAGATTATAGTCTCCTTAAGGAAACACCATGGACCCTCACTATTATTTAGCAACCTTTATCACATAGGGAGGTGTTCCTGATGTAAAATATAGTTCATCGGTCTGGACACCATTCAAGTGGCCCAAGACAATAGGATGTCACAGAAAATCCCAAATGGATGCATGAATCAAATGTTATAGTCATTTGAAGTTAAAGTATGGTTTTCAACTTCTATTAGAACATAAAAAAATATTATTAATTATCACCCACATGTTGTCTAATATGATTATATTTCGTTTTGTAATATTTTATTTGACAAGTCGTACAACACAAACGGACACCCAGATCAAAACTTATGGTCATTTAAAGAAAAAATCAAATTTTCAACTCTTAGAACATTAGTTAAGTGAGGATGTTTTAGCCACGGTTTTAATATGTTTGTGTGTGTGTGTGTGTGTGTTTATATATAAATATATACATATATAAATAATTATTAATTATTAATTACTAAAAACTAATTAATAATTAATAATTTATTTATTTTTTAAATAATCACTAACTATTAATTGTAAATAATTAAAAATTAATAATTAAAAATTAAAAATTAATTAAATGTTTAAATAAATTTTAATGAATAAAAATAATAATTAATCATTAATAATTAGTAATAAATTAATACTAATTAATAATTAATGATTAATAATTAATAATTAATAAATAATTTATAGTTTATAATTAATTTAGTTTTAAATAATTAATAAATAATAATTATAACAAATTAAAAATTAATTAAAATAGTAAATTATAAATTAACAATTATTATAAATAATAAATAATTATTATTAATGAATGAATGAATTTTACTGTAGTTTCTAAAAAACCATCTCTAAAATTAAATAAAAAATAAAAAAAATCCATATTATTGGATGGTTTTAACCATCACTTGTCGCGAACCAAGCTGGGTCTCCATCCATCCCAGTGTCCGACTTGGTCCGCGGTAAGGCTCTAAGGGTGTTCCCAATCCCTACGGGTTGGAACAAGTGTTCGGGTATCAATACAAGCAAGTGGGAACGATTTACCCAAACATAAAAATATAAAACAATCAATGATATAAAATAAACCAAAGATAGAAAAACAAAGACAAACAAGCCTTTACAAGGTTTCAGATTTAAGTCTACATGTTTATACAAGACCAAAAGAGAGATACAGCAAATATGGAACCAAAAACCATCTCTGAAAACCACCATAAGGCAAGGGGATCATCTCCCTCAATCCATCACCGTAACACTACCCAAGGGGATCACTAGAATCCCAAACCACCCTCACCAAAATCTTTAACTTTACCAGCATCAAACATTACCAAGTCTATTTACACCCAAAGGTATAAGCAAGGTGTGAGCTAGTTCCTAGTAGGATTCCACCCAAAAAGTATTCCATGCTCTAAACGTTAAATGAAAAATAAAATTTCAGGTTTATTTAATGAAAGTAAGTTCTATACCAATTTAAAAGAAATCAGTTTTAATGAAAAAACAACTTTTAGACGAATGAAATTTTAAATTAAAACTCCTTCACCCTTGGAACAACCCAAATCCACACCGTATATCGATGGTGAGTGCAGCATAGTCAAAGAGAACCAACACGAGAGAGGCCCTATGGGTATTAGCTAGAAAATGGGACCCTAGAACCTCGTGTCTTAGTGTAAAGTGGTATAGGAACCACAACCATCCACGTTCTCGTGCACAAGACACTAGAGAGGATAATCCTAAAATATTCTAGTGGTCTCTGATCATTATCAATGTTTAGTTAGTGTTGTCATCATCAATACCTCTTAGTGAAACCGAGTTGTATCCATTTCTGTACCACTATAACACTAGTCCTAGTCCGCCCTCCATGCTACCCAAGCTTCCCTTAGTGCTCAATCATTTTTCACATGTCACAAAACACCACATTCACACACGCAATCCCACCAAGGCATTATACACACCAAAAACATAATTTTCACACCCAAAACCTCTTTAAAAAATCAAACTCACCCCAAAACCTTTCCAACCATGATTCACATTCCAAAAACAAATTAATATAACATTTACTCAATTCATAAAACATTTCAAATGCACACAACAAGCCCTCACTTCAAGAACACACCAATTTAACATGAAAATTCCATTTTGAAAACAATTTCATATCAAAACTATTAAATAATTACATTCACACCACATTCATAATTTATAAAACATGTTAAATAACACAATAAATCCCAATAAATTTATCAAAAAACGTTTAAGCATGGAATCACCTACCTTTGATATTGAAAACCCCAAAATCCAGTATGAAATTTCCACCGCACATCAACCTCACCACAAGGAAGCAAGATTGAGCCCTAAACAACAAGATCAAGCCCCAAGGATATAAATTAATCCCTAAAATTATAACCCTAGAGCTGGAGAAGATGAAAACCCCAAAAAAGAGAAGAAACCCTAAACTAGATAAAGAATCAAGGGGAGGAGACACTTACTTGAAGAACTGAGGAGGAATCACACCAAATCTGGCACAAAATGGAAGCTACAAGGGAGATAAAAGGAGGGTGAGGCACACCTAGGAGAGGAAAACTCGAAGGAGGAGTAAAAGGGGGGATTTGGGGGTTAAAACCAAGAGGGGAGAGAAGAAAAAACAAAATTTTAATAACCTGGTAGATCTGCATGGTTAGTCCACACGGTTTGGGAAACTGTGCGGTAACTGTGCAGACCATTCTATCTTAATAAATAACTCTGCACAGTTATCTGGGCCATGGTGCACAGCCGCGTGGAAGCTGTGTTGTAGGTTCTGTCTCCTATGGTACGATTTCCTGGGTGGGTGCACAGTTACTACTAACCATGTGCCAACAGTGTGTGAGGATCTACGCACCTAAAAATTCCATTTTCTTCTAAAATTTCAAAGGAAACCCAAGGATAAAATATAAACCAAAACAAAATAGAGGAATACCTAAAAAATAGGTCACGAATGTGAAAATTATCTCCACCATGGATACTTTCCACCTTTGTAAAGTCAACCCGAAGCTTGATCAGTAAACAAAAATAGGTACACTTTCTCGAACCAAGATTTTTGCCCCCAAGTCTCATGTGAATCATTATTGTGATTCTAAAGGAAATGGACAAAAGGAATAGACTTCCTATTAATCAACATCACTTGGGAATCCACTATCTTTATTGGTCGTTCAAACACTGAAAAATCAGGATCCAACTCCAACTCTTCCCAATTCAACACATGAGATGGGTCTAGGTTATACTTCTATAGTTGGGATACATGAAACACATCATGAATTGATGTTAATTGAGAGGTAAAATATAACTTGTATTCCACTCTAACAATTTTCTCAGTGATCTCAAAAGGTCTGACATACCTTGGCATTAGCTTTCCCTACTTCCCCAAATGATGATGACCCAAATGAGATGCCACTTTCAGACACACCTGGTCACCCACAGTGAACTCTAGATCCTGATTACTCTAGTCGGCATAATATTTGTGGCAACTCTGAGCTTTCAATAACCACTTCTTGATCAAATTGACTCTCTCAGATGTCTCTTGCACAAGGCTTGGTCCCAAAAGTGAGGTCTCACCTACCTCAGACCAACACAATGGAGACCGATAAGGTCCACCAAAGAGCACCTCAAAAGGATACATTCAAATAGAGGATTGGTAAATATTGTTATAAGAAAATTTAACCAATCCCGAATGGCTATTCAACAATCCTCTGAAGTCCAAAACACACGCACGAAGCATGTCTTCCAAAATTGGATTTGTTCGCTCCTTCTAACCATTAATTTGAGGATGGTATGCCATGATCATTTGGATCTATGACACCAATTCCCTTTTAATACCTTCCTAAAACTGATAGTTAAAGTGGGGGTCTCTGTTATAAATAATAGTTTATGGAGCACTATGAATCCTGACCACTTCCTGAACATACAACTAGCCCAGATCATCCACCTTCACTAAATATTTGATTGGAATGAAGTGGGATGATTTGGTCAGGCATTCAATCACTACCCAAATGGTGTTTCTTCTTAGAGGTGTATGAGGTAAGACAATAATGAAGTCCATGGTGACCTTATACCACTTCTAAGTTAGAATGGGTAATGGATAAATCAAACCAAATGGTATTTGATGCTCTGTTTTCACCTACTGACAAGTATAGCATCTCGATATGAAGTCAGCTATGTCTCGTCTCATACCTGGCCACCATAACTATCTACGAACATTATAAAACATATTGGTAGCACCAGGATGAATGGACCACTGAGACCGGTGTCTATCCTGCATCTCCACCCTCCTCAGAGATGACGGCACCACGAAACAACCCTTGAAACATAGAATTGCCTCGGGAGACAATGACTAATCAGAGGATGTCTCCCCACCATGAGGAAATTTCATATACCACTAACACAGCTCATCACCAGGATGATCCTACTGAACCAACTCTTGAAGAGATAGATCCAACTACACACTCACCAAAAAGGAACCTACATTGTGATCCTTGGTCTCTAAGTGCATCTAGGCAAGGAGTTCCATCAAATTCCACTCATCGCTGGAATTTCTCAATACCTAGACCGACACTTTTTCTTCTCAAGGAATCATCCACCACATTACCCTTACCTAGGGTATATACAATGTCAAAGTCTAACCCCTGTACATATTCGATTCAATGGCACTACCTCAGATTGAGATCCTTCTGGGAGTAAATGTAGGCCAAGCTCTTATGATCAGAGTAGACCAAAAACTTCACCTTAAATAGGTAGTGACGTCATGTCTTCAAACATGCATCACCACTGCTAACTCCAAGTCGTGGGTTGGGTAATTCTTCTCATGTGGTCAGAGTTGCAGAGATCCATACACCACCATGTGATCATCCTACATAATCACACACCGAAGACCCAAAACTAAAGCATTGTAATAAACCACATACCCCTTTCCTAATTCCAAAAAGATCAACTTAGGTGTGGTAGTCAACTGACACTTTATCTCTTCAAAAGATGACTAAAATTTTAGGCCCCATTCAAACTTTTCCCCCTTCCAGGTGAGGGAGATCATAGAAGAAGCAAGTCATGAGAAATCCCAAAAAAACGCCTATAATACCTCTCCAGGACAAGTAATATCCTAATATCAGACACATTCTTCGGTTATTCCCATGAAAAAATTACACTGATATTCTCAAGGTTTGCTAAAACCCTCTTGATCTGAGATGACTTGGCCTAGAAACTTCACTTTACTGATCTATAAAGTGCACTTTGAGGACTTAGAAAAAAGACGATGATCCTACAAAGTTCCCAGCACAATCTGAAAATGATGCTCATTCTCTTCTTTGGATCTAGAGTAGACGAGGATGTTTTCCACAAATAAAAAAACAAAATAGTTGATATACTAGTGTAACACCTTATTCATGAGTGCCATAAAGAATACTGGAACATTTTTCAATCCGAAAATCATGAACAAATACTCAAAGTGTTCATACGTACTTCAGAAAGCTATTTTTGGGATATTCGCCTCTTTTACCCTGACTTATTGGTAACTCAAATGCAAATCGATATTGGAGAACCACTTATACCCTTTCATCTAGTAAAAAAGAACATAAATTTGGGGAAAAGGGTATTTATTATTAATGGTTACCTTATTTAACTTTTGGTAGTTGATACATACCTGGAGAGATCTGTCGGCCTTTTTCGTGAACAAAACAGGAGTGGCCCAAGGAGAGACGCTTGGAAAAATGAACCCTTTATATTCTAAATCATCCAATTGTATCTTTAATTCCCTCAATTTGTTGGGGGCCATACAATACAAGGGAATAGATATCGATTGTGTTCCTGATTCCAAATCAATCGATAACTCCACGTCCCGCTCGGGGGGTAACCCTAAAAAATCATCCGGGAATACCTTTGTGAACTCATACACTATGTGAGGTAACCCATCCTTAGGAGTACTATCACCATCCTCCAGCATGAGCAATGATAATTGAAAGGTGATATTTCCCAACTATGGGAGTGTAGTTCCAGCTCGACCCAACGGAGGATCCCATTCTCTAAGGAAGACTTGATCACTCCCATCCAGTGCCAAGAAACTAACTCACCATTGATAGAAATCAATTTGTGCTTATAAATGAACCATCTATTCCATGAAAAGGATCACATCAAATATGTCCATATCCAAGACCAAGAAATCCCATTCCATCTCAACCCCTAACATGCATTGCACACACGATAGGCACCTGAGGCCATGCTCCTTCCTCTTACCCAACGGTGTCACTAACTTTATTGCAAAAGATAAGAGATTAGTAGGAAAATTTAGCAGGTTTACAATACGGGAAGATATAAAAGACACAGATGCACCAGTATCAAAAATAAAAATATCTAAAGAAGATGTAATCAGAATGGTACCTTAAACAGTCAAGGGCCTCGCATCCTATCCCACTGGTTCTTTCTCCACAGCATAAATTTTCCTAGTATATCTCTAAGTCTGATCGTGACAACTAGCCTAAGGCTCTGATATGATATAACTCTGACTAGAAGAAGAACTGGTCATGGTACCTCGACCACCAAACCAAGATCCCACCGTCTTGGACAGTTTTGACTAAGCTGCAACTTCTTGATAAGAACATGTAGCTCTGAAGAATCACTATAAGGGCCCCAACACTCCACAATGATGACAAGGTTTGTGAGGAGATTTACAAATAGGTCAAGTGTGTCCCGCCTTTCCACATTGGTGGCACACAACAAACCCAGTATCAGAAGCCATAGAGGAAGGCATCCTAGAAGGTTGGCCCAAGCTACTACCACACTTCTTCCCTTGATCCTCAGGCTTCCTCTTATTTTCTGAAGAACTAGCATTTCCCATTTCTGACATAGCCCCAGAGCCACCTGACCTTACCTTATGGTCAATCTTCACCATATAAGCTCAGTCAAACACTTTAGTGTAAGTCTTCAACTTGAACAAGTATACCTGAGAATAAATATATGGATGCAAACCTTTATTAAACCTTTGATCTTTCATATTCTAATTGGAGATGATTTTGGGGGCATATCAAACCAGTTCAGCAAAATGGTTGGCATACTCCATCACTGACTGGTCCCCTAGACAAGATCCATGAACTCCTGGGATATAGAATATGCCAAGACCTCAGGGAAGTATTGTTCATTTAACACCACCTTGAATTCCTTCTAGCTCATATTCTCATACTTCCCAACCTGAATCACGAAGTCCCACCACCTTCGACTGGGACCCTCTAACAAAAAAAAATCACACTTCACCCTAACCTCTTCAGGAGTGTCCGGGAACTTGAACATATGCTCGATATTCTTGATCCATTCCTCTATTTCTTGAGGTTCCAAGATACCTTAGAAATAATGAGGTTTATTCTTCAAGAATTTGTGGGCTTTATCCTTATGAGAGTTAAGGTCATATTCCCTTACTAGAGAAGAAGCAGGACCGGCTCCCTATCCCAAAGCCTAAATGCCTTGAACCACAACATCTACCAGCCTATGATCAAGTGGTGAGTGAGAACTCTCTCTATCTCCTTCCCTTGGTAGTAGGGGAACTATATGAGGAGGAATGTTTCTACAAAAAGAAATAGTCACATCAAAAACTCATTAACACAACAGATCTAAAAACTATCATCATGAATAACAAACATCATTAAACCACACATGCCAAAGAAACATAGGGACCAAACCACTTCACCCCCACCCAGTGTCCATGAAAATTCTACAGCCTGCACGTCCCACCTAGAGGAGAAGACAAACAAGCATCCAAACATCTTGTAGTAAATCAGGGCTTGTCATGAGGTGTGCTATCTAGGCACCCCACCCACAATCAGAGCTCCGAGACCTGATAGTCTTAGCTCCTGTCTATCCAGAATCATCCTAAATAACATGACCCAAAGGGTTAAAATCTCTTATGATACCATTTTTTCATGAACTAAGGTAGGTTTTCGTCCATCCTGGAACCCAACCCAGTCTGTGGAAAGGCCCGAAGGGTGTTTCCGATCCCTAAGGTCTTACATAAGTGTCCAGGTATCAATACAAGAAAGTGGGAATGATTCACCTGAACATAAAAATATAAAACAATCAACAATATAAAATAAACCAAAGCTAGAAAAACCAAGTCAAACAAGACTTTACAAGGTTTAAGATTTATTTCCACGCATTTATACACAATCAAAAGAGAGATACAAGTAAGTGGGAACCAAAAACCATCTCCCAAAACCACCATAAGTAAAGGAGAGAATTTCCCTCAAGCCATCACTAAAACACCTCCCAAGGAGATCACTATAATCCCAAACCACCCTCACCAAAAGATTTAACTTTACCTGCATCAAACATTACCAAGTCTTTTTACACTCAAAGGTGTAAGTAGGGTGTGAGATAGTTCCCAGTAGGATTCCACCAAAAAATTATTCCATGCTCTAAACATTAAATAAAAAATAAAATTTCAGGTTTCGTAAATTAAATTAAGTGCTAAAAAAAATTAAAGGAAAGAAGTTTTAATGAAAAACAACTTTTAAAGGAATAAAATTTTAAATGAAAACTCCTTCACCCTTGGAACAACCCAAAGCTGCATCGTATACCGATGAAGAGCGCATCATGGTCAAAGAGCACCAACATGGGAGAGGCCCTAGGGGTATTAGCTAGAAAATAGGACCCTAGAACCTTGTTTCTCAGTGTAAAGTGGTATAGTAACCAAAACCAACCATGTTATCATGAAAAAGACACTATAGAGGAGAAGCATCCAATATTCTAGTAGTCTCTGATCATTATCAGTGTTTAGTTAGTGTTTTTATCAAAAATCTCGCTAAGTGAAATCGGGTCGTAGCCACTTTTGTATCACTAGAACACTATTATTAGTCTTACCTCCTATCTACCCAGGCTTCCCTTAGTGCTCAATCAATTTTCAAATGTCACAAGATACACCACATTCACACATGCAATCCCACCAAGGAATTATGCACAACAAAAAGCACAATTTTCACACCAAAAACCTATTTTAAAAATAAAAATCACCCCAAAACCTTTACAACCATGATTCACATTCCAAATAAAACTTAATAAAAAATTTACTCAATTTATAAAACATTTCAAATGCACACAATAAGGCCTTGATTCAAGAACACACCAATTTCACATGAAAATTCCATTTTAAAAAAATCATATCAAAACTCTTTAATAACTACATTCTCACCACATTAATAATTCATAAAACATGTTAAATAACACAAGCAATCCCAATAACCTACCTTTGATATGGAAAACCCCAAAATCTGGTGTAAAATTTCCACCGCACCACAAGAAATCAAGATTGATCCCAAAACAACAAGATCATGCCCCAAGGATCTAAATTGATCCCTAAAATTATAACTCTAGGGATATAGAATATGAAAACCCCAAAAATAAGGGAAGAAACCCTAAACTATAGAAAAAATCAAAGGGAGGAGACACTTACTTGAAGAATCAATGAGTAATCGCACCAAATCAAGCACAAAATGGAAGCGCTAAGGGAGGTGGAAGGAGGGTTAGGTGTGCCTAGGAGAGGAAAACATAAGGGAGGAGAAAACAGGGGGATTTAGGGGTTAAACAAGAGAGGAGAGAGAGAAGAAAAACCAAAATTTTAATGACCTGGCAGATCCGCACAGGTTCCCAAACCGTGTGAACTAATTGTGTGGACCATTCTGTCTAGATAGAGAACTCCACACGGTTACCTGGGTCATGGAGCATAGCTGTGTGGAAGCCATGAAATAGGTTTTGTCTCCTACTACATGGTTTCCTGGGTGGGTGCACAGTTGTTACTAACCATGTGACAACCGTGCGTTGGGATCTTCACATAAAAAACTTCCATTTTCTTCAAAAATTTCAAATGAATCCAAAGTATAAAAGATAGACCCAAAAAAATGAATAATACTTGAAAAATATGTAATGGATGTGATATCACCAAATGGTTATGGTTTTTTAATAAACCACTATGAATCAGCAATAGGTTTTTAAACTAACGCTAAAAAAATAAAATGAAACATTTAGTAGTGATTTTGAAAACCATTGATAAATGACCACTTTCTCATAGTTTTATCAAGATATTCTAAAAATAATATATTATTTAATATTTTAGTGGGAGTACACTTGGACTTTGAAAAGATCATAATTAACAAATAAAAGACCATGGAAGTTGGAAAAGTTAATGTTACTTAATATCCTAAAGGAATTTAGGATGTGTTGGTAAAGTAATAATGTAAATATTTACATTAGTTATAAAAATATTTCAAGTAAAAAAATTATGTAAAGGGTTCAAATAATGAAAATGGTTTTCTTAGAAATTGTTTTAAGTAGACAAAAAAAGTTATTAACATTGTAACATTTGATGTTGTAAAGTTAAGGGGATTGAATACTATGTTCAAAGTTTTGAATATTAGGAATATGATTCCTAATTATCACCATTATTCAAAATTTATTTATTAATAGATGTTACTCAAAAAATGAGTTTAATATGAGGTATTTATTTGATGGTCACATAGATATGTTTCATCAATTATATAGAGATGTAATGAGGATAACAAAACCCTAAAAGTGTAGCAAACTTACAACTGATCCAGTATTCTATCATATGTGATATGTTAGAAAGGTTCTTATGTATAGTTTTTCTAATATTCTTAAAATAGTTTATGAATATAAAATATATCATGTTATACAAAAATACAATCTCTAATTTATCATTATTTCTCATTGGCTGCATATATGTATATATTGATATAAATTTTGTGAAATATAATAAAAAATTACCTCTCAAAGCATGACATCGAGTTATCCCTAACCAATTTTTTTAATGGAGTATTATAGGTTATGAATAAAAGTTAAGGTTCTCATGAGTAATATTATTTTAGTGGGATACATAATATGCTCATTATCCCAAAAATGGGTTTATTTTGTGCTGGATGGCCCATAAAATTTACCACATAGAGTGTCATACACTATATTTTTGGTATAATAGGGGTGAATGGTTTATATTTAGAGTCTTTAATAACTGAGGTTGGTGAGATAAATAGTATGATAACCTTTATACTTTAATAAATTTTTTATGAAATACTTGAGGCTTAGATAATCTAGGGATGGTTGAGTGTGTTGTTGATCATGTTATCAGTTGGAACTTAACAAAGATGAAATTTGTAATCTCGTATGATAGGTATGATATTTGGTCCATCAATTGGGATTTAATGAGGAAGTATATAGTCATAATTAAATAGTACATATTATGTTCTTATCTATTTAGGTGAAGATCATGTGATGTGGTCATCCATAAAGGTTAATAAAATGTTATGTATTCATCTGACCTGGTTAGTCTATACTTAGATAATTGAGAATGTATGAGTTGGTTATATGATATTAACATACTATGTGTCCCATAATCACTTTATGTATTGTATATAGGGATCATATTAAAATGCATGTGATCATATGATGCATCTAGTGGACACTTGTATATAGATACATGTATTTGATGAATGTCACACCATATCCCTTTGTAGCTTGAGAATCATTGATGATTTTGTAACAACCCAGACTCCAGAAATCCCAAGATAGTTGTTATATTACATTATTGATGTAGAATATAGGAGTTATTGTATGATACAATGATTTAGTAGTCTTGGAAGACATGATACATACATAAATTACATTAGAAAACATAAGATATTGCATGAACACATTGCGAGAACATTATTAACCCTTCTATAATATCCTTGAAAATTACACATGGTTCTCTTCTAGGTTTCCTGAGGAAAGGAATGAAAATAAGGGTGATATTAGATGATCAGTAAAGAGTAGAAAATATTGAAAGATATCATAATATAAACTTGTCATAGGTGATATAGCAGAAATGAACAAACAATATGAATCCATAATCAACTTAAACTAATGGAATACTATATATATGATAGTAAATTAAAACATGGATAACAAAGTTCATTGATCTCTTACTGATGGAATTCATAATAATATACATCTAACATGAGGTTCATGACTTATACAAAGACACTATACTGATATGGGGAGAGTTATACACTAAAACACAAGTTATTTTGTCTCATGAAACTTATTGATGCATTGAGGGGATATATAATTTTGGGCCCCACACATCACCCAATTAAGTCCAATACATTCACTATTTCATACCATTCCCTAAGGAACCTCTTTTTAAATAAAAACATGGATATCCATATGATGAAAAATACAAAAAAAATAATCATTCCCCGTTCAATATAATAATGTGTATTTCTATAAGAACATCCCTTATTTAAGTTAGAAGCTATGGGGAATCATCAAAGTATAGGAAGTACCCTTATCAAATAAATATATTAGCAAAGGTACTTTTAATGTGTTGTTTTATCCATAGAAGATAATAAATGGATTTAATAGTTTGCATTGGTAGGAGACTAAGGAAATGGTAAGAAAAATCCTTCACTGTGGTTCATAATGAGTGTGTGAGTATTCCAAAGAATATCCCTTAGGAGTGTCTAGCCAAGTGTGTAATATTAGGCCCAATCATCTTGTATCAATGGTATGTTTTAGTCAATTATTCAACTAACCCTTTTTAGGGTGATTAACCCTAAGTTCATATATTACACAGCTACAACCACTTGCTAGTATCTAGATAGGGATGTCATTTCTAGGAAAAATTGTAATGAAACGACCTGAATACCCTCTCAAACTGGTACTCGGCCTAATACACCACATACCCAAAGTGTGTTCTTGATCCAAACGGGCTGGCGACTAGTGATCAGGCATCAAACAATGAACATATGTAATGTTTTTTTTACAACCTAAAGCAACAAATTGGAATATATATAGAGAGAGAGAGAGACAACATTAAAAGGAAAATATATTCCATAACTGAAAATAGATAGTGGAAATCGAAGAAAAAAAATTAGAACAATCTCCAAGTACAAGTATAACTATAAAGAACTAATAAAATAGGAAAACCAACTAATCTATGTTATAACGTGGGAAAATCTATAATATCTCACCATCCAGCTACCCAAACTTAGCTTACCAAAACCTCACGGCCCCACTGTGGCGCCTTGTATTTCCTTGAATAAAAATACATATAAATGTCTATGAACCACCGAAGAAGTACATAGGGTGTGAGATAATATGATCAATAGGGTCCCACCCAGGTGTTCCATGACAATTCTTTGTCCAAACAATTCAAGTATTCTCATTTCAAATCAAAAATTGCATGATAATCAATAAAGATTTTTTATCAAAAGCCTGGTAAGAATTTTCCCTTTTCTAAAAATTCCAAAATAAATGTAGGTATATAAATTTCAAATTCAAAGCATTCATATCAAAAACCCAAAACAAAAAAAAATCCAAAACATCACTAAATCATTCCAAGGAACTCAATAGGTCAGGATAGCAGACTGCTCATACCATAAGAAATGATTAGTGTGCAACAAGTCCCTAGAACATAGGCCTAAGGAGTAGAGAAGCACCCCATGAGTGAACCTCCCAATGATATCAAACAATTCCCTAGAACAATAGGCCTAGGTAGCAGAGAAAATCCCTAAGAGAAAATACCTTGATGGTAACATAGATTATGGACCTAAAATAAACCTTCCACCTATGTATCCATGGCTTCCCATACACTGCATTTCATAAATCATTTCAATGATTTGAAAATACCTTTTTTCTATTTACCAAAAACCAGGTAAAAATCACCTTTTATCACAAATCCATTTACAAACAAAAAACAATCGTTCCAATTTATGTATAAATAAATTCATAAAAATATGAGAAATTTAGTTCATCCAACACATGCTAGAGACAAAACAACCTACCTCAAAACTCAGGGTTTCACATGCCCACGATGGATCCACCAATAAGAAGAATGAAAAAATGAAAAAGGAGGACCTAGAACCAAACTAAACAACTTAGAATTGGCCTTATTAAACAAAAGGGTTTTAAGAGAAGAATAAACCATACATACCTTAAGAACACACACCCATAGAACCAAAAACAAAAAAAGAAATAGCCCTCATAACAATATTGCACCACGAATCTAGAAGAGAAAAAAATTATCATTACGAATCAACAGATCCGATCACATAATTCCATAATGCTACCATGACTAAATAAATGAAGAATCAAAAATCCCTAATCACCTAAAGAAATATAACCCAACCACTATAGTGATCCAATTTTTAACTAATCAATCCAGAATGAACAAAGACTCCCAAAATTACTTAAGAAGCCTTCTAGGTCAAGAGCCAAAGGAGATACAGAAGAGTGAAATAAAATTTCATTTGTATGGTTACCTAAAAGATCTGCTCATAAATTTACACTATGTGTAATACATTTACACATTGTGTAATCCACGATGATTAAGTACACCAAAAAACCTTTTGCCTTTTTAATTAAAATTGATCTTTTAGCATTACATGTCATGTAACCATTACACAGGGTGTGATCCTTTCACATTGTGTACATATATCAAAAATTGTGTCTAGTGACCAAGTACACATCATGTAACCACTTTACACATCTTTTTAATATCCCATTTTATATCAAAAAACCCAATAACCAATTCTTTCATCCTCTAAACTTGGGGAGAACCCCAAAAAACCATTAACACATTTATACTCGTATTTCATTAATTCACACCAAAATCCATCCCAAAACTTTAATTCATTTTACCCAACAAATGATCTTCGTCCTAGAGATTCCCAAGGAACACCTAATTAAAGAGGAAAACAATCAAAGAGAAGGTAATTACCTGAAAGAAAGTAATGGGATGTTACAAACTCCCCACCATAAGACTTTATATCCTAGGGAAGTCATATAAAAGAATGAAGTCTAGTAAATAGGTGAAGCCAATGTTCCCTCATCAGGGACTTTCACTCCCAAGTCTCATGAGAGTTCTATAAGTGTTACCATAACACTTTGAATAATGGAATAGACTTCTCGTTCAAGACTTTCACTTGATAGATAATGATCTCAACTGGCTTCTCAACAACAGAAACATCTGGTTCTAACTCTATCTCCTCCCAAATCAGAACATGAGAGGGATCCGGATGATATTTATTGAGATACAATATGTGAAAAACATCATGAATTACCATCAAATAAGCTGGAAATTCATAATGATAAGAAACCTTCTTGATCTTCTCAATGACCTCAAACGGTCTCACATATCTCTGAGCTAACTTTCCCTATTTTCTAAGTCAACAGTGTAAGAACCTGGGTTTTTGGAACAGGTCAAAATCCCGACCCTGTTTAAATTTTTGACAGGTTTTTGAGGAAACTGGATTCAATGGGAAGTTTCTGGAAATTTCCAGACTACACGTCGTGTACCTTAAGTACACGCCGTGTATGTGTAGGTGAGTGACCGGCCGTGTGCTCGCTGAGTACATGCCGTGCAGTGACCATGTAGAATTTTCTTACTACACAGCGTGTAGTTTTGAACACGTTGTGTATACCCCCAACCATGTGAATCCATACATGGCGTGTAGGCCGTTGGTCGGGTGAACCAGGAACACGTCGTGTCCCCATTGGACATGTCGTGTAGTCTAGCCGTGTATCAGGGAAACACATGGCGTGTGAGTACGTCGGTGAGGAAGGGAAGAGGAACCAAGTACATGCCTTGTACCCCTAGGTACATGTCGTGTACTCATGTCGACAGGTACGGAAAGTAAGTCAGTGGAATCTTTCCATCTTATGAACAGTTAAATGAACCATACACGGTGTGTAGTCCCAAAGTACATGCCGTGTACTTTCTTTTTTTTTTGCTTAAAATGGGAAGTAGCCTCGTATTGAGGTAGAACCTCAATATTTTGGTCGGGTTTAGAAAACCAAGTCGGTCGGATCTTCATTTTATTCCCGGTTCTTCGTTTGAACTCCGATCCGATCTTGGTTGGATGTTTTGGAACCCCCTCAGTAAGGCCTTGATTCCTCTTTGGCCATTTTGTTTGATTTTCATTCTATCAAGAGTTATATGCGTTTGAGCGGGTTTGAATCTCTTATAGATTTACCGCGTTTTAGACCGAATTGGTGGGTGTTACTGGAGGAGTAGCATCATGCGAGTCTCAGGTTGGTGGTGCATACTTCATTTTGTGTTTTCACGGTTGTTTTGGTAATGCGGCCTACAGTGCGTTTTCAGGTATTTTGAGTGGGACCTGTTTTATCTGCTTTTTCATACCGTATTGCTTATTGGACCTCTAGGATGCTTTTGGGTATGCCTGGTTACCAGTTTGCGTGAGCAGGGCAGGGTGAGGGGTCGTTGCTCATTGGGGAATTTTGTCCAGGGAGCTCCAAAATGGTTTTAATTGAATTATGATTGTTATAAAATGTTTAGTTTAATTTGTTAAAGTCTGTTATAAATTGTTAGAGGCATTTAAGACCTCAGTGCTGGTATGGGACAACACCTTGCATAGTGCAATTCAACTGTTAGTTTGTTTTTCCTGGTTGTGTTTTCTGTTTACATATGTTATATATGCAATTGCTGAATTGCATCTGCTGGACCCTTTCGGTTGTGTTGGGATTGGCCCGGTTACGCTTGAGTGATGTTGATAACAGGTTGGGGATTTGCCCGGGATACTTTGGGTGGCTTTGACCATGGTATTGGGCATCATGGACGTCATCTTCAGGCAGTATGACTGTCTGGTTGGGCATGGCCCGGGTTACTAGGGTGGCGATGCCATCAGACTTGAGCGACATGGTCGCAGGGACACGATGTGTCAGATGTGTTGGTGGCTTAGGACTATTTTGGGTGATTACCGCTCACCGGGACTTTGAGTAGTGTGCACACATAGATACTCCCTGATGAGGTGGTTTTGACCACTCGTGTGGGTAGAGGCCCCTGTAGTTGCAGTTAGGTATTTTGGTTGGGGGTGCTTGCTGTAGAAAGCCACGGGGGAGGTGAGGAGCCTTCAGGGAATGGGCGTGCCTTCGGGATGTCGGTACTTGAGACACGAGGTGTCAGGAGGCACATGGTGCTGGGTTACTATTTTTGGGCGTGCCTTCAGGATGTCGGTACTTGAGACACGAGGTGTCAGGAGGCACATGGTGTCGGGTTACTATTTTTGGGCGTGCCTTCAGGATGTCGATACTTGAGACATGAGGTGTCAGGTGGCACGTGGTACCGGGTTACACGATAGAGATTCCGGCATTGGTCGAAGTAGGTGATGCTCCATGGTGGCTATTGAGTACCAGTGGAGTTTGTGATTAATTGTGCATCGTACTGTTTACTACTTTCCTTGTAAATGCATGACTGCTTAAACACATATATTTGGTACGCACCGTTGGGTGGTATCTTACTGAGATTTTTCTCACACCCTACATGGGCCCTTCGGGACGCGTGTAGACTTTATGGATTTACGTGCAGGAAAGAGGCCAGCTTCAGGAGCTAGGCTATGTTAGTTATTTCATGGAGATGGTATGGACCTTAAGGTCATGCCTAGCTGGGTTTACTTTGTTTTGTTTACTTTCTATATTGGCATGCTTATTGTAGCTACTATTGGTTATCCATTGGCGCCATTTTTATATTCAGTTGTATATGACCTACTCTGGATGCATGTTTTACTGTTCAGTTGTAGTTACATGTTCTTATCGTGCTTTTGTGTTTATTTCTTCTGTTGTTGTTTCATTTAATGCTTCCGCTGTTTATCTATATTGATTATGCTTCCGCTCTGCGGGTCTGGTTCAAGTCTGCTGAGTCTTTCTTTCCACTGCATCTTTACTGTTATACTTGGACCAGTACCCTTATTAAGATCCTCCGAGAGGGTATAGCCTCCCCACTATACCTAACAGACCCTCGCTGCTAGTTGGCAGCCTTTGGCGTTCAGGGAGGTGCCCCTAAGGTAGTAACACCCAACCGTTCGGCACTGTTCAGGTGGCTGGCCAGGTCTGTGACGTTACAAACGGTGACCCAACTGAGGAGAAACTTTTAAGAAAACACAGTCACATAATGAAAACTTGAAAGAATGAAATAGTTGATCCACATAAGACTTATTTTGACTCTACAATGTAACCAAATGCCGACATATATCATGAATCCTCAATAATGTCTCATGGACCAAACTTGGTCCCACCAAAGAAGCTTCAAGAACCTCTTTCTAATAAAGAGGTGACATGAATGGTTGACCATACAAAACCTAAAAATGATCCATTTTTATTAATGAATGATAATTATTGTCATAAGAAAACTAAACCAATCCCAAATAATTATCCCTAGATCCACAAAAATCCAAGAAAAATCACAAATCATATCCTCTAAAATATAAAAAACATATTCCGCCTAATCATCTATCTATGGATGATAAGTTGTACTCAATATGACATGAGTCCCCATTTCCTCTTGAAAATTTTTCTAGAACCTAAAATTAAACCTATTATCCCTATCTAAAACAATAAAATAAAGAACCCCATGTAACCTCACAACTTCCTATACATATATCTTAGCCAAATCTTCAACTTTAGTGGTGTACCTGATCAGAATGAAATGAGGTGACATAGTTAACTGATCAATCACCGCCTAGATAGCATTCCTCCCTTATGGAGTCTATGGTAATATGAAAATGATGTCCATGGATACCTCTTCCCTCTTCTAAATAGGAACCAATATAGGATAAAGAAAACTAAAAGGTTTTAAATGCTTTTTTTATTTGTTGGTAGGTGTAAAAACAAGACACATAATCAGCAATGTCACACTTAATACTTGGCTACCAGAATTTTTATCTCATTTCATAATACATATTCATAGTGCACATATGAACAGACCATAAAGAACTATAAAAATTAGTCAAAGCTGAACTCTTCATATATTCTATGATGTAAAACTAATCCCAAGAACTTAGAATACCATATAAAAAGAGAGACCAACCTAAAATGGTCTCCCCAGAATATAGGGTTTCTCAAATTCCTCCAAAATTTACATCCTACTAATGATTCTTTAGAATATACTCAAGGAGAAATTATGATAACTGAACACTGGTCAGAACCAAACCATAAACATCCTCTTAATAATCCATATACAACTAATAAAAAATCCCCATAAGGATATACTCTTCCTTTGATTCCAAAATAGCTTACGATGTCACTTTCCTACTAAGAGCATTAGTGACGATGTTCTCCTTCCATGGGGTGTAGGCAATATTGAAGTCAAACTTCTAAAGGTATTCCACCCACTGTATCGGACTAAGATTCAAGTTTTTCTAATATAATATATTGCTTAAACTCTTATGGTCAAAAAAGAATGTGAACATTTCATAATATAGATAGTTCTGAAAACACTTAAGTGCATTCATAACTGTGACAAGATCTAAATCATTAGTGGGGTAATTATTCTCATGAAGTCTAAGTTGAAGAGAGACATAATCCACCACATGGTCATACTTTATGAGCACACAATCCAAACCAGCGTTAGAAGCATCATAGAAAACCATATACCCCTTACAGAGCTCAGGTAAGATTAGTATAGGATCTAATGCTAGAAGTATTTTCAACCCTTAGAAAGAAGACTAACACTTGCATCCCATGTGAATTTCACCACTTTCTTGTTAAGAGAAGTCAAAAGTGATTCCAATGTTGATAAATCCTTGAAAACCCATTGATAATATCCAATAATACCAAGAATCTCCGAATTTCAAAGACATTATGTGGATCTTCCCATGAAAAATAGCCATTAACTTCTTAGAATCAACTGATAAGACATTCTCAGAAATCATGTTCCCCAAGAATTTCACTTCTTGAATATATAATTTGAATTTCAAAATACTTTCATACAAATGGTAAATTCCCAAGATTTCCAAAACCAAACTCATATGGTGCGTGTTCTTGTTCTTAGGTCTTGAGCAAACCAAAATTTTATCTATGGACACTACCAAAAAAGTTTTTGAGATACATATGGAATATATGATTCATCTAAACCATAAAAACTGTAGGATCATTAGTCATACCAAACAACATTACTAGATATTCATAATGTTTATACCTACTTCTAAAATTTGTATCCAGTATATCCCACTCATGAACTATAAGAATATGATAACTTGACCAAAGATCCATCTTCAAAACCCACTTTTCACCCTTTAAATAATAAAAAAATTATCCACATGAGAAAAAGGATACTTGTTATTAAATTTTACCCAGTTCAAATTTCTATATTCCATGAAAAACTGGAGTAAACAATCTACCTTCTTTTCAAATAATAATGGCGCTGCCAAATTCAAAACACTAGGGTGAAAAATACACTTTTTCACCAAGTGGTACAACTGAATTTTGATCTCTTTCAAATCTTTCGGTTCCATATGATAAGAAGGTATTGATATTGGGTATGTCTCTGAAATCAAGTAAAACCAAAACTCTACCTCCCTCTTTTGAGGAAGCCCAGAGAAATAATCTATGAAAATTTTAGGAAAACCCTGAACAATTACATGAATTTTAACAATAGAAGAAACGTCATCAGGCTCAACTACAATAGAAAACAACAAACTCCTAAGCACTATGTGGGAAGGTCCTGGATGGCTAGACCTAGGATCCCATTATCCCTAAAACACCCACAATATCCCATCAGCCATAAGAAATTAGAGACCCCGATGATAAAAAACAACATCATCTCAATGTGAAACAAGTCAGTCCATCCAAATGATGATGTAGAATAGATACAGATCAAGAATAATAAAATCTAAGACTAGCTCTATATCAGCTATATATAATGCACAAGGACCTTGAAACACCTTATATTTCCTCTTCTTAAGTGGTTTTTCTAACTTTATAAAAAAGGACATGAGTTTTGTAGGAAGTTTAAGAATATCAACAAAATAGCCAGATATAAATATGTGGAAAGCACCAGTATCAAATAAAGCAATCTCTACAGAGGATACAATAAATATGGTACCTCTCACTGTCACTGGACCCATTTATACCTCCATTAGAAACTCATTTACTACATGAATGCTTCACTTATAAGGCTTATGGTATAGCCCTATAGTATTTGAAGCATCTGAATATTACATAGTAGCCCTTGGATCCAGAAATCCCTGACCATAATGAGGAGTAAACATAGCCTGACAAAAATGTTATATATGTCCATAAATCCCACAGATTTTACACATATTTGTAGGAAAATGACAAGAACATCGTGTGTTTTTACCTTTCCACACTGATAAAAAGTAAGAGGCACACCTATAGCTACAAGTAGAGGTGATGAAGAGGTATGCTATCGAGAACCACCTCCACCGCTCCAGTGATGATCCTAACACTTCCTCTTTTTCACTAGCATTCCACGAAAGCTTCCACTAGATGGAAGAGAAGGGGTGGAATATCTAACTTTTCCTACCATATTTATCTCTTCCATAATTTTCCTATCCACTGTCTCTGCATAGGTCTAAATATTTAGAATAAATACTTATGATTTGATATCAGATTTTAACCCCTTCAGGTACTTCTAATCCTTCAGCTGGTCATTCTTCACAACCTATAGTACAAAACGAACCAGCACAACAAACATATTGGTATATGAAAAAATCATATAGTCTCCTTTTTGTAAAGAGAGGAACTCCAGATATTTTTCTATCATCAGTTAATCTGGACAAAACTACTAGAAAAAGAGTCTTGAAACCATTCTAGTCTAATCCCACATGCTTATCTTCCTATACCATAGAATCCCACCAATGCTTTCTAAGACCTTCAAGTATGAACACTACACACTTCAAATTTTTATTCTCAGGTACCTCTAGGAATTTGAAGATTTGATTAATCTTTTCAAGAAATTCCTCCACCTCTTGAGGTTCATTCGTACCTTTAAAGGATGGTGAATTTTCACGCAAGGATTCCCAAGATCGATCCCTTTCTCCCCCAGTTTATGGATATAACTCAACATATGCATTCTAAAATTTTGATTCATTATGGTCAATGGCATGAAATACACACATGATTTCCTTGATGGAATTATAATCCTTCAAAGGATTCCCTTGAGGAGCATCAATTGTACCCTTCTGATGAACTCACATAACATCTCTCAGAGGCATACTACTACACACTGAAGGAAAATAAATGATCGTACAATAGAATAATCTTAGTTTAAAATAGAAAACCCATAATAAATAATTGATATTAACATCAAGAAATTAAAATATGAGACATGCACCCCAATATCTCATGGTAACATGAGTGTCATTACAAAAAGATATGGATATACACTTACCACAACATACCTCTCAAGTCCCAACAATCCTACATCTAGTATACCAAAAGTCCCAAGATAAGGACTCTTGAGGATAGACCACCTATAATACCAAACTATAATGAAATAACCCAAATAACATCTCAAACTAGTACCCGACCTGATACACCACATATTTGTAGGGTGTCTCCAATTCTCATGGGCTGGCGACTAGAACACAAGCATCAAAAAACGAACGGAGGGAATTATTTCTCTGAACCTAAAGAAATTTTTTTGCATATATATATATATAGACAACAATAAAAGGAAAATATATTTCATAACTGAAAACAGAGAGTAAAAAACTGAATAAAAACAAGAGTAGAACAATATCTAAGTACAATTCCAACCACAAAGGACTGAAAAATAGGAAAAATCAATTATTCCATGTGATAGTGTGTGAAAAACTACACCATATCACCATCCAACTACCCAGACTCAGCTGACCAAAACCTCACCACCTCATTATGGTGCTTTTCCTTTACCTACATTGAAATACATACAAAGGTATATGCACCACCTAAGAAGTGTGCAGGGTGTGAGATAATAGGCTCAATAGGGTCCCACCCAGGTGTTCTATAATAAGTCTCTATATAAACAATTCAAGTATGCCCATTTAAAATCAAACATGGCATGATAATCAATAAATTAGTTTTATCAAAATCATGGTAAACATTTTACCTTTTCCAATAATTCTAAAACAATGGAAGGTAAATCAATTTCAAATTTAAGGATTTCATATCAAAACCCCAAAATAGTAAAAATACAAAGCATAAGTATATCACACCAAGGAAATCAATAGGTCAGGATAATAGACTACTAATACCACAAATAAATGACTAGTGTGCGAAAATTATCTAGAAAATAGGCCTAAATAGTAGAGAAATACCCCATGAGTGAACCTCCCAATGATTTCAAACAAGTATCTAGAACAAAAGGCCTAGGGAGAAAATAAAAATCCCATTAGAAAATTCCACGATGGTAATATGGATGATGTCCCTAATATAAACCTTCCAAATATATACCTAAGTCTTCCCATGTGTTGTATTTCATAAATCATTTCGATGATTTGAAAATACCGTTTTCCATTTACCAAAAACTAGAGAAAACCCACCTTTTATCAAAAATCCATTTACACGCACAAAAAAAATTATTCCAATATATATAAATCAATTTATAAAAACTAAAGAAATACAATTCATCCAACATAGGATAGAGATGAAACCACCTATCTCAAAACTCAGGGTTGCACACACCCACAAAGGATCCACCAATTATAATAATGAAACAAAGACAAAGGATTCCCTAGAATCAAGCTACACAACTTAGAAATTTTCTTATTAAACAAGATGTTTTTAAGAGAATAGGAAATCATACATACATCAAGAATGCACACCCTCCGCACTATAATCGAAAAAAGAAACAGCCACCAGAATATGATCGCACCATGAATCTATAAGATAAACAAAATGAATTACCATTCTGGATCAATAGATCCAATATCACAATTCCATGGAACTATCGTGACCAAATCAATAGAGAAGAAGAAATAGATAATCACCTAAAGAGATGTAACCCAACTTCTATAGTGATCCTACATCAAAAGGATCATTCTAGAATGAATGGAGACTCCCAAAATCACCGAAGAATCCTTCTAGGCCAAGATATAAAGGATAAGTAGAAGAATGTAATGAAATGTTATTCATATGGTACCCTAAAAGACCTGGTCATACATTTACTTGGAGTGAAATCTATTTACATTTCTTATAATCCACAATTATTAAGTATACTGAAAAAACCCACCACCTTTTTAATTAAAACCAATCTTTTATCATTACACATCGTGTAATTATTACATGATGTGTAATCATTTCACTTTGTGTACACATCTCACGAATTGTGTCAAGATACCAAGTATATATCATTTATCACCTTTACACATTGTGTAATCTCCCAACATATAGTAGAAAACTCCAAAAACCAACTTGGTTATCCTCCAAACTCATGGATAACCCCACTAAACCATTAACATATTTATACCTATATTCCATTAATTCACACCAAAATCCATCCCTAAACTTTAATAAAGTTTCCCCAAAAAATTCTATCCATCCTTGGGAGTCCCAAGATGCACCCAATTAAATAGGAAAACAATTAACGATAAGGGAACCCGAAAGTAGGTAGTGAGATGTTATAAAACCATACACTCTTTACTTTCGCAAAATTTTGGATTTTTGGAAATTATGAAGGATTAAGAAATGATTTTAATGAGAGGGAATCTAATTATATATATATAATGGTTGATAATCCCATATAATTTCAATAATTATGACATTACAATAAAGGTTTTTATTGAAAATGGAAGTGGTGGAATGAGATCCCTTATGTCGACATACTAACGGCCTAGGAATAAGTATATAATGAGAGGGGATAAGTAGCCTCTCATTAAAAAAAATATCAAATGGGAGATAATTCCATGAAATTAAAATCATTTAAATATGTATAAAATGTATTGTAATAGTTTAATTCTAATTTAAAAGGAAAGAGAATCATTGGAAACAATTACTTTTCTAAGTATCTTATTAAATATTGGTATACTTCTTATAACCTTAGGAATTCCTTGAGATAGATTTATAGAAGGAGGGGAAAGATTAATTCATGTTCAATGACTTTGGGGTTGAGTGGGATAAGGTAATGGGTTAGAGTGAGCTCCTTTTATATGTGAAAATGATGGGATTTTCGTGGATACTAAAGTTAGATAAGGGGTAAAAATGGAATCACATGGGTTTTAGGTGGCCTTGGTGAGTTAGGTGAGTTAGGTGGAGAAATTTTATGCGAGAAATGTGGGTATAACTTTCATACCTAACAATCCTTTCTATAATTTCTAAGTGGCCTTTTAATTATTAAAAAAATAAGATACTTCATATACTAATTTTTACCCTTATTAATCTTGATTAAAAATTAACCATGGTATTTATTTTATTACTATAAATATAATATAACCCCTATGGGAAAAAATTTACATTATAAATATAAATTTGGACTCTATTTAATCTAATTTTAATTTTAAATTTGTGAAAATAAACTTTTAAATTAAAACTTAAGATATTGGAAAATTATTTTTATAAAAAATGTTCTTTTATACATTAAGTATTTTTATTCTTATTTCCTTTTGATTATTAATTTAAGGTGTGTTTATATTTTTTTATATGTTTAAACATCATATTATATTCATAATTTAAAATATATTAGTCTAATATATTTATATAAAATATATATAACTCTTATAAAATTAATTCTTTAAAAACAACCATTTTACTTTTATCGTGGTAATTAATCTTTAATATAATTCATTTATTTTCAATTCCTAAAAATAATATTTTCTATGTTAAATGATTTGGAACTATTTATTCTAAATATAAATTCCATTTTATCTGTCACGACCCGCCCTCGGGGTCTGTGCCGTGACTACCCCAAGCCCGCCTTCCATAGGCCAGGGGCTGGCGACTAGCACCAAGGCATAAATCCCGGTAAATGAGAAGACATTGCCTTTGTAAAGTAAACAAACACCACAGAGTAAGCAAGCGGAAAGTAAACACTAAGCAAAAGTAGAGTACAACTGAAAGTGCGGAAAAGTAAATGGGCCAGTATACAAACCCAAACTGAAAGTAAAGTACAACTCGAAAGGGAAAACATCAACTGAAAAGTAAAAGCCGCTACACCGAGCTGTCCACCGGAAATCCCACCTGAAGGGTGGGTACAGATAGCACCACAGCTCCACGGGTCCCGCCGTCCGCTCCGAGCACGTTCCGCCCAGTGGTCCACCTCCGGGTACCGTCCCGCTCTGCAAGCCTCAGCTAAGGTCAACGCTGTCCTTCGTCTGCAACCAACACAACGTAGTGCGGGCAAAGCCCGTGCAGGGGTGAGTATAAGCTACTCAGTAGGGACCCCGAGACCCCTGAAGGTCTCTCAAATCCACAAAGGATAAACCACGAAGAAAGGTACAATCACGAAGTAACAACCGACACTGCTTAGGTATATGCCCATACATATACCTAAGACATAAATTTCAAATACGCTCCAACCTCCGAGCCCAAGTACAACTCAGTCCACACAGGAAAGTAAACGTATTCCACACAGGAAAGCATATTGTAATCCACACAGGATAGCACAACACAATCCACACAAGAAGCAACAGGATTCAGCTCACACAGGTATACATCTTCAAAGGACGATAAAGATGATCTCTGATCCATCTAAGTCGTCGGACCCACGAAGGATCGATAGGTAACTAACCCCCGCAAATGACCCACACAGGATCGGGCCCACGTAGGACCTGTAGGCGCTGGTTCACACAGGACCGCTGAGCGCAAAGACCCACACAGGATCGGACCCACACAGGATCGAGCCCACATAGGACCTGAAGCACTGATCCACGTAGGATCGCTGAGTGCTGAAGTCGTCGTCGTCGAATCCACACAAGATCTTTGTACTGTCGTCGTCGCAGTCACAGTAGCAGTAGTAGCAGTAGTAGTCACAGTATCAGACGCAGCCAGCACTAGGGTTCCCGCACACAGCAAGCTCGTTCGGAGGGTCCGCTCCACGAGCCGAGAGGCTGATACATCAACTGTCACAAAGTCCAGAGTTGATGTATCCAAAAGTTCCGTATCGACAATAGGAACTCAACGCAACAGACGGCGCGTCGATCGGACGCCCGATCTGAGAGTTATTGGCATTTTCGTCCCCGGGGCCCGGTTGGTTTTTAAGGCAAAACCAACCCGACTGTACTCCACCTGCGTCCAAACCTCGGGCGGAGTATGCCAAAAGATCCGTCTCACTAATAGGAACACAACACGGCTGACGGCACGTCAATCGGACGTCCGTAGCTCAAGATATGAGTGTTTCCGCTCCGAAGGCCCGGTTGGTTTCGTGAACGAACCAACTCGGCCGAACTCAAAGTAATCCGAAACCTTGAGTGTGATATACCGAAACGACCGTCTCGATCCAAGGATCGTGTTTCCGCATACGGTTCGTTAATCGAAGGTCTGTGGCTCAAGATATGGCCAAAAGACCGAATTTGATTCGAAACGGGGGGGTCCGGGTCCGGGCCGACCCGGCCAGGCCGGACGGCCGGCCGGCGGCGCGGCGGCGCGGTGGCGCGGCAGCTTGGCGCCGCACGGAGGCGGAACGCGGGGGGGATCAATCCCCCGCTGATTGAAGGGGCGGCGCGGCTATATGCCGCGCCCTTTGAAAAAAAACGGCCCCCACGTGGGGGCCGGCTTGGAGAAAAAACCGGGGGGCCTCCTCCCCCCCCCCCTTTCAAGGAACCGCCCCCCTCTTAAATGAGGGGGGGTTTTAGAGCTGGCCGGGGGAATTTATTCCCCCGGCCTTTGACCTTCTGGCCGGCCAACTGCCGGCCGGTTTTCTCCAACGAGACCGGAAAATCCGGTCCCCTCTTCGGCTTCCGACGCCGGCAGCCCGGCCGCCGGTCTTCTCGTTCCGCCGCGGCCCGGAACCGGCCGCGGTGTTCGTCGTCCGGCGCGGTGCGACGGTACCGCGCCCCTCCACCGCACCTTGATTTCTTCAACGCGGCGCGACGGCGTCGTGTTCTTGATGATTCTTCCATGGCGCGGCGCGACGGCGCCGCGCAAGATAAACATACAATTATCCGCGTGGTGCGACGGCACCACGCCACCTTGCTTCCACCCGCAAGATAAACCAACATGAACAATGGAGGTGGTTCGGCCGTGTTCATGCGGTCTGGCCCCCCTCACGTTAAATAAATACACAACTTAAAATATTCAAATTCCTCACGTTAGTCATGCGAACCACGAGCAAGAATAGAATAATTAATCAATAAACAACAACCCCTACCTTGGGTATAGGTTCGAAGATTTGTCAACGTCCCGCGGAAGACAACGTCGCGGAGGTCGGGCGTCGCGGTAGTCGTTCGTGAAATCCGATGACGAAGAGGTGCGTCCGATGAGATACATCGTTGGCGAATCTTTGTATGCCGACGAAGGGAGTCCGAGGAGGAAGCGGCGTTCCCTCTTGTTGACACGGAAGACGAAGAAGAGAGGAGCGGCGTTCTTCGTCGGAGCTTGAGCGTTCTTCGTCAAGTTGAGCGTTCTTCGTCAAGTTGAGCGTTCTTCGTCAAGTTGAAGAAGAAGGAGGAGGAGCTCTCAAAACTCCTCACAAGTTGGAAAAACAAGACTAACCAAATAAAATATGGTTCCTCCTTATTTTATTTACCAAGCCAAGGAATTCAAAACTTCAAATTCAAAAACATAACACTTAATTAATTATACATGTCATGTGTAATTAATTAGATGTTAAGTTAACAAACTTTTAAGAGGGAGAGAGGGGAGTTTAAGGGGGAAGATGAGAGGTTTAGGTTCGTGTGGGTCCCACCACACTTAATCCTCTCAAGGGAGGTTAAGTGGGTGTGGGTCCCACCCCTAACTCCCTTTGAGAGGAGTTAACCTACAAAAGTGAAATAAAAAGAATTCCACATTTTTTTATTCAACTTTTTATAATTCTCCCAAAAACTAACTTTCATCCCACAAAAAACGCAACTTCTGAAAAGGTCTCTTTAAGCGAATATCGGCGCTGAAAGTTCATCGGTGCCCTCGGATTTCAATTCCGAGCACCGGATCAAAAGTTAGGAATTCCCGCTCGTTCGTTCACTGAACGTACCCGAGCCAAACTTCGAAAATTGATTCCGGGCACTCCGGGCCTCGGAATCAGGTGCCGTCAGAAACCGCGCTCTTGTAAAATTATAAAGAAAATTAAGAAAAAAATTTCCCTTGAATTTTACGGGTCTTTACATTACTCCCACCTCAGGGCTTTACATCCCCATAAAGTTACATCAAAAATTAGGGAAACAAATGAGGGTACTGAGCACGCATCTGAGCCTCCCGCTCCCATGTGCTCTCCTGGAGATTCCCGTGCTACCATCTGATGTGCACAAGAGGAATCGATCGCCCACGCAGGACCCGCTCTTGTCGATCCTCTATCTCTACCGGGACCTCCGTAAAAGTCGCCCCATCGTCAACGTCAAGCTCCCCATGGTCAATGATGTGCGTCGGGTCGTGCACGTATCTCCTCAGCTGGGATACGTGGAAGACGTCGTGCACCCGGTGCAACTGAGGTGGCAGAGCCAGGCGATAAGCCACCTCGCCAATCCTGCTGAGAATCTGGAAGGGTCCGATGAAGCGCAGAGATAACTTGTCGCCTCGGACAAATCTCCGAATACCACGTCGAGGTGAGACCCGCAAGAAGACGTGGTCGCCATCCTCGAACTCCAGTGGCCTCCACCTCCTATCAGCGTATGACTTCTGCCGGCTCTGAGCTGTCCTCATCCGCTCCTGGATGACCTGGACCATCTCTGTCGTGGCCTGGACCATCTCCGGTCCCACTAGTGCTGACTCCCTAGGGTCTGTCCAGCACAAAGGAGATCTACAAGGTCGGCCGTACAATGCCTCGTACGGTGCCATCCCGATGGTGGAGTGGTAGCGGTTGTTGTACGCAAACTCCACCAAGGGTAGGTGGTCCTCTCAGCTACGACCAAAGTCGAGAACACATGCGCGGAGCATGTCCTCGAGAGTCTGAATGGTCCTCTCCGTCTGGCCATCCGTCTGAGGGTGAAAGGCTGTGCTCAGACGTAGCTGCGTCCCGAACGCCTCCTGTAACCCCTTCCAAAGCCGGGAAGTAAAGCGAGCATCTCGATCGGAGACGATAGATGATGGAACGCCGTGGAGCCGCACAATCTCCTGAACGTAGAGACGTCCCAAGCTCTCCACTGAGCCCTGCTCTCTGATGGGTAAGAAGTGTGCCGACTTGGTGAGTCGGTCAACAATCACCCAGATGGAGTCGTGACCTCTAGAATTGCGTGGAAGTCCAGTCACGAAGTCCATAGATATGCCGTCCCACTTCCACTCCGGAACCTCCAAGGGCTGTACCAAGCCTGATGGTACCTGATGCTCTGCCTTCACCTGCTGGCAGGTGAGGCATCGAGAAACGAACTCTGCTACTGCCTTCTTCATGCCCGGCCACCAGTGCTGTCGTCTGAGGTCCTGGTACATCTTCGCCACTCCAGGATGTACCGCCAAAGGAGAAGTGTGAAACTCTCTCAGCACTTCCTCTCGCAAAGCGACTGGCACCATGGTACGTCCTCTGAAAAGGATGTCGTGCTCTGCTCCAAGGGAGAAACCATCAGGTGCCTGTCCCGAGGATATCTGTGCACGCCGTGTCTCACAGTCAGCGTCCTCACGTTGTGCCTCTCTGACCCGCTGCAGTAGTGGAGGAGTGACTGTGAGAGACTGAAGGAAGGCTGCTCCATCTCTATCCACGAAGGATATCTGCAAAGAGGCTAGCTGCTCTGTCGCCTCCTCAAGTAGTTGTATGCCCGTCCTCCTGCTGAGGGCATCGGCTACTACGTTCTCCTTCCCAGGAGTATAGACTATCTCAAAGTCATAGTCCTGGAGGAACTCGAGCCATCGCCGCTGTCTCAGGTTCAGGTCCTTCTGAGAGAAGATATACCTGAGACTCTGATGATCGGAAAAGACTGAAAAGCGCTCGCCCATCAGATAGTGTCGCCATGTCTTCAGAGCGAAGACCACTGCTGCTAACTCCAGGTCATGGGTAGCGTAGTTCTGCTCATGCGGCCTCAACTAACGTGATCCATAGGCGATCACTGCCCGCTCCTGCATCAGAACACATCCGAGTCCGGTCCCTGATGCATCGCAGTAGACTACGTACCCTACTCCCTCCTCGGGAAACCTCAATATGGGTGCGCTGGTCAATCTCTGTCTCAGCTCCTGGAAGCTCTGCTGACATCTGTCTGACCACACGAAGGGTTTCCCCTTCTTCGTCAAAGCTGTGAGTGATGCTAAAACTCTAGAGAAGTCTGGCACGAATCTCCGATAGTATCCAGCTAGTCCCAAGAAACTCCGAACCTCAGTCACGCTCCTGGGTGGTTCCCATGCTAACACAGCCTCAATCTTCACGGGATCCACTGCAACTCCCGCCTCATAGATAACGTGTCCCAAGAAGTGGACCTCACGTATCCAGAATTGGCACTTCGAGAGCTTACCATAAAGCTGGTGCTCTCGGAGTGTGTCTAGTACAACTCGCAAGTGATAGGCGTGCTCCTCCTCAGTCGTAGAGTAAATCAGAATGTCATCGATGAAGACCACGACAAACCGATCGAGGTATGGCTGAAAGATCCTGTTCATGAGAGCCATGAACACTGTTGGAGCATTGGTTACACCGAATGGCATAACCAAGAACTCATAGTGGCCATACCGACATCTGAAGGATGTCTTCTGCACATCCTCGTCTCTGACTCTGAGCTGATGATAGCCTGACCTGAGGTCTATCTTCGAGAACCACCGTGCTCCCTTGAGCTGATCAAAGAGGTCATCAATCCTCGGTAGCGGATACTTGTTCCTCACTGTCACCTGTTTCAGGCGACGATAGTCAACACAAAGTCGCAATCTCCCGTCCGCCTTCTTGGCGAACAAAATCGGGGAAGCCCAGGGTGAAACACTGGGTTGGATGAACCCCTTGTCCTGCAAGTCCTCTAATTGTACCCGTAGATCTCGAAGCTCGGCGGGGGCCATCCGATATGCTGGAGTGGATATCGGGGCTGTCCCGGGATACAAGTCAATATAAAAGTCTACCTCTCTGCGAGGAGGTAGCCCTGGAACGTCGTCGGGAAAAACATCCGCAAACCGATCCACCACTGTAGGAAAACCAGGACTCCGCACGTCAACTGCTCCAAGGATAAGGCTAGCCAACTGATGAGTAATGGGCTGTCCTCTCCTCCTCGGAAGTCCATCTTGTGCTGCAAAGGCTCCCTTCTCGCCGGTGAAGGTGAACCTGCTCCCGTCGGTGCGTACACATCTCACCTTGCGCCTAAAACAGTCAATCTGTGCATGGACCGTAGATAGCCAATCCATGCCCAAGATGACGTCGTAAGGCCTTGACGCTGCTACAAGAAGATCCCAGCCGAAGCTCTCGCCTCCTAGAGTAAGCTCACACTGCCGGCACCAGTGCGTAATCGTCGAGTCTGCTCCCGTAGGAGTCTCTAGCCGTAAGGATCGAGCCAACGGCTCTGTCGGAATCTCCGAGCTCCGAACAAGGGCAGCGGCTATGAAAGAGTGACTCGCTCCTGTGTCTATAAGAACTACAGAAAGGGTGGAATAGACACAGATAGTACCTCGAATCATCTCGGGTGCGCCGTGGTCGTAGGCCTCTGCTGCCTGGAGCTGTGCCTGTCTCTGGCCGCCAGCTCCCTGTGGTCAGGGTGGACCTCCTGGTGGTGGTGGTGGCAGAGCCTCAAAGCGTCGCCCACCACCGGCTGCTCATACAGCTCCTCTGCCTCGTCTGCCTCCTCTTTGTGGACCGCCACGGTCGACCCTCTGCCTCTGCCTCGGTGGTCCCTCAACCGTCTTCTGATCCTCGGCACGGCGGGTCGGGCAGTCACGAGCCATGTGGCCCTGCCCGCCGCACGAGTAGCACTGTCTGCCTCTCGAAAGACTGGCTCCGCGCTGTGTGCCCCGCACTGCTGAGCCAGTGTCCTGAGGTCGTCTGCCCGAAGGTCTGGTCTGTCTGGACCCCTGAGTCATCCGTCGACTGCCTGCTGCAGATGACTCTGCCACGTGCCGCCCTGCGGTGGGTCGCTGTGCTGGTGTAGACTCAGCAAGGAAGCTCTCGATCAGAAGGGCTCGCTCCAGTACTCCTGTCTGAGTCGGTATGCTGAGGGAGATCAGCGATGCCCTGATCTTGTGTCTCAAACCCTGCTCGAAGGTTCTAGCCTGGAAGAATGGGTCCCGTACCATGTCGGTCGAGTAGCGCGAGAGATCGGTAAATCTCGCCGAGTACTGAGCGACCGTCATGCTGCCCTGCCGCAGCTGAAGAAGCTCCTGGATACGCACCGCACGAAGGGTGGCTGGGACGAACTCCGAGCGGAAGAGGCTCTCAAAGTCCGTCCAAAGTAGAGATGCCTCATCGTGCACCTGGAGCATCAATCTCCACCATCGTCCTGCTGCTGCGTGTAGTAGGCTCGCAGCGAGGATCACCATGAGGTCTGATGGTGTCCTCACTAGCCTAAACACTCGTACCACTGCCTCCATCCAGTCCTCTGCTGCCTGGGGATCCGTCTCCCCGCAAAACCTGGGCGGTCGCTGGCGCTGAAACTCATGCAGTGCGCTGAGGCGACGTGCATCGTCAGCGGCTGCTGCTGGAAGCATCGGGGGCTCGGCGGGTAGAGCTACCGCCGGTGCCACTGCTGACAAAGGGCCCTACACCGAGGCCTCGTCGCTCGGTGGGCTGTCGTCACGCTCGACTCTCGGAACCCTAGCTGGCTGCCGTCGTCGGGCCATACTGAAAAGGAAACAGGTGCGCCACGGTCAGAACAGTATACCTGGTGAGCTGATATAAGTAATCATAAAGAAAACTTTGAAACACACACGCAATCAATGTTTTCGTGCATTAAGTCGGAAATCAGAAGTCAGGGTCCTGGTGTACGGATACATCGGCCGCCGTACCAACACTGGACTCCCTGGACTGATAACCACACTCAATACGCTAAACATTATTGCTTCACATAGAAAAGATCAGAGTTCGCGGTAGAACTGAACTCCTCTGATACCAATTTGTCACGACCCGCCCTCGGGGTCCGTGTCGTGACTACCCCAAGCCCGCCTTCCATATGCCAGGGGCTGGCGACTAGCACCAAGGCGTAAATCCCGGTAAATGGGAAGGCATTGCCTTTGTAAAGTAAACAAACACCACAGAGTAAGCAAGCGGAAAGTAAACACTAAGAAAAAGTAGAGTACAACTGAAAGTGCGGAAAAGTAAATGGGCCAGTATACAAACCCAAACTGAAAGTAAAGTACAACTCGAAAGGGAAAACAGCAACTGAAAAGTAAAAGCCGCTACACCGAGCTATCCACCGGAAATCCCACCTGAAGGGTGGGTACAGATAGCTCCACGGGTCCCGCCGTCCGCTCCGAGCACGTTCCGCCCAGTGGTCCACCTCCGGGTACCGTCCCGCTCTGCAAGCCTCAGCTAAGGTCAACGCTGTCCGTCGTCTGCAACCAACACAACGTAGTGCGGGCAAAGCCCGTGCAGGGGTGAGTATAAGCTACTTAGTAGGGACCCCGAGACCCCTGAAGGTCTCTCAAATCCACAAAGGATAAACCACGAAGAAAGGTACAATCACGAAGTAACAACCGACACTGCTTAGGTATATGCCCATACATATACCTAAGACATCAATTTCAAATATGCTCCAACCTCCGAGCCCAAGTACAACTCAGTCCACACAGGAAAGTAAACGTATTCCACACAGGAAAGCATATTGTAATCCACACAGGATAGCACAACACAATCCACACAGGAAGCAACAGGATTCAGCTCACACAGGTATACATCTTCAAAGGACGATAAAGATGATCTCTGATCCATCTAAGTTGTCGGACCCACGAAGGATCGATAGGTAACTAACCCCCGCAAAAGACCCACACAGGATCGGGCCCACGTAGGACCTGTAGGCGCTGGTTCACACAGGACCGCTGAGCGCAAAGACCCACACAGGATCGGACACACACAGGATCGGGCCCACATAGGACCTGAAGCACTGATCCACGTAGGATCGCTGAGTGCTGAAGTCGTCGTCGTCGAATCCGCACAGGATCTCTGTACTGTCGTCGTCGCAGTCACAGTAGCAGTAGTAGCAGTAGTAGTCACAGTATCAGACGCAGCCAGCACTAGGGTTCCCGCACACAGCAAGCTCGTTCGGAGGGTCCGCTCCACGAGCCGAGAGGCTGATACATCAACTGTCACAAAGTCCAGAGTTGATGTATCCAAAAGTTCCGTATCGACAACAGGAACTCAACGCAACAGACGGCGCGTCGATCGGACGCCCGGTCTGAGAGTTATTGGCATTTTCGTCCCCGGGGCCCGGTTGGTTTTTAAGGAAAAACCAACCCGACTGTACTCCACCTGCGTCCAAACCTCGGGCGGAGTATGCCAAAAGATCCGTCTCACTAAGAGGAACACAACACGGCTGACGGCACGTCAATCGGACGTCCGTAGCTCAAGATATGAGCGTTTCCGCTCCGAAGGCCCGGTTGGTTTCGTGAACGAACCAACCCGGCCGAACTCAAAGTAATCCTAAACCTTGAGTGCAATATACCGAGACGACCGTCTCGATCCAAGGATCGCGTTGCCGCAGACGGTTCGTTAATCGGAGGTCCGTGGCTCAAGATATGGCCAAAAGACCGAATTTGATTCGAAACGGGGGGGTCCGGGTCCGGGCCGACCCGGCCCGACCCCCCCCCCCCTGGGTCGGCCCGAACCGGGTCGACACGACCCGGGTCCGACCCGGCCCGGCCGGACGGCCGGTCGGCGGCGCGGCAGCGCTGTGGCGCGGCGGCCTGGCGCCGCACGGAGGCGGCACGCGGGGGGGATCAATCCCCCGCTGATTGAAGGGGTGGCGCGGCTATAAGCCGCGCCCTTTGAAAAAAAAAACGGCCCCCACGTGGGGGCCGGCTTGGAGAAAAAACCGGGGGGCCTCCTGCCCCCCCCCCCCTTTCAAGGAACCGCCCCCTCTTAAATGAGGGGGGGTTTTAGAGCTGGACGGGGGAATTTATTCCCCCGGCCTTTGACCTTCCGGCCGGCCAACTGCCGGCCGGTTTTCTCCAACAGGACCGGAAAATCCGGTCCCCTCTTCGGCTTCCGACGCCGGCAGCCCGGCCGCCAGTCTTCTCGTTCCGCCGCGGCCCGGAACCGGCCACGGTGTTCGTCGTCCGGCGCGGTGCGACGGTACCGCGCCCCTCTGCCGCACCTTGATTTCTTCAACGCGGCGCGACGGCGTCGCGTTCTTGATGATTCTTCCATGGCGCGGCGCGACGGCGCCGCGCAAGATAAACATACAATTATCCGCGTGGTGCGACGGCACCACGCCACCTTGCTTCCACCCGCAAGATAAACCAACATGAACAATGGAGGTGGTTCGGCCGTGTTCATGCGGTCCGGCCCCCCTCACGTTAAATAAATACACAACTTAAAATATTCAAATTCCTCACGTTAGTCATGCGAACCACGAGCAAGAATAGAGTAATTAATCAATAAACAACAACCCCTACCTTGGGTATAGGTTCGAAGATTTGTCAACGTCCCGCGGAAGACAACGTCGCGGAGGTCGGGCGTCGCGGTAGTCGTTCGTCAAATCCGATGACGAAGAGGTGCGTCTGATGAGATACGTCGTTGGCGAATCTTCGTATGCCGACGAAGGGAGTCCGAGGAGGAAGCGGCGTTCCCTCTCGTTGACACGGAAGACGAAGAAGAGAGTAGCGGCGTTCTTCGTCGGAGCTTGAGCGTTCTTCGTCAAGTTGAGCGTTCTTCGTCAAGTTGAGCGTTCTTCGTCAAGTTGAGCGTTCTTCGTCAAGTTGAAGAAGAAGGAGGAGGAGCTCTCAAAACTCCTCACAAGTTGGCAAAACAAGACTAACCAAATAAAATAAGGTTCCTCCTTATTTTATTTACCAAGCCAAGGAATTCAAAACTTCAAATTCAAAAACATAACACTTAATTAATTATACATGTCATGTGTAATTAATTAGATGTTAAGTTAACAAACTTTTAAGAGGGAGAGAGGGGAGTTTAAGGGGGAAGATGAGAGGTTTAGGTTCGTGTGGGTCCCACCACACTTAATCCTCTCAAGGGAGGTTAAGTGGGTGTGGGTCCCACCCCTAACTCCCTTTGAGAGGAGTTAACCTACAAAAGTGAAATAAAAAGAATTCCACATTTTTTTATTCAACTTTTTATAATTCTCCCAAAAACTAACTTTCGTCCCGCAACAAACGCAACTTCCGAAAAGGTCTCTTTAAGCGAATATCGGCGCTGCGAGTTCATCGGTGCCCTCGGATTTCAATTCCGAGCACCGGATCAAAAGTTAGGAATTCCCGCTCGTTCGTTCACTGAACGTACCCGAGCCAAACTTCGGAAATTGATTTCGGGCACTCCGGGCCTTGGAATCAGGTGCCGTCAAAAACCGCGCTCTTGTAAAATTCTAAAGAAAATTAAGAAAAAAATTTCCCTTGAATTTTACGGGTCTTTACATTTCAAATAAAACTAATATGTTTAGGGAAAATTAATATTAACATTAGAACACATAAAATCTGTTTTTTAGAAAAAAGTGTATTTTTAAGCATAAAAATGTTTAGGATAAAATTATCAATGATTTTTATTTTTATGACATAAATTGGTTTATTATAAAAAAATATAAAGTTTCCAAAGCAATCCAAAACTGAATTTCACCAAAAAAATATTTAATTAAATGAAAAGACCAAAAACACTTTATTTTATTGTAAAATATTAATTAAGTTCATAAAATGATAAACAGGGGTTTTATAAATTATAATAGTATTTAAAAACACATATTTTTACTCCTTAAAACATCTTTGAACATTTAAAAGGTTTTATAAACTTCTATTTATTTATTATATAATTTTAAAGTTATAAAATTTACAATTTTGTTAAAAACTATATTTTTCATTGTTCACTTAAAAATAAGCTATTTTGGAAAAATACAAAAAACGTTTTTTAAGATAATATCTTTATAAATAGTTAAAATATGTAGTCTATTTTAATAAAATAAAATTATAATTTTCATAAAATAAAATTTTAAATGTAATCATGAATAAAGGCTCTTTAAAGTGCACATTGTGTGATAGTTTAGGATATGGTATTTACCTGCTACACTAAGGTTCTAGGTATTACATTATCCCCCATTAAATAATTTCATATTTTAAATTAGGGTATATATCAATTATTGAACAAATGTTGATATTCCTTCCTCGTAGCTTCTTCAGTCTTCTAAGATTCCTCTTCTAGTTTATGATTTCTCTAAAGGACTTCCACCAAATGAGTTTTTTGATTCAGCAACACTTTCTCTTTAGTGTTAATAATCTAGATAGGATCTTTATTATAAGACAAGCTAGGCTCCAAATCTATTTCCTTAGTTGATAGAACATGTGTTGGATCTGGAATGTATTTCCTTAGTAATGAAACTTGGAAGACCTCATGTACTTTAAAAAGGCTGGGTAGAATAGCTAATCAGTAAGATACATGTCCAATTCTTTATTTCATTTAAAAAGTACCAATGTACCTAGGGCTTAACTTCCCATTTTCACCAAATCTTACAACTCCCTTGCGTGGGAAAACATCCAAGAAAACATGATCCCCCACATTAAATTATAATACATTCCTTCGATTATCAGTATAAATCTTTTATCAAATTTGGGATGATTTAATATGATCTTGAATAGTTTGTACTTTAATAGTCATATCCTCAAAAATCTCTAGTCCAACTAGATTTATTTCTCCAACTTCTTCCAAACATGTTGGATTATGGCACCTATTCCCATACAATGCTTTGTATGGTGCCATCTAGATTCTCAAATGGAAGCTATTATTGTATGAAAATCACACCAAAGGTAAATACTGATCCTATAGACATTGGAAGTCAAGAAATAATGATCTCAAAATTTCTTCCAATGTTTGGATATTCCTTTCATAGTTCCCATCAGTTTGGGTATAATAGGCAGTTCTTAAATGTATCATAGTGTCGATATCCGTTTAAATACTCTTCCATAATTTTAATGTGAATTGAGGGTCACAATCATATTAAATTGGTAGTGGTGCCTCATGAAGACTTACGATTTCATTAATATAGAATAAAAAAAGTGATCAATGGTTAGAGCTTTTATTATCCCTAAGAAATGGTAAAACATAGTAAGAAAATCAATAATAACCCATATAGCGTCATTCTTCCTTGGAGTCTTTGGAAGTCTGATAATTACAAAGATTTATTTGTTTTATTACCTTTAACATAATTATTTAAAAGTGTTAATACTTTGAATTATGTAACCATAATTTATATCTTATTTATTATTTAAATAATTCTTAAATTTTGTGATATCTTTTAATTATTTAATTAAGTTATCTTTATATTTCAATTCTTGGTTATTTATAACATGTTTATAAGTTTCATATTGTGTTAATAGGATAAATATGTCGTTTGGGATCTTTAAATATCATTTATACATGTTTTTTATGTTTCCATATAGCCAAATCTCCCACATAGCCAAATTGTTAACCACTTATCCAAATTTACAAAATCAGCTACATGATCAATTCGGCTGTGGAATTAGGTTAAGCCTCAAGGTGTGGAAAAGTATAATGTAAAGAGTTGTCACTCTTCTTCAAAATTGATATACCATAGTGGGTATCATACATCATATTGGTGTGTGAAGAGTAGAGTAAGATAATTTAGATCTAAACTAATATAAAAATATTATGTTCATATTTTAATTTATTTCAATTTATTTTCTCTATATATTCTTATATTAGTATGGTTGAATTTTTTAATATTTGAATCGATCATTTTCCACTTGTAAAGTTTAAACTTGGATTAATTTTTTAAAGTAATACAATTCACCCCCCCCCCCATTTCCATTATCATCTCCCCTTCAGGACCTAACATATAGTCCATTTTAATATTTTCCCACTTCTATATAGGTATAGGTAGAGGTTTCATGAATCCCTTAGGATGTTGTCTTTCAGCCTTTACTTGTTGGAATATTAAGAATCTAGACACATAGTCCACAATTTCCAACTTCATACCATCCCACCAGAAATGTTCTAATAAATAACTATACATAATTATTCGACCAAGGTATATAGATAAATTTGATCTATATGCTTCATCTAGAAATTATCACTTCAATTCTGGTATGGAAGAAACACATAACCTCTTTTCAAACTTCAACACTCTATCTCTATAGATGAATTCTTTAAATTTCCCATGATTTAATACTTTAATCTTCCTTTGTAAGTCCTCATCATTATGTTGGGTCTTCCCTATATTTTCTAGTAATGATGGTTTAGAAATTACTTAGAAAAGGAATGATGGAACCTCTTACCTAAAAATCACCATATTTATATTTACTAGATCTTTATATATAGGATCCTTGTTAATCCTTATCATGGTAATAAATTCCATTGTTCATCCAACTCAATGCATCAACCACTATGTTTTCTTTTCTAGGGTGGTAATGTATTTAGAAATTGTAGTCCTTGAGTAGTTCCAACCATATTCATTGTCTCAGGTTGAGCTCCTTCTAAGATAATATATACTTTAAACTCTTATGGTCCATATATATATCACATATTTCATTATAAAGGTAGTGTCTCCATGTTTTCAAAGAAAATATTACATCTTCCGGATCAAGTTCATGGTTTGGATAGTTATGCTCATGGATTTTCAATTTTCTTGATATATAATCAACCACCTTATCATTCTATATAAGGACACAACCAAATCCTTTCTTATATGCATCACTATATATTAAAAATACTTCCTTACCTGATCATAAATTTAATACCAATGAATTAATCATTCCAATATTCATCTCTTAAAAATATTCCACAAATTCCCTTGACCATGTTAATTTAACCACTTTTGTGTTAACATGGTTAATGGGTTGGCCAATCAGGAAAAATCATGAACGAACAACTGATAGTTACCTACCAAACCTAGGAAACTTTAGATCTTGGTTATGTTCATTGGTGTGGTACATTTTTTAACTACCATTTTTTTAAGGATTGACTTATATTTAATAATTTAAGGCAATGTGGCATTGATCCAAAATTCACACTTACTATATTTCTCATTGAATTCTTTTTTAGGGTCTCCAAAATTATTTTCTAATGAATCTCATTCTCTTTATAGATCTTATAGTATATCAAGATATCATTAATGAATACCACCATAAAGTTATCAACATAATCCTTGAATAATATATTCATAATATCCTTAATATAGAAGTCACGTTATTCAATACAAAGGGAATTACCATAAACTCATAATTCTCATACCTAGTTTGAAATTTCATCTTCTATATATCATACTTATTCTCCCTTAGTTGATGATAACCAGAGTGAAGATAAATCTTTGAAAAAAATTAGGATCCTTAAATTTTATCAAATAAGTCATCAATGTGTGGTAAAGGATACTTATTCTTTAAATTAATATAATTTATCTCCTTAAAATTTATATGCAATATAATTGACCCATCCCTCTTTTCATGAATAAAATAGGGGCTTCCCACAGTGAAACACTATAGAGTATAAATCTCTTACCACACAATGCCTATAGGTGTTTCTTTCACTCCACTAACTCCACTAGTTCAATTTTATAGGGAGATTTAGATATAGGTATTACATCGGAAATGAGTTCAATGGATAACTAAACTTCACACTTATGTGGATTGTAACATCCCAACCCGACTGACCATTAACCCGGTGGTCGGACCGGTGGGTCACATGGACTCAGTCACATCTCCCCATTTTCCATAGGCTACCAACTAGTAGCAAGGGTCTCAGGAGGTGATAGTGGGGAGACTATACCCTCTTATCAGAGTTGTGCGGCTATATAACAGATTATAAGCAACATATTATAACGGTAGTAGTAAAATAGAAAGATAAAATATAAGTAGAAGATAGATAATAATCATTTTATAAAAAAAAGGACAACACTAGTTTATACAATATATGAGTGTATGACATGTTAATGATTCATATATGAAATCATTAAATAGCCATCATGATTTCCAAAACATGACAATACACGAGTCAAATAAGGAAAAGAACTAAAAAGTACTAAGGTAATCTCCATGAGCATCCTGAGCTTCAGCTCGGTCCTTTGATCCTAACTCCAGGTATGAGCATACAACAATAATAAAGTTCTAACTTCCACAGTTCTACAAAAAATAAAGTTCTACTCAGGTACCCAAGTGCAATGGAGGCCTGAGTAGGGTGTGAGATATAAATCTCAATAGGCCAGAACCAATAATTTCTAACCTTATATAGATAGTGTAATATAAATTTAGTTGTGTGAATGTATGAAGTATTAATAAATAAAATTTATCAAGTAAACAACCACCCGCCCAGGTTCCTAAGGGACACCTGACGGCAATACCTTCTTTGGCTCATAGCCTGAAATTCTGTCTGAACATGTAACTATATATATAATAGAATATATATATATAGTATAATTATACATATATTTATATAGTTTGGGTTGGACTAGAATGTAACTCACTAGATTCCAATACCATGGAAAATATCTCATGGTCTAATCCCTAACCCAACTCCAAGAGCTCTCATAGTCTCTTGGGATGCATGCACTGGAAGGACTGGGATGTAACTCACATACATCCATCACTAGGGGAAGAGAACACAGTCTAACCCTTGGCCCATCTCTAAGAGATCTCATGGTCTCTTAGAAATTGACAAGAAATATCTCACAGTCTTTCTTAACCAAAGTCTCACACGGTCCTTTGGAATACCACATGGAAGAGCACACATAGCCTTCCTACCCAAGGGCTCTCACGATCCCTTTTCTCCATGGACTACATGGAATAATCATTCACAATACATAATGCATGAGGCATTAACCTCTCATGCATCACATTAACCCATTTTATTTATATCACAAGGAATGAGATATAAACCTCTCATGTTCTTATTAGTACATATCAATATATGAGGCATACTCATTTATCACAAAATTACTTAATCATATCATCTTAATTATTTACAATGACATGGTTACATATTCATTTTCAAGCATGAGGCAAAGCCTCTCATGCAATCCATTATCCATTTCCAATTCCCTTTAAACACTTCAATTGACATATGGTGATTTATGATCATAAAGAGGAGGTATGGACTAACCCATCCTAGATATGTCAAGTTTGCTATATTAAATGGTGCTTACTACATTTAACCCAAGTTGTGGTCTTACCAGCCTAATTCGTTTCATTTCAAGTTTAATCATTCAATACATTTCAAGAAAAACATGTCATTTGGTATAAGTCATCCTACTAAAGGTTTTCATGCTCAATTTTCCTAAACATGGTAAATTTATGTAAGGAATAGTCATTTTAATTAGAGTATGTCACCATATCACTTTGTTCATCCTAAACAAGGCCACATAGATTACTTCAAGGAAAGGAAACCTATCACGTGTGGGTCTTCCTATACAAGTCCACCACCAATCCATTTTTTTATTTTATTGAAAAGCCACTTTCAGGCTAAGTGGGAACCTATAGAAAAGCCACAAATTTCACATTCTAGGATTCAAAATATCAAAGTGAACCATAACACCACACTATGAACCAACAAAACACACCCTGATTTAGGGTTCAAATGAGAGCCATCATCACCCACTGTCTCGCTATGCGCACCTTGAAACAACACATATTTCAAAATTAAAAAGATATACCATCATCACCTCCTAGAGCCTAACGCCTCACGATGCATACCGTGATACAAACCAAACCTCATCGAAACTACCACACTAGAAACCAGATCACTGGAAACCATCATCATCACTAAGAAACATGCACAATGTTGTTGCGGACACTGAACAAAACCCCACTGAAGATCATTACACCACAACATCCACCACAGAAAAACATCATTGTAGCCACATAATTTCCACCACCGTAGATACTCCATAACCAAACTTTATATGAAAATTGAAACACAAAAATCACCAATCAAAGTAGCTTCATAGAAAACCTGAAGAACAAGCCCAATGGGGACCCATGGATTGAGCCAAAGCCACCACGAGAGTCACCCTCTGCGACGATGTCGACCACTCGAACTGTACGACCCAAGACTTTTAAGCATGCATGAATAAAAGTCTAATGATACTGCATTAATTAAAACTAAGGGAGTGCATTAATCAACTAATTAATGAATTAATAATTAAAAGGGCATGGAAGAGGGACCCTACCTCAAAGTGGAACCAAGTCATCCACTTCGGATCTTGATGTTTTCTAACTAAAATTTTATGCTTCCCCACTAAGCATATGCACCTTCACAGACATTCAAGGACACTTATCCCCTATGCACACACCCATATGGCCATGAGCATATGTAAGGAAATCCTTAAACATATTCTTATATGCATATACCCATCTCTACATACCTATGCATTCATTTTCATATATATACATAGGCACACCTAGCCCCATACATGTATATTCACTGACATGGATGAATATATGTGTAATAGGGGAACCTACATATATATATATATACACACACACATGCCTATTCACATGCAGGTGAGTCTCCCTTGACTGGGTGACTCAAAACAACAAAGTAGAGTTCAACTCACTACATATTAAATACGAGGGAATCATAAACACCTTAAGGTCCTAAAATATGTAGTGAAAAACAATGTATAAGGTGTAAATATTACCCCGAAACAATTTCGGTGGATCAAAACCACCCAAACTTCCTCGCCTTCGGTGGCAGTTTCTGGAATACATGAGAATACTCCCCAAGAGACCTTTTTCACAACCTTAGATCAAAATATAACCGAAAGTCCATTAGTCCTAAACCCTAGGGTTTTGGATGAGCTATTTAGGGAGACGGGGAGACCAAATCATAGTCAAAAACGGGAAGGAGGAGGAGCAGAGATCTATACCTCAAAGATTCAGTGAGAAATCGAAAGGAACGGCAGATGAAATCGGTTGATAGAGGAGAACCGAAGAGAGGAGGTCGTACATCCCAAGGGAGAGTGGTGGAGATTCGTCACGTATGGGAGAGGGTTGAGGGAGAGTGTAATTTAGTTTCATTAATTTAATTTAAAATAATTAAATTTCCAAAAACTGGGTGTTGTGAACGGTTAAGCCGCACGGTTCGGAAAACCATGTGCTAACTATGTATCCTCTAATAGACATCTAGAGCACCCTATATGGGCTAGGAACACGATTTGTAAAACCATTCATATTCCATGTGAAACATCTTTATTCCATTAAATAAGGTTTCAAGGTTACTGTTATGGGCTGCATGATTTTTAAAAAAACCATGTTCCCTCTATATATTTTCTGAAAACATTATTTTCCAAGTCCGGCACTCCTATATCTCTTCAATCCATATGAGAAACTTATTGGGGCTTCACCCAAGTCCAAAAAAATCACTATGAAGTGACCCAACTCTTAGAATTCCATTCTGAGTCTTGATTTTAAAATTACATATACAGTAATTGAAAAAGTTCAAAAACCTTCACTTTTTAGCCCAATTCAAAATGTGGATTGTTACATGGATGACCAGGTAATTCTTCAATAAAAACATCAATGAATTTTTATACCATGGATAAATAATTTTTTCTTATGATATATTCCTTATTTATAGAACATTATTTATCTTCCTCTCTTCCCATGATTTCATTAAGAAAATATACTTGGGTATAATCCAGGCAACATTTAGTTGATGAAGTCTCCCCTTTGAAGATAATAGATTCCACCTTACCTTCATGAATCGTAAAATCCTTATCTTGGAAATAAATTTTTATTTTATAATTTAAAATGAAATACATACCAAGGACTATATCAAATTCAATCATATTTATAATAAATAAGTTTTTAAATAGGAAACTGGTGGAAATCCCACCTACACCAACACTTCTTTCCCAAAGGTTTGGAAAAACTGTTGGGAAAAATAATCTATACCAATGGTTCTGTGAAACCGTTAGCATAGACTAATATATGTTGGGTTTTTCCAATGGTTATAGTAAACTTTTGGAAAAAAGAATCTCAATACCAATGGTTCATATGAACCGTTGGGATAGAGACACCAAAAAAACCATCCATCAGGCTCCTTCTCCCATCCAGTCACTCCCCACTTCTCCCTACAGCATAGCACCACTCCTCCCAACCTCCCCTCACTGCCTGACCTCACATCACCACCCAACCTCCCATCATTTCCGCTCCCATTCTGTACTCCCCTCGCCACTTATCTCATTCCCCTCGTGCTCCATTCCTCCCTTTCCAACTCCCCCTTACGCTTCCTTCCTCCAAGTCCAACTCCCCCTCGCCACTCACCGCTCACCGCTCACTACTCCCCGCTCCCTGCTCCCTGCTTTCCACTCCCTACTCATCGTTGCCCATCTCTCCCCTCCCTTAAATCCTGAGCCCTATCAGCCATTTCTTTCCCCTCCCTCGCAAATTCTTCACTCCGTGTGTCATCCGCGACGTGCACAGAGGCAGCATTTCTGATTTCAGAAGTGTTTGTTTTAGGGTTATTCATCAATTTCACTAAAGTATGGTGAAATCAATCATTTATGATAGAGATTTTTCTATAATTAGGAATAGTGGAACCCTAAATCAATGTTTCATATTCTTATTTTGGGTTATTCAAGGTTTCATATTCTATTTTTTCTATAATTAGGATTAGGAAGGGTTATTCATAAATTTTTCTATAATTAGGAAGGGTTATTCATCCCTTCCTGTTTTTGCACATTGATCCATTAAGGTATTCACCTTTTCATATTCTTATAAGGGTTTTTTTCCAAAATCAATTTTATTAGTTATTGAATAGGAATTTTCAATTGGGTCTTTGTGCAGCTGAGATTCATGGATGCATTGAGAATGACATAGAATAATAACAACACTATATGAAGGATTCATTTTTCAAAATTATTTTCCTTTACAAAAAAATAAATTTGAAGTGTGTGTTATGTGAGATTTCCATTCAATTGTTTTTTATATCAACAAGTATGGTAATAAGGTGGGTTTATCAACTTTTAAGTTATAACACTGACTGAGGCTTTTTCTCAACACTGGAGAACTTTTTTTGTAGTTCAAAAGTGTTTGATTTTCTTTTCACTTTATTACTTCTCACATTCTAAACATGTTTTTGTTGAGGAAACATGGTCTTATCTTATTTCACATGTTTATTATTGTTTGAAAATTGCATATTCACTTGAACAATTACAGAACTCTCAATGTTTTTCATTTTTTTTTAGTTTATCCTTTTATAACTAATTAGACCATATGATCAAACATTCTTTCTTATCTTGTTCAACCTTCTTCATAGGTGTGGATCCATTTGTAGAAATTGATTTAGAACATGATAACATTGACTCTTTTCCCTTACCACTAATCAAATTCTTTTGACACTAGAATCAAAGTCATACATATAATAGCTCCATGACCAACATAATTATACCTTCAAAAAACATCTTCAACTGCTTTTAATTTTCCTTAAGAAATCTCTTAGGACCTTCTTTAGAAATGCCGACTAATAATCCAATTATACTATCTCTTTCTTGGATGGTTTCCATTTTCAGTTCAAATTTTCTATCATAAACGTTGTAGATATTTATTTGTATAATTTCCCCGTATCTAACTTTTATCCTTGTTTCTAGGGCGTATCATGGTTCTTTCGAGTCCACCTTAGACGTGATTTGGAATCTACTGTCGAAGGTAAAGCAGTTTGGATCATCTTGGTTCATCTGCCACCATTTGAGGTTGATTTATTCTACCCTCTTCGTTTGGACCAATTTAATTTTGGGGCTTTTGGTGATTTATGTGTCCATCAAAAATATATATTAGGTATAAATTTCATGAATAAGAATACTTTACATCTTTCCCCTCTTATGATTTTCCTTATATTATATCATTCATTTCTATGTATTTTTTACTCCAGATATGGAACTAATGGATATAATTATTAATATAGATTGACTGATTATTATTAATTTCATGATCGACTAGAACCCAAATGAATGAAATTGTCCAAGATAATATAAACAAAAACCAAGAAAACTAAATCTAATGGAAATTTCCCAAACAAACTTGTATCGAACAAAACTAAACTAAGCTCAAACTCGATCCAAACTGGTTATATACCATTAATAGGAAGAGTAATTTTTAATTAATAGGAATTTATTATTTGATAGTATCATTTTAAAACGTGGATTTGTTTCCCCTTTGCTTGCAGGAACATGATTTGACCCATGGGGCGTTGTGGTTCTCATATGTTGGGTGGTGACATGTATAGTCACAGAAGATAGGTATGTTTTAGTTTAGTTTTTATTTTATTTTCTTTATCGCATTGGCCACTTAGGTCTTTTACTACTTTCTATGGACAGAGGGTGGTTATATTCTATGAAGGGGTTCAGATTGATTCAGTCCGCTGGCTTCGATTCGAAGTAAGATTATATGGTTACTACTTGTCTCGCACCTCATGTATTTGGGGATTTCGATGTTTTTGACTCCATATTATGGTTTCGGTAGGGCGTTGGATTGTTTCATGTTGGTTTGGGTGGATTTGGTTCTCTACTTCCAATTGAGGTAAGGCTTTAATGTCGTTGGTTGGTTTCTCACTGGTTATTTAGCGTCCTTTATGTGTTTTAAGGTTCCTAACATCCTTTGTGTAGTGCGTTGATCCCAGCTCATTGGTTTCAAGTCACCAAGTCAAGGGCGACTCGCCTACGTGTTCATAGGTAAGTAAGTATATGTATGTGGGTTCCCCTGTTATGTGTATAGTCATCCATGGTAGTGATTATGCACGTATGGGGCTAGGTGTGACCATGTATATATATATATATATGCATACGCAGGTGAGTTGAGACTGGTATGTGCATATAACAATATGTTCAAGGATCCCTTTGCACATGCTCATGGTCGTGCGGGTGTGTGCATAGGGGATATGTGTCCTTGCATGTGTGTGAAGGTGCGTATACCCAGTGGGGGATCAGCATCTTTTAGTTATAAAGCTCCAAGAGCCGAAGTGGATGGCTTGGTTCCACCTTGAGGTAGGGTCCCTCTCCTAGCCTCTTTAATTCAAGAATTCTTTAAATTGAATTTAACTTGTTTCTTAATTCTGCTTAATTATATTGAATTTAATATCTTGAATAACTGTTCTTTAATATAATTATTTCATTTGATAAATAAATTCATGTTTTTATAATAAAACCCCTCCAACATAGGTTCGATGTCCGCGACAACTCACAGTGATAGTTATGTTGATCTAGTAGCTTAAGTTATTGCATTTGATTTGTGCTGAATGATTTTTAGAATAAATGTTAAATATAATTAAATGAATTGTGTGATAAATCCATTCCATGATTTTATAATAAAACCCCTCTAATGGAGGTGCGCTATCTTCTAAACCAAATTGTAGTGATGGTTATTTGTATCATGTTTAGATTTGGTTTGAGTTTTCCATATGTCTCTTGTTGGTGTTTGTTTTGTGGCATGTTAGTTTTTGTTTTCTTTGAATAATATAAATTGGTTTATCATACTTATTTAGATCAAATGGAATTTCCCGAGTAGGCATATGTCTTGACCATGACAATTTCCTTTTCACCCTTTGAATATTATAAATGAAATTTCCATGTGTAGGTGAAGTGAATGAATTTGTAAATGTTTTGTTTAGGGTGTATGATTCTTTTCCATCATTTCGTTTCCCTTTAGACATTACATCATTGTGCCACTCACTATAACCTTCCAATGATCCCTTGTTATAACATATTAAATAGTTGATTTGTTCTATCATGTCCGGTGTGGCCTTATCTTATGGTGAAACCCATTTCGGGTGTTTGCCTGGCCTCTTGGACACCCCTTTGGGTGTTTAACCAAGCCTATATATCTAAAAACACTGATGGCGTCATTGTTTAACACCTTTCAGGATTATAGTGATCCCCACCATAAGCTTCATCTTAACACTGTTTGGGGTGTTTGTCTGGCCTCGATGCACATCTAATTTTTTACATATATGAATTCTCCCATAAGATTTGTGTTGCATCCTGAGATATTAAAACATACTCAAATTCTATTATTCTCAAGGTGACAGAAGTTTTATTATTAGAGTTCCAAGAAATGCATATACCATTGATAAGTAATACACCTACATAATTTGACTCTCAATCAGTAGTTTCAACTACCTAGTGTCACTTTTAAAAATAACGAATATAAAATATATATCTTTATCATACCACAATACCAAATCAAGAGTCTGTTTTTATAACATAAGATTGGTTTCTATAATGTGAAGGACAACTACATGGGATTTATTTGGAATCTTGTATAAAGAGTAATCAAAATTTTGATATCTAGCATAGACATTGGTAAGTAGAATAAAATTTAAATAATACTTAAAAACTCTATATGATCACTAGTCCCCCTCACTTCATGCCATGAACACTTGGTTCCATGTTCTATAAGAGTGGAGTCCTATTCTGATTTTTCCATTCTAGGGATTCATTAATTTCATATGAAATTATATAACATGATTGATAAAAATAAGAATAAATTCTTTTCTACTAAAATATGATTAATCAACTTTCTCAACAGAGTTTATGAAACCATTTATGTATGGTTTTCTATTTTGTACTTGTCCTTGTCCTTCAGAGTTTGATATTTTTATAATCCTGATGATCTGATGAGTGTTTTGACCCTTGTAGAGAAAATGCTTCTACATTATTTTTTTCTGTTTGAGAACAGTAAATAACACACACCTCATATAGTGTAGTTGTATCTTTCTACAACAATGGGGAATCTAATGTATGATCAGCTCTGTGATAGTATTCCATGAGTCTTGTGATCAATGTTGAGACTGACTAATCACAATTTCTGTCGGTGGGGCGACGGCCAGAATGTTGCCCTGCCTCCTCCCACTCCCTTTACTCCTGGCTGGAAGATGCTGCCCCACGGATGTCACTGGACTGGGCCAACATGTCGCGGTCACGCTGCGGTCATGCCATGGTAATGTCGTGATTTGGCCCTGCTCCAGGATGACACCTTCTGGCAGTTCGCAATCCTGTCAGAATTCGATGTATGATACCTAGATAGAGTTTTAGATACATTACCCACCCATAGTTAATGGGGAGGGAGGCCCTCAGGTAGAAAATCTCTGGATTGAGTCTCTCATGAAAATATTTAGTCACCTGTAGACAACATTGGAGATGAGGGTGAAGCTTGCTACTTGTATTCTACAAGGACCATCTAAGTGCTCGAGGGACATCATAGTAAATGTTGGACAATAAGAAGACTTGAGAATACTTTTATAATGATATTTGTATTTGGAAAAGTGTCTAAAATGTTTTTTTTAAATGATAGCCTATTTTTGGAAAAAAATCAATTCCGTTAGAAAAAGGGATAGTGTTAATTATTTTCAAGGTTTTAAAGTGATATTAATAAAGCATAATTAGAATATTTTAAAGGATTGAAGCTGGATGTAATTTTAAAATAGATGCTTTTGAACTATATGAATGTTAGAAATTTTTTACCAAAATCTATAATTGCGCTTAAATGGTTTCATAAAAAATTAACATTTCTCTTTATTAGATGAGTTTTTCAAAACCTCATGGGTAAAAATGATGTTTTAATGAATGAAAGTTATTTTTGAAATAAGTTTTGATAAAACCATGTTAGGTTAAATAGGAAATTTTGGATCACTTATTCAATGAAGTAAAAGTCCATATTGTTGGATTTTTATGAATTTATAAATTATTGGATTTTAGTATTATTTAAATGATTTCTTGAGATTACTTATTGATCAATTTTATGTCTCATGGGGCTGGAGTTTTGAAGTCCATTTTGATGGTGTTTGTGTTTCTTATTTTAGAGTGTGTGTATATATATATATATATCCAAGGAAAATAGAACATATATAAAAGGTGTAAGATGAATTACAATGAATAACAAACCACTCAACCAATGGGTGGAAAAAGGTGACCAAGAACTAGGAATAAGGCCAAGAAGCCAAAAAAAGTACCAGCCCCCAAGGAGAACCAAGGCTGCAGAAGCAAGCCAACCGCCCAAAATTCCAAGCCACATGGAGTCCGCAACCTAGAGAGAGGAAGCAAGCACGGTCAAGAGCACGCGACCAACATGAATCCTGAGTAAAACAAGCAGTTACCAAAGGAAGAGACTGCAACAAACATCATTAGTCTGCCACCAGCAGCAAAGAAGCAGCCTCCACACGAAGAGACGTAAAAGAAACACGCGAACATCAAACAAACATCCAACCAGAGACTCGAGAATCACACAAAACCTCTCAGCCGTCATGAAAGCACCAAGTTCCACTCAATGTAAGTGAAAACCAAGAGGAAAATGCACACACCCACCCACACAAACCCACACACCCACCCCACGGAGATCACACACTCCCACACTCGAAAACACACACACGCACCCAACCACATGAACGCATGCTCCCAACCACCAACACAAGGAGGCCGCCACAATCCAACTACGAACCATCAGCCACCACAACCACCACAATATAGCCTTCACTAGCCACATCCAGCCCACACCATCCCCCTTACACCTTCATTTCAGCCCGCTTCCACCAGCATTCCAACCCGCAGCACCCCCCCCCCCCACCACCTTCAAATCATCTCGCACCATCCCCCCACCACCTGTAACCAGCCCCCTTCCACCATCATTCCAGCCCCCTTCCACCTACATTCGAGCCTGTACCATCCCCCATCCACCTGCAATCTATCTCGCACCAGCCACTACACCAGCCACCGCACCAGCCCCCACCCCCCATCCTTCTACAAAACACTCATGGCAGCCCTCTGCCACCTGAAAAATAGCCCCAACCACCAGTTCCAGCCCTCCCCAGCCCCCGACCTCCTACATCCCAGCCCACACCAGCCCCCTGACACCTATTCCATCCAGCACCAACCCCCTGTCATCCCCCTGTTGCTTGCCTTCCCACCCACACCAGCCACTCTAGCCCGCACCAGACCCCAGCCTCCTGCATTCCAGCTCGCACCAACCCCCTGCCACCTACAAAACAACCCCATACCACCTCTTCCAACCCGCACCATCCCCCTTCCACCTGCATTCCAACCCGCACCAGCCACTCCAACCCAAACCATCCATAGACACCAACCACAACAGCCAAAAACCCCAGGCCCTGCACACCACCAGCCTGCACCCAGCTCCACAACAAACCAGCACCCCATCCACCAGAAAACTAATGCCACTACATATAGGCAAAACAACCAGCCTGCAAAACCAGTACTCCAGCCCCCATCCAAACCACACCTCCAGCACAGAAAAAATAGCAGGCCACCCCCAAAGGAAACCAGCGAAGGACCTTTCCAAAGAAAATTCCTAAGGGTGGATTTAATGGATTTGACCACTCTCTTGGGTAAAATGAAGTGATAACACCAATAATCTTGCATACTAAAAAGAACTGATTGAACAAGCTATAACCGCCCAGCATAGGAGAGAGAGTTATTAGTCCAAACTTTAACTCTTCGAACAATTTTCTCTTCCAAGACCACATAATCAGAAGCTCTAAGCTTGGAAGTGATGAGGGAAAATCTCAGATAACAAAGAAAAAGAGACCCCTTCCTAACCCCCCATAGCAGACTCAATAGAATCACAAAAATGATGAGAGATACTAGCCACAAAAATTAGGGACTTTTAAAGATTAACATTCAATCCAGACAGGAAAGAAAAAAGATCCAAAGCATGCTTCAAGACTAAAACTGAATCCAAATCACCATAAGAAAAGAAGATAAGGTCATCTGCAAAACAAAGTTGAGAAATAAATGTTTTACCACATTTCCAATGAAACTTGTAAGCATCTAAAGATGAAATAAGATATTCCAGGATGCATGAGAAAAACTCCATGCAAATCACAAAAAGGAAAGGCGAAAGTGGATCCCCTTACCTAAGCCCTCTTTTCCCTGAAAAGTAGCCATGTAAACTGTCATTAATGTTCACCGAGAACATTGGGGTAGAGATGCATATTTTAACCTAAGACGAGAACCTATCCGGAAATCTGAGAAGATCAAAAGCATCCCATAAGAAGTCCCACCTGACCGAATCAAAAGACTTGAATAAATTGATCTTGAAGTCACACCTAGGAACCCCAGAATCAAGATGGTAGCCCCACAATAATTCCTGGGTAACAATATTCTTAGGATGAATTGTTTTTGGTACTGAAGATTGAGGATATTTTTATCCATATTTAGATTTATGAGTATTTTAAGGTTGTTTCTCTAACCATCCTACTAGAGGGTCTGAGTTATAAGTGGTGGAATTCTATTATTCAGACTAATCCAGACAGAGACTATTCTTAGAAAAGTTTCAAGGCATGGTTCATTTAGCATTATTTCATAATTAAGTGAAGTTACTGATGGATATAGAATTTTATAGGCTCTATTAAAGAGATTAAATATTGTTCGAGTACAGTAATCATTTTATCTAGTTGGTTCCTTACATTCCTAATTCAGACTTGGACGATTCCTTAAAGTCTGGGTGGTTTGAGTAAAATCTTTGATGACTTTTCACTAGATATTTCTTCCTTTGGACTCCACTTATATAGAGTGATTGTGAGATAAAATATCAATGTTGATACAAGATTAGTAGGGTCAACTATATTGTTGCACTGTTGACTTCCAGCTAGTAGCCACTGTAGCACTTTTGACAAAGGTGGCCACCGTTCACTGTAGCGAAGAGTACTTCCTGTTCGGAACAGTGTATCATCTTCTCTATATGTAGACCATTTTCTGGATACGGTTTATAACCTAAAAAAATCTATAATTTTTTCTCCCTACTTTTAGTGAGAATTATGCCTCTCTGTGGATGTAGGAATTATTCCTGAACCACATAAATTTGTGTGTTCTATGTGCTTTTTTTACTTTTTCATTTTCTTTCATTTCTCATTTCTGTAATTGCGACTCCCGAAGATTCCACAACAAGTATTTCATGTTTATTTTATTCTTGTTTCTTCTATTCCTGGGTGTGGTGGAGGAATCTTCAATAAGAGAAAACGGAAGTGCTATGTCAGACCCTATAAGTGGTGGTTTAAAATTTTTTTTTTCTCACTAGTTTCTTCTAGGATAAAATACATGGTTTTATATCAATGCCAAAAAGTGGGACATAAGAAACTTTGTTTTTAGGATAATCATAGGTATTTTTTGTTAGACTACCAGATGAAGTATAAACAATGTGAATATATTGGGTTACATGAATCAATTTAGACTACCAGATAGAGTCTTTGGGATACTGAATCCATTGAGGTGATTCATATTTGTTTTGTTGTATTGGTTAATATATTAACTGTCCAGAATGAAATTTTGGTTATACTAGGAAAACATGAAGGTTGTTGTGTAGTGGATGGAAGCCTAGGGGTGCAGGGGGGGTCTACAAGGTAGGGGAGGGTGCAGGTGGGGTGTCTAGGAGGGGCTGTCTAGGGGGTGTCCAAGGGTTGTCTAGGGGGGGTCTGTAGGGCAGGGGGTAGGGTGCAGGTGGGGTGTCTAGGAGGGGTTGTCCAAGGGGGTGTCCAAGGGTTGTCCAGGGGGGTTCTGGGGGGTCTGTAGGGCAAGGGGAGGGTGCAGGTGGGGTGTCTAGGAGGGGCTATCCAGGGGGTGTCCAAGGGCTGTTCAGGGGGGTCTGTAGGGCAGGGTGCAGGTGGGGTGTCTAGGAGGGGATATCCAGGGGGGTGTCCAAGGGTTGTCTGGGGGGTACTGAGGGGTCTAGGGCAAGGGGAGGGTGTAGGTGGGGTGTCTAGGAGGGGCTGTCCAGGGGGGTCCAAGGGCTGTCTGGGGGGTCTGTAGGGCAGGGTGTAGGTGGGGTGTCTAGGAGGGGTTGTCCAGGGGGTGTCCAAGGGCTATCTGGGGGGTGCTGGGGGTTTTCAGGGTAGGGGAGGGTGCAAGTGGGGTGTCTAGGAGTGGATGTCTAGGGGTGTCCAAGGGCTATCCAGGGAGGGGGTTTCGGGGGGTCTGTAGGACAGGGGTCAGGGTGCAGGTGGGGTGTCTAGGGGGCTATTCAGGGGGGGGGGGGGTCCAAGGGCTGTCTGGGGGTTTCCAAGGGTTGTCTGGGGGGTCTACAGGGCAGGGGGGAGGGTGCAGGTTGGGTGTCTAGGAGGGGGTGTCCAAGCTCTATCAGGGGGGGTTTCCAGGGGGTTCTAGGGGTGTTAATCCTGGAGGGGTGTCTAGGGGGAGGGGGTGTCCAGTGGGGGTGAAAGGGGGTTGTCCAGCAGGGTGCAAGGGGGCTATCCAGAGGGGGGCATGGGGGTGTTCAAGGGAGGTGCAAGGGGCTGTCTAGGGGGAATGGAGGTATAGGTGTGTCCAGTAGGAGTGTCTTGGGGGTGTCTAGAGGGGAGGGGTGTCCAAGGGGGTGTCCGGGGGTGTCCAGGGGTGTCTAGGGGGGAGGGAGTGTCCAATGGGGGTGAAAGGGGGTTGTCCAGGGGTAAATGGGGACTGTCCAGGGGGGCATGGGGGTGCAGGGGGGTGTTCAAGGGGGTGCACTGGGGTTGTCCAGGGGGTGCAAGGGGCCTGTCCAGGGGGGCATGGGGGTGTAGGGGGTGCAGGGGGTCTGTCTAGGGGGAATGGGGGTTCAGGGGTGTTCAAGGGGGCTGTGGGGGTGTGTTTTTTTTTTTTGAATTCTGTATATTTTATTGTCTGCATGAGTGTTTTTTAAAATTATGTATTTTCAGGTGTTGTATTCATCATTATATATTGTCTGCAAGAGTGTTTTTGTTTTGTATTCATCATTATTCTGCAGTTTTGTACTATAAATCTTGAGTAGATCTAGCTACTTGTTTCTTGTTGGAATTTCAGTACTGGAATTAGAGAGGGGAGGCTACTGGAATTGTATAGGAGGGGAGGCCACTGTATGCTGGTTATGGCTGGTTGTAAGAGGGGCTGGTAGGAAGAGGTGCCCATGGTTTTTTTGTAGAGATGACTAAATACCAACAGTTCATAGAACCACTGGTATACAGATCCACACAGCCCGGATTATGGAAACAGTTCACTTTGAACCGTTGCAATTGGTGTATACCAACGGTTAAAAACTGTTGGTGTAGTTGTATAATCCCACGATTATTAATCATTGGGATAGAAATTTACCAACATTTAATACTAAACTGATGGTATTTTGAAAATCCAGATGACCTATCCCAATGGTTCAGCTTGAACTGTTGGGATATTGTTATCCCCACACCTCACAGCCCAACGGTTCAGTGAACCGTTGGGAAAGAAATTCCCAATGATTTTGGGGCTTTTACCAACGGTTTGAAAGCGTTGGTATAAGATTAATTTATAGTAGTGGGATACTTCCAATCATCATAATTAGAATTAAATGAGATATCTTTATTGTAATAAGATTTAAACTTGGTGTCTTAGTGGAAAACTCCCTTAATAAAGTGTTAGGGAAATATTTGTTGTTTTTAGAAAACATGAATGATATAAAAGAGTGTGAATATCTAGAATCAAATAAAAAATTAGCTAACTTTGAGGCTATGATCGAAGTACCTACCACCACATCACTAGAAACTTTGACTTCAAATGTGGTAATTTCATAAGCTTGGTCTTTCTCCCCTATCCTTTTATAAGGGAAATTCCCTTGACATTTACGGAATTAGTTCACATAATGTCCCTTATCCTTATATCTAAATCATTAAACATCAACAATTGTTTCCTAGACTTTTCATTCACAATATTTATTTCATTTTTCTCTTCACTTGAAACAAACTCTTGTTCCCTTCTTGTAATCCCCAGGGTGTTTCTTCACATAGTTATCACATGTGGTAAATACCATCATTCCTTTATTCCCCTTTTCCACATTTTTCTTTTCATAATTATCATTAAAACCCCTTCTTATAATAATTTACCTTGAATATATATGTCCTAGATAACTCATTTTATATCTTAATGGTGATTTAGACTATATACTCATATGATGAAAAGGTTTGAGTGATCAATTCCATTTTAATTATAGCTTTTAACCCATGAAATAAATGATAAATGTTGCTTTTTGGTCTATGTACATAGTATGCAACATGTCTAGATAGCCTTAAAAATTTTGACTCATACTCAATAACATTTTCCTTATTTTTTATAAGAATGAGGAATTACCTTTCTATTTCATCTCCTTAATCACGAGTAAAATATTTTCCATAGAATACCTCCTTAAAAGTTCCACATTCCATGCACTTTATCTCATCTTCCTCTTTAGTGTTTTAAATTAGTGACCATCATTGGTTCATATCTCCCTTCATACAATTAACTACCATGACGACTTTAACATTTTCACTAATTTCTAAATCGATAAAGTTATTATCTAGGGACTTGATCTATTATTCAACTATCATGGATTAGTAATTCCACGGATTATTGGAGGTTATTTTCACATGAAGTAGTACAATATAGTTACACCATGTTTTGGATAAGTAAACCTCTTTATGTGGTTGATATTATTTCTCATAACCTGGGTCAACGTCCCTAATAGGTTATGATTTTATTAGTCGAAACTCTTGATTCATTGAGTTCCTTAGGGAAAATCCATATATTGGCTATAGGTGTTAATATGGTTCATATTCCTCATGTTAATATTCATATCTCTTCAATGGAATACACACAACTAGTTCATGTTATTAAATTGTAAAACATAATTCCAATTAAGTTTTCTAGAGTGTTCCCAAGAAACCTTGAGGGGTTTTCATAGTACTTGTTCTATAACCTAGGTTCCTCTAAATATGATCCCCAATGTTCCTACTAAACTTGCACTAATACCAACTATAATAAACCATACTCCTAAAACTTGCAGTTGATAATTATATTATATTATTCGTATGAAATAAAAGAGTTTATGTAAGATCCAACATCTTAGTAGTCTTAGAATACTAGATACATACATTAATTACATTTGAAAACATAAGATATAACATGAACACATTGAAAGAAAATTATTATACCTTCTATAATATCTCTAAAAAATTATAAATAGTTATCCTTTAGGTTTCTTGTGGATAGGAGAATAAATAATATTGATCTCAGATGTTCAGTAAGGAGTAGAAAATAGTGGAATCTATCATCACCTAAACATGGAACAAGTGATATGGTAAGAATGAATAAACAGAATGAAGCCATAATCAACTAAAAATGAGGGAATACTATATCCATGAAAATAAATGAAAAATATATAGAAAAGTTTATTGATATCATATTGATGTAATTCTTAATTTAAAATATTAAAACATGTTATCAAGGCCTTATGCTAAGACACTATATTAATATGGGGAGAGGTATACACCAAAACCCAAGATGTTTTGTCTCATAATACCTATCGATGAATTAAGGGTATATATTATTTTGAGCCTTACACGTCACTTGATTAAGTCCAATGCATTCACCATAAGAGTCAAGAAGACATTTTATAACATTCTCTAAGGAACCTCTAGCTGAATAAAAACATGGATATCTATATAATGAGAAATTCAGAAAACAAATACATCCACAATCAATAGAGTAATGTGTATGTCTATGAAACATCCCATAAATAACTTTGAATTTATGGGGTATATTCAAAGTAACAAGAAGTACCTTTATCATTGAAATATAGTGGTGAGGGTACTTTAAATTTTTTGAGTTATCTATGGAATATAGTAATTATATTCAATAGCGTGTATTAGTAGGAGACCAATAAAATGGTAAGAAAAAATCACCATCATGGTTCATAAAGAGCATGTGAATGTTCTGAATCATTTTTGGACCTAAAGGGAAAATAGAGAATTATCCAATAGGGTGAATTGGACCTTTTAAAATTGAATTAAAAAAATAATATATTTAATCTTATATTAGAGTTACTATGTTAATGAAATGTAAAAATAAAATAAATAGACATAGTGATTTTTATAGTAGTTCAGATCTAAATGGTCCTAGTCCACTATTCACCCCTTTCTCAAACTGAAAAGGATAATACCCACTATAATGACTACAATGGAATATTACAATGACTTTTTCTAATCAGGAGTCACAACCCAATTACAAATCATTTTTAATCCTAAAGGCTTAAATCCAAACAAAACTTCCTTTTATACCTAGAGGCACAACTCAAATAGTGTTCCTTTTCCCCCTGGAGGCACAACCCAATGCCTGACTTTTATTTGGGAGTCATAACCCAAAATCCTATCTTTTAATGGGTAGTACAAAACTTTACAATTATGCATATAGAAGAATAATAGGAAGAAGTAAATCCATAGAACCATAAGAAAGATTCATGTCCTGTTTGTTGAGGTAGAAATAAAATCTCAAGTAATAAAGGATCAACTAATTTTAGTTTTATTGGGAGTAGTAGTTGATCATGAAAAAAATTACATAACTTACACAGTTTTTTTAAAATTCTCAACTCTATATCACTATATTTAATATAAATTGGTTTTTTCAACTCTATGTATATAGAGTTTCTTTTTACACAGAAGATTTTCAAATTTGAAACTCATTGCTTCTTTCTTTTTCCAATGAACTACTTCAGAGTTTTCCATGCTTTTTTCCCAGATAAAGATCCATGTGTAAATGAAAAATGCTTTTCCTGTAAGTCTTCCTTGATATTCTATAAAAAAAATAAAAACTATACAGTGTAATTTGTTAGAACAATTAATAAAATATTAAATAAAAATCATTAATATCCTTGGAATATGATCTGATAATAATCAAGATTATCCCTTCATATTTCATACAATTTGAATTTAAATATTAAAATTCCAAGAATTTTTAGTGTGACTATCAATATATATAAATCTCATGTAAATCACATTTAATTTATCATAAAATAATTTAAAACATGTTCACATGGTTTATAAAAAATAAATAATTAATTTTAGAGTAAATAAAAAATTAATTATATTCATAATAAACTTATAATAAGTGGAAATATTAAATAAAATGAAAAACATACTATATTTCAAATTTTAGAACATTTTGTTGATCGTAGGAAAAAAATAAACAAATTTGAGTTACCCTTATATGAAACATGCATGCTATGTAAGGATAAAAAAATTCTACACCTACATGGGCTACTACCCTTACATAGATATATAATTTCTAGGTTACCCATATGAAAGTATCATGCTACCCTTATATGAGATAGAGAGTACCCAAATAAAACTGCTAGAAAACATGAATTTCTTCTATGTAACTATTAGAAACCCTGAGTTACCTTTATGTAGCACAGTTTACCCTTAAGTAACTATATATTTAACTTTATGCAACCCTAGTTACCCTAATACAGTGCTAATTATCCTTACATGACTAATAAAAAACATTGGTTACCCTTATGCAATGCTTAAAATAAGTGGGTTACCTTTATGTAAATTTAGTATTACCTTTACGTAACTCTAGAAATCACACTCTACCTTTACGTAACCTATATAAACATAATTTTACCTTTACAAAACTTCATAAAAACATGTATAAATGATATTTAAAGGATTAAATGACATAATTATCCTATGATCTATTCATGAAACTTATATAATATGTTATAAGAAATTAATACACGAAATATAAATATATGTAAAGTAAATAATAGAAAGATATAACCAAAAATGAACATGATTTTAATTAATACATAAAATAACAAGATAAATTTAATACTTAATAATGTTTTGAAATTTATAATTAATCATAATATGATATTTTTTAATTATCAAAATATAATTAAATAAATGTGACATTCTCCCCCTTTTGATAATTACAAAGAAAATTATAGTTTCAAAAACTCCCCCATTTTTGAAATTATCAAAAAGATAAATTCATAATTGAAAAAATCCATATTTAAAATAATAATGGTTTTCCCTCTCTTTGTTTAATACGGTGTTACATGTTTATGAATTGATACTAAAAAATTAACTCCCTTTAAATCTAAAAGTGCTTGAAAAACACATTTTAATTCATAAGAATGAATGTAAATAGTGTATACATTATTTTTCATAACTTTCTTAAATATTCATATTTCAAAACATATGTCAAGGAGCCACTATAAATCCTTTCATTGTTTTATAGTGACAAAATTTTTAAAAAAAAGTTTCTGAAAAATAATGAAAAACCCTTCATAAAATTTCCTTTTATGAAAACAAAAAATCAAAATAGTAAGTTAACATCATATAATATGTATGAGAAGTCTTATAATATTAATATAGTAAATAAATATGTACAAAAATTAAATAATAATAATCTAAAAATCAGATTCAAAATTTTATAGATTTCACACAAATCTAAAAATTTCATCATATAAACATACTCAAACTCCCCCTAAATTAATTCCATGTGAATATAAATTTAAATCTTCATCATATCAAGTTAAAACTTTATTTTTTTAAATATTAGTAAAGACTAAGCGCTTAGTAAAGATATTATCAAGTTGATTTTCTGAAGAAATAAATTCTAGACTTATATTTCCTTTTTGGACATGATGACTAATAAAATGAAACTTAACATCAATGTGATTTATTATAGAGTGTTTTAATGGATTTTTAGAAATGAAAATAGTAAAATTATTTTCACAAAAAATAGTAATCTTTTCAAAATTAGAAATTTTTTTCTCAATCCATAAATATTGAGTACAAAAAGATGTAGAGGATATATAATCAGATTCAGTAGTTAAAAGAGAAATATAATTTTGTTTCATTAAATCCTAAGAAAATAAAGATTTACCAAGTAAATGATACATACCTAAAGTTCTTTTTCTATTTATCTCGCATCTACTAAAATCATAATCGAAAAAACTAGTCAAATTAAAATTAGTTTTAACAAGATAAAATAATTATAGATTAAAATATCATTTAACATATCTAATAATACTAATAACAAATTTAATATTAATTTAATTATAATCACATTTAAATCTTTCACACCTAAAAATTGAAAATAACAAATCAATCCTTGAAGTAGTTGAACATGAAAAGGTTCCAATCATTCCTCTATAATTATTGACATCAACATATATTTTATATTTATCTAAATATAATTTTCAAGAAGTAATCATGGGATTATTTACACTTTTAGAATAATCTAAACTAAATATATTAAATATATCTTTATCATATTTGGATTGGTTTAAAAAATACCATCATTTATTTGAAATATTTCTAAACCAAGGTGGAATTTCAATTTCCCCATCATACTCATATAAAATTTAGAATTTTTTAATTCTAAAAATTCATTAAAAAGACTTTCACAAGAAGATCCAAAAATAATATCATCAACATAAATTTGTACAATCAAAATATCATTATAAATTTTCTTAATAAAAAAATTAGGATCATCCTTTCCTTTCTCAATTTTTTTTTCAAAATAAAATTATTTATCCTTTTATACAAATCTCGAGGAGCTTATTTCAAACCATATAAATCCTTATAAATTTTAAAAACATGATTATGATACTTTTTATTTTCAAAACTGGGGGTTTTCTAATATATACTTCTTCAGAAATATAACTATTTATAAAATCAGTTTTGATATCCATTTGACATAATTTAAAACCATGAAATATAGCATAATATAATAATATAATAATTGTTTCTAACATAGAAATAGTTGAAAAGGATTATTCAAAATCAATACCTTCTTATTTAGAATATCCTTGAGCCACTAATCTATATTTACTTTTAACTATATTTACAGATCCATCAAGTTTTTTTCTAAATATCTTTTTTGTTCCAATAATATGAGAATAATTTGGTGGAATAACTAAATCCCATACATTACTACTATTAAACTAATTTAATTTATCTTTTATATCCATTATATAATTATAATAATATATATACTCATCAATATTTTTAGCCACAAAATTAAAAATAGAATCTTGATAAGCATAAATATTTATAACAAGATTTATAGTTTGAAAATTTGATTTAATATTACCAATAACATTATATATAAGATTATCTTTAAGAGTCTTCCAAGATTTTTTATGAATAGGTTAAAATTGAGAAGAAATATCCCCCCCATCAATATGTTCATATTTACCTTCAGGTTATTCCTATTTAAAATTTAATTCTATAAATTCATCCTCAAGTTGTTCAATATCATCATCCCTTTTATTCAAATACTTTCCATCAAACTTAACATGAATTTATTATTCAATAACCTAGTTCTTTTATTGTAAACTATATATGTTTTATTAATATTTTAATATCTTAAGAAAATTCCTTCATAATATTTTGGATCAAATTTATCTAAAGTATCCTTAGTATTGAGAATAAAAATTCTACACCCAAAGACTCAAAAATATATAACTTTAGGTTTTTCAAATTTCAAAGCACATAAGGTGCCTTTTTTAACAAGTGTATTGAAATAATTCTATTGGTAATATAACATGATGTATTCATATATTTATCCTAAAAATATTTATATTGATTAAAATCATTTAATAGAGTTCTAGACATTTCCTGAAGTTTTCTATTTTTCCTTTCAACTACACCAATTTTTTATGGTGTTCTAGAGGATGAAAAATTTTGAAAATATACATTTTCTTTAGGAAACTGGAGAAATTATAGATTCTAGAATTCACCACCATGATCACTTATAATTAATTTAAGTAATTTTTCTTTCTCATTTTGAAATAATTTACAAAAAGTGATAGACTTAGATAAAGTATCAGAATTAAGTGTAAGAAAATATACCCAAGTGTATCAAGTAAAATCATCAATAATAACAAAACAATATCTCTTACCACCCAAAATACCAGGTTTGATAAGTCTAAATAAATTTAAATGAATAAGATAAATAGGCCTTATAGTGTGTACTTCTTTAATTAACTTGAAACAAGTTCTATCTTATTTACCTTTCAAGAAAGATTCACAAACAAAGGATTTTTCACTTTAAGTTCTGGTAATTACAGAACTACCTAGTTCTTAGACATCTTGTACATCAACCTCAAATTATAATGTCCCAACCTCTTATGTAATTTTTTGAAAAAATTTTATTTCATTTAAATTTTTAAAATTTTGATCATTTAATTCAGAAAAATTAATTGAATAAATGTTTTAATTTCCACTTTTATAAAACAAAAAAAATTATCCTTAAATACAATGCATTTATCATTTTGAAATTTAACAAACATTAAATTTTCACATAGTTATGAAAATATTATTAAATTATGTTTCAATCCTTTAATATATAAACATTTAGAAATAATAAAATAATTTTAAATTATAAACTCATTAAAACCTTTTATCCTTCCTTTAGAATTATCACCAAAAAATAACATTACCTCTATAATATTTAGTGAATGATATAAGGTTTGATATATCACCATTAATGTGTATTGGGAATCCACTATCCATGTACCAAATATCCTTTTTGATGCTCCCAATACATTTTTCCTATAAAAACCAATTTAATAATGTTTTGGTACCCATTCAAATTTGGGTCCATATGATTAGAAAATGAATTATTAGGAATCCAAACTGATTTCAAACATTTATTTATAGGTAATTTAGAAGTTAAATATTTATAAATGAAATACTTATTATGTCTAAGAGAATGTGTAAATATCAAGGAATAGTCATTTGTATAATAACCTTTCATATGGCATTTAACATGTAGCAGTAGATGTACTTATATTAGTGATTTTAATAAATAGATTCTTATACATTTTTGGTAAATTATTATCATAACCAAGACCAGCTCTCCTATTGTTCATTTTATTGAAACTCATAATTTTATTAAATTTTTATCTACCTTAAACAAAAATGGAAATATTTGAATTTAAACTTTCAACATCATTTTTGAGATGTTTCATTCTCTTTAAGAACATTATAAAAAATTCCTTATTTTGGTTTCATGACACTTTGACATGAAATTAACTTCTTTTTTTAATTTTCCATTTTTAGCAAGAGACAAAATTAGTTTTTCTTATTCAATTTCCAGATTTGAATGAGTATGATTTATTTCATTTTGGACATATTTTTTCAGATTTTCATTTTCCTCAAGAATAAACTTATGTTGACTCTTAAGGATTTTTTTATAAATTAGTAATATTTTCAAATTTATGATCAATTATTTCAACCCATTTTAATTAATTCCTCAATAGTTGGTTTTTAAGTTTTAGATTCAGAAGAATAATAATAAGTAGAATCACAAACTTGATTTAATGAATCCAGTAAGAATAATCTTTCCACATACTTTTCAGAACAAGATTCTTCAGTAGTACTTGAATCATTTGTGGAACTCCATCAGACTACCATTTCCTTCTTTATGTTCTTTTATTGTTTCCTTTTATTTTATTTTCTTTCTTTAATCTTGGGAAATCAAGCTTGATTTTACCTCTCTTTCTATACCCATAATAAAATACATCTTGAGCATCATTAAAAATAAAATTACTCTTCTCCTTCTCTTTATGACCATCCTTAGGATAGTCTTTTTAAGATATCCTTGAGTAACCATTCTTTCTTTTATACCCACCCTTTTTTACATATGTTGTATCATTCCTATCACTACTCTATAAATTAGAATCAGAAGATTAATTAAAAACATTTTACATAAAATAAATTCCCCTTTTTATTTTAATTATCATATTTAGTAAGATTTTTAAGTTCCAGTTCATATTGTAATAATATTCTAATAATCTCATCAATTGTGTATTCCTTGAAGTTATTACTTTTATTTATAGCAACCTTTTTATCATTCCACTTATTAGGAAGTTCTCTCGGTACTATTTTAACAAGAATGTATTTTTCAAGATTTTTTATTAAATAACTCATAACATTTACAATACTAGTAAATCTATGGAACATTTGATTAATAGTTTCATATTCAAGCATTTTAAATTCTTGATATTCAGCTCCTAACATGCCCAATATAGTTTTAATAAGTTTATCCAAAACAAGATGTGTTAATTTTATAATTTTATAAATGTCATGAATAGTTTTACATAATAAAGCATGACTATACACATTCCTATTTATTGCATAATACAAAATATTTATCACCTTATAATTTAAACCATACTTTACATCATCATTTTCAACTGATGATTTGGGTTCACCTTCAGGAAGCTTTTAAGGTTTTTTCATGATTGTCTAATAATCAATGATATGTTTCTTTAAGAAAGATTTTAATTGAGATTTCTAATATCCATAATCAATTCTATCAAAATGAGGTATTTTTGAGGTATTTATCCATCATTCGAGCTAGTTCCTTCCATTTTAAAAATGATTTTTCCCCTTTATAGTTAATTTAAGAAATGTTTAACATAAATAAAGGAAATTTATATTGATATTATGGTCAATATTTGATACTAATTTTTTATCCCAAAGGGAAGATGGAAGATTATCCAATAGGGGGTTGAATTGGACATTTAAAAATTGAATTAAAGAATTAAAATAATTAATGTTATATTAGAGTTATTATGTTACTGAATTGGAAAAATAAAATAAATGGACACAGTGATTTTTATAGTTGTTTGTATATAAATAATCCTCATCCACTATTCACCCTTCTCATAAATTAATAAATATTCCATCCATTATAACCACAATAATGGAATCCTACAATGAATTTTTCTCACCTGGAATCATAACCCAATTATAAAACCTTTTATCCCTAGAGGTTTAAACCCAAACAGAACTGCCTTTTTATACATGTATAAAAACCCTAAACATTATAACTTTTTTCATATGGAGGCACGACCCAATACCTAACTTTGGTTTGGGAGTTACATCCCAAAATCAAACCTTTTAATGGGTAGTATAACCCTTTACAATTATACACAAAGAAGAATAATATGAATAAGTAAATCCATAGAACTAAAAGAAATATTCATAGTCTGAGTGTTGAGGAAGTAAGTAAATCTTCAATAGAAAAGGATCAAATTATTTTAGTTAGTCTTGTATCAGTGGTTGATCACTAGAAAAAAATGTAGAACTTTTATAAATTTTTTTTAAATCCTCAACCTTTTATATCTATATCTAATATACGTTGGTTCTATCAACTCTATATATAGAGAGTTTCTTTTATCACAATATCTTTTAAAATTTTAAATAAGATAATTATTTATTTTTCCAAAAAACTACTTCAGAGTTATCCACACTTATTTCCCAAATAAAGATCCACATATAAATAAAAAATGTTATTCCTATAAGTCTTCCTCGATATTCTATAAAATAAATAAAAACTAAAGAGTGGAATTTTTTAGATCAATTAATGTAATATTAAATACAAATAATTAATATCCTTGGAATATTCCTTGATAATAATCAAGACTAACTCGTCATATTTCATTCAACTTGAATTTGAATGTTACAATTCCCAAAAAAAAATTAGCATGGATATCAATATATATAAATCTCATGTAAATCACATTTATTTTTTCATAAAATAAGCTAAAAAATATTTACATGAGTTATAAATATTTAATAAGTAATTTTAGAACAAATAAAACATTAATTATATTCATAATAAACTTCCAAGTAATTGAAAATATGAAATAAATTGAAAAACATCACATATTTAAAGGTTTAGAACATTCTATAGATTGTAGGAAAAAAGTAAACAAATTTGAGTTACCCTTACATGAAACATAAATGTTGTATAAGGGTAAAAAAATATAGTTTCATGGTTTACTACCCTTACATAGCTATAAAAGTTTTAGGTTACCCTTACACAAGTATCATGTTACCCTTACACAAGACATAGATCACCCTTACACAACTATTAGAAAATGTGTATTACCTTTATGAAAATATTATAAACTATGATTTACCTTTATGTAGTATGGGTTACCATTACGTAACTATATATATACCTTTACACAATACTGGTTACCGTTACATAGTGCTGGTTATCCTTACACAACTAGTAAAAAATGATGGTTACCCTTACCCAACACTCAAAATAAGCAGGTTACCATTACATAAATAAAAAAGTTAAGGTTACCTTTATGAAACTCATATAAAAATATTCTTAACCTTATGTAACCCATAAAAGCTTATTGTTACCCTTACATAACACATGTAAACTCAGTGTTACATTTATATAACTCTAAAAAACAAACTATACCCTTATGTAACCTATATAAACATGATTTTACCTTTATGTAACTCTATAAAAACTTTTATAAATGATATTTAAAGGATTAAATTTCATAATTATACTAGGATATCTTTATGAAAATTATATAACATTTTATAATAAATTAATACATGAAATATAAATATATGTTACGAAAAGTATAAAAAGTTATAACAAAAAATGAACATGCTTTTAATTAATACATAAAATAAAAAACTAAATTTAATGCTTAATAAATTTGTTAAAATTATAATTAATCATAATATGATATTTTTTAATTATCAAAAAAAAGTTAAATAAATGTCATCCAAGGAACTAATTTAATAAGCATATCCACTAGGAGTGTCTAGACAAGTGTAAAGTATTAGGCTCACTCATCATAAATCAGGGTTATATATGAGTTAATTCTTCAACCAATCCTTTTTGGGGTGATTACCCCATGGTGTATCTATGTCATATCCATATCCAATTTCTAGTATCCAGATAGGGATGTCATTTCTAAGAAAACCATACACTCTTTACTTTCCCAAAAATTAGGATTTTTGGGATTTATGATGGCTTAAGAAAAGGATTTAATGAGATTAAATCTCATTTTAGATATCTAAAATGGGTGATAATTCCCTAGAATTACAAGCATGATGACATCACAATAGAGGTTTGTAATTGAAAATGGAAGGGGTGGAATGAGATCCCCTATATCGATATAATAACGGCATAGGAAAAAGGTTATAATGAGAGGGGATAAGTAGTATCTCATTAATAACATATCAAACATGAGATGATAACATGAAATTAAAATCCAATAAATATGTGTTTTTTTAAAAGGTTGGGGCCAAAGCCTCAATTTATTATTTAAAGAAAATACCTCTTTAGACTGGGTAGAGGGAGACCCATTACATACCCTGAAGCCCCAAGGCCAAGTGGCCTGAATACAAGGCTTGAAAGCCCGTTTTTTTTTTCCAAAGGACCCCTTGTTGAACAGTACTACTACAGTACCCATGCTGCTACAGTACATCCGCCGCTACAGTACCTGATACAGTCCCTCCTCCGCTATAGTGTCGCCACTGCTACAGTCCCACCGCTGTTACAGTACTGCTACAGTGCCCTACTACAGTACCCAAAAATATGCCCCTGCCCGGATTTGATCCTGGGTCTTTTGGATGCCAAGCAGGATCCTATACCACTAGGGTACAGGGTCGTTGGTAATAAATATGTGTAAATGGTTTTATAATAATAGAATTATGATTAAAAATGAAAAAGAAGGATTGAAAACACTTACCTTACTAATTGGATTCTTAAATCTTTGGATAAATCCTTAGAAAATTAGGAACTCCTTGGGAGGGATTTAGAGAGGGAGAGGGAATGTAACTTCATGATCAATTCCTTTGGGGAGGAGTGGTATGATAAATTCGGTGGGAGTGATCTTATTTTATAGGTGAAATGGAGGGACTTTTCATGGAAATTAAAGTTAGGTAATAGGTAAGAATGGAATCACATGGATGTTGAGTGGGTTAGGTGAGTTAGGTGGAGAAATGGCAGGTGAGAAATTTTGGTATGAATTTCATACCAAAAAGGGTTTATAGATGATTTAAGTGACATTTTAAAATTAAAAATGTGATATAATTCATTTATCAATTTTTACCCTTATTAATATTGATTAAAATTTAACCATGGTAATTATTTTATTAATAAAAAATATAAGATAAACCCTATTAACAAATTTTTACATTATGAATCTAAATTTAGACTTAATTTAATCTAATTCAACATCTAAATGTGATAATACCAACTTTTAAATAAAAACATAATATTTTGGAAAACCTGTTCTTATAGAAAAATGTATTTTTATACATTAAGTGCTTTTATTCTTATTTCCTTTTAATTATTAATTTAATGAGTGTTTATGTATTTTTTAACATGTTTAAACATCATATTAGAGTCATAATTTAAAATATATTAATCTAATTTATTTATATGAAATATATATAACTATCATAAAATTAATTCTTTTAAAATAACCATTTTACTTTTACTATGTAATTAATATTTAATTTAAGTAATTTATTTTAAATTAATAAAAAAAATATAGAACTTATCACATAATTTTTACCTATTTATTATAAATATAAATTACACTTTATCAAATAAAATTAATATGTGTATGGAGAATTAATTTTAACATTAGGGAGCTTAAAACCGGTTTTTTAGAAAAAGTGTATTGTTAAGTATAAAAATTATTTTTTAGATAAAATTATCAATTATTTTGATTTTCATAACATTAATTGGTCTATTATAAAACAAATAAATATTATGTGTGTTTCAAATCAATCCAAAACCAAATTCTACCAAAATAATATTTAATTTAAATAAAAGACCAAAAACATTTTCTTTTATCGAAAAATATTACTTAAGTTCATAAAATGTGAAACATAGGTTTTATAAATTAAAAATAACATTTTAAAAAAATGTATATTTTTACTCATTAAACACATCTTTTATAATTTAAAAGTTTTTATAAACTTCTAGGTCTTTCTTATATAATGATAAAGTCATAAAAGTTATAGTTTTGGAAAAATCTATAACACCCTAATATTTTAAAACATGAACCTCATATTCAATAGCATATATAGCACAAAAAATGATATGATATGATAATTTAAAACCTTGATATTTTAAAATATATATTTCTAAATAAATTCATTCTCTTTGATAGCTTATGAAACAAATAACCTTGAGTCTAAATGAATCGTAATATAGAATATTGTTATAACATACCCGCTAAATTAGCGGGTATGAATAAGAATAAATATATTATAAAAATTATATTTTTTATGCATGTTTAAAATAAATTCCATGGTTATCTATTGATTATAAATAAAAGTAAAAAATATTTGAAATAAAAATAAATATTTTCTGAAAAACTGTATTTTTTCTAAAGAGGATATTCGTCACATTTTGAGCACTTATTTAAAAATTAAATTTTACATATTTTATAAAATATATTTTAAAAAATAAATTTCATTTTTTATATAATCATATCAAAATTAACTTGGAGTGAAATTTTTAGAATTTTTTGAAAATATTTTTTTAATGAATAGTGAAAATACTGGTTTTTATTAAAAACTGTCTTTTCATTTAAATTATTTACAAAGTAAAATTATATTTTAAATTGGTTATAAAATAAAATTTGATCTATTATATTAAAATTTAACTAATTTATATCATTGAGATCAATTTTATGTTCAATTTCATTATAAAAACTTTCCATACTTATGAGAGATTTTCTTTGGAAAACCGTTTTTTCATCGCGTTTGTGGGTTTTATTTTAAATTAAATTATACCACATATATGAATTGAATTTGGAAAATTTTATTACATATTTGGAATAAAAATAATTAATATTATATAATAATTTAAACTTAATTTTAGACTATAATGAATAGTGAAAACATTAAAAGTTAATTATCACAACAAAGGTAAAAACTGATTTACCAAGGGTTAAACTAAACAAATAAGGGTTAAAATGACCTAAAAACTTTTCCAATACCCATTTTATGAATATATTTTGATCTTATCACATAAATGGTTCGATAATGACCCATTTTTGTGTCTTGTTTCATGATAAAAACATGGGCATAAGTGATTCTTTTCAAAAATTCCAATTGTGTCCTCTCCCTCGCTTATAAAAGGTCACCCACTCTCCACTCCTCTTCACACTCCCAAGGAAATTTATCTTCAACAATACATGATCAAATATATTCCTTAATTTACTACACACTTCCTATATTCCTTAGTAATATCATAAATCTAATATAGGAAGGATTTAGGTTAAACATAAAGAGATTACCCGAAGAATAGGTAAAGTTGTTAACTATGCGTATTCATTTTACTTCTTCTAAATCCTAATTAAATTATTCTTATATGATAATATTATAAAAAATATTATAATATATAATGATATGTAATTATTTTAATTTAATAACCTATATCCATATTCACTTCCATCAAATGTAAAATGAAACCATCGATCGTGTGTACGGCGAACTACCGCCTCGCAAACTGATGTAATTCATTTTCCATCACCACCTTTCAAGAATAGATATAATTTTGTATTTAAAATATGTATATGAAATTTATTAAATTATTATACTTATGTAATTATTATATCACATATACCTTCTTACATTTCATTCTGTGGGGGGATACGATAACATCGCTATTGTGTACGGCGGACTACTGTCTCACGAAGCGATGTGATTCATTTTTCACTTAAAATTTACATGGAAGGTATTAAGGATAAATTTAATAAACATATTTTATATTTATTAACTAAAAATAATTATATAAATATAATATTATATCTAACTTATTACCTTATAATCCATTAGAAAACAATAACGACACTCGTGCAAATGTGTGGACTACCGCCTCCACACAGTAAAGTGAAATGTTTTTCAATTTATTTTTACATGGATAGTAATAAGTACGGATTTAATTAATATTAATACTATATATAACATTATTATTATTATTTTAAGGTTAATTAATAATTATTTTCCTTTTATTTCATCCGTCGAGAAAAAAATGGGTATAGCGTCCATGCGTGTGTACAACCTACCATCTCCATGAATAGTATATCCATTTCTTGTCTCTATATTTTATAGATTACTATAAATATATATATAGTTAATATATAAGATATTTATATCATGTTTTAAATTCTAGAGATTATGGAACCATGATTAGAGTAAAAGGACTGAAATTACCAAACCAAAACATACATGAAAAATAAACCAATTATCACCTAAAATAATGATTTTAACAAATAATTTTTAATAAATAGATGATAAAAGACTATAATTAAATAAAATATGGTATGATATATATGATTATGTTTTATTAATAAATTCATAATAAATATATATTTATTATATAGGAGGTTTGAACACGTGTGAAGGAAGTCGGTCTTATGGTAATGGTTTCTCATCTCACTTTTTCTTTCATAAGACGTATACGATATTCACAACTTATTTATTTTGTGTGGTATACATATTGATCCTTTTATTTTTCATATCATTAATACCTTTATATTCCTTATATTTAATATTACATTTTAATTTTTTTTCATGGTGTTTACGGTTCAAAAGATACCAAAGTGGTAATGGTTTATTTTACAATCTCATTGTTTATTATTATTGTTTATGATTAAATTTATAATGATGAAATATTATGATATATCACTCAAGAAACTCATGAATTTTATTATCCTATGGTTATTCATGAAATTTTAAATTAATAGTGTCATTTTACTCTCTTTTTTTACTTAAAATGATTGAGAAAATTATTTTAAGAAAATCCAACTTTATTTATCTTTTTGGTAGAAAATAATTTTGTCTTTCATATACATGTTTTCTAAAAGAAATAAAAAATATTTTTAGAATTATATAAATTATTTATTAATGAAATTTTTACCCATTATTTTATTTTTTTAAAAAAATTATAAGGAATCTTCCAGTATTTTTTCAAACAAGTTACTTTTTGACTTTTACCAAAAATGTGAAAGGGATCTTTATTTTAACATACTCAGAATGTATAGAATTTCCTAACATCATTACCACTAATTTCTTTGAATATTCCTTTAAAATTTTACAAGGTTATTTTTATATAATTTTTTTCCTAATATTTTGCAAATTCTTAGTTTTTAAAAGATATTTTCAAATTGAAAAGAATATTTTTCTCAAGAATATTTTTAATGGAATTTTTATGTTATTTATATTAATTAATGAAAAATCCTTATTTTACTTATGATTCACTAGGAATATGTTATAATTACATCATCCTTATCTTTTATCTAGATAGTTTATGATCAGTTTGATTAGGGATGTACTATTTTGATACCATTTTCCATATAAATCTGAATAGTTTATGATTATGTTTATTGATTGGGGAAAGAATTAACAATTTATATACTAGTTTTTCAATATGAATTTTTATGTTGAGTAGGTTTCATCCATTTTATATGAATAATTAATTGGACTTAATAAGTGATGGGAAGGACACTCTATAGCCCCTTTATGCATCGATAGGTCTCATGAGATAAATTAGCTTGGTTTTTTGGATAAGACCTTAACTATTTATATAAGATTTCTTGGCATAAATCCTTGAAAATATGGATATGATGTATAAAATTATCCATTCCCTCATTATGAGATTATTTATTTATTTTACATGTGATTATTATATTAGTTATAATATCCATGGTTAAGTTTCAAGCTCATGTGATTATTATATATAATTTGATCATCATTTATTTGTGCCATATTATGATCAAGTTATTAATTAAATGAAATGTGTTTTAGTTATTTACCTTTTTATATTGATTATTCTTTGTTTATTCAAAGCTTCCACTATATTCATACCCTTATTAAGCATTTGAGCTCACCCATTTATTATTTTTCTTTCCCTAGGATTATAAGATGAGTATTAGGATTGGTAAGCATGGTATAGTAGAGGAAATAATGATTCACTTGAAAGAAAACACATTGTCGTACTTTATGTTTTCATTTGTAAAATTAGATTCAAGTGTGTATTTAGTTACCATGAATACTAAACTATTCATTAATTTGGGATGTGATTACCTAATATTATGCCAATGTAATAAAGTAACTGATGACTTTGGGCTATTATGGTCGGGGTCTTTACAATTATTATCAGAGGAATCTTAGTAAAAACCTTGGGAACTAAATATAGGAAAACATAAATTAGGGGATATAACACTATGAATGGATTTGAGGATAATTTTAAGTATATGATAACATCCTAAAGTTTTGATAAGTTTGAGATTATGTGGTTTTCCTAGCAATATATCTATGTCTAGATACTACAAGTGGACATGGTTCTGGAATAGATATTCCAAGGGGTAATAACTATGAAAAAGGTGTGTCGGGATTGACTCGAGCATTACCTGGTACATAACAATAGGTCATACTATGCAACTTGTTTGAAACTTATAGGGGATATGCTTTGGTTAATTAACATTTTTCTTACAAACCATTATAAAGTATTTGAAAATATTTTTATGATTGGGAAACTTTACTGGAGAAACCATGTTTATGATTATGAGATTAGTCATGCATAAATTTTTCAATTTATGTAAAGTGTCTCTCTAGTTTTATGATTATGAATTATGTTTCATAATTTTATTAACTAATTTAGTGTATGACATTATTTAGAAATGGATTATAGTAGAAGGAATGAGAACTTTATCAATGCATGTACTCTATGTATGGATTTCCCTCTTAGGAAAGATATTGAAGCTGAAGATGGAGTTGTAGATAGAACTGAATAAATTATAACCATTTTAGGGAAACTGAATTAGTTTATGAGTAGTAAAATTTCTTGTATTGAGAATCCTACTAATCCACCACGTGGTGTAACAATGTTAGGCTGCTTCATGCATCAGCAACCTCCATCATTCAATGGGACTATAAATCCATTTGTAGATAAGCAATAGATAATTTACTTCGAGAAGATATGTGATGAACCTGACCTAGATACCCTCTCAAACTGATACCCGACCCAAACTATCACATACCTAAAGGGTGTTCCCAATCCTCACGGCTTGGAAAATAGAACTTGGGCATCAAAAACAACCATTGGGAATGATTTTTTTCAATCTAAATCATAAAACATGACATATATATATATAATAGGAATAAATAGTGGAATAATAAACAAGAAATATATATCATGTCAAAAGGAAACATAAGAAGAAAAATAACTCAAAAGTAACTAAAAATATCCCAGATAAAAGTCCAATAGAAAAGGAAAACTAAAACCAAAATAGCTACTCTATGTGATAGCATAGGAAAACTCCCACTATCTCATCACTAGCTACATATACATAGCTGATAGAAACCTCACTACCTCTTTGTGGTGCATTTCCTTTCCCTGGATCGAAAGACATAACAAGGTCTACATACTGGAGAAGGGATGCACAGGGTGTGATCTAAACAGGCTCACGCTACTACAAAACTAGGTTTATCTAGCACTAGATAAAAGCACTGTTAAAGACCCCCTTTGTTAGCGCTTAAAAAAGAATTGTTAAAGGGGGGCCTTGAAAAGAGATTTTTTAGCATTGTTAAAGTGGGTCTTTAATAGTGCTAAAAAAAGAGTTGTTAAAGGGGGTCTTTATCAGTGTTTTTTTACAAGCACTGATAGGGGGTTATTAGTGCATTTTTTAGAAGCACTAATAAAGACCCCCATTTATCAGCACTGATAAGGGTATACTTTTAAAATATATATATTTCATTAATAATACTATATTAATATATAAATATATATTTATATTGATATAAATATAATATATATTTTTTAAAACATGTTTTTGATTAGGTAAATAGGAATTTAAATTTAATATATAAGATATTTAATGAAAATGGATTATAAAATAATTAAAAAAATATTATTAATTAATAATTTTCTTATTATTACCAAGTAATAGTAATTTAATATCAATTTGAATATAAAAAAATCAAAAATTAATAAAAGATCTAAAATAAGTTGAAAACATAACTCGAACTTCAAATGACCATAACTTTTGATCTGGGTGTCCGTTTGGACTCTTCCACATATCAAATTGAATACTACGATGAGATATACACCCCTAGTGACACAAGTAAACCTATGTCACATTTTTTAGGCCAAAAAAGATCTAAAATTCCTCCAAAATTGAGTTTTTAATCGGGGTGCCCTAATTTTTTAAAATTCGATGGATTTTTAGCCTCATTTAAGGGGGTATTATTGCCTTTTTTAGTGAAGACTAAATGTATTCCTAGGGATTGCATTCATATTGATATTATGGTTTTAAAATATTATTATTTTTCACAATTTAATTTTATTTATAATATATTTATATTTACTTATATTTACTTATAATAAATCACTCATATAAATAAATATATCAACATACTTACGTAAAAATGTATATTCTAATATATGTAAATAAATAAATATTCCAAAAATGTATTTAAAACAATATCTAACCATTTTTTACATTATAAAAATATATTTATAATTTTTATATATTCATATGTGTGTGTATTAATAAATAGATATATATTTATATTATATTCTAGTATATGTAAAAAAATATAATATATAATATATTTAAATAAATATAATTATATATATATCAGACACACACACATATTTTATAAATTTATTTAAAAATAATTATATAAATATATATATGTAAATATATATATATATAAAGAGAAATATCATTAAATAGACAAAAAAACAACATGTGTAGTGTTAAAGGTGTTCCATATTCGAAGGAGAGGTGTAGGGTTTGATTCCAGGTGGGTGTTCATAAGGATAGAAATTCTCAAAGCACTTATAAAAGGGGTGGTGAGGTGAAAATTACTGATAAAGTTGGGTGGCATAGTTAAAGGTGTCATGGAAGCACTAATAAAGGTGTCGGGCTCATGGAGGTCTGAAAAAAATATAATTTTACCACCTTTAACAATGCTAAAAAAAGAGTTGTTAAAAGGGACCTTTAACAGTGCTAAAAAATTGCTCTTAAAGAACCCTTTTAATAGTGATTTTTTTAACACTGTTAAAAGGGGTCTTTAATAGTGATTTTTTAGCACCGATAAAAGTTTTGGGCTTTTAACCGCACTTCAGTTGTTAATGCTTTTTTAGCACTAGTAAATGCCTATTCTAGTGATGTTAAAGGCCTCTTTTGTAGAAGTTTCAGTAGGATCTTTCCCAAGTGTTCCATGATAAGTCCCTATACAATAATATGAACATGATCAACTTTTAAGAAAACAAATAATGATAATCAGTTAAATAGATCTTTATATCAAAAGTATGGTAAAAAAATTTCCACAGTTCCAAATAATCCAGGTAAAATAGTTTCAAATCATTTCATATGCATCAAAAAGTCAAATAAAATCATGTATCACATATCATATCAAATCCTAATCAGTCTGAACCAAATAACTAGTAACATCACGCCAAGGATCACAATCGGTTATGATAGATAGGACAATCTTACTCAGACATAGACAATCGTATGCATCAAGTCTCTAGATATAGGCATCGAATCTATAGAGCATAGGAACACTCCAAAAATTTAACCGCCCAATACTATCTAAAAATTCTCTAGAATAATGATCCTAGGGAGAAGAGTAACACCCCATGAGTAAACCCCCCAACAGTATCAATGGATGAGGCCTATTACTACACCTTCCATATAATTTCTCAAGGCTTCCCATGTGCTACATTTTCCAAACCAGTTCATCAAAACCATGCTTTGAAAACCATTTCACAAATCCATTTTGCAATGCTTTGAAAATGCCTTGTATTTTTACCAAAACAAGTGAAAAATCATCTTTTCTCAAAAACCCATCTCCAAACACATAATTAAATCATGCCAATTCATTTATAAAACAATTTATAAAAATAGAGCAATATAGTTCATCCAACATAGGCTAGAGATAGAACTTTCTACCTCAAACTTAGGTCACGCTCACCCATAAAAAGATCCACCAACATGAAATAATGAATAGACAATAATGGAGGCCCTATAATCAATCCTTACATCTCAAAATAAATTCAACAAGAAAAATGGCTGGTGGAGAGGATAGATCAAAACATACCTCAGAGAATGGTCATGTTACACCATAACCAAAATAAGGGTCAGCCTCCAAATAAATATCATGAAATGGTTCTATAATTTATCAAGAATATTATCATCATAGATCAACATATCCATAAATGTATCACAACAGTGCTATTGAAATCAATAACAATGAAGAATAAAAAATATCTCTTACCTAAAGATATGAACCACAACCATAATGAAGATCAATCACTAAAAAAATAGTTCATAAGGAGAAGAGATACACAAAATCACCTAGGGGAGCTCCTAGGGCTCATGGGAAAATGGTGTAATTGAATGAAAAAGAAATCATACTTCCATCATGGTTAAAACCAAAAAATTTGAAACATTCACAGTGTGAAATAGTTTCATGACATGAATTTATCAATTAATAAAAGTCACTAAAAATGCATCACCTCAGATTAAAAATCTTTATTTTTACCATTTCAAGACATAAACCTAATTCAAAATGTGTAAAACCTTCATGCCTTGAATTAATTCATTACATATACCTAAAAAAGGTTTCATTTCATGTAAACCTTTAATGATGTGAAAACATATAGGATAAAGCAAATAGTACATATTATGAAGGACATCCTCTTAATCCTTTTACACATCTATACTCGAACTCCATTAATTCCGAAAAATATACATCCCTGAACTTTTGGTCATTTTCCCCACCAAAGACTCTATATCCTCGAGAGTCCCAAAATGCACCCAAACAAAGAGGGAAATTAAAATATAGATTAGAAAGACCTAGAAGTGAGTAATGGGATGTTACAAACTTCCCACCATAATAATTTCTATCCTCAAGAAGTCATGTGGAAGAATGGTGTCTGAAAAGAGTTGAGCCCACTGATCCCTCATCAATGAATTTTTCTAACAAGTCTCAAGAGAATCTGATCTGTGTCCCCATAACACTCTGACCAATAGAATCAAACTCCCACACAATACTTTTACCTGAGAGTTAATGACCCCCTGGCTACTCTAGAACAAAAAAGTATGGATCCAACTCGATCTCTTCCCAACTCAAAACATAATAGGGATCGATATGGTACTTATTAAGATATGATATGTGGAAAACATCGTGAATATTCATAAACTGAATTGGAAATTCCATCTGATAATCAACCTTCCCAAGCCACTCAGTGATCTGAAATGGTCCAACATATCTCAGAGCCAACTTTCCCTATTTTTAAAGCTGGTGGTGACCCAACCAAGGATGAGATTTCAAGAAAACCTAGTCACCAATGAAAAACTCCAAAGGACAATGTTGAAGATCTACATAAGATTTATTCTAACACTAATCTAGAACCAGATGTTGATGTATATCCTGAATCCTCACTGGTGTCTCCTTAATGAGACTCGACCCTACCAAAGTTTCTTCACCCAACTTTGCCCAACAAAGAGTTAACATGCACAGTTGACCATAAAAATACTCAAAGGGGGGGATTATGATCAATTACTGATAAGTATTTTTATAATAAAACTCAACCAGTCACAGGTGTCTATCCTATGATCCATCGAAATCCAATACATATCCATGGAGAATATCCTCCAAGATCAGAATAGTATACTCTATTTGATCGTTTTTCCGTTGATGGTAAGATGTTATAAACCTTATCTGAGTCATCATAATCTCTTGGACAGTCTTACAAAACCATGAGTAAAACCTAGGATCCATGTCCAAAATAATGGAAGAGGGACTCTAAGAACCCTCATAATCTTCTATACATACAGCTTACCTAAGTCTTCAACTTTAGTGGTTTCCTTGATCAGAATGAAGTGAGATGAATTTATCAACTGATCAATCACCACCAAGATAGCATTCCTCCCTCAGTAAGTCCATGTTAATCCAACAACAATGTCCACAGAAACCTCATCCCATTTACAAGCTAGCACCAAAAGAGGCTGGAGCAACTCAAAAGGTTTTAGATGCTCTGCATTTATCTATTGGCAAGTGTAACAGTGGGACACATAATTTGCAATGTCACGATTTATACCTGGATACCAAAATCATTATCTCATTTCATAATACATATTTATATTTCCCAGATGAATGGACCATGGAGATCTATGAAAATCAAACAAAAATGATCTCCTCAAAGAAACCAGGATGACAAACCAATCCCCAAAATAGAGAATACCATCTATAGAGAGACTAACTAGAAATAGACACCCCATTATATAATGTCTCTCAAATTCCCCTAAATTCATCATCCTGTTGATGAACCTACAAAATAGATACAAGGAGAGATGATGATAAATGAAAAATGGTTAGAACCATACCTAAAATGTCCTTCTAAACATCCAGGTTCAAGTGAGTGAATATTCCCTTAAGGTTCCACTCCTCCTTCAATTCTAGAATATCTTGCGGTGGTACTTTCCTAATGAGAGAATTTGAGATGACATTCCCCTTCCCCAGAGTGTAGGCGATGTTGAATTAAAATTTCTAAAGGTATTTAAACCACCACCTCTATCTAAGATTCAGTTATTTCTGAGAAAATACATAGATCGGACTCTTATGGTCAGAAAAGACTGTGAACCACTCCCCAAAAAGATAGTGTCGCTATCATTTAAGCACATGCATAATCAATGAAATATATAGATAATTAGTGGGGTGATTATTCTCATATGGTCGAAGCTGGAGAGAGATATAATCCACCACATGATCATCTTTCATAATCACGAAACCCAAACCTTCACCAGAAGTATCACAGAAAATCACATACCCATTACTGGGCTCAGGTAATATCAAAATAGAAGATGATGTCAGAAGTCATTCCAGATCATCTAAAGAAGAATGACACTTTTCATCCCATATGAATTTCACCCCTCTCTTGGTAATAGGTGTCATAGGTGATGTCAACTTTGAGAAATCTATGATGAACCATCAGTAGTATACAGAAATACCAAGGAATCAGTTAATATCAAATATATTCATTGGATCTTACCATGAAAATACAACCTTCACCATGTCATGAACAACTAATTACCCATTCTCAGAAATCATGTTCCCCAAGAACTTCAATTATTTGTTCTATAAATTTAATTTTGAAATATTTCCATACAATTTGTGACTCCTCAATATTTCCAAAACCAAAATCAAATGGTGCTCATACTTGTGCTCAGATATTAAATAAACCAAAATATCATCCATGAACACTATCAAAAAAGTTTCAAGATATTCATGAAATATCTTATTCATCAAAGAATTAAAAAATATTGGAGCATTTGTTAGGAAAAATGACATCACAAGATATTTTTAATGGTCATACCTACTCCTAAAAGTTGTCTTCGGTATATCAAACTCTATAAATCTAAGCTGATGATAACCCAACTAAAGCTTGATCTTAAAATACTACTTTTCCCACTTTAATTGGTCAAACAAATCATCCACCTAAGGAAAAGGATACTTATTCTTAACTATTACCCAGTTCAACTTCTGTTAGTACACACACAATAGAAGTGAATCATTTGCCTTCGTAGAAAATATCATAGGGGTTTCCCAAGGAAAAAAACTAGGGTGAACAAATCCTTTTTCCATCAGATAATCCAACTAAATCTTGAGATCTTTCAAATCTTTCAGTTCCATGCAATAAGAGGGTAATGAAATCAATTACGTAGCTAGCACCAGATCAATCATAAACTCTACCTCCATATATGGAGGAAGACTAGAGAAATTATCTAGGAAAATTCCACTAAATTCCTGAAAAATAGTGGGGAGATCAAAAATATAAGAAGCATCATCGGTCTCAACTACTGCAGTAGACAATAAACTTGTGAGTTCTAGGAGGGAAGGTTCTGCATGACCTGACCTCAGATCCCACTCTCCCTATAACACATGATAGATCCCACTAGAAGTAAAGAATAAAACATTACAATGATAAAAATCAATATTATTACAATAATAAATAATCCAATCCATCATGATAATGACATCAAATAGATCCAGATCTAGAATGAGGAAATCTCATACTAACTCTACATCAGTTATAGATAGTGAACAAGAAAGACATTAAAACCCTTTCTATTTTCTCTTTATAAGAGGTGTAGCTAACTCCATAAAAAGGGAGATTAGTTCCATTGGAATTTTAATCATATAAAAAAATGGAAATATATAAATGTGTGGGAAGCACCTGTATCAAATAAATAGATTGCTACTAAATATGCAATAAATATGGTACCTCCCATTGTTGTTGGGCCCATGTCAATCTCCATCTGAAACTCATCTATTGCATGAAGTTGTTTCACCCCTGAGGCCTATGGGTGGATTCCTGTAGTCCTTGAAGCATCTAACTACATTGTAGTAGACTTTGGATCCAACGATCCTTAACTATAAAAAGTTATATACATCTCCTTATAAAAACGTTGCAGATGGACATAGCATACAAAACTATTATACATATTCATAGGTGAAAAGAAATAACGTTGTATGTGAATAGCCTTTCCACACTGATAACATATTAGAGGAACACTACTGGTTGTAGCTAAAGGTGTAGAGGAGGCCCACTACCAAGAACCACTCCCACCACTCCTGCGATGATCATGTCACTTCCTCTTCTTTCTATATACACCATTAAAGTTTCCACTAGGTGGAAGAGAAGGGGAAGAATAACCAAACTTGTCTTCCATATCCATATTTTCCATCATTTCCTTGTCTATTATCTCCACATAATTTTAAATCTTTAACATAAATGCCTATGATATGATATCTGATCATAAAAATTATAGGTACTTCTGAGCCTTTACCTGGTCATTCTTTACTATATATGAAGAAAAATGAACTATCTCTATGAACTGATTGGTGTATACTGACACTGAATTCTCTCCCTTCTATAAAGAGAATAATTCTAGAGACTTCTCCATCATCAATTACTCTAGACAAAACTGTTGAAATAAGAGTCTTGAAACCCTTACAGTTCAATCCCACATGTGTATCTACATGTACCATGGAATCCCACCATCGCACAATAGGACCCTCAAATTTGAACACCACAAACTTTACCTTAATATTCTTAGGAGTATCCAAGAAGTTAAAGAATCGATCAATCTTGTCTGGCCATTCCTATGCCTCTTTTGGTTCATTAGTACCACTAAAGGATGGTGGTTGATCTCATAAGAACTCCTGTTATCGATCCCTTTATCTAGAAACTCATAGACATACTTTAAAAAATACATTCTGGAATTGCGGTATATTTTGGTCAACAGAAATAACTACTCGCACGATAGTCTCGATAAGATTATGATCTAGAGGTGGATTTCCCTTAGGATCATCTTCTACATCCTCCTGAGGAACCCATGGAATATGACTCAGAGGCATACCACTACACACCGAAATAGAATAAATAATTAGACAACATGATAATATTAGTTCAAATCGTAAAACTATAAACAAGAATTGAGATTAATATCAAGAACTCAAAATAGGAGACACACATACTAACATCCCATGGTAACTTGAGTCTTGTCATGGCAAGAGCTGGTCAGTCACTCACCGCAACCTACCTTTCAAGTCCTAACAGTCCTATATCCAATCTACCAACTTCCCAAAACCAAGTATAACCTCCCACTCTAATACCAAACTATACTGAACCTAACCCAGATATCCTCTCAAACTGGTACTCATCCCAAACCATCACATACCCAAAGTGAGTTCTTAATCCCCACAGGCTAGAGACTAACACCTAGGCACCGACAACAACCAAAGGGAATGATTTATCCCAACCTGATATAAAAAAACAGAGGGAATGATTTCTATCAACTTGAATTAAACATCATGACACACACACACATATATACAATGGTAAGAAACAACAAAAGAGTAAAAAATAAATATAATTCATGTAAAAAAGAAATAGTAGAATCAAAACAACTCAAAAGTAGCTAAAAATATCTAAGATACAAGTCCAACAGTAATGAAAAAAAACAAAACATTTACTCCATGTGATAGTGTGGGAAAACTCCCACCATATCACCACCAGTTACCTAGACACAGCTTAAAGAAACCTCATCACCTCTATGTAGCACATTTCCTTTCCCTACATTGAAATACATAACAAGGTCTACACACTACCAAAGGTATATCCAAGGTGTGAGCTAAACAGGATCAGTAGGATCCCACCCAAGTGTTTTATAACAAGTATCTATACAATAATATGAACATTCTCAAATTTAAAGAAAATAAGGCATGATAATCATTTAAATAGTTTCTTATATCAAAATCATGGTAAAAAATTTTTCCCTTTTTCCATAGTTCCAAATAATCCAGGTAAAATAGTTTCAAATCATTTCATATACATCAAAGTAGTAAAATCAAAGCATGTATAATATACCATATCAAATTTAAATCATCCCAACCCAAAGAATAAGTAACATCATGCCAAGGATTACAATAGGTTAGGCTAGCTAGAACACTCATACCCAGGCATAGAAAATCATGAGCCTCAAGTCTCTAGATATATACATAAAATATAGAGAGAATAGGAACACCCAAGAAAGTGAACCACACAATAGTGTCTAACAAGTCCCTATAATAGCATTCCTAGAGATTGGAGGAACACCCCATGAGTGAACCCCTAGATAGTATCACTGGACAAGGCCCATTACTACACCTTCTAATTAAGTACCAAAGGATTCCCATGTTCTACATTTTTCAAACCATTTCATCAAAACCATTATTTTAAAACCATTTCAAAAAAAACATTTCACAATTATTTGAAAATACATTTTCTTTTTACTAAAACAAGGTAAACCCCATATTTTATCAAAAACTAATTTCTAAAAACATAATTAAATCATGGTAATTATTTATAAAACAATTTATAAAACTAGATAAATACAGTTCATCCAACATAGGCTAGAGACAAAACCACCTACCTTAAATTCAAGTCACACATGCTAGCAATGGGATCCACTAACACAAAAGAACTCAAATAAAACAAATAAGGACCCAGAATCAATCATCACATCTCAAAATCAATTCAATAAGAAAAATGGTTAGTGGAGAGGACAGATCAGAACATACCTCAAATAATGCTCATGTTGCAACACAACCAACATTAGGTTTGACCTCCAAAGAAAGATCACACAACATATCTATCAAGGATTATGAAGATTATCATAATAGATTAATAGATCCATAAATGTAGCACAACATTTCTACCAAATTCAATGGAAATGAAGAAACATAAGGATCTATTACCCTTAGAAGTGCATCGAAAACGCAATGAAGATAAATGGTTGAACAAAATGATCTGGAAGGAGTGAAGATCCCAAAATTTTCTTGGGAGATCTTCTAAGTCTTATGGTAGATGTTTGAAACTAAATGAAAAATAAATTAGATGTGCAGCATGGTTAAAACCACAAATTCTAAAACATTTATGATGTGAAACAATTTCATGACAAGAATTTTTCAATTAATAAAAGATGCCAAAAAATGTATCAGCTCGAACTAAAAATCCTAATTTTTACCATTTCACAATGTTAACCTGATTCATGGTGTGTAAATATTTCATTCCTTAAGAAAATTCATGACATCCTCCATACAAATCTTTCATGTTGTGTAAACCTTTCATGATGTGAAAACATACAATGGAAAGAAAACAATCCAAATTATGAAGGATGAACTCTTAATCCTTTTACATGTTTATACTTAGACTCTATTAATTCTAAAAAATGTACATCCCCAAACTTTAGGTCATTTTTTCCAACAAAGTCTCTCAATCCTCAAAAGTCCCAAAACTCACCCAAATAAATAGGTAAATGAAATGATATATGAGAAATACCTAAAAGTGGGTAATGTGGTGTTACAATATATGTATTTCTTTGGTAAGAAATGAAATGGAGAAGGTTGTTATGGAATTTTATTATATCTAGTGGGATGAGAATTAATGGTGGTTCTGGATTCAAAAAACTAAGAATGAGGAGGAAATAGATACCATAGAGTAGATTGATTTCAGGGAACTTTTTTAGGAGAAATATTTTCCTCGTGAGCAATGAATGGATATGAAAATACAATTCCTGGGCCCAAGGAAAAATAAAGAGGAAAATGTTTCTAAGTATGAATATAACTTTACAAGGTTATAAAGGCATGATATAGACTATGTATATAATCCAAATAGAAATATTGACCATTTATTTGATGGGTTAAAGTTAGTTTTTTAAAGAGTACTAGTCTCCCAAACATTCTCATTATACAAGGACATATTATCATGTGCTATAAAGATAGAGAAATAATTATATAAGTATTATGGATTTAAAGGGAAGTAAGATAAGAAGAGGATAGTAGATCAAAAAATAGATAAAGGGGATAATGGAAAGAAGGATTTTATCACATGTGATAATTGTGGAAAGAAACACTCTGGTACTTTCTTGAAGGGAATCTGAGTTTGCTTCAAGTGTGGAGACAAATGACATCAGGAGAATAAATTCAAGGGTAATAAAGAAGCATCTAATGTTTATTTTTTCAACTGTAATAAGATAGGTAACTATGTAAATTAATTCCCTGAGCATAAAGGTAATATTCCTCAAAAGAATCTAAGGGTTCAAGTTCATTATTATGCTATTACTATAGAAGAAGTGGAATGATTAATGTGCTTGTGTTTGTATTCAAGAATTATTTTATAGGAGTATTTTATCAATGATAATTTGGTTATAAGAATTATGAAATATATAAGGATTTTACTGTAATAATTTTTCTTTATGTATTTGAGATCAAATGTTGAATGGTACTAATGACCAGAAAAAGTGATTCAGTGGTAAGTTGAACTTCTTGGAAAATACACGATTGAGGGAAAATTACCTTTAATATATGCCCGATGTTGAGATAATAATGATAAATAGATGTTTATAGGATAGTATTGGTGACCTTGAAATTGGTTAGTGGTTTGATGGTTTATGTTATAGATGCTGGAGTTTACTGCATTTTTTGTAATTATTGAATAAATTTGACAATTTGAAATTTTATTTAAGGAATAAAAAGAAAAATAATTTTTTGGAATCATGCGCATTTTCATTAAGTTTTTATGGTGATCATGATATTAACATATTTGGAATGTGAAATTAAGATCCACTTTATATTTTCCAGGGAATATATTGTTATTTTGATTAGTGACCTCCCTTCTACATTTTTTGGACTTTGAGTTTGGTCAAACATATTTTGGAAAGGTCTTATGGTTACCTATTTATGGAATGAATGAAGTTGAAATTTGGGTGTTATTGGATAACTCATACTGACCATTTTGGTTTTTAAAAATATCATAGGATGTATTTTCCATTATTTTATGGATCTTATCGCCTATTAAAAGTTAATTTTAGTGCTTCAGGCATGAAAAATTCAAGTTGAATACTCATTATTTAGAGAAAAATAGGAGATTATGGTGGAAATTGATTAAAGGATGAAATTATACTTTTCAAGTAAGTATATTTACTAATGTTATTATTTTAGATAGTAAAAGAGTTACTCAACTCTAGGAAAATGATCTTGAAACAAAAATGTTATCCCAGTGACTTCATTCAAGATTAACTGGTGTCCTTTTTACTATTTATGGATTTATGTTTTTTTATTCCTTAACCTTCTCTAGATCACCCACTTTTTTGTGATCAGTGATCTATATCACTCTCCATATTTATTTATTATTTTATTCCATGTTCATATATTCACTTCCTACCAATGTTCTCTAATTTGGAAACCTATTTATGTGTTATTTCATGTGACCTTCATATTTCCTTTTCTCTCTTATCAATAGGAAATTTTATTAACTCTTTTATGATGTGGGTTTTTCAATAAAGGTATTTTCAAATGTCAGACCCTTGATTTTTTAGATCAAGTTTAAATTGAGAGGACTAAATTTATTAAAGGTGGGGAGAATTTAATGCCCTGATATTTTAAAATATATTTTTAAAATTAATCCATTCTCTCTAATAGCTTAAGAAAAACGAAACCTTGAGTATAAATGAACCGTAATATATAATATTGTTATAACCAAGCTATTAAATTAGTGGGTATGAATAAGACTAACTATATTATTAAAATTATATGTTTTACACATGTATAAAATAAATTCCATAATTATATATTTATTATAAATAAAAATAAAAAAAACATTTAAAAGAAAAAGAAATATTTTATAAAAAACTGTATTTTTCTAAAGAGCAGTTTTGTTACGTTTTGAGCACTTATTTTAAAATTTATTTTTACCAATTTTATAAAATTCATTTGAAAAAATTAACTTCATTTTTGAAATAATCATATAAATATTAACTTAGAGTGAATTTTTGATAATTTTCTGAAAAGATTAATTTTCAATGAATAGTGAAAAATAATGGGTTTTATCCAAAACTGTATTTTCATTTAAAAAATTTAAAAAGTTAAATTATATTTTAAATTGGTTTTAAAGTAATATTAGATAAATTTTATTAAAATTTCACTAATTTAAGTTATTTTTATAAATTTCATGTTCAATTTCAATATAAAAACTTTTCATACTTATGAGAACTTTTCTTTGGAAAACCATTTTTCCGTCGCGTCTTTGGGTTTTATTTTAAATTAAATTCTACAAATTTAGTGAATTGAATTTGAAAAATAGATTCAATATTTTTAATCATAATTATTAATATTATCTAATAATTTTAACTTAATTTTTTACCATAATGAGTAGTGAAAATGGTAAGAATTAATTATCATAGTAAAGGTAAAAACTAATTTACTGGGGTGGGGGTAAACTACAAAGAATTAGGGTTAAAATGGCCCAAATACTTATCCAATACCCATTTTTTAGAAATATTTCAACCTTATAACCTTTATGGTTTGATAATGACCCATTTTGGAGAATTTTTTCATGATAAAAACATGGATATAATTGATTCTTTAAAAAAATCCTAGTATGTCCTCTCCCCAACTTATAAAAGGTCACCCACTCTCCCCTCCTCTTCATACTACTAAATCCATTTGGATTAGACAATACCTACATAAATATATTTCTTACTTTACTCCCCACATACTATATTCCTTTTTTAGATAAAAAATCAATCTAGTAAGGATTTAGGTTAAACCTAAAGAGGTTTCCTGACGAAGAGGTAAAGTTTTTAACTTTTTATTTTCATTTTTCCTTCTCTAAATCCTTATAATATTATTAATCTATGATAATATAATAACAATAGTATCTACTATATACTGATATTTTATTATGTTAATTTAATAACCTATATCCATCTCCACTTCTATAAAATGGAAAATGAAACCGTCAATCATGTATATGATGGGCTACCGCCTCGCAAAAAATGTAATTCATTTTCCATCATCACCTTTAAAAGATGGATATAATGATGGATTTAACATATGTATATGAAATTTATTACATTATTATACTTAGTTAATTATGATATCACATATACATTCTTACCTTCCATTATGTGGGTGGATACGATAACGTTACTCTTGTGTACAGCGAACTACTGACTCACAAAGTGATGTGAATCATTTTTCACTTATTATTTAAATAGATGGTAATGAGGATAAAGTCAATGAATATATTTGTTATTTTTAACCTAACCTTAATTTTTGAAAGATAATATCACATCTAACTTCTTACCTTATAATCTGTTGGAAAACAATAATGTCGCTTGTGTGTAGGTGTGGACTACCGCCTCAACGTAGTGATGTGAAATGTTTTTCATTTTATTTTTGCACAGGTGGTAATAAATAGGGATTTTATTAATTTTAATACTATATATAAAATAATAATGTTTTTTTAAATGTGAATTAATATTTATTTTCCTTCTTTTCCATCCATCAATAAAAAAATGGAAACATCGTTCATACATACGTACGACCTATCGTTTCCATGAATAGTGTAATCCATTTTCTATCTCTAGATTTTATAGATTACTCTAAATATATATATATAATTAATATATATGACATTTTTATCATTTTTAAATTATTTATATGATGTAACCATGATCAAATTAAAATTACCAAAATTACTGAACCAAAACATATAAGAAAAACAAAGCAATTATCACATGAAACAGTGATTTTAACAAATAATTATTAATAAATGGGTGATAAAAGACTATAATTAAATAATGTATGATATGATATATATGATTATGGTACTTTAATAGATTTATAATAAACCTATATTTATTATACATGAGGTTTGAATGCCTATGAAGGAAGTCATGCCTAAGGTAAGGGTTTCACGTTTCACTTTTGCTTCCATGAGACGTATGTCATATTCACCACTTAGTTATTTTGTGTGGGGTATATATTAACCCGTTGACATGTTATATCATAAATCCATTTATCTTCATGGTATTTAATATTTCATTTTAAGTTATTTATTTCATGGGGATTATGATTTAAAAGATTCCAAATGTGGTTATGGTTTATTTTACAATCACACCATTTATTAGGATTATTTACGATTAAATTTATGATGATGAAATATTATGATATATCAATCAATAAACTCATGAATTGTTTTCTAATATGTATATTCATTAAATTTTTAAGTAATAGTACTATTTTTCTCTCTTTGGTACTTAAAATTATTGAGAAAATGATTTTAAAAAAAGCCAACTTTATTTCTCTTTTCGATTGAAAATCATTTTCTCTTCCATGTCCGTGTTTTATAAAAATATTTTAATTTTTTTAATTATTCAAATGATTTATTAGATAATTTTTTACCCATTATTTTATTTTTTACAAAAAAATAAAAATGAATATTTCTATCATTTTCTCAATAAAGTACTTTTTGACTTTTTACCAAAAATGTGAAAGGAATCTTTATTTTAACATACTCGATATGTGTGGAATTTCCCACCATCATAGCCACTAATTTATTTAAAGCTTAATTTACAAGTTTACAGGGTTTTTTCAAATAAAATGTTTTTCCAAATATTCTTGTAATTTTTAGTTTTAAAAAGTTATTTTCAAAGGGAAAATGATATTTTCCTCAAGAAAGTTTTTAATGGATTTTTTATGGAATTTCTATTAATCAATGACAACAACCCTTATTTTACTTATGTTCCACTAGAAATATGTTGTAATGATACCATCCTTATCATTTATCTAGATGGTTTATGATTAGTTTGATTGGGAATGTACTATGTTGATATCATTCTTCATATTACTCTGAATGTTTTATGATTATGTTTATTGATTAGGGAAAGTATTACTATTTCATATTCTAGTTTTTAAATACAAATTTTTATGTTGATTATGTTTCACCCCTTTTATTTGAGGAATACATTGGACCTAATAAGTGACAGATTAGGCCCGTTATAGCCCTTCGATGCATCGATGGGTCTCATGAGACAAACTAGCTTGGGTTTTTAGTCAAGGCCTTACCCATTTATATAAGATGTATTATAATGAAGCCTTGGTAATAAATTTATGATGTTTGGTATTTTTTATTCTCTCATTATGAGATTAGTTATTGATGTTCCATGTGATTATTTGATTAGTTAGAATATTCATGGTTAGGTTTCAAGATCATGTGATTATTTATGTGGCATTATTTGATCATCATTTATTCCTTTCATATAATGATCAATTTATTGATTAAATGGAATGTGTTTTAGTTATTTACCATTCCATATTGCTTATTATTTATTTATTCATAAATTCTATCGTACTCGCACCCTTATTGGGAATTTGAGCTCACCCCTTTCTTATGTTTCTTTCCCCAGGATGCCAACATGAGTATTATGATTAATATAATGATGCACTTGAATAAAACACTTTTTTGTACTTTATGTTTTCATTTTTAAAATTATATTCAAGTGTGTATATAGTTACCAAGACTACTAAACTATTTGGCCTTTCAGGATGTGATTTCTTATATCTTATGCCAATGTAATAAAGTAATATAGGACCCTAGAACACCCTGAGAGGGGAGGGTGAATCAGGGTGTCAACTTTTTCTTCAAATAAGATAGATCTTTTCCCCATGTTGGTATAGGTTTCGGGCGCAGCAGAAGCGCGTTGGTGGGAGTGCCCAACTTTAATTTTAGCGTTAACAACGATCAATCCTAGATTCATCACGATGTAAAATGCCAGATCTTTGGAATAGAATGAAGAAAAAAAACAAAAGAGGGAGTTATGGAACCATAAAGGTAGGATCATCATGTGTCGGTTATAATTAATTTAGTTAATTGACAAGAATTACCTTGATGGAATTCTTTCTTCGTTGATGTCTCCAGTCACGATCTGGTGTGATCTGTCATTGCGTCGTAGAATCCATGTGTAGGATTCCTCTAGCAGTGATCCACACATGCTCCACGTATCTCTGGACATCGTCGAAGGGATATTCAGGTGCTAGCACGGAAGAACCTTCACTTGCGATGTCCACCTTCGATCGGCTTGATCCGGTGGTGGTGGATCTCTCTCGGTCTTGAGAGTGTTCTTGGAGGAAGCAGTTCTTTCGGCCTTGAGAGAACTCTCCAGAATTGTTGTGCACAACCATTGGAGAAAAGTGTTGGGGTTGTGATGATATTTATAATCGGGTTTGAGGTTATAGAGTTATGATAATAAATAAACGCATTACGCCTTTTATTTATTTCATTAACTCTTATTGAAAACCCCCATGTCGAATGATTAATTCCTTGACATGCACCCACACTGATTATAATAAATATCATTTAATAAAACGGTATTATTTCCTCAAAATACCGACTGAAAAAACTACACACCGTGTAATCATTAATACACAGCGTGTACTCATTTTCCATAAAACTACATGGCGTGTATATTCAATATACATGATGTGCACTTTTATTTTCCATTTTTCTTTATTTCCTCCACCATATTTATTAGTCCTTGAGTAATGGCTATTTATTTCTTAAATAAATGTAACTGCATTACTCACTAATAAATATATATTATTTCATCCACAATATATTCTCTCGAATAACTAATGTATAAATAAATGAGATCAGGCATCCTTAAATAATTATTAAACCACATTCGGGAATAATCTTTATTTAACATGTTAAATTAATATTTAACTGAGATACATGGACACACTTAGTGTGTGACCCTCTAGGCCTCTTTCTCAGTGGCATTAGGAGGAGCTTGCCTAAAGTCCAAGGTTAGCATCTAGTAACACGCCAAGGCACCCATAGAGAAAGAAGTTAACGCCGAAATGATGTGTCGCCTCATACGAACACTTACCTTGTAATATAATCCCTTTGTCACGATATCTCGAATCAAACGGGTTTCATGCTAGTGTCATCAACCCATGTGCTCGATTATTCTTTATTTGACTTTCTGAAATTGAACTCGCCCATACCTTACCATGACCATGGATTTTAGGCTATATCAATTCCATCAAAGGGCCTGAGATATCTACTTCTATTATGGAATAGAAGGGAAAAATCCTTTCTCGCATTATCTATTAATGCAGTATTACTCGTGACGCACCCAACGTATCTTACCTCACTGCGAACAGTGTGTCATCACAGTTTTTGTCAATACATCTAAGTGCGCGAGTTGTAATACCCATTAATAATAATCTTAAAGTCTAAGGATCAATACACATGTCCATTGATAGGAACATCCAATGACACTATGAAATGTGGATTTCCTACTGGCGGGTCTCATTCTCATAATATCCTCCTGGATATTACCAAGGGTGCACACCATGAGAAGGTGCCTCAAAGTTTTATGAGTCATCACCCCTAATGGCCTGTATTATTTGTGTCCCTCAAATAACATCATCCGGCCATAGAACATATATTCAAGAACAGTGTTAAGGCACTTCCGGGTTCTCATCATAGCTGGGATCCGCTATGACCCTTTAATGCAATAGTTGTCCTTAAGACATTATCACATGCATTGTCACGCAGAAGAACAATCAAGATGTGATAAGGTATTTATTAATGAATAAAGTACAAAGTAGTTGGTTCTAGGCCACCAACTCCAACAGTTGGTAGGAACTTATTAAACCAGTCTAATGAAATTGTGTAGTTATCAAACACCCATATACAGAAATAGAAACACAACACAATAGTTTTACTTGGTTCACCACTAAGGGCTAGTACAAGGAGAATACACCGAAAGTGAATCGTTCATACCTAAATCTACTAATATTCACTAGGTATTGTGGATTAAAATTGTTCAAACATGGTCACTATGTGCCAAGCACATTGCCTTTACAAGAATTTTAGGGATAGCACACTGCCTCCCTCAGATCACTTTCATTGACTCTTACTTTCTCACTACCTTAAGAGAAGTCTTACTCAGTTTATCAACTTGAAGGTCACTTCAATTGATTAGGAATTTAAGTATTTTCCCTCATTAGCATGACTCTTCTTACACCATAGTCCTGAATTGATTCACTTGGAAGCATTATTCACTAAAACCATATGTCAATCACTATTGTTCATGAATATCCTAGCCTTCGCAAAACCCCATTCTTAAATAAAATATACTTTAGCCTTTATGAAAACAATACCATTCATGAAGATCCTAGCCTTCATGAAATCCCTATCCTTCGAAGAACCCTAATCCTTTATGAAGTTCTCAATCTTCAGGAAACTACCTTTTTCGAAATTTCTAATTATCAATCAGTTCTTAACCATTCCTCTTTTAATGATTCAGCTCATGAAGAATTCTTGATTTGCAATGAAATCAACCTTAGTGAAATCAAAGTGAGTCAAATTTTTATAAATTCTCTCAGTGTCATAAATGATGTGTGTGGCCTCTTATTTATAGACAATGTCTCTTCGTGAATATTTCAAGCTCACCATGACCTTTTCACAAACCTATGTCATTCATGCCCATGAAACTCCTTTCCTTCATAAAGAATCAGTGGAATTATTCCATTTGGAAAGCTTCTTATAGTCGCGTAAATTATATCCTTCTCATTGTGACTCATCCATTTTCATGAATCCTCTTTCTCAAACCATCAAACCCTCATCCAATCTTTGTGAAACCCATGACTTCACCATATATTTGAATATTAATTCTTGGAAAATCACATTTCATGAAGCTTTCTCCTTCCTCTTTATTTTGAGTTAAAAAATTTGGAAAACACTGGGAAATGTTGCCACTTTCAACATTTAACCCTCTTACATCGTAAGATCACTTTCCTTGCAAAATATCTGATCAACCCAGTGAGGATTGACAACAAACACAAAAAATAAACTCCATTTCTAGCTGTGAAAAGCCTTGGTTCCAATAATCTCCCCCTTTAGGTTTGTTGACAATCTATAGATAAATTCAATAAAGTGCCAACCTTGGGTAGAATTCCAATAACTGTGAAAGAACTCATCCATCACTCTAAGCCTACATGATCAAATCTCAGTGTAGAAAACAATAGTGTAAAAAGACAATTTCATGCCTCGATAGACCCATACAAACCAATCCTACATACCTACAATTCATTGAATTTCACTTATCACCCCTTTAGAAATAATCCCAAGGAACCAGTATTTGTCCCGTTAGTGCTCAAAACAAACTCCCATGGATCACATATCCCCCATAGACCTACATCACATCCACAAAAAAATTAAAATAGTTAACAAAAATTGGGGTAAGGGACCAACCAGAACCTCCTCATGTAATGGGATGTGGCTAAACAATGAGATTCAACTGATGTTTCTCAAACATTTATGCTGCCAACAGCTTAGTTAGAATGTTATCCACTTGAAAATTTGTTTCAACATGCTCCATTTTAAACACACCTTGTTCAACTTTTTCTTTGATGAAGTGATATCAGATCTCAATATGTTTGGTATGAGAGTGTTGCACCAAATTTTTCATAAGATCGGTTGTGCTCTTATTATCATGATGTATCACTATCAGTTGTTTCACCTCATCTATAATATCAGTAAGTTTCTACTTCATCCACAATATCTAATTGCATGCATTTTTCATAGTGTCATACTCTGCTTCAGTGGTACTAAGAGAAGTGGTTTCTTGTTTCTTGTTCAACCATCCCACACATTAGTTTCCAAAGAAGAATTCACCACCAATTTTATACTTTATATCCACTACATCTACAGCCCATTCAACATCATAAAATATCAATAATTTATTATATCTTCCCGCTAAAAAGTATAATCCAAATTTTAGAGTATCTTAAATATACCTCATCATTATTTTAACTGCTAAAAAATTCTCTTCATTATGATTACTTTAAAAGAGAGCCTCTAAACATGTTGAAAAAATGATATATGTTTGTGTTATAGTCAAATATAATAATATTCCAATAATCCTCCTATATAAGGTGGGATCTATAGATTTCTTATCCTTGTGATTTCCAAGTTTTTTCGCAACCGCAATTGGAGTAGACATCAGTTTGGATTCATGCATGTTGAATTTCTTCAGAAGATCTCTTGCATACTTTTCCTAAGAAATAAAAGTTCATTTCTTCTTTTGAATCACATGTAATCCCAAAATATATGTGAGTTCACCGATCATGGACATTTTAAATTTTGATTTCATGTGATTAGAGAATTCTTCTACTAATCACTACCTACTTCTACAAAAAAATAATATCATCCACATACATTAGAACCATAAATTGATCTTCCTAACAATTCTTCGCATATAGATTATGGTCAACACATCATATTTTAAATTTTAGCTTCTTCAAATAAGAATCCAGTCAGGGGTACCATGCTCATGGTGCCTTCTTTAGAACATAAAGATACTTCTTTAATCTACGCGCCTTTTTTTATCATTTCCAATCATAAATACCATTGGTTATTCAATGTAAACTTCTTCTTCAAGAATTCCTTTTAAGAATATCATTTTGACATCCATATGAAAAACTGTGTACCCTATTTGAATTTACATGGCTAGTAAGAGTGTAATTGACTCCATTTGAGATACTCGAGCAAACGTTTCTTCAACATCAATGCCTTTAATCTGTTCATAACCTTTACAAAACAAGCATGCCTTTATTATGATCACATTTCCATGCTCCTCAAATTTGTTTTTGAAGATCCACTTTTTCCAATCACATTGTGATTTTCTAGTCTCTAAATAAGATCCCAAGTATGGTTCTTATCAATCTGATCCAATTATTTATTCATGGACTTAACCCATGATTCTTCCTTCATGGATTCTTTAAACTATGTTAGTTCCATAATTTATAAGAGGGTAGAATGTGTTTCATTCCTTATTATCCATGTCTTTGTAGGTTCGGTCCAATCCCCAATAATGTTGGATTGATCAATTTCTACTCTTCTATTTCTCTTGTGAGGTTTTGGTATAGTTTCTTCAGCAATGATTTCCTCTTCTGATTTTGCTTCTGAATCATCATCATTTTGAGATCCCTGAATGTTTGGCAAGCCATCCACAATTTATATATTTGAATATGTCCTTTGTCCACCTTCTTATTCATCTTCAATCATATCAACATATGATCTCCTAGAGTCATTTATGTTTTTATCCATAATGATATTGACATCATTTCTCTCCAAAATCTTTCTAAGATGATTATTGTAGCATTTTTAGTATTTTCTCTTTTTTGAATATCCAAGGAACATACCTTCATCTAAAAAATCACCATACTTATCTTGATTTCCTTCCTTATTTTGGATGAAACATTTACTTCCAAAAGAACAAAAATACTTCATAGAGGGCGTCATTCCATTCCATATCTCATATGGTATCTTTTCCTCTCTTATAAACATCCCTGTTCGATTTTGATTGTACACTATAACTTGAACAACCTCCTTATAGTAATGATGAGAAACAAAACTCTCGATCAACATAGTTCTAACCATATTATTCACCTATCAATTTTTATGTTCAACAACCCCATTTTGTTTAGGTATTTTCACTGATGACACCTCATGCTTTATCCCATGTTTTTTGAGATAATTTTCAAATTCAATGGATGTGTATTTTGTTCCATTGTAAAATCACAATATCTTGATTGTGTGTCCAGTTTCATTCTCAACTCTTTAATGATAACTTTTCATACAAGAAAATACTTGTTGTTTATTATACATAAACATCACACAAGTCATTCTACTATAATCATAAATAAAAAGAATAAATTACCTCTCTATATATGTTCCAACCACATTTATTATATGACACATACATGTGTGGACGAGATCTAGTAGATTTAACGCCCTTTTATTATTCAGCTGATATGAACTCTGAAACATCTTTCCTCACATGGAGCATCACATGTATTTTCTCGATCATGGTTCATAATGGGAATGTTGAAAATAGACTTTATCTTTGATTCTTATTCCATGCTTTGTTGATTAATGTAACCCAACCTCTAATGCCACAAGTTGTTTTCTTTTTCAATTGTTAAGAAACAAGTGTTTTCTTTACTGTCTACCTGGTATAAATTGACATTTTTCCTACATCCTTTCATGAGATAATTACCTATATTTCCTTTGATAGTGCACCCATTCTGATTAAATGTCACTACCATTCCCGAGTCACAGAGTTGAATCACTCTCAGGAGATTGTGATGCAAACCCTCCAAGTAGTGAACTTATGTTTTCACTATCTCATCATTTTCAATTTCTGTATTTCTAATTCCTTTGATCTTTAGGACACTGTTGTTTCTGAATATTATTGTTCCATAAACCCTTTTCTTAACATTTTCAACAAATATGAATTTCCTATCATGCGGGGTGAGCATCCTCTATCAAGAATCCAAGTGCTATTGTTCTTTGTAGCTTTGAGAGTTATTTCTACTAGGTTGGATTTCTCAAACTTCTTCTTTTCCTTTCATGAGATACCTGATTGAGTGGAGGAAAAAATGGTCTTTCCAACCTTTTTTCAGTATGCATGGATTCATCATACTCATATTCTTCTTCTAGATGAGAATACATATTTTCAAGGGTAATTCTACTCGGTTGGTAGGTATTGACTTGTCTTGGAGTTTTGTAGTTATTGTTCCCACCTTTCCTCTTCCTGTAATGAATAGCTTTATGGCCATAGTTAGAATAGTAAAAACAATATCCATAGAAACTATTTATTCTATATGATGAAGGATGTGGTCTCATTCCCCTTTACTCACTTCCAAGTGCTTCCCTATTCAGATATCTCCTTGTCACTTCACAATAAGACATGGTATTTCCCAAAAATCTATAGAATTAACATTTCATAAGGGGAAATTTCTTATATACTTCCCTTTTATTTTCCTCATCCCATTTCTAGCCTTTGATGTTTCTGTATCACAGTTAATTCCACTTTTTCCTATAAATGTAGATCTTTGATCATTCAAGGCCTTCTATACTCTTTCAAAATCATGTTTAGCTATTTCTAAAATCTATACATCTCAAAATATTCAAAATTGTAATTTATTCTTTGTTTCACCTAATTTTGATTCAGTTTTCAGTTTACTCCTTAAAGTAAAAAAATTATTTAAGGCCCTCAAATATCTTATCATTTTTCCTCCATTCTCGGTGTAAGGTCATTGATGAATTTTGGCTGCTCTTCAATACTGAGTTTAAATTCCACAACCTCTTCCGAGATTTCAAGAGTTGTTAAATGATCTTCTGCTTCTCCTTATAGGAAATCAATTTTTTCTTCAAGATGATCCACATACTCTGATGACTCTTTCAACAAGGCTCCCATCTTTATGTGTTTCTTTGTTTCAATTTCAAGATCATCAATAGAACCTTCAAGTTCCACATTGAGATCTACAGCACCATTTTACTAATTATTTTCATCTTTAATAGGTTCTACCTTTTCAACTGTAGCCATCATTGATGCTTCAGGATCATGTTTAAACTCTAGTTAAATATCCTCCAAATAGTCATTGTTATCTTGTTCCTCTTTATAGAAACAAATTTTTCTATAATTTATTTCATGATTTGAAGTCTCCATTTGGGGGGACCTCTTTTGAGGATTATACATGATTTATACTTTGCTTTCTACATCATAAAATTTCCTTGGGCACTGAGCGACAATGTTCCCTACTTTACCACACTAAAATCTAGCCAAAGGAAGATTCCCTTTAACTATCCATTTTCCTCTCTTGAAATTTTTGGCAAAAAGAGAAATAAGGTATTCATCCACATCATCTCCATCATTACTAACCTTAGAGATGTAAAGTTTTTCCATGGATTTTAAGTCCATTTCCTTGCTTACTCTAATTGTTGCATCTTCTAGTTTGACTCTCATTTCATAAGCCACTAAACTTCTTAACAGATCATCAAGAAAAAGATTATAAATATACCTTTCCTCAAGGGTTGACACTTTTGGATTATACAAAGGTGGGAGCCTTCTTAGTATTTTCTTCACAATGTAAATATCATTAATTTCTTCCCCAATTCATCGAATATCTCTAATGACTTCAATAATGTGATTAAAGAAACTATCTGTATTTTCATCTGGATACATTTTCAAATCATCAAACTGATTGTAAAAAACTTGAAGTTTGGACTCCTTCACTTTGTTATTGCCTTCATATAGATTTTCCAGTTTCTCCCACATAGACTTGGATATAGTGCAACTCATCGCCTTTAGATAGATTTGATTAGATAGTGATGTAGTAAGATAATTTTGATCTTTGGCATCTATATCAAGCATTTTCCTATCTATTTCAATCATAGAAAGACCTATTATATCACTAGCTCGAATCACTTGAGTTGTGGAAAGGTGAACTTCCATTACAGGAGATTATAGATGATATTTCATTCTATTCTTCCAAATCTAAAATTTACTTCCATCAAAAATTGTAACTCACCTAACATTCACTGAATTTTACATAATAACATAGGACATATTTAACACCTATAACATGGATCTGATACCACTTATAAGACCTTAGAACACCCTGAGAAGGGAGGGATGAATCAGGGTATCAAATTTTTCTTCAAATGATATAGATCTTTTCCCCACATTGGTAGGAACCTATTAAACCATTCTGATGCAATCATACAGTTATCAAACACCCAGATGTAGAAATAGAAACACAACACAACAAATTTACATGGTTCACCGCTTAGGGATAGTCCAAGTAGCATACGCTGACAGTGTTTCGGTCATATCTAAATCCACTAAACATCACTAGGTATTGTGGATTTCATTTGTTAAGACATGGTCACTCCATGCCAAGAACACTACCTTTATAAGAATTTTAAGGATGGAACACTACCTCCCTCAGATCACTTCTATCGACTCCCCCTTGCTCACTACCTTGGGATAAGTCTTAATCTGTTTATCGACTAGAAGGTCACTTCAATAGATTGGGACTTTAAGTCTTTGTCCCTAATCAATATGAGACTCTACATCCACCATAGTCCAAAATTGATGCACTATGAGGCATTGGTCACTACAACCAAATGTCCATCACTACTATTCACAAATCTCCTAGCCTTCATGAAACCCCCTTTTTAAATCATAGATACTTCAGCCTTCACGGAACCACTACCTTTCGCAAAGCACCTAGAAATCGTGAAACCCCAATCCTTCATGGAACCCCAATCCTTCTTGAAGTTCTAAGTCTTTGTGAAACTACCTTTTCCAAAATACCTAAGTATCAATCAGTTCTTAACCATGCTTTTCATGATAATTTGACTCACGAAGCATTCCTGATTCATGAAGAATTTGACCTTTGCGAAATCAGAGTGATTCACCCATTTCCAAATTCTCTCCATGTTGTAAATGATGTGTGTAGATTCCTATTTATAGACAATGTCTCTTTGTAAAGATTTCAATCTCACCATTACCTTTTCACAAACCTCTACATTCATGTCCACAAAGCTATTTTTCTTCATGAAGCGTCAGTGGAATTATTCTGTTTGTGAAGCTTCTAGAAGTCGCGTAGATTACTGTCTTCTCGTGACTCAACCATTTTTGTGAAGCCTCTTTTGCGAACCTTCAAACCTTCGGGATGCCAGATTACTTCATGAAGCTCCACATCTACACGAAACTCTAATATTTGTGAAACCCATGCCTTCACCATATATTTGAAGAGTCGGTCCTGGGAAATCACCTTTCGCGAAGCTTTCTCCTTCCTCCTAATTTTGAGCTAAATTTTTTTGTCAAACACTTGGAAATAACGATGTTTTCAACATTGAACTCTCTGTACTGTAAGATCAATTGTCTTGCAAACTCCCTGATCAACCCAATGAGGATTGACAACAAACACAAAAAATACACTCCATTTCCAGTTGTGAAAAGCCTTGGTTCCAACAATTAACCACCAACTCTAGGCTACTAGGGTTAGGGTCTTTACAAAAACTGTATTTTTTATTATTCACTTAAAAATCAACTATTTCAGAAAAATTCCAAAATTTTATCTTAAACTAATATCTTTATGAAGTGTTTAAATATGAAGTTTATTTTGATAAAATCAAATTCTAATATTCAAAAAATAAAACATTTAAATACACTCATGGATAAAGGTTCTTTAGAGTGTGCATTATATGATAGTTCAGGATATGATGTTTACCTGCTACACCAGGGTATCAGGTATTACAACTTTGCTAGAGGTCGTTCTTCGCTTATATTTATGGATTCAAGAATTCATATTCGATGGCAACACTAAAAGGGCATGTAGTGTCACAGTTTGTGGTAGACTGAATGAGGATTGAGTTTAACTCAGAGAGCTGCTCTTAAAGTGTTTAGAGTTTACCCAAAAGGAGTTTTGGATAAGTATTCACATGGTATTGCGTGTGATGTGATACACAGTTATGTTAATGACAATATTCCGAAAGTGTTTTGGAAGATATCCAAAAGGATTTTTTGGTGTGGTTTCACAAGTTATTGTATATGATACAGATGAGGTGAAATGATAAAAGGTTTATTAAGTTTTAGTGCAAGTGAGATATTGTTAGAGATATTCCCTAAAGCATGTATCGTATATGATGATATAAGCATGTCATAAGATACAACATGCATTTATTCAAGGCATATCATATGCCTTGGTGTTGAGCTTATCGTAAATGCATAATATATGATATCATGTTGTTGCCAACTAAGTGTTAATGAGTTAATATTCGAATATCAACCCCATAAGCTATCATTTATGTTACATTAAAGGAAACACATGGGAGTATCCTAATAGCCAAGGGTTGCAAAAGAGTTTATAAACCACATGCATAACTCATACATTTCATAAAATATTAATTAATGCATGAACAACTTGAGAGTTCCCTGAGGGGTTTTTATAAAGGAGGTTGAAGGCCACAGTTTGTGTGTGTGAACCTTGCCTTAGTTTCTATCAAGTCTCCCTACCTGAAGCTCTTGTCTTCTTCCTTCGCATTACGAGGCAGTAGCATGTCATGGTGAGGAAAAGAACCCCACCCAAACATCATGTGATTCTTTCAACTCGTGGATACACTATAGATAGAGGAGTATAATGACTGTCATTGAGTGATCTTTATCAAGCATGATGAAAGATGGATGCAGCAGCGATCAATGGTGAAGGTACACACGTACAAGTTCTTCATTTTATATACAATGTGGTTTTAAGTTTCATGCATGGTGTTCTTGGGATTTTGGGTTTCTAATGCTTTCCACTACGTTGATTAAGTGATAATCTATCCTTAAAAACCCAACTTGAAACGACTATGGGTAACCCAGTGACCCCTATTGCCACAATTTGAGTGAACTGTGGCTATACGTATCCCTTATTTTATTAATTTATTTAAATATAAAAAATAAGAATAATTTTTTCATTTTCAATATTCAATATCTAATGATAAAAAAAAATGTTATTAATGCATCTCAATCGAGTGGTTTTATAGGCTCTATTGCCACAGTTTCTATAGAATTGTGGTTGTGTCATGGAAGTTATGACCACGATCACCAAAATCATGATAATATTCGATTACCATGGATTTTGAGACTAATGTCATAGCTTAGAACCATGACAATAAGTTATTTCTCTAATAGTGAACTAACTCATGATACGAGAATATTTCTACAACATCATATGTTTGACTTTAGGTCACACATAAAAAAAAGGTGATAATGCTCTACGTCGGAAGGACTTTATATTTTTTATTAATTTTTGAATAACCCCTCTTTATGGGTTAAGAGAGAACCCTTACAAGTCGTAGGTCTAGAGACACGAGATCTTAGTACATGACTTGAGGTCAAAGGGCCAGACACACAAAGCAACCCCTCCCTAGCTCCTAATTCAATTGATTTTAAGCTCCCACCAAACAGAGGTGAACGAGTAACATTGCCCCATACAGAATTGCATGTTGTCTGATACCAATGCAGAATGTCGGATTTGAAATATATAAAAAAAACTAATTAATAAATACTCTGTATGTATCAAGTATTTACTACTTTAGAGGTTTTATGTCTAACAAAATTTGTTTTTCCTTCAGCTTTTTAAAATGCAATCATGTTAATGGGGCCATGGTCCTCAAGCATAGTTACCGGACTTGAGGGAGAGCCGTTCGATCAAAACTAAATCTCGATCTAACGATTCCCCATCCCCACTTCAGTAAACCGCACTTCAGGGGATCCGGGTTCGGTTTAAAAGGCACCTAATCATCATTTGTGCTGCGATCTCCTAGGTTTATGCAGAGGCTCCCTGTCAGCTTTCTTGAGTCTTCTGAGAGCCATCACTAGCCTCTGCCTCTCGCCTTCAACCTCGGCAAATTTCAGGCTTATTCTGGAGTACCGCTCCTGCATTTCCCTCAACTCTTCCTCCATCAATCTGTTCCTCTCTTTCAGTACCGACATATCATCGTGTTTTCCTTCAGTCCCCGCGACGATCATTGAAGGTTTCGGCTCCTCGGACGATCGGGGATCATCATCACTGAAGAAGACAAGAAGACGAGGCACGTCAATTGGATTAATGGTTCGAGCTTCGTTTATTCGCAGCAGCCATGCCTACTGGTTAGTAAAACAATCCACGGGATGTTTTTCAAAACCAAACTCTATCATATAGTGTTAAATTGCAGATTCTACTGAAGAATTTGTATCGTTGATCTTATCATTCCTGTGCATGCATTTTAAGATTCCTAAAAACAAGGTAAAATGATCACAGAATGTGGATCATTCAGACAGTAGATAACCTGAAAGTGCGTCGACAGTGATTATCATTTTTTAAATATCTATTTCGTTATTAGTTTATGACGATTTCATTCTGGTTGCGTTTTAACACGTATCACTTCTTATTTATTTGTGAGTGTTTGCAGATTGTTTATTCTTTTGAGACGCGCACCTCGTTATTAATGAAAAATCAACCTTGGCTTCTTTGGGCGTGCCTGTGTCTGCCTCATCACCCCCTTCTTGTCCAGTACCCTGCATTTCATGATGAAACAAAATCTAGTTGCCACTTCTCATACAAAGAGAATATACTAAAGAATGGAAGAAAAAGAAACGCAACACACCATATTCAAGTGTGGTTATTTAAACTGTGTGTATTTTTAAGGTGTAAACCGTGTTCATTTTTAATTTAGAGATCATGGTTAAAGTGATTTATGATTTTGGATTTTTTTTTTTTTTTTTTTTTTTTTTTTGAGCCTTTCTAATGGTAGATCTTTAGTGTGAACGAGTGTTCGTCCATTCTGTGAAAAAAACTGGTATAATTTTATGCCAATCTTGCATATTACCTCAAGCAGTTTTATCAGCTCCCTTGGCATTGAAACATGCTTGGAAACATGAACAGAGTTCTTGTTGTTTGGGCTTACTTCTGCTCCACTGAATTCTGCTGGCCATATATTTCGATCCTTGACTTCTTTCTCAATACTCAAAAAGAGTTGTTGCCGCAGTATCTCTTTTTCAAACTCAGCTTCAAACAGAGAATGTTTCAAATCCTCATAATGCAACCTCAGTGTTTCCAGATCTGAGCCGAGAATCACAACTTCTATGTCCTTCTCATCCATGAGATTATTTACACCACAAAGTTCCTTCACAAGCTTTTCTACTTCTCCCTTCAACAAAACAATGGTATCTTCAGCTTTTTTCTTTACAAGTCTTTCAGTTTCCATGAGCGATCCCTTGATCTGCTCCAATTCAGTTTTTGATTTTTCTCCCTGCTTGGCTTTTTCATAAAGCCCATTGTTATCTGCTTGAAGCTTTTCTATCTTCTCTCTTAGAATTTGGGCCTCCTTTGATAGCACCTTAGAAGTCCGTTCCTCCCTTTTCAAATCATCCTTCAACATGAATACTTCAGTTCTCAGTACCTCTTTTTCAAATGCATCTCCAAACAGTGACTTCTTCAAATCCTCATATTGAGCTCTCAGCATTTTCAGATCTGATTCTAGAACTGAAACTTCTATCTCCTTCTCATCTTTTAGATAATTTATGCCACAAAGTTCCTTCACCAACTTTTCTACTTCTGCCTTGAACAAAACAAGAGTTTCTTCAGTTTCCATGAGCGATCCCTTGATTCGCTCTAATTCAGTTACTGATTTTTCTCCCTGTGTGGCTTTTTCACAAAGCCCACTGTTATCTGCTTTAAGCCTTTCTATCTCGTCTCTTAGAATTTGGGTCTCCTTTGTTAGTACTCTAGAAGTCTCTTCCTCCCTTTTCAAATCATCCATCAACATGAACGCTTCCTTTCTCAGTCTCTCTTTTTCAAATGCATCTCCAAACATCAACTGCTTCAAATCTTTGTATCGAGCTCTCAGCATTTCCAGATCTGAGCCTAGAATCGAAACTTCTCTTTCCTTCTCATCCCTGAGTTTATTTAGACCACAAAGTTCCTTCACCAGCTTTTCTACTTCTGCCTTAAACAAAACAAGGGTATCTTCAGTTTCCATGAATGATCCCTTGAGTTGCTCGAATTCAATTCTTGATTTTTCTCCCTGTTTAGCTTTTTCACAAAGCCCATTGTTATCTGCTTTAAGCCTTTCTATCTCATCTCTTAGAATTTGGGTCTCCTTTGATAGCACTTCAGAAGCCTCTTCCTCCCTTTTCAAATCATCCATCAACAGTAACACTTCGTTTCCTAGTCTCTCCTTTTCAAATGCATCTCCAAACAGCAACTGCTTTAAATCCTCATATCGAGCTCTCACGATTTCCAGATCTGAGCCTAAAACTGCAACTTTTTTGTCCTTCTCATCCTTAAGACTCCTCATGCCAACAAGTTCCCTCCCCAACTTCTCTGTTTCTGCCTTTGCCGAAGCAAACATCTGTTCAATCTTTTTCTTTTCAGTGTGCTCTCTTTGTACAAGAATTTTAATTTGTTCCAATTCAGTTTTCATCTTCTCAGAAAGCTCATTGTTATTTGTTTGAAGCCCTTCTATCTCATGTCTGAGTATTTGGTTCTCATTTGACAGCTCTTCATAAGCTTCCTCTTCCTGTTTCAACTCACTCTTCAGCATGAAAATTCCCTTCCTCAGTCTCTCCTTTTCAAGCCTGGCTTCAAACATTGAATTTTCCATATCCTCATACCGAGTTCTCAAACTTGCAGATTCAATCTCCTTCTCATCATTCACATCCCTCATACTTCGAAGTTCCCTCTCTAACTTCTCTTCAACATTTTTCTTTTCAGTGCGCTCTGTTTGGAGAAGAATCTCTGTTTCCCTGAGTGATCCCTTGATCTGTTCCAATTCAACTCTTGACTTTTCTCCTTGTTTGGCTTTTTCAGAGAGCTCATTGTTATCTCTTTGAAGCTTTTCTATCTCATCTCTCAGAATTTCTGTCCCCCATGATAGATCTTCAAAAGCTTTCTCCTCATGTTTCTCCCAATGTTCAATTTCCAACAACAATTTTTCCATCTGGTCAATCTTCAAAATGATTTGGTCTGAAAGCTGTAGGATTTTAGCCTTGTAAGAATCCCAAGCTGATATAAGCGATTCTTCTGAGTTGCTTTTCTTCAGACAAAACCCACTGGCATCTGTCAGTGCCTTCATTACCAGCTTCTCATTTGTGTTAAAAATAGAAATCATTTGTGTTGAAAGCCTTGTAAATTCCTCTTGCCGGTTCTCTGCTTCAACAGCTCTCTGTTCCTGCTCAGCTTTGGCAACTCTTATTGACTCCAGATCCGCTTCAAAGATTCGAGCACATTTATCAAGTTCCTCCTCCATGCTTTTCACCTGGGATCGAAGCTCGTTTTCAATGCACAAGGCCTTTTCTTTTGACTGCTTGAGTTCATCCTCCAGGTATGCAATCCGGGATTCGAGTTCCCTTATGGTACTGGAAGAATCCGAGCCTTCAAATTGACCTCTTAGTCCTTGCAACTGGGTTTGTTCTAATTTACATGACAAATCATGGTTTTTCTGTTTCAGTATCTCTTTATCAAGGGCTAGTTGTTCCATTTTCATCTCCAAGCCAGCCTGTTTTTCCGCGCAGAAGTCCGTCATACTGTGAAACTCATGCAAGTTATCTTCCTGTGACCTTTCCTCTTCAATGCCAGAGACCGATTCGTTGCAGGGAATGGGTCTTTCCTTGTCTTTGCTTTTCCTCATTTTTCCATCTTTCACAGCAATAATCAATTCCATGTTTGGTTCCTGAATATTCTGCAGGGGCGAACAAAGGTTAACATCATCCATCCCACTCTCACAATTTGCTTCTACAGTGGCAAATGGCAATCTGTTTTTGTCATTTGCTTCGGCCAAATGATTCTGAAAGGCCTCCACTTTATCAAAATCTGCCTTGAAACCATCCCTCTCATGTTTGAGACTAGCCACTTCCATGGAGAGATCCTGTGCTCGTTTGCTCTGCTTAACAATCTGTTTGCGCAGAGCCTGCATTTCCAATTCTGACACCTCCAGCTGCCGAGACAGAAAAATAAGATCACCCTTTAGCTTTTCAATTTCAGCATCTGAAATCATGTGAGGTCTTTCCATTGACGAATCCCATTGAAAATTTTTATGTGCCCTTTTTGTAGGAGTTGTGCCGTTGCTCAAGGATTTTAGAGGTGGAAAGCACCTTCCTGGAGGCAATAAAAAGCTGGTAGGCTCTTGATGTGTAATGTTCTCTTTCAATTCAAGTTCCTGATGGGCATGAAGTCCATAGCCGCTCTCAGAACTTAACACTGTACTTTCAGATACATTAGATAAACATTGGGAAGCATTTGGTTTTACATGGGGAAGATCGGTCTTATGAAAAGAACCATCCTGCAAAAGAATGAAAAAGGAAAAAATAGAGAGTGAGTTCAAATCATTAACACATGAAACTCATGGATTGATGCAGAGGAAAGTACAACTACAAAAAAACTCTATACCTAGGTGAAATTACACACACTAGTATTGTACAGAATGTTAAAGTTGGAACACTTACGCCAGTGGAATTTACAGTTGCAGTGCTATCATCCGATTCTTTAAAGCTTAAATAATCTCCCAATCTTTTAGAAGTAGACTCGATTTTTGCTTCTCTTTCTTCTACAGGCCTGGAATAAATGCACTCAGAGCCATCACGATGTTTCAAATCTCTAAAGCATGGAAATTAAAGATTTATCCAACCTCTGACCAATATTCTTGTGCACCATCTGAATCAAAACCTAAAACATAAAGATGACAAACAAAACATATCCCAAGAACACTTGTGAGTTTCATATGAATCTCATATATCAGGTGTGTGAGAAGGGAGGGTGGGAGCTAACATGGAAAACCGCATCATGATTCAAGCTCCTAAGCGGAAAAGAGGCTGAAGAAGGTGTGGCTGCCTCAATATAATCCGCAAAGTTGATACAGAGTTCTCCAACAACAGCCTTTGCTGATCCCTGAAACCGCGCATGAACCATGAGGAAACACACCATATGAGGAGACATTCAAACACGTGGGAATTTGCCTACATTTGAGATTTGAAAAAGGTAATTTCTTGCACCAATCCTTCCTGTTTTTGGATCCTGCGTGAACTTAACGGTTTCATAAACAGGGGTCTCCCAGTAACAGTTTCCATTTTTGATCACAGCTTTTGCTGATCTAACCGTTGGTCGTCCAGTATCCTGAGGGATCAAGGATACTGTCAAAGTATCAACGATCGAATTCGGCACCTGCAGAAAGAGAAGCTTCAAACTGCACTCCATTGCCACATTTAAAACATACCAAATTCAGATCTAGTTTTCTTTCACTTAAACCACATTTTCCCAGCAACCAAATGCAGCAACGGAAACAATCAATTAATCTTCTGCTAAATTTTCAGGGCAACCAAACATGGTTTTAGCAATCCCTAAAGCCAATCATAGCCTCCCGATCCAACCTACAGCAAGGAATGTAAGAAGATGCAAGGAGACAAGGGAAACAATCGTATGATGGGATTCAAGATGAAAATACCCGCGTAAGGTGAAACTGCATTTTGAAAAGGGCGTTGACTTTGCTCTTCTCGATCCTCCATCTAACCGGATTAAACATTTTTTTTTTCAGGTCCTCGGCTCAGCTTCCACCTCCTGGAAAATCCACATCCAAACCTCCATTTCAGGGACCGATCACTCACAGATGCTCGATTGCCAACAGAAAGCAATGAGCGGTCGAGATAAAGATGAATGGACTCATGGAAGAACGGCGCATTGGCGCAGGTATGGAAAAATGCGAGTTCAGCTTTGGGTCGGAGGCAGCGAAACTTGCATTAGCTGCGGAGACTGAAACAGAAATCCCTGCCAATTGAATAATGAATGCAGCGTTGGACGGTTGAAGGAGCGGTAGTAGTAGAAGAATGCTTTATGAGAAGACCCTCTCAGCACTCAACTCCGTCTCGCTGTCTCCAGGTATGTATATATATATATATAAAATAAAAGTTATTAGATTTTCTTTATTTATTCAGTAATAATTAAAGTTACTATACAGATCTGATAATAATAATATAACATCCTAAAAATCGAAACAAAAAACCCAACAATGTACTAGCACAAGGGATGCTTGATAGGGGCGCGCAATTGATTGGTTTCGTTTTTTTTTTTCCAAAATAGGGTGAACTGACTTGTATTTTAAAAATAATTAATCCGAACTGAATTTACTATAAAACCAAAAACTGAAATAGCCAATTACGTAGAAAAAAAGTCGATTAAATTGATGTTACCGAATTATTTTTTAAAATGCTTTAAATAAAACCTTGAATTATTTATTTTAATGAATTTTTTTACAAGTAAATCATTTTTTATATCTAGCTTTACAACTTAAATTTTCAAAACTATTCAGAACCAATATTTAAAATGCTTATTTAATGTCTAAACTTCTTGATAGTTTCTTAAATTAATGTAAATTTTGTAGAAGTATTTTTTTTTTAACAAATTGCCAATTCCAATTCAAAAATGAAAAGATTGGGCTAAAGATGAAGCATTTAACCACCTTTACAAGGGGGTCTCATTTATAAGTCATGTTGCTACAGTGTGTTGATATTGCAACATAGTGCACCAACAAATAGGCAAGGCACTAGTATCAAATGCAAGATATGGTAAATTAATAATTTAATTGATTTTTTTTCACAAATTCGAACACACTATATTATAGACATTTCAAACGTTGTTTTGTACAATTACATTAGCAAGTATAATTTATCACAAACATTTAAAGACATCAATGGTTCCATTATCTTTGGCACCCGAACTCCTCTCAAAAAGTCTGATTATGATATCAATTGCTGAAAAAATCACCCCAACCCGATCAAAAAAATCTATCTGTATAAGAAAATAATTCTTATGTTAGTAATATTATAAAAAAATAAATTAAACATAAATATGAAATGATGCATTAAAAATGTCAATTTTAAACGGATAACGGGCACTTTGTGTCATATCAGATACTATGTATCGAATTGAGGTGCAACTGATTTTTGTACATCATAAATGACTTATGGATCGTTGTTTTTAAGTATCAATACAATCTGAATGTGTTTTTTTTTGTTTTGAGCGCGTTACTTGTGTTTTTTTACTAAAATGACAACTTTAAATAAAAAGACACACTTGGAGTCATATCGGTTACATCGTGCATCGGATTGAGGTGCGATTGATTTCCACATGTCACAAATGGATTATGCACTGTTGTCCTAAATTATTGAGACAATTTGAGCGCGTTTGCTCGATTTTTAATGACCGACACTTTTTAAACTAAAATGTCAATTTTAAACTGATAACATACACTTGTCATACCAGACACATCGTGTATTGAATTGAGGTGTGATTGATTTCTACACGTTAAAAATGACTTATGAATCATTATCATAAAGTATCAAAACAATCTAAATTTGTTTGGTTAGTTTTGCGTATTTCACTTGTCTTTTTTACTAAAATGTCAATTTTAAATAAAGACACACATGGAGTCATACCGGTCACATTGTGCGTTGGATTGTGGTCCGACTGATTCCTATACATCATAAATAACTTATGGATCGTTGTCATAAAGTATTAAAATAATCTGAATACGTTTGTTTGATTTTGAGTATATCACTTTTTTTTATTAAAATGTTATTTTAAACTGAAAACATGCACTTTGAGTTATATCGGTCACATTGTGTGTCGTTTTGACATGAGACTAATTCCTACATGTCACAAATGACTTATGAATTGTTTTCTTAAAGTATCAAGAGAATACGAGCGTGTTTGCTTGTTTTTCAGTGAGGGGCACACAATTTGAACTAAAATGTCAATTTTAGGTTGATAACGGACACTTTGAGTCATATCAGACACACTGTGTATCAGATTGATGTGCGATTGATTTCTACATGCCACAAATGATTTATAGATTGTTGTTTTAAAGTATCAAAATAATCTGAATGCGTTTGCTCAATTTTGAGTATGTCAGTTGTCTTTTTTACTATAATATCAATTTTAAATAAGTTTACATGCTTGAAGTCATACTGGTCACATCGTGTGTCAGATTGAAATATATCTAATTTTTACACGTCAAAAATGACTTATGGATCGTTTTTCTAAATTATAAAAACAATCCGATTGTGTTTGCTCAGTTTTGAGTATGTCATTTTTCTTTTTTACTAAAATGTCATTTTAAAGTGAAAACATGCACATTGAGTCATATCGGTCACATAGTGTGTCAGTTTGACGTGAGATTGATTTCTATTTGTCACAAATGACTTGTGTATAGTTATAAATTATCAAGACAATCCAAGTGTGTTTTCTCGGTTTTCAGTGAGTGATACACGTTTTGAACTAAAATGTCAATTTTAGACTAATAACAAGTACTTTGATTCATACCGGGCACACCGTGTATTAGATTGAGGTGCACCTGATTTCTATACGTTAAAAATGGCTTATTGATCGTTGCCTTAAAGTATCAAAACAATCTGAATGTGTTTGCTATGTTTTGAGCATGCTGCTTATCTTTTTTACTAAAATGTTAATTTTAAATAAAAAGATACACTTAGAATCATACCGGTCACACTGTGCATCAGATTGAGGTGTGACTGATTCCTGCACATCACAAATGACTTACGGATCATTGTCATAATGTAATGACTTGGATTTTTTTGGTTTTATTTTTAGAAATTAATTGGGAAAATTTTGAGACCAGGTGCTAAGACGACGTGAGATTTCGAGGCCCAGTGTGGCTGAAACAATTCGATGAAAATATTAAGTTTTTAACAAAGAACGCGGGTGATTTTTCTTTAAAACAAGAATAACTTCTAAACGGGTACCTAGATCAGAAATCTGAGGGCACTGTTGTGTTTAGAGTTGCGACTTTACCTTAGGCGGGACATAACATTGACCGATGCGGGTCGACTACTAAAGTTAGAAATTTGACGTAACTGTCATTTAAAATATTTTAATAAAAATATTTTATTGGACGCAATAATGTTTTTCCTTTTAATGAAACATTTGTCAGAAATTTAGAATTATCACCATAACCCTGAAATTCCTCAAAGGCGTGGAAGGAAACTCTCTCGATGACAAACGCCGACGGATCGAGGATCGATGGCGACACAGACCTCCGTTCTTCATCAACGACTGATCCAACCATGAGGTAGGATGTTGTTTCTCTTCGTGATTTCCCTTTCCCTTTAGATCCAACGACGAACGCGGACCAACCAACAATTAGGTTGATCCGCGGTTTGATCGCTTGCGGGATGAGTGTTATGCTTGCGGGGTTTGAATGGGGATTAGAATTATGTGTTGATTTGTTCTTCGTGACTCCGCCAACATGAACGGATCAATGCCGACACAAACAAAGCTAAGATCTGTTCTTTGGGTATTGATGTGCTTTCAAACTCCCTCCTCAATCTCTTGCATTCTTCATATGTTCTTTGCATTCTCCATGCCCTTTTGAAACCCTATGAGAAGTTCAAATCGAGAACCGATCCCGCGACGACACTGTGGAGGCGCGGCGACACTGTGGAGGCGCGACGACAACGTTAGGTGGCGGCAGCTCCAGCTGGTTTAGGCGGGGCGGCGCCAATCCAGGTGGATAGCGTGCCGGCAAGGCGAGGCTACCGTAGGCGGAGGCAGCAGCGACCCGACAGGGGAGGCCAGGTGTAACACCCCAAGATTTCATAGTACGTTATTTTTTCAAAGTAATTCAATAACTTTCACTGTACGCAACACCGAGTTCTAGCACACCATGACTTACCAAACAAGCCGTTCAAAAGCGGTTATGAATAGTATTAACTGAATTTTGAACTTTATATAATTCTTATAATTTTAGAATCTATATTATGAGTTTCTTAGATATAATGTAAGAACAAATACATTTTTTTTCAGATAAAAGAAGTATTTTTCAAAAATGCAATTTTACCGCCTTTTAATGACGAAACCTTTTTAAATCCAATATTCGAAACTTTTATATATTCAATTTGACAAAATAAACTTCTTCTTTAGAATCAGGACATAAGAATTTAGTTTCAATAAAGTTTTGGTGTTTTTCTGATAACTTTCATATTTGTGTGAATAGTGAAAAATACTATATTTTAATTGAAAACAACTTTTTTAATCAAAATAATTTATATTGTTAAATTATACATTTTAATGGTATGGATGTATAAATAGATTATATTTTTACCATTTAATTCAATGATGGTCATTGTAAGTAATTTCATTTTGAAATTAGATATAAACAAGTGTCAAACTTTTGATAGTTATTAAAAATACGTCTTTTGGTTTTAATAGCGGGAATTAATTTTAAATTAATAAATGCAACTTTTATGTTTTGAATTTGGTAAAATAGACTTCATTTTTGGATTCGGAATATCGAAATTAGCTTAGGGTGAAATTTTGGTACTTTTCTGATAACTTTCATATTTTGATGAATAATGAAAATTACTAAATTTTAATTAAAAACAACTTTTTTAATCGAAATAATTAATAGTGATAAATTATGCATTTGAGTGATTTTAAAGTATAATTAAATTATAATTTTACCATTTAATCCAATTTCGGTCATTTAACATAATTTCATATTTAAACTGGACATAAGAAAGTGTCAATCTTTTGATAAATATTATTTGTTAAAAACACGTTTTTTGTTTCGACAATGAGAATTAATTTTAAATTAATTTCTGTCACTTTTGTGTTTTGAATTTGGAAAAATGAATTCCATATTTGGAATCAAGATGTCCAAATTGTGAAAATAGGTAGCTCTTATTTTTAGACATTTTGAATCATTACTTCGGTAAATATTTTATTTACCATGGTTAAAGGGTAAATCCAGTAAATAAGGGTAAACAAATAATATTATAATAATATTAATTTACCCTAAAACATGTCCTAACCCTATTGGTTGATACATGTCTGACCATGGACATCTTTGGGTCGATTTTGGGACCCCATGGAGCCACTTGTAGGTGATAACGACACTTTATATTAATTAAGTTAAAAGTAAATACAAAAATGACATAAGCATATATCTTTTAGCAAAACATTTTTTACATAGGGTTATATATGTTATATTTTCGACTATAAATATTCATTAGAAATCTAAAAAGATTTCCTACATAATGGTATTTTATTTATAATTTTTAGACATTGAATAATTAAATTTATTTATGACACAATAATGATGCAGTATTTTCCTCATTAATGAAAGAATCAAATAATTAGTATTATAAATGTTAAAATAAATATAATTTGAAAGTTTTGATTTCATCAACGAATTTTATTGGTTAATATGACATGTTAGGATTTCTTAAATGAATTTGGTTCGAATTAATAAAGTTGTTAAGACTTTAACAAAAATCAATTATTAAATATTGTCAAAATTGACATAAATGAGTTTTTAAAACAAATATTATATTATTAATTGATATTCTATTCTTAAAAATCTAAGGTTCGACCAAATGAATTATATCATGATAGGTGTATCATTAATGGACAACTAGGGGGTTGCTTGGATGTATATAGTAAGTTTATTAACTATATAATATAAAAATACAAAGTGGCATGATAAATGTCAAACTAATTACCTAAGAGTTAAAACTAAAAGATAAGGTTAATATAATGACCCAAACCTGTCTAAAATCTATTGGTTGAAAGGATTTCGACTCATCACCAAGTTAGACTTTGAATAATCCACTTTGGAGCCATTAGAAACCGAATATGAATTTATTATAAAATAATACTTTAAGTTTTTCCTAAAGAGTCCCTCCTCCCCCTTATAAAAGGACACAACTTCTAACCAATTTTTCACACCTTAAAAGCCTTTTGGTTCGGCCAACCCCTGCCCAAATATTCTCTCAGCTTCTCTCACTTCAACTTAGAGGCCTTAGTTTGATCAGAAAGCCAACCCAATGTGTCCTTTTGATCAAATCAAAAGGAAGAACTCAAAAAAGAGGTAATGTTTTTACCACCATCTTTCAAGTTTCTTTCTTCTTCAACTTCTTCTTTCTTTGTTATTTCATTTCTAAAATAATAAATCTTGTATCTTCTAATATTGTGATTTTATTATAAATATGGTACAACCATATTCAGTATTCTATCCATCCTTTGAATGACATGTCACCATACGTGCGTACGTACGGCGCATCGTCTCCACGTCGTGGTGTAATTGTTATTCAATACACTATTATTTGGATGGGTATAATAATGATGTGTAATTCATGTAAATAATAAATATAACATGATAATGATTCTGTATATATGATATACCATCCAATTACATATTATTTTAATATCAAAAAATGATATTGTTGCTCGTGCGTACGTACGGATTACCGTCTCCACGAACGCGATTAGATTCATTCCCCATCGTATCCATTCAAGACTAAATTTTATTTGATGATTAACAATAATTTTTAGAGACATGATATCATTCTGGATATAATAATATACATCCCATCCATAACAAATATGACTCACATAACAAAGAATATAAAGAAAAAACGAATCTGTTAACACCCGAAACGATGATAATACTAAAATATTATTAACAAAACAATGTTAAAGGATCATATATGATATCATATTAATGTATATGATTCTTATATAATTTAATAACAAATATTTCACCATCATACAGGAGGTTAACCTACCCTTAACCAAGTAAAAGTACAAGGTAATGGTTTATTTCACAATCTCTTCATTATCCGAAGTTGTTTATACATAATTATCTACTGGGACCACTTTATCATCCAAATCCATGTTTCTTAAAAATATATTTCAAAACATTTTTACAATTTACTAGACAATGGGTTAAAGTCATTTATACCCTTATGTGTTTTGAAAGGAATCTTTCCGTCGTTTTCCAAACAAGTTATTTTTTTGACTTTTTTGACAAATTTAAGGTAAAAATGTTTTTTTAACTTATACGGCGGGTGTAGCTATTTTCTACCGTTATAAACTCATTGAAGCTTCTCTTACAATCTTATAAGAATATTTTGAATGTAAATGTTTTATTTTATAATTATGTGACTTTTAAATGATTTCAAAATGAATATTTTAAGAATTTGTGAAAGGTACTCTTTATCAAGATCAGAATTTTAAATGCTTTAAAGATTTATCTTTCTAAATCTTTTTAATTAATGTCCATGTTTTCAAATTGATTTTAAGAATTTATTTATATAGACATGAATGTTTTGAAATGATATTTCTTTTTAAAAGTTTCAAAGTGGTATGTGACACTTTGATTCAAAAATATATTTTAAATTACTTCCTTAATAAATGTGTGACTTTTAAATGATTTCAAAAAAGAGATGTTTCTCCAAAATAGTTTTGATTTCATCTATGTCAACATCCTCTGATTAATTTTATGCTTATTTGAAGTTGCTTTATTATGATACAAAACTTTTATATTGTATTGAAGGTTTTGTGATATGTTTGATTGTGGATGTGTTATTTTTATATCATTCATGGTTTATAGAGAAAGTATTGACATTTCGTATGTTAGTTTTAATATGAATGTTTATGTTATGTTTAAACCTGTTCATATGAGGAATGCATTGGACTTATTAAGTGACGGGTGGAGCCCACTATAGCTCCTCGATGCATCGGGAGGTCTCATGAGACGAACTAGTGTTTTGACACAAGGTCTTGAAAAAAATCTTATTTGTAGTTTTAGCACGAGTTCTTGACTATGTGGTTATGATTGTCTGACATTATGCATTCCATCATTATGAAAGTGGTTAGTGATATTGCATGCGATTATTCGGCTAGTAGAATATCCATGTGAATAAGTAAATGAAATTATTTTATTTTATTTTTTCCATATTATGTTGAAATTCAAGTTTAAAAGGCTTTTGTTTTAGTTATACATTGCCTTAAATGTTTATGATTATTCATTAAAGTTTCTGCTATATTGTTAGCCTTACTGAGCATCTGAACTCATCCCTTTCTATGTTTTATTTTTCTCAGGATTCCAAGAAGTGTATTGTGATTGATATGCAGGGTTAAACCAAGGGAATAATGACATTCATAAAGGATTATTTATGTTGTTTTGTATGTTATAAAGTGTAATGTAACATTCATGTATGTAATCTATTTCTAAAACTGCTAAACCGATCGGTCCTTCGGGACTTGATTTCTTGTAATCGTGCTAATGTATTAAAATAATGCACAAACTCTGGGTAACTGGGGTCGGGGCGTTATAGTTGGTATTGGAGGAAGTTTAACAATAACCTTGGAAACTAGATTTAGATAAACTATGATTAGAGCAGATAACCCTAAGATAGACTTTGAGGATTAGTATAAAAGAACTTCCTAGAATTTTGGTATTGTAGAGATTTTGTGAGTTTTCCAGGAAATACACCCCTGTCTGGATACGAGCAGGTAGAGACGGCTCTGACATAGATGTACCTAGGGGTAAAACCCGAAAACACTGCCTTGAGCTAGACTCGAACGCGAACTGGTGCACGACAACAGGGCTTGCTGCGCTCTTGGTTATGACACTCCTGGGAGATATGCTTAGAATAATTCTCATTTTCTTTACAAACCATTATAAAGGGTTTATGAGTATATACTTGCTCAAAGAAAATATTTTTATGATTATGGATTATATGCATAAACTTTTTAATTTATGTTAAGTGTTTTACAAGTTTCAGATTAGGTATTTCTATTCATAAACTAATCTAGTGTATGCCATTGTTTAGAAATGACGCCCAGTAGAAGGAATGAGAACTCCAACAATACGCATGATCCAAAGAGTAAGAAAGATCATATCTTTCATGGTCTTAAGCCAGAATTTAGAAGGAAAACAGTCTCTCACGTATTATCATCATATGAAGAAATAGTATCATGTGTTGATAAGACAAATAAAGAATTCTCAGAGTCCTATGACTTTGAAGGGAAGCCAGAGAAAGAAAGGATGGTAGAGAGAAAGACAGATAAAGGGAAGAAGGTAAAGAAGGATTTTCCCATATGTGATAACTGTGGAAAGAATCACCTTGGAAAATCCTTAAAGGGAATGAGAGTTTTTTATAAGTGTGGAGAAAAAGGACATCAAGAACGTGACTGCAAGGGTAAGAAAAAGGTTTCAAATGAACAATGCTTCATCTGCAAGGAGTTGGGACACTATGCGAACCGATGTTCAAATCATCAAAGTATTCCCCAAATGATGCTATTGGATAATAATCAAGTTATGATACTACCACAGATGAGGAGGAATGATTAGAGTTCTTATGTTGTTATTAGAGAATTATGTCATTTGAGTGTTGTATCAACAATGAACTGGTTATAATAATAATGGAGTATATAAGGATTGTACTGCAGTACTATTTCATTAAGAAATTGAGATTGTGTGGAACCAAGAAAAGTGACTCAATAGCAGGTTAAACTTTTGGAAAATATATGCTTGAGAGAAAGATAAACCATAATATGGTTCTAATACAGAGGTAGTGATTTTGGAATAATACATGATTGATTTGGATAAATTATATTGGATATTCTTGATTACCTTGAAACTGATTAATGATTTGTATATTCCATCATTGTTGGAGTTTACAACATTTTTGGATAGAAGGAGTATATCCAGTATTCTATAAGGAATAAGGGACCATGAATGTAATCAATAAGGTTTTATGGTAATTCAAGATGTTGCAGTGTTTTAAAAGAATACATGATGAAAGTTTTCACATGTTATTACGTGGCAAAAATGATCTTCATTGTGTTTACCTTATAAATTTTGGACTGTGAGTTTGTACATATGTATTTTGGATAATTCTAGTTTGAGATTATTTTTGGATTGCCATAAAAGGACAACCCAGAGGTCAGATGACAACTCGTCACGTCCGGCAAGGCCGCGAGACTTGAACCCACAACCGAAGGGCGACAAGGGTGTATCACCTACCACTGCCCCACGTGATGTCCTAGATTGAATAATGTAGTTTTTTTAAAAAAAATTCTGGAAGATGAATTATAATTTTTTTGAACCCTATGCAAATAGGATAAATAGAATATTATTTTTTAAGTTCTATTATCTTTTAGAGTGAAAGATGAGTTTATGGTAGAAATTAGTTAAAGGATGAGAGTCTACTTGTCAAGTATATATTTTTCTTCTTCTCTTATTCTATGAAGAAATTAATTCTTATACTTTAGTGAAGGGATTTTAAAATCAAAAATGTATTATCCTAATACCATATGTTTTGTTGAACCTATGGTATTTTAAATCATCATAGATTGATGAATTTAAGGTCCTCAATTTTACACTTGTTTGTGATTGATGACATCAATCACTACCAATAAATATTTACGTTTTTCCTCCAATTATATGTCTCTAATTGCCACCAATGTTCTCCTAATCGAAATCATAATTTGGTGTGACCCTTTCATTTCCCTTTTCCTCTTATTAAGACTAAATTTTACTAACCTAATTTCCGATGTGAGTTTTCCCAAAGGTATTTTTTATTTTCAAAATTTTATTTTCAAAAAATAATTTCAAATTGCGAGGACGCAATTTATTTAATGAGGGAAGAATGTAACACCCCAAGATTTCATAATACGTTATTTCTTCAAAGTAATTCAATAACTTTCACTATACGCAACACCGAGTTCTAGCGCATTTTGACTTACCAAACAAGCCATTCAAAAGCGGTTATGAATAGTATTAACTGAATTTTGAACTTTATATAATCATTATAATTTTAGATTCCATATTATGAGTTTCTTAGACATAATGTAAGAACAAATACATTTTTTTTCAGATAAAAGAAGTATTTTTCAAAAAATGCAATTTTACCGCCTTTTAATGGCGAAACCTTTTTAAATCCAATATTTGAAACTTTTATATATTAAACTTGAAAAAATAAACTTCTTTAGAATCGGGACATAATAATTTAGTTTCAATAAAGTTTTGGTGTTTTTCTGATAACTTTCATATTTGAGTGAATAGTGAAAAATACTATATTTTAACTGAAAACAACTTTTTTAATCAAAATAATTTATATTGTTAAATTATACATTTTAATGGTATGGAAGTATAAATAGATTATATTTTTACCATTTAATCCAATGATGGTCATTGTAAGTAATTTCACTTTGAAATTGGACGTAAACAAGTGTCAAACTTTTGATAGTTATTAAAAATACGCCTTTTGGTTTTAATAGCGAGAATTAATTTTAAATTAATAAATGTAACTTTTGTGTTTTGAATTTGGTAAAATAGACTCTATTTTTGGATTTGAAATATCGAAATTAGTTTAGGGTGAAATTTTGGTACTTTTCTGATAACTTTCATATTTTGATGAATAATGAAAATTACTAAATTTTAATTAAAAACAACCTTTTTAATCGAAATAATTAATAGTGATAAATTATGCATTTGAGTGATTTTAAAGTATAATTAGATTATAATTTTACCATTTAATCCAATTTCGGTCATTGAACATAATTTCATATTTAAACTGGACATAAGAAAGTGTCAATCTTTTGATAGTTATTATTTGTTAAAAACCCGTTTTTTGTTTCGACAACAGGAATTAATTTTAAATTAATTTCTGCCACTTCTGTGTTTTGAATTTGGAAAAATGGATTCCATATTTGGAATCAGGATGTCCAAATTGTGAAAATAGGTAACTCTTATTTTTAGACATTTTGAATAACTAATTCGGTAAATATTTTATTTACCATCGTTAAAGGGTAAATCCAGTAAATAAGGGTTAACAAATAATATTATAATAATATTAATTTATCCTAAAACGTGTCCTAACCCTATTGGTTGATACATGTCTGACCATGGAAATTTTTGGGTCGATTTTGGGACCCCATGAAGCCATTTATAAGTGACAAGGACACTTTATATTAATTAAGTTAAAGTAAATACAAAAATGACATAAGCATACATCTTTTAGCAAAACAATTTTTACATAGGGTTATATAGGTTATATTTTCGACTATAAATATTCATTAAAAAGATAAAAAGATTTCCTACATAATGATATTTTATTTATAATTTTTAGACATTGAATAATTAAATTTATTTATGACATAATAATGATGCAGTATTTTCCTCATTAATGAAAGAATCAAATAATTAGTATTATAAATGTTAAAATAAATATAATTTGAAAGTTTTGATTTCATCAACGAATTTTATTGGTTAATATGACATGTTATGATTTCTTAAATAAATTTGGTTCGAATTAATAAAATTGTTAAGACTTTAACAAAAATCAATTATTAAATATTGTCAAAATTGATATAAATGAGTTTTTAAAACAAATATTATATTATTAATTGATATTCTATTCCTAAAAATCTAAGGTTCGGCCAAAGTACTTATATCATGATAGGTTATCATTAATGGATAACTTGAGGGTTGCTTGGATGTATATAGTAAGTTTATTAACTATATAATATAAAAATACCAAGTGACATGGTAAATGTCAAACTAATTAACTAAGAGTTAAAACTAAAAGATAAGGTTAATATAATGATCCAAACCTGTCTAAAATATATTGGTTGAAAGGATTTCGACCCATCTCCACCTTAGACTTTGAATAATCCAATTTGGAGCCATTAGAAACCGAATATAAATTTATTATAAAATAATACTTTAAGTTTTTTCTAAAGACCCCCTCCTCCCCCTTATAAAAGGATATCACTTTTAACCAATTCTTCACACCTTCAAAGCCTTTTGGTTTGGCCAACCCCTGCCCAAATATTCTCTCAGCTTCCCTCACTTCAACCTAGAGGCCTTAGTTTGACCAGAAATTCAACCTAAGGTGCCCTTTTGATCAAATCAAAAGGAAGAACCCAAAGAAGAGGTAATGTTTTTACCACCCTCTTTCAAGTTCCTTTCGTCTTCAACTTTTTCTTTGTTATTTCCTTTCTAAAATAATAAATCCAGTATCTTCTATATACTGTGATGTTATTATAAATGTGGTACAACCATATTCAGTATTCTATCCATCCTTTGAATGACATGTCACCATACGTGCGTACGTACGGCCTACCGTCTCCACATCGTGGTGTAATTGTTATTCAATACACTATTATTTGGATGAGTATAATAATGATGTGTAATTAATTAAATAATAAATATAACATGATAATGATTCTGTATATATGATATTCCCTCCAATTATATATTATTTTAATATCAAAAAATGATATTGTCGCTTGTGCATACGTACGGATTACCGTCTCCACGAACGCGATGAGATTCATTCCTCATCGTATCCATTCAAGACTAAATTTTATTTGATGATTAACAATAATTTTTAGAGACATGATATCATTCTGGATATAATAATATACATCTCATCCATAACAAATATGACTCACATAACAAAGAATATAAAGAAAAAACGAATCCGTTAACACCCGAAATGATGATAATACTAAGATATTATTAAAAAATCAATGTTAAAAGATCATATATGATATCATATTAATGTATATGATTCTTGTATAATTTAATAACAATTATTTCACTATTATACAGGAGGTTAACCTACCCTTAACCAAGGAAAAGTACAAGGTAAGGGTTTATTTCACAATCTCTTCATTATCCGAGGTTGTTTATACGTAATTATCTACTGAGACCTCTTTATCATCCAAATCCATGTTTCTTAAAAATATATTTCAAACCATTTTTACTATTTACTAGAAAATGGGTTAAAGTCATTTATACCCTTATGTGTTTTGAAAGGAATCTTTCCGTCGTTTTTCAAATAAGGTACTTTTTGACCTTTTCGACAAATTTAAGGTAAGAATGTTTTTTTAATTTATACGGCGGGTGCAGCTATTTTCTACCGTCATAAACTCGTCGAAGCTCCCCTTACAAGCTTATAAGAATATTTTGAATGTAAATGTTTTGTTTTATAATTATGTGACTTTTAAATGATTTCAAAATGAATATTTTAAGAATTTGGGAAGGATACTCTTTATCAAGATCATAATTTTAAATGCTTTAAAGATTTATCTTTCTAAATCTTTTTAATTAATGTCCATGTTTTCAAAATAATTTTAAGGATTTATTTATATCGACATGAATGTTTTGAAATGATATTTGTTTTCAAAAGTTTCAAAGTGGTATGAGACACTTTGATTCAAAAATCTCTTTTAAATTACTTCCTTAATAAATGTGTGACTTTTAAATGATTTCAAAAAAGAGATATTTCTCCCAAATAGTTTTGATTTCATCTATGTCAACATCATCTGATGGATTATAAGCTTATTTGAAGTTGACTTATTATGATACAAAACTTCCATATTGTATTGAAGGTTTTGTGATATGTTTGACTGTATATGTGTTATTTTTATACCATTAATGGTTTATGAAGAAAGTATTGACATTTCATATACTAGTTTTAATACGAATGTTTATGTTATGTTTAAACATGTTCATATGAGGAATACATTGGACTTATTAAGTGACGGGTGGAGCCCCCTATAGCTCCTCGATGTATCGGCAGGTCTCATGAGACAAACTAGTGTCTTGACACAAGGTCTTGACAGAATTTTATTTGTAGTCTTGGAACGAGCCTTTGACTATGTGGTTATGATGGCCTGACATTATGCATTCCATCATTATGAAAGTGGTTAGTGATATTGCATGCGATTATTCGACTAGTAGAATATCCATGTGAATAGGTAAATGACATAATTTTATTTTATTTTTGCCATATTATGTTGAAGTTCAAGTTTAAATGGCTTTTGTTTTAGTTATACATTGCCTTAAATGTTTATGATTATTCATTAAAGTTTTTGTTATATTGTAATCCTTACTGAGCATCTGAGTTCACCCCTTTCTATGTTTTATTTTTCTCAAGATTCCAACAAGTGTATTGTGATTGATATGCAGGGTTAAGCCAAGGGAATAATGGCATTCATAAAGGATTATTTGTGTTGTTTTGTATGTTATAAAGTGTAATGTAACATTCATGTATGTAATCTATTTTTCCAAGACTGTTAAACCGATCGGTCCTTTGGGACTTGATTCCTTGTAATCATGTCAATGTATTAAAATAATGCACCGACTCTGGGTAATTGGGGTCGGGACGTTACAGTTGGTATCAGAGAAAAGTTTATCAATAACCTTGGAAACTAGATTTAGATAAACTCTGATTAGAGCACATAGCCCTAATATAGAATTTGAGGATTAGTATAAAAGAACTTTCTAGAATTTTGGTATTGTAGATATTTTGTGAGTTTTCCAAGTAATACATCCCTGTCTGGATACGAGCAGGTAGAGGCGACTCTGACACAGATGTACCTAGGGGTAAAACCCGAAAACACCATTTTGAACTAGACTCGAACGGGAACTGGTGCACGACAACGGGCCTTGCTGCACTCTTGGTTACGACACTCCCGAGCGATATGCTTAGGATAATTTTCACTTTCTTTACAAACCATTATGAAGGGGTTTTGAGTATATACTTCTTCAAAGAAGACATTTTTTTATTATGGATTATATCCATAAACTGTTTAATTTATGTTAAATGTTTTACTAGTTTAGGATTAGGTATTTCTATTCATAAACTAATCTAGTGTATGCCATTATTTATAAATGACGCCCAGTAGAAGGAATGAGAACTCCAACAATACGCATGATCCAAAGAGTAAGAAAGATTATATCTTTCACAATCTTAAGCCAGAATTTAGAAGGGAAATAGTCTCCCACGTATTATCATCATATGAAGAAATAGTATCGTGTGTTGATAAGATATGTAAATAATTCTCGGAGTCCTATGACTTTGAAGGGTTGCCAGAGAAGGAAAGGATGGTAGAGAGAAGGGCAGATAAAGGGAAGAAGGTAAAGAAAGATTTTCCCATATGTGATAACTGTGGAAAGAATCACCTTGGAAAATGTTTGAAGGGAATGAGAGTTTGTTATAAGTGTGGAGAAAAAGGACACCAAGTACGTGACTGAAAGGGTAAAAAAAAGGTTTCAAATGAACAATGATTCATCTGCCAGGAGTTGGGACATTATGCGAACTGATGTCCAAATCATCAGAGTATTCCCCAAATGATGCTATTGAATAATAATCAAGTTATGATATTACCATAGATGAGGAGGAATGATTAGAGTTCTTATGTTGTTATTAGAGAATTATGTCATTTGAGTGTTGTATTAATAATGAACTGGTTATAATAATAGTGGAGTATATAAGGATTGTACTGCAGTACTATTTCATTAAAGACTTGAGATTGTGTGGAACCAAGAAAAGTGACTCAATAGCAGGTTAAATTTTTGGAAAATATATGGTTGAGAGAACGATAAACCATAATATGGTTCTGATATTGAGTTAGTGATTTTGGAATAATACATGATTGATTTGGATAAATTATATTGGATATTCTTGATTACCTTGAAACTGATTAATGATTTGTATATTCCATCATTGTTGGAGTTTACAACATTTTTGGATGGAAGGAGTATATCCAGTATTCTATAAGGAATAAGAGATCATGAATGTAATCAATAAGGTTTTATGGTAATTCAGGATGTTGCAGTGTTTTAAAAGAATACATGATGAAAGTGTTCACATGTTATTACGCGGAAAAAAGAATCTTCATTGTGTTTACCTTATAAATTTTGGATTGTGAGTTTGGACAGAAGTATTTTGGATAATTCTAGTTTGAGATTATTTTTGGATTTCCATAAAAGGATAACCCGGAGGTTGGGCGACAACTCGTTGCGTTCGGCAAGGCTGTGAGACTTGAACCCGCAACCGAAGGGCGACAAAGGTGTATCACCTACCACTGGCCCACGTGATGTACTGGATTGAATAATGTAGTTTTTTTAAAAAAAAATTCTGATAGATGAATTATAATATTTTTTGAACCCAATGCAAATAGGGTAAATAAAATATTGTTTTTAAGTTCTATTATTTTTTAGAGTGAAAGATGAGTTTATGATAGAAATTAGTTAAAGGATGAGACTCTACTTGTCAAGTATATATTTTTCTTCTTCTCTTATTATATGAAGAAATTAATTCTTATACTTTAGTGAAGGGATCTTAAAACCAAAAATGTGTTATTTTAATACCATATGTTTTGTTGAACCGATGGTATTTTAAATCATCACAGGTTGATGAATTTAAGGCCCTCAATTTTACACTTGTTTGTGATTGATGACCTCAATCACTACCAATAAATATTTACATTTTTCCTCCAATTATATGTCTCTAATTTCCACCAATGTTCTCATAATCGAGATCATAATTTGGCGGTGACCCTTTCATTTCCCTTTTCTTCTTATTAAGACTAAATTTTACTAACCTAATTTCTGATGTGGTTTTCCCCAAAGGTATTTTCTATTTTCAACCTTTTATTTTAGAAAAATAATTTCAAATTGTGAGGACACAATTTATTGAAGGGGGGAAGAATGTAACACCCCAAGATTTCATAGTACGTTATTTTTCTTCAAAGCAATTCAATAACTTTCACTATACGCAACACCGAGTTCTAGCGCACCATGACTTACCAAACAAGCCGTTCAAAAGTGGTTATGAATATTATTTACTGAATTTTGAACTTTATATAATCCTTATAATTTTAGAATCCATATTATGAGTTTCTTAGATATAATGTAAGAACAAATACATTTTTTTCATATAATAGAAGTATTTTTCAAAAAATGCAATTTTACCACCTTTTAATTGCGAAACATTTTTAAATCCAATATTTGAAACTTTTATATATTAAATTTGACAAAATAAACTTCTTCTTTAGAATCGGGACATAAGAATTTAGTTTCAATAAAGTTTTGGTGTTTTTCTGATAACTTTCATATTTTGGTGAATCGTGAAAAATACTATATTTTAACTGAAAACAACTTTTTAAATCAAAATAATTTATATTGTTAAATTATACATTTTAATGGTATGGAAGTATAAATAGATTATATTTTTACCATTTAATCCAATGATGGTCATTGTAAGTAATTTCACTTTGAAATTGGATATAAACAAGTGTCAAACTTTTGATAGTTATTAAAAATACGTCTTTTGGTTTTAATAACGGGAATTAATTTTAAATTAATAAATGCAACTTTTATGTTTTGAATTTGGTAAAATAGACTTCATTTTTGGATTTGGAATATCGAAATTAGCTTAGGGTGAAATTTTGGTACTTTTTTGATAACTTTCATATTTTGATGAATAGTAAAAATTACTAAATTTTAATTAAAAAAAACTTTTTTAATCGAAATAATTAATAGTGATAAATTATGAATTTGAGTGATTTTAAAGTATAATTAGATTATAATTTTACCATTTAATCCAATTTCGGTCATTGAACATAATTTCATATTTAAACTGGACATAAGAAAGTGTCAATCTTTTGATAGTTATTATTCGTTAAAAACACGCTTTTTGTTTCGACAACGAGAATTAATTTTAAATTAATTTCTGCCACTTTTGTGTTTTGAATTTGGAAAAATGGATTCCATATTTGGAATCAGGATGTCCAAATTGTGAAAATAGGTAACTCTTATTTTTAGACATTTTGAATAATTACTTCTGTAAATATTTTATTTACCATGGTTAAAGGGTAAATCCAGTAAATAAGGGTAAAAAAATAATATTATAATAATATTAATTTACCCTAAAACGTGTCCTAACCCTATTGGTTGATACATGTCCGAACATGGGCATTTTTGGGTCGATTTTGGGACCCCATGGAGCCACTTGTAGGTGATAAGGACACTTTATATTAATTAAGTTAAAGTAAATACAAAAATGACATAAGCATATATCTTTTAGCAAAACAATTTTTACATAGGGTTATATATGTTATATTTTCGACTATAAATATTCATTAGAAATATAAAAAGATTTCCTACATAATGGTATTTTATTTATAATTTTTAGACATTTAATAATTAAATTTATTTATGACACAATAATGATGCAGTATTTTCCTCATTAATGAAAGAATCAAATAATTAGTATTATAAATGTTAAAATAAATATAATTTGAAAGTTTTGATTTCATCAACGAATTTTATTGGTTAATATGACATGTTAGGATTGTTTAAATGAATTTGGTTCGAATTAATAAAGTTGTTAAGACTTTAACAAAAATCAATTATTAAATATTGTCAAAATTGACATAAATGAGTTTTTAAAACAAATATTATATTATTAATTGATATTCTATTCTTAAAAATCTAAGGTTCGACCAAATGAATTATATCATGATAGGTGTATCATTAATGGACAACTTGGGGGTCGCTTATGTATATAGTAAGTTTATTAACTATATAATATAAAAATACAAAGTGACATTGTAAATGTCAAACTAATTAACTAAGAGTTAAAACTAAAAGATAAGGTTAATATAGTGACCCAAACCTGTCTAAAATCTATTGGTTGAAAGTATTTCAACCCATCCCTACCTTAGACTTTGAATAATCCACTTTGGAGCCATTAGAAACCGAATATGAATTTATTAAAAAATAATAAGTTTTTCCTAAATAGCCCCTCCTCCTCCTTGTAAAAGGACACCACTTCTAACCAATTCTTCACACTTTCAAAGCCTTTTGGTTCGGTCAAACTCTGCCCAAATATTCTCTCAGCTTACCTCATTTCAACCTAGAGGCATTAGTTTGATCAGAAATCCAACCTAAGGTGCCCTTTTGATCAAATCAAAAGGAGGAACCCGAAGAAGAGGTAATGTTTTTACCACCCTCTTTTAAGTTCGTTTCTGTTCAACTTCTTCTTTCTTTGTTATTTCCTTTCTAAAATAATAAATCCAGTATCTTTTATATACTGTGATGTTATTATAAATATGGTACAACCATATTCAGTATTCTATCTATCATTTGAATGACATGTCACCATACGTGCGTACGTACGACCTACCGTCTCCACGTCGTGGTGTAATTGTTATTCAGTAAACTATTATTTGGATGGGTATAATGATGATGTGTAATTCATGTAAATAATAAATATAACATGATAATGATTCTGTATATATGATATACCATCCAATTATATATTATTTTAATATAAAAAAATGATATTGTCTCTCGTGCGTACGTTCGAATTACCGTCTCCACGAACACGATGAGATCCATTCCCCATCGTATCCATTCAAGACTAAATTTTATTTTATGATTAAAAATAATTTTTAGAGACATGATATCATTATGCATATGAATAATATTCATCCCATCCATAACAAATATGGCTCACTTAACAAAGAATATAAATAAAAAACAAATCCGTTAACACCCGAATCGATGATAATACTAAGATATCATTACCAAATCAATGTTAAAAGATCATATATGATATCTAATTAATGTATATGATTATTTTATAATTTAATAACAATTATTTCACTATTATACAGGAGTTTAACCCACCCCCAACCAAGGAAAAGTACAAGGTAAGGGTTTATTTCACAATCTCTTCATTATCCGAGGTTGTTTATACGCAATTATCTACTGAGACCTCTTTATCATCCAAATACATGTTTCTTAAAAATATATTTCAAAACATTTTTACTATTTACTAGATAATGGGTTAAAGTCATTTATACCCTTATGTGTTTTGAAAGGAATCTTTCCGTCGTTTTCCAAACAAGGTACTTTTTGACCTTTTCGACAAATTTAAGGTAAAAATGTTTTTTTTAATTTATACGGCGGGTATGACTATTTTCTACCGTTATAAACTCATCAAATCTTCTCTTAAAAGATTATAAGAATATTTTTAATGTAAATGTTTTATTTCATAATTATGTGAGTTTTAAATGATTTCAAAATGAATATTTTAAGAATTTGTGAAAGGTACTCTTTGTCAAGATCATAATTTTAAATGTTTTAAATATTTATCTTTCTAAATATTTTTAATTAATGTCCATGTTTTCAAAATGAATTTAAGGATTTATTTATATGGAAATGAATGTTTTGAAATGATATTTCTTTTCAAAATTTTCAAAGTGGTATGAGACACTTTGATTCAAAAATATATTTTAAATCACTTTCTTAATAAATGTGTGACTTTTAAATGATTTCAAAAAAGAGATATTTCTCCCAAATAGTTTTGATTTCATCTATGTCAACATCATATAATGGATTTTAAGCTTATTTGAAGTTGATTTATTATGATACAAAACTTCCATATTATATTGAAGATTTTGTGATATGTTTGAATGTGGATGTGTTATTTTTATACCATTCATATTTTATGGAGAAAGTATCGACATTTCGTATGCTAGTTTTAATAGGAATGTTTATGTTATGTTTAAACCTGTTTATATGAGGAATGTATTGGACTTAGTAAGTGACGGGTGGAGCCCGCTATAGCTCCTCGATGCATCGGTAGGTCTCATGAGACAAATCAGTGTCTTGTCACAAGGTCTTGAAAAAATCTTATTTGTAGTCTTGGCACGAGTCCTTGACTATGTGGTTATGATAGTATGACATTGTGCATTCCATAATTATGAAAGTGGTTAGTGATATTGCATGCGATTATTCGACTAGTAGAATATCCATGTGAATAAGTAAATGACATTATTTTATTTTATTTTTGCCATATTATGTTGAAGTTCAAGTTTAAAAGGTTTTTTTTAGTTATACATTGCCTTAAATGTTTATGATTATTCATTAAAGTTTCCGCTATATTGTTATCCTTACTGAGCATCTGAGCTCACCCCTTTCTATGTTTTATTTTTCTCAGGATTCCAAGAAGTGTGTTGTGATTGATATGTAGAGTTAAGCCAAGGGAATAATGACATTCATAAAGGATAATTTATGTTGTTTTGTATATTATAAAGTGTAATGTAACATTCATGTATGTAATCTATTTTCCAAGACTGCTAAACCGATCGGTCCTTTGGGACTTGATTTCTTGTAATCATGCCAATGTATTAAAATAATGCACCGACTTTGGGTAACTGAGGTCGGGGTGTTACACCGGGCCAGGTAGAGTGTGGCAGGATGGGCTGTCGGTAGGGTGGTCAATGGTGGCATATGGACGCGGTCCAGGCGAAACCGCATCGGAGGGAGCCCGCAACGGCGGGGGCCGTGATAGGAGGCCGCGATGGCGACAATAGGACGCAGCTCGGGGCCGCGTCGGAGGGAGTCCGTATTAGCGGTGTGGCCGCGTGACCAGGAAGAAGAGGCGGGCCAGTCGTGTGAAGAGCGACACGACTCCGTATTGACCGGAGGGACACGACCAGGGTGAGGTACATCTGGCGCACAAAAACCGGCCCACATGCGGCGTGCCGTACCGGGTCGGGTTGGATCCGAACCGGACCCGGGTAGGGTCGTTTTACAAAAATGACCATATCTTTTAAATCGTGTGTCTGTTTGATGATCCGTTTGCGGCGTTGGAACCCTTGCGATGAGATAGTCCTTTTGAGATACTGTGAGTATTTGTAAAAGTTAGGATACAACCTTTTGACTTAAGGAGTAGGTTCTCCTGGTATAAGTGCGCTACGAGCGGAATCTTGCAACTGACTGTGACTTGGTGACTACGTGACTTGGGGGCTGCATGACCCATCGACGCTCTGTTTTTCATCGACGCTCTAGGTGCCATTGACGCTACGGGTTCCATTGATGCTCTCGATGCCATCAGGCGCCATCGACGCTCCATGCACCATCGACACTCCATGTGTCTTGGAAATTGGGAGATCTGTGGACTATAACTGAAAATCCTTCTCTTCATGCTTATATTTCTACACGTGTGAGATGACTATACTTCGTGTGTTCTCTTTGTGGTGTACTTTGTGTGTTTTATTTGTTGTTTTGAGGTGTCCTACTGAGTAATTGTTTTACTCACCCATGCACGGGTTTTTCCCGCACATGCTGTGTCTTGTGCAGACGATCGATACTTTGACAAAGTTCTATGTGGACTAGGACCAGGTGGTGCTTAGAGGAATCAAACAGACGTGTTGTGCTCCCATGACTTCAGAAAGCTATCCTACACCTACACTTCAGGTAGAGTTTTCTGCGGACGAGTTTCAGGAACTTGTGTATTCACTTGACATACTCTTTATTTTGGTGGACTTGTATTCTGGTCTTATTTACTTTTCAGTTTTCCTACTGTCGTACTATGTGGTTGGTATATTAGTGCATGCATGCATTTTTTACTTAGTGTTTTTACAGTTCAACAGTTCGGGCTTGGAGATGTGTGCGTGTGTACAAGTACTTAGGCAAATGTCTCCAATTTGTGGGATATGTCTACTTGGTGCTAGTTGTCATCACCTGACCTATTGGAGGTGAGCTTGGGGTAGTCACGACATGAGCTCCTCTGGGACGAGTTGTGATAGAGTGGTATCAGAGGGGGTCGGTTCTACCTAAAGAACAAAGAGTTTGTGAGATTGGTTTGGAGAAACAATATTAAGTGTTTCGAGTTCGGCTTTCAGACCAGAGATTACAATGTTGGTGCGACGACCGTCGTATCCATACACCAGGACTCTGAATTCTGCTTTTCAACTCGGTACATTAAAACATTAGTTGTAGGGAAAATAAATGGTTCATGCATCATATAGGATTTCGAGTGTGTTCTCATGTCCTTCTTGAGTCAACCCACCAGGTATACTCTATTAACTATGGTACATCTTGATCTATTTCAGGATGCCTCCACGCAACCATCCAGGATTTTGATGAATGATCACGAGGATGATCCACCTAGCTATGAGGCGTCAGTATAGGAACCAGTGTCGGAGATAGCACCTCTAGGTGGTGTACCAGTGATACCACCACCCGAAGAGAAATAATAACTACCAGTGCTACCGATAGAGGATGCACGCAGGTTGAGTGTGTTGCATGGGTTCCAGAGGCAGCAACCTCTCAAGTTTAGGGGTGAGCCATACTCCTAGGTAGTTGAGAATTGGCTGGAGGTAGTTACACGTGTCTTCCGCCTTATGAGGATGCATTCTGACCAGATGACAATTCTAACCGCGGGCCTTATTCAGGGCTCAACGTGGTGATGGTGGAGCTTAGTGATCCAGACGCATGACGTGGCGACTCTCTCTTGGGAATACTTTGAGCGATTCTTCAAGGAGGAGTTTTTTCCGGTGATGTTACGCTCAGTGTGCATACAAGAGCTCCTACATCTGCAGCAGGGTAGTCAGACAGTAGCGGAGTACTCAGTGAGATTTACGGATCTTTCTCGCTACTCCACGGATATGGTGCGAGACTCGTTCTTCAGGGCCTGAACCTTCGAGCATGGGCTACGTCAGGATATTAGGACATCTATGATATCCTTTAACATCCCTACATATGACAGGGTGCTGAAGAAAGCCTTGCTGGTGGAGGGATTTCTGGCAGAGCAGACACAAGTAGTGGGAGATACCATCAGACGCTAGGCAACTGAGTCTTTGGCGGTAGGTAGCCGACAATAGACGCAGGGACCCAAGTGGGTCAAGAACTCCAGTGGATGAACCTAGGACATGGGATCAGCGATGCAGGTCTCTTAGGGCAGAGTGGGTCAGCTGAAGGTCATATTGTGTTATTCATGCGACGATCGAGGACATCTGGCTAGAGATTGCCCAACTTGCCTTACAGATGATCAACAGAAGGTCGAGGGACTGCTGAAGCAGAGCAGGACACAGGAGCAGAGTGGTCCGCAGGGAGACGGATGTGGCAGAGGAGCTGATAAAGCAGTAAGCGGTGGGCGGAGGTTCGACATACTACCACCATCAACCCTAAGTAGCCCACCACGGGCTTAGGGAGCTGGTGGACATGGATGATGTCGGCTTCAAGCGAAGAAGGATTACGACCCCAGTGCTCTAGAGATGATTAGAGGTACAATCTGTGTCTTTTCCACCATAGTTGCAGTTTTGATAGACATATGTGTCAGTCACTCTTTTCTCTCCACGACACTTGTTCGAGACTCAGAGATTCCAGTGGAACCGTTGACTCAATCCCTACCCTTAGCGACTCCTATGGGGGGAGATTCAATGATCACACACTGGTGCCGACAGTGTTCTCTTACTCTAGGGGGCGAGAGTTTCGGCTGAGATCTCTTAGTGGTAGCGTTGAGGCCTTACGATGTCATTCTTGGTATGGATTGATTATCCACAGTTCATGCTCAGATTGATTTTTTTAGGCGCAGAGTGTGGTGTGTTCGTGAAGATGAGATCATGTTTTCCTTTGTTGGTGAAAAGGAAACACATGCAGCGCAGGACAAACTAACTCATAAGAGGGTGCAACCAAATACTCACAAGTTGGCTAGCCTCACCATTGGTACGATGAATGATAGGAGTCTGCAGTTTTCTACAGTGGTGGCAGAGTATGAATACGTCTTTCTTGAGGATGTCCCTGGATTACCTCCCCACAGGGAGGTAGACTTCTGCATTGACATGTACCCCGGGATGACGTCGATATCTACACGTGTATATCGGATGGCTCCCACACAGCTTCATGTGTTGAGGGTACAAATAGAGGACTTACAGAGGAAGGGCTTCGTGAGACCCAGTGTTTCACCCTGGGCGGCCCCATTTTTGTTTGTTGAGAAGGCAGATAGGAGCTTGAGATTATGTGTGGATTTCCGGTGCCTGAACCAGGTGACCGTGAAGAATAAGTATCCACTACCGAGGATTGACGACCTCTTCGATCAGCTGAAGGAAGCAAGGTTGTTCTCGAAGATAGACATCGGATTTTTCTATCATCGACTTCATGTATGGGATGATGATGTACCGAATATAACCTTCAGATGTTGGTATGACCACTACGAGTACTTAGTAATGTCGTTTGGCATGAAAAACGCCCCGACAATGTTCATGGGACTCATGAACAGAATCTTCCATCCTTAGACTGGTTCGTCGTGGTCTTCATTGATGAAATATTAGTATACTCGGCATCCGAGGAGGAGCATGCAATACACTTGAGGATGGTCCTGAACACTCCGAGAGCACTAGCTTTATGGGAAGCTCTTGAAGTGTCGGTTCTGGATTCGGGAGATCCACTTTTTAGGACACATCATTTCAGAGACTAGAGTTGCAGTGGATCCGACGAAGATTGAAGTAGTGCTTGCTTGGGAGCCACCCAAGAGTGTTACTGAGGTGTGAAGTTTTCCGAGTTTGGCTGGGTACTATCGAGGGTTTTTACTCGACTTTTCTAGAGTAGCAGCACCATTGACAACCTTGACATGGAAGGGGAAGCCTTTCGTATGGATAGAGAAGTGTCCATTGTGCTTTCAAGAGCTGAGGTAGAGGTTGACGAGTGATCCCATCTTGAGACTACTAGAGGAGGGTGTCTGGTATGTAGTGTTCTGCGATGCATCAGGGAACAGACTTGGTTGTGTCCTGATGTAGGGGCAAGCAATGATTGCCTATGGTTCGCGCCAGTTGAGGTAGCCTGAGCATAACTATGCGACTCATGATCTTGAGGTTGCAGTAGTAGTCTTCGCATTGAAGATGTGGCGACACTACCTGATGGTCAATCAGTTTTTCATTTAATCTTACCAAAAGAGTCTCAATTATATATTCTCTCAGAAGGATTTGAATTTTAGACATAGACGATGGCTAGAGTTCCTTAAAGACTATGACTTTGAGATTGTTTATACCCCTGGGATAGGGAACGTAAGACAGACACTCTCAGTAGGAGATCCATTTTGTAGTTGCCGAGTGAGGCGTCAGAGTAGCTGGCCGCGTTAAAGATATCCTTTGTGGATGGAGATGAAACAGTTTACCTCCAGTCGATGGTTGTCACCCCTCTACTCTTACAACAAGTTAGGGAGACACAACTTGGGGATATCGACTGCAAGACCCGACGTGCTCAGTTGTCCATGAGGCATACTCATGATGGATATTCGATAGGTGGGGAAAACTTCGTTCTTTTCAGAGGGGACATAGTGATACCAATGAAATTGTGGGAGGAGGTTCTGAGGGAGTTCAACACATCCCATTTGGAGGTACATCCGGGCGGCGAAGATGTACCAGGACCTACGACGTCAGTTCTGGTGGTCGAGGATGAAGAAGGCGGTGACATAGTTTGTTTCTCGATACCTCACTTTTCAGCAAATGAAGGTTGAGCGCTAGGTTCCAGCGAGCTTGACCCAACCACTTGAGGTTTCAGAGTGGAAGTGAGATTAGATATCAGTGGACTTCATGACGGGTTTACCACGCACATCCAAGAGACATGATACCATCTGGGTGATCGTTAACTGACTCACTAAGTCGGCCCACTTCCTACCGATCTGTGAGCAGAGTTCAATAGAGAGCTTGAGATGCCTCTACATGCAGGAGATAGTTCGGCTTCACAGAGTGCCATCAACGATCGTTTCAGATCATGATGCTCGTTTCACATCCTAGTTGTGGAAGGGATTGCAGGAGGCATTTGAGACTCAGTTGCGCTTGAGCACAACGTTTCATCCCCAGATGGATGACCAGACAGAGAGGACCATTCGGGTTCTTGAGGACATGCTACGTGCTTGCATCTTAGACTTTGGCCGTAGTTGGGAGGATCACCTACCACTGGTGGAGTTTCCGTACAACAATTATCACTCAACCATTGGTATGACATCGTTTGAGGCCTTGTACGGGCGACCATGTAGGTCACCACTATGTTGGACGGACCCAAGGGAGTCAACACTCATTGGTCCAGAGTTGGTGCGTGCTACCACCGAGAATGTGCATATCATCCGAGAGCGTATGAGGACCACACAAAGCTGGCAGAAGTCATATGCTGACAGGAGAAAGAGGCCTCTAGAGTTAGAGGAGGGAGACCATGTCTTCCTTCGGGTATCACCTCGACAAAGATTACAAAGATTCGGTTGGGGCGACAAGTTATCTCCGAGATACATCGACCCTTTTCAGATTCTGAGTAGAGTTGGCGAGGTGACATACCGCCTAACTCTACCCCCCAAGTTGCACCGGGTGCATGTTGTCTTCCACCTGTCACAGTTGAGGAGATACATGCATTATCCATCACACGTCATCGACTGGGGTAAGTTGGACATTGATGATGAAACGACTTTTGCGGAGTACCCGGTGGAGATCGAGGATCGATATGAGTGGATCCTTCGTGGGCGGTCGATTCCTATGGTACATGTTCAGTGGTGGCACAAGAATCTCCAGGAGAGCATTTGGGAGCGGGAGGCTCAGATTCGTGCTCGGTACCCTCACATTTTTGTTGGGTAGCTCTTGTTTTATCTTCTAGGGACGTAAAGTCCTAAGGTGGGGAGAATGTAATGACTTAGATTTTTTTCCGGTTTTATTTTTATAAATTAATAGGGAAAATTATGAGACCATGCGTTGAGATGGCGTGAGATTCCAAATCCTGGTGTGCTAGGAATAATTTGATGAAAAATGTTAAGTTTTTAATAAAGCGTGCATGTGATTTTTCTTTAAAACGAGAATAACTTCTAAACAGGTGCCCGAATCAGAAATTCAATGGCACTGTCGCGTTCAGAGCAACGACTTTACCTTAGGTGAGACCTAACATTGATCGTTGTAGGTCGATTGTGAAAGATAGAAATTGGACGTAACCGCCATTTAAAATATTTTAATAAAAATATTTTATTGAACACAACAATGTTTTTAATTTTATTGAAACATTTGTCAGGAATTCGGGGTTATCATTGTAAGCCTGAAATTCCTATGAGGTGTGGAAGAAAACTCTCTCGACAACAAACGCTGACAGATCGAGGATCGATGACAACACAAACCTCTGTTCTTTGTCAACAACTGATCTAACCATGAGGTAGGATGTTGTTTCTCTTTGTGATTTTCCTTTCCCCTTCTTAGACCCAAGGATGAACGCATACCAACCAACAGACATGTTGATTCGCGGTTCGATCTCTTGTGGGATGTGTGTTATGCTTGTAGGGTTTGAATGAGGATTAGAACTATGTGTTGATTTGTTCTTTGTGACTATGCTAACATGAACAGATCAAGGCCGACATGAACAAGGGAAAGATCCATTCTTTGGGATTCATGTGCTTTCAAACCTCCCCCCTCAATCTCTCGTGTTCTTTACATGTTCTTCACCTTCTCCTTGACCTTTTGAAACCCCATGCGAAATATGAATTGAGAATCGATCCCGCGATGACACCGCAAAGGTGCGAGAACAGCGTAAGGCGACGACGACTTTGGCTGGTTCTGGAGGGGTGGCGCCGGTCCCGGTGGACGGCGTGTCGGTAGTGTTACGACCTGTCCTTGGGGCTCGTGCCGTGACTACCCCAAGCCCGCCTTCCATAGGCCAGAGGCTGACGACTAGCACCAAGGCGTAAATCCCGGTAAAAAGGGAAGACATTGCCTTTGTAAAGTAAACAAACACCACAGAGTAAGCAAGCAGAAGAAGTAAACACTAAGTAAAAACTGAGTACAACAGTAAGTGCGGAAAAGTAAGTGGGCCAAACTACAAACCCAAACTGAAAGTAAAGTACAACTCGAAAGGGAAAACAACAACTGAAAAGTAAGCCGCAACGTCGAGCCGTCCCCTGGGACTCCCACCTGAAGGGTGAGTACAGATAGCCTCCACAGCTCCTCAGGTCCAACCGTCCACTCCGAGTACGTCCCGCCAGTGGTCCACCTCCAGGTACCGTCATGCTTCGCAAGCCTCAACCACGATCAGCGCTGTCCGTCGTCTGCAACCAACACAACGTAGTGCGGGCATAGCCCGTGCAGAGGTGAGTATAAGCTACTCAGTAGGGACCCCGAGACCCCCGAAGCTCTCCCAGAATCCACAAAGGATAATCCACAAAGGAAAGATACAATCACGAAGTAACATCTGACACTGCTTAGGTATATGCCCATACATATACCTAAGTCATCAATTCTCGTTCGGCTCCAACATCTGAGCTCAAGTACAACCCAGTCCACACAGGAAAACAAAACATAAATCCACACAGGATAGCACAACACAATCCACAAAGGAAAGCAAACAGGATTCAACTCACACAGGTATACTTCTTCGTAAGACGATAGAGATGATCAGATATATCCACTGATTCATCTAAGCCGTCAGACCCACAAAGGATTGATAGGTACTAACCCCCACAATGACTCACATAAGATCTGACCCACAAAGGATCGATAGGTAACTAACCCCCACAAAGACCCACACAGGATCAGACCCACACAGGATCTGTAGGCGCTAGCTCACACAGAACCGCTGAGCGCTGACCCACACAGGATCGGTAGCACTGATCCACATAGGATCGCTGAGTGCTGTAGTCATCGCCGTCGAATCCACTGAGGATCTCTGTACAGTCGTCGTCGTCGTCACAGTTGCAAACGTAGCCAGCTCTAGGGTTCTCGCACACAGCAAGCTCGTTCAGGAGGGTCCGCTCCACGAGCCGAGAGGCTGATAAATCAACTGACACATAGTCCAGAGTTGATGTATCCAAAAGTTCCGTATCGTCAACAGGAACTCAACGTCGCAGACGGCGCGTCAATCGGACGCTCGGTCTGAGAGTTATTGGCCAGAGGCCCGGTTGGTTTTTAAGGCAAAACCAACCCGACCGTACTCCACCTGCGTCCAAACCTCGGGCGGAGTAAGCCAAAAGATCCGTCTCACTAAGAGGAATCCAACAAAGTCGACGGCACGTCAATCGGACGTCCGAAGCTCAAGTTATGAGTGTTTCCGCTCCGAGGGCCCGGTTGGTTTCGTGTATGAACCAACTCGGCCGAACCCAAAGTATTCTGAAACCTTGAGTGCGATATACCGAAATGACCGTCTCGATTCAAGGATCACATCGCAACTAACGGTGCATCGTTTGGAGGTCCTTAGCCCAAGATATGGGCAAAATACCGAAGAGGGTCCGAAAACGGGGGTTTTGGGCCCGGACCGACCTGGCCCGAGACCCCCTGGGTCGGCCCGGCTGGCGCGGCCTGGCCCGACGACCCGGCGCGCGGCGCCAGCTGGCTCGGCCGAATGGCCGGGCCGTTCGGTTTGCGGGGGGGGGGGGGGGGGGGGGGGGGGGGGGGGGGGGGGGTGGGGGGGCGCTGCCCCCTGTGTTTTGTAACCGCGACCCCCCTTAATGGGGGCCGCTAGCTGGACGGCCGGGGCTTTGAACCCCCGACTTTTCCTTGCCCGGCCGGCCCGCCCCGGCCGGCCAGTTTCTGCCACCACGGGACCGACGACGGCCAGTCCACTCCCTGCTTCGACACCGGCGGCCCGCTTCCGGCCGCCGGTTCCCATGCTCCGCCGCGGCCCGGTATCGGCCGCGGCCTTCATTCGTCCGGTGTGGCGCGACGGCGCCGCACCCCTCCGCCGCGGCCCCGGCTCCGGCCGCGGTGCTTTTGCGGTTCTCCGGCGCGGCGCGACGGTGCCGCAACTTGGTTCAATTTCACGGCGCCGAGCGACGGCGCCACGCATTACTTGTCGCACGATCCCGCGCGGTGCGACGGCACCGCGCCATTCCCGTTCCAACCACATTAGAAACAATAACATGGATAAGGGAGGAGGGTCGACCGTGTTTGTGCGGTCCAACCCCCTCTCGTTGATCGATAGCAATTGGTCGTATTTACACGAAGAACGACAAGGTAGTATTCACGAACAAAATAAATAAATAAACCCCTACCTCGAGCGTAGCTTGAACGGAGGTTCGTCGAATGAGGATTCGTCGTGGAAAAACCATCACGGAAAGAGACGTCGTGAAAGAAGACATCGTCGGTGTCGCGGTACACGGCGTCGCGTAATTCGGTTTCCGAGAACTCGGCGTTCTTCGTCGGAGACCGATGTGTTCTTCGCCTTCTTCTTCGAAGATGAAGAAGTTCCTCAATCCTTAGCCTTTTTCTCCCCAAGACTCCACCACAAGAAACTAACCCAAAATAAATTAAGCCCTCACTTAATTTATTAACTAGACATGAGTTTGAATTTCAAACCCACACACACATTAAACTCACTTCATTAATAACATAAGTTATTAATACTTAAGATATCAAATTTAAATGTGAGTTGAAGGAGTTAAGGAATGTGAAGGGGTGGGGTTCGTATGGGCCCCACCACCCTCATAACCTCCCTTGAGAAGTTGGGTAGTTACCCAACTTCCACCCAAAGCTAAAAACTATCAAGAGGAAATAAAAATTGTAGTTAAATTATTAATTAAACTTTCACAATTTTTATCATCTTCTCTCGTGAAAACGCAACTCCGGAATAGGTGTTCCTAAGAAATTACCGGCACTACGGTTCTATCGGTGCCATCAGAATTCGATTCCGAGCACCGGTTCAAAAGTTAGAAATTCCCGCTCGTTCGTTCACTGAACGTACCCGAGCTAAACTTCGGATAGAAATTCCGGGCATACTGGGCCTCAGAATCATGTGCTGTCAGAAACTGCGTTCTTGTAAAATCCCAAAGAAAATTAAGAAAAATTTTTCCTTGAATTTTATAGGTCTTTACATCACTCTCACCTCAGGGCTTTACGTCCCCGTAAAGATACATCATAATCTAGAGAAAAAAATGTGGGTACTGAGCACGCATCTGAGCCTCCCGCTCCCAAGTGCTCTCCTGGAGATTCCCATGCTGCCATCTGATGCGCACTAGAGGAATCGACTGTCCACGCAGGACCCGCTCCTGTCGATCCTCGATCTCCACTGGGACCTCCGTAAAAGTCACTCCATCATCAACGTCTAGCTCCCCATGGTCAATGATATGCGTCAGGTCGTGCACATATCTCCTCAGCTGAGATACTTGGAAGATGTCGTGCACTCGGTGCAATTGAGGTGGTAGAGCCAGATGATAAGCTACATCGGCAATCCTGCTGAGGACCTGGAATGGTCCGATGAAGCATGAAGACAACTTGCCGCCTCGGCCAAATCTCTGTAATCCACGTCGAGGTGAGACACGCAAGAAGACGTGGTCGCCATCCTCGAACTCTAGTGGCCTCTGCCTCCTCTCAGCATAAGACTTCTGCCAGCTCTGAGCTGTCCTCATCCGCTCCTGGATAACCTGGACCTTCTCTGTCGTGGCCTGGACTATCTCCGGTCCCACAAGTGCTGACTCCCCAGGGTCTGTCTAGCACAAAGGAGATCTGCAAGGTCGGCCGTACAACGCCTCGTATGGTTCCATCCCGATGGTGGAGTGGTATCTATTGTTGTACGCGAACTCCACCAAGGGTAGGTGGTCCTCCCAGCTGTGACCAAAGTCGAGGACACATGCGCGGAGCATGTCCTCGAGAGTCTGAATGGTCCTCTCCGTCTGACCATCCGTCTGAGGGTGAAAGGCTGTTCTCAGACATAGCTGTGTCTCGAACGCCTCCTACAACCTTTTCCAAAGCCGGGAAGTAAAGCGAGCATCTCGATCGAAGACGATAGATGATGAAACACCATGAAGCCGCACAATCTCCTGAACGTAAAGTCGTCCCAAGCTATCCACTGAGCCCTGCTCTCTGATGGGTAAGAAGTGTGCCGATTTGGTGAGTCAGTCGACAATCACCCAAATGGAGTCGTGACCTCTGGATGTGCATGGAAGTCCAGTCACGAAGTCCATAGATATCCCGTCCCACTTCCACTCTGGGACCTTCAAGGGCTGTGGCAAGCCTGCTGGTACCTGGTGCTCTGCCTTCACTTGCTAGCAGGTGAGACATCGAGAAACGAACTCTGCCACAACCTTCTTCATGCCCGGCCACCAGTGCTGTCGTCTGAGATCCTGGTACATCTTCGCCACTCCAGGATGTACTGCCAAAGGAGAAGTGTGAAACTCTCTCAGCACCTCCTTCCGTAAAGCAACTGGTACCAAGGTACGTCCTCTGAAAAGGACGTCGTGCTCTACTCCAAAGGAGAAACCATCAGGTGCCTGTCCTGAGGATATCTGTGCATGCCGCGTCTCACAGTCAGTGTCCCCACGCTGTGCCTCTCTGACCCACTGTAGTAGTGGAGGAGAGACTGTGAGAGACTGAAGGAAGGCTGCTCCATCTCTATCCACGAAGAATATCTACAAAGAGGCTAGCTGTTCTGTCTCCTTCTCAAGTAGATGAATGCCCGTCCTCTTGTTGAGAGCATCGACTACCATGTTCCCCTTCCTAGGAGTATAGACTATCTCAAAGTCATAGTCCTGGAGGAACTCGAGCCATTGCCGCTGTCTCAGATTCAGGTCCTTCTGAGAGAAGATGTATCTGAGACTCTGATGGTCAGAAAAGACTGTAAAGCGCTCGCCCATCAGGTAGTGTCTCCATGTCTTCAGAGCGAAGACTACTGCTGCTAACTCCAGGTCGTGGGTAGCGTAGTTCTACTCATGCGGCCTCAACTGACGTGATCCATAGGCGATCACGGCCCGCTCCTGCATCAGGACACATCCGAGTCCGGTCCCTGATGCATCGCAGTAGACTACGTACCCTACTCTCTCCTCAGGCAACCTCAAGATAGGTGCGCTGGTCAATCTCTGTCTCAGCTCCTGGAAACTCTACTGACATCTGTCTGACCACACAAAGGGTTTCCCCTTCTTTTTCAAATATGAGAGTGGTGTCGCAACTCTGGAGAAGTCTGGCACAAATCTCCGGTAGTATCCAGCTAGTCCCAAGAAACTCCGCACATCCGTCACACTTCTGGGTGGCTCCCAAGCTAGAACTTTCTCGATCTTCGCAGGATCCACCGTAACTCCCGCCTCAGAGATGACGTGTCCCAAGAAGTGGACCTTGCGTATCCAGAACTGACACTTTGAGAGCTTTCCATAAAGTTGGTGCTCTCGAAGTGTGTCTGGCACAACCCGCAAGTGGTAGGTGTGCTCCTCCTCAGTCGTCGAGTAAATCAAAAAGTCGTCGATGAAGACCATGACAAATCGATCGAGGCATGGCTAAAAGATCCTGTTCATGAGAGCCATGAACACTGCTGGAGCATTGGTTATGCCGAATGGCATAACCAAGAACTCATAGTGGCCATACCGACACCTGAAGGCTGTCTTCTGCACGTCCTCGTCTCGAACTCTGAGCTGATGATAGCCTGACCTAAGGTCTATCTTTGAGAACCACCGTGCTCCCTTGAGCTGATCGAAGAGGTCATCAATCCTCGGTAGCGGATACTTGTTCCTCACTGTCACCTGGTTCAGGCGATGATAGTCGACACAAAGTCGCAAGCTCATGTTCGCCTTCTTGGCGAACAATATCGGGGAAGCCCAGGGTGAAACACTGGGTCAGATGAAACCCTTGCCCTACAAGTCCTCCAATTGTACCCGTAGCTCACGAAGCTCGGCAGGGGCCATCCGATATGCTGGAGTCGATATCGGGGCTGTCCCGGGTTACAAGTCAATATAAAATTCTACCTCTCTGTGAGGAGGTGATCCTGGAACATCGTCGGGAAAGACGTCCGTATACTGATCCACCACTGCAGGGAAACCAGGACTCTGCACGTCAACTGCTCCTAGGATGATACTAGCCAACTGATGAGTGATGGGCTGTCCTCTCCACTGCGAGAGTCCATCCTATGCTGCAAAGGCTCCCTTCTCGCCGGTGAAGGTGAACCTGCTCCCATCGGTGCGTACACATCGCACCTTACGCCTAATACAGTCAATCTGTGCATGGACTGTAGATAACTAATCCATGCCCAAGATGACGTCGTAAGGCCTCGACGCCGCTACAAGAAGATCCCAACCGAAGCTCTCGCCTCCTAGAGTAAGCTCACACTGCCGGCACCAGTGCGTAATCGTCGAGTCTGCTCCCGTAGGAGTCTTTAGCCGTAAGGATCGAGCCAACGGCTCTGTCGGAATCTCCGAGCTCCGAACAAGGGCAGCGGCTATGAAAGAGTGACTCGCTCCTGTGTCTATAAGAATTTCAGCAAGGGTGGAATAGACACAGATAGTACCTCGAATCATCTCGGGCGCTCCGTGGTCGTAGGCCTCCGCTGCCTGGAGCTGTGCCCGTCTCTTCCCGCCAGCTCCCTGTGGTCGGGGTGGACCTCCTGGTGGTGGTGGTGGTAGAGCCTCAAAGTGTCGCCCACCACCTGCTGCTCGACCTGCTCCTCTGCCTCTTCCTCCTGCTCCCTGCGGACCGCCACAGCCGACCCTCTGCCTTTTCCTCGGTGGTCCCTCAAACGTCTGCTGCTCCTCGGCACGGCGGGTCGGGCAATCATGAGCCATGTGGCCCTGCCCGCCGCATGAGTAGCACTGTCTGCCTCTCGAAAGACTGACCCTGCGCTGTGTGCCCCGCACAGTTGAGCCAGTGTCCTGAGGTCGTCTGCCTGAGGGTCTGGTCTGCCTGGACCCATGAGTCATCCGTCGACTGCCTGCTGCATAAGACTCTGCTACCTGCCGCCCTGTGGTGGGTCTCGGCGCTGATGAAGGCTCAGCAAGAAATCTCTCGATCAAAAGGGATCGCTCCAGTACTCCTGCCTGAGTCAGAATGCTGAGGGAGATCAGCGATGCCCTGATCTCATGCCTCAATCCCTGCTCAAAGGTCTGGGCCCAGAAGAATGGGTCTCATACCATGTCTGTTGAGTAGCGCGAGAGATCGGTAAATATCGCCGAGTACTGGGCAACCGTCAAGCTGCCCTGCCGCAGCTGTAGAAGCTCCTGGATGCGCACCGCATGGAGGGTGGCTGGGACGAACTCCGAGCGGAAGAGGCTCTCAAAGTCCGTCCAGAGAAGAGATGCCTCATTGTGCACCTGGAGCATCAAGCTGCACCATCGGCCCGCTGCCGCGTGCAGTAGGCTCGCTGTGAGGATCACCATGAGGTCTGCTAGTGTCCTCACTAACCAGAAAACTCGTACAACTGCCTCCAGCCAGTCCTCGGCTGCTTGGGGGTCCGTCTCCCCACGGAACCTGGGTGGTCGCTGGTGCTGGAACTCGTGCAGTGCACTAAGGCGACGTGCATCGTCAGCGGCTGCGGCTGGAAGCATCGGTGGCTCGGCGGGTAAAGGTACCGCCGGTGCCTCAGCTGTCAAAGGGACCTGCACCGAGACCTCATCGCTTGGTGGGATGTCGTCACGTACAACTCTCGGAACCCTAGCTGGATGCCGTCGTGAGACCATCCTGAAAGGGAAACAGGTGCGCCATGGTTAGAACAATATACCTAGTGAGTTGACACAAAGTAATCACAAAGAAAACTTGAAACACACATGCAATCAATGTTTTCATGCATTAAGTCGGAAATCAGAAGTCAGGGTCCTGGTGTACGGATACGTCGGCCGCCGCACCAACACTGGACTCCCTGGACTGATAACCACACTCAATATGCTTAACACTATTGCTTCACATAGAAAAAGATCAGAGTCCCAAGTTCTGTGGTAGAACCGAACTCCTCTGATACCAATTTGTCACGACCCGTCCTCGAGCCTCGTGCCGTAACTACCCCAAGCCCGTCTTCCATAGGCCAGGGGCTGGCGACTAGCACCAAGGCGTAAATACCGGTAAAAAGGGAAGACATTTCCTTTGTAAAGTAAAAAAACACCATAGAGTAAACAAGCAGAAGAAGTAAACACTAAGTAAAAACTGAGTACAACAGTAAGTGTGGAAAAGTAAGTGGGCCAGAATACAAACCCAAACTGAAAGTAAAGTACAACTCGAAAGGGAAAACAACAACTGAAAATTAAGCCGCAGCGTCGAGCTGTCCATTGGGACTCCCACTTAAAGGGTGAGTACAGATAGCCTCCACAGCTCCTCGGGTCCAACCGTCCACTCTGAGTACGTCCCACCATTGGTCTACCTCCAGGTACCGTCCTGTTCCGCAAGCCTCAACCACGATCAGCGCTGTCCGTCGTCTGCAACCAACACAATGTAGTGCGGGCATAGCCCGTGCAGAGGTGAGTATAAGCTACTCAGTAGGGACCCCGAGGCCCCCGAAGGTCTCCCATAATCCACAAAGGATAATCCACAAAGGAAAGATACAATCACGAAGTAACATCCGACACTGCTTAGGTATATGCCCATACATATACCTAAGTCATCAATTCTCGTTCGGATCCAACATCCGAGCTCAAGTACAACCCAGTCCACACAGGAAAGCAAAACATAAATCCACACAGGATAGCACAACACAATCCACAAAGGAAAGCAAACAGGATTCAGTTCACACAGGTATACTTCTTTGTAAGACGATAGAGATGATCAGATATATCCACTAATTCATCTAAGCCGTCGGACCCACAAAGGATCGATAGGTACTAACCCCCGCGATGACCCACATAGGATCTGACCCACAAAGGATCGATAGGTAACTAACCCCCGCAAAGACCCACACAGGATCAGACCCACACAAGTTCTGTAGGCGCTGGCTCACACAGAACCACTGAGTGCTGAGCCACATAGGATCAGACCCACACAGGATCGGTAGCACTGATCCACGTAGGATCGCTGAGTGCTGTAGTTGTCGCCGTCGAATCCACTGAGGATCTCTGTACAGTCGTCGTCGTCGTCGTCATAGTCGCAAACGCAGCCAGCTCTAGGGTTCTCACACACAACAAGCTCGTTCGGGAGGGTCCGCTCCACGAGCCGAGAGGCTGATACATCAACTGAAACATTGTCCAGAATTGATGTATCCAAAAGTTCTGTATCGTCAATAGGAACTCAACGTCGCAGACGGCGCGTCAATCGGACGCCCGGTCTGAGAGTTATTGGCTTTTTCGTCCTAGGGCCCCGGTTGGTTTTTAAGGAAAAACCAACCCTACCGTACTCCACCTACATCCAAACCTCGGGCAGAGTAAGCCAGAAGATCCGTATCACTAAGAGGAATCCAACAAAGTTGACGGCACATCAATCGGACGTCCGGAGCTCAAGTTATGAGTGTTTTCGCTCCGATGGCCCGGTTGGTTTCGTGTATGAACCCACTCGGCTGAACCCAAAGTATTCCGAAACCTTGAGTGCGATATACCGAAATGACCGTCTTGATTCAAGGATCGCATCACAACTGAAGGTGCGTCTTTCATAGGTCTGTAGCCCAAGATATGGGAAAAAGACCGAAGAGGGTCCGAAAACGGGGGTTTCGGGCCCAGACCGACCTGGCCCGAGACCCCCTGGGTCGGCCCAGCCGGGGCGCGGCCCGGCCCGGCGACCCGGCGCGCTGGCGCGCGGTGCCAGCTGGCTCGGCCGAACGACTGAGCTGTTCGGTTTGCGGGGAGGGGGGGGGGGGGGCGCTGCCATCCCGCGTTTTGTAACCGCGACCCCCCTTAATGGGGGCCGCTAGCTGGCCGACCGGGGGTTTGAACCCCCGACTATTCCTTGCCCAGCCGGCCGGTTTCTGCCACCATGGGAGCTGCGACGGCCGGTCCCCTCCCTGCTCCGACACCGGCGGCCCGCTTCCGGCCGCCGGTTCCCATGCTCCGCCGCGGCCCGGTATCGGCCGCGACCTTCATTCGTCCGGTGCGGCGCGACGGCGCCGCACCCCTCCACCGCGGCCCCGCTCCTGCCGCAGTGCTTTTGCGGTTCTCCGGCGCGCCGGCGCTGCACATTACTTGCCGCACGATCCCACGCGGTGCGACGGCACCGCGCCATTCCCGTTCCAACCACATTAGAAACAACAACATGGATAAGGGAGGAGGGTCGACCGTGTTTGTGCGGTCCAGCCCCCTATCGTTAATCGATAGCAATTGGTCGTATTTACACGAAGAACGAAAAGGTAGTATTCACGAACAAAATAAATAAATAAACCCCTACCTCGAGCGTAGCTTGAACGGAGGTTCGTCGAACGAGGATTCGTCACGGAAAAACCGTTGCGGAAAGAGACGTCGTGAAAGAAGACGTCGTCAGCGTCGCGGTACACGGCGTCGCGTAATCAGTTTCCGAGAACTCGGCGTTCTTCATCAGAGACCGATGTGTTCTTCGCGTTCTTCGTCGAAGATGAAGAAGTTCCTCAATCCTTAGCCTTTTTCTCCCCAAGACTCCACCACAAGAAACTAACCCAAAATAAATTAAGCCCTCACTTAATTTATTAACTAGACATGAGTTTGAATTTCAAACCCACACACACATTAAACTCACTTCATTAATAACATAAGTTATTAATACTTAAGTTATCAAATTTGAATGTGAGTTGAAGGAGTTAAGGAATGTGAAGGGGTGGGGTTCGTGTGGGCCCCACCACCCTCATAACCTCCCTTGGGAAGTTGGGTAGTTACCCAACTTCCACCCAAAGCTAAAAACTATCAAGAGGAAATAAAAATTGTAGTTAAATTATTAATTAAACTTCCACAATTTTTGTCATATTCTCTCGTGAAAACGCAACTCTGGAATAGGTGTTCCTAAGCAATTACCGGTGCTACGGTTCCATCGGTGCCTTCAGAATTCGATTCCGAGCACCGGTTCAAAAGTTAGAAATTCCCGCTCGTTCGTTCACTGAACGTACCCGAGCTAAACTTCGGATAGAAATTCCGAGCACACCGGGTCTCGGAATCATGTGCCGTCATAAACTGCGTTCTTGTAAAATCCCAAAGAAAATTAAGAAAAATTTTTCCTTGAATTTTACGGGTCTTTACAGGTAGGGTGAGGCTGCCGACATCAGGACGCAGTCCCGCGTCGGAGGGATCCCACGACGGCAGCATCATGATGCGGCTCGGGGCCACGTCGGAGGGAGCCTGCGATGACGGTGAGGCCGCGAGACTAGGTGGAGGAGGCGGGTGGGCCGCATGAAAATTGTGCAACACCTTCAGGAAACCATTCAATGACAGACAGTGGGTTCTGGGTAGGCGCACACTTTTTCTAAACCATACAGCTACCTAGGAGAAACCATTCAAAGTGAAACGGAGGTAAAAACATGGTTGGAACACAATTTTTCTAACCATACAAGCCAACCGTGCAGAGGGTGTTGAGAGGCAGTGGTTGGGGCACATTTGGCGCACATTTCTCCTAACTGTGCGACCCTACCCTACACGGTTAAAAATTATATCCTTAAATTTTGGATCTCACTCAAGATTACCCCTAAACCACTCATTTTTAATCTATTTAGAACATAACTCAGTTTTCTTCCTCCCAAAGGTTTTTGAGACTCTCCCCTTTGATTCGAAAGTGATCCGTTGGCAAATCTTGGTGCATTAAAGGCCAGATTGCTCGGTAAATCTATGTTCTTGGTTGTTTTCCTTTGATATACTCTTCTTACTTATCTTGGATTCATATATCTAGTCCGTTAGGGATAAATATATGATATTTGATGCCTTTAATGATGATATATGGATGTTTTGATGTTAGAGAATGAGATCTAAGGTGGGTTTTTTCGATATTCAATCCGGTTTTGTGGAAAAATTCATGCTGTTCTTCATTTTCGTCATAATTTCCGCGGTAGGTGACTTCACTCTCAACTCCTCTTCATAGAACTAGAATTCTTGATTTCAAATTGATTGCTTTGGTTGAAATTGATTGTGAATTTGTTTTAAATGCTTGATGTAAACCCTATTTAGTGTCAGTTTATGGAATTTTGAAAAAAAGGGTGTTTTGGTGGAAAGTGTGAGCGGTAACATGATTTTAAAATGGTTGTTTGGTTTTTATGTATGTAAAAGTGTTTTCAATAAAAGGATAGTTTTATTGAAAGGGTTTGGAAAATATTGTGTTGAAATGGTTTTGGAATTAATGATTGGGCACGAATTGAATGAGATGGATAATGGTCGTGAAGTACCACCATCAAAGGGACGAGTTATGGATGTGAAGTTACACCATCAATGGTAACACCATTATTGTGTGGTTGAGTGTGTATGTGTGTGGTTTTGTGAAATGAAATGGGTAATGAAAAATGAATTCATGAATTGGTTGGAATGATTTGTTTGTTTTCTTTCCTTGGAAACTATTTTAGCATGATTTGTTTTGGTTTGGAATTTCCTTAGCTTTGATGTAAATTGGTTTTAAAGTGTTTATATACTTTTTTTATATAAATGTGCTAACATGTTCTATCCTAGTGGCATGAGTAGGGAAGCCATTTGAGGAAAACCTACTGAATTTCATTACCCACCCCCTGCTTTGGAATTTTGATGCTTTTGTAGATATTGTTTATCATGACACAGGTAAAGGTAAGGTATCACATTTCTTTAATGGTGATTCATGATACTTGGGCATGGAGAGTGGAGTTGGTTCTTGGAGATTTTTGGAAGTTTCTGAGTTGGTGCCTTTGGATTCTTTTTAATTTTTGTTGGTTTTGCCACAATCCATTTTTTTTATAAAAGAGCCACTTTGAGGGTAAGTGGGATCCTACATAACTTCCTCCATCATCAAGTCACCCACATCAAAAACACATACAAAATTCAAAATTAAAAAAATACAATAGATTAAAACATAGCACCATCATAAGCCTCCAAATTCAAAATTCAAAATAAAACATCATCATTGCAAATCACGTAAATCTCGTATCCGACAGAGGAAACTGTGCCGCCCAAGAAACCAAATGTCGAGGACCACATCATTACCATCATCAATTCTCCAAAAATGTCATCATCAACATGTCATCATGTAACCATAGTCACCCTTATCTGCTTGTCTCTGTCAGCCTCTCTCCGACGTCCACCGTCGAGACCAGATAGTATTGTTGTCGTTGTCACCTCCCACAGCCAGACTGTCACCAACACCAAATTGAAATCACCAGCATCAACACCATTCAAAAACCATTGGGTGAGGACGATGACTCCCGGAATGCCTGAATCCCCTCAAATAGAACCTCCCAAAGCTCTAGTGAACACCACCTCGCCAGACCGATCTGGGGAGGATAGATGGCACATGGATCCAGAGCATAGTAAGAGTAGAATGGAGCATTCACAGAGAGACACGATCATCGTCGACAACGCTCAACCAAAATGATAACCCACTGAGCTTGATTACAGTCCAGGCCTCTTGAACCCCCCCCCCCCCCCCGCAACACACAACCCAACCCAAATCCCCTTAGAAAACAACACACCCAACCAACCAGGAAGAGCACGATGGACCTAGAGGCCAGAGAGGAGTACAATAGGGCAAGACCTCCAAAGAAGGCCACGACCGAGCAAGCACCAAGACACTCATTGAAAAAAAAATCAACGAAGCTTCACCAGCAAAACATAGACCACCGTGCCATCGAAAATCCCTAACAAAAACAGATCTACAACACATAACCATCATTGAAAGAAAAAAAAGCAAACGGGATGAAACCCTAAATGAACAAGGGACTGAAACCCTAAACTAAAATGGGGATTAAATCCTAAACAAAAACAGAATCAAGTGGAGGAATGAAATAATTGATGTTGATATTGGCTTCCACTTGGTACTCTGATATAGTTTGGCTTGGTTTATTATACTTTGATTTGTATACATTGTTATCATGCATCATTTAGTGGTTTGGGGTTATAGTATGTTGGTTGTGGTTGTTTTACTTTCAAATGGAAATTGTCCCCCAATTGTATTGAATCCCTTGACATTTATTGCCAGCCCTTGGCGTCTTGGGGATGTCACATAAGGCCAATTATCAATTCTGTCTTGACTCAATCTAATTAGGAGGGGCAGAATATTATATATTCCATGCTGAAAATATTATTACATTATTGTTAAAATAAATATATATTAAATAAAAAACAAGGATCAAAAGGCCTCACGTATTTGGAAGGCTGGGTAAATAAAACATCAATATGAAAATAAAAAACAATTATTTAAATCTTTATAATGAGATCCTAAATCCCCGTGAGCTCTTATAATTTCTTGGGATAACTTGAGGAATACATAGACAAAGGAGGTGATCTAAAAAGACTAGTGAGAGAATACACATAATCTGAAAGCATAACATATGAGTTAAATGCATAACTTGATATGATAAAAGGGAAGTCTCATGATTAATAACATGGGAGAATAAAATAATGAACATGGTATCATATGATAATTGAAAAATAGTAAATGTGGTAGCATCAAAAAACATTACATAAGAATAAGGTAGGGCTAACTTCCAAGATAGCTTCACATGGTGGACAAAGTCTCATCATTGATTAGGTTTACACCCTAATTTCATACATAATGTCGCATGAGACAAAAATTAACTAATTAATTGGAGAAACATCTAGGTGAACCCATAATAACATGTTCATGATTATGTGTTCTACAAAATGAAATTAATCAATGAGAATTTTAATAAGAGTTACCCATGGAATGAAGTGGGTTGCATAATCTTTCCTCATTTCACAATCAAAATAAATTCCATAAATATTCCAAATATAAGAAAAAATTAAATATTATTAATGTTAATATGTGAGTACATAATAATAGGTCTCAAAATAAGGTCTTTATTTGAGAATAAAAACTGTAAATGAGTGTTACATAAAAGGATTAAGAGATAGAAAAGTTCCCCCTAATTGAGATTCTTTTTAAAGAAGAAATTTGAGAAATGAACGCATAACATGTATTACCTCATCAAAAGAAGGGATAATGAACTATTTATATATGGAAGAGTCATATATACATAATTTATAAGCAATACATAACATTAAAGGGTGGGATAATATGAGTTAGAGAGAGAATGGTCACAACTCGAAGAAAATGGGTGGTTATAGAGATCTCTTACCTTATGTCTTGTCTTTCATCATATGCATTAGAAATTCATGTGTAATAAATATATATTTATTATAAATGTATTCATGAAACATATTCATATATTTCATACCATATATGATTTTATTATAATATCTTATCACCAATTTGTTAACAATTATTTATTAAAATCATTGTTTCGAGTGCCAGTTTCTTTGTTTTTCATGCATGTTTTGGTTTTGCAGTATGAGTCATTATACATTGGTCATGTTTCAATAATATAATTTTTTTACTATTATAATAATAACTTATATATTCATTATATATATATATATATTTAGTGTCATCTATAAAAGGTAGATATTAAAAAATTAATTACACCATTCATAGAGATTAGAGGTCGTACGTATGGATGAACATTGTTTCCATTTTCGATGAATGAAATAAAAGAAAGGTAAATAATAAATAAACTTTATAGAATCATAATAATATCATAAATAACAAATATATTTATTAAATCTATCATTATAACCATGTGTGTGAGGTGGTGATGGAAAACGAATAACATCGGTTCGCGAGCCAGTAGTCTGTTGTACATACAAACGACAATTTCATTTTACATTTGGTGGATAAGGAGTTGGATATAGGTGATTAAATAAAAATAATAGCATATCATTATATGTAAGATAATAGTGGTATAAGTTCATCATTTTTGAATAATATTTGAAGTTTTTAGTATAAGAAGTAAATCTAAAACATTCAGTTAAGGACTATACATCTTCTTCACACAACTTCCTTTACTTTACACCTTAAACCCTAATAAGCTGATATTATACAAAAACTAAGTAATCTAAAATTAGGGTATGGATGTTTTAATAGTATTTGGTCAGGTCTTGGATGATCTAAAAGAATTTTGAAGTGTGAATAAAAGGGTAGATGATGATCCCATTAATAAGTAATAGGAGGAACACTCTTGAAATTTCTTAAAATATTAAATGTATATAAATTAATTTTTATGGATAAAAGGATCCATAAATATATAATTTGAATATAGTACAATAATAGATCTAAATAATATCATACAATAATATTTGGAAAATTTTATATTAGGTTTGTACCCTTATCTCTTTGTTTTAACCCGCGTTAACCCTTTTTGAAAATTATTGTGATAACGATGTTTTTACTATTTAGTGGTCAATATAGTCACTATAAATGGTAAATTGACTAATTAATGGACCATAGTTTATATAATTTTAAACATATAAAAATCACTTGGATGAAGATAGTATTTTTCATAATTTTAAATCATTTAATAAAATATTTTTTTATAAAATAACACTAATGCCATTTGCTGAACTATTCATTTAAATTGAATTTGAAAATAACATGACATTAATGGATTTTGAATATAGTCCATTAGAACCACTTTAATATATATATTTTTATCTAAATAATTCATGGGACATAATAATTCATCAAATTATATTAATTTTATCATTTTCAGAATCATTTATTTTATATTTCTATTATTTCAATAATTACTGTGTCGTCAATGTATAAGCATTTAAGATAATTATTTCATTAATAAAATTTAAAAAATAAACTACCATGATAAAAAAATAAATTATCTTTCAAATAATTTTTTATAATTGAACATATTTTGACTTTATCCTTGTCACCAAATATTATATAAATTTAAAGCATGAAAGTGATGTTTTTGACATTATATTTTACTTAAGTATTATAATAAACATAATAAAAGAAATAATGGATAATGATACCATATTTTATAAATATGGATTTAAATGGACAAAATAAAGTCATCCAATAGAATAAAGGAAATAGTTATGGTTAGTTGTAAGTCCCTATCATTTTATTTTTAACATCAATTATTCGATTTACCCATATCGTGGTAGCAATTATTACTATGGTTACAATTTATAATGAAAAAGAATAAAAGAGAAATATTTACCAAAATAATTTCACATATGTAATATATTTTTCATGATTTAACTTTTATAATTGGATAAAATTAATTTATGATAAAAACTCAAAACATAATGAAAACCATTTTTCTGAAAAACGTCTTTTAAGTATAAAAATATTTTTATAAAAAATTCATGTATAAAATACATTTAATAGACCATAATTGGATAATTTTTAATCAAAAAGAACTTATAAATTTTTTAAAGTAATCCAAAATATAATTTGAAAACTTAAATACATGAAAATAAAATACATCTTCCAATAAAAATCTGTATTTTTCATTACACATTGGAAAATCAGTCTTTTTATTAAAATAACCAAAATTCACCCTAAGATAATTATAATATGATGATTTAAAAAATTATGCTAATTTTATCAAATATATTTTCTAAATTTTCTAGAAATTATTTATAATACAAAAAGTAATAAAAATATTTTTGATGAAGAGTTATTTTTTTAAGTATAAAATGAAATTTTAAAAAATTGAGTTCTTATTTCCTAAGAATTAATAAATACATTTTTATTGAGTATGAACCATATATATATTTTTTATAATGTTCTTAATCCTATTAATACATACCAATTTAATGATTAGGTAATACTATACAAATATTTCATGGTTCATTTAATCTCGATGTTGCATGTTGTATATTTTATCAAACATATTGTTCTTTTAAAATATCATTTTGTTACATTCTTCAACCATTAAGAAATTTTAACCTATAAATTTCATGTTACTTTCTAGGATGAAAACATAAGAGGTTACTTATAATTTAGGGATTCTTCTAGTTTCCATGTTGCCTCCTTGTATTTATGGTTTCACCATAGTACTTTGACTAGGTGGACTATCCTGTTGTATAAATCTTTATCTCTATGGTCTAATATCTTCATCGATTTCTCCTCAAAAGAGAGATCGTTTTCTAGACACAAAAATTTTAAATTCATTACATGTGAGAGATCTTGTATGTACTTTTTCAAGAGGGATATTCGGAATATGACATGTACATGAGATAGAATTGGTGGGAGTGCTATTCGATAGACTACAAATCTAATACTATCGAGATTCATAAACAAGATGATGTACCTAGGACATAGTTTTCACATATTACCAAATTTGATTACTCTTTTCCATTGAGATATGTGAAGAAACTCTTTATCTCTAACCTAAAACTCTAGGTCTTATTGATGATTTTAAAAAAATACTCTTCATTCAACTCTGAGAAGTCCTGATGTGTTGTTGAATGGTCTTGAACATTTTTATAATTTACTAAAATATTTTCGATCCCAATATCTTTCATTCACCAACATCATACCAACAAGTATGAGTTATAAATATATTCCTATAAAGTTCTTTATAAGGATCTATTTGGATAATTGAGTTAAAGATATTATTGTACAAGAATGAAACCAGCGAAAGATGTAGATCCCATCCTCATTTAATATCTATTCAGCATGCTCTCAACATGTTTTTCAGTTTCTGAATAGATTGCTCATACTGACCATCAATTTGAGGGTGATAATCCATACTAAAGTTCAACTCAGTATTTATAGTATGTCAGATAATCTTCCAAAACATGGAGGTAAATCTCACATCTCAGTCAGAAGCAATCTATAGTGATGTTCCATGATGCATCACCACCTCTCTGATGTATATCCTTGCAAGTTGATTGAGTGAGATGTCTTCTCAAACTGAAATGAAGTGAGAAGTGTTTTTATGAAGATCCACCACAACCCATATTGAATTATATCCTCTTGATGTCCTTAGAAGACCAGTAACAGTGTCCATGGTGATGTTTTCCATTTTCATGTAGGTATGGGCAATGATTGTATATTTCCCTTATATTTTAGACTTTCAACAATCAATTGCTTACATACCAATCACTTTGATGTCTATTCCATGATCTCCTTATTCATATTGTCCCACAAATAGCGCTCTCAGAGATCTTGATAAACCATCATTATCCTTGGGTGGATGGAGATGGTCGATCTATGTGAATCATTCAACATCTCTTTAATTATATCATTATTTGATGGTACACATAGTCATGAACCAAATCTTACAACTACTACAACAATTTTTAACTCAGTGTATTTCTCTTTTATTATAGATTACACCTTATTCTAAATTTACACATCATCTCCATGAGCATCCTTTATATTCTTTGTAAGGTATATGTAGTGACCCTATTTTTTCCTTGTAAGAATTTGGAATATTTCTACATATATTTCCTGAACTAGGTGCTGAGATGATGTGTGAGAATGAGGTCTGGTGTGCCTAGAATAAAATATACAAAAATATTAATTATATTTTATACTATGCATGTAGAGGAAATACGATATCTCTCAAATGGTATCTTAGATAAAAAATATGAGGGCACGATTGAGTTCGAAGTATGACGTTTTCCCTAAGCGAGATATAACTTTTGTCAGTGTTGGTCTTCTGTAGAAAAAGCCATGGAGGAAAAAACTGTAAATAAAATAATTAAATAAAATTATTTTATCTCAGACGTCATATCAAATAACTTTTGAACTGAGATTCGGATTGGAAATCCGGGACCACTATTGAGTTTGTAATGGGGTGTTTTAACTAAGCATGTCATAAAGTGAGAGGATGCGGGAGGTTCGGACTCCGTGACCGTTGGTAGGTGACTTATGTAATTTTCTATAAATAGGTGGTTAAGGAAATGAGCAAGGGTCTGGATCATTTACTCCCACAGTTGGTGGAGATCCTTTTCTTGATCCTATTAGTGAATAAATGACAAAATCTTGGAGGATTGCGGTGATATTGAATATCCGAGCAGATCAAAGCGCAACGAAAGAAACAGCGGATCCAAAATCTAGGTAGGATTATTCTTTCAGATTCTGTAGCTCCCCGATTGAAGTTTTGTTTGTCAAAATTTAGTTTTGATCAATTTATCTACTTTGAAATCCTTTATTGATGGTAAAACTAACAACAACCATCGATCGTTTAATTTTTGGATCGCCCGTTCTTCGCGTTCTTCGTCGAAAACTTTTCTTCACGGCAAAATGTCAAAAAATTGTTGGGCAAAGAATAGGTCTGTGAAGCTCTCAATCTGAGGAGTCCTGATCTATGCTCGGTTCTAAGTTTTAGGCACCAGAGGAGCTGCGGCGATGAACTCAAGTGGAGACTACTTTTCATCACATCGAAACGATGACGAATCTTCGAGCGAAGCATACAATTGTGTAGATTGGGATCCGAGGATCCCATATCTGGTCTCAGTTTTATTTTTTGAGCACCAGGGTGTTCATAGTAGTCCGTATAATGTTTTTGTGGTCTGTGGTGGCTGGAAATGGTGCACAATGACCGTGGAAGGTGGTGACGACACGGGTGAGTGGAGGTGCGACGCAGGACGAAGATGGTGCGGGTTGCGGTGAGGCGGTGCTAGATCGACGGGGCGCGTGGCGGCATACGGTTGATGGTGGCCGGGAGGCGGAGCATACAAGTGGTGGGAGCGGCAGCTGATAGATGCGGCTGGGCCACAAGTAAGTGTGATGAGCTAGGCCAGACGAAGCAGGCCGACCGAAGCAGAGCGAACAAGCTGGAGTGGGCCTGTCCAGCCGGAATGGGCCGAGCCAGCTGGGCCTCCGTGTCAAGGTAGTATTCAAACTTCCATATATTTCAATCCAGACATCCTTTTGACATGATGTTTGTGGAAACATGACCCTATCATTGAGTCATACATTTTGAGTTTGGTTTGGGAACTTTATGTTTAGGGATCAAGGCTTGGTGGCACAAAACATCCAATTATTATAATAATAATATAATTATTATTATTTGGGGAACCTTGTATTGGACATATATCCCGCATACGACGTTTGATTGATGAACTATCAGTGACATGATGACCCTGAAATGAAGGTAGATGTTTCAATACTTATTTTAGGTGCTTAAACTGAAATAGAGGTGTGAGTCCTATGAGGCCCGATTTGGGCGTTTACGGTGAAATGTGACTTTTTCACCGAGTGTCCATTTTAGACAAATGAATAGCCGATCTCATGTGTTTTTCTATGAGGATCAAAATGGCGTGATCTGTATAATGTGTTCCTGGATCAAGGCAGGGCCCCACAAAGCACCGTTCGTGCATAATGCTGAGAGATGCAACTTCTTCACTTGGAGTCTGTTTTGGGAAAATGAATGGTTGATACTATGCGCTTTTCTGTAAGGATTGCAACAATGTGATATGTTTGGTTATACAGGGATGATGAGGAGGCAAGTCAATAAAGTTACATTTTTCCCTTTCGGACCAACGATGAGCGTCGTGCACTCATTAGCCTTTTGCCTAGATGTACCATGTACTTTGAGAGTACACTGGCATGCCTATGGATACTAGTGCACCATTTAGTACCTGAGTATGACTGGGTACATGGCCAGACAATGAGGCAGGGTCATACATCATGTGGGCCCCACACACACCGTGTACCACATTATGAATCCTCTCTCTCACACCTTCTTCTTTTGGACTTAGATTTTGGAATGCGAGTAGCCTATCTTAAGTGTTTTTCTACATAGATCATGATGGTTCCCTCCATAGTGGATTTCGAGATATTATGCGAGATGTTTCGGGCATGATTCCATTTCAGGTGATGTCCGACAATGACTATGATTAGGAGGGTTTATCAGATATTTCCGAGCTTACCCTCCAACTAGTTTGGGTAGCGTATCCTTAATGACTTAGAGTGGAATCCCCCTAACTCACTGGGGCGCGGGTCCTCTACGATGAATATTAGAGTGTAATCCCCCATCATCATGGGTGTGGGTCCTCTATAGTTACTTTCGAGTGGAACCCCCTATCAGCATGAGTGCGAGTCCTCTACAGTTACTTCTGAGTAGAATACCCCTGACGCACTAGGGCATAGGTCCTCAATGTCTTAGGGTGGAATCCCCCTGACTACTAGGGCGCAGGTCCCCTATGACTACTACTAGAGTGGGATCCCCCTAACGTACCAGGGATAGAGTCCTTTATTTTAAGTTTTCACCTTTCAGATATACAGATCGGTGGCGATATGTGGTTTGATGTACCTTTGGACTCATGAAGAATATGGACGATTTACCCACTAATATGCATCCATGTGACATGACCTAAAACCATGAGGGAAAGGCAGTGCCACCCAAAGTGGATAATATCAAGGTGTGGTGATTGAGTCCCTTTGAATTGTATGTTCAGGGCAGACGCGTGGGATGCTGGGCATTGATGGATACTTCTGGAACTATTGGAAAATCTTTTCTTGGGCTGAGCTATGAGATGGAGATTCCCTTACTCTCTTGTTTGGGATTCTTTGACTGAGTATATATATATATATATGTATGTATCTCATTTCAATACCCAATCATTGGGTTTGGTTACTCTCCTTCCAGGAGAGGTGAAGATGTGTGGGGTATATCACGTGATTTCCATGTCTAGCTTCTCGTGGTTGGACGAGTCTACTCTCCTATTATAGGTAGCAAAGACTCAATGAGAAGTTCATTTTCTCACCATTTCTAGCTCCTTGTGTTTTTGATGAGTTTATTTCACTCTCTTGTTGGGATGAGCTGTACTCTTTTACTTCACCTTTTCCTATTTACTACTTTCCTCTTCAGTGTATCTCTCAAGGCTCCCCCTTCGCCTTTATAGGGCGTCCTTCTGAGCATTTTTATACTCACCCCTACATGAGATTTTCCCACACATGTCATGCCTTATGCAGACGATGGATAGGTTGATCATGACTTCATAGGAGTTTAGGGATACATATTCTTAGACCATATATGATGGTCGTAGCTTGGGATCCAGGTGCGGGGTTCTCTCTGCTATTTTACTTTTCAGTTACTGCCATGTTGTGGAACTTTTCTAGTTGGTCAGGTATTTTTCTCCTTTTCCTTTCAGTTTACACTATTGTGCTTGTACTATTTAGAGGTCGATGCATTTTTTTTTCTTATATATAAGTGTTGTATCTTGTTTTCCTTTCCCTCTTCACCTTTTCATTAAGTTGTATGTGTGTGTGTGCACAGGTACTTAAGAAAATGCCTCCCTGAGTTTTTTGTGCCTTCGGTTCTTGTCGCCAACCCTTGGCCTATGGAGGCAGGCTTGGGGTAGTTGTATCTCGAGCATCATCATGGGTTAGGTCGTGAAAAAGTGGTATTAGAGGTGGTTTGACCCTTGAGGAATTTTTTAGATGTATTCCTAAAAAGGTCTTGGTTGGGTTTAGGGAAACAATGTCAATGTGTCTTGATAGCCTCTCTCAAGCTAGGGAGTTCAGTAATGGTGCGACAACCAACGTAGCCATTCACCAAAACCCTGATTACCCGCTTGTAGACTCAGCATGCTGAGACATCAGTTGCAAGGATCAATGGTACATGCATCATATATGATTGATTCTTTGACTATACTTCTTGAGTCATCTCCCCATTGTTGTTAATATATATATATATATATATATATATTCTCATTTGACCACGATACTTCTTGATGGATTCATGATGCCTCCGTGACTACAACTAGCTAGGATATCATCTTTGGTTTGTGAAAATGATCCCGTGAGAGACGGGGCCTCATTTTATGATTCATCATGAAATCCCCCTTCCTCTAGGTGGGAAGGTAACATAACCTACACCTATTGACCAGAAGAAAGCCCCAACAGAGCATGCTGAGGACGTGCGCAAGTTGAGCGCACTCTGTGAGTTCCAGCATCAGAGACCGCTGAGGTTTCGTAGTGATCCATATCCTCAGGCAGTAGAGGATTTTCTAGAGTTGGTGGTCCACCTTTTGAGGCTTGTTCGAACACTGATGGATTAGATGGTGACTTTGGCATCCAATATTTTCCACAAAGCATCTGAGCATTGGTGGAGTCTGGTTACTCAGATGCACGATGATTCATTACTATCATGGGATGAATTACAATAGCTATTCCATGAGGAGTTCTACCCCTCATGCTTACGCTCTGTCTAGATTTAGGATCTTTTGGAGCTCCAATAGGGAGGGATGATGGTGGATGAATATGTGACTAGGTTCGCAGACATAACTCGGTACTCTCTCGACATGATCTGTGACAGATACTTCCGAGCCTAGATGTTTGAGTAGGGTCTCCGTAGAAATATTCATGCCAGTGTAGTACCCTTGTGCATCCCCACCTTTGCTGAGGTGCTGGAGTGGACACCGGTGACAGAGAGATTTCTATTAGTGAGACGCTAGTTAGCTGGAACTAGCAGTGGGTATGACAGAGCTGAGACACCTGCCACAGCTAGAAGACATCAGTTGGTAGGTCCTTGACGCATGAGGCCTCCCCCATGATCAGTCTCAAGCACTTGGTTTGGGACAACATAGAGCACTGGGGTAGCCTAGGGAGGGTCAATTTTATGCTTGTGATGGACAAGGTCACATGGAACGAGACTTCCTAACCAGATGTGCTGAGATTTCTAGGCAGATGGTAGATGAGCCAGCATGATAAAGACAACACTGTGATTAGGGATCTCCCAGGTGAGGAAAAGGTGATCCCTGGGGAGGTAGTGCTGATTGAGGAGTAAGAGGAGTTGTGGGTGGTGGAAGACACTATAATTTCCTTCTAACACCACCACCAAACAGCCTGTGTCTGGCTTAGGGATCTAACAGTTGGAGCCATGGGCATCTGCATGCTATGGATGTCTATGATCCTGTAGTGCATGAGATGATAAGAGGTATGCTCTGTGTCTTTTCTACCTTTTGCAGTAGAACTTGTTAGATATTGTGTGAGGTACTCCTTCCTCCATACTTCTTTCTTGAGGTTTTACTAGGGTGACGCGGGGCGCCGGTGTAACCATGTGTCAGTTTTGTTCGACATAGCTTTGAATGCATGAGGAATAAGAGTCCTTCCCCCATCGAGATGAATTTTTGTGACATGAGAAAAACCATGAGGGAGAGATAGTGCTTCCCAAAGAAGATAATAATGAGGTGTGGTGGATGAATCCCTCTGACTTGTGCGTTCATGGCGGTGTGTATAGTGGAGTGTCGGAGCAGGTCCTGGCATTGCTAATGAATTTTTTCTTCTTGAACTCATTTTTCATAGAATTCCACTAGTGTGTTGAAATAGTAGGTGCCCTAGACCCAACTATGCAGTACTTTTGATTACCATATCATGTACAATTAGTTATACATTATGTCTTCTTACCATTATAGTGTAGAATTTTCTATGTCCACTATTATAATGGTAATGTCCAGAGATTAATTGTCGTATTGAGAGGTTATAACAGATCCCAAGCTATAATGAGAACCTCGAGATACTATGACATTAATCTTAAATATATGTTCTATAGTATAGATACATCTTACTAACTGAACATAGTATATGTTTGACTATCAGGTGCAGGGGGCTCATAAGCATTGAGACTTCTTCTCATGAAGTTCACACTTGGTGATCTCTAGTAGTGATATCATGAGGACAGACCCACCAATAGGAACACCACATGTTTTGGGTGTTATTGGTCGTTCCTATCTACGAACATGTGTATTGGTATCCTGACTTGAGACCATTACCAATGTGTACCATTTGATTATGTACTTTGATGCAAGGCTAAAACCATGGTATTGAAATCGTGGTGAGGTAGCTTGTGTTGGGTGCGTCGTTGGTGGTATGACATTGGTTGAATGGTCAGGAAAATATTTGTCACATCCAAGTTTAAGAAGTTGTATATCTCAGGCCTGGTTGATCAAGATGGTGCTACCTTAATAAGTCTTTGTCCAAAGCAGTATAAAGGTAAATCCATTCGGTAAGGTCAAAAAATAATAAAGCAAGAAAAGGATGATGACATGAGTGTGCGTCCTAATTTATGAGATATTTAATGACAAAGAGATTATAGTACACAATCAATGTTCGTAGGATGGTAGTCATTTCTAGGACTATCCTTATCTCTTTAGGGGCCATGATGGGTTGCTAGACTCCGCTCTTGGTCTATGGATTTATTCACTGCTACTGAGATAAGGTCCTAGAGGGTCACACATAATAGCGTATTAAAGAATCCGCCCTATTTAGTCGAATAGATATATGGACATGGTGGGCCCCGCCATGAGGTCCAAGTGTTGTCCAAGTTATCGATCACCAAAAGAATTAAATAAATTCCTTAATATTCAAGTTATGAATATTTGGTATTGAATTTATTTAATGTATTTACAAGTTTAGTAAATACAAGAAAAATATTAAATCGAACGAATATTATTTTAATATTCATGGTTCGTTTATTATTAAGTGGGATAACGAGTCGAGTTAAATGAATCTTTTTATCACTTAATATATTATATATATATTAAAAGTATGTGATAGAATAATAAATAATATTTTCCCATGCTTAGTTAATCAAAATTATTTATTTAGTGGATGTTGAAATAAACGGGGGCCAGGGAACCCAACCGGGTATTTCTCAACTCCACTATAAATATAAAAGGTGGATCTCTCTTATTGTGTGCAATTCACTATTCATTCATTCCATGGAGTGAAAATACAAAGCCTCTATCTCCTCTCGCTCTCTAGAGAGAGAAGCTCTCGATCCAAGAAGATCGGATCAAGATCTCTCTTCAACTTCGAAGGAATATTGATGCAATAATCATCGGGATGTTGAAAGCGCCATTGGATCTATGCACTAGCACCCAGAATTCAATGATCGACACTCCCGTGGGTTTTTGAAGCGCGTGTGGATGATCTAGTGGGTTCCTTCTTTGGACCCTTCAAGCGACGATCGCCATCGACTAGTTGTAGTCGACCGCAAATTCAGATTTGAAACAAGTATTTTTTCCTTTAAATTTTCTGTTATTTACAATTTACGCGAGATACTTGGACCTATCTGGGGCTCGGATTGTCGGCGTCGACAATTACTGTTGATCCGTCGACAAAATTTTTAAAGTTACTTGCCCACTGGCTTCTGTTGTGGGTCCCGAAACCTAATAGTGGTATTAGAGGGATCACATAGATTTTCTGATCCTATAAAATTAAAATTTCATTAACATTAAGTAGAGGGTTCAAAACTGGTCTTATCGGTTCAAAACACGCGTCGATCCGATCTCGAACGGTCAAGTTATGACCATTTTAAATTTTCAGATTAAATCGAATTTGCGTTTTTGACCATGGGTATTAAGTTTTATTTATTATGAAGAACTGATCAAGTTTAGATCGATTCATCAGATATAATTAAAATTGTGCAAATTATAATTTTTTTTAATTTAGTAATTTGTACAATATTTTATTATTATAATAATATTATTTTTATTATTATAATAATAATATAACAATAAATTATTATTTTATTATAATAATTTTATTATTATTAATTTAAAAGTCTAAGTAGGCTTTTAAATAAGGGAGATGACTTGAATTAAAAGAAAGGTGTGGACTTGACTCAATTAAAAAAAAGGGGGGTGTGGAAATTTTTTAAAAGGGGAAAGAGACTTAAAAAAGAGAGAAGTTGAATAAGACTTCAAAATAAGTCTTAAATAAAAAAAGGGTGCTGGGGTCGGTGGTTGAAAGTAGAAGACATACAAAAAAGGAAATTGCAAGGGGTCCGCGTGGACTCCCCTTTGAGTCTTCCTCCCCACGCCGCGGGCTTCCCCAGGACGCTGCACCAGGCAAACCGCCTCCCTCCCTCGGACTCCCTTGCTGTGGCCCAACCATCTCAGTGTCCTTGCCGGACACCGCTCCAGACCTGCTGCGCACCCCAGAAGGTCACGCAGTCCCAGACCCCGCGCACCTCGACTCCCCTTAACCAAGACGCCGCTACTCGGCACACAACAGAAAGCCGACCGCCCTCCCCATCCCGGACCCCGCACGTCCTGTGCCATTCTCGGCAAACTAGGTTACAACATGCTGCTGTCCCGGCCAGAAGGCCCTCGCCGTCCCCCCTTGTTGCCAGGCGCCACTGCGCGTTCACTGGACCGAGCCGTAGCGCTGACCTCCCCTAGTTCCGGCTGCCTTTTCGCCTCCTTGGAGCTGTCGCCCTGCTCCCGTGCGCCACTCTGCTGCCCGGACGCCCGCACCCTTTGACCTTGGTCAGAGTTTCCCATGCACTCTATGAGGGTCACCCAAGGTTCACCGTGCACTTGACCGGAGCCCGTCGGCCGCCCTGCCTCCTCGACCGTCGCCTTCCGGCCTCCCTTCTGCCAGAAAAAAGCAGCGCTGTCTCTCTACTTCCATTTTCCTTTGGTCGTGGTACCGACACACCGTTCGCGCCAGATTCTGTTTTCATCCATGAGGTACTCCTTTAATTTTGCTGCAATACGCAGAGCAAAATTAGCCCCAAAACAGTCTGGGTGGACCTGGCCAACCTGGAACGGGTTTGGGCGGATCGGTCCTACCCAGTATGTCCCTGCGCGGGTTTGGCCCGACCCGCATAGGCCATGCAATGGTGTTTTTGGGGACTGTTAACTTAAATTAATAAAAAATAATTAATTTAATTAATTTAATTTTATTAGCTAAATTAAAATAATTAAAATTAATTTTGGTTAATTATTTTGATACCCGTGATATAAATTAATTTCATTTTTAATGAAATTAAATTAATTAATTAATTTAATTTTGGCATTAAAAATTAAATTAATTAGTGAACTAATAATTAATTAAATTATTTGAATTTATTAATTCATTTAATTTAATTAAATAAACCCTCGTACTTATTTAATGAATTTTAATTTTATCGCACATTTGTTTACCCGTGTACTAGTTTTGAGCATCAACCCGTATATTTTGCCTTTTATTTAATTAATTATTTAACTGTGTACGATGCTTGTAATTAATTATTTTACGATCTGCGCATCGTCATAATTTTTCGGTTAAAATGTATAAGGACCTGCGTGTCTAATTCACCTGATGTACATTTATACCTGAGTTCCCATCACCTGCACGTGAGTAATTTTGTACTTCGGACGATGACGGCGAATGACGTAGACAATGCAATACGTGACATAGAACCCGCCAAGATGAGGTGGTACTCCAAGACGTGACGTGGACCGCGCCAAGACAAGACGATACTTCAGAAGAGAAGAAAACATACAATACGGGGGAAAGCTGAATCAACACTAGTAGAAAAAAGGTCTTTAACGTCGGTTTTTTTTTATTTTTCACGTCGGTTTTTAACCGACGTTGAAGTCGCCGACGTAAAAAATATGACTTTTTACGTCGGTTTTTGTAAACCGACGCCAAAAACAAATTTCAATTGATTTTTTGCGTCCATTTTGTAAAAACCTGATGCCAAATAAACTCATCAGCGTCATTTTTGGCGTCGGTTTCCCTAAAAACCGACGCCAAAAAGCTTAAAAAATAGTTTCGGCGTCGGTTTTTTTCAAGAACCGACGCCGTAAATGGAAATAACTTATTTTTGGCGTCGGTTTTTACAAGAAACGATGCCAAAAAGCAATTTTTATTGTTCGATGTTTTAGAGAATTTCCTAATCTTCGATTTGACTGGTCGTGGAGCTAAAACGGAGTTACGGATCAAAAGTTATGGCCGTCAGAAGTTGAACATGTCAAAATATCGATTGATACAATATGTTTTAAAGAAAACAAGATAAACACAAGTTAAAATCACGTACACCAAATGATATAAAATATACATAATACTTCAAACACATTTCGATTATTTTTCGATCTTCCATTGAAATGATATGTTGTTTATCATCATATCTCTTATATTTAGTGTAGATCTCATGTGATAATAAAAACGATGATCGATAATTAAACTTACACCAAGCTTGGTAAATGTCATCTGAACGTTTTATATTTTTAACACAATAAAAAAGTAAATCATCATTATTTGAAATCTAATCGAGTTTTTTATAAATGAAGGACATTAATAATAATGAAAATGAATGAATATAATACGTACCGTAATCAAATTAATGATTGATGCCGCATTGAAAACTTGATTGAATCGAAGAGGATGAAAATGATAAATGAAGGACAAACAGATTTATATATAGTAAATGAAAATATTTTCGATTGAGTTGTATGAAAATATAGGAGGGATTTTAAAAAGTTAAACGCGCGTTGTGAAAAAAATTGAAATTTTGATCCTGCGTATTAGTGAATACTATTTGGCGCCGGTTTTTAAATAAACCGATGCTAAAAAGATAAAAAAAAATACGTTTCGTGTCGGTTTTTTTTAAAAACCGACGCGAAAAGTAAAAATAAATTGTTTTTCGCATCGGTTTTTAAAAAAACCGACGCGAAAAACAAAAAAACAGTTTTGGCATCGGTTTTTATGAAAACCGACGTGAAAAGTAAAAAAAAATATTTTTGGCGTCGGTTTTTCTAAAAACCGACGCGAAAAACAAAAAAGTTTTTTTTGGCGTCAGTTTTTATAAAAACCGACGTCAAAACATAACAAATAAAATTACCATGTGTTAGAAAATTTCTTAAGCTTCGATTTGACTGGTCGTGGAGCTATAACGGAGTTACGGATTAAAAGTTATGGCATTTGAAAGTTGGACTTAATTAACACTTCTTTTAGAGAAGATCAACTTCCAACATCCATAACTTTTAATCCGTAACTCCGTTTTTGCTCCATGACCAGTCAAATCAAATCTTAAAGAATTATCTATAGGATTGTAATTTTTTTTTACATTTTTGGCGTCGGTTTTCATAAAAACCGACGTCATAACTTTTTTTTTATTTTTTCACGTCGGTTTTTAAAAAAACCGACGCCAAATCATTTTTTTCATTATTTTTTCGCGTCGGTTTTTTTAAAAACCGACGCCAAAACTAATTTTTTTTTATTTTTTGGCGTCGGTTTTTAAAAAACCGACGTCATAACTTTTTTTTTATTTTTTCACGTCGGTTTTTAAAAAAACCGACGCCAAAACTAATTTTTTTTTAGTTTTTGGCGTCGGTTTTTAAAAAACCGACACCAAAACTTATCTGCAAAAATATTTTACGTCGGTTTATAAGAAACCGACGTCCAATTGACGACGTTAAAAATGATTTTTCTACTAGTGCAAGAGTCAAGTTTCGACTCAAGTACGTTTCCCTTAGGTCGTTTAGATGCTCAAGATTAGTCGGGTAGCGGTTTACCTTGATGCATTTATTTATTATTTTATGTATTTTAGAACAGTGGGAAAAATACATAAAATAATAGATAATAAAATGTATAAATAAGCGGCGTATGTTTTTCTATTAAAGTTCAGTTGCGAGCACGACAACATAGATGAACAAGTTTAATAGAAATGGATCACATTTTTTGGGAGAAACCAATAAAACCCTCAAAGAAAATATTAAGTCACAAAAGCCTTCCATCATTCAAGTTTGAACAAAACCGGGTGTTCGAAGTGCCGGTCATGCCATAGCTGAGGGTGCCTCTTACTACTAGGGAGTTCTTATTAGGATGGTGAGTTGACTTAACTAAAATTGCAGAAAAGAAATAGTCATAGCTAGCTTGTTGTAATTTTAGAGACAAGCATTGAGTAAATTAAGTAATGATTTCAGAAGCTGACACTTCACTCAACAGATCAAGGAACCACCAGTTAATGCGATTGAATAGCCAAAAGCCTACCTTGAACCCTCCGAGCAGTGGCATAGCCATAGCTTGTAGATTATGAGGGGTGGTTTGAGGATCCTTACCACTAGAATACTCAAGAGTATTCCGATTCTAGTATATAGGGTTCCTAGAATTCGAAAAATTAGTGGGAGACATTTAATGATTAAATTAATCAGTAATGTCACATTTGGTAATCAATATTAAAGTACAATCGGCTAAAGTATATTGGTAGAGAATGGAAAGTAATACCACAATAAAACTGTGATAAATATTGGACAAATTTAATGTCCAAACAAGCATGAAATTCCAAGTTTAGTATAGGTGCTTGCACACATTACTACTATAATGGAAATTCAAGGTGCTTGTGTCCCAACCTTTTAAGCCACCTCAGCAAGCGAGGGTGTAAAACTACTTACAGGAGACTCATGAATCAAGCATATGATGGTTCTTTCATAATGCTATCATCAATGTTTGATGTTAGTCACGATCGATACATTATGAAATGTATGATGTTACTTGTAGTCTCATCTCTAAGAAGTTTCCAAGGAGAAAGTGAAGAAAGATTTGAATGTGATGATTGCACTTGGATTGTGTAAAGTGAAAGAAAGTTTACAATATTTCATGTCATTCCATTATTATACCTTTTACACCCAATTACTCTAGTTTCATTTAAGGATACAAATTAACGGTATAGAGTAAACGCTTCATTACCTTTAAGGTAATATTCACCAAGTAATAATAATATTAAAGAAAGTACCATCTTTTATTCTTATGACGGACATACTGAAAGACAAGGCGGAAAGACCTATGGAAAGTTACGCCAAAGGAACCTTCTTCATTCCCTTCAAAGAAAAGTGGATGGCTATTTAGCAAGAGGTTATTTTCATCACATATTATAAATAAATTTGTAGAAGTTTAAAAATTCAATAGACTGAAATACTAGAAGAAAATACTAGCTTCTCGTTAAGTTAATATTCATCAAATAAAAGTATTGTTTTCTTGAATACTTCTTGGGTATTAAATACAATATGATTTTCACATATATGTATTTAAATATAGTAACCAAGTAAGTAGAGAAACATTACTAGGAGTAAGGTGTCTTCTTTAAGCAGCTGAGTAAGGGTGATTCCTAAGTCAGTGCTGAGAAACACATGACTTCTGTTTTCCAAGTGATTGATTCGAATTGAACAAGTTGTTGATTATAACCAAAAAATTTATATCATGTGATCATTTGGTCATAATGAGACATTATTCTAAGTTTTGGAATGAATGTTGTTTTTGGTAACATACTCAACAAATAGTTCAGACATACACGAATCAAAGGCAATACATGATGAATATAAAATGTAAGACCTATCCAGTTATGGTACAAAGATTCTTTGTCAAGTAAAACTAAAATTGGACTTCAAGAATATACACAGTATGGTATTTATGCTCAGCACAGCTAAACACCTTTGGTATTATTAACATCCTTAGTTTAGACAAAGAAGCCTTTAGAAATAAAGGTATGCCACAAAGCTTCTGAGGTTAGTTCAATAATAGAGTGTGAACTATTCCAAAGAATTCTAAAGGTAAATATGATTCATAAAATTCCTTTTAAGTTATTAAGGAATGTAATAATGAATTATATGTTTGGTCATAAGATATGTGTTGCTTTGGATCGACATGTTGAAGAATATCTTGACCAAACATTCATCGATCATGATAATGTAGTGTGGAGTAATTCCTAAACGCATGTTATCTTATCTACATCATGACATTGATGTTCATAAGGAGGATCAATGATAATGTCTTACATGTTAACATTGATAAAAAAAATGTAGCATGGAGAAATTCCTAAACGCACATTTTATACATCAAAGTTATGATGTATGAAGTATCAATGTTACAAACTGCAGTAACTTCCATTATATTTCTTGATGTGCTTTGAAAATAATGACATAAATCCCATAACCTATATACCAACTAAAATGACAAATGGATATCATACGAGTCATAGTATGATGAAAATCCATTATGTCATAGATCATGTGTTAGGATGCAAAGAGTTTGTTAAGATATAAACAAACATGCATCAAGATGAACACATGGTGCATCTAAGTAATTTTCCTAACAGTTTCTTAGGATATTACATAAATCCCTAAGATATAAAAGATGCAGTCAAGTATTAGACTACATTTCTATATAAGGGTGCACATCTCTATTAGATATAGTGGGAGATGAATTGACTTGGAATTAGTCAATGCTCTAGATGCACAAATGATTGACATAGGAACAAGTTCCACAAGTGCATGTGGAATATGCATGTTCTAGTGACACATACTACATAGGAAGAATGAAACCATGGTGATGGTTTTATATTCATTACGGTCTGTGAAAAATTATTCATTAAGAATAATATATCCTACAAGTAAGCAGTATATGGTAATAAGCTAAGATTGAAAAGATCAATTAAAATTCAATAATGGATTCCATGTATCAAATTACAAAGGGTCTTATAAATGGAATACTGCGGTGGGTATTTAAATGAGAAGATACAGGGATGGTACAAGCTTGGTACCAACAAGGCTCGATTGGTTATACCAAGTCGGCATGCCTAAATCCATTAGAATTTTACTTGTCATAGATAACTTCTAAGATAATTCTATTGGTCATTGGATGTCATGATCATCTTTCATGGAAGGTGTCTATATGACGCAACCATAAAGGGATGATGACACCCTCGAATGCCAATGAAGGTTGCAAGTTAATGAGATCCAGTTCTAGATTAAAGTAAGAAACAAGATCTTAGAGCATTCATTATAAATGAATCTTTTCCTTGTGTCTACCAAAGGTTAGTGGGAGCACCAAAGTCTTCCAAGTGAAATATGTTCGACAACACATGGAAAATAGATATTGATCTTACAGTTAGATAAGATTAGAATAAAAGAAATTCTCCAATGATTGAATTTAAGTAGCAACCTGAGTTCTAGGGAATAAGATCTACTGAGGTAGATCCATAGGTTGTTTGGACCTAGTCAATTGTACATAAAGTGACATTGTATTGAAAAAAATACAAGTTGGAATAATTCAAGTTTAGAATTGTTTCCAATGTCACATGTCTTAATCTCTCCAGGTTAATATGTTCGGAGCATGGGAAAAGATTAATGTTGTGAATTGATCCCATATGATTCAGCAATGGATCAATCACATATGCCATGTTATGTAAAATAATTGATATTTCTAGGATATACTTTATAGTAGGCAGATATCAATTATATCCAGAAGCACTGCAAGTGATGCAGTCAGAGCTATCATCTTGTACTTCAGTGAGTACAAATGATATGTGCCTGGTATATGGAGAAGAAGGTATACTAGTTATGGTGGGATACAAACTAGTAATCCTTAGATCAATTTGATCTAGTATCTTAGTTAGGCTAAGGTGATGAGCGAGTCAAGCTTATAAAAGTTAGTGGTAGCCATACCTATAAATACTGAGTGCATTGCAGCTTCTAAGGAAGCTAAGAAGCATTAATAAATCACAATGATTTGTTCCAGTTCTTGGAATCACACCTAGTGATAAAAGTATTATCATAATTTGAATTATGATATTCTTACTAGTCAAATTGTCAAGTTATGACAATGTAAAAAAGTGATATACTTAGGGATACCTTATCTTGAGAAGTTTTACTCAAGCAGATGAGGTTGCATATAACAGATATTCCACATGGTGAAAACGTGGTAGACCCAAAAGTTAAAGCCATTACTCAGTAGAAGAATGATATTTATCATGTGAGTAGCTAACAAGTTTAGTAAGCAAGTTGGATCTAGTGCAAGTGGGAGTGTTTAAATAGTGGCTACCCTAGACCCAACTATGCAGTACTTTTTATTACCATATCATGTACAATTAGTTATACATGATGTCTTCTTACCATTATAATGTATAATTTTCTACATCCACTATTATAATGGTAATGTACAAAGATTAATTGTCATATCGAGAGCTTATATCAGATCCCAGACTATAATGAGAACCTTAAGATACTATGAAATTAATATTAAATATATATTCTATAGTCTAGATACATCTTACTGACTGGACACAGTAGATGTTTGACTATCAGGTGCTGAGGGATCATAAACATTTAGACTTCTTCTCATGAAGTTCGTACTTGGTGATCTCTAGTAGTGATATCATGAGTATATATCCACCAATAGGAACACCACATGTTTTGGGTGTCATTGGTCGTTCCTATATACAAACATGTGTATTGGTCTCCTGACTTGAGACCATTACCAACGTGTACCATTTGATTACTTACTTTGATGCAAGGCCAAAACCATGGTATTGAAATCATGGTGAGGTAGCTTGTGTTGGGTGCATCGTTGGTGGTATGACATTGGTTGAATGGTTCAAAAAGGATTTGTTGCTTCCAAGTTTAGGAAGTTGTATATCTCAGGCTTGGTTGATCAAGATGGTGCTACCTTAATAAGTATTTGGCCAAAGCAGTACAAAGGTAAATCCATCCGGTAAGGTCAACAAATAATAAATCAAGAAAAGTACGATGACACAATTGTGCGTCTTACTTTATGTGATATTTAATGAAAAAGTGATTATAGTACACAGTCAGTGTTCATAGGATGGTAGTCATTGCTATGACTATCCTTATCTCTTTAGGGGCCATGATGGGTTACTAGACTCCGCTCTTGGTATGTGGATTTATTCACTACTATTGAGATAAGGTCCTAGAGGTTCACACACAATAGAGTATTAAAGAATCCTACCTATTAAGTCGAATAAGTATATGGACATGGTGGGCCCCGCCATGGGGTCTGAGTGTTTTCCAAGTTATCGATCACAAAAAGAGTCAAATAAATTCATTAATATTCAATTTATAAATATTTGGGATTTAATTTATTTAATGTATTTACAAGTTTAGTAAATACGAGAAAAATATTAAATCGAATGAATATTATTTTAATATTAATGGTTCGTTTAATATTAAGAGGGATAGTGAGTCATGTTAAATGACTCTATTTTATCATGTAATATATTATATATATATTACAGGTATGTGATAAAATAATAAATAATATTGGTGCAGTTTAGTTCGTTAAAATTATTTATTTAGTGGACGTTGAAATAAATGGGGGCTGGGGAACCCAAATGTGTATTTCTCAACTCCACTATAAATATAGGAGGAGACTCTCTCTTATTGTGTGAAATTCACTATTCATTCATTCCATGGAGTGAAATCCACAGCCTCTCTCTCCTAACGCTCTCTAGAGATAGAAGCTCTTGATCCAAGAAGCTAGGATCAAGATCTATCTTTAGCATCGAAGGCATCTCGATGCGGTGATCGTCAGGACGTTGAAAGCGCCATCGAATCTCCACGCTAGCACCCGGAATTCAACGATCGATGCTCCCATGGGGTTTTGAAGCGCATGAGGATGATCTAGAGGGTTCCTGCTTTGGATCCTTCAAGCGACAGTCACCATTTACTAGTTTCTGTCGACCGCAGCTTCGGATTTGAAATGGGTACGTTTTCATTTAAATTTTGTGCTCTTTACAATTTACATGAGATCCTCAATCCTCTCCGGGGATCAGATCATCAGCGTCGACAAGTACCATTGATCTGCTGATGAAAATTTTAAAGTCCTCGGCCCACCATCTTCCGTTGTGGGCCCCCCAGAACCTAATATAGTGGGTGTGGTGGATTTTTTGGTTTGGGGATTACTCTCTTTCAAAAAGAAGCAAATACACATAGGGTATGCCACGTGCTTTTCGTGTCTAGCTTATTGTGGTTGGATGAGTTTATTCACATGCCCTATTCATTGGCACCTCTGCATGCTCAATGTCAACCTTGATACAATAGTTATCAAGTACAGGTAGAGGTGATGGAGACTCCATGAACAAGACTACGCAAATCACTACTTGGTGCTGGTATTAGTACTATTCACCCTGAGGATGTGGGAGACACTACCTTCTGGGAGAACACTTTGTGGTTTTCACAGACCACCAGAGTCTTAGTTATGCCTTCACCTAGAGAGGCATGTACCTGAGGTGGAAATTCTGGTTGAAATTTCTGCAAGACTATGACTTCGAGATACTCTATACTTTGAGAAAGGGAAACTTTGTAGTAGATTCCCTTAGTAGGAAGTCTCAGGCTCACCTAGTACGAGAAGTTTCAGAGCAGTTATCTTCCCTACAACTGACCTTGGTAGAGAAGGAGTGTACAACTTTTCTTCAGTCGATGGTGTTGACTCTTTAACTTCTTGAGTGTGTAAGAGAGTCTCGGTTATGAGAAATCGATTGTGAAATCCCATGTGACTAGATATCCTTAGGTGTTTCACTAGATGAATATTCTGAAGGAGGGAATCATGATACCTTGTTCTAGGTGAAAACAATGATTCCAATCATGATTCGGGATGTAGAGGTTTGATCGAGGAGGCAAACTATCCCCCAAGTTTCATTAGGCCGTTCAAGACCATTCAAAGAGATTACAAGGTTTCCTACTTCCTTACCTTACCCCAAATAGCTGGAGTGGGTGCACGATGTCTCCCACGTGTCGCAGCTGAGGAGATACGTGCATGATCCTACACACTTCATCAACTGGGTTGAGTTGGATTTTAAAGTTAGAGCCACCTTTGTAGAGCACCTGATTTTGATCAAGATTAGAAGGAGCAGACCTTACAAGAATGGATCATCCCTTTGGTTCGCTTGCTGTGGTAGCACAGAAACATGTAGGAGATATCATGGGAGTGGGAGATCCATGTGTGAGCTCAGTATCCTGAGTTGTTTCCCTAGTTTTTCTTTTTTAGGGATGAAAATTTTGAAGGAGAGAATAATGTAGAGACCCAATTTTTTCTATCTAAGACTTTGGAATATTTATATATATATTTCCATAGTTAGGCGCTGAGGCGACCTGCTATTCTGAGACTCGGTGTGCCCAAAATAAATTATACAAAAATATTATGTATATTTTATACTATGCATGTGGAGGAAACAAGATATATCTAAAATAGTAGCTTGGATCAAAAATCCGAGGGAATGGTTGAGTTCAGAGCGTAGCATTTACCCTAGGTGGGTCATAAATTTTGTCGGCACATGTATTTTGTAGAAAAATTCTTGGAGGGAGAAACCATAAATAAAATTATTAAATAAAATTATTTTATCTCAAATGTCATATCAAATAAATTTTGAGTGGGGACTCAGATTGGAAATCTGAGACTGTCATTGAGTTCATAATGGGGTATTTTACCTAAGAAAAACATAAGATGAGAGGGTGCGGGAGGTTCAGACTCTGTGACCATTGGTGGGTGACTTATGGATTTTTCTATAAATAAGTGGTTAAGGAAATGAGAAAGTGTTTTGCTCACTTCCTCCCAAGGCTGGTGGAGCTGCTCCTCTTAATCTCGTTGGTGAATCGACACCTAAATCTTGGAGTATCATGATGAGATTGCAGGTCTGAGCTGATCAGAGCGTAGTGAACGCAATGAAAAATTCAAAATCCAGGTAGGATTATTCTTTCAGATTCTCCATCTCCTTGATTTATTTATTTTTCATAATTTAGTTGTGATCAATTTCACTACTTTTAAATCGTTTTTGATGGACAAACTAACAATGACCATCGACTGTTTAATTTCTAGATTTCCTGTTCTTCATGTTCTTTGTCTATTATTTATCGACAAATTTTGGTCACGTCGAAACATTGATGAATCATTTGGCTAAGTATAGGTCTATGAAGATCTTAATCCGAGGAGTCCCGATCTATGCTCGGTTTTGAGTTTTAGGCGCCGAAGGAGGCCAACTGTGAGCAGAAGCGACAGTTAATTTTCATCACATCAAAACAGTGATGTATATTCAAGATTATCTTATGGCTGTGTAGATCAAGATCCAAGGATCTCAAATCTGGTCTCAGTTTTGTTTTTGAAGCATCGGGTGTTCCCGGTGGTCTTTAGTGGCCTTTGGCAGCGCGTGGCGGCCGCAAAAGGCAGTGATGGTGTAGGTGAGCGGAGGTGCAACACAAGATGATGGCGGAGCGGGCGCTGTGGGCTGTGGTGAGGCCAGAGTGGCCGGGGATGATGAGGTGGCATTGGATCAGTGGGGTATGTTGTGGCCATGTGCGGTGGACAGAGCCGAGAGGTGGAGTGCGCGGGCGACAGCTGAAAATTGCAGTGCGGCAAGCCATGCCATATGGCTGGGTGGTGGGCCTGCAAGATGAGATGGGTCAGCCAGAGTGGGATGACCCAGGAGGAGCGGACTGGCCGAAGCAGGTGGGTCCATTCAGAACGGGTCGGGCCAGCGGGGCCTTCAGGTCGGGACAATCTTCAAATGCCCATATCTTTCAATCAGGGCATCCTTTTGATGTGTCGTATGTGGAAACATGACCCTATCTTTGAGGCTGACCTTTTGAGTTCAATTTAGGAACTTTATGTTTTGGGATTGAGGATCGATGACATGAAACATCCAATTATAATAATAATAATAATATAATTATTATTATTTGGGTAACCTTGTATCGTAGGTATCTCCTACATACAACGTCTGATTGTCATGCCGTCAGTGGCACCGCGAACTTGAAATTGAGGCGGATGTTTAAATACTGATTTTAGGCACTTGAACCAAAATTTAGGTGCATACCCCACGAGGCCTGGTTTGGTCATTTGTGGTGAAATGTGAATTTTTCACTGGGTGTTCATTTTGGACAAATGAATAGACGATACCATGTTTTTTTCCATGAGGATAGAAACAGTGCGATCCACATGATGTGTTTTGGGATCGAGGTATGGACCCCATGAAACATCATTCATGTACGATGCTAAGAGGTGCATCTTCTTCACTAGGAGTCCGTTTCAGGTGAATAAATGGTCGATCCTGTATACTTTTCCAGAAGGATCGCAAGAACATGTTCCGTTTGGTTATCCAGGGCCATCTAAGGAGGAAAGTTAGTAAAGTTATATTTTCACCATTTCAAACCAACGATGAGCATCATGTGACCGTTATCCTTTTTCCTAGATGTTCTATGTACTCTTGAAGTACATTGGCATGCCTAGGGGTACTAGTAAACAGTTTAGTACCCGAGTATGGCTGGGTACATGGCCAGGAGATGAGGCGGGGTCACACAATGTGTGGGCCCCACTTGCACCATGTACCACATTATGAATCTTCTCTCTCGTATCTCCTTCTGTTGGACTCAGATTTTGGCATGCGAGTAGCCTATTCTGAGTGTTTTTTTACATTGATCACGATGTTTCTCTCCATAGTGGATTTTGAGATATGATGCGAGATGTTCCGAGTATGACTCTATTTTAGGCGATGTTCGATGAAGGCTGTGATCAGGAAGGTTTATCAGAGATTTTTGAGCTTACCTTCCAGATGGGTTGGGCAGTGGGTCCTCGATGGCTTAGAGTGGAATCCCCCTGATGCACTAGTGCATGGGTCCCCTAAGACAACAATTAGAGTGAAATCCCCCATCGACATTGGTGCGATTCCTCTATAGATATTTTCGAGTGGAATCCCCCATCGGCTCTGGTGAAGGTCCATGTGCTTTTCCGTGTCTAGCTTCTCATGGTTGGAGGAGTCTACTCTTCTACTATTGGTTGAGAAGACTCAATGAGAAGTTAATATTCTCACATTTTCTAGATACCTGTGTTTTGGATGAGTTTACTTCACTCTCTTATTGGGTTGAGCTATACTCTTTTACTATACATTGTCATATCTTCTTCTTTCCTCTTTAGTGTATCTCTGATGGCTCCCCCTTCGCGTTTTTGGGGCTTCCTACTAAGTATTTTTATTCTCACCTTTGAATGGGATTTTCCCGCAGGTGTCGTGCCTTATGCAGACGATAGATTAGTTGTTCACGGATTCAGAGGATCTTAGGGATACAGGTGCTTGGACTGCGTATGGTGATCGTAGCTTGAGATCTAGGAGTGAGGTTCTCTCCACTATTTTACTTTTCAGTTACTACCAGGTTGTGACATTTTTCTGGTTGGGTGTGTATTTTCCCCCATTTCCTTTCAGTTTACACTACTGTGCTTGTACTGTTTAGTGGTTGATGCATGTTTAGTTTCCTTATATAGTAGTGTTGTATATTATTTTCATTTTCCTATACAATTTTTCATTGAGTTGGATGTGTGTGTGTATAGGTACTTAGGACAAGGCCTCCCTGATTTCTTTGTGCTTTCAGCATTTGTCGCCACCACTTGGCCTATGGAGGTAGGATTAGGGTAGTTGCGGCTTGGGCCCCGACATAGGCCTGGTCATGAAAGGATGGTTGAGTAATCATTTGGAAAATGAATGATGACAGAACTTCCTGTATGATTCCAATTTTTATCCTCCTCAAGTCTATGAATATTGGTTCCTTTTAAATTCTCATCATTTTTATAGTTACTAGATCCTTTCTACATAAAAATATTCTACTTTGTTTGCTTTCTTATGATAGTAATGGATTGAGTAGTCATACTCCTTGATCAGCTCTAACCATATTCACTGGTGCATATTAATCTCCCTCTATGTGAATATATATTTGAGGCTCTTAGGATCTTTATAAATTTCAAAATTCCCATCATAGAGATAATTTCACCAAATTTTCAATACAAAGATCACTATATCTAAATCTATACCATGTGATAGATATTTATACTCATGAAATTTCAACTTCTTTGGTGTGTAGGCTATCAAATTTCTATTTTTCATTAGTAAATAGCCCAAACCCTTCTTTGAAGCATCTATATATACCATGAATAGATACCCACATTAGGGAAGCCTGAGGATGGGTTTAGTGATAATCCTATTTTTCAATTCCTTAATGCTCTCTTCACATTCACTAGTCCAGAAAAATATTACACCATTTCAAGTTAGCTTAGTTAGAAGGTTTGACAATCATGAGATGTTTCTAAAAAATAATTAATAATACTCAGATAGTCTAAGGAAACTATGGATCTATATTAAATTTTTTGGTCTAGGACAACCCTTAATTTATTTTATCTTATAAGTATCCTCAAATATCTCTTTTCTAGTGATAACGTACCCCAAGAATGATACTTCCTTCTTCCAAAAGTCACATTTACTATAATTTCTTTATAACTTCTTATTTCTCAAAGAACATAGCATAGTATTCAAATGCTTCTAATTGTTATCCTTGCTTTGAAGTATATCAGAATATATTCTATAATGACTACTATAAATTCATCAAGGTAATCTCTTAAGAAATTATTCATTAAGTCTACAAATATTGATGAAGAATCACTGTATCTAAATGGAATAATTATAAACTCATAGTGCCTATACCATGTTCTAAAGTCATTTTTGGGAATTTATCCCTTCTTTAAATTTAATTAGTGAAATCCTAATGGAAGGATAGCCTTAATGAAATACTAGGTCCCATTTAGTCAATCAAATAAGTTTTCTATCTATTTTAGGGGATAATTTTTCTTTATCATGATTTTTTTGAGTTCACTGTAATCAATGTAGATGTGCATTGAACAATCATTATTCACGACGAAGAGGATCGGTGCACCCCATAGTGAAGTACTCTGGTATATAAAACCCTTTTCCAAATTCTCTTGTAACTTCTTTTTTAGTTTTTCCAACTCAATGGTAGATATTATATAAGTAGTCTTGGATATGGGAAGAGATCTAGGTATAATATCAATTGAGAAATCAACCTCTCAGTTAGGAGGAATACTGTGAAACTCTTGAATACATATCTATTGTCACAAACCAGCCCGAGTACCCTGGTAACCCGATAACTGAGCCGGTCCTGACATAGCCCGAAGGGAGTTCCCGATCCCCATGGGTCGGTGAATAGCACCTTACATCGTACAACATACAAGTGGGAACGATTTTTTCCACAAGAATGCGGAAGCAAAAGGAAACAAAAAAATATGCATAACAAAAAGAAACTCCACTGGAAGTAATGTACTAGAAAACAAAGAGGCATAAAAAGCCCAAAGTACTATAACCAAAATACTAAAAACGGGAAAAAAACCCCAAGGTCCCTAAGGACACAACACACCAAGTCCAAAGATCAACAATTGGATCCACCTCCAAGAGGTCCCTTCCCTTTGCTCGATCCTGGAAGAAGAAATTCTACAAACACCCGAAGAAAAAAGTAGGGTGTGAGCCTAAGCCCAGTAGGATACCACCAAGGATTCCATAACAGATGCCAAAAAATAAATTATCCAAAGAAAAGCTTGCAGTTTTTAAATAAATATGTTTGGAAATTCAAAAGCATATTCTAACGAAATATGCTTAACATTTTCCAAATGATGAAAATAAATATTTCAAGCAAAGGCTTTACAAATTATGGAATATTTCTAAAACAATGACTTAAATAAAAACAGTTACATAAAACAATTTATGTAAATTCAGAAGGCATGTAAAGTAGTTCACAAGAATTGGCATACTTTTATATCTCAAATATAAATAAACAAGCGAGCAACATGGTCATCTTCCAAAAGGTACGATAGTATTAACCAGTTATAGGATTCCTCACTCTCTAAATGAACTCAACAAAATGTGTATACACACATCCCTATGACACTGGATAAAGGAGACTCATCACCAACCCGTCGGGGATGCGACCCTCCACAAGTATGTTTTAGAATGTTGTCGTAGCGTAGAGTGTATCTAAATAACTCACTAACTACCTAAGGCTTTCATGCGCTCTTAAATGATGGATGAACTATTTTAAGAATGCTTAAAAATACGATCAATACCATTCTACCATTTCAAAAAGTGCCAATTTCATTCCATTTAAAACCAAAACAGGTTTTATTCAAAACATGCCTTTCTAAAAGATAAAACCAATGGGTTTCTATCAAATCCTTTTTAAGACATTTTCATAAGTTTGAAATCCATTCAAAACCAATTCCATCATTATACAATTCATTTCACAATTAAATTCAACAATTTAATTGAAATTATTTCCATCAAATCCACAATTTAAATTAAACAATTTAAATCGACCAATTTCCATAAACACACCTAATACAATGGAATTGGGGTTTTCTCAAATTTCTATGCCAAAACCATTTCAAATATCTCAATTCAATGGAATCAAGTTTTTATCAATTATTTGAAAGCAAATTTGAGCAATTTAATTTAAATCAACAATTGAAATAAATCAATAAAATACAATGATAAACAATTTGGCAAGTCGAGATGGAACCACATACCTCAAAGGTCTTGACCAAAACCGCAACGGTTGAGAACACTCAAGAAAACTGGGTCGCTTCGTCAAGAACCCACCTTAGATCTCTCCTCCTAATAAGACCAAGACCAAAACTCATCAAACTTGGTACCACACACTTAGATCTACCCATAATGAGCATAGATATAAGAAACCGAGAGAAGATGAGAAGTAGATGTAAGAAACCAATCAAGAACGATGAAGAACGATCACATACCTCAAGAATCCAGCTTCGATTAACCAATAGGAGCATTTGGATTACCTCCGGAATAATGGGAGAACCTTCTCTAACCTTAGGAGAAGATAAATCACAAGTTAGGGAATCTTAGGAGAAAAAATGAGGCACTTAGAGGCAAAACCGAGCGAGATCCACAATTTAATTATCTCATTTAAGTGGCCGCACGGTTTGGCCACACAGTTTGACAAACCATGCGCTAACTGTGCGTGAGATACTACCATGGCCAACCTTCTCGCATGGTTTGGTCTCACGGTTAGACAAACCGTGCGCCGCCTATGCGGAACCTACTGTCCAGGTTTCAAGGTTGGCACGGTTTGGTCGCATGGTTTGTCAAATCGTGCGCAAACCGTGCACAACACACTTTCCTTTAGTTTTCCTCAAAAGTTAACCTAAACAATCCCCAAGTATTTACTCCAAAAAAGAGGTACTTAGAAACATCAAAAGTACCTGAAAACGTAACGTGATGTTACAACCTCCCCACCATAAGATCTTTCTGTCCCTAGAAAGCCTATGAAGAAACCTCCACGTCAATAAGATGAGGCCACTGCTATCTCATTAGAGCCTCCCTTTCCCACATCTCATGAGAATTAGAACCATGCTGCCATAGCACACAGACCAGAGGTATCGTTCTCCCACGAAGTACTTTGGTCTCAGAATCAACAAGCCTGACTGGTCGTTTAGTAACAGATAAATCTGGTTCAATTTCAAGATCACTCCACCTCACAACACGAGATAGATCAGAGAGATACTTTTTCAACTGTTATACATGGAACACGTTATGTATCGACGTTATTTGTGGTGGTAGAGCTAGACAGTAAGAAACTTTCCCTACAAGACCAACAACCTCGAAAGGTCCCACAAAACAAGGAGAAAGCTTCCCTTGCCTCCCAAGCTGTCGATGACCTAATCGGGGTGAAACTTTCAATAAAACCTAGTCACCAACTAAGAACTCTAAAGGTATATGATGATAATTAGTATAATACTTGTACCAACTCTGTGATGTCAACATTCTATGACGAATCAACTGGATCTTAACTGTCGTCTCTTGGACCAAACTCGGTCCTACCAAGGAACTTTCACCAATATCTGACCAACATAAAGGAGATTTACAAGGACGACCATAAAAATCCTAAAAAGGATCCATTTTGATCGCTGAATGATAACTGTTGTTATAAGAAAACTCAACTAGCCCTAGGTGATCATCCCAAGACCCACCAAAGTCGAGAACACATGCGCGGAGCATATCCTCAAGGATCTGAATAGCTCTCTCTGTCTGGCCATCTGACTATGGATGGTAGGTCGTGCTTAAATGGACCTGAGATCCCAATGCCTCTTGAAGGCCTCTCCAAAAGTGATAAGTAAACCGAGGATCCCTACCGGAGACTATAGCATATGGAACTCCGTGCAAACGAACAACTTCTTTCACATAGATATTTCACAACTCCTCAACTTTGGTTGTATCTCTAATAGGTATAAAGTGAGCCGACTCGCTCAGCCTGTCGATCACAACCCATATCGCGTAATTCTTCCTCTGGGTTTGAGGTAACCCAACCACAAAGTCCGTAGAGATTTCATCCCACTTCCATGTAGGGACTGGAAGTGGTTGTAGCAAACCTGAAGGTTTTTGGTGCTTGGATTTCACCTGCTGGAATGTATAGCAACGAGATACGAACTCAGCAATGTCTCATCTCATACCTGGCCACCAGAACTATCACCTCATGTCATAGAACATCTTTGTGGTTCCTGGGTGTACAGCCCACTGAGAGTTATGGAAAACCCCCATCACATCCTTCCTTCCCACTAACGGCACAACGTAACAGTTTCGATAACAAAGAACACCCTCTTTGGAGAACGACCATTGGGTGTCTATCTCCCCACTATAAACAAAGTCCCTAATGCTATGGAATTCATCATCTAATTGTTGTTCCTGAAGAATTAACTCAAGGAGAGAAGAAGTTAACTGAACACTGGCTAAAGAAACTTCATTCCCCTTCCACTGAACTCCAATATGAAACTGAGCAAAAAGAGCCATAAAACTTCACTCTTCTGAAGATTCTCTCACAACCTGTGATGGAAGTTTCCTGCTTAACGCATCTGCAACTACATTTCCTTTTCCTGGGGTATAGGCAATGTCAAAGTCGAACGATTGAAGGTACTCCACCCAACGCCTTTGGCAGAGATTCAAATCTTTTTGAGAGAAGATATAACTCAAGCTCTTGTTGTTTGAATACACAGTAAACCTTTCTCTATAAAGGAAATGTCTGCAACACTTAAGTGCGTGCATTACAGTTGCAAGTTCAAGGTCATGGGTAGGATAGTTCTTCTCATGAGGCTTAAGCTGACGAGATCCATAGGCAACAACATGATTACCCTAAATTAGGAAACATCCCAAACCTGAACCCGATGCATCATAGAAGACCACATAACCCAACCCAGCCTCAGGAAGAGTTAACACTGGCGCAGTAGTTAAACGACACTTTATCTCAACAAAAGTACTCTGACATTTATCATTCTAGGAAAATTTCACTCCCTTTCGAGTCAAAGCAGTCATTGGAGAAGCTAATTTTGAGAAGTATTTAACAAACTGGCGATAATATCCTATTAAGCCCAAGAAGCTCCGAATCTCGAAAACATTTCATGGTTGTTCCCAAGTCATAACAGCCCTCACCTTCTCAGGATCAACTGATATTCCTTCTTCTAACACCACATGTCCCAAGAATTTCACTTCCCGAATCCAGAAATTTCACTTTGAAAGCTTGGAATAAAGTCGGTGATTCCTTAGAAGACTCAGAACTATTCTCAGATGATGCACATGTTCCTCCTCATACTTGGAGTAAACAAGAATGTCATCCACAAAGACTACCACAAAAGTATCTAGATACTCACGGAAAACCTTGTTCATTAAAGCCCTGAAAACTGCAGGATCATTTGTTAGGCCGAAGGGAATAACAAGGTACTCATAATGACCATACCTACTTTGAAAAGAAGTCTTGTGAATATCAGATTCTTTTATCCTCAATTGATGGTAACCAGATCGAAGATCAATTTTTGAAAACCACTTTGTCCCTTTCAATTGAAAAAAAAATCATCAATTCGTGGCAACAAATATTTTTTCTTTATCGTAACTCGATTGATCTTTCGATAATCAACACATAAGCGAAGAGAACCATCAGCCTTCTTGGCGAAGAGAACAGGTGCTGCCCAAGGTGACACACTCGGGCCTATAAAACCTTTCTCAAGAAGATCATCTAACTGAGACTTCAGTTACTTTAGTTCAGATGGATCCATTCGGTAAGAGGGAATAGAAACCAATTGATTACTAGGCATTAAGTCGATAGAAAAGTCAACCTATCTTACTGGTGGAAAACCAGAGAAGTCATAAGAAAACACGTCGGGAAACTCAGTGACAACTGGGGAAATATCATCACACATTTATTATATCTCTAAATCAAAAGCAAACACTGATATAACTTTCCCCAACTCTAGATAAGAGGGTCCATATCTACTTGACCTTGGGTCCCATTCTCCTTAAAAAACAAGGGGCACACCACTAGGCGTAGTAAGGTAGACCCGTTGAAGATAACAATCGATCCGGGCTTTATTGGCAATGAGCCAATCCATCCCAAAAATGACATCAAAAGATTTCATGTCAAAAACCAAGAAACTCCAAGCATGATCAACGTCTGATAGAGAGAAGACACAAGAAGGACTATGAAGAACATTCTCTCTCATTACACCAAGGGGTGTAGTAATATCCATCAAACACGATAAAAGTTCCGTAGATAGATTAAGCATATTAACAATATGGGTTGAAATAAAAGAGTGAGATGCACCAGTATCAAAAAGAGCTGTCACTAAAGACGAAGCTATAGTAATGGTACCTCTTACAGTTGCAGGACCTGCATCAGCTACCTCTGGCGACTCTTCCACTGCGTGAATAAACTTCGTTCCAGATTCCTGTGGCTAGAACCCTTTTTCACGTGAAGCATTTGATTGCCCCACAGTTTCTGGAGGTGCTGATGATTCTGTTCCACTACGCAGAGTAGAGTAGTGATGTTAGAATCTCTGTAAGTTCCCTAAACGTCCACAGGAGCTACAGTTCTTGGGTGCCTCAGTGCAAACCCTCTTAGAATTTCCTGGCTTTCCACACTGATAGAAAGTCAAAGAAGCCCCTCCCATTGCTACCAGAGGTCTAGAATGACTCTGTTGACGAGAATTTCCATAAGAAACGCCATGCTTCCATTTTCCTTTAAAGGAACCAAAACTTCCACTATGAGAGAAAAGAACCTCCTTCAACCCTGACTTCCCTGCCAGGTCTATCTCAACCATCATGGCCCTATCCAGCACATCAGCATAAGTGGGATGCTTCAGTAGGAAAACCTGAGAACGAATATCTGATCGAAGTAGAAAATCGAATCGTCGAGCCTTCATCCTCTCATTAGATACAATCTCAGGAGAAAACTGTACCAAATCAGAAAAGCGATTAGAGTACTCAGTCATGGTTTTGTTGGTCTGCTCAAGCTTAAAAACTCCACAGCCTTGGCCAACACCATTGATTCTGGATAGAACTGGTTAGTGAAAAGAACCCTAAAGTCTTTCCACTCCAAACCCTCATGTTTCCTAGCCGTCACCATTGTGTCCCACCATCTCCTACTTCGTCCCTCCAGTACGAAGGTGGCACACTTCACCTTGATCACCTTAGGTGTCTCCAAGAACCCAAACAGACGTTCAATCTTAACCAACCATTCCTCATAATATTGAGGGTCAGTGGAGCCTTTGAAAACTGGTGGCTTCTGGCATAGAAACTCTTGAGAATGACTTCGGAGAATATCACTATGAGGATATGTAGCTGGAGTCTGAATAGGAACTAGAGGTGGTTCATGTCCCAGAGCTTGGACAGTGCAAACAATCACCTCAACCAGACTCGGATCCACAATAGGACTCGCTTGCTGAGGTTCAGCAGTAACCTCTTTTTGGATCTGAGCTCCACGTCTTCTCGGAGGCATGATGCTACACAGCATAAAAAGACATAGATTAACACCCAAACCGAGTAACAAGGAAAACTATACTTAAAAGAAGGGATAACAAGATTTGGATTCTACTATATCCAAATCAAAATAGGGAAAATACTAGAACTAATCCACAAGTCGTATTTCCCTAACCAACCCTTGTGACTTAAGGTTCATTGTGGTGAGAGCTAGCTAGACACTCAATCACAACTACCTCCTAAGTCCCGACAAGAAAACTCAAATGCATACTGTCATCAAGGAAAGATGCTTAACCTCCCTTTGATATCATTTTGTCACGAACCAACTTGGGTACCCTGGTAACCCGATAACCGAGCCGGCCCTGACATAGCCCAAAGGGCGTTCCAGATCCCCACAGGTTGGCGACTAGCACCTGGAATCATACAACATACAAGTGGGAATGATTTTTTCAACAAGAATGCGGAAGAAAAAGGAAACAAAACAGTATGCATAACAAAAAGAAACTCCACTGGAAGTAATGTACCAGAAAACAAAGAGGCATAAAAATCCCAAAGTACTATAAACAAAGTACTAAAAACCGGAAAAAAACCCCAAGGTCCCTAAGGACACAACGTGACAAGTCCAAATATCAACAACTGGATCCACCTCCAAGAGGTCCCTTCCCTTTTCTCGATCCTGGAAGAAGAAAGTCTACAAACACCCGAAGGAAAAAGTAGGGTGTGAGCCTAAGACTAGTAGGATACCACCAAGGATTCTATAACAGATGCCAAAAATAAATTATCCAAAGAAAAGCTTTCAGTTTTCAAATAAATAGGTTTGTAAATTCAAAAGAATATTCTAATGAAATATGCTTAAAATTTTCCAAATGATGAAAATAAATATTTCAAGAAAAGGCTTTATAAATGATGGAATATTTATAAAATAATGGCTTAAATAAAAACAGTTACATAAAACAATTTATGTAAATTCAGCAGGAATGTAAAGTAGTTCACAAGCATTGACATACATTTATATCTCAAATATAAATAAACAAGCAAGCAACATGGTCATCTGCAAAAAGGTACGATAATATTAACCAGTTATAGGATTCCACACTCTCTAAGTGAACTCAGAAAAATGTGTATACACACATCCCTATGAAACTGACCAAAGGAGACTCGTCATTAACCCGTCAGGGATGTGACCCGCCGCAAGTATGTTTTAGAATGTTGCCGTAGCATAGAGTGTATCCAAATAACTCACTAACTACCTAAGGCTTTCATGCACTCTTAAATGATGGGCGAACTATTTTAAGAATGCTTAAAAATACGATCAATCCCATTATACCATTTCAAAAAGTGCCAATTTCATTCCATTTAAAACCAAAACAAGTTTTATTCAAAACATGAATTTCCACAAGATAAAACCAATGGGTTTCTATCAAATCCTTTTAAGCCATTTTCATAAGTTTGAAATCCATTCAAAACCAATTCCATCATTACACAATTCATTTCAAAATTAAATTCAACAATTAAAATTGAAACCATTTTCATCAAATACACAATTTAAATTAAACAATTTAAATTGGCCAATTTCGATAAACACACCCAATTCAATGGAATTGGGGTTTTCCCAAATTTCTATGCGAAAACCATTTCAAATATCTCAATTCAATGGAATCGAGTTTTTATCAATTATTTGAAAGAAAATTTGAGCAATTTAATTTAAATCATCAATTGAAATAAATCAAGAAAATACAATGATAAACAATTTGGCAAGTCGAGACGGAACCACTTACCTCAAAGGTCGTGACCAAAACCACAACAGTCGAGAACACTCAAGAAAACCGGGTCGTTTCGTCAAGAAACTGCCTTAGATCTCTCCTCATAGTAAGACCAAGACCAAAACTCATCAAACTTGGTACCACACACTTAGATCTACCCATAATGAGTGTAGATCTAAGAAACCGAGAGAAGAGGAGAAGTAGATCTAAGTAGATCTAAGAAACCGATCAAGAATGATGAAGAACGATCACATAACTCAAGAATCCGGCTTCGATTCACCAAGAGGAGCCTTTGGATCACCTCCGAAATGATGAGAGAACCTTCTCTAACCTTAGGAGAAGAAAAATCCCGAGTTTGGGCCGCTTAGGAGGAAAAAATAGGCACTTAGAGGCAAAACCGAGTGAGATACACAATTTAAGGATCTCATTTAAGTGGCATCACGGTTTGGACGCACAGTTTGACAAACCATGCACTAACCGTGCATGAACTACTACCTCGGCCACCCTTCTCACATGGTTTGGTCGCACGATTAGACAAACCGTGCGCCGCCCGTGTGGAAGCTACTATCCAGGTTTCAAGGTTGGCACAGTTTGGTCGCACGGTTTTTCAAACCGTGCTCAAACCGTGCACAACACACTGTCCTTTAGTTTTCCTCAAAAGTTCACCTAAACACTCCCCAAGTCTTTACTTCAAAAAAGAGGTACTTAGAAACATCAAAAGTACCTAAAAACGTAACGTGATGTTACATCTATAATCCCTCATAATGGAAATTTCACCATGAATGATTCTCATATCTGTCTCAATAATTTTAGATATATATGATTTCTCATAAGGTAATAATATTATGCTTGCGAATAATATTCCAAGGGAGATTCATCCTCTTCCATACACCTGTATATAATCATAGGATGAATTAGGATGTGAATAGTGATCTCCCTCTCTTGAATATTGATGTTGTCTATATATAATGATAGTAAATCTAAGGCCAATAAGGAATCAAACTCTACTAAAGAAAGTAAGATGAGATTTTCTAAGAGATTCAGTCCACAAACATTGATTGGGGAGGAGTTATATACATGGGATGCAACAATCAATCTATTTTATTTTTTTAAAGATAGCTCAACCCCTATGTTTTGAGGTGGTGTTTGACTAGCTCTACTAAACATACAAGATATGGAAAAATGTGTTGTACCAGAATCAAATACTATGTTTACTATCCTTGAATGAATAACTAGAATAATTTTCACCGCATCATTGGTGTGATCCACATTAGTAACAGTGATAGCATGTTCCCTTCTTTAAACTCTAGGATTTAGAGGTTGTCGTCATTGATTATCTCTGAAAACCCTTGGATTACAACATTGGTCTATATAATACCTATGTTACTTGTAGATGAAACATTATACCATAGGTTGAGTGTTGATCTAAAAAACCTTTTCCTCTATTAAATTAATGGTTTTCTTTATCTATCTTTGACATTGATTTATAGATACCCATATTTTCTACAATTGAAGCATCTTTTAGTTCGCTTTAGATAGTTTCCATGATTCTTTAACCCATACTTTTTACATATGATATTTTTGGTTTTCCTTTCTCCACGAGATTAAATCGTTGATCCTTCTAAAGTAAACTCAATTTTTTACTTTTTATCTTCAATATTGCGAGACCACTAAATGTATCCAATCTCTATCTCAACCTTGGAGGCAAAACATACAATCTTTTTATAACTGTTAAAGTCTCAAATTACAAAAATATTTTTCAATACTTATCTTTAATCCACTAAAGAAGCGGTCTACCTTTTTTTTAGTGTTGATGAAAAATTTGGAGGCATACCATTCATGCCTTGTGGTGTTTTCCTCATAGGCCCTGATAGACTGATCTTAATTTTTCTTCAGTATTAGGAAATCCCAATCTATTTTAAGGAAGATATTTTAGCTAAAAAATTTATTGAATAGTATTTTCTTGATTTCTTCCCATTCATTGGAATCAATATCTTCTTTGGAATTTGTATTCTTAATCAGTGTCTACCACTGATCGATATCCCCCTATATGAGATAAATAGCCAACACAACTCTCTCTTGTTTTGAGTATTAGAGGATAGATAAAATCTTCTCAATGGTGTTAATCCATTGTTCCATGATGTGGGGATTAAAAGTTCCATAAAAGTTAGGTTCCCTTTTTCACATAAGATAATCGACTACAACTTTCTATTTCTTAAGAGAAAGAGGGTGTTATACATGATTCAAGTTACTATTAATAGCATGAGTCAGTTGATCTAGTAATACCATGATGTTCCCATATACCACCCCCATAAGGTTTGACATATCATTGGGGAAATCATCACATTTATTATCACATTGGTTGTTGGAACTGTTTCTCATATTTCCCCTAATTAGCTAAAAATATAAAAATAAGATGAGAATACTTTAAATATAGAAAAGGGAAACTTATGAACATAGAAGTAATAATATATTAAAAATAAATATATCCTAACATATAATTATCTAGATTTAAATATAGGTTTTCTATGGTAATTTTATTATTATTTTTTATAACCTAACAATCTATTTATATTCTTCATAATGGTTCATAAAGTGTTCATGGTTTTTTTAAAGCATATACTCTGGGAGTGTCAAAAAAGTTTTTCAGAAATTACTTTATGTCGTGAACCAAGTGATAATTTAATTAAATAAATATGAAATAATTTAAAAGTTATTATCCCTATATTTAACTATTCTATCTCCACATCCACCTGTAATATCCAGACATGGATGCAATTTCTTGAAACTACTCTCTCTATACATTACCAAAATTACAGGATATTTTCAAATACATAGAATTATACCTTGGTTTCTCACTAAAATGTTCTAGTACTAATCCCAAAAAATAACTAGACCTTCCTTTGATACCAACTATAGCGATCAAATTCATTTTAAAAATATTATTACATGTTTTTAACATTAATATCCATTAAATACAAAATAAGGATCAGAAGGAATAGTGTCTTTGGATGAATAGGTAGATAAAACATCAACATTAAAATAAAAAATCTTTATTTAAACCTCTATAATGAGCTCCTAAATCCCTTTTATCTCCAATAAATTCATAGGATAACCTAGGGAACACATAGAAAAAATGGGTGGGCTAAAAAACACATTAAGGGAATACATATGATATTTAATCATAAAGTGTGATTTAAAGGTATAATGTGATATCATAAAAGATAAGGCTCATGTGTAATCACATGAGAGAATAAAATAATGAAAATTGTATTATAAGATCATGGAAATATAGGAAATTGTAAGTAACACAAAACATGACATAAGAACAAGTTAAGGCTAACTTTTAAGACAATATCTCATGGTGGAAAGAGTAACATCATCGATTAGGTTCACTCCCTAATCCAATACATAATGTCTCATGAGAAAAAAACTATACCCAATACATTGGAAAACTATTTAGTAACACCCATCATAACATGTTCATGTTTTTTTATACCCCAAAAGTAAATCAGTTATATGTCATAATCATATGAATTAAACATGGAAATAAATGGGTTATATAATTTTGACTCATATCATAATCAAAGGAAATTACATAAATATTCCATATAGAATAATAAATTAAATATTATGGATGAAAAAATCTTAGTATATAATCATTGGATTCAAAATAAGGTGTTCATTTTTTAATAAAAACTTTAAATGGGTGTTATATAAAAGTATTAAGGGATAGAAAAGTTCCCCTTATTAGGGATTGATTTTATAGAAGGAATTTGATAAATGAACATATGGAATGTATTAACCCATAAAATTTAGAGATAATGTACAAGGTATATATATACAAGATACATATATATAATTTAGAAGAAATATATAATATAACTGGGTGAGATATAGTGAGTTAGAGAGAGAATGATCATAAACTTAAAAAGGGTGGTTTAGAGAGATCTCAGACATTAAGTCTTTTCATTCATTGTACACATTAGAAACTATTTTATAATATATATATATATATAATAAATTTATTATATAACCATAATCATATATATAATGCCATATATGATTTTATTTTAACATATTTCCACTTAATTATTAGCAATTCTTTATTAAAATCACAACTCTGTGTGATACTGGCTTTTTTTTCATGCATGTTTTGGTTTTATAGTCTCGATCATTATACATTGATCACGCATCCATCATATCGATAATTAAAAAAAAATGATATTAATATCATATATATATATATATTCATCCACAAATGTTAGATATAAAAATGAATTAAAATGTTCATGGAGATGGTAGGTTATACGTATACCTGAACATTATTTTCATTTTTGATGGATGAAATGAAATAATGGTAAATAATAATTCACTAATCCAGAATCATAGTAAAATCATAAATAAAATATATTTTTATTTAATCAATAATTATAACTATCCATGATAAGAATCTATGAAAAAACGAATTACATTGGTTTGTGAGGTAGTAGTCCGTCGTATGCACAAATAATGATTTAATTTCCCTATTGATGAAATAGGATATGAATATAGGTGATGAAATTAACATTATACTATCTTGGTATATGGAAGGTACTATTTTTATTATTTTATAATTTTTTAAGAAGATTTAAAGGATTTAGAATAAAAAATATAACTAAAACATTCTGTTAAAGACTATACATTTTCTTCAGAAAACTTCCTTTGCATTACAACTTAAACCCTATAAGGTTGGTATTATGACAATAATAATACCTTTGGAATATATGGAGGAATTCTGGGAAGATATATAGATAGGGAATTACCAAACTAAAAACCTTTTTGAGTGTTAAGAAAATAGGAGTGGAGGTTCCCTTTTATAAGTGAGGGGGACACTCTTTGAATTACATAAAATAAAAAACTAATATAAATTACTTTTGATTGAATAAAGGATAAAAATAATATAATTAAATGATAGTATGCATATGGTTATCATCCAATAAAATGTGTACAATTTTAGATTAGTTTTATGCACTTATCTTATTATTTTGACCCATGTTCACCCTTTTTGACAAATACCACAATAATACTGTTTTTTCACATTATGGGTCAATATAGTTACTATAAAAAATAAATTGACCCATAAATGGAACACATATGATATTTATAAACATATAAATATCACATGGAAAAAGATAATATTTTTAGGAATATTAAATCAAATAATAAAATATTTTTTATTATAAAATAACACTAATGTCATTTTTGAACTATTCATTTAATTTGACATTGAAAACAACATGAAAAAAATTAAATTCAAGTATAATCCATTGAAAACTCTCAAATATGTTTTTTATCTATAAAATTAGTGGGAAATAACAATTCATTCAAATTATATAACTTTTAACATTTTCAAAATGTATTCTTTTTCTATTAATTGAATAAATACTCTATCGGCATTGCATAAGCATTAAATATCATTCTATAATCCCTAAGAAATTAAAATTAAATTACCATGAAACAAAATTGTCTTTTAAATAATAATTTATAATCAAATATAATATTTCTTTATCCATTTCATAAAATACTATACAAATTAAAATAAGAAAGTGGTGTTTTTGACTTCATCATTTGATTAAATATTATAAAGGTCAAAATCAAAAACATATGGCACCATGTTTCCATATTTTATAAATACGGTTAGAAATGGATGAAATAAAATCATAAATTAGAATATAGTCCACTATTATGGTTAGTTTTTAGTCCTTATAAAATTATTTTTAACCTTAATTATTTGATTTATCCTTATCGAGGTGATGATTATTTATTATGGTTACTATTCACAATGACCACAAATAAAAGGAGACTATTTAGCAAATTTGGACCTCCTAATTCAAAATATGGAATCCATTTTTTTGGATTTAATTTTTTGAAGTGGAGTAAATTAATTTAAGATAAAAATGAAAAATGTAATGAAAAACAATATTTTAGAAAAATGCATTTTAATTATATAAATGTTTTTTATACAAATTTCAAGTATAAAATTCATTGTAAAGACTATAATTGGAATATTTTTAATAATAAAGGAACTAATTTAAATATAAATCTAATCCATAATATAATTTGACTATGTAAATACTGGAATAAAAAATAAAATTTCCAAAAAAAATCAGTATTGTTCACTATTCACTCAAAACAAATACTTCTAGAAAAATCCCATAATTTCTCCCTATTTTTTTTAATATGCTGATAATTTTTTTTGTTCAATTTCTCAATTACATTTCTAAATGTTATAGTAATTTAGTATAATATTTTATCATAAAAATTAATAAAATCATTTTTGAAGAGAATTTATTTTTTTATTAATAAAATTACTTTACTAAAAATCGAGTGCTTATTTCTTATAAATTTATCAATAAATTTTTATTGGTTAAGATATTTATATAAATATATCTTCCATGATGTAGTTAATACTATTCATACCCACTAATTTAAGAGCTAGGTTATACTATAATGATATTTCATCATCCGTTTTAACTAGGCATTGTGTGTTGTATACACTTTCAATCATAGAGTTATTTTAAAATATTAGAGTGTTACGATTTGATCATTCAAAATAAAATTCTTTATTTTTTAAAAAATAACTTATACATGGAATAGAATGTTTTTTTTGACTAAAGAGAAAATATACTCAAATTTTCTAAAAAATATTTTATTAATCATTTTATGCACCAAATAGAGTAGAATGAAAGGAAAACATGGAAACCTTAGAAATAATTGGAGGTGGAAAAAATATATTATTTTTAAAATATATGTAATATATAATTTCCCTTAATTTAAGTTTATTAAAGACAATCCTGATATGAAATTCAATTGTAACATAAAACCTTACCTCATTTCCTATCTTACTTCATATGTATTCAAATCTCATATGTAACAAATATATTATATAACCATATTAATACAAAACCTAAATGTATCATTCCTTTATAATTTCCAATTACCCTCTTATTAACAATTATTCATTAAAATGGACATTCAGGTGAAAACTAGTCTATTTTCTATGGATGTTTTGGTTTGATGGTTATAGTCCATGAACTTTGGTCATTGTTTCATTATATCTATAATATTAATCATGTAATAATTATCATATTTATTAATTATATGAATTTTTATAACCATTCATATAAATAGGTGTTGAAAAATTAATTACATCAAATTGTGGAGATAATAGTCCGTTAATATGCACGAGTGATGTTTCACTTTTCAATATATGAAATGAAATAAAGGTAAATATTAATTCACATTTCCAGAATCATAATAATATCATAAATATCATATATATATAATTAATTTTATCATTATAAACATCCATGTAAAATTAAAAAAAAGTGAATCACATCACTTAGGGGGGTGGTAGTCTACATGTTCACATGAGTGACATTATCATTTTCAAACAGATTGGAAGTAGATAGAAAATGGATATATTATTAACATAAAAACATATAAGAATATAAAACATACCGATTTCATCATTTTATTTGGTTAAAGAACATTTGGTGGACTTTTAAGATGAATGAATGTAACGAACCAACCCGGGTCAACTAGACAAGCCATATGAATTGACCCATCACATAATATAGGTACAATAGGAAAAAAATAACGAGCATTGAATATAAGAAAAAAGGAATAAAAATAGAGCACGAAGAGGAAAAAAATGAGATACCACAAATAAATACAATCCAAGCCAAAATAGGCTAAACCAAAAAGATGTCAAATCCACACGTTACCAATAGTCACCTTCAGACCAACCAGAACTGAAGGCAATAACAATAAGTGAAGACAACATACTACAAGTTGCTATTCCCTTTAACTTAATAATACAATACAACAACTACAAATTCCCAAATTCACTTTTTGGGTGTGATCCAAATCCCTGTAGGATCTCACCATAATTTCTATACAAGGTATAATATCAAGAAATCAACAATTCTAGATTTAAATAAAAATAGTTTTATAAATAATTTTCGTAAATTAATCCCAGTTGTTAATAATTTTCCATTTTTTTTTCATAAGATCCTTTCATATGATCAAAAATAGAAATATGAAAAGTAGATTTAACAAAATAGTAAATAATATCCACACATCAAGAGGTAAATAGTTAAACACATATCCATGAAACAACCCATCATGCGAAGTCATGTGATATAACCTCATATAAAAACCTATGAGAAACAATCCATGATAAAAAGATTCATGATGTAAATAACCATAAATGAAAAATCACCTCACATTTCGGCTTTAGCCTATGAGTCACTATGTACTAGACACTAAAAATCCTAAACATGCATAATGTTGGATCCAACCGATATCGATTCCTTCTAGTTGATATCATAAATGATTACCTCCTAATGGTGCCATACACACATTAAGGCTACCCATGTTTGTTTCCCAACACACCCAAGGTTCCCAATGTGAAATTTTCTAAATTATTTTCAAAACCATGCACACAATTTTATAAAATATTTTCAAATCTAAGAAAATCTTCTTTGGAGTTTGAAAACCAATTTCCAAATTAATAAAATTCATTTTCATAGAAAAACCCATTTTTAAAAATATTTTCCTTTTCATAAATTCATTTAAAACCCCATATCAATTATAAATAATGAAAAAACTAATAGAATTTATCAATAATGACATACAATTCATCAAATTAACCCATTTTATAGAAACTCCTACCTCAACATTGTAGAATCTTACCATTTTTTGATAATGGTGACTGGAAATCAAGAGAAAGACCTTCAAAAGACAAGGCACACCAAGAAACTAAAAAGTATCAAAAGAAATACCATCTAATCTCAAATCTGAGCACAACTGCAACCAAAACCTATACCATAACCAAATCCAAAGAAGAACCAGAAATATTGTATACCTGGAGAGAAGAAACCCACACATGATTCTAAACCCAGTTGGTGAGGTATCCTTAAGTGCATCCACGAGACTCAGGTTCAAAACCAGGTGGAGGGATTTCGGGCCACCCATGTCTTCAGGTCAGTAGGGCTTTTGGGACACCTTTAAGGCCTTCGGGCCACCTCAAGGCCTTCGGGCCACATGCAGTTACCCTAGACAGAATCTACAAAAAAGGAGCAACCCCAGTGGAGGATTCAGAGCAGATACACTCACCAGAGAAAAACCAATGGATTTAGAAGAATGAGAGGGTATGGATACACCATCAAGATCAGCCTGTGGTTGCATGAGAAGCTTAACCAGATAGCCATGCAAAGGTGGAGAGCTACCATCACGATGTAGATGCTGGGGAGGGGCAGTTCCTTGTAGTTATAGTCTGGTTAAATTCCCTAAGACCTTTAGGTCATATGATGTCTCTTAAGACTATGGTCCATGTAATAACTAAACCTACGGGACTTGTAAGGGTTACCCCTCATCCCTTGAAAGGGGGGTTATCAAAAATCAATAAAAATGAAGGCCTTCGGGCCATTCAGGTGGAGATAAGAAACCCAATCACAACGGTGATCAATCACTGAATGAAGCGATCTAAAAGGGAGGGAATCACCTAAAATCACATAAGAAGAGCCTCTAAGTCATGAGAAAGGAATCCTATAATGAATAAAATAAGAAACCACTTGTGAAGTACCCTAAAATCAAAAATCACAACTATTACATGAATTGTAATCTCTTTACATGTTGTGTAATCCACAAAGCTCATATACACAAAAAAACCCATAAAATTTTATTAAAAACTTGATATTTTTCATTACACATCAGAAACATGTTTCACAGTGTGTAAACCCATCAATATGTGTATCCATTTAATATAATTTTACTAGATAATATTACACGGTGTGTAATCACCTAAAATACTATAGAAAGTGAAGGGTTAAGTAGAAAAACTCAAAAAATCCACTCTAGGTGTTCTTCGAACTTGAGAAGAACCTTACTAAGTGTTTGAAACATTTATACCCAGAATTCATTAATTCAAATAAACATACATCCCATAACATTAGGTCATTTTTTCCCTAGAAAAATATCTCCATCCTTAAGAAACCCACAAATTCACCCAATCAAAAATGATAAACAAAGAATAAATAAGGAAGTACATATAAAGAGTAAAAAGGTGTTACAATATCCCCACCATAAACACTTTCTACCCCCAAAATCCCTCAAGATCTTAGATCCACAAAAATAGAATACCACTACTGCCTCATCAATTATTCCCACTCCCACATCTCATGGATATTCCATCCATAATACCACAATACTCAGACTAGAGGAATCATTTTACCACATAGTACCTTATCCTAGTGATCCATAATCTGAAATGGCCGCTCAACAATAGTTGTATTGGGATCAAGATAAACATCCTCCCATATAACCACATGGAAATGATTTGGTATATAACTCCTTAACTGGGAAACTTGAAACACATCATGTATAGTTGTCAAACCATATGGTAAGTCCAATAGATAGGCCACCCTCTGTAACCATTCAACAATATCAAAGGGGACCACAAACCTCAGTTTCTACTTACCCTGCTTACCCAACTGATGATATACCAAATGAGGTGAAACTATGAGAAAGATATGATCACCAACCTCAAACTCCATCAGTCACCAATGATGGTCTATGTAAAATTTCTGATTGCTGTATTCCTTGATCAATATTCTATAGATCAACTACACCATCTCCTTCATTTCTTGGAAAATACTTGTTCCAACCATGGATCACACCCCCAACTCTACCCAACACAAGGGAGATCTACATATATACCCACAAAAATCATTGAGTTTGATATATTTATCGGATCCTGATAACTATTGTTGTAGTAAAATTCATCCAAAGGAAAATTATTTTCCCAAGATCCTTCAAAATAAATCACACAAGCTTGGAGCATATACTTTAGAACCTGGATACCCCTCTCTGTCTATCCATCCATATGTGGATTATAATTTGTGATTAATTTAATCTGGGAACCCACCACCTCTTGTAAACCTTTTCAAAACCTAGATATGAACCTAAAGTCCCTCTCTAAAGCAACCACACAGGGAACCCTATGAAGCTTCAATACCTCTTGGATATACAAGACCCAAGACATTATGCTTTATTTGTCTCTCAGATAGGCAGGAAATGCACTAATTTCATGAGTCGATCAATGATCAACTAAATATCATCATTAACACTAGGATTCCAAGGAAAACCAACAATGAAATCCATGTAAATATCATCCCACTTCCATGCCAGAATGGGTAAAGGATGTAACAACTCTGCAAGTCTCTAAGGTTTCACCATAATTCTCCAACATGTAAGGAACCGTGATACAAAATCCGTAATCGACCATGTCATCCCCTTCCACCAATGCCAACATCTCAGATCATGATACATATTGGTAGTACCTAGGTTTATAGACCAACAAGAATGGTGTACACTGTCCAACAACTCCTACTTTAGGAAGAATGGAACAACCAATATAATACGGAAGCATAAAGATCCACTGGGAGATCAAGACCACTCACGTGAGGTATCCCCACCATAAATATTTTACCAAAGTATTGGAACTAGGTGTCTATCACCCACTTAAGCTAAACCCATTTATCAAAAGATGAGTCATATTTCATCAAATCAAAGAACACCAGACCACTAACCTATTCCAATTTCAAGATGATCATAGAAGAACTCATTCAAGACCACTTCTACACTAATTTCTTTACATCTTATGTCGATAATTTTCTTCTTAATGCATCAGCCACAACATTCCATTTCCTAGGGGTATAAGCAATATCAATATCAAAAGTATGAAGATAATCTATCTAGAGTATCCATTTCAAATTTAGATCTCTCTGAGTAAAAATATATTTCAGGCTCTTATGATCATAATTACCTTAAACCGTTCCCCAAAGAGATAATGATGTCATGTTTTGAGTGAATTCATAACTATTACCAACTGAAGATCATGGGTAAGATAGTTATTATCATGAGGTTATAGTTTTCATGAGCCATAGGCCACTACTTTCTTCCCCTGCATCAAGATACATCCCAAACCCATACTGAAAGCATCACAGAAAACATTATAACCTGATCTCAACTTAGTCAGAATTAAATCTGGTGCTGAAGTCAACCTTATCTTCATCTCCTCAAAATATTTATGACACTTTTCATTCCATTCAATCTTTACACCCTTATGGTTTAAAGCCGTCATGGAAGATACATGGTTGGAGAAGTCCTGAACAACCCATCTATAGTAACTAGCCAAAACCAAGAAGCTCTGAATCTCAATTTTTTTGGGATGTTCCTAGGAAATAACTATCTGTGATTTTTCAGGATCTACTAAGACACCCCTCTCAAATATCAAAGACCCCCAAAACTTCAATTCTTGGATCCAAAACTCACATTTTTAAAGCTTACCATACAGATAATATTCCCTTATGGTTCTAAGAATGATATCCAAATGGTCTATATACTCATCCTCTGACTTTAATTATACTAATATATCATCCATGAACATAAAAAAAAGAGTCCAAGAACTGGTGAAAGATCTAGTTCATCGAATCCATAAACACAGTAGGAGCATTCGTGAGACCAAATTTCATAACAAAAAACTCAAAATTCCTATATCAACTCTTAAATGTTGTCTTAGGTATATCCTCTTATCAAACTATGAACTGGTGGTACCCTGACCATATGTAAATCTTAGAAAACCAATGAGCCCCTCTAAGATGATTAAAGAGATCATAAATCCTTAGAAAAGGATATCTATTCTTCATAGTCACCAGATTCAAAATTTGATAATCAACACAAAGTATGAGGCTCATGTATGCCTTCTTATAAAGAGGAAAGGAAAATCCCATAGTGACATTCTAGGGTGAATAAATCCTTTATCCTCTAGGTCCTCAAGCTATAACTTAAGTTCCAATAACTCATTTGGTTCTATACAGTAAGATAAAATAGAAATGGGTATCATAATAGGGAGCTGTTCTATAGTAAAATATACCTCTCTATAGGGTGGTAAACTAGAAAAATCCTATATAAAGACCATAGGGTATTCACAAACTACTATAAGAAGTTGACCACTCAAAAAAGGGTCAACTATATCAAGAAACATCTCTAAAAATTATCATGATATTACCCCAGTATAAGAAATAACATGTATTTCTCTTCCCAATACAGAGCTCCACTCAACCAAAAAAACACGAGTAACCCCATAGGTAGATAAGAACTGAACTTTATGATGATAACAATATATATGGGCATTAACACTAATAATTTAATCTATACTAATAATCAAGTTGAATATTTCATGATCAAGCACTAAAAAGTCCCACTCTACCTCAAAGTCATATATTATCACCCGACACGTGGGACATTTGAAACCATGTTCAGACCTATTTCCCAAAGGAATGGAAAGATTCGACAAGAATGACCTAGTTACGAACATAAACCAAGAATGTCAATTAACTTTGAAAATAAAAAATAATGTGTGAAACCTATATCAAACAAAGCTATCACCATAGAATATTAGATAAACAATGTACCTCTAATAGAAGTTGGCCTTGCTTCAGATTCCTATGGTGCATACCCCGCTGCATAATTACGTCTAGTCTTATCCACATAAACTTCTCCCTTAGACTGAGGATAATTCCCACCACCCTTGGAAGCATCTTCATGAACCTCCAAACCCTTGGTGAGAGTGGATCCTTCCCTACTACTCTAAGATATCTTTTCACAAAAATGATGTAGTTGGATAGATCATCCAAAAATATGAAAAGTCTTGGTAGAATATTCCTAGTTAGGATTGGTATGACCTCTATTTACACACTAGTAGCAGACAACCTACTGTTGTATTGTAAAATCACCTAAAACCAGTCCTAAATTAAACTAAACACTCTTATGCTTCCTTTTCTGGCTAGAAGCATCACCCTAGATAACTACTGAACTAACTAAAGCTCTACCCAAACCTATCATCCTAGATTTTTCTTCCTTGTAAAAATATTCCTTGTCAAATACCTCCAACAATTTCAGAGGGAACATGAGTATCTACATCAACTAAATATTATTCCTCAGTACTAACACAAACCTATGAGCTTTCAGGTACTCATTAGTGTCAAGATCTAGTTCCAGATGCACCAAATTAGAAAAATAAGTAGAATTCTCCAAACTGATATGCCCCTTGCTTTAAGGTCAGAATATCTCGGGTCTCCAACTCATGCAACGTCTTAGGGTAAAATCACTGATTAAATATTTCTTGAAGGAATCCCAAGTAATATCCTCATTCAACTTAGCTTTCAAAATAGAGTGCCACCATCTCCTTCCCAGTCTCTCATGCATGTATGTGAAAAAACCTACCTTAGAGTCTTCAAGAGTCTTCAAGAAGTTTCATATTTTCTCTATTCACTCGAGCCACTCTTTGGTTTTAGGGGGCCCTTTGTCTCCATTAAATATGGGTGGATGATTCTTGGTAAATTTAGATCCATGATCCACCAGGAATCATGGGTTCTCGACACTCACTTGACCCAGAGTCTGAATAGTACAAATAATAGCTTCTACCAAAGAAGGGTCCACAAGAGGATTTTACTTCAGATCCCATCTCACTAGATTATCTCTTTAATTTGAAAGATCTCTTCTCAAAGGAATTTTCTAACAAAATAAAAAAACCAACCTGTCATGAGAAAATTTAAAAATCATAGGACCAACTTTAGGTACTGATATCAAAGATTTAAAACATTAATAATTTAAAGAAACCACAAATATACTAATTAAAAACCTTACTTAAAAAAGATAAGGTCAATTAAAATAAACATCCCATATAGTTATTTAAAATGACCTTAAAATCCAAGTCTCAAAACTAGTAAAAGTACTTGACTACCCATGATAACTCAGTTTTAGTCATGGAAGTGAGCTGGTTGGGCCCCTTTTCTACACCTACTATTTGAATTCTAATGGTCCTAACTCTTGTTTAACCAAGACACATAACCAACCTCAGGAAGTCTTGAAACAATTCAGGATGAGAAACCCTTTGATAACAAATTGTAATGAACAAGACTAGGTCAACTAGACAAGACACCCCAACTAACCCATCACGTAATATATTCAAAATAGGATAATAGAAAATAGTCTTGAATATGTGAAAAACAAGACATACAACCAAAGAAAAAAGAGGAAACAAAAAAGAGACCACAAATACATACAATCCAATCCAAAACAGGCTAAACCAGAAATATTTCAAATTTCCATGTGACTGATAATCACCTCCAGACCAACCCGAACTGAAAGTAGCAACAACAAGATAAGACAACATGCTACAAGATGCTCTTCCCATTACCTGAATACTGTAATAAAACATCTAAAAATTCCCAAATTCACAAGTATTTTATAATCAAAATCCCAATAGGATACCACCATATTTCTATATAAGGTCTAATATCTAGAATAAAATAATTCTAGCTTCTAAAACAAAAAAAATTTACAAATTATTTTCATAAATTAAATCCATTTGTAAATCATTTTCTATTTGGTTTTCATAAAATCCTTTTATATTCTCAAACCAAAAATATGAAAAGTATGATATACATACATCAATAGGTAAATAGGTAAATACATTTCCATGAAACAACCTATCATGAAAATCTATGTGATACAACCTCATATAAAAACACGTGAGCAACAATCCATGATAAAAACAATCATGAGATAAATAAACATAAATTACAAAGCACCTCACATTTTGGATCTAGCCTATGGAACACTGCATACTAGGAACTAAAAATCCTAAACAAGAATAAAATTAGATTTAACTAATATTGAGACCTTATGATTGATATCATAAAAGGTTACCTCCTAGTGGTGCAATACACACACTAAGGATACCCATGTCTCTTTCCCGATGCACCCAAGGTTCCCAATGTTCAATTTTACAAATACATTTGAAAACCATGATCAAAATTCTATAAAACATTTTAAAGGAAATATAATCCACTTTGGAGTTTTAAAACACATTTTCAAATCATGAAAATTTATTTTCAAAGAAAAACCACTTTTTAAAAATATTTTCCTTTTCAATAAATCGTTTAAAACCACATATCACTTCTAATCAATGAAAAACCCAACCAAATTTATCAAGAAGAACATGAAATTCATAAAATTAACCCCTTTTACAGAAACACCTCCATCAACACAATAGAAACCTATCCTCCTTTGACAACGGTGACCAGAAACCAAGAGAACGACCTTCAAAAGACAAGGCATGATAAGAAACTAAAAAGAATCGATAGAGAATACTATTTGATCACAAATCTAAAAAAAACCATAACAAAAAATACTACCATAACCAAATAAAAATAAGAATCAGAAGGATTACATACCCAAATAGAATTATCCCAACTTCAATAGTGATTAATCGCTAAAAGAAGTGATTCGGAAGGGAGAAAATCACCCAAAAATGCCTAGGGAGATCCTCTATTTTGAGAGAAAGGAATCATGAAATGAATGAAATAAGAAAATAATCGTGAAAAACACTAAAATCTAAACTCAAGACTATTAAATGGTGTTTAATTCCTTTATATGTCATGTAATCCACAAAGTTCATATACATTGAAAACCCATCACATTTTTATTAAAATCCTGATATTTTCCATGACAAATCACGAACATGTTACATAGAATGTAAACCTCTCATGCTATGTATTCAGTTCATATCATCTTCCTAGAGAATATTACATGATGTGTAACCCATTTACACAACATGTAATCACACAAAAGACTATAGAAAGTGTAGGTTTAAGCAGAAAAACTCAAACACCCCACTCTGGGTGTTCTCTGTACTTGGGAAGAACCCTGATATGTCTTTGAAAAATTTATACTTGGACTCTATTGATTCAAATTAACATATATCTGTAAAATTTAGGCCATTTTTTCCTATAAAAGGATTTCAATCCATGAGATTCTAAAAAATGCACCCAAAAAAGGATGATAAACAAAGAATAAATAAATAAGTACCTATAAAGCATAATAGGGTGTTACAATGAATCATGAAAAAGATTAGTAAGAACATATACCATTTCTTCTAGTATCCCCCTATGAGAAACACCTTAAGGATTCTTGGATGAGACATTTAGGAGTAACAAAACAATATATTCATGGATAATGGTGATGGGGGAGTATTTGGGCAGAGCATGGATGAACTAAAGGGATCAAGTGTGTAGCGTCCCATGTTTTTGGACCAGATGAAATTTCAAAGGAATTTGAATTTTGTCGCTTGGTGGATAGTAAGTTTAGTAATTATAGAATATTAATGAAATTTATAGATTTGGAACACTATAATGTGTTATTTTTAGACTTGTTTTAAGGCCCAATAGGTTTCTTGGGTGGTTCGTTGAGTTTCAGGAGTGATGGATCACAAAAACTCAAGTTTTGGGTGGATTGGTAAGGGAACATAGTTTTTATAAAACCATGAGGCCCACCAATGAAAACCATGAGGCATATGTAGGTGAGAATATGTGTCTCTCATGGTCTATGCATAGTTTCCCAAAACTTGTTCTTAGCTCACATGCTTAGTGCCATTTAGGTAGTGTTCATGCACTGTTCATCGCACGGTTAGTGCACAGTTGGACAAACTGTGCGGTACAACCTTGCATGGTAATGGTTATTAAGTAGCAGGGGCCACATGGTTGGTGCACAGTTTGGCCAAACCATGAGGTCAAATAGTGCGACCTAGTTTTAAGGGTGAATTTACCATTCCACCCTTAAGGAATTCAATGTTTTAAACCCTTTTTTCTTCTCCTTCCCTCTAGTGGGTGTTTCCTCCTCCATCCAAGCATGGATTTCTCCTCCATCCCAACCTAGGGATCGAGATATATCTTTCATTTATCCTCCAATTTATTTTCCATTAGAAGAAATGAAAATCTACTGGTAAGTTCTATCACACTCTCCCTTCTCTTTAAAGTTTATTCCATACTCTGTTGCACTATTTAAGTGCAACTCATTTTACCAATTTTCAGAGAATTCGATGGTTTCTTATATTTCTCTTGAACCAGACCAAATTAATCTTAGATATTTGATGTGTGGGTCTTCTTAAGAATTAGGTTGGTGGTATATAGACTTTCCCTTAAGTTCTATCAATTTTATAAAATGTTATTATGTTATTCATGCTAGACTTACCCGATGTCACTTCTAAATTATAGATTGGATTAAATTAAATTTCTAAGACTAGCTTATGATTCCTATAGACTTCTACTTATATGATTAGAAGTTATGACCTCAACACAAACTTCCCTTAGAATGGTTCACTAATTTTTTCATATTTAATTATTATGTCTGAATTAGTTAAAGCCACCCCTTTGGGTGTACCATTTATTTATATATTAATTGGTGATGCTTTCTTATATAAAAACCACATTGAGGTGAGTTTTTATGTTTTTTGTTGGAATTGGATAGCCTAAAGTGAACTAAATGAGTTTCTTAAATAACAACAACATGTTTTCTAATAAAACCCCTATGTTGATGTGTGCTGTATTTTAAGCCAAAAATGTATTTCTTATTATTTCATTATCTGGATTGGTGGAATACCTAATATATGGTTCTTATTACGTGTAATGGAAATGATAAATAGGCTTGAAAATATCCTTTAGTATGCATGATTTGTAATATGGCTTGGTTATATATATATATCCCCCTTATTTTTACCTTGTTTATGATTAAAATTGGTTATATACCTACCCTCTTTAGTGATTAAATATAATAAGATTGGATATATTATTTAAACCTTAATTGATACTTGGATTTATTTTTATATAATGATGAGGATGAGTTCATGGGTCAATGAGGCTTTATACACTAAGGGAAATACATGTTATATCTTTGAATATCTCACCGTGCATGTTTCTTACCCCCATATGAGTTATACCGGTTCCTAGGGGAGAGTTCGTGGATGGGCACAATGGAAAGATTGTTACACCATGCCAAGAGTGATACTCAAACCACTTTGTGAGATACCAGGGATGAGCTTAGAGGGGACATGTTTTACTTTATGTCGAGAGTGATACTTAGGATTCCATTTATGGATTACCATGGATAGACTCCTTTGACATTAGAAAATTATTACGCTCTTGGCGTGATACTTAGGATCCTTTATAAGTTTCACCTTGTATGGGCCTAGTATTCCGTATAAATGAATACTAGAGATGCCTCTTAAATTAAATGAAAGATTTTAGTTAACTAAATTAGAGGATGCATGCACCAGACCAAATCACATGCCTAGGTTCGGTCCATTCTAACTGCTTAAATTATGATGAACCGTTATTAATTTATATCCCATTTATATAGGTTTCCCTTGGTTTATAATTTTCTGTATGAGGCCTATGTATGTATGGTAGGGCCAAGTGTCCATGAGGACCTGATCCCAACTTGGTTCTTTATTTATTTCACATTGCTGATTTGCTTTTGATATACATGCACACTAGTTATTCTATATGAAAAAACTAGATATTACTTTAGACACTATTAGTGGTGGCCTACTGAGTATATCTCACACCCTGTTTAGGCCTCCATTACACTGGGGTACCCAAACAAACCTCATGGTTGTAGGACCAAGTTTTTTATATTGTTCTTTTATGTATATAGTTGATAGTTAGGAGCACATGACTGAGCTAGTACTTAGGATGCTCATGGATACTACCTTAGGGAATTTTTTTAATTATTTATGTACTGTGTTCTATTCCCTATTATATTTTTACTTCCCTAGATACATAATTTATATAGACATTCATGAATCATTTTTATATTTGTCCTTAACTAATATCATTCAGTTATTATTATTATTCTACTACTCTATCATATTCTTTATTTATAATTCTTTTGATGTCTTCTGTTATTTATTTTATGATATACTAATTTTATACTATAATAATGAGGGTATAGTCACCCCACCATACCATCATTAGACCATTTATTCTAGTTGATAACATCTAGAGTATGGGGAGGTGTGCTTGAGGCCATGCGACAATCGGTCCGACTATCAGTTTAGTGGTTAGTTGAGATGAGATGTTACAAAGTGGTATCAAAGCCTTATTTTCCTCTGTATTACTATTTTGGGATGGTAGAAAGGAGACTAGAAATGTGTTAGCGCTTGTTAAATAACTGTTCCTGAGGTATGAGATTGTCTTTCATTCTGTTTTCTATTACAATTTATTTTTATTTCACCTTAATCAAATGGTGTACTTTCTGTTACTTCATGATTTATGAAATACTAGTATTTTATCCTTAGTTTGGTATGGAAAAGAGGTATCGTTAAATTCATTAATACAGGAACATAGGAATTCACATGCCATGAATAATCCATGCCATATGGAAAAGAGGTAGCACTACTGTAGTAGTACTTTAGAGGTATTGTAGAAGCGGAGGCACTATAGTTATAGAGACACTGTAGTGGTGGAATGAACTATAGAAGTACCAGTAGCAGGTACTGTAGCTGTACTATTCATAGAATGGTCCTTGGGCTAAAATTTTGGGCCTACGATCCATGTAATGGGCTACATGCCCACTGGGACTTCAGGCCAAATATATATGATGTAATAAAGTAGTTAGTTGGGTGGGTTATCCCTTGGGGGGGATATGACTTGGCTTTTAGGCATGTGTGTGTGCAGTGTGTGTGTTTTATATAATTGTAACCCCAAGAACCTAATATAATATGTCATGTTAGGTATTTTTAGTAACATGTATAGATTTATGCTATCCCAAGTATTTATTAGCCTAGTTGTTTATATAATGTGATTTTTGTTTAATTTATCATGATTTCTAATACAACATGCTTATGTGATTTAATTATTATTCTTTTATTATATGCCATGGTAAAGCATTTTCAACTTATTTAGTAGCTAGCCATTCCTATTTTTCATGCCTTGTGATTTATTTAACATCTTTATCTGCTTACCATGTTGGGTGATTAATTAGTGGATTTTCTCATATACAATACTTCTGTTCTTATTTCCATGTTATTTCATTTCAGTAGAATTCTATTTGATAATCCAATAATTACATGTTAAATCCACGAACCATTGGTTTCATGGGATGAAACAATTATGATTACAATTAAATGGGAACCAATTTGAAATTTGTAAAGTGTATGGGTGCTTTATGATTAAAAAATGGTAACCCATACAATTAAAACATTGTAGATTCACTTTATATACATAAAGGATATTTCATCAATGTGAAGGATATTGAAATTTTCTTATTAAACCTAGATAAAATGGTTGTGGTTAGATGGGTGTCACCTACAATTTGTAAAGTGTATGGGTGCTTTATAAATTTGAAAGTTTTAGCTTATATAACCAAAACATCTATTATGAGACTTATATATTTAGAAACTATTGTGAATATAAATTTTGTTAAATTTTTGACCTTCAATGATTTGGTTTCCTTATTAAGGTTTGTACCTCTATTACTTGGGAATAATAACCATATGACTAATTTCATAAATGCACAATTGGACCCAAGTAGGCTAGTTAGGGAATGCTGTTTATGAGATAAACCCCTAAAGGGTGTTTTAAAAATATCATTATTTAAAATAAAACTTTTGGATCAAATTTTGATGAACCCAAGATGTCTTGAATGTGATCCTTGTAGGTCACCCTTCTTTTGATGTGCTTAACACTAAACCCCACAGGGGTAGACTTATGCTATGTAGTGGTGGTCATTTAAATTATCCACAACCGTTTATATGGTTTTACATAAAATAATTTGGAAGAATCTTACTTGACCGGTACCTCTTAAATTAATAATAAATCTTTTAATTCTCTTTGAGTTGTATTTATATGAGGCCCTAGTTAATTAAAATGCCAATTACAACTTAAAGGGTGTTTTCCTCTATAGATTTAAATTAAAATTTTATTTGAATAAGCCAAATTTGAAACTTATTAAATGAATGAATGGTTTTAAATTGGGGTTTATGAATGACTAACCTAATTATGAAGGGATTTTAGTGAAATAAATAACGTTTTATAATGGGAGTTTAATGTAACTTGAATGTGTGCCTTGCGACGTGTTTAAATAAGTGCTATGCTTATTCCTTACTTAAAGGGTGTTTGTTTATCTTAAAATCCAAGCCTCAAAATGTTTAAAGAAGTAAATGGGAATTAGGTTAATGCCTTAAAATGAAACCTTAAGTGGTGTTTTATCCTGACCCTCATGTAAGGGTAGATAGATGTTTCCTTGAGTAACTCTATTGAAATGAAAATGTGACCATTTTCTGTAGGTATTCTTCCTTTTTACTTGAACATAAATTATGGGCTCTTAATCCTAGTGACCTCTCTTAGGTGTGAAAATTTTTTGGGTTATCACTTTGAATTTTGGTAATGGGACAACCTAATATAGGTAGATCTTTCATATTCTTAAAATCCTTGCTAAATGCTATGATCTTTATGATGTGTGGTACTGTTCAGGTGCCGTTGTCTCGTGTAGGAATCTTAGTTTCTAAAACAACACCCTTGTTTCGATGGGTTTTCATGTGTTGTTTTGACATTTTCTATGAGTGTGATCATCACAAAATGCTCAGTTCTAGAAATCTAGACATTCCAAGGGCATGGTCAGTCGATTAATAGGTTGTGTGATCCTCCTCTTCTTCCTTTTCAGTGTTGGAAGACTCAGAAGTTCATCATCCTGATTTCCAATTATATGGGATAATACAACCCTAGGCTAGTTATTTTATGATCCATTTTATATAGGTATTCATAAGGTTGTTAAGCCTATTAATAGTATCATGTAATGTACCATCTTGCTTCTGAAACCTCTAGGTAGTATGAGTTGGTACATGCATCACCCGTTGTCTTGTTAAATCATCCAATGAACTATTTAAGTTTAGTGGTACTCATTTAAGCCTTGAGATGTTATGATTTGAATTCTAGTTAGCTTTAAGGTATATTCTACTATGAATTAAAATAATTAACTCATCCTAATTCTCGGGATGATGTTTTAGAGGATCAGGTGCTTGACATGTTGGTTAGTTGTTTGGATTTTATGCCTAATGCCATGGAATATGGGAGTGTAAATCATAGAATAATCACATATATTCCTAGTTAAAATCCATTCAAGTGAAATATTAAGCAACTGGTTTCTTTTTCATTTTGTGTTAACTCATGTAAGAAGCATTTTATCCATGTTCAGTACCCTGTAGTCAGTGATCCATGGAGCGTGTGCCATGGGATGAGTTCTCTTCCCAATAATATGATGATAGGGAACCTTATAAGGTGGGGAGACTCACATAAATATGGGTTAAATGTTTTCTTCCATGTATAAGGAACACAACCAATTAACTTTTGGTAATGATCATTTATGTTTTGAATTACCTTGGGGTTGGTGAGTTTTGAGTCATGACATTGCTTATGAGGCAGTACAACAATGAATGGTTGGCTGGGTATGCAAACTTAAACAAACATAGTCAGGGAGGGACTTTAGTGGTTGTGATTAAATGTGAATGAGATTCATCATGTGGTAAGGGTATCATGGTTGGGTTGTTGATGTGTCAGCAGGTGAATTCGAGATTTTACCAGAAGAAGTTGACCATTAATGGTTCGACTGTTCCTCCTTTTGATGGTTGGGTATGGTTAGGTGGAAACCATAATGAGAACATCATTTAATTTAGAGTAAGAGTATTGAAATACCTTTTTGGGTAAAATATTCTAAAACTCTTAGTCTTCTCTCGGCTGAATGATGATCATGTCCCTTACCTTGACATCATCTGAGTACATTAAGAGAACATTAAGTGTATGCTGTGCTAAAATTTAAAATTCTTTGGGATGGTTAAGTAGTATCTATCAGATTGTTCTCCAAAAGTGTGGTTTTCCATTAAGAAATGGTTAGTCTTGATTGATACCTAGTTTCCTAAGTAGGAAAACCATGGACAGTGTAACGACCTGAATCTGGAGCCCCTCCACTGGTTCCCTATACCCGGTTCGCCACATGACCTCAAGCGCATTTCCCCAAATGCCAGAGGCTGCCAACTAGCAACAAGGTCATTGGTAAGTTATTGGGGAAACTATTCCCTCATTCGGTAAGGTATACAAGGTAAGGAAAACAACAGTAAATAGAGGAAGCAGTAAACAATACAAAACAACTGAAACCAAACAGCGGAAGCAATGAATATATAGTAATAATGATAAAGATGCAGCAGGTAAAAGTTTCTAAGGAAAAAACAAACATAACAATGTGCTGAAATACAATTAAAACAAAGTACTAAAATAATAGCAACTTCTGCAGCATCGCAAGCCTAAGCTTGGTCCCTTTCTCCCCAACTCCAAGCAGTCAAGTATCAGAAGTCAAAGGGCGCTTTCCCTTATCTATACCTGCAACAAAGAATTCTACTTGGGCCTAAAAGAATGGCCTAAATAGGGTGTGAGATACAATCCCAGTAAGTAATCACCCAAAGATTTATGGCTAACAGTCAAGGAATACAAGGAAATTAAAAGTGCATGAAGAAGTAAACAGAAAAGCACACACCAGCTACAATCCATAGTTATAACATATAAAGTACACAAGTAAATAACCAACAACAAGTAGAAAATAGGTAACCCTCTGGGTAGCTCTCACAGCCTAACCCCTATGGTTCAACCTATAAGTACTAGCAACCCTTTATGAGGCACTCACAGTCTCACCCCTCTAGTTCACCTAAGAGTAGACTTTCTGAGGAAGCACTCACCGTCAATCCCCCCTATAGTCTCATATCGTACTAAAGGATCTCTGGGAAAGCACTCAATGTCAATTCCCCCTATGGACCACATCGAGGAACTATAGAATCTATGAGGAAGCACTCAACTTCAATTCCCCCTGTGGTCTCACATCGTAAATTAAAGACAGTCTGGAGAATCCCTTACATCCATTCTCCCTTTGGTCCATACACCAGGTTCTCTCAGCCCCATGTAATATAAACATGCATAACGCGCGTGTATCGCCCAAGTAAACCTCAAGAACTACTTGTCTATCATTTTAAGGCTCAGCAGCAAAACAACACAACAGTTGCACTATCCTACAAATAGGCATAGCAACTGGCATAATGCCTAACAGGAAAAGCAAGTACGAAAAACATCCAGAGTACAGAAAAACTAATCTATTCACAAAGGTAAACCTCTACTAAAGCAATCAAGCAAGAAGACAATCAATCAGGGGAAAAACAGGAAAACACACAATTCCTGTTCAATAGAATTGGCGAAATTGCATGAAATATTCAAATAATTTCTACAAAAAGGCACAAACCACCTACCTCGATCCTAGGAGATCGATCTACATGAACAACGATGAAAGATTCTTCTTAGAATGTCGGAGATCTGAGAAAACGTCTGAAACACATAAACCACGATAACTTGAGAAAGAGGAGGAATTGGAAAACAAGGATCAAGTAGAAGGAAGAACTCATCGTTGTGATTCTAACACAATTAATGGTTCTCTAATCAGAGAACGAACAGAGAGGTGGGGGATCTTCGATGATTCACGGATCCTCGGTGCTCTCGGGTGAACAGAACCTAGAAGAAGATGTTTTTGTGCGTCAGGCGTGACCCCGGTCTGTTTAATGAAAAAAAATAAAGTACGTAGCGTGTACTTTTAGAGTACACGACATGTACTAGGTTTTTCTGTACTCCGCCAAAATCGGCCTCCACGTCACTCCTACACACCGTGTGTGTGGCCCAGACATGGACAATACACGGCTTCGAGTAAGAAAAGAGTACACGGCGTGTACTCAGAAAGTACATGGCGTGTACTTCAAAAATTTACAGAAACTTTATTTTTCTTAAAAACTCTAGAAAAAGGAAAGGCATACCTGAAACGAAGATCCATGTTCTTACAAACTTCCCCCCTTAAAGAAATCCGTCCTCGAATTTCCCTAGCGAGGCTTAGAAGAAGAAACCCCGAACAGCTCTAGCCACTACGATCGTACATCGGTCTCCCTCTCCTAGGTCTTGTCCTGTACTCGCCCATGCTGCCATAACACCCGTACAAGAGGGAAATACCACCCACGGAGAACCTTCATGCTGCGATCAACAATCTGGATGGGATGCTCCTCAAACGATGCATCCTCTTCGAGCTCAACCTCCTCGGGCTGAAAGACATGAGACGGGTCTGAAAAGTAATGTCGGAGCTGAGAGACGTGGAAGACGTCGTGCATGGACCGGTACCTCTGGGGTAGCTACAATCGATAGGTGACCGGCCCAACTCTCTCCAAAACCTCAAATGGCCCGACGTACCGCGGTGAAATCTTACCCTCCCTCCAAATCCTCTTGTGTCCCAACCTCGGTGCGACACGCAGAAAGAACTGATCCCCGACCTCGAACTCTAGTGGTCATCTCTGCTGATCAGCATAAGACTTCTGCCAAGACTGTGCTATAGCCATCCTCTTCCGAATCAGCTCTATCTGCTCTGAAGTCTCCTGAACGAGATGAGGTCCCAACAAGGCTGCCTCTCCTATCTCCAGCCAACATAAGGGTGATCGGCATGGCCTACCATACAAATCCTCGTATGGTGCCATTTTAATGGTCTCCTGGAAACTGTTGTTGTAGGTGAACTCCACCAGAGGGATATGCTTCTCCCAAGAACCGCCAAAGTCTAGGATGTAAGCTCAAAGCATATCCTCAAGCACCCGGATCATGCGCTCGGACTGGCCATCAGTCTAGGGATGGTATGCTGTACTCAAAAGTACCTGTGTACCTAAGGACTTCTGAAGTCCCTGCCAGAACCGAGAGGTAAAACGCGCATCCCTGTCTGAAACAATAGAGTGTGGAACTCCATGCAGACGAATGATCTCTCTGATGTACATTCGTCCCAGATCATCAACACTGAAGGTCCCCTTGATCGGCAAGAAATGTGCAACCTTCGTAATCCTGTCGACGACAACCCAAACAACACCACTCTCCCTAGGTGACCTTGGTAACCCGATCACAAAGCCCATCGCAACATCGTTCCACTTACACTCTGGAATGGGTAACTATTGTAAAAGGCCTTCTGTTTGTTGATGCTCTGTCTTCACCTGCTGACAAGTAGAACATCTCATGACAAAACCAGCAACATATTTCTTCATACCTGGACACCAGTACTGGAGAAGAAGATCCCAATACATCTTGGTGACGCCAGGATGAACTGCCCAAACCGAGGAATGAAAATCTAGCATCAGCTCCTCGCGTATGTCTGCTGGAACCCATACGCATACCTGGAAATGCAAGATCTCATCCTCGCCCACTGTCCATATAGGAAGAGGGTCCTTTCCTGACACACTCACTCGCAGGACTAAGCCTTCTGAGTCTGATAGCTGCCTCATCTGTACCCGATCAAGTAGTGTAGAGGTAACAGCTACAGAAGATAGGAAGGTATGCCCTTATCTGTCATGCACCTCCAAATACATCTTAGAGAATAGATCCATAAGCTGCCACTCACTGCTGGCCTCCTGAACTGCATAAATCTGAGTTCTCCTGGTCAACGCATCTGCCACTGCGTTTCCCTTTCCCGGCATATAAGTAAGCTTGAAATCAAACGACTGAAGATACTCGACCCACTTGCGCTGCCTCAGATTCAGATCACACTGAGTGAAGATATACTTGAGACTCTTGTGGTCGGTGAAGACCACAAAGTGCTCTCCTAGAAGATAGTGTCTCCAACAATGTAAGGCATGAACAACAGCTGCCAACTCTAGATCATGCATAGGGCAGTTCCTATCATGTGGCCTCAACTACCGAGACCCGTACGCAACAACTCCATCTCCCTGCATAAGCAAAATGCCTAGTCTGATACATGAATCATCACAATAGATAGTATATCTCTTGCCTGGCTCTGGAAAGACTAGTATTGGTGCCAACGTCAATATTACCTTCATCTCCTGAAAGGATTACTCACTAGAATCTGACCATAAGAACTTCTCCCCCTTCTTGGTCAGACCTGTCAATGATTTTTCTAGGCGTGAGAAGTCATGAATGAAGCATCTGTAGTATCCAGCCAGTCATAGGAAACTCTGTACCTCAAAAATTTTCTTCGGCTTCTCCCAGGAGACTACAACTCTCACTTTCTCTGGGTCCACAGATACTCCTACCTCTGAGATGATGTGACCCAAGAAGTGAATCTGTTCCATCCAAAAGTGGCACTTCAAGAGTTTAGCATAAAGACGATGCTCTATAAGTGCACTCAAAACGATCTCAAGATGGGTAGCATGGTCGTGTAGATTGTGTGAGTACACCAAGATATCGTCCACAAAGACCATGACGAAGGAATCCAAGTACGAATGGAACACTCGGTTCATCAGTGCCATGAAAACTACTGGTGCATTTGTGAGACCGAACGACATGACCGTATACTCGTAGAGACCATACCTTCTCTTTAAGGATGTCAGAGGTATATCTAATGGTCTAACACTTAACTGATGATAACCGGACCTTAAATTGATCTTTGAGAACACCCGGGCTCCTCGAAGCTGATCAAAGAGGTCATCGATCCTCGGAAAGGGATATCGGTTCTTTACCGTCAACTAGTTCAACTTCCAATAATCCACACAAAGCTGAATGGTACCGTCTGCTTTCTTCGCAAATAGGATAGGCGAACCCCAAGGAGAAGTACTGGGTTGGATGAAACCCTTTGCCTGCAACTCCTCCAACTACTTCTTGAGCTCCTGTAACTCAGCCGTAATTATCCTATTAGGAGGAATGGAAACCAGTGCCACTCCTGGAACGAGCTCAATAGAAAAGTCTACCTCATGATCTGGAGGAAAACCTGAAAAGTCCTCTAGGAAGACTTCCCTAAAACGATCCACCACAGGAGGAAAGTCTAGCTGCGAAGTTCCCTGATCAGCCATATCTGGCGTCTGATCACTGCCTGATGACTGACATACAACCGGAGGACGTCTCAAAGTCATAGCTCTGAAGGATCAAAATCACACCTTAGATCAGAATTAACAAAGACAGAGAACACAAGAGTAAAAAACGGGAACGGGAGAAGGAAAACACAAAAGTTTACAAAACATGACTACACAGAGTGTATAAAAACTACACGGCGTGTCTTCTTAAGCCACTGACATGGGCGTGTACCCCTTCCCTACAGGTCGTGTAATACCTCAAACTACACGGTGTGTTGACCCCACACATGGTGTGTACTTGAAAACTATTCCCCTACCCGAGTCTCTTTACACGGCTAACCACATGGTCCGACTTAACCCGAGACTACAAGGCGTGTTCTGAACAAACACGGCGTATGCTAGACAGGGATTAGGTGGACCGTGCTGTTATATACACAGCCATCTACACGGCTGGACCTTACACGCTGTGTTACGAACAAACATGGCGTGTATAGGTGAAGGTGACACCATCCTGTGTTTATCGTGACATGGCCGAGTACCTGAACAAGACTACACGGCGTGTTTCGAAAACAACACGGTGTGTCTAAGAGAAGGTAACGCCGAACCATGTTGTTCATGACATAGCCGGGTACCTGGACAGGAATACACAATATGCTCCTTTATAACACAACCTGTTCTACTTGAGATTCCCCGACCCGTGTTGTTAGTGACACGACCGGGTACACATCTCCGAACTGCACGACGTGTACCTACCGTACACGGCGTGTTCCTGAAGTTATTTCTACAACAGCGTGTCGCTGCTCACACGGTCAGTGAAATGGTCTAAAAACTACATGGCGTGTGGTCAAAAGTACATGCCGTGTATTTTGGGTTTTTCTGGGTAGTAGCTCAGAACTGCACAGGAGCCCAGAAAACACAGAAAACAAGGCAGAGAGGTGCCAAATTCCGATTCGTGAGGGACCATGATCTCGGCGAATCAAAACTTGGAATTTATTTAAGCAAGGTAGAATATAAACAATCCTCTAACAAGGCAACAAAGATTCTATCAAGCATCTATCACAATAGCATGCATAATCAAAACAAAGTCTATCACAACAGCATGAAATCGCTAATTCACCCTTGATGGCATGGAAAGAGTGCATGACATGTGATTTCTATGAGTGCCTATATGATGCATGAGATGGCATACCCTCATCTCATAGGGTTGTGACAGAAATAGAACCACAATAGTCAAGACAATAACAACAAAAACATGTGAATCACTCTAGGTGAAATCATATGAACCGTAAAATCTTAAAAACAGAAAACTGCAATAATTGAGGTAGTATGGATTTTCCCTGTACATGAGTTAGCTACTCCTGAGCACAACTTAACGCTAAGTAACAAATCCGTCCTACCCCTGGCTAAAGGATCCAAACAGTAAATCAAGAGAAAAGAACCCCTCTGATACCACTTTGTAACAACCTGAATCCAGAGCCCCTCCACTGGTGCCTCGTACCCGGTTCTCCATAAGACCTCTAGCTCATTTCCCCAAACGCCAAAGGCTTCAGACTAGCAGTGACGGCCTTGGTAAGTTATTGGGGAAACTATGCCCTCATTCGGTAAGGTATACAAGGTAAGGAAAACAACAGTAAATAGCGAAAGCAGTAAACAATACACAACAACTGAAACAAAACAGTGGAAGCAATGAATATATAGTAATAATGATAAATATGCAGCAGGTACAAGTTTCTAAGGAAGCAACAAACATAACAACGTGCTGAAATACAAGTAAAAAAAAGTATTAATATAACAGCAACTCTGGAAGCATCGCAAGCCTAAGCTTGGTCCCTTGCTCCCCATCTTCAAGCAGTCAAGTACTGGAAGTCGAAGGGCGCTTTCCCTTATTTATACCTGTAACAACGAAGTCTGATTGGGCCCAAAATCATGGCCCAAACAGGGTGTGAGATACAATCCTAGTAGGCAATCAACCAAAGATTTGTGACTAACAGTCAATGAATAAAAGGCAAGTAAAAGTGCAGGAAGCAGTAAACAGAAAAGCACAGAGCAGCTACAATCCACAGTTCTAGCATATAAAGTACACAAGTAAACAACCAGAGAAAAAGTAGAAAACAGGCAACCCTCTGGGTATATCTCACAGCCTAACCCCTATGGTTCAACCTACAAGTACTAGAAACCCTCTAGGAGGCACACACAGTCTCACCCCTCTGGTTCAGCTAAGAGTAGACTTTCTGAGGAAGCACTCACCGTTAATTCCCCCTATAGTCTCGTATCATACTAAAGGATCTCTGGGAAAGCACTCAACGAAAATTCCCCCTGTGGCCCGTGTCAAGGAACTACAAACTCTTTGAGGAAGCACTCAACATAAATTCCCCCTGTGGTCTCACATCGTAAATTAAAGACACTCTGGAGAAGCCCTTATGTCCATTCTCCCTTTGGTCCATACACTAGGTTCTCTCAGCCCCGTGTAATATAAACATGCATAACACGCGTGTATCACCCAAGTAAAACTCAAGAACTACTTGGCTATCATTCCAAGGCTCAACAGAAAAACAGCACAATAATTCCACTATCCTAAAACTAGGCATAAAAACTGGCATAACGCCTAACAGGAAAAGCAAGTATGACAAACTTCAAGAGTACATCAAAACTACTCTATTCACAAAGGTAAACCTCTACTAAAGCAATCAAGCAAGCAGGCAATCAATCAAGGAAAAAATAGGAAAAAACACAATTCCCATTCAAGGGAATTGGTGAAATTGCACGAAATATTCAAAGACTTTATACAGAAAGGTACAAACCACCTACCTCAATCCTAGGAGATTGATATACGTGAACAATGATGACATATTCTTCTTAAAACATCGTAGATCTGAGAAAACGTCCAAAACACATAAACGAAAATAACATGAGAAAGAGGAGGAATTGGAAAACAAGTCTCAAGCAGAAGGAAGAACTCACCGTTGCGATTCTAACGCAATCAACGATGCTCGAATCGGAGAATGGATAGAGAGGTGGGGGCTCATCGAAGATTAGCAGATCCTAGGTGCTCTTGGACAAATGAAACCTAGAAGAAGACGTTTCTGTGTGTCAGACACAACCCCGATCCGTTTAATGAAAAAAAAGAAAGTACACAGTGTTTACTTTTAGAGTACATGACGTGTACTAGGTCTTTCCGTACTCTGCCAAAATCGGCCTCCACGTCACCCCTACACACCATGTGTGTGGCCTGGAAATGGCCATTACACGACTTCGAGCGGGAAAAGAGTACACGGCGTGTAATTCAAAAATTTCCAGAAACTTTATTTTTCTTAAAAACTCCAGAAAAAGGAAAGGCATACCTGAAACGAAAATCCGGGTTCTTACAGACAGACTCATGGAAACCACATATTTCCTTTTTGATCAAATTACCTAGTGGATGCCGCTTGGGCTCAGACAATTTTTTGATATGTGGATGTTTTATATTTATACCAACACCTCTCTTGTAAATGCTGGTGTATGATATACCTTGGTTGAAATCCTTGGTTCCTAGTGCTTGATTATAAGGCTACCCTGAACTTGCAGTTAGGATCATAGGCTTGGGTTCAAGTGGTGATGATCCAATTATGATGGATCATGTTTACACTCATGTTTGTGCTAAGGCATGATAGATTAAGTGAGTGCTTGGGATAGAGACATCACAGGAAGCTAGTTACTGAATTTTTTGACTGTGATCCGAGCAATCTTGGGGTAAATTCATCTAAAGGTCATCGATCCTAGCTTTTAAAATGGACTATCCGTCTATTCTAGGTTCCTCAAGGGTAGTATATCAGGTATGCTTTGACTTGATACCCCCATCTCTTGTCATATTTTATCAGAGAGGAACCACTAAATGGAATATTGTCAAATAATACGAGCTCGGGTAGGTTCCATATCAGCATTTAGTTTAGAAAGAAAAGCATTGTCTTGAGTTTATATGGATTATTTTCCATGTATTAAGGTGACACTCAGAGGTGCATTGGGTGTTTAGAAATGCAGCATGATCATTTGAACAAGACTTCATGAGCCGAGTGGGTCCAGTGACATTCTTTCATTTACCTAAGGATTATCAGGGATGATAATTTCTAATGTGGGGAGATTGTAGCGCCCAACATTTTTGGACCAGTTGAAATTCCAAAGGAATTTGAATTTTGTTGCTTGTTGGATAGTCTATTTTGTAAGTTGAATATATAAATAAAATTTCAAGAGTTAGAACACTTAAATGTGCTGTTTTTAGACTTTGTGTAAGGCCCAAGAGGTTTATTGAGTGGTTCGTTGAGTTTTGGGAGTGGTGGACCCTGAAAACTCAAGTTTTGGGTGGAAACGTAAGGGCACATAGTTTTTATGAAACTGTGCAAACCACCAGTGAAAACCATACAACATCTACAGGTTAGCAGATGTACCTCACAGGAGCTACACACAGTTTCCCAAACTGTGTGCCTAGCCCAAATGTTTAGTTCCATTTAGGAAGTGTGCATGCACTATTCATTACATTTTTGTTTCATGGTTTACTAAACCATGCAATACAACTGTACTGGGTAATGGTTCTTAAGTAGCAGGAGCCACATAGTTTTCGCATGGTTTAGCCAAACCATGCGACCCAGTTTTAAGGGTGAATCCACCATTCATCCCCTAATGACCTAAATGTTTTAAAACCTATTTTTCTCCTCCTTCCCTCTAGTGGGTGTTTCCTCCTCCCTCTATGTGTGGAGATATCCTCCCTATCAACTTATTCATTAAGAGATCTCCCTTGTTTCTCCTTCGATTATCTCACCACTAGAAGAAACATAAATCTCTCGGTAATCTCTATCATTTTACCCCTTCTCTTTAGAGTATCTTCCATAATTTTTTGTGCTATTTATGTGTGACCCCTTTTGCCCTATTTTTAGGGCATTGGAAAATTTCTTCGATTTCTCTAAAACCAGACCAAATTAAGCTTCGATATTGGATGTGTGGGTCTTCCCAAGCATGAGGTATATGGTCTATATATTTTCCCTTAAGTTCCATCATTTTTATAAAATGTCTCCATACACCATGCACTGGACTAACCCAGTGTCCCTTATAAATTATAAATTGGATTAAATTTAATTTTTTAGACTGACTTATGATGCCTTTAGACTCCTCCTTATATTATTGGAGGTCATTAACTCTACCCGAACCTCCCTTGGGATAGTTCATTAATTTTTTCATATTTAATTATCTTGTCTGCCTTTGTTAGAGCCACCCCTTTAGGTGTGAATTTTATTTATATATTAATTGGTGATATTTTCTTATATAAAAACCACATTGAGGTGAGTTGTTTATGCTTTGTGTTGAAATTGGATTGCCTAAAGTAAGCTAAATGAGTTTCTTAAAAAACAACAACATGTATTCTAATGAAGCCCCTTTATTGAGGTGGGCTGTCTTCTAAGAAAAAAATGAATTGCTTATTGGTTGGATTGGTTTAATTCTTAATATATGGGCCTTATTATGTGTAATATAAATGATTAACAATATTGGACCTCTCATTTAGTATGCATGATTTGTAATGTATCTTACTGATATATGTAGCCCCTTTTTTTCACCACGTTTATGTTTAAACATGGTTATATACCTAGGATCTTTAGTGATGAAATTTTAAAAAGGGATGAATGTATTGTTTAGGAGACAATAAATACTTGGATTAATTTTTACGGAATGTAGAGGATGGGATCCTAAGTTGATTAGGGTTTATACACTGGGGGATATACATGTTATAACTTGGATGGGATCACCGTACATGTTGCTTACATCCATATGAGCAATACTGGTTCCCAGGGGAGCACCTATGGATGGGATCATTGGAAAGATGGTTACACTATGGTGCGATTGATACTAAAACCTCATTGTGAGTTACTAAGGATGGTCTCTAAGGGGATATGTTTTACTTTTTTATGAGAGTGATACTTGAGATTCCATTCATTGATTACCATGGATAGAATCCTTCATCTTTGTAAAATTGTTATGATCCTAGTATAATACTTGGGGTCCTTTATAAGGTTCACCTTGGATGAGACCATTATGTCATAGAAATGAATAATAGAGATGAATCTTTAATTAAATGAAATATTTTAGTTAATTAAATTAAAGGATGCATCTTCCAGGACAAATCACATGCCTGGGTTCAGTCCATTCAAGCTGCTCAAATTATGATGACCCATTATTACTTTATATCCCATTTTTATAGGTTTACCTTGGTTTATAATTTTATAGATGAGGACAAAGAATATATGGTATGGAAAAGTGTCCATGAGGACCACAAACTGACTTGGTTCTTTATTTATTTCGCATTTCTACTTTTCTTTTGATATACATGCACATTTCTTATTCTATATGCATAAACTTGATTATGTTTTAGACACCGTTAGTGATTCAATAATGAGTATATCTCACTCCCTATTTGGTATTCCATTTCACTAGGGTACCCAAAAAAACATCATGGTTATAGGACCAGGTTCTTTGGATTGTGATTTCATGCTTATAACTGGGAGTTAGAAGCACATGACTGAGCTGGTACTCAAGATGCTTGTGGAGATTTCCTTTGGGGATTTTATTTCTTTTCTTATTTATGTACTATATTGTATTCCATACTTTATGTTTACTTCCATAGATACATAGTTAATATGGAAATGCATGAATCATAGTATATTTGGCCTTGACCAATCTCATTCATTTATTATTTTTCTTTTGCTACCCTATCATATTTTTTTATTTACACTACATTTGCTATCATCTATTATTTATTTTATGATATATAGATGTTCTACTCTGATCATAAGGTTATAATATCTCCACTATACCATCATTAGATCCTTGTTACTAGTTGGAAGATTTTGGCATACGAGGAGGCATGATTGAGGCCATGTGACTACCGATCCGGCTACCAACTTAGTGGTTACTCGGGATGGGACATTAAAAAGTGGTGTGGATAAGTTATGAGTGGAGGTTCCCCTTTATAAGTGACAATAGTGTTACACTTGTAATTATTAAGAATATTGACATATAATAAATTCACTACCATGGGAAAGCATGTCCAAATTGGATCATGTTAAAATATACGATGAAATAGGATCTAAATACATTCATCCAATAGAATTTATACATGTTTTTAGTTCATTTTATTCCTTACCTCTATATTTTAACCCCTTATTATCACTTTTAGCATCTACCATAATAATGAATGTTTACCTCAGTTACCATTCACAATGAACAAAAATGAAAGTGGCCTCATTAAAAATTTTGGAAATTTTGATTACAAATATGGAAATAATTTTAAGAAATTAAATTCTAATAAGTGGAATAAATTTATGTTAAAATAAGTCTTAGAAATGCAATGAAATCTATTTTATAAGTAATGCATTTTTTAATCATAAAAATGAATTTATTATAATTACTTTCCTTATAATAACCATTAAATGAATTTAAATATATATTTTTAATTTATTATCTTAATACATAATTAAAATCATTCATTAATAGTGATTAATTTAAATTATTAGGATAAAAACACCTTGCATGCATAAAAACTGGTTTTCAAAAAAAGCATCTCTTTTTACATTCAAATAATTATATTTTCATTTATAAAAAAAATTATAAAAATTCATTCATCTTCAACATGTGTAAGAAATAATTTTTAACACCATGATATTTTAAAATAAAACTACATTGGATAACATATACAACATGCTACACCGAGTCTAAATGAACTATGAAATATTATTATTTACATATGACCATTATAAAATAGCCTTTAAATTGAAGGTTATGAATAATATTAACTTAATTATGAAATATAAATATAAATTAACTACTAAATTCAAATTAATTGGTTAATTTTTTGGAAATAATTACTAAATTTTTAGTAGATTTATTTTATATTTCAAAATCAAAAATGATTTTTATTTATTTTTGTCATAAAATATTATAAATAATTTCTAAAACTTAAATAAGTTTTAATTTATAAAAATAATATAATTTTTTAAATAAGAAATTCAAATTTATCTTAGGGTGATTTGTTTTTGTGTTTTTCTAAAATGAATGATTTTCTAGTGAATAGTGAAAAATATCGATTTTTAATGACAACTTTATTTTGTTTCAAGAATTAAAAAAGATCCATTTTGTTTTAAAGTTTTTTAACAATAAAATTAATTCTATTATATTATTAATAATCCAATTATGTTCATTTTAATCAATTTTATGATTGAATTTTGTATAAAAATATTTTTATACATAAAAGGCATTTTTTCAGAAAATCTATTTTTCGTTGTGTTTTTATTTTTATTTACAATTAAAATATGTCAATTATATGTATTGAATTTGATAAAATGGATTAAATTTTTGTAATCATGATGAAAAAAGTTGGTAAATATACCCTTTTATTTTTAGTTAATATGAATAGTAACCATGGTAAAAATTATCACCTTAGTAAAAGGTAAATCAAGTGAATCTTAATTAAAACTAAGTGAAAAGATCATAATATTTTATATTAATCAATATTGGAAGAAGTAATTTTTACCCTTTAACATTATTCTATAAATTTATATTTTTAAATGACACTTTTCCATGATAATGACCAATATAATATTTAAATCAACGAATGTTACGAAATGCCACTATCTTTGTTTTAAATATCTATTTTGTATCCATATAGGGAAAAAGGATGTTATGAATGAATATAAAGTTTAATTATGTGAATAATTAAATTATATTCATGATGATAGTTTATTTATAATTTTATGTGATTATATAATTACCTTAAATGATTTCATGATTCTAATACAATATTTATTCAATTAATATAAAAATAAAATAAATGATATTAATAATATTAAAAGTGAAATAATTTGAGTGATTAATAGTGTTACATGATTTTTTTATTTGAAAATGATATATTAGTGATGTTTAAATTAATTATATTATAAGTAAAACATTTTCTTGATGCATTTCAATTCAAATTAAAAGAATAGTGTCAAAACTAACATTGGTGATAATTTATCAAAATAATATTTTATTAAATTAGTTAAAAATAATTAAATTATTAAAATAGGAAAAAAGAGGTAATATATTCTTGAAAATGTTATCTATTTTCAATTTATGAATTAATAGTTAACTTACATGTAAAATTATAACCCTTTAAGAGTAAAAAATACATTACCATGGTTAATGTTAAAATAGGTTAATCAAGGGGTTAAACCAAAAGATAATGTTTAAAACACCACATTAACCTATAAATTTTTTATTTTATTATAAAATATAGACTATATAGTACTATAGTATTTAATATCTATCCATTTGGATAATTTTTTTGAGAATGACTATATTATAATTTAATGTTTTAAGAAATTCTGAAATATCTCCTTATGTCAATTATAAAAGGGAAAATCCTCCCACACTGTGTTACACTAGATAAAGCCTCATAGATTGAAAAAAAACTTAAAAAAACCTTATAAAATTCCATATCCACATTCTATAGGTTCTAGCCATCCAAAATTACTAACCCTGCAGACCTTAAGAGGATATTTAAAGGAGTTCTTTCAAAGGTGAAGTGATATCCTTAACAGATCACATTCTTTTTAATTCTTGTTTATCTCATCTAGATATATGGTATTTATAATAAAATAATAAATTTAGTAACCTCAATATAATTAAATTTTATTATGTTTATTAAATAACAAATATCAACCCTCTTTCCCATCAAATATAAAGAAAAGGTTTCACTCATGTGTATGTATGTCTTACCGTCTCCACATAGCGATACAATTCATTTTACATCACCACATTTCATGGATAGTTATTATGATGGGTTTAATATTTATATATTATAATTTTTAAATAATTATAACCATATAATTATAATATAAAATAAACTTTATTACCTTCCAATCCATTGGAAAACAATAATGTCGCTTGGGTATACGTGTGGATTGCCACCTCCACAGAGCGATGCAATTTGTTTTTCATTTCCATTTTACTTGGATTGTAATAAGAATGAATTTAATGAATATATATGATTAATATGACATAATAATAATTATTTAATTAATAATAATTATTTACTTTTCCTTTTTTCTATCCATCAAAAACTGAAAATAGCGTTCATGCGTACTTACAATCTATCATCTCCCAGAACAGTGTAATTACTTTTTCTATATAAAAAATTAATGGATGAATCTATTTTTTTATAATTAATATATATCATATTAATATAATGATTTAATTTTTTGAGATGATTTAACCATTATCAATGTACAAGTACTGAAACTATTAAACCAAAACATACATGAGAAATTAAACAGTTACTATCATGAACAACAATTTTAATAAAGAATTGTTAATAAAAAAGTGATAAAAGGTTATAAATAAATCATATAAAGAAGGATATATATTATTATTGTTCAGGAATAGATTTATAATAAATATATATTTATTATATAGAAGGATCAAACACATAAAATGGATATCAAACCTGAGGTACGAGTTTATTTCACAATATCATCACCATTCGGGATTGTCTCCTTTGGGGAGGGGGTATTTTCTTCAATATACATATTTTATAAAATTTATATAAAGAATAATTTTAATATCATAAAATTATTTATTAAATAAGTTTTTATCTATGATTTTACATTTTTCAAAATGTTTTAAAGGAATCTTCTTTTCATTTATAAAACAGGGTAATTTTTGACTTTTACCGAAAGTGTAAAAGGAATTTTTTTAACTTATAAAACATGAATGGAGGATAATTATATTATTAACAAACAATTATTTGATTATTAATTTATATTTTTATTAGGGTTTTTTCAAATAATTTTTTTATTTAATATGTGTGATGTTTTTAGATTCCAAAAAAGGATTTTCAAAGTTAGAAAGATATTTTCCTCATGAATATTCTAGTAATCACTTTAAATAATTTTCATCTATGTAAAATTAATTTGATAATTCTTATGTTGATGATATAATATAATTATACCATTCATAATATTTCTTGGGATGTTTTATGATCATTTTCCTAAGGAATGTAATGATATTTTGTATATGAGTTTTTCCAATATGAATAGTAATTGATTTTTAAGGAATGTTGATTAAGCTGTATTGTTTATTCATATAAGGAATGTATTGGACATATTAAGTGATTGTAGGAGACCATTATATCCCATATATCCATTGGTATGTCTCATGATATAAACTATATTGGGTTTTGGATGAGGCCTTACCATTTTATGGCCAAATGTCTTGGCCATGGACTAGACAATATGTTTCAGATGTCTCGTATTATGAATTTCATTGTTTAAATTAGTTATTAATGACCATTTGATTATTAGTTTTGTTATTATATCAATTCATGAGTTTCAATTTCATTTTATTATTTATATGGTATTATTTTGATAGTCATTTAGTCTTTCCATATTATTCATGCCTTATTAACTTTTGTTGTACGCATTCCCTTACTGAGAAGTTGAGCTCACCCTTTTATTTGTTTTATTTTCCCTAGGACATGAATAAGGTTATTATTGATATAATAAATCTTTAATAAATTATTTTATGGTATGTATTTTTTTATTTCAAATGTGTTATAAAAATCATTTTTTATATGTTTCTTCAGTACACCTAAACTAATCAGTCATTTGGGATGTGATTACCTGTATCTAGAACTACTAAAATAAAGTAACCATAATATATCAGATACTAGAGTTAGGGTAATTAAATTTGGTATCAAAGTAATATTAGTAAAAAACTTATAAATATATTTAGGAATCATAGATTAGGGGACTTAACCCTATGTTGGACTTTAAGAATATTTCCAAAGAAAGCAATATTTTAATATTGAGATTATTTACACATAAATTTTAAATTTATGTTAAGTGATTCACTTTTTTTCAAATTTTACATTATGGTTTATAATATTTTGTTATAATCTAGTATATTCCCTTATTTAGAAATGGAAGCTAGATTAAGTAATGGAAACTATATCAATGTATACAATACATATAGGTATTTCTATCCGGGGCAAGATAATAAAGCGGGAGATGGAGCTGTAGTAGGAGATGAAAAAATTATAACTATTTTGGAGTAGTTAAATCAAGTGATTACTAATAAACTATCTCATATGGACCATCCTACCATTCCACAACATAATATTATAATGTTATATCACTTCATACACCAACAACCTCCATCATTCAATGAGGATACAAACCCATTTATAGATAAGAAATGCATAAGTTCCATAGAGAAAATGTTTCAATCATTGGTATTTAATGAAATGTAGAAATTTGTCATGATTGTTTTTATTCTCTAAATAGATGCAGATAAATGGAGTCCATTTATTAAAAATACTAAATATTATGAAGAAATAACGAGCATGGAATAGAAATATTTTAAGTAAACTTTCTTGGTAAAATATTTTTCTCGCGAATAATGAGGAGATATGGAAAGAAAATTATTGTGTCTAAGATAAAAGGAATATGAACACGTTGATAAGTATGATTCCAACTATACAAGGTTATAAAGTCATGTTTTGGACTACATATCTATTCCATGGAGCAATATTTACCATTTAATTAATGGGTTTAAACAAATCCTTTAAAGGGAACTGGTCTCCCAAACATTCTCATCATATAAGGATATAGTATTATGTGCTATTAAGATAGAGAAATAATTCTATATGTTTTATAGATTCCAAGGAATGAAAGAGAATAATAGGATGACTGAGAAAAAATGGATAAGGGAAGAGTAGAAATAATTATTTTCTGAAATGTCATAATTGTGGACAGAAACACCCTAGTACATACTTAAATGTAATGAGAGTTTTCTTCAAGAATGGGGAGAGAGGTTATCATGAACATGAATGAAAGGTTAATAAAAAAACCTAAAATTTTCAGTGTTTAAACTGTAAGGAGATTGGTCAATACAAATATTAATTCCTGAATCATTAAGGGAATATACCTCAGATGGAGCAAAGGGATCAAGTTCAATATTTTTCTATTACTACAGCCAAAGTATAATGTTTAAAGTACCTGGGTATTTGGATTTAAGATTTATGTTTTGGATTCAAGAATTATGTTGTATAATTAATTTACCAATTATACTATGGTTATAATTTTCATGAAAATTTAATAGATTGATCTCCAATGGGTTTTCTTTAAGGATTTGAAATCATATGATGAATGGTACTGATAAACAAGAAATATAATTTAGTGTAAGGTGATATTTTTGAAGAATACATGAATATAGGAAATATAAGACTTAATATGTGTCTAACATTGAGTTAATAATGTTTAGTTGGAATATAGAGATGATTGAAATTTAAAAAGTCAATAGGGTAGGATTGGTGAATTTGAAAATGGTAATTGATTTGATGAAAAAGTAATTCATTATAGAGTTAAATTAATTTTGGATTTATAAAATATATTCAATAATATGAGATTACATTCTTGGAAGAATTTGTGTTTTCATTAAGGTTTTATATTGATTAATTTTATTAACATAACATACATTTAAATGTGACATTAAGATCTACTTTATGGGGGATTAATGAGAAGTTAATTTTGGAAATTTACCAACCATATTCATATATATTTTTTATTTTTAAATTTGGTCTGACATATTTTTGATGAGAATTAAGGTGAACTATTTAAGGAATATATTAATTTGAACATTGGGTGTTATTTGATATATTATTCTAACCATTTTTGTTTTGGTAAATATTTAGAGGCCTAATTGATGACTTATAGACCTTATGATTCATTAGAAGTGCTTCAAGAAGAAAAATAATTTCATCTCGGATATCTATTTATAGGAATAAGAGATGAAGTGGAAATTAGACATAGATAAACCAAAGGATGAGATTGTTATTATGATGTAGAAATAAACCATGCATGTTTAATTTCTTAAGTGATTTTTCTGGATAGTAAAATAATACCTCAAATTTAGGAAAATCACCATGAAATAAAAATGTTATCTGTTTACTTGTCTTACCAAAAAATCAATAGACTCTTAACACATCACATATTTACAGTTTTTTATGGTTAAGATTATCATGACCATATTATTTCTCACTATAAATTAATCCTTGGGCATTATTTTTCCCTCCCATGTCCATATTTTCACTTCCCATAGATGTTCTTTTTTTGGAAGTCTAGTTTTGTGGTAACCTTCATACTTCCCTTTAACTCATTTTAAGAGGAAGTTTTATTAACACTTTTTACGATGTAGATTTTCCATAAAGTAATTTTCAAATGACATACCCCTGATTATCAAGTGAAAATTAAAATTATTATAATTTAATTTATTTAATGGGGGAGAATGTAACACCCTGATATTTTAAAAGAACACTATGTTCTATTGTGTATACAATATGGAACACCGAGCCTAAAAGAACTATGAAATATAATTATTTAAATATGTCAATTATAAATTAGTTTTTGAGATGGAGGGTATTAATAATATTAAATAATCTATGAAATACATGTTACATTACCTAATAAAAAAATTCATTGGTTAATGGTTAGGAAATAAGTACTCACGTTTTAGTAAAGTTTATTTTATGTTTCAGAAATACGTTTTCTTCAAAAATGAGTTTATTATTAGAAAATATTATAATTAATTTCATAAACATATATAATTTTTATTTAAAAAATTATAATATGATTTTTGAAATCATTATATAAAAATTAGGTTATGAATTTTTTTTTATTTTTTTAAAAAGAATGATTTTCAAGTGTATAATGAAAATACCAAATTTTATTGAAAACTGTATTTTTTTAAGAATTCAAAAATTACCATTTTGTTTTAAATTGATTTAAAACTTTAAATATTTCTCTTATATTATAAATACTCAAATTAATTTCATTGGATTCAATTTCATTATTTAATTTAGTAGAAAAACATTTTTATACATAAAATGCATTTTTTTTGAATTTTTTTTTTAAATTTTTTATTTTTTTTAAATTAAATTATTAAACATATAGGTAATGAATTTTATAAAATGGATTCCATATTTATAATCTAGAGGTTCAAAATTTGAAAATAGTTATCTTTAATTTTTGGTTAATATGAATAGTAATTGTGCTAAATTTTATTACCTCAGTAAAAGGTAAATCAGGATATTCGTTGTTAAAACTAAGTGATAAGATCATAATATTTCATCTTAATTCCTATTGGATGAAAAAATTAATCCTTTATCACAATAGGGTATAAATTTAAAGGTATAATGGACTTCTATCCATGAAAATGACCAATATAATATTTAAATCAATGAAAGTTAAAAAATACCACTCTCTTAGTTTTAAATATCAATTATGTATACACATAGGGGAAAAAGAAAGTTATTAATGAATATATATTTTATTTTTTTAAAATTAAACCATCTTCATGATGATAATTTATTTAAAATTTTTAGTGATTATATAATTACCTTTAATGCTTGTGCAACGATAATACAATATTTATTCAATTAACTGAAAAATAAAATAAATGATATTAGAAATATTAAAAGCAATATAATTTGAGTTATTTATACTGATACATGAATTTTGAAGATGAAAATGACATATTAGTGTTTTATAAATTAATTATATTCTAAATTCAAATTTTTTTAGATTTATTTAATGTCAAATTAAATGAATAGTGTCAAAGTTGACATTAGTTATAATGTATCAAAATAATATTTTGTTAAATTAATAAAAAAATCATTAAAATATTTAAATATGAAAATGGGGTAAGATATGGTTGAAAATGGAATACCTTTTACATTTATGTGTTAATAGTTTCCTTATATATAAAATTATAAACCTAAGTATAAAAAATATGTTATCGTGATTAATGTTAAAATAGATTAATTAAGAGGCCAAACCAAAATATAAGAGTTTAAACACCACATTATCCTATAAAAATTTTATTAGTTGTTAAAATTTCACCCATATAATTCTATAGGTCAAAATACCTATAAATTCAGATGCATTTGGTTTTAGAATGACTTTATTATAATTTAACCATTTAATAAATTTAAAAATTACCTGAACCTCAATTAAAATGGGAACCTCCTCCCTCACTTATTTACAAAACATTAAGCCTTCTTTCTCAATCAAACCCTAATTCAATCCTTTATCAACTTTCTTATCCACATTATAGAGGTTTTTTCATCCAAAAGACCAACCCTATGACCCTAAAGGATATTTAATGGAGTTATTTCAAAGGAGAGGTAATCACGTTAAACAATCAATTTCTATTTACATCTACTTTACCTCATCTAGATGTATGATATTTATCAATAAATACTAACTTAAATATCTTAAATATAATTAAATGTTATTATTATTATTAAATCACCATTATCCACCCTCTATCCCATAAAATGGGATGTGAAGGTACCACTTATTCATACATACGACTTACCTTCTCCACGTAGAGATATAATTCACATTTCACCACCATATTTCATGGATAGTTATTATGATTAGTTTAATGTTTATATATGATAATTATGACATAATTATACCACTATAATTATTATAGAATCCCGTCCTGAGTTCCACTAAACTGTGCTCCAAGGTGGTGATCCATATGACCTCAAGCGCATCTCCTTGAATGGAAGATGCTTCCAAACAGTAGTAAGGGATTAGGGTGTGTCCATGGGGAGACTATTCATTCATATATCAGCATATTCACAATGTTAAATAATGGAAAATAAATAGTGAAAGCATATATATAAATTTATAGTGGAAGATGTAAAGAAATAAACAAGATAAGTAACAACTGGTGGAAGCATAATAACTATAATAGATACAAAATTTGATCATTATTTCATATGTATATTAAAAAATGAGAGTGTAGGGGAATAGGGGTATAAGAATATACTACATGCTATAAAAAACTACAAAAGTCCAAAAACTACTACACAACATGTCAAGCATAGGCTCAGTACTCTGCCCCCAAAGCTCCATCCTAAGGAAACAAACAATAAAGAATCAAAAGTAGCACACTCCCCTTTATCCATACCTATGAACATAAAGTCTACTAGGGTACCAAACAATGCCCAAATAGGGTGTGATATATAAATCAAAGTTGGAAAAAACCCATGGTGTCTAAACCTTTCCATTTCATGCTGAAAAAAGAGATAGTGTGCTAGATATAATAAATGTAGTGCAATAAATAACTAACCAGTAATAACTTGGTCCAGGTTCCTAAATGGACACCCGTCCCATACCACCTTCTTAGACCTATGATGGAAGTCTAAAAGAGATAACTGTGAAAGGAATAATACGTGTACAAGTCCCAAAGTAAACAAGGAAGACCAAGAAGGCATACCCCCAAGATTGTGATTCGTCTTGGGGTCTAGTTCACATGTAATTGTACAAGCGTGCTAGTAAAAAAATAGAAAAATCACACATGTATAATCATGATCATAGTAATAATAAAGGATACATTTCATAAGAAAAACAATCAAGAAAATATATCACATCTAGTGGTGGAGTCCCGATCCTATCTAAGGTAATTCATGCAGAATCCCAAGTGTCGCTATAGGAACATCCAATATAACCCAATATCATCGAGTCTGTCTAAGGTGACCTATACGAAATACCTTGTATCCCTCGAGGTATGGTGAATCTGATTCCGTCATGAGTATCTCACATAGATGACTGAGTATCACCCATGGCATGACATATCCATCTTTCCAATGGTTCCATCCATGGTTTATACCTTAGGGAACCATTATCACTCATGAGTATCAAAAACCACCTAAGCAACCCATTCCTAGAAAGCCAAAGAATCTATCCTAGCACATCGAGTCATAACCAACCAAGCATGATGAGTCCATCCATGAATCATTAATATGGAACCCATATTCTCTCTTGAACCATATCAAGTGAACCAAGTATCCAAGGCACAACACAAGGCATTCATATATATAATTACATGACAAAAAGTACCAATCTCAACCACATGCTTACTAGGCTATCCAAACAATGATGTCACATATTCACATGGCAAGGAATAAGTCATTAAATAAGTGAAAATCATGGGTATGGGGCATAGGTAAAAAATCATATAAAATGAGTAATTACATGTCATCATTTTCATTACACAATTTCAAGCCAACAATCTTACCAAATCATGGCATATAATTCAATCCATAAAAATAATAGCATAAGCATTAGGCACTTGGAATTAACATGCATCGAAGCATATTTTATAAATGAAATACCAAAATCCTAATCCATCTATATTGGAAAAGAATGGAATTTCAATTAAATCCATTAATTTATGGTACAAAGCAGTATATAGGATGTGTAAAGAGCATGATGAGCTTAACATAGCATAACGTGATCAATGAAATATAAAAATAAGAAAGGAATTAAATACTTTAATTAGGAAACTAACGTAAGATAAGTAAAATCCAACATGAATCATGTGGAATAAGCACTAAAGTAAGTGGGGGTGCGAGGAAGAAGGCTTAAGGTTCACAATCATGGCTAACCATTTACCTTAAACCAATTATAATCGAATAAATTTAATCAAATCACCATTCACGTAAAGTATCTAACCATTTTAAGTTTAGGAAAATAGGAAATTCTAGGTGGGAACACCCAATGGGGTGACCAAAGAAAATGAAAACATCCACATATAGTTTTGTCAAGAGTTAAGGCCACTACAAACATGAAAAACCATTCCAATTAATTTAATATAAAAAAATAAGGCATCACCAGAAGGTTCTAGTTAGCATTAAAATGGTGGGTAAAAAAAGGTTATGAAACTATGGTAAAAATAGTATACACCCTACATCATAGTCATAGTACTCCACATATCTGATAACAATCCTTGATTCAACCTAAAATGGAAGAAATTAGAAGATTTAGAAAATTATTGAATATAGGGAAAAATTTCATTGCACCAAAATAGTGAAACAGATAGAGGGGAAACTGAAAAATAAAGGAGTGCAGATGATAAAGCTTACTGAGATGATTCTATTGCTTCTGAAAGTGAAGAAATCATAGGACATTTGAGAGTGATATTGCAAAACTCTAAAAGAGGATAAGACCAAGTGTTCTATGGAGGGGGATGAATCCACTATAAATAAGAGGGGAGAAAAATAGAAAATCCTTAATACATTAATGAAGAGAAAAGTGGTAATTTCACCTCCATTTACACTACGCATGGTTTATCCTCATGGTTTGGCCAAACCATACGCCAACAACGCAAAAGGTTCTACTGCATAGAGAACTTCACACGGTTAGGTGCACAATTTGACTAGACATTTGAAAACCATGTATTTTATCACTATTCAAAACTTATAAGTTTTCACATGATCATGTGCCCTGGGTTGCACAGTTTCAAAAAAACCATTCAACCTAGCCTTTTTTCCTCCTTTTTGGTGCTCCGGGCTTCAAATGAGCCCCAGACACACCTGAGACCTCCTTTAATATCATAGGAATCCAATTATGGTCTATTTCATGGAATTAAACCAAAAATTAAATGTTATATAACTTTGGATAAATATAATACATTAAAACCTCCCCCTCTTAAGACAACTCGTACCTGAGTTGTCCTTCCAAAGGTAGTTGAACGTCATCTAATAAAAGTTCTGGCCACTGAGCATTCACATTGGCCTCCCGTTCCCAGGCCTCATCCTATACGTATCCATGCTACCAAATCACCTGGACCAAATGGACTGACCTACCCCATATAACCTTTGTGCTATGATCAATAATAAATATTAGATACACCTTAAAGGATGCATCTGCCTCCAGCTCAATATTGTCAGGATCAAACAAATGATATGGGTTTGGATGATACTATCAAAGCTGATATACGTGGAAGAAATCATGCATGACATGGTACATCTAAGGTAACAGTTACCTATCAGCTACCAGACCAACCCTCTCTACTATCTTGAACATCTCGACATACCAAGGTGATAACTTACCATGTATCCATATTTGTTTATGACCCAACCTGGGTGATACAAGTAGAAAGAACCAATGTCCCACCTCGACCTCTAGAGGTCGATGAAAAAGATTAGTATAGGATTTATACCTATACTGAACTTTATCTATATGATTTTGAATAATATGGACATGGTCTAGAGTCTCTTCAATGATATTAGGATCTAGTAGAGTTTCCTCACCTACATCAAGACATCATATGTGAACGAAATAGTCTACCATAGAGAGCCTCATATAGATCCATCTGAATCATTTTGTAAAATATATTATTGTAGGAAAAATAAACTAGAGGAATATTATTTTCACAAGAACCCCCAAAATAAGTAACACAATCCCAAAACATATCCTATAACACATGATTCATCCTCTCAGACTGCCCATCGATCTAAGGGTGATATGTAATACTCAAGAGCACCTATGAACCCAGTTCCTTCTACAACCCTTTCTAGAACCATGATTTGAATTTTCCATCTCAGTTAGAAATAATAGAATATGTTATTCCATGAAGTCACACTATCTCTTAAATGCATAAACTTCCTAACTCATCCACATATAAGGATCCTTGGATCTATAGAAAGTGCACAACTTTGTTCAATCTATCAACGATCACCCATACTGCATCGCTACCTCAAGGAGATCTCAACAACACCACCACAAAATCCATGGTGACATCATTCCATTTCCACTCAGGAATGGATAAAGGCTATTTAATTATAGCAAGTCACTGGTGATCTTCTTTCACCGGATGATAGGTAGAGAACAAAGTGATAAATCCTTCTATCTTCCTCTTCATACCTGGCCACTGGTACCAACGACACATGTTTTGGTATATCTTTGTGAGACTAGGATAAACTATCTGAATAGAGGCATGAAATTCCTTTATCATATCCTCCATTATATCTAGAGGCACCCATACACGACCATGTAAGATAATATTATCACTATCATCAAAAACCCAAATAGAAGGTGGGTTCTCTCCTATGACACTTTCCCTCAAGATGAGTCCCTCTGATTAATACAATTTCCCTATTCAGACTCATTTCAGGAGAGAGGATGTCACTACCAAAGATGTTAAAACTAGTTTCTCATGTTGCTCATAAACCTCAATATGCAACTCAGAAAACAAATCCATCATTTTTCATTCACTACTGGCTACCTGGATGGATTTCATATATTTTTTCTAGCTTAATGCATTGACTACAATATTACCCTTACCAGGTGTGTAATAAATATCAAAATCAAAGGATTGCAAGTATTCCACCCACATGAACTACCTTAGATTCAAGTCCCACTAAGTGAAGATATATTTCAAAATTTTATGATTCGTGTAAAAAATGAATCTCTTGACCAATAGATAGTGCCTCCAAAAGAATATATCATGAACCATGGTTACTAGCTCAAGGTCATGCGTAGTATAGTTTCTCTCATGAGGAATTAGTTAGAGAGATCTATACACCATGAATCTATCACCTTGTATTAGAAATGCACCCAGTACAAATCCCAAGGCATCATAGTAGACTATATAACTTTTTCCTGGATTAGGTAGAATCAGAATCCGAACTGAAGTGGGTCTTCATTTCTACTCCTGAAAAGCATTATCATAATCTTTAGACCATATGAACTGCACAACCTTCTTAGTCAAGGATGTAAGAGGCACCAATAAGAATTAGAAGTCCTGAACAAATCATATGTAATTGTTAGAAAGTCATAAGAATCTACATATATCAAACACAATCGTAGGATACTTGTAACAGCCCAAGATTTTATGAAAAATATTCTTTTTAATTTCACTAATGTCTTGTGTTGTACGCTACACCAAAAGGAGCTTGCACAACACGCATCCTTGATTTGCCTTGCATTACACGCAATCGCGACCTTTCTCGATAGCGTGTGTAGTACGCAATAACGAGTTTCACTAAACAACAATATGCTATTAAAATATTATTAAAACTAGCCGTTATGAATAGTAATAACCACTTTTTGAAATTTTGTAATTTTATTTTTCAAAATGGAATTCATTTTTGGATTCGTAATATCGAAATTAGCTTAGGGTGAAACTTTGGTGATTTTCGGATAACTTTCATATTTTGATGAATAGTGAAAATTACTAAATTTTAATTAAAAACAACTTTTTCAATCGAAATAATTAATAGGGATAAATTATTAATTTGAGTGGTTTTAAAGTATATTTAGAATATATTTTTACAATTTAATACAATGATGGTCGTTGGATGTAATTTCACATTTAAACCAGACATAAACAAGTGTCAATCTTTTGATAGTTATTATATCTTAAGAACACGCTATTTGTTTTGACGACGGGAATTAAATTTTAAATTAATTAATGCAACTGATATGTTTTGAATTTGGTAAAATAGAAATCATTTTTGAGTTCATAATATCAAATATAGCTTAGGCCTAATTTTTGGTATTTTTCTGAAAACTTTCAATTTTTGATGAATAGTGAAACCACTAAGTGGTAGTTAAAAAACTGAATTTTTCATAAAACTTAATTTTACCGCTTCTTTGAGTGGAATTTCAAAAATCCGAGAGACACGGTTAATATCAAGGACTAAAATGTGGTTCAATGAGATGAAAATAATTTTTGGTGAATAGTAACTTTTTACTTTTTTTACCACGGTTAAAAGTAAATAGGGTAATTATGGGTAGAAATGATATTATTATTACCCTAACACATGTCCTAATTCTACTGGACAAGTGTAATTCGACCAAAAACAAACTTAGGAATAAAATATGACCATTTAGGCCCACTTGGATTAGATTAGGACATTTATTATTAATTTATTTAAATAAGGGTTAAAAGAGTTAAAATCAAAGTATATTTACTAAAACATTTTTAATATGGGGTTATACATAATATAAATTCGACTATAAATATTCATTAGAAATCTAAAAAGATTTCCTACATAATGATATTTTATTTATAATTTTTAGACATTAAATAAATTAATTTATTTATGACACAACGATGATGCAGTAATTACCCTTTTAAGGAAATGTTAACATAATTGATGTTATAAATGCTCAAATAAATGTAATTTGAGACTTTTTATGAATTACACTAATTTTCTAGGTTACTATGATATATTAGTGTTAATTTAATCAACTTGTATCGAACATATAATTCTTTTATGACTTTCACAAAAATCATATATCAAATAGTGTCAAAATTGACACAAAATAGTTTTTAAATAAAATATTATATTATTAATTGTTATTTTATTCCTAAAAATATGAGGTTCGGCAAAATTACTTAGATAAGGATATATATATTAATAATAAACAACTTGGGGTTTTTTTGGCATGTTATAGTAAGTGTATTAACCATATAGTGTAAGAAAACAAAAAGTCACGGTTAAAGTTAAATTATTTAACTTAGAGTTAAATATAATTGATAAGGTTAAAATAATAGCCTAAACTTGTCTAAATCCTATTGGTTGATAGTATTTCGACCCATACCCACTTTACCTTCGAAATAAGACCCTTTGGAACCATTATAAACCGATTTTGACTTTAATATAAAATAATATTTTGAGATATTCCTAAGGTGCCCTTCTCCTCCCTTATAAAAGGGCACCTCCTCCCCCTTCTCCTCACACAAATTTGAGCACTCAAGCTCGGCCAAACCATGCCAAAATCCCTTCTTCACTTCCCTAGAATAATCCTAGAGATCCTGGTCTTCTTCAAAGACCAATCTTAGTTTCCTAAGTGGAGGATTCAAAGAGGCGTTCCAAAGAAGAGGTAATATCCATTACCGATCTTTTCAACTTCTTTCTTCTTCAACTTCTTCTTCTTTAGTTGTTTCATGATAAAGTAATAACATCAGTATTTCTTATATACTGATATGTTATTATAAATATGAAACAACTCTAATTAACCTTCTATCCATCCTACGGAAAAAGGAAATCACCGCGCGTGCGTACGTACGGAATACCGTCTCCACGCCGTGGTGTAATCTATTTTCCGCCACCACATTAATTGGATGGGTATAATGGTGTAATGAGTAACTATATATTATTATTATAAATTGATATTGATACTGAAATAGTATACAAACACTTCAACACAATTCCACGACCATGGGAACGATATCATCGCTCGTGCGTACGTACGGACTACCGTCTCCACGACGCGATGAGATTCATTCTCAATGATTAACCATTCATGAATGATTATAAAGTATATATAATAAGTAATAATGAAATATATGACATAATAATGATACTGGATTTATTTATATTTATATGTATGTCATCTACTTAATTCCATTCAAGATAATAAGGAAAGGAAAGCAGCGTTCATGCGTACGTACGGACTACCGTCTCCATGAACGGTGTGTTTCATTTCATTTATCTATCTATTATATATATATACTGAATATATATGATATATAAATCATACTTTATATTCTGGAAGTTAGTAAATCATGATATAAGTAATAATAATGTCAAGAACAACAAGTCCAAACACCTACGATAAATGAAACAATTTTACCCAAAACGCTTCTTTAACATGAATTTACAAAAGAACGGGTAATATAAAGTCATAAGGGGACCATATATGATATAATAACAATTAATGTGATTCTGTAATAAGTCAATAACATGATTTAAATCATTATACAGGAGGTTCGGACACGTACAAAGCAAGTCGGACCTAAGGTAAGGGAAATATCACAATCTCATTTTTATCCGAGATTGTTTATTCGTAAGTATTTACTGGGGTGTATTTTATCATACACATCCATGTTTCATAAATATGTAATATTACCCACCTAAAATTGTTTAAATCCATTTTTACCCTTCGGTGAGTTTTTAGTAAAAGAAATGAAAGGAATCTTTTGTCGTTTTTCGTACGAGGTACTTTTTGACTTTTCCGACAAAAGTACGAAGAATGTTTTTTTAACTTATACGGCATGAATGGATTTCTAAAACATTATTTCCAAGAAGTTTCCTTTACAAGTATTCAAGTTTATTTTTAATCAACTTCTTTTAGTTTAAAATTGTATGACATGTTAAGAAAGGAAAAGTGTTTTTGAAGTAGAAAGGATATTTTCCTCAAGAATGGAGTTCAAGTATTTCATCAAAATTATTTTCCATCTAAGATAATAAAAGGGTTCTGTTTTTATCCCTATTATTACATGGATTTGATTATGTTGTGATGGAAATATTTTTATGAATTCCTTTATCTTATATGAATTATTTTATGATGTCATGTTGTTTAAGAATCCCATTTTTATTACATGGGTTACGCTATGATGTATGGTTTATGATTATGTGGCACACATAAGAAAGGATTCATTATAAGATGGGTGGGACCTATATCTCCCTCCAATGCATTGGGTAAAGATTTTATATCTCATGAGATAGACAGGGCTGGAATGGTAGGTTATACCGGTTCAGTGAAACAGGACTGGAACGAGGGCGACTCGGTTCAGAAAGGGACTTTGTCCACTAAGATAGTCTTGGCAATGAGTCTTGACTAACAATAAATGATTCTCTATGATTATGTGTGTATTCCACAAAGTTTCATGTTTTAAGTTATGATTATTGTGATTACATTTCACTGCAATGATTTATTCCATGTTATGAAATTATGATCTCTTTTGCAGGTTAAGATTTCCAAAATGTTATGTTCTTATGAATATGACGTGATTGATATTTCTTTTGTTTACCCTTACTGAGCATTTGAGCTCACCCTTTTATGTTTTCTTTTCCCCAGGATATAAAGAAAGGTTTTCGGTAAAGAAAAGGGAAGATCTTTATGGGAGATATTGAAGATCTTTCACCACGATTAGAAGATTATATTCCGAGTTTCCAAAGACACTAAACTATTACGATCCTTGTGTGTGTGTTTTTTTTATGTACTAAGTATTCCGCAAATGTAATGTAATGTCAATGTACATCAGGCTTCGGGTCTCTACAATTGGTATCAGAGGAAAGGTTTAGTCAACCTTTGGAAACTAGGATGCGAGAACTTTAGTGAGATCCCTAGAGATATTTCTAAGGTATGTCTAGGGATGTCTCTAAGGTTAAGTATACGTATAGGTTATAGTCCTAGAATTGCGCTAACGATCTTAGAATTTAACCTAAGATGTTAGATATTGAGGGTACTCCCCCTTTATTATGTTGTTTTACCTATCATGATTTTTTCCTCTCACACTATTCTTTTTGGGTTTTAGACGATGGCTGGAACCCGAAGGAACCGTGTTGATCAATGCAATGGACAATGCAATGATTGTCCTCCTGAACAAACAAATGTTATGGGAGATGGAGTGCAAAATCATATTTCTATACTTACACAAGCTATGAATCATTCTGGACTTCCAAATGAGCAGAGAAGGGAACAATATTCTATTGAGTCCTTCATGAGGCAACGTCCACCTTCTTTCAGTGGGACTTTCGATCCACTTGTTGCTGAACAATGGATCAGTACCATTGAAAAGATATTTTCAGTTATTCAATGTTCTGAGCATGATAAAGTCATCTTAGCGGTGTATCATTTGGAAGGTGATGCTGATCAATGGTGGAATATTATTAAGAATACGAGGCAAAGGGATGAAATTGAGTCCATGGAATGGGACGAGTTCAAGAACTTATTTTTCAATAAGTACTTCCCTCGTATTCTCCGAACAAATATGGAAAAGGAGTTTCTTGAGCTGAAGCAGAAGGATGATGAATCTGTTGGTATATACGAAGCAAATTTTACAAGACTTGCAAGGTATGCATCTGGCATTATCATCCAACCTGAAAGTAAAGTTGATTGATTTTTCAGTGGCTTAAAACCAAGTCTTCGAAGGGCATTATCTATAAGAGACTTCAGTAGCTATGAAGAAATTGTCTGTTGTGCTATCAAGGTAGAAATGGAAGTTGGTGTTACATATCCATCTCATGGTTTTGATAAGAAACGAAAGATGGAGTTCAAGGAGAAATCTCAGAATAATGGTGAAAAGAAGATGAATGTTTCCTTATGCACAAAGTGTGGAAAGAAGCATGGTGGAGATTGTCTTAAAGGGACTAGAAAATGTTTTAAGTGTGGAAAAGAAGGTCATCGAGCAGCTGAGTGTCGAAGTAATGGAAAAAGGGTTTCTAATGATGCGAACAAAGCAAACACTGCAGAGAACGCACCACCAACACTTCAATGCTTCAAGTGCAAGGAAATGGGGCATTATGCTAATAAATGCCCTAATCCAAGGGTTAGTGATGATCGACATGAGCAACCGCTTAAGGAAAAGGACAAAGGGAAGTCACATGCGATTACTATTGGCGATGTTGAATATGACAACGATGTGGTGGAATGATTAAGTGTTTATGTAATGGGATTCCAAAATAATGTTGTATCATGGAGTATTGGAATATTTATGTATTGGTCTAATGTGGTATTCAAAGTGATTGAGATATTTTTGGAAATAAGATGATATGCACATAATGAAGGGAAAACGAGAAAATGAAATGTTTAACAGTATTCATGAGCTCACGATTGATATAAGGACTAAGTGATATCATAGTTTGAGTATATAGAATTTTGAGGATTTTGGTACGTGGAAGGTGTTAACTTTTAACTACATTCATGTTTTCACTAAGGTTCAATGGGTATTCAAGAGAATACATGATTAAGGACTTTGAATGTTTGGAATGTGACCAAAAAAACATATCTTATGATATATGGGGATCAACGATGGTATTAAATCTCTGGTAGTCATTTTCACTATGTTATGAGAGTGGACTGCAGTATTATGGATAAGCCTAAAGATTGGAATGGATTATGTTGGACATAAGTTAGTATTGTTTAAGGATAGAAGTTTTTTCGATATTATTGATGGGATGTTATAGTAATATAGCTTTAGAAAAAGGACAACCTGCAGGACGGGCGACAGCCCATCGCGTCGGACAAGGCTGTGGGAATCGAACCCACAACCGAAGTGTGACTGGCCTTTATCGCCTACCACTGGCCTACAGGAAGTCCCTGTTTAGTAGAAGATAGTTTTATTATATTAAGTAGTATGATATATGAAGTATAAGTCCATTTTAGGAACCATATATGATTAATCTCACTATAGAATGACTTATGTATATTTAATAACTTTTTCTTACCTTTTGTTTGAGACAGATGGAATGACCCATCATTCTATCACATGATCTGCTAACACTTCACGAATAACAAATTCAACTTCATTTATTTAAGAGATGAAGTGGAAATTGTTCAAGGCACGAACAACAGTGAGATTGTACCAAAATAAAGTTAGTATTTATTCTAATTCAAATTCTTCAACTTTAGGGAAACGATATTGAAAACCAAAAATGTTGTCCTAGTGGTCTTATATCTGATTAATCAGATGGTACCTTAGATCATTAAAAATTTATGGATTTGTGATTGTTGGATTTTCCATAGCCATGTTCTCTACCACTCTCCATCAGAACATGATGGTTAGATTTTTCTTCCATATCCATATTTTCACCTATGTGGAAACCCAGTGATTAGTTTATTTGGGTAACCGTTATGTTTCATACTTTCATTTTTAAAGATTGGTTTTGGTATTCCTTTTTACAATGTGGGTTTCTATTAAAGAAACTTTCGAATAGTAAACCATTTATAACCCCGCCGAATTTCGAGGGTGAAATTCATTTTAAGGGGGGTAGAATGTAACAGCCCAAGATTTTATGAAAAAACAGTCCTTTTAATTTCACTAATGTCTTGTGTTGTACGCTACACCAAAAGGAGCTTGCACAACACGCATCCTTGATTTTTCTTGCATTACACGCAATCACGACCTTTCTCGATAGCGTGTGTAGTACGCAATAACGAGTTTCACTAAACAACAATATGCTATTAAAATATTATTAAAACTAGCAGTTATGAATAGTAATAACCACTTTTTGAAATTTTGTAATTTTATTTTTCAAAATGGAATTCATTTTTGGATTCGTAATATCGAAATTAGCTTAGGGTGAAACTTTGGTGATTTTCGGATAACTTTCATATTTTGATGAATAATGAAAATTACTAAATTTTAATTAAAAACAACTTTTTCAATCGAAATAATTAATAGTGATAAATTATTAATTTGAGTGGTTTTAAAGTATATTTAGAATATATTTTTACAATTTAATACAATGATGGTTGTTGGATGTAATTTCACATTTAAAACAGACATAAACAAGTGTCAATCTTTTGATAGTTATTATATCTTAAGAACACGCTATTTGTTTTGACGACGGGAATTAATTTTTAAATTAATTAATGAAACTGATATGTTTTGAATTTGGTAAAATATAAATCATTTTTGAGTTCATAATATCAAATATAGCTTAGGCCTAATTTTTGGTATTTTTCTGAAAACTTTCAATTTTTGATGAATAGTGAAACCACTAAGTGGTAGTTAAAAAACTGAATTTTTCATAAAACTTAATTTTACCGCTTCTGTGAGTGGAATTTCGAAAATCCGAGAGACACGGTTAATATCAAGGACTAAAATGTGGTTCAATGAGATGAAAATAATTTTTGGTGAATAGTAACTTTTTACTTTTTTTACCACGGTTAAAAGTAAATAGGGTAATTATGGGTAGAAATGATATTATTATTACCCTAACACATGTCCTAATTCTACTGGACAAGTGTAATTCGACCAAAAACAAACTTAGGAATAAAATATGACCATTTAGGCCCACTTGGATTAGATTATGACATTTATTATTAATTTATTTAAATAAGGGTTAAAAGAGTTAAAATCAAATTTTATTTACTAAAACATTTTTAATATGGGGTTATACATAATATAAATTCGACTATAAATATTCATTAGAAATCTAAAAATATTTCCTACATAATTATATTTTATTTATAATTTTTATACATTAAATAAATTAATTTATTTATGACACAACGATGATGCAGTAATTACCCTTTTAATTAAATGTTAACATAATTGATGTTATAAATGCTCAAATAAATGTAATTTGAGACTTTTTATGAATTACACTAATTTTCTAGGTTACTATGATATATTAGTGTTAATTTAATCAACTTGGACCGAACATATAATTCTTTCATGACTTTCACAAAAATCATATATCAAATAGTGTCAAAATTGACACAAAATAGTTTTTAAATCAAATATTATATTATTAATTGTTATTTTATTCCTAAAAATCTTAGGTTCGGCCAAATGACTTAGATAAGGATATATATATTAATAATAAACAACTTGGGGTTCGTTTGGCATGTTATAGTAAGTGTATTAACCATATAGTGTAAGAAAACAAAAAGTCACGGTTAAAGTTAAATTATTTAACTTAGAGTTAAATCTAATTGATAAGGTTAAAATAATAACCTAAACTTGTCTAAATCCTATTGGTTGATAGGATTTCGACCCATACACACTTTAACTTCGAAATAAGACCCTTTGGAACCATTATAAACCGATTTTGACTTTAATATAAAATAATATTTTGAGATATTCCTAAGGTGCCCCTCTCCTCCCTTATAAAAGGGCACCTCCTCCCCCTTATCCTCACACCAATTTGAGCACTCAAGATCGGCCAACCCCTGCCAAAATCCCTTATCCACTTCCCTAGAATAATCCTAGAGATCCTGGTCTTCTTCAAAGACCAATCTTAGTTTCCTAAGTGGAGGATTCAAAGAGGCGTTCCAAAGAAGAGGTAATATCCATTACCGATCTTTTCAACTTCTTTCTTATTCAACTTCTTCTTATTTAGTTTTTTCATGATAAAGTAATAACATCAGTATTTCTTATATACTGATATGTTATTATAAATATGAAACAACTCTAATTAACCTTCTATCCATCCTACGAAAAAAGGAAATCACCGCGCGTGCGTACGTACGGAATACCGTCTCCACGCCGTGGTGTAATCTATTTTCCGCCACCACCTTAATTGGATGGGTATAATGGTGTAATGAGTAACTATATATTATTATTATAAAGTGATATTGATACTGAAATAGTATACAAACACTTCAACACAATTCCACGACCATGGGAACGATATCATCGCTCGTGCGTACGTACGGACTACCGTCTCCACGACGCGATGAGATTCATTCTCAATGATTAACCATTCATGAATGATTATAAAGTATATATAATAAGTAATAATGAAATATATGACATAATAATGATACTGGATTTATTTATATTTATATTTATGTCATCTACTTAATTCCATTCAAGACAATAAGGAAAGGAAAACAGCGTTCATGCGTACGTACGGACTACCGTCTCCATGAACGGTGTGTTTCATTTCATTTATCTATCTATTATATATATATATATACTTAATATATATGATATATAAATCATACTTTATATTTTGGAAGTTAGTAAATCATGATATAAGTAATAATAATGTCAAGAACAACAAGCCCAAACACCTACGATAAATGAAACAATTTTACCCAAAACGCTTCTTTAACATGAATTTACAAAATAACGGGTAATATAAAGTCATAAGGGGACCATATATGATATAATAACAATGAATATGATTCTGTAATAATTCAATAACATGATTTAAATCATTATACAGGAGGTTCGGACACGTACAAAGCAAGTCGGACCTAAGGTAAGGGAAATATCACAATCTCATTTTTATCCGAGATTGTTTATTCGTAAGTATTTACTGGGGTGTATTTTATCATCCACATCCATGTTTCATAAATATGTAATATTACCCACCTACAATTTTTTAAATCCATTTTTACCCTTCGGTGAGTTTTTAGTAAAAGAAATGAAAGGAATCTTTTGTCGTTTTTCGTACGAGGTACTTTTTGACTTTTCTGACAAAAGTACGAAGAATGTTTTTTTAACTTATACGGCATGAATGGATTTCTAAAACATTATTTCCAAGAATTTTATTTTACAAGTATTCAAGTTTATTTTTAATCAACTTCTTTTAGTTTAAAATTTTATGACATGTTAAGAAAGGAAAAGTGTTTTTGAAGTAGAAATGATATTTTCTTCAAGAATGGAGTTCAAGTATTTTATCAAAATTATTTTCCATCTAAGATAATAAAAGGGTTCTGTTTTTATCCCTATTATTACATGGATTTGATTATGTTGTGATGGAAATATTTTTATGAATTCCTTTATCTTATATGAATTATTTTATGATGTCATGTTGTTTAAGAATCCCATTTTTATTACATGGGTTACGCTATGATGTATGGTTTATGATTATGTGGCACACATAAGAAAGGATTCATTATAAGATGGGTGGGACCTATATCTCCCTCCAATGCATTGGGTAAAGATTTTATATCTCATGAGATAGACAGGGTTGGAACGGTAGGTTATACCGGTTCAGTGAAACAGGACTGGAACGAGGGCGACTCGGTTCAGAAAGGGACTTTGTCCACTAAGATAGTCTTGGCAATGAGTCTTGACTAACAATAAATGATTCTCTATGATTATGTGTGTATGCCACAAAGTTTCATGTTTTAAGTTATGATTATTGTGATTACATTTCACTACCATGATTTATTCCATGTTATGAAATTATGATCTCTTTTGCAGGTTAAGATTTCCAAAATGTTATGTTCTTATGAATATGACGTGATTGATATTTCTTTTGTTTACCCTTACTGAGAATTTGAGCTCACCCTTTTATGTTTTATTTTCCCCAGGATATAAAGAAAGGTTTTAGGTAAAAAAAGGGAAGATCTTTATGGGAGATATTGAAGATCTTTCACCATTATTAGAAGATTATATTCCGAGTTTCCAAAGACACTAAACTATTACGATCCTTGTGTGTGTGTTTTTGTTATGTACTAAGTATTCCGAAAATGTAATGTAATGTCAATGTACGTCAGGCTTCGGGTCTCTACAATACTTCTAGGAAACCATGATGATCAACTTCTCTGGGTCAACTGATATGCATGCCTCAGATATTATATGACCTAAGAAGTTAACCTTGATGATCCAAAAGAGGCATTTATTGAGCTTCACATATAGCTAGTTCTCTCTCAGTGTACTCATCACAATCTCAAGATGATTGACATGGTTGTATCTTGAACACGAGTACACCAAATGTCATATATGAAGACTACCATAAAGGTATCAAGATATGGGTGTAAAACATGATTCATCAAATCCATGAATACTACTGGCACATTCTTCGAACCAAAAACCATAAGCAAATAGTTATACTAGCCGTAACTACTCTGAAACACTGTATGTGGTATATCCAATGGTATCACATGAAACTGATGGTAGCCTGACCTCATATCGATTTTGGAGAAAACAGTTTCTCCTCAGAGTTGTTCAAAGAGGTCATCTATACATGGAAAAGTATAATAGTCCTTCCCTATAAACTGATTCAATCATCTATAATCGATGCACAATTTGAGGGTACAATCCGCCTTCTTGGTGAAAAGGATAGGTGAAACCCATGGAGATTTTTTGGGTATGATAACACTCTTTACCTCTAAGTATTTAATCATCTTTTTGAGTTCTTGGAGCTCTATAGGTTCCATACTATAAGGAGGAATGGACATAGGTTCCACACATAGCACTAGATCTATAGGGAACTCAATATATCTCACAGGAGGAAAGATATAGAAATCATAATGAAAGGAATCCCTAAAATGATCCAGTATTGGAGGGAATTCTATTAACTACATTTCTTGGGCACTCATAAATAGACTCACTAACCTAGCTGTCACTCTGCTAAGCCTAGTTTTCCTGGGTCCAACTCGATCTTCTTGGACATCCCATTATCCCTTATAAATATACATGCTACCCTTGGGTGATGTAAAGGACACCTGGTGGTGATAAAAATCCACTTGGGCATGATAAATCACAAGCCATTCCATACTAATAATGATGTTGAAGCTAGTCATATCGAGGATGAAGAAATTTCAGAAGAAACGGTAACCACCTATCTAAAGGGGGAACTCCTAGAACTTGCGTATTATCTCTTTTATAGCTCCTAAAAACACATTGAGAGACATGATGCCACATAATTACTTGATTACAAGGCCAATACTTTCCACAAACACAATAGATATAAAAGTGTGCGATGAACCTATATCAAAAAATTTAGAAACTAACAGAGAGTATACCAGAATTGTACCTCTAACCATAGATGGATATGTACTCTACTCCTCTAGTACTGGATGCACTGTATACATATGGACTAAACATTGACCCTGAGATGCTGTCTGACTAGTCTGAGAAAATCCACTCTACTGACACTGATGTTATGAAGCTTGTCTGCCTCAGCCAAGACCATTACCACCTCAGACCGATCAGATGGTAGATGAACAAATCCCAGCTTGACATGGTCTCAAATATCCAATACCTGATAGAGGTTCTAGTACATATCCCTTTCAACTATATTCTGGAGGAAAATAATGGAAGAAGCACAGAAGATGACCCATCCCACCGAAATCTCGACATTCTATCAGGTTCCTTGTGCAATGGGTCTTCTTTTGGACTATCCCGCCACACTAGTGACACACTATATAGCTATTGGTATGTGTCACCTACCTAGAACCACCCCCACAATCTACCTCAAAACAACACTTCCTACTGCTAGAAGAACCAACGCCCTGATGTGAAATAGAACTACCCTGTCTTATATTTCTATCATCTCTAAAATTACACTTTATAATCAAGGCCTAGTTTACTATATCTGTAATGGTAGTAAAAAAAATAGGTTCACATATTATTGGAATAAATTCCCAAGACCATCCTCAAATAACCTCATAGTGGTCAGTTCATTACCGGTTAGAGATAAAGTGAAATGTTGAAGCTTAGTGAAACAAGAATACTCGAGCACAGTCATGGATCCCTGTAGAAGATGCATGAAATATTTGGATCGATATGATATAAGAGTATATGGAAATAAATGATCTTATAAATCCATCTATAAGTCTAACCAAACCATACCTTGATAGCACTTTTATTTAGAAAAGATGTCCCACCAATGCTTGGCGGAATCACACAACATGTAGGTAGTGATATTTATGCTCCACTCTAGAGGAATCTCAAGATGGTAAAAGATCGATATTGCAGATTCTATCTATAAATATGTATCATGAGGACCACCATCCTCTGATAAGTTTGGAGGATGCTGCTACTGAAAATCCTGAGTAAGCTCTTCCATAGTCGAGGAAGGCCTGGGGGCACCTTGAACTGACTATGTAATAATGAGAAAACTATACCTGAAATGATCATCGAATCCCAGTAGAATATCATCAGGAGGTGCCTCTAGTGGAATATTAGGAGGTATAACAGGTGGCTCAAGGTCCACCACATCCGGAGTGTGCTCATCTCCACTCTCTTGGTATAAAACATAAGTACTTTTCGATGGAATTACTCTGCAATTTCCAAGCACGCACCTCAGAAAAGATTTCTATAACAGAAAGGGAAAGAAGATAAGGTAGCAGTAAGAAGGGGGGGGGGGGTGAAAGAACAACCTAAAACATGACATAACAGATAAAAAAAGTGATAAAGTGGATAGGTGCATGACCTTACTCTAAACATAACACCACTGGAAACCTACTCTAAGATCTAGGTCTAGGTAAAATGGAAGGACCTCAAAAGGATCACAGAGATATAGGCCAAAACCCATTTCCTAGGTAAAGTCAAAGTCAAGGTCCAACATTCTCATTTTAATGTTTCCATTTCATTTTTTAAATGTATCATTCTTATAATGTATACATTCATTTATTTCACTTTTTAAATGATCGAATTAGGTGGACCACTATTCCAATCTATGGGGACCCATAAAACTTATAAATTGAAATTGGGTGTCCACTTAACCCAATTAAAATCCTAATCCCACAAGTCAATTTGAAAAAATTATATATTTATAGAAAAATGGGCACTATAAGGCATAATATAACAAGGCACAATAATAGTCACATGCAAACAAGAATATGTATGCTAAAAGTAGATATTTCATGGCATAATGTATAAAATATTAATCCCTACGGTGCCCAGTTTTATACATGTCATGCAACACCATCATTTAATTGTGTCGAGTTAGTATAAATCATCATTTAAATAATATAAATAACAATACTAGCATAAAACAAGTTCATCACCCAATGGTGATGTCGTATCAACCATTAATGGCATAATCAATAACACAATTCCCAACCCAGGTAATTTGGGTGTCCCCTGTACATGGGTTAGCTACATCCAAGAATAAGTAAAGTTACAAATTCCATTATCCTATTCTTCTATCTAACCCAAACAATAATAAAAATGAAAAAAGGATTTTTATACCACTTTGTAGCTTCCTGCCCTGAGTGCCACTGAACTTTTCCTCGAGGTCATGATCCACATGACCTCAAGCATATCTACCTGAATTCCAAAGGCTAATGACTTGTAGTGAGGGCCTAGGGTGTGTTCCTGGGGAGACTATGTACTCATAGATCAACGTATGCACAATGATAAACAATGGACAATCAATAGTGTAAGAATATATATAAACAAACTGCAGCAGAAGTAAAGGGCCAAACATAATAAGATTAGTAACAACTGGAGAAAGCATAATAACAATAATAGATACAAAATATGATCATGATGTCGTATGTCTATAAAAAAATGAGAGTGTAGGGGAAAAAAGGTATAAGCACATACTTCATGCTATGAAAAACTTAAAAAGTCCAAAAACTGCTACACATCTTCTCAAGAATAGGCTCTATCCTCTGCCCCCAAAGCTCCATCCTATGGCAGCAAACAACCAAGCATCAAAAGTGGAACACTTCCCTTTATCTATACCTATGACTATAAAGTCTACGTGGGTACCAAATGGAACCCAATCAGGGTCTGAGATATAAATATCAGTTGGCCATCACCCACGACATCTAGAACTTTCTATTTCATACTAAAAAATAGACAGTATTCCAGATATAATAAATGTATAGAAATAAATAAATAACTAGTAACAACTTGGTCCGAGTTCCTAAACAGACACCCATCCCATACCACCTACTTTGGCCTATGATGGAAGTCTGAAAAAGGTACTTCTGCAAGGCATAATATGCATACAAGTCCTAAATGAAACAAGGAAGACCAAAAAGGCACACCCGCAAGCTTCTTCTTCGGCTTGGGGTCTAGTTAACATGTCATCATAAAAGTGTTCCATTAAAAAAAAGAACATCACACATGCATAATTATGCTCATAGTAATAATAAAGGATGCATATTATATGGAAAAAAATTATTTTTTTTTGTCAAATCTAGCAGTGGAGTCCTGATCCCATCCAAGAAGATCCATACGAAATCCCAAGTGTCACAATGGGAACATCCAATATAACCCAATACCATTGAGTCTGTTCAAGGTGACCCATACGACATACCTTGTATCACTCGAGGCATGGTGACTCTGAGTCTATCCCAAGTAACTCACATAGGGGACCGAGTATCACCCATGCCATGGAATATTCATCTTACCAATGGGTCCATATATAATTTCTCCCATATCGAATCAGTATCACTCATAAATATCAATAACCACCAAGGTATCCCATTTCTAGAAAGCCAAGGCTTTACTCCTGGAATGTTGATTCATAACCAACTGAGCACAGTGAGTCCATCCATGAATCCTTAATACAGAACACATGTTTTATCCTAGCCCATATTAGGTGAACCAAGTATCCAAGGCACAAAACAATGAATATATATATATATATATATATATTATAACATTCCCACAAGTATCCATATAAACCACATGATTACCGGGCTATCTAAAAAATAATGGGACAGATTCACATGGAAAGGAATAAGGCATTACATAAGTGCAAAGCATGGTTATGAGGAACAAGTGACAAATAATATCATATTAACAATTACATGCCATCACTTTCATTAAAAAATTTCAATCCAAGAATCTTACCAAATCATGGAATATAATTCAAGGCAAAAAAATAAGGGCATAAGTATTAGGAAATTATCCTTAACATGTATCTAAGCACATTTCATAAATGACATACCAAAATTCCAATCCATATAGCTTGTCTAAGCATGGAATTTCAATTAAATCCATTCATATATGAAAAAAAGTGGTCATAGGATGTGGAAAGATCACAATGAACTTAACATAGCCTAATGTGAGCAAAGGAATATAACAACAAGAAAGGAATTCAATACACTCATTAGGAAATTAACATAAGTAAAGTGAAATTCAATATGAAGCATGTGGTATAAGCACTAAAGTAAATAGGGGGTGCGAGGCATAAGGATCAAGGGTTACACTAATGGATAACCATTTACCTTAATCCAATTATAATCGTATGCATTTAATCAAATCACTACTCAGATAAGGAATCTAACCATTTTAGGTTTAGAACAATAGGTTATTCTAGGTGGTCACACCTAATGGGATGGACAAAGACAAAGTGGACATCCATGGATGGTTTTTCCATGAGTTAAGTTCACTACATACACATAAAACTATTCCAATTAATTTAATATAAAAATACAAGGCATCACTGGAAGGATCTAGTGAGCAGCACAACAACGGGTCAACAAAAATGTGATGAAATGATAAGAAAAATCGTAGACACCCTACCTCTTTGTCATAGTACTCCACACATCCGGTAGCAATCCTTGATTCAACCTAAAACCAAAGAAATCAAAAGATTTAGAAAATTCTTGGAAATAGGGAAAAAGTCCATTAAACAAAAATAGTGTAATAGTTAAAGTGTAAACTCAGAAATCAAGGAGTGAAAATGATAGAGCTTACTTAATGATTATGTTGCTTCTGGCGGTGAATAAATTAGTGGAGATTTGATGGAGATATCACAAAACCCCAAGGAGGAGGAGAGGAGCTCGTGCACCCAAGAAGAGAAGGAATATACTGGAGGTAAGAGGGGAGGGAAATAGAAAATCCTTAAAACATTAGTGAAGGGAAAATTAGAAATTTCACCCCCATTTACATTGTGGATGGTTTGGCTGTATGGTTTGTCCAAACCGTGTTCCAACTGTGCATATAGTTCTACTACATAGGGTACACCACACGGTTAGGCACACAGTTTGAAAAACATTCAAAAAATGTGCATTTTCTTATTATCCAGAACATTCAACTTTCCACACGTTCATGTGCCCTGGGTCAAACGGTTTCAGACAAACCATGCGACCCAACCCGTTTTCCTCCTTTTAGGCACTCCAGGCTTCAAATGAGCCCCAGACGCACCTAAGACCTCTTTTAACCTCATATAAATAAAATTAAGGGAAATTTAAAGGAATTAAACCAAAAACTAAATGGTCCATACATTTTTATAAATCCAATACATTACAATTATAATTTCACATATACCTTTTTACATTCCAATACATTAGAATACAATAACGCCGCTCATGCGTACGTGTGGACTACCACATCCATGAAGAGATGTGATTTGTTTTTCATTTCCATTTTACTTGAATGATAATAAGGATGAATTTTATTAATATATATTATTTAAATGATATAATAATGGTTCTATAAATGAGAATTAATATTTAACTTTCTTTTATTCTATTCGTCAAAAAATAAAAACAAGATTCATGTGTACGTATGACCTACTGTCTCCATGAACACTGTAATTCATTTTTATATCCATAAATATTATGGATGACTAAAAATATGTATATTATAAATATATATATTATATTTATATCATGATAAAAATTTTAGATTTGATAGATCCATGATTATTTTACAAGTACCAAATATTCTGAACCAAAACATACATTAAAAAAGAAATAGTAACCACCCAGAATAATGATTTTAATAAATAATTATTAATAAAAAGAATATAAAATGTTATAAGTAAATCATATATGGTATGATATATATGAGTATGGTTCTAGAAAATATGTATAATAATTCAATATTTTTTATATAGGAGGTTTCATATGCATACAAATGTAGTTGAAGTTGAGGTAAGGGTGAATTTCACTATCTCATCACAATTTTGGATTATATCCACCAGGGGAGTATTTTATTAAATATCTATATTTTATAAAAATGTTTTAAATAATATTTTTACAATAATAAAATTATTTATTAATGAAATTTTTATCTATGTTTTACCATTTTTCAAAATTATTTTTTAAAGGAATCTTTTTTCGTTTTTGAAACAAGGTACGTTTTGACTTTTATTGAAGTTTAAAAGGAATATTTTTTTAACTTATAAAACATGAATGTAATTTACAACCATTATGAATGATCAATGATTTGAATATTACCTTATAAGTTTATAAGGTTATTTTCAAATAAATTTGTTTCTTTAATATGTGTGATGTTTTAGGATTTTTAAACTTATATTGATGTTGTACTCAAATTACACCATTCAACATATTTATTGGAATGGTTTTTGATTATTTTGAATGATAAAAGTATTTAAATTCCATATGAATAAATCTTTTAATATGAATATTTATTTATTTTTTAAGGCATATTGATTATGTTGTATTGTTTATTCATGTGAGGAATGTATTAGACTTAGTAGGTGATGGGATGGGCCCTCTATATCACCTAGATCCATTGGTAGGTCTCATTATAAAAACTAGATTAGATTTTGGCCAAGTTCTTACTCATTTTTTAAAGATATCTTGGTAAAGGATTGGATGGTACGTATTAGATGTTCCGTATTATGAATTCCTTAATTATAAAATTAGTTATTGATTTCAATGTGATTATTAGACTTTTTATCATATCAATTCACATGTTTTTAGTTTATGTGATTATTTATATTTCATTATTTTTACTTTCACTTATTCTTTCCGTTTTATTCATGCCTTATTAACTTCCATTTTAACGACCCAAAATTTAATTAATGGAAATACCTCTTGATCTAATTAAATGTCTCTTTATGTAAAATGTTTATATAAAATTTCAACTTCTTTGGTTTTATGTTAAGAATTGTGACTGTTGCTAATATAGCCGTTGAATAGTGATCACATGATTAGTATAAATATAGGGCTTTAACAAATCCAATTTACTCAGACAAAGGAAGCGATGGCCTCATCCAGTAGACATGCCCCATACAAATCTCATTTTTCAGAGCTCGGAAAAGAGGTTGCATATTTGGGCTTCTTTCTTGACCAATCCCAAGCTGAGCTTGAATATGTTAAGCTCGAGTGGGACTGCCTATGAGAGAAGTGGAAGTTGATAGAGATTACCACCTGAGAAATGTTATGCGAGCCACCCCAAGAGTCTGTCACCATCACACACCTTAATCTTCGGTCATATGCGGGTGTTATAAGGGGTTATGTAACAAGACCCTAGTACTATGGTTATGTACATTATTTTTGTATATAATAATGAATATACTTTCATTTTATTATTGTTACCTTATAAATAGTTTTTAAAGCACATATAGTATTTTTAGTTAATGTTCAACTAAGAAATATATTTTGATGAATTAATGGATTTTTGAATTAAATAATATTTTAATAAAATATTATTATTATTATTAAATTAATTTTTATTAAATATAAATGATCTTATAATTTTATGAATGCAATTGTAATTTTTATTAAGGTTTGAAAGCTATTTTTGTCAAAACCCATGAATTTTCGATAAATGTAAATTTTTATTTTAAAAGTGAAAATTAATATATTAAGATAATTATTTAGATGAAATGAATATTATTTATGGAATTAGGATGTTGAAATTATCCAACGGTGAATTTTTCATAATTTTCTGAGACAACCAAAATTTTGGGTAAAAATTAAATACCGTTTAAATATATAATGTGTTTTATGACATCATAATGAACCTATAGTGATGTAATAAAATACTATAAACTTTATGTTCAGAAAATATATTTTTTAACATTAAAATAATGTGATTTTGGGTTTATTTGATTTATTTTACAAAGCTTTAGTGGACCCTTCAAGACTTATTAAACATTTTGTCTTTTTAAATTGTTTTCTTTGGGAGTGTGACTAACTTCCACATAAGCAACCCCATTATTTTAAGAATTTAGGACTTGGGACTTATAAAATATTTTTTTCTACTTCCCTTTTCTAAAAACCATGGTAAAAAACAATGGGATGGTTTGTGGTTTGATTATTTTAATGTGAGGTGTCCCAAACCTAAATAATAAAGAATTCCCTCACCTTTCCTATATAAACTCACAAAAAATCCCACTTCCTCCTCACTAAAATCCTTTTGAGTTAGTCCAACCTCTGACCTAAACTCTATATAATCCTCCCAAGGTTCCCTAATATCCCAATAAGCCTCTCTCAAGCCTCTCTCAATCCTTTAGAAGCACACTTCCAAGTAAGGGTTTTTCTTCCTTTCTCATTTTTGTCCAATTCTATTAATGTTGTTATTCCAATTTAATTTCAATTATAAATGTTGGGGTATGTATTTTTACCTCCCCCATACTTTCCTATTTATTTTTTAATGATGTGATACCCCTTTCTGTCTCATTAAATGCCTCCCATGTACACCCGTTACTATGCCAAAATTCCGAAAGTAATTTCTCCCTCTTCATTTACATTCAAGTAATTCTTTTGTATCATGAATATAAATTCCATTAAAATTTTTGGTACATGTATCTATATGAAACCCTAACATTCAATTTCATGTAAATATTATGATACACCCCTTTCTCCCTCATCAGCCATTTTTATTAATTTTTACGTCACGCTGTTATGCTGCCGAAATTGTACCGATTTTCCAAGCCAATGTCATTGTGTAGTGAATACTATGCCCATTTTCTATCAAGGGTATTCACCTTTATGAACATTTAATTATTGATTATAAAGTTTCATGTATGAATTTTACATTCTTTTATCATGGAATAAATGATGATTTTTTATGAATCCATGTTATATGATCCATGTGGAACACTTATGCATGAAATGAAATGTTTAAGAAGGGTGCACCTTTATAGCGCTCCAATGCATTGGGTAAAGTATAGTATCATGATATGTCATGTTAAATGGGTGTTTAATCATGATAATTCAAGTGCAATTAGGGTTTACTTATTCTCCATGTGCAATGAGGGTTTACTCATGCTCCATGTGCAATGAGCCTTGGCTCATGATAATTCCATGTTAAGTGTTGTTGCCACATTTCCATGTTATGATTATCATGCTTTATCATGCCTTTATGTTTATGATTCTATTGTGCTCTATTGATATGCCTATTGTCTAACATTTATTTTATTCCTCATGTTATTCCATGATTATTCCCTTACTGGGCTTTATAGCTCACCCTTTTCTTATGCATTTCCTCAGGTTATCCCATGAAATGCTAAGTACGAGGGAATGTATTGGTAATGTAAAGGAAGTTTTCAATAAAGATGTTGTATTTCATGTTTTAAGTTGTTATGTAATGATCATAATCCCCAAATACACTAGACTTCTCGATATTCTATGTTGTATAAAGTGAATTTTATGTAATAAATTATGTTTAATTGTGTAATAAAAGATCAGGGTTTTCATAGTTGGTATCAAAGGGAGGTTTAGTTATTTTTGGGATTAGAAATAGAAAACCCCAGTAAAGCCTTAAAGATAAGACTAAGTATAATAAAAATATCCCTATGTTTTGGTGAGTATTGAGAAAGTGGTTTATCAAGTAAATATATCCCTGTCTGGATACGAGTAGGTAGAGGCGACTTTGGCACAGATGTATCCTAGGGGTAAAACCTGAAAACACCATTTTGAGCTAGAATCGAACGGGAACTGGTGCATGATAATGATCCTTGATGAACACTTGGTTATGAAACTCCCGAGGAATATGTTTTGGTAAATTCACAAGATTAGTATGAACCATTATTAAGGGACAAAAAAAATTCCCTAAGAATATGTGTTAGAAAGTAGATCATAGATAACATAGACTGAAGCCAATAGATTCATATGTTAAGGAAATAAAAGTTATTTATAAGTCATCAATTTTTTACTTGTATTACCCTTTATGTGTTACCCCTAACTTTACTTTTATTCCAGCCAATGGCCGGTAATAGAATGACTCGAGCAAACAACTGATGTGAAGATCAATGTGATGATTATACTAATGAGATGACCAATCCAATGAGACTGGGAATCATGAACTTTGTCATGCTTCTCTCTCAGATAACTCAAGATTTGAATAGAAACATGGTTCAAGAGGAATGTTCAACCCACCTAAGAAATAAAAATTTGCTATCAAGAGCTTCATGAGACAAAGGCCGCCTACTTTTAATGGATCATCTGATCCCTCAATCACTGAAAAATGGATCAACTCAATTGAAAAGATCTTCTCTATCCTTCAATGTTTTGAACAAGAGAAGGTTCTCCTGGCTGATTATCTTATGGAGGGTGAAGCTGATCAATGGTTGATGTTGATAAAAAATACGAAGCCCGAAGGGGAGATCGAGGCGTTGGAATGGAAGGATTTCTGGAAGATTTTTTTTGATAAATATTTTCCGCGCAGCCTCTGGCTTAATATGGAAAGGGTCTTCCTTTCACTAGAGAAAAAAGACGATGAATCTGTTAGAGTGTATGAGGAAAACTTCATAAGGCTTGCACGATACGCTTCCAGCTTTGTCGTTACCCCTGAATGCAAGGTTAACCGCTTCTTTGGTGGGCTAAAACCTAGCCTGTGGAAAGCAATGGAGATCCGTGACTTCAACAGCTATGAGGAAATTGTCCGATGTGCCCTCAAGGTCGAAATGGAGATTATAGAATCTCATGGGTATCATAGGGATAAGAAGCGTAAGGTGGAATTCAATGCTGGCGGTCTGATGGATAAATCCAATGGTGCTAAGAAGATCCAGCACCCCACTTGCCAATGGTGCGGAAAGAAGCACCCTGAAAATTTCTTGAAGGAGACGAGGAAATTCTTTAGGTGTGGAGGACAAGGGAACCTGACTATTAACTATCGAAAAGAAAGACCCGTGGCTGTGATAGAGGAGAGGAAGGCTCTGTTCGAACCTCAACACGTGGTTCATTTCTACAACTTCAATGAACCAGGGTGTATTGCAAATCAGTGCCCTAAGAAAAGGGTTTTCAGAGGCAACAAACAACCTCCAAGGCAACAAGGGAGATCTTTTTCCATCACTACTACTGAATTGAACCCTGAATATTAAGTAGTGATAGGTACACTAGTTATTCATTCAAGAATAATGAACGTAATTTTTGATTTAGGTTCTACATATTCTTTCATATATCAAAAGTTTAGTAGAAAAATCCCAGCACCACCAAAAATCATGGAAGTGAAGATGTTGATGATTAGGAAAAATGAGGAAATCATTGCATCCCATGAATATAAATCCCCCCTATCATAATCTGTGGATTAAATTTCCCGGTGAACCTCATCATACTCCCTCTAGTGGAATTTGATGCAATTCTTGGCATGGATTGGCTTTCCTTATATAGAGACAACATAAATTGCAATGAGAAGGAAATCACTCTCCATGTGGAGAATCGACCCCCAATTCTTTACAAGTTCAAGGAGGAAGATGAATCTTCTTTAAATCCATCATCTCAAGTGTGGATATTACTGCCCTATGAGCACGCGTATCTAGCTCAGATGATTGAGTCTAATGAGGAAACCATCCTAGAAGACATGCCTATTATGAGGGAATTCATTGAAGTGTTTTCTGAGGAATTGGCTGGTCTTTCTCCTAGAAGATATGTTGAATAATCAATTGATCTTATAACTGGGGTGTTTCCAATATCCAAGACTCCATATAGAATAGATGTTTTGGAGCTTGAGGATCTGAAGAAACAACTACAGGAGAATCTGGATAAAGGGTTTATACGCCCAAGTGCTTCACCATGGGGTGCACCAGTCCTCTTCATCAAGAATAAGTATGGGTCAATGTGCCTTTGCATCGATTATCATGAGCTTAACAAAATCACGATAAAGAAAAAGTATCATCTCCCATGAATTGATGACTTTTTTCGATCAGCTGCGTGGAGAAAAATACTTCTCCAAGGTGGATTTTTGGTCAGGATATTATCAAGTAAGGGCGAATAAGGAAGATATCCCCAAGACTACTTTTCGTACAAGATACGAGCACTATGAATTCATAGTAATGCTTTTTGGACTCACTAATGATCCAGAAATCTTCATGGACTTGATGAATAGAGTATTTAGATATTAACTCGACAAATTTGTGGCAGTCTTTATAGATGATATTCTGATATACTCTAATACCAAGGAGGATCATGAGGAGCATCTAAGAACTATACTAGAGACCTTGCAGAAGGAGAAGATCTATGTAAAGTACAAAAAGTGTGAGTTTTGGTTGAAGGAGGTCTCATTCTTAGGCTATATCATCACAAGCAATGGGATATCTGTGGATCTCTCCAAAACATATGCAATTGAGGGATAACCGAGGCCAACATCAGTAACGAATATCCATAACTTCTTAGGGTTAACTAGATATTATCGACGATTTGTGAGAAATTTCTCATGATTGTCCAACCCTCTTACCAAGATAACCCAGAAGGGAGTAAAGTTTTCTTGAAGTGATGAATGCGAAGAAAGCTTCAAGGAGTTGAAAAGAATTCTTATCACTGTTCCCATGCTCACTTTAACCACAAGTGGATATCTTTTTTTGGTATTAAGTGATGCTTCGAAGAAGGGCCTGGGGTGTGTGTTGATGAAAAATGACAAAGTCATTGCCTATGCTTCAAGGCAATTGAAAGTTCATGAGAAAAATTATCCAACACATGATTTAGAGTTGGCTGCGGTGATCTTCACTTTAAATATTTGGCGACATTATCTATTTGGGGAGAAGTGTGAAATATATACAGACCACAAAAGCCTCAAGTATATATTCACACAGAAAGAGTTAAACATGCACCAACGAAGATTGTTAGAGATGATCAAAGACTATGAATTCTTAATCCATTACCACCTTGGGAAAGAGAAAAAGGTAGCAGATGCTCTAAGTAGAAAGGACCCAACAATTCTATCATTGATGAGAATTGATAAGGATACAATCTTCTTATACTTGATGAAGATGGACATGGGAATCATAAAGAAGGGAACATCATCAATCCTTTCACAAATGATTTCTCAACCATCTCTTTTGGGAAGGTTAAAGGATGCTCAAAAGAATGATGTGGGAATTTAGGGAAAAGTGGAAGCTGTTGGAAAAGGGAAATCCTCAGTGTTTAATGTTAATGAAGAAGGAATTGTGAGATTTGGGAAAAGACTATGTTTTCCATCAAGTCCAGAGCTGAAGAAGGAACTTTTGGATGATGCACATAGTTAAAATTTATATATTCACCTAGGAAATACAAAGATGTATTGAGATCTCTCAGAGCATTTTTGGTGGGATAATATGAAGAAGGAGATTGCTAAATATACATCAAAGTGCCTGGTGTGTCAGCAAGTGAAGGAAGAGAGGAATAAGTCTAAGGGGATGATGCAACCATTACCCATACCTGAATGGAAATGGGAGAACATCACCATGGACTTTGTCACTGGACTTCCGAATACATCCAAAGGCAACAATGCAATCTGGGTGGTTGTGGAGCATTTTACAAAGGCTACACACTACATTGCCATTCATAAGGGTTTCTCATTGGATCAACTAGCATAGATATATATCAAGGAAGTGGTGAGGCTGCATGGAGTACCACTATCTATTGTGTCCGATCGAGATCCAAGATTCACCTATATGTTTTGGAAGACTCTTTAACATGCTCGAAATACTGAACTAAACTTCAGTACAAACTATCATCCTCAAAATGATGGCCAATACGAGTGGACTATCCAAACACTTGATGACATGTTGAGAGCATGCTCAATGGACTTTAAAGAAGGATGCGATTAACATCTTTCTCTGGTTGAGTTCTCTTATAAAAACAGTTTCCACTCGATCATCCAAATGGCACCATATGAAGCCCTTTATGGGAAAAGGTGCATAACACCAAATTTTTGGGATGTGGTTGGTGAGCATAATCTGATTGGACCAGAAATGGTTTAAGAAATGGTAGAGAAGGTAAAAACCATTCAGCATCATATCAAGGCATCCCAGAGTCGACATACGAGTTATGCAGATAACCGTCGACGAGACCTTGAGTTTAAAGTTGGAGACATGGTATTTCTACACATATCTCCGTGGAATAAGGTCATGAGGTTTGGAAATAAAGGAAAGTTAAGTCCAAGGTACATCAGCCCCTTCGAGATTCTTGATCATGTTGGGGATGTGGCCTATCAACTTGCACTTGCACCTACCATGGCCAAAGTACATGATGTCTTTCATGTATCCATCTTAAGGAAGTACATACCAGACCCTTCATATTTACTCTTTTCTGAGGTAGTATAGCTAGAGGATGATCTTTCTTACAAGAAGAAACCAGTGAAGATCTTAGATCATAGAGAAAAAGTTCTACAGAATAAGACAATGACCCTCGTCATGGTGTTGTGTTGAAACCAAAAGTTTGAAGAAGCGACATGGGAATCAGAGGAAGTGATGAAGTAAAGTCACCCACATCTGTTTTAGTGTGGGAAAAGAAAATTTCGAGGGTGAAATTTCATAAGGGGGAAAGATTGTAATGACCCAAACTTTCATTAATAGAAATCCCTATTGATCTAATTAAATGTCTCTTTATGTAAAATGTTTATATAAAATGCCAAATTATTTGGTTTTATGTTAAGAATTGTGATCATTGCTAATATAGCAGTTGAATAGTGATCACATGATTAGTATAAAAATAGGGCTTTAACAAATCCAATTTACTCAGACAAAGGAAGCGATGACCTCATCCAGTAGACGTGCCCCATACGAAGCCCATTTGTCAGAGCTTGGAAAGGAGGTTACGTCTTTGGGCTTCTCTCTTGACCAAGCCCAAGCCAATCTTGAATATGTTAAGCTCGTGCGGGACCGCCTACGAGAGAAGTGGAAGTTAATAGAGATTACCACCTGAGCAATGTTATCTGAGCCACCCCAAGTGTCTGTCACCATCGCACACCTTACTCTTTGGTCCTATGGGAGTGTTATAAGGGGTTATGTAACAAGACCCTATTACTATGGTTATGTACATTATTTTTGTATATAATAATGAATATAATTTCATTTTATTATTGCTACCTTGTAAATAGTTTTTAAAGCACAAATAGTATTTTTAGTTAATGTTCAAATAATAAATCTATTTTGATGAATTACTGGATTTTTGAATTAAATAATATTTTAATAAAATATTATTATTATTATTAAATTAATTTTTATTAAATATAAATTATCGTATAATTTTATAAATGGAATTGAAATTTTTATTAAGGTTTGAAAGCCATTTTTTGTCAAAACCCATGAATTTTCGATAAATGTAGGTTTTTATTTTAAAAGTGAAAATTAACATATTTATAAAATTATTTAGATAAAATAAATATGATTTCTGGAATCAGGATGTTGAAATTATCCAATGGTTAATTTTTCATAATTTTCTAAGATAGTCAAATTTTTGGGTAAAAATTAAATACCATTTAAATATATAATGTGTTTTATGACATCATAATGACCCAATAGTGATGTAATAAAATACTATAAACTTTATGTTCGTCCAATATGTGTTTTACCATTAAAATAATGTGATTTTTGGGTTTTTATATTTATTTTAAAAATCTTTAGTGGACCCTTCAAGACATATTAAACATTTTGTCTTTTTAAATTATTTTCCTTGGGAGTGTGACTCACCTCCACATAAGCAACCCCATTATTTCAAAAAGTTTGTACTTTGTCCTTATAAAATATTTTTTTCTACTTCCCTTTTCCAAAAACCATAGGCAAAAACCATGGGATGGTTTGTGGTTTGGATTAGTTTAATGTGAGGTGTCCGAAACCTAAATAATAAAGAATTTCGTCACATTTCCTATATAAACCCACCCAAGATCCCACTTCCTCCTCACTCAAAGCCTTTGGAGTTCGTCCAAACTCTGCCCTCATATATATATAATCCTCCTAAGATGCCACAAGCTCCCAAGAAGCCTCTCTCAATCCTCTCTCAAGCCTTTGGAACCACATTTCCATGTAAGGGTTTTTCTTCCTTTCTAATTTTTGTCCAATTTTATTAATGTTGTTATGCCAATTTAATTTCAATTAAAAATGTTGGGGTATGGCTTTTCACCTCTCTATACTGACCTCTTTATGTTTGAATGATGGGAGACCCCTTTATCTCTCATTAAATTCCTCCCATGTACACCTGTTACTATGCCAAAATTCTGAAAGGAATTTCTCTCTCCTCATTTACATTGAAGTAATTATTTGGTATCATGAATATAAATTACATTAAAATTGTTGGGACATGTATATATATGACCCACTTACTTTAAATTTCATATAAATATGATGATACAACCCTTTATCCCTCATCAATCATTTTTATGAATTCTTACGTCACGCCGTTACACTGCCGAAATTGCACCGATTTTCCAATCCAATGTCATTGTGTAGTAAATACCATGCCCATTTCTCTATCAGGGGTATTCAACTTTATGCACATTTACTTATTAATTATAATGTTTAATATATGAATTCCATATTCCTTTATCGTAGAATAAATTATGATGATTTATGAATCTATGTTATATGATCCATGTGGCACACTTATGCATGAAATGAAATGTTTAAGAAGGGTGCGACCTTATAGCGCTCCAATGAATTGGGTAAAGTATAGTATCATGATAGTTCATGTGCAATAGGTGTTTAATAATTCCAATTCAAGTGCAATTAGGGTTTAATCATGCTCCATGTGCAATGAGGGTTTACCCATGCTCCATGTGCAATGAGCCTTGGCTCATGCTAATTCCATGTTAAGTGTTGTTTCCACATTTTCATGTTTTGATAATCATGATTTATCATGCCTTTATGTTTATGCTTCTCTTGTTCTCTTTTGATATGCCTATTGTCTAACATGTATTTTATTCCTCATGTTATTCCATGATTATTCCCTTACTGGGATTTATAGCTCACCCATTTCTTATGCATGTCCTCAGGTTATCCCATGCAATGCTAAGTATGAGGGAATGTAGTGGTCATGTAAAGGAAGTTTTCAATAAAGATGTTGTATTTCATGTTATTCCTTTTGGATGAAAATACTTGTATATAATACCAAATAAATAAAGTAACCAATAGCTATGGGATACTAGATTCAGGGTCATTACAGATAGTATCATATTAAGTTTAGTATAAACCTTGGGAAATATTTTAGGAAAACATAGTTTAGAGGAATTAACCCTATGATTGACTTAGAGAATATTCCCCAAAAAACTACGATTATAATTTTGAGATTAGTTATAAATAAATTTTAAATTTATGTTATATTCTTAATTAGTTCATAAATTTTATATTTTGGTTTATAATGTTGAAATATAATCTAGTATATTCCCTTATTTATAAATGGAATCTAGAGTAAGGAATTTAAACTACATAAATACACATAATCCATAGAGGTATCTCCATCCTAGGTAAGATAATGAAGTTGGAGATAAAAAAATTATAACTATTATGGTGTAGTTAAATCATGTGATGACCAATAACCTGGCTTATATGGACTATCCTACAGATCCAAAATATTGTGTAATAAAGTTGTACTACTTTTTGAATCAACAACCTCTAACATTCAATGGGACTACAAACCAATTTTTATATGAGAAATCTATACATTCCATAGAGGAAATATTTCTCTCATTGAGATTTAATGAAAGGGATATGTTTTTCAAGATGGTTTATCTTCTCTTAGGTGATATAGATCAATGATTATCATTGATTCAAAACACTAAGGATGATGTAGAAATAGTGAGAATAGAATAAATATTTTTTAAGGAAATTTTATTGGAAAAATATTTTCTTCATGAATAATGAGAAGATATGGAAATGAAATTATTTAGTTTTGGAAAAAAGGAACAGGAAAATGTTGTTATGTATGAAGCCTAATATACAGGGTTATAAAGGTATACTGTGGGCTACATATGTAATCCATAGAGCAACATTGAACATTTATTTATTGGTATAAAATCAATCCTTCAAAGGGAATTAGTATCCTAAAAATTCTCATCATATGAGGATATAGTATAATGTGATGTCAAGATAGAGAAATAATTCTCCACATCTTAGGGATTATAAAGAATGAATGATAAGAAAAGGATCACATAGAAAAAAATTCATAAGGGTAAGAAGGGAAAGAAGGACTTTCCCAATGTGATAAACGTGGATAGAAACACCCCGATATTTTCTTTAAGGTAATGAGAGTTTTCTTCAAGTATGGAGAGAATTACCATCAGACATGTGAATGAAATGTTAATAAGGAAACCTAAAATGTTTAGTTTTTTACTGTAAGGGGATATGGCACTACACAAATTAATTTCCCATGCATCAAGGGAATATACCTCAAATGAAGAAAATGGATCATGGCCAAGCTTATGATATTACTATAGTCGAAGTGGAATGATTAAAGTAATTGGGTATTTGGATTCAATATTTATGTTTTGGATTCAAGAAAAACGTTTCATAAATATTTTATCAATTATTTTCTGGTTATAAGAGTCATGAAACATCAAAGTATTAATCTATAGTGTTTTTTCTTTAAGTATTTAAAAACATATATTGAATGGAACTTATAACCAAGAAAAATGATTTATTAGTAAGGATTTTTTGGATAATAAATGAATATGGTAAAGAGGAAAATTAATATATTCCTAATGTTGAGTTAATAATGTTTAGTTGTGATATAAAGATGATCAAAATTGAAAAAGTTAATAGGGTAGTATTGGTGAATTTGAAAATGGTTACTGATTTTATGACAAATTAATTCATGATAGAGTTTATATCATTTTTGAATTTATGAAATATATTTGATAACCTATGATTTTATTCTAGGATGAATGGATATTTTTATTATAGTTTTATAGTGATTCGTTTTTAATAAAATAATATATATTTACATGTAACATTAAGAGATACTTTATGAGGTATTAATGAAAAGTTGATTTTAGAAATTTAGTGACCTTGTTTTTAATTTTTTGATTTTTGAATTTGATCAGACATATTTTGGATGATCCTTAAGGTCAAATATTTAAGGAATATAATAGGTTAAAATTTTGGTTTTATTAGATGTATTGCAATAACCAGTTTGATTTTGGAAAATCTTTTTAGGACCAAGGAACAACTCATGGAGCTTATGATTCATTAGTATAACTTCAATAACAATAAAATTTCATATTAGATATATATTTCCTGACATAAGAGATGAAGTATAATTTGATCAAAGCACAACCATTGTATGATATTGTGTTAATGACATGGAAATAAATAATGTAAGTTTAATTTCTTGAGTGCTTTATCTGGATAGTAAAAGAATCCCTTGACTTTATGAAAAGACCTTGAAATAAAAATGTTATATATTTACTTTTCTTAACATGAAATCAATGGATTCCTAACCCATTACATATTTACTATTTTATGATGGTTAAAATTCTCATGACTATGTTATATATCAATATTTATTAATAATTGGGTGTTATTTTTCTCTTCCATGTATTTATTTTCACTTCCCACTGATGTTATTTTTTTGGAATCCTAGTTTTGTGGTGACCATGATACTTCCCTTTCCCTCATTTTAAGAGGAATTTTTATTAACACATTTTATGATGTGGGTATTCTATAATGGAATTTAAAAATTAAATACCCTTGATTATCATGAACAAATTCAAATTATGAGAATGTAATTTATTGAAAGGAGGATAATGTAACACCCTGATGTTTTAAAATAACACTATGTTTAATACCATATACAACATGCAATACCGAACCTAAAAGAACAATGGAAAATTAATATTAAAATATGTCCATTACAACATAGCTAATGAACTAGAAGTTATGAATAATATTAACTAATTTATGAAATACATATAAAAATGGACTAATCAATAAAAATTCATTCATTAATGGTTGGGAAATATGTACTCAATATTTAGTAACGTTATTTTATTTTTAACAAATACGTTTTCTTCAAAATTTATTTTTATTAATTTTTTATAAAAAATATTATAATTAATTTATTGAAATTATATAAGTTTAATTTATAAAAATAATATGAGTTTTTTAATAATTATATCAAAATTATCTTATAGTGATTTTTTTATTTTTCTAAAAATATTTATTTTTTAGTAAATAGTGAAAAATAAGGAATTTTATCGACAACTGTAATTTTTTTATGAATTTAAAAAATTTCATTTTGATTTAAAGTGATTTAAAACTAAAATTAATTCTCTTATATTATTAATAATATAATTAATTTCATTGGAATCAATTTTCTAATTTTTTTATAAAACATTTGTACACATAAAGGCCTTTTTTTTTGAAAATTTATTTTTCATTTCATTTTTAGATTTTATTTTAAATTAAATTATGCCACATATATATAATTAATTTGATAAAATGAATTCCATATTTTTAATCATGAGGGTAATTTTTTTAAATAGGTCCCTTTTATTTTTGGTCAATGTGTATAGTTTACATGGTAAAATTTATCACCTTGGTAAAAGGTAAACTGAGTTCATATGGGTTAAAACTAAGTGAAAAGGTCCTAATATTTCATATTAATTCATATTGGATTAAGAAAATTAAAATATTTAATGGACACCTATCCATTAAAATGACCAATATAATATTTAAATCAAAGAAATTTACAAAATGTAACTCTCTCAGTTTTAAATATCTATTATGTATACACATGGGGACACAAGTTAATTATGAATGAATATAAATTTTATTTTTTTAATAATGAAATTATCTTCACAATGATAAATTATTTTTAATTTTTGGTGAATATATAATTTTCTTAAATGCTTGTGCAATTTTAATACAATATTTAATCAATTAATAGAAAAATAATATAAATGATATTAGAAATATTAAAAGTTATATAATTTGAGTTATTTATATTGTTGCATCATTTTTTTATAGGAACATGACATATTAGTGATATATAAATTAATTATATTAGAAATTAGACTTTTTATTGATTTATATGAAATCAAATTAAATAAATAGTGTCAAAATTGACATTAGTGACAATTTATCAAAATAATATTTTATTAAATTAATAAAAAACATAAAAAAACATGAAAGATGGCGAGGGGGTAAGATATAGTCAAAATTTTCATCCCTTTTCCATTTATGGGTAAATATTTTCCTTACATGAAAAATTATAACCCTTTAAGTATAAAAAATATGTTATCATGATTAATGTTAAAATAGTTTAATTAAGTGGTTAAACCAAAAGATAAGGTTTTAAAAACCATATTAACATGTAAAAATATTATTTTTTATTGAAATTTAAACCATATCCTAACCTATGTTTGGATCCTTGGAAATTTAGATGCATTTGGTTTTAGAATGACTTTATTATAATTTAATCTGTTAAGAAATTCCAAAAGTGTTCCTCACCTCAATTATAAATGGGAACCTCCTCCCTCACTTATTTACTTAGAATTTTACCTTAAATATTTACAAGACCCTAAAATAATCCCTTATAAAATTACTTATCTAAATTATAAGGGTTATATTAATCTAAAAAGACAAACACTAGGACCCTTAAAAGGAGATTTAACATAGTTCTTTCGAAGGAGAGGTAATCACGTTAAATAATCACTTTATTTTTTACTAATTATTTAACTCATCTAAATATACATTATTTATCATAAAATAATAACTTCAATATAATAAATATTATTAAAATTTATTACTTTTATGAAATAAAAATTATCCACCATATTTCCAATAGAATGGAAGTGAAGGTATCACTCGTGCGTACACATGGCTTACCATCACTATGTAGCGATACAGTTCGACTTACAACACCATATTTCATGGATAGTTATTATGGTTGGTAAAATGTTTATATATGGTAATTATAGTATAATTTTACTGCTATAATTATAATATCATATCTACCTTCTTACCTCACAATCTTTTGGAATAAAATAATGCCGCTCGTGCATATGCGTGGACTACCACCTCCACGGAGAGATGTTATTTTTTGTTCATTTAAATTTTAATTGGTTGATAATAAGGATATATTACATTAATATATATTATCTACTTTATATAATAATGGTTCTGTAAGTTAGAGTATTTATTTAACTTTCTTTTATTCCTTCCATCGAAAAATGAAAACAACATTCTTGTGTACATATGGGATACCATCTCCATGAATAGTGTAATTAATTTTTCTATATAAAAATTTTATGGATGACTCTAAAGATGTATATTATGAATATATATGATATTAATATCATTATTAACATTCCATAGATGATTTAACCATGATCATTATTCACAAACCAAAACTACTGAACCAAAACATACATGAAAAACGAAGCACTGACCACCCTAAAAAATGATTTTAATAAATAATTTTAATAAAATAGTGATAAAGTGTTATAATTAAATAATATAAGGTATTATATATCTGATTATAATTAAAGAATATATTTATAATAAATATTTTTTTATATAGTTGATTTTCTATGCATACAAACGTAGTTGAGCCTGAGGTAAGGGTTTATTTCACAATCTCATCACTATTTGAGATTGTCTTCATAGGGGGATTATTTTCATCCATATCCATATTTTATAAAAATTTATTAAATAATATTTTCACTATCCTCCAATTATTTATTAAATGTAATAACCATGACTCCTGTAACTTGGATCTAGTGATTATTTTATTACATTGTCATAGATAAAATGGGATCAAATCCCAAAGGACTAATCGATTTAGTAGTTTTGGAGAACCATATGCATACATGATATCAATTTTACATTGGGAATAGAAAATAAAATGTAATAAATAACAAAATAAAATAAATTTAATCATTGAAAAATCAACCAATTACTTATTATTCATATCATGGGGAATGTAAACAAAATAAGGGTGAGCTCAAATGATCATTAAGGGTTATGTATAGAGAAAGATATCATGAATCAATAAAGAATAAAAAATATAGAATGTTAAATAAATTAACACATATTACATTTAATAAATAATTTGGATATCATAATTATACAAGGCATAATAAATGTTTTAAGGTAAATATCTGAACACATATTCAATTTAATTAAAAAACTGAGAATGAAATGAATCCATATATAATATCATTGTAAAAATCTCATGGATAATAATAATAATAAATTATAAATGAATTAAATGATTAATTTTTTGAGTTCATTACCTTAGGAATCATGATACTTCTACCATAATGATCTATCACTATATAGTTTAAAACTAATGGTAGAAACCTGTTTAATTTTTCCAATTAATTTGTCTCATGAGGCCTTTTGATGCTTAGGAGGGTTATATAATTCCAAACCCTACCCATCACTACCCATCCAAAGTACTATTCATATATAAAATTACTTATTTAAATTATGAATAATATTGCCTATAAAAATATATCCACATTGAGTAAATATCACATATTAACCAATATTCCTTGGTTTAATCAAATTACATTCAATGTAAACTTCATATGTAAGAATGGTATATAATTTAGGAAATATTTATATATATGATAGAAAAAATAAGTATAATATTGAATTGAAACATTATACACCATTAATAAATAGTTATTCATTTTATATACATAAAGGGTTAGTATATACACCACATTAAAGTGAATAGGTTCATATTAACAAATATGTCCCAATGAAATGGAAATTGAGAAAAAATCTCTTATATTGATCATAACATAGATGTGGGAATTAATAAATGAATATATTATGTATATCAAATTCATATAAACATATAAAAAGTTTAAATACAACATAATATAATCAATATACACTATACACATAATATTAGAATATCATAGAAAAATGAATATGTAATATAACCCAATGAAAAGAAATTGAGTTATAAAATTATTTACCACTTGGTAACTTTCATTTCAAATATACTTGGATGAAATAATTAAAATTAAAAAATAAAATAATATTAATATTTAATTATTCATGATATTACATGTAAATGGGGTAGTATATACACTATATAAAGTAAATTAGGCATGCAAATACAAAATATTCCCCAATGAAAAGAAATTGAGACAAAGTCCATTACCTCACACTTTAATTTAGTTTAAAATGATTTAAACAATTTTATAATGGGTTAAATAATGTTATTAATTTATAAAAGAACCATATTCACATTTATAATATCATATATAATCATCTTATTACATTTTACCACCCATTTGTTAATGATATTTCATTATTTTCATTGTTTTGGGTGTTAATTGCCTTATTTTATCATGTGTTTTTTTCATGAAATTTCCATTTCTTATGAATAATATATATTTAAATATTATACATAATTATATTAATGTAATAAATATCATATTTACTCAGTAGATTCATTTTTAGAACCATTAATGAAAGTTTGACATGGAAAATGAATCTCATTGCTTCGTGGAGGTAATAGGCTCTGCGTACGCACAAGCGATGATATCATTCCCTTAACAAGGGTAATGGTAAGTAAGTTGGTGATATATTAATTTTCCATAATCAATATAAAATTATATATATAACATATATTCATTAATTTTACCCTTTATTACATTCTATGTAAAGTGTATGTGAAAAACGCATCACATCACTTCGCGTGGAGGTAGTCTGAAATACACACAATCAAAAATATCATATTTTAAACAGAATGAAACATAAAAAGGTGTTGGTCGGAGTGGATACTCAAGAGGGGGGGGGGGTGAATTGAGTTCCAATTAAAATTTCTGTTAAAAATATTTCTCTTAAAATCCCCCAATTTAAAAACAAAGTTAAACTATAGTGAATCTATACAGAGTGTAAAGGTTCAATTAGTTTCTCAAAGATTGATTAGGTCTCAGTTAACTTAATTTTAAGATTAAATTAACTTTTGAAACTAACTTACTGGTTTACAATAAGTATAAACACTTGCTAATTTAACTATAAAAGTAGCTTTAAAATAGTTTTGTATTTCAAAGTAATAAGTAGCGGAATATATATATGTAATACTTATAGACTTAAAATAAAAGCACAGAAAAGTTAACCAAGAGGTTCAGTCTCAAGAGGAGACTTAGTCCTCTCAACAATTTATATAAATTGATCCACACCCTGGATCGGGGTTAAACAACAGTACACTACTATCCAGGTACAAAGACCTCTACCACAATTCTTCGTGGGAAAAACAAACAACAACTCACAGGCTGTTCAGGTCTTACTCGACCTCTACCACCATTCATAGTGGAAAACAAAAGAGTTATGGAGTTTAAGTGAGGATTTAAAAATCCTCCAGTTTAGGACAGGAGATAGTGTGTGTGTAAAGTAAACAGAATAATCACACTACTCAAAATGTAAATAAAGAATCATTAATAGAAGTATGATTGAGTTTAGAAATGATTTAGTGATTAGTAGTGCAAATCTGGACTCATTTGGTTTATCAGAAAAGATTCTGAGTCCTTCTTTGGTTTTTCTCAGAAAAATAGAGTGTCGTTTTCTTCTTTGATTCTTGGTCCATCTTAGAAGCCTGAGTGCATGAAATGTTTGTTGTAGTTATTCACTCAAAATGAAACTTGTAGTTCTTCGTGTATGTCCAAGCTTCTTGGAGTATGGATGTAGTCTAGAGAAGACAAAATGATCCACATTTGAATGCCTGTTTAACTCTTCTTCTTTCACCCTTTGTGTGTCTTGTTTTTTTCCTTTTCAGGAGTTTCATATGCATGTGTTTATTCTATATATTAAGTGTTCTCTTTCCGTTACTTTATAGGTTTTAGCTTTGACAGAAAAGAACAATCGCCTTTTGCATGGGTACTAGGTACGGTTCCCTGACATGCAACATAAATCATTAAATAACATTAACTACATTAAAACAATAAAATGTAACCGTTAGCTAAATAAATAAATAGTATGAAGAGTATAGGGTTTGACTGGTCGGTCAAGAATTAGTAGAATTTTATTGGTAGACATGCACGGTGGAATTTGTCGCAGAACCTTCCATCGGTAGCTCTTTTGAACTTGCATCGGTAGCTGTCTCTCCATCAGTAGCTCTTTGCATCAGTAGTTGTTTGCACGTATCGATAGACTTACACTATCAGCACACTTCTATCAGTATACTTCTGTCTATCGGTGGCTATGGTCTGTTATGTATCGGTAGCTCGGTAGACTGGTTCTATCAGTAGACTTCCTCATATCGGTAGCTCTGGTTTGTTCTGTATCAGTAGCTCAGGTTGTCTGTCGGTAGCTCTGTACATATCAGTGACCTTAGTGTATCGTTGACTCTATATATCGGTAGACTAAGTCTATCGGTAGACTGAGTACCGATAGCTTAAACACATATTAGTGACAAAATACTTATCTGTTTCATACACAACATATCAAAATGGGTTAAAATTACTTCAGAACTGATATAAACATGGATAAAAAAAGATTAAACTATCTCAGGGATTATTTTAATATTATTATAATCTTGAGCATAGATTGAAAGAATTAATATATATAAAAACATTAGATTGAGATTATCAAATTATATGAAATCATAATTGGGATTATCAAAATAGGTGAGGTCAACAATCTCCCCCTTTTTGATAATCACAACTTATGATATTATCACTTTAAAAATAAAACATCACAGGATATATAATTAAGCTCAATTTTCTCAGAGAAAACAGTATGGTATAAAACATAATCAATCAGAGATAGAATTAAATGTATCAGAGAATATCAAAGAACTAAATGAAATGATATCAGAGGATGAGAGAAAAGACACTGATATGAGAGGATGAAATTCAGAGGTATCAAAGAGGCAAATCCTGATAGCTCTTAGATAAAATTTTCCCATTTTTCTTTTTCATTAATATTTCTCCCCCTTTGTGATCATCAAAAAGTGGAAAATAATAAAAAGAAGTGGAATAATAGGAATAGAAGAAAATCACTTGTATTAAATGCGACAAATCGGTACAAAGACATAAAACAAAATACATAGGATTCCTATAAAATAGTCCAGCTATCAGATCAATCCACATCCTCAATGTGAGATGTGCCCTTGGGGTCAGAAGAGGATTCAGGTGGTGAGGATTATGGTGAAGGCTTAGGAATTCCTGAAAAGACCATAGGAGGCTGAGCAACTAACACTGTGACTGGACTGGATTGAGGAGTCCTTTGTGTGATCACAGGTGCGAGGATTCGAATGGATTGAACAAGAGTCATCTGAATTGGAGAAGCAGTGGAGGCAGAGGCAGGAAAAGCAGGAGGGACAATTACGGGCCGGGCATCAACATGCAGAAAGGGCAGCAAAAGATTCCTGAAATCCATAATGATTCCTCCCCCTCTCTCCATTTCAGATATGAAGTCATCCTTTTTTTCCATAAACTTTTCCAAAGCTGGAGTCAATTCTCTCAGCTTGCTAACTTGTTCTCTAAAGGCTTGATTGACAGGAGGCAGTTTCATATTCTCAATCAGAAGCTTAAAATTACTGGTCATTTGGGTCTTTGTATAAATTTTGGAGAAATAGGAGTTCACCTTTTCTTTCAATTCCTTTTGAGAGGCATAGGATTCTCTCATGTAGTCTTGGACTATCTTCATAATTTCTCTGGATGAATCTCTGGTAGAGAGAACAACTCTGCTCAGTTCAGATGAGTCCACAGAGCCACTGGTTGAGGCAGAACCAAGCTCCTCTTTCATCACAGTTCGAATTTGATTCAAGTCCATCGAAGGTTTAGATACAAGAGAACCAACAGAGAAAGATATAGTATCTTTGAATCTTTTGGTCAAACCACTGATAAGATTTTGAACATCAGATTCCTGGGTTTTAATATGACCTTTCATAGAAGTTTTGAAACCTTCAAATACTGAAACCATCTGACTTACAACACTCTTCACATAAGCTAAGTCCTTATCTGCTTGGGATTTTGAGATCATGTAAGAGTCTAAAGAAACAATAGATTCCTGTAAAGCTTCAAGATCTGCTTCAAGTATAGAAACTTGATCCCGACATTCTTTAACTTCTTCAACTATTTCGCCCATAAAGGTTGATAAATTTCAGGCAAGAGATAGTTCAAAAGATCTTTCCAGCATAACCATTTCTTCAGAAAAACTGTGCTTCATCTCAGCAACTGAGGCACTAAAAGATTCTTTCAGCTCATCCCATAAGGTATCCATATCAGCCTTGGTAACCAAATCAGCAGGTGCAACTGCTGTAGATACTCTTTTAGAGGCTAAACTGACCACAACGTCAGTCATAACAGATTGAATTGAAGATACCAGAGAAACTTCCATCTTCTTTACCTCTTCCACAAAGCTATCCTTAAGATTTTTCTTTAAAGTATCCAGGTCATGCATTCTGACCACATCTTCAGGAAGCAATTCAGTCTCAACATCATAAAAAATTTTAGGTCTATTGTGAGATGCCTCATTATCTGAATCTGAATAGTCTAAACCACGGACTATAAAACCAGGGTCTTCTTCCCAATCATTAAAACCAACAGCCACTATGACACTTCCAAACTTAGATCGATTCTCTCCCTCAATGGGTGCATCCTCAATTAGAATAAAAACATTATCAACATCATTTACATCAGCATCCTCAGCAGGTCTTTCATCCTGAGGAGAATCTTCCACTATTAATTCGGTTACTATAGCAGCAGGAGGGTCTTCTGAATTAGGCAAGGGTATGTCAACTTCATTTGCTTCCTCAGTAGGTACTAAAGTTTGTTCAATCACTGGACTCAAACTCAAATCAGCTAACATAGATGTTTCACTCTCATGAACATCTTCTTCATTTTCTATAGCAGCCACTTCAACAGCTTTTTCCTTATCTGATATATGTTGAACTGGATTTTCAAGAGATGGGCTAGGAGGCAAGTCAAGGTCTCATCCTTCATCAGCAGAGGAATCTTCCTCTTCTGAATCATCACTATATTCTAGCTCCTCTTCATCAGGTCCCAGAACTGGATCCCTTACATCCTTTGGTCTTGAAGGATGAGTCACAGGATTGAACTTTTCATACATCCTCTGGTCATCATTGACCCATTCTCCTCTCCAAGGGTTCTTATTTATTCTCATGTACTTAAAAACTGTGGTTGTGATATAGAAGTTATTCTTCACTACCACTGTCTTATCTTGAGACTCAGCAACCCCTTTCACCTTGATCATCACATAGATTAATTTAGAAAATAATAGGGCATTTGTATTAGATTTCGGTCTTGTCATATATTCCATCTGAAGCATCAGCAATCTGCATCAATTAACCTTTACACAATGTCTTAAGAGGTGCAGGAGATAGATATCCTGATATCTCAAATTTCCAAAGTCTCCTATCCTCGGTATCAAGACATGTTGAACAAATTTGAATAGCAATCTGTTCTCTCCATCCATCTCTGCAGCAACTACTTGTCTTTGACTTCCATCACTAGTCAGCTTTTCCAAAGTAGTCTCATAATAAAAAATGTCACTGGCAGGTGACATGGCTCTCGCGACATATCCAAATACTCCTTCATGTGGAACTTTCAAGCACTCATCCCATTCAAAAGATGAGAACGAAATCTCCTTTCCATTTACAAAAGAAGTTACTCGATTTTCATTCTCTGATTTTTCAAAGGTTACAAAATCGTAAAACTACTTCACTAATTTTGGAAAGTAAGGACCATTGTTATTCGAAAAGCACTCTACCCATTTTTGATCTTCAAGAACTTCGAGCACTCAGGACCTGCTAGGCATCAGACATTCTACACACAGTTCCTTTTCAATCACAATAACTCGATTTTGCAGATGAGGATTCACTGGTCATCTCCCCGACCTAGTTCTAGCAACACTTCCACTACCACTTGCGTCTTGCTCAGTCCTTTGCTTCTTTTTTTTTCCAGCTCAACAGATTCATCTCTGCCGGTAGGAAGTTTGGTTTTTTCCATCGTTGGTTCGAAGGATTTAGGGTTCTCTAAGGATTCGGGAGCTAAGGCTCGAGGGTTAAGGTTTGAGACTTGGTGTATTTTGAAGTAGCTAGGACTTTATTTTTATCATTTAGGAATCATAAAATAAATAAACAAAATGAAATAAAGTAAACGATTCATATTCTGGCAGAAAACATAAGTTTTAAAATAGAATGCACATCGGTGAGAATTTCTATCAGTGAGGTTACATCGGTGAGGTTTCTATCAGTGAGGTTACATCGGCGAGGTTTTCTATCAGTGAGGTTACATCATTGAGGTTTTCTATCAGTGAGGTTACACCAGTGAGGTTACATCGGTGAGGTTTTCTATCAGTGAGGTTACATCGATGAGGTTACATCGGTGAGGTTACATCGGTGAGGTTACATCGGTGAGGTTACATCGGTGAGGTTACATCGGTGAGGATAGCTACCGATTGAGATTAAACATTCCTAACTCGTGTCTAATGTAACTTAACCTATCCTAACTCAAAGGTTTAGTGAAAATGTCGGCTAATTGATGTTTAGTTCCGATAAACTCAAGAGTAATATCACCCTTTTGGTAATGATCTCTCAAGAAATGGTGCCTTACATCAATGTGTTTGGTCCTAGAGTGAGACACAGGGTTATTTGAGATATTTATTGCACTAGTATTGTCACAGTTGATTGACACATTCCTAAAGTCATATCCATAGTCCAAAAGAGTGTGTTTCATCCACAGAATTTGTGCACAGCAACTACCAGCAGCTATGTACTCTTCTTTGGCAGTGGATAATGCTACAACATTCTGCTTCTTACTACACCAAGATACTAAGGACTTTCCTAATAAATGAAATGTTTTTGAATTTCTCTTTCTATCCAACTTGCAACCAGAAAAGTCAGCATCTGAATAACTCATTAACTCAAACGGTTGTCCTTTTGGGTAAAACAAACAAAATTTTACAGTATGTTTAAGATATTTAAAAATTATTTTAACAGCAAGTAAATGCGATTATTTTGGATTAGCCTGAAATCTTGAACATATACACACACTAAACATAATATCTGGTCGACTAGCAGTAAGGTAAAGTAAGCTTCCAATCATACCTCTGTAATTAGTTTGATCCACTGATTTCCCAGTTTCATCTGCATCCAATTTACAAACAGTACTCATAGGAGTTTCAATTTCCTTAATACTATCCAAACCAAAACGTTTTAAAAGATCCTTTGTATATTTAATTTGATTCAAAACAATACCATTTTCATTTTGAAACACTTGAAATCCAAGAAAATATTTAAGTTCTCCCATTAAACTCATTTCAAATTCATTTTGCATACTCTTTGAAAAATCAGTACATAAATAATGTTTAGAAGATCCAAAAATAATATCATCAACATATATTTGAACTATTAAAACATCTTTAGAAATTATTTTAATAAAAAGAGTTGGATCAGCAATCCCTTTAGTAAAAATTTTTGAAATAAGAAAATTAATAAGTCTATCATACCAAGCTCTTGGTGCCTGTTTTAAACCATATAAAGCTTTAGAAAGTTTAAAAACTTGATTTTTAAAATGAGGATTAGTAAATCCAGGTGGTTGTTAAACAAAAACATCTTCAACAATATAACCATTTAGAAAATCACTTTTGACATCCATTTGATATAAATTGAAATTCAGATGAACAGCATATGAAAGTAAGATCCTAATGGCTTCTAATCTGGCTACAGGTGCAAAAGTTTCCTCATAGCATATTCCTTCTTTTTGACTATATCCTTGTGCAACTAGTCTAGCTTTGTTTCTAACTATGTTTCCAGACTCATCAACTTTGTTTCTAAAAACCCATTTTGTGCCTATTGTTAAAGTGTCCTTAGGTCTTTCAACTAATTCCCAGACTTTGTTTCTTTCAAATTGATTTAACTCTTCTTGCATAGCCATTACCCAAAATTCATCATTGATAGCATCATTGATATTTTTAGGTTCTAGCTGTGAAAGAAAGACTTAATGTTCAACCTGATTTCTTAGAGAATCTCTAGTCTGTGTCCCTCTATCAAGATTACCAACAACAACATCCAAAGGATGATTATTTAGAATCCTTATTGATCTAGTAAAGGTAGGACAAGAAATTTCAGGTTCATCTATAGGTTCGGGTTCTATAGCAGCAGATTCTAGAATATGTTCAGAACTGGATGTTTTTACAGCAGGTTATTTAGATTTATTATTAAGGTCCAAAATACTTAAATCTTCCTCAAGATTTTCAAGAGTGTTTTTATGTTCATGTGGATCAGTTTCATCAAAATTTATGTGAAAAAATTCTTCCACACATTTGGTTCTTTTATTAAAGACTGTATAGGATTTTCTAGTTAAAGAATAACCAAGAAAAATTCCTTCATCACTTGTAGAAGCAAACTTGTCCAGATTATCCATTGTATTAAGAATGAAAAATTTGAATCCAAAGACTCTAAAGTAACTAACTTTAGATTTTATATTATTCCACAACTCATAAGGGGTATTCTTAAGAACTGGTCTAATTAATACTCTATTAATAATATAACAAGCTGTACTCATGGCTTTAGCCCAAAAGTAAATAGGCAGGTCATATTCATTAAGCATGGTTCTAGCTATCTCTTGAAGGGTTCTATTCCTTCTTTCTACTACACCATTCTGCTGAGGTGTTCTAGGAGCAGAGAAGTTGTGAATATAGCCATTGTGTGAGGAATAAGATTCAAATTCATGATTTTCAAACTCACGACCATGATCACTTCTTAGAGTTTTAATCTTAAGTCCACTAATATTTTCTACAGATTTGGAGTATTTAATAAAGTAAGAACAAGCTTCACTTTTGTGAGCTAAGAAGTATACCCAAGTATATCTAGAAAACTCATCTACTAGAACATAGACATAGTGCTTCCCATTTAAACTAGAAACTCTTGATGGTCCAAACAAGTCCATGTGAACCAACTCAAGAGGTTGAGAAGTTGAAACTTCTTTCTTTGATTTAAAAGAAACTTTATGTTGCTTTCCCTTTTGACAGGGATTACACACTTTGTCATTTGGGAATTCAAGTTTGGGTAGGTCTATAACTAAGTTCTTTTTAGTTATTTTTCTAAGTGAATAGATGTTGTAGTGTCCTAATCTTCTGTTCCAAAGCCAATACTCTTTATGAAAATAATTTAAACAAGTAACATTTTGTTTAGATAAATAATTTAAATCAACTGCATAAAAATTTTCATTTCTTAAAGCAGAAAATACTGAAACATTTTTAGAATTAAAAACATTGCAAGAATCATTTTCAAAATTCACATTAAATCCATCATCACATAATTGAGAAATACTTAATAGGTTATACTTAATTACATCAACAAATAAAACTTTAGAAATTAATACTGAATCAGTGTTACCAATTTGGCCTAGGCTGATGATCTTTCCTTTAGAATTATCACCAAAGGTGACATGTCCTCCATCAACCTTTATTAAATTTTTGAAGCATGAATAATCTCCAGACATATGTCTTGAACATCCACTGTCCAAGTACCATACCTTCTTGTGATATATTTTTAAGCATGTTTCCTACAAAACAGATTTAGATAGAAAATTATTTTGGTACCCAAATCTTCTTGGGTCCAGAAAGGTTAGCAATCAAAACATTAGGTACCCATATTTGTTTTATGGGTCTCATATAATTTATAGAATCAATATATTTTGAAAGACAAACTTTATTTGACCTATAAATATATGAATAACTGGTTAAAGAATATGAATTTCTAGAACTAGAATAAGAAGAATTTTGTCCAGACTTAGGAATAAATTGAGTTTTAGTGAACTGTCTCTGTCCAGGTTGATATCCCAAACCTGTAGTGTATTTAGGAGTAACTTTTTTACCTAAAATTTGAGTAAGTGTGTCTTTTCTATTTTTAAACTTCTCTAATTATTTTCTAAGTTTCTCATTTGACATTTTCAGTTCTTTATTTTCCTATAACAGTTGATAATTCTTCTCATTTTCAATAGTAAGTTTCGTTTTAACAGTAGTAGTGAGAGAATGCTGTTTCTTTAATGATTTGTATTTATCCTTAAGTTCATTTCATGTCTCTTCCAGCATATTGCAGTATTCAAATAATTCCTTACTAGTCATGTTTTCTGAATCAGAATCAGATTATGCATCATCTTCAGAATAATAAGAATTTAAAACAGGAGTATCTAAGGTTACCTCAGATGTATTGGCATGATTCTTCTCAGATGTATTGTACTTCTTGTCCTTATAATCATATTTCTTTTTTAATTTTATCTTTGGACAATCAGCCTTGATGTGTCCTTTCCTTTTACACTCATAACAGACTATTTCATCATTCTTGTCAGCTTTCTTCCAATCCTTCTTCTAGTGTCCCTTGTTTTCATAATTTCCTTTATAGTTAGATTTCCTGAAGAATTACTTATTCCTATAAAACTTATTGAATCTCCTGGATATTTGATCCATCTCAGCATCACTATCTGAATCAGAATCTTCACTGGTTGAACTCTCAGTAGGTATTTTCATTTTATCCTTGACTTTACTCTTAGAGGTAGTAGACTTGAAAGCTACTAATTTTCTATTAGGTTCATCATCTTCCTCCTTATTCACTTTGAGTGCTTCCTCATACATAATTAATTTACCAATAAACTCCTTTACTGAAAGTTCTCCAATGTCACATGAATCTATGATTGAGACAGAGGTGCCTCTCCATCATTCTGGCATACATCTCAATATCCTCATAATTTGTTCCTTTGCTGGAATAGATTTACCAAGTGAACTCATTGTATTGACTATCTCATTAAACCTGAGATACATATCAGAAATAGGTTCATCAGTTTTCATTTTAAAATTTTCATATTTAATAGTATAAGTATTCAATCTCATTTCTTTAACATTGGTTGTTCCTTCATGAGAAACACCCAAAGTATCCCATATTTCTAAGGCAGTTTTACAAGAAGAAATTATATTAAACTCATCATCTCATAAAGCACAGTATAGGGAATTCATAGCTTTACAATTATTATTGTAAGCAGTCTTTGTAGGTTCATCCCAAGTTGTTCTTTCAGTCTATGGAATTTTATATTGAGACTCTATAGCAGTCCAAATATCAAAACCCATACTTTCTAAATGAATTTTCATTTTCAGTTTCCACTGGGTATAGTTTGTGCCATTGAATAAAGGTGGCTGGTTAATAGCATCACCCTCTAGTCTATTATCCATAACTAGATTTTAGAAAATAGTTTTAAAGAGTTAAAAATTTATAACTAACAGAAATTTAAGATCTTTAAATATGCACCTAAAATCACAGTTGAAAAAAAAGAGTATTTCAAAAATCCTTAAACAAAAATAATCCTCCAATACCAAATGTTGGTCGGAGTGGATACTCAAGAGGGGGGGGGGGGGGGGGGGTGAATTGAGTTCCAATTAAAATTTCTGTTAAAAATATTTTTCTTAAAATACCCCAATTTAAAAACAAAGTTAAACTATAGTGAATCTATACAGAGTGTAAAGGTTCAATTAGTTTCTCAAAGATTTATTAGGTCTCAGTTAACTTAATTTGAAGATTAAATTAACTTTTGAAACTAAATTAATGGTTTAATATAAGTATAAACACTTTCTAATTTAACTATCAAAGTATCTTTAAAATAGTTTTGTATTTCAAAGTAATAAGTAGCAGAATATATATATGTAATACTTATAGACTTAAAATAAAAGCACAGAAAAGTTAACCAAGAGGTTCAGTCTCAAGCTGAGACTTAGTCCTCTCAATAATTTATATAAATTTATCCACACCCTAGATCAAGGGTAAACAATAGTACACTACTGTCCAGGTACAAATACCTCTACCACAGTTCTTCGTGGGAAAAATAAACAACAGCTCACAGGCTGTTCAGGTCTTACTTGACCTCTACCACCATTCACAGTGGGAAACAAAAGAGTTATGGAGTTTAAGTGAGGATTTAAGAATACTCCAGTTTAGCACAGGAGACAGTGTGTGTGTAAAGTAAACAGGATACAAACACTGCTCAAAATGTAAAGAAAGAATCACTAAGAGAAGTATGATTGAGTTTAGAAATGCTTTAGTGATTAGCAGTGCAGCTCTGGACTCGTTTGGTTTTTCAGAAAAGCTTCTGAGTCCTTCTCTGGTTTTTCTCAGAAAAATAGAGTGTCATTTTCTTCTTTGATTCTTGGTCCAGCTTAGCAGCCTGAGTGCATGAAACATTTGTTGTAGTTCTTCACTCAAAATGCAACTTGTAGTTCTTCTTGTATGTCTAAGCTTCTTGGAGTATGGATGTAGTCTAGAGAAGACAAAATTCTCCACATTTTAATTCTTGTTCAACTGTTCTTCTTTCACCCTTTGTGTGTCTTCTTTTTTGCTTTTTTAGGATTTTCATATGCATGTGTTTCTTCTATATATTAAGTGTTCTCTTTCCGTCACTTTATAGGTTTCATCTTCGACAGAAAAGAACAATCGCCTTTTGCATGGGTACTAGGTACGGTTCCATGACATGCAACAGAAATCATTAAATAACATTAACTTCATTAAAACAATCAAATGTAACCGTTAGCTAAATAAATAAATAGTACGAAGAGTATAGGGTTTGACTAGTTGGTCAAGCATTAGTAGCATTTTATTGGTAGATGTGCACGGTGGAATTTGTCGCAAAACCTTCCATCGGTAGATCTTTTGAACTTACATCGGTAGCTGTCTCTCCATCGGTAGCTATTTTCATCAGTAGATATTTGCATGTATCGGTAGACTTACACTATCAGTAGACTTCTATCGGTATACTTCTATCTATCGGTGGCTATGGTCTGTTCTGTATCAGTAGCTCGGTAGACTGGTTCTATCAGTAAACTTCCTCATATCGGTAGCTCTGGTTTGTTCTGTATCGGTAGCTCGGGTTGTCTATTGGTAGCTCTGTACATATCAGTGACCTTAGTGTATCAGTGAATCTCTCTATCAGTAGACTAAGTCTATCGGTAGACTGAGTACCGGTATCTAAAACATAGATCAGTGACTAAATACTCATCTATTTCATACACAACATATCAAAATGGGTTAGAATTACTTCAGAACTTATATAAACATAGATAAACAAAGATTAAACTATCTCAGGGATTATTTTAATATTATTATCATCTTGAGCACAGATTGAAAGAATTAATATATAGAAAAGCATTAAATTGAGATTATCAAAGTATATGAAAGCATAATTGGGATTATCAAAACAGGTGAGGTCAAAAAAAGGTATATATGATATTAAAGTTAAATAATTATAATAATATAATAAATATCATATAAAATTTTTATATCCATCATTATATACATCCTTGAATGGTGACGATGGAAAATGAACTAAATCGGTTTGTGAGAAGGTAGTTTACCGTACACACGATTGACAGTTTCTTTTCCCATTTGATGGAAGAGAAGATTGATATAGTTAATTACATTAACATAATAAAATTTTAGTATATTGAATATACTAGTTTTTTTAGACTATCATGATTTACTAATATTTTATGGAGGTGGAATAATAAATAAAATAAAAAGGCTCATTTTGGAACATTAACTCTTCTTTGGACAACCTTCTTAGGTTTACACCCAAATCCTTCCTTGTAAGGATTTTTGATAAAAAAATGATTCTATATCATAAACCATCCCTCAGGGCCCATTCCATGACTACCCCAAGCCCACCTTCCATAGGCCAGGGGTTGGTGACGAGCACCAGAAAGTCATATCCCAAAAAGAGAAGGAATTGCCTTTAAACCTATACACACACAGAGAAGGCATACCACACAAAGAAAAATACAATAGAAAGAAAGTAGTACAACCACCACAAAGTATCACTACTAAGATTAAAGTGTGTAAACTGAAAGTAAAGGGGCCATAATACAAGCCCAACTGAAAGGAAAGTAAATAAAAATAAGTACAAGCTACAAAGGTCATCCGCCATGGATCCTACCTGAGGGGTAGATACATCTCTCTGTCGAATGTCACTGCAACATACCACATTTATCGATCCACCTCTGAGAACCATCTAGTCTAGGATCCCAAAAGTACCGGTCAAATATTTCCATCGTCTGCACAAGACACAACATGTGTGGGCGAAGCCCGTGCATGGGTGAGTATAACAATACTCAGTAGGGACCCCGAGAACCTCGAAGGTCTCTCACTAATCCACAAAGGAAAACACCACAAAAAATACCACATAGGTAATACCACAAATAAATATCTCAAACACATAGCACAAAGTAAAAGACACATCTCACACCAAGTATAACTTAAGTACATAAGTAAATATGATTATTAGTAAAGCTAGATCATCTTATTCTATTGAGAGGCTCTATTATGGATCCACACAGGGTTGGTAGGTGCTGACCCACACTGGATCACTAGGTTCTGACCTACATAGGATTGCTAGGTGCTGACCCACACAAGATCACTAGGTGCTAACCCATATAAGATTGCTAGGTGCTGACCCACACATGATCTCTAGGTGTTAATATATACAAGATTGCTAGGTGCTGACCCACATAGGATCGCTATTCATTCTTCATTTCACAACCATCCACTGGATTCCCGCACTTAGCACACTTGATTTTGGTAGGATCCGCTCCTCAGTTCATCGACTATACCTCAACTTCAATAAATCCCCACATAGATTAACCCCAAAGAAACGTCTCATTGGAAGGGTCCCAATTCAGTAGACGACACATAAAACGAACGCCCAGTCTGTATGATATGAGTATTTTTGTAAAAATGGCCTTGTTGGATTCGAGTATGATTCAAACCGATCGTACGCTAACATTTTCCAAAACTAATGTAGAGTATCTCAGAAGGAGAACCTCATATAAAGGGTCCTAAAGACACCAACGATGCATCAATTAGATGCCCGATTTGAGAGATACGAGTGTTTTAGTGAAATTGGGGCCGGTTGGGTCTGGTTCCGATTCGACCCGGTCGGACCAACACTACCCAAATCATTAGGACATGGGTTTGGCCTAGGAGCACAGGTTCGGTACAAGGGTTTTCTTGGTCTACCAGAGGTGGACCACCCTTCGGCTTAGCCGAGACGCAACTGGGAGCCGTGTCCGGCTCCTCTGCTGCGGTGGTCGAGCGACCGCAGACTGCCACGTACCGTGCCACACGTGATCTCCAACACGACCAAGGAGCAATTTCCTCCACATCACTTGTGGACTGAGTCCATGGGTTGAATCGGTCAACGCAGTGCCAGCGTGGTGTCATGGATCTCCAGCGCCGCGGTCAAGCGAGTGTGGCCTCCGTCGTTCGCCTGGGCAGCCTAGACGCGGGCCACCATCTCCACGCCGCCACAGAAAGCTGGCCACAACCCTCCGCCATCGCACCAACACTTGAATCCCTAGACTGAAAGATGAATTAAAGACACATAACACTATCAACACTTTTTAAAATTATAGACTCCTAGTTATTCTGGTAGAACCAACCTCCCTCTGATACCAATTTTTCATGACCCATCCCCTGGGGCCCATGCTATGACTACCCCCAGCTTGCCTTTAATAGCCTAGGGGCTGGTGACTAGCACCGAAAAGGAATATAACAAAAAGAGAGGGAATTACCTTTAAACATGTACACACACAAACAGGGCATACCGCACAAAGAAAACCATAAAAAATAAAGTAGTACAACCACCAAAAAGTATCATTACTAAGAGTAAAGTGTGCAAACTGAAAGTAAAGGGGATATAATACAAGACCAACTGAAAGGAATGTACAAAAAAGAAGTACAAGATCTGGAAGTCATCCGCCAAGGATCCTACCTGAAGGGTAGGTACAAATCTGTATCATATGTCACTGTATCACACCACCTCTATCGATCAACCTCCAAGCACCGCCTAGTCTTGGCTCCCCAAAGTCCCAGTCAAAGCTATCCATCATCTGCACAAGACACAATAGGTGTAGGTGAAGCCCATGTAGGGGTGAGTATAACAATACTCAATAGGGACCCCAAGACCCCCGAAGGTCTATCAGTAACCCACAAAGGAAAACACCAAAAAGGAAATACCACAGAGGTAATACTACCAAGAAAGATCTCAAAACACATAGTACAAAGTAAAAGACACATCTCACACCAGGTATAACATAAGTATAGAAGTAAAGATTCTTAGTTATAAAGATAGATCATCTTATTCTATTGAGTTGCTCTAATGCTGGCCCACACAGTTTTTCCTAGGTGTTAACCCATATAGGATCACTAGGTGATTACCCACACAGGATCAGTAGGTAATGACCCACACAGGATCAGTAGGTAATGACTCACACAAGTTCTCTAGGTGAAGACCCACATAAGATTGATATTCATTCTTCACGTCACAGCCAGCCACTGTATTCTCGCACTTAGCACGCTTGATTCCAGGAGGATCCACTTATCAAACCATTGGTTATAACTCAACCTATAATAAGTCCCACATAGATTAAACCCAAAATACCGTCTCGTTGTAAGGGTCCCAACTCAACAGACGACGTGTCGAACAGAAAACTGGTCTGTAAGATATGAGCATTTTTCTAAAAAGGGCCCAGTTGGATTCAAGTTTGATCTAACCCAGATGTATGACAAATTCTGACAAAACTCATGTAGAGTATCTCAAAAGGACCAACCCATCTCATGGGTCCCAAATCCACCGACAAAGCGTCAATCAGATGCCTGGTTTGAGAGATACGAGCATTTAAGTGAAATGGGGGCCGACAGGGTCAGAGTCTGGTCTGACTCGGTCAGACCGACCTGAACCGACCCAGTCTGGCTTGGGCCCGGCCTGCAGGTCTGCCTAGTCCGACAGAGGTGGTCTGGCCTTTGGCTTGGTCGGGACGTGGTTGGGAGCCATAGTCAACCGACTGCGGCCTGTTGTGTGCCGCACCACACGTGGTCTCCGACATGGATGAGCAGCTGCGTCCTCCACATCACCCATGGATCGAGTCTGTAGGTTGACTCAGTCAACGCAATGCCAACATGGCACCGTAGATCACCAGTGCCATGGTCGAGAAACTATGGACAATTTCATTGGCTTAGGCAACCCAGACGTGGGCCATAATCTTTACATCGCCTCGGCACACCGACTCCCTCTGCCCGCAGTTGCCGCTGGTGCCGAAAGGCCGACTGTTTCTTCTGCGGGCCACTGAAGTTGCTTCAGTGGTCAGTTTATTGATCTATCTTCTTCTATGAAATCACTAAGCCACCACCTTTACTATGAAAAACTCAAACTTACTTTTCCACCGTTTTGAGAAATCATCCATGAAGGAGGCATATGTGGAGGGGCTCAATCCTTATTCTTGTCAGACCACGTTCTCTGCGTTAGAAGTTTAAAAACATGGGGAGGTTCGGGAATTTTAAGTCAACCAATAGAAGTGATAATATAATCCCCGATTGAGGAATCCCCAAAGAATTCACCCTCTTGTAAGAACGCACGGTTCATGGATTAACCTGTTCATGGGTTAATATGCATTAGTTGTTTTGAATAAGAATGTGGAAACATTAAAAGGTTTAAATCCCTACCTCTCTAGAAGTTCGTTGTTGTAGCATTCCATCCTCGAGGGTTAAATGGGTTGAAATTTTTTTGTCACTTTACAGCTTCTTCCTACGAGGTACATCGAATTCAATGACATTCCACTGGATTTTGTCATTCTTCATTAGAGAGAAATATCACTAGAGGTTCATCATAGATTTTTCCATGGTTTAATTCTTCACTATCTAGTGCCTTAATTTAATAAAAAGAAACACATCACAGTTTTTTTGTTACGCTACAACATTGTGTCGTTACGCTGTTTCATTTATGAAATAACATAGTGGTTATGCTTGCACAATGAGACATTAAGGGGATTACTTAATTGAGCCTCATCGTCACCTCATCGCCGCACCTTAGTGTCACTATCCGCTACTCAAAGGTGAGAAATAAAAATAAAATAACTTTTTAAAGTTATTTTATTATTTTTTCAAAAAGTATCAAAAATTAACTTTTCCGTCCAACCCTTACCGGTCAAAGTTAAGTACTTTCTAGGAGAATCCCGATGTTCTGAGTTCAACGATGCCCTCATATTTTTTATCTGATCACCAATTAAAAAATTAAAAAAACCCGCTCGCATGTTTACTGAACATACTTTAAAATAAGTTCAAAATTACATTCCGGGCACTCAGGGCCTTGGAATCACGTGCTTTCAAAGCATGAAATCTCAAAATAATTCCATATAATTAAAAAAAATTACATAGAAATTCTAAGACATTACATTCTAGTTTGATGGTGGAAAATATTTATGTGATTTGGGTTGTTATTTTATGAACCAAATATATTTTGGAGTGTGAATATGGGAGGAGAGATGGTAGCCTTTTATAGGTGGGGGAGATTCCACAAATGGGATTTTTTTAAAAACAAACTACACCCATTTTTTTATCATGAAAAGCCTCCAAAATGCATCATTATTAACCCTTATAGGTGATAATATCATAATATGAAAATAAAATGGGTGTTGTACAAGTTATTATCTCATTTAAACCCTTATCTTCTTAGTTTAACCCCCAGTAAATTTGTTTTTACCTTAACCACATAAATTAATTTTTTTTCTGCTTTTACTATCCATAATGGTCAAGAATTAATTAGAACATATTAGATAATATAAATTATTTTCATTCCAAATATGAAATCAATTTTTTAAAATTAAATTCATACAAGTGGAAGAAAATAATTTAAAATTATACCTGTAGGTGTAATGAAAAGGTAGGTCTCCAAAGAAAAAATTCTCATAAGCAGGGAAAGATTTTATATTGACACTGAACATAAAATTGATCTTAATGAAATAAATTAGTGAAATTTAAATATAATTATTCTAATTTTAATTTATAAAAAATTTAAAATTTAATTTATCTTTTTTAATAGTTTAAATGAAAAGGAATCTTTCAATAAAAATCAGCATTTTTCACTATTCATCGAAAAATTGAACTTTTCTGAAAAATACAAAATATTTACCCTATGATAATTTTTATATTATGTTTTCAAAAAATAATTTAATTTTATCAAATAAATTTTCTAAAATTTACAAAAAATAATTTTGTCATATGTGCAAAAGAAGTGACGAAATCATTTTCTTTGAAAAAAATACAATTCTTTATAAAAAATTTCTTTTACATTAAAAGTATTTATATTTTTATTTCTAAAAAATAGATAACTAATGAATTTGTATAGAATATATATATTTTTAGTTTAGTTATTCCTATTCACACCCTCTAGTTTAATTTAAAGGATATAATAGTCATGTTTAAATAATATTTTAATGGAGTGTCACGTTTCGTTTAAACCCAATGTTTTGTGCATCACAAGATATCAAAGGGATTAAATTTATTTAAAAGGAAATAAATTAAAAATTATTAGAGTAATTCATTCTTACCTCCTATTGAAATTTAATCCATAAAATTTCATGGATATTACCTTCTAAACTAATGAGTGTAGTTCTTCTTCATAACATCCTTTGGTTCCCACATTGCTTCCTCTATTTTGTAATTTCTCCAAAGTACCTTTACTAGTCAATTCATCTGATTCCTCTATACTTTCTCACTTATATCAAGAATCTATATGGATTCAACATAGTATGATATATTAGGTTACAATTCTATTTTATCATAGGTGGGTACATGTATTGGGTTTGGCATTTACTTACTTAATAGTGATACGTTAAAAACATCATGTACTTTTGAGAGACTTGGTGGAATTTTCCAAATGATAAGACACATCTCCAATTCTTTCCAAAATTTCAAAGGGTCCAATTTACCTAGGGCTCATATTTCCCTTCTTATCGAACCTTATGACACCCTTATAAAGAGAAAAATTTAAGAAAACATGATCACCCACTTAAATTCAAAACCCTTCCTCTGAATATTGGCATATCCCTTTTTTCCTTCTTTGAGCTACTTTAATTTGATCCTGAATATTCCTTACCTTTTCTATTGTCTCTTAAAAAATTCATGGTCCTACAAGTTTCCATTAATCAACTTCATAAAAATATGTTGGAGTATGATATATCATGACATATAATGCTTCATATACTTCCATTTTAATACCTAAGTGAAAACTATTATTATAGGAAAATTCTTCCAATGGTAAATACTGATCCCACATACCTTGAAAATAAAGTAAGAATGACCTCATAATATATTTAATTATTTTAATAGTCCTTTTAAACTATCTATAAATATTATGATGTTATGTGGTTCTTATATAAATATTGGTATCAAGATCCTTATGAAGACTCGTTTAGAATTTTGATGTAAAATGGGGATCATGATCAGACACAATCAAAAGAGTTGATCCATGGAGTCTTAATTTTTTTTATATAGAGACTTATGAGGTGACCAAGAGGTAAATCATCACTTATAGTTAGAGAAATTTCAGACTTATTCAGATGATCTATAATAACCAATATTTCACCATTATTTCTAGGAGTCTTTAGTAGTCCTATAAAAAATTCCATAGTAATTTCTTCCCATTTCCACATAGAAATAAGTAGATGTTTCATGACTCTTATAGGATGGTATCTCTTAGCCTTTAACTATTAAAAGATTAAGCATCTTTATACATAGTTATCAATTTCCTGCTTTATATTATCTCAACAAAAATGATTCCTAAAATCCCTATAAATATTGGTGATACCATAATATATAGAGAAATTTGGGCTATGAACATCATCCAAAAATTCCTTTTTTAGATATGGTATAAATTAAACACATCTTATATTTCCAAATTTTAGGATTCCATCACCACAAACAAAATTTTCAAGATTCCCATCATTGGAAGCTTTAATTTTGTTTTGAAAATTATCATTATCAAATTTAGAAAATTTTATCTTTTCCTATAATGTTGGTTCTATAATCATTTAGAAAATGATTAATGTCTCCCCTTCCATATTAATTACCATATCCTTGTTTATTATATTTAAGAACATATGTTCCCTATCAATCCTCATTTAGTTCAAAACTCAATGATATTTCCTACTCAATGCATATGATACCTTATTATCTTTCCCTAGGTACTAGTGTATTGATAAATCATAATCCCGGAGTAGCTCAATTCATTTCTTTTGCCTCATATTGATCTATTTATGTGAAAAAATTTGTTTTAGGATTTTATGGTATTTTTATATCTCACATGTTTCAAAAAAATATAATGTATCCATATATTCAAAGAAAATATCATATCTGGAAACTCAAGATCATGGGTTAAATATTTATGTTAATGAGTCTTCAAATACCTTGACACATATGAAATAGATTTATAATTTTATATAAGGAATAAAACTAGTATTTTCTTTGATGCATCACTATATATAAAAATCCCATCATTTATTTATGGGAAGGTCAAAATCAAAGAATTGAACAATATTATCTTCAATTCATCAAAAAATTCTCTACATTTCTTTTTCCAAATGAACTTAACCCCTTTATGTGTAATCTTGGTTAATAGGTTAGCCAATCAGGAAAAATTATAAATGAATCACTGATAGTAACTAGCCAAACCCATGAAACTACATACCTTAGTTATGTTCATTAGTGTATTACATTCTTGTAATTAATTTTTATTTATAGGATTAAATAATCAATACTGAAAAATGGACATATCCCCATGGTTTTCTTAAAAACTATGGGGATAGGTACCCCTATACCCACAGTTTTTAAAAACTATAGGCATAAGTAACTTTTCAAGACCTATACCCACGGTTTTCCAAAACCGTGGGTATTGGGGGGGTCTATCCCCACAGTTTTCCTAAACTGTGGGGATAGGTCCTGAAAAGTCAACTATACCCACCGTTTTTGAAAACTATGGGGATAGGTCTGGGTTAAAATATGTATACCCATGGTTATGAAAAACCATGGGTATAGGATTCCCGTGTGTGCACGAGAAATTTTTTTTCCAACGAGAAGGAATTTTTTTTGGCGGGAGTTCTATACCCACAGTTCTTCCCTATATATCCACGTTTTATATAACTATATTTAACTAAATATATATATATACACATAGGTGATGTTAGGGTAGTGGTTATATATGGTTTTTGTAGTGAAGAAGTTATGGGATTGAAACCCACCTCCTGCATTATTTTAGGATTTATACCCACAGTTTTGAAACCGTGGGTAAAAGCCTTTGACAGCGTGGCAATTGGGTATGTTTCATTGACACGGTGTCAGAGCACCTATACCCACAGTTTTGGAAAACCATGGGTATAGGCTGGGGACCTTTACCAACGCCTTTCCATCCCATGGTTCCGAAAACTGTGGGTATAGGCTATACCCATGGTTTTGGGGGCTATACCCATAGGTTTGAACCGTGGGTATAAGCCGTTTTCCAGTAGTGAGTATACCATCCTTTGAGCCAATATAGAAAATAAATAATACTTATTGAAGAAAAAAAATAACACCTACTAAATTTACCATATAACTATTTTCCTCTAAATGTATCAAGAATGATTAGTAAATGATTCTAATAGTCTACATATATTTTAGAATAAACCAAGATATCATTAATGAGAACCACAAAAAAATCATCACGATAGTCCTTGAATAATATTTTCATTATATCCATAAAAACAGAGGGTGCATTAGTCAATAGAAATTGTATTAATGTAAAATTGTAATATCTATACCTTATTTAGAAAGTTGTCTTCTAAATTTATTCCTTATTTACTTGAAATTAGTGTTATCCAGATCAGAGATAAATCTTTCAAAAATATTTATCTCTATGAATTTGATCAAATAATTAATCAATACATGGTAGAGGATACTTGTTATTTATCATAATAACATTGATTTCCCTATAATCAATGGATCCCACTATCCACTGATGAGCCCGTAAGGGGCGACACTGCGCGAGGGTTTCTTTCCTGGCGCCGCCTCCTGGTTTCACCCCGGTCAGGCGATGCTTCCTCCCCCTTCTTGTTTGTGGTTCGCGGCGGGGACTTCCTCGGCTTGGTCACCATGACGGTGCGCTTGATTCAGCCTTCTTCACGGCGGCGCAGGCGTCGAATGACCGAGTCCCAGAGTCTGCGGGTTGAGGGAGTCTTCCCGTTCGTGGTCACAGGCATATGGTGAGGGGCGTGGTTTCCGGGGGGCTGAAGGCTGGTGGCGCTGGGTTTCGGAACTAGATCTAGTTTTCACTGGATCCTTTTTCGGTTTTTATGCGTTTTTCTGTTTCTTTTTCTTTTCTTTCCTTTGTGCCTCTGGTTCCTGGATGGGTGGTTTTGGGTTGACGTTACAAGGATGGATATGGCGGCTTCAGGCCACGGTTTTTTGAGGTCCATGCGTCTTCATGAGCATGGGATGATTCTATCCCTCTTTGTTTTGAGGATGGTGATTTTGAGTGCGTGGATGTTTCTGTATGTTGTGATGGTTTCTCTTCGGCTTCCCCTGATGATATCTAGTTTGCGCCGTTGATGTTTGTTCCGATGAAGTCGATGGACGCTGAGATGTTAGTGACGACGACGACCGACGGTAGACAATGACGGTTGACGGTGGGTACGGTCACCGGTGGTGAATCAGTAGTCGTTCCGGCGTGTCTCGCCGGCGACTTGAGGCGCGTTTTGAGGCTATGGTACGGCTCGAGGTGACAACGCTTGGTGGCGCGTGTCGAGGTGTCAGAGTGGCATGCAGTCGCGTGACGGGCCCGGGGCTCAAGGCGGGACACGTGGTTGGACCTGATGTTTGAATTTTGAATCTGTTAATCGCTGTAATTCTTTGAATTTGGGTGTGGTTCACGGTTTTCCTCAAACCGGGCAGCATGGGAACCGGCTACCCTCAAACCAGCTTTTTGAAAATCTATAAAAAAAATGATTATCGGCTATAATCAATGCATATCCTCATGGATCCATATTTATTCTTAACAAAGAGAACATGGGTTCTCCAAGGTGAAAAACTTGGATGCATAAATCCCTTATCACATAACTCTTATTATTTTATTTTTGAATCCACTAACTTCCTATTGTCCATTTTATATGGGGAATTTGATATTGGTCTTACACAAAGGAATAAATAAATGGAAAACATGACTTCACACTCTGGTTGATGTATATGTAATTCCTAAAGAAATACATCAATTTATTCCTATATAATAGGTATATCCTCAATTTTAATATTACCATATCCATCCATGGATTGTGTCTTCTCTTCATCTCGAAGAATATCATTTAGAAGAGATATTGGGTGTGGATATGAACATGAATCAGATGATTAAATATCCACTCTAAAGATAAGTAATTCCACATCTTCATCATGAATCATAATTTCCTCCCCCTTATAATATATTATTGCATAAAATATTAAAATACAGCCCATAGAAAGGATTATATCAAAGTAAAACATTTGTTTAATAATAAATTATGAAAATGAAGAACATTTTTGTGTCATAATATAGAATATCTTCTGTATCTATATTGAAGATAGACTTCCCCTAGAAGTTTTGACTAAAAAATACATTCTTAAATAAAAAGGGAAATTTCTAATTTTCATATTAAAATGGGTAGATATAAAAGAGTGATAAGATCCATAATAAAATAAAGCATTATAAAAATTTGAATATTTTATTAATGTACCTTCCACCACATCATTAGGATCTTCCACCTCAACTATAGTGATTGTGTAATCGTGTCCTTCTCCCCTTGGAATCTTCTATGGTAGATTGTCTTGATGTTCGAGACATTACTATGAATAATTCCCCATTTCATTAAAACTGAATCACTATAAATCATATATTTGTTTCTTATACTTTAATTCATGTTCCATATGAAAATTATCTCGACACTTATAATAAAATCCAATTCCATTTAGTCATTTCCTAGGATGATTCATTCCATAGTTTTCACAAAGTGGAAACTACTTCGTTCTCTTCTTCTTCTCTGATGCATTACTTTTTTCTTTGTGTTTTTATGATCACTTATTATCATAATTTCTCTTGAATATAAATTATATAGAGAATTAATTCTCTATTTTTATGGATCATAAAACTAATTCATCATTTGAACAAAATTATTTAGAGATCAATTCACTTTAGAAACTTTTGATGAATCCTTAAAAAATGGTCAATCTTGCAATCTGTGTTGTGTATGTAATTTGTATCATACCTATATAAACATGTAAAGGTATCCTCATACTCAAAAAAACTTTTTTCTTATTTTTTATTTAATATGAGGAACTTTATATTTATTTTTGTTTATTTATCATGAGATAAATATTTTCAAAAGAATTTGTCCTTAAAAGTTTTCCAATCCAATAGTTATTTTTCCTATTCCTCTCGAGTATTTTGGATCAATGAACCCCATTGATCAACATCTCTTTTGAGATAATATAATAAAACTACATCATTTTACTTTTCATAGAATCCAAAGTCCATAAAGATATTATACATAGACTTACTCCATTAATCAACTACTATTGGATTAGTAGTCACACCAAATTATGGGGGATTATATTGCTTGATGTGATCCAACATAGGAGAATCATACTGTGGAATTGGTTTCTTCTTCCAGGAAAGGTTATTTTTCACAACTTGTTTAAGATGCACTAATATATCCATAATATTCTCAATTCCAACACCAGCTATATTGGTTTCCTTAGTAGGGAAACATTTAAATTTTCCTTGAGTATTGATACCCTTCTTCCTTTCAAGATCCATTTTTAAATAATGTAATATACTGGATTAGCTCATAAAATTTATAATTTTAAATCACAGTGTATAATTCCAAATATTAAAAATTTATGCATTGTTAATATTAAAATCATAAACATGGTTTCTTTGGGGATGAATTTATTTTCAAATCCTTCATAATGAGTTGTAAATAAATTTTTTATTATCCTAAGAATATCCTATGAATGTGTCAAAATAATTGCATAGTATGATCCATTTTCATGTCCAAGGTACTACTAGAATAAATCATAACTTTCCTTTTTTGGAGGTATTACCCCTAGGTACATCCGTTCCAAAACCAAATCCCCTTGTAGTATCCAAAATAGAATGTATTTCTAGGAAAAATCACATAATAACTACCATTGAGTAAAGAAAAAAAATTTATCAATATTTCCCTAGTTTAATCAAATAACTTTCAAATTAATCCCTTTATATTAGATTGGAATATGATTTAGGCCATATTCATATTCATGATACAATGAATATGGATAACTATTAAATAAAACATTAAAAATCCTGAATAAATAGTTATCCATGTTAAATATATCAAGGGTAAGTATATACACCACATGAAATTTAATAGGTTTATATTAACAAATATGTTTCAATGAAATTAAAATTGATATAAAATCCCTTACCATGATCATAAAATTAGAGGGAGAATTAAGTAATGAATAGATTATATGTGTGATATGTAAATCCAAATAGAACAATTGAAAATACAAAAAAATATTTTAAAAAGACATTATACACATAATCTTATAATATCAATGGAAAATTAAGAAGTAATATAACCTAATGAAAAGAAATTGAATTATAAAATTCTTTACCTCTTGGTAACTTTCATGTCAAATACCCTTGGATTAAATAATTCAAATTAAATCTTAAAATACTAATAAGTATGATTTATTCATGATATTATATGTAAACAGGTTATTATGTACACCATATAAAATAAATTAGGTGCACAACAATATAATATGTCTCAATGAAGATAAATTGAGATGAAGTCCCTTACCTCATGATTTCCTTTAGTTGAACATGATTTAAAATTCTGTATAATGGTTTTATGAATGTTATTAATTTATATTAGAACCATATTCATACTTATAATATAATAAATTATCCCTTTATTACATTTAACACCTATTTGTTAATAATATTTAATTATTTTCATTATTTCGGGTGTTAATTGCCTTGTTTTATCATGCTCATTTTTTCACGAATGTTCCAGTTCTTGTTAATAGGATATATATCCACATTTTCAAGAATGATATTATTGTTATAAATATCATATTTACTTAGAAGATATATTTTTTGAATAATTTATTAATTTTTTATATGGAAAATTAATCACATCACTTTGTGGAGATGATAGGCCGTACATGTGCACAAGCGATGATATCATTCCCTTAACAAGTGAAAGGGTAAAGAAGTGAGTGAAATATTAATTTTTCAAAATAAATATCATCTCATATTTATCATATATATTTATTAAATTTATCCTTATTATTTTCCATGTAAAGTATGAGTGAAAAACAAATCACATCATTTCGCAAGGCATTAGTCCTCCATACACATGAGTGATGTTATGATATTTTAAATAGAATAGAACATAAAAAGGTATTTGTGATATTAAAATCATATAATTATAATAACATAATAAATATTATATACATGTTTTAAATCCATCACTATGTCCATCCATGAAAGGTGGTGATGGAAAACAAATTAAATCGGTTCGTGATTTGGTAGTCCATCATATGCATGATTGATATTTTCATTTCACATTGGATAGAAGTGGATATGGATATAAGTCATGAAATTAACATAATAAAATATAACTATAGGGTAGATTATGGTTTTATTATACTACCATGATTAAGTAATATTTTATGGAGTTATAAGAAGAAATTAAATAAAAATAAACATTTAGGAATGTTACCTCCTCATCAATTGACATCCTAATATTACACCAAAGCCTTGGATAGATTTATGATCCAAAATAGGAATCTATTATCAGGGGAGTGAATTAAAGAAGTAATTTTTTAGGCCTTGGATGAAACAAATTTTTTGGGAGTGTTAATAGGGGAGTTGTGGGGGTGGCCTTTTATAAGTTGGGGAGAGGACAAACATTAAATATTTGAAGAGAAACCAATACACACATGTTTTAATCATGAAAGAATCCCCCAAAATGGGTCATTAATGACTCTTAGTGGTTATAAGGTTGAAATATGACTAGAAAATGGATGTTAGAAAATATGGTAGGTCATTTTAACCCTTATCTTCTTAGTTTAACCCTTCGATAAATCATTTTTACCTAAAATGTGATAATTATATTTTAATTATTTTACTATTCATAATGGTAAAAAATTTAGTTGAACTTATTACATAATATAAATTATTATGATTAAAAATATTGAATAATTTCTTGAAAATTAAATTTTTAGATGTGGATGAATCCAATTTAAATTTATACCTATAGATGTCATGAAAAACCAGGTTTCCAGAGAGAAAATTAAGATAATTATGGAAAGTTTTTATATTGAAAATGATCATAAAATTGATCCTAATTAAATAATTTAGTTAATTATTATTATTATTATAATATTAATTTAAATTAAATTTATAAATAATTTTAAATTTATAAATAATTTAAGCAAAAAGGCAATTTTCAATAACAAACATTTTTTTTTCACTATTCATCAAAGAGTGGAACTTTTCAGAAAATTACCAAAAAATTGTCCTAATATAATTTTGATATGATGATTTAAAAAATTAATTTAAATTTATCAAATAAATTTTATATAATTTTTAAAAATTAATTATATCATAAGTGTGTAATAAACGACAAACCCAATATCTTTAAACAATTATAGTTATTTCAGAAAACATTTATTTTACATTCAAATGATTATTATTTTTATTTACAATAAATCAATAAAAAATGAATGTGTGTAGAATATATATATTTTTTTTCATTTTTTTATTCCTATTAATACCCTCTAATTTAATAACTAGGTTATAATGGAAATGTTTATATAGTAATTTAATAGAGTATCACATTTTGTTTAAACCTGGTATTGTGTGCATTACAATCTATTAAAGAGATTTAATTTATTTAAAATGAAATAATTCATAAAGTAATAGGGTGTTACATTAAATACATTGTTATTTATATTTTAATTTTTTTTAATTTTTTCCTAAAGGAATCTTCTTATCGTTTTCTGAATAAAGTAGTTTTTGAATTTTACAAAAAGCATAAAATGAAATTTTTTAAACTTATATAGAATGAATATAATTATAAAATGTCATGACTACTTAATTATTTTAAGCACAAATTATATTCTTACAAGATTATTTTTAAATTAAATAGTTTCCTTATTATGTGATAAGTTTTTATATTTATAATAAAACAAATTTTCAAATTAAAAGGGAATTTTACTAAATAAATATTCTAGTAATCACATTATTTTTTTCATCTATGTAAAAATAATTTGTTGAATATTATATTGAGGATATAATCTAATGATACCATGCAACATATTTATTTGGGTAGTTTATTATCAATTTTAATGGAGACAAAAACGATATACCATTTGAAGATATCATCCAATTAAGATCGTTTATGATTATTCTAAGTAATGTTGATTAAATTGTATCATTTATTCATCTGACCAATGAATTAAACATAATATATGATGATAGGGGACCTCTATATCTTTTCTATGCATCATTATATCTCATGAGACAAACTATATTGGGTTTTGATAAATAAATTTCCCATTTATTTTTAGATGTCTTGGCCAAGGCCTCAATGGTAAGTTTGGGATGTTTGACATTATGAATTACCTCATTATGAAATTAGTTATTGATACCCATGTGATTATTTGATTTGTTTTGATATCCAAGAATGAGGTTATTATTAATATTATTATTTATATGCAATATTGTTTACCATTATTTACTCTTTACATATTATTCATGCCGTATTAGCTTCTACTATACACATTCCCTTACTGAGAATATGAGAAAAACTTTTTTTATTTTCCTAAGGATATAAAGATTGATATTATGAATAACATCAAGGATGAGAGAATTATTTTATGACATGTATTTTATATTTCCAATGTACAATGGGAAAAATGTTTCTAGCTAATTCTTCAAGACTAATATCCTACTCAGTATTTTGGGATGTGATTACTGGTATCAAGTGACAATAAAATAAAGTAACCAATGGATCTAGGATACTAGAGTCAGAGTCTTTAATTTTTTTTCATAATTTAGTTAGTCTTATTCATATCAAAAAATCCAATGGCTAGGTGATACCAGTAACATTTAATAATAATATTTCTATATTATATCATGGTTCTTTTAAACTTTATGTTGCATGCATTGAAATATATCATTAATATTAAATTTATTTAAATATAAATATATCATAAAATATCAGGGTTAAATATATTATTTGTTATAGATATCATGCATTTTTTTTCTCTTTTGATTAATTTCTCCCTAGGAATAGGTTTATGAGGTTTGACTACCCACCAATATAGAGGCTTATGAATTATTTTATAAAAGGTGATATGTTGGTTATTTGTCACTCTATTATTACTAATATGGAGATTTTAAATGACAAATAACTCTATGAATTTATATAAAAAAGTCCAAGTACATTATGAATTAGATGTATTCATATTTATATGAATATTTTTGGATTTTTTTAGCTACGTGACATAATCATGTGATTTATGAGAAGTTTAAAACATTAATATGGTGTAAAATCATTGATTGGGTGAATTTAATAGGTTTTAAAAACAAAATATTTATAAACATTCATTCAAAAATGGAGAAAAAAATGATATGATAAAAAAGTTATCTATGTTTCAATAGGGTTAATATGTATGGGATGTATATTAAACAAGAGTGAAATTTAGGAAAGACCTTATAAAACTAAGTGTTATAGTCCTTATAAAGGGGAACTTCTATAGTCCTCAATCATTAAATATAGTTGAACCTAAGAGTTTGGTACTCATGAATTATTTTATTGAATTAAAGTGAGTAATAAGGTGATCCTAACTATTAGGTTCCTTTTTTGGGAATTTTCATTGGGTTACACTAGTTAGAAAAACCTAACTATTATGAATATAGAGGAATAATGTTTAATAAATCCATTTAATATATTTAGATAAATATTTTATCCACCCAGTTATCTAGGAAGTATATATGATATGATTTATAGTGTTTTTTTCACAAATATAGTGATTGATTATTTACATGCTCAAACTGATATATGTCCTGATTAAATATGAATAATGGTCCACTAAATTGTTATGATATATTGGGTAATAATTTTTATTTAGATTACTTTATTTAATATTCCTTGAAGAAATTATATAGTACTTGATACTCACTAATATATATTCCTCTATTATAGGTTATATATTATTGCAAGATAATGATATTGAGATCTCTCATATGTATGAACTATAGAATATTTCATGGTTAGTTTCTATTATTGATAGGTGTTCTCAACTTGAAGCATTATGATCATATAAATGTGAATGATATAGATATCAATTCAACAAACTCTAATACAATCATATTAGATACTAGTTGTGCATCCCACATCAGTGATAAAAAATATAAACATAGATATAAGAGGGAATTTATTAAGGGAGAATTAGTTCATCTTGTTACTAATGAAGTAAGAGTCAATGAATTAGAATTCAATAATTACTATTTATGTCTACCAAATGGATTAGTCCTAGAATCAGATAGGTGTTACTATTTTCTCACTAAGCATAGAAATTTTATTTCAATATCTTGTTTGGTAAAGAGGGTATTTTTTATTAACTATTAAGGGAAAAAGATTTTCTATATATATATGAATGAGGAGTTTTGTTGTATTTGGAATATGTTAAATGATATATATATTATACATATGGATAATACTATCTATAATATTTAATATAAGAAATTCAAGGTTGATAATAATCCCAAATATATTTGGAATTGTCATCAAGGACATATAAACAATAAATTCCTCCAAAAAATCTATAAATATGGATTATTTGAATAATTCAATTATGAATAATTTAATAAGTGTGAATATTTTTTATTAATAAATGTGACCAATTAAGCTTTTTTGAGAAAGTTTAATGGGTTAGTGGGCTCTTATATCTCATATATAGTGATGTATGTGGACTAATGTGTCCTAAATAAATTGGTTGTTTTAGGATATTCATTACCTTTATATATGACTTTATTCAACATAAATATGTGTTTCTAATGACACATAATTATGGATGCTTTTAAAAATTTAAATAGTTTCATAAAAATATGATGAATCAATTTGGAAACATCATAATGATCTTTCTATCAAATTGGGATGGTAAATACATTATATAGGAATTCATTGATCATATAGAGGATTTGGGAATTGATTCAAACACCAATAATTTTGGAATAAAATAATTGAATTCTATGTTTAAGATAATTAATTATACATTATTAGACATGATTCTATCGATGATGAGTTAATGCAACCTTACAATTTCATTCTGGGGTTATGCTCTAGAAGATGCTACATTTCTATTAAACTATGTTCTATGTAAATTAGTCATAAATATAATATATAATATATTAATTTTGAAACGTCGCATTATGTATTTTATAAATATTTTGGGATGAAAATAATTCTTATAGAGTTTTTCTTATGAAAATATTGACTCTAAATCTAATAAATTCTCAATTTTTGGTTATCTTAAGGAAATAATGGGATAATGTTTATATAATCTTGTTGAAAAAAAATTATTTTTTGAATGATATGATATGTTTGTGAGAATGAAAAAATAAACTGAGGAGTCATTTGGAGGAAAGTTTAACAAACATAAGTTTAATAACAAAAAACATTAAATGTTTCTGATATGGAGGTTAAGCTAGTTCCATAAAGTGTTGTAGAAGAGAAATCAGCTTTATCCACATAAGAAATTTGATTTATTGTAAAGAATACTCAATATATTATGATATATGGAGTTCATTTTTCTAATTATGATGAGATAATATTTATAAGTGATGATCCTACCACTAACTAGGAGGAGATAGAGAGTTTTGATTCTAAGAAATGGTTAAAATCCATGGAATCTAAAATAGAATCCATGTACAGTAACCATATTTTGATTATGGTGGATTCATTTGATGGTGTGAGACCCATAGTTTTTTGGTCAGTTTCCCGCAATAAAACTAATAAGTATGGAATTTTATTTACCTATTATACATGACTTGTTACATAATATTATATTAACATTTATGATATTGATTTTAAAGAATAACTTTCACTATTTTCCATGATAATTTCCATTCAAATATTTATTATCATAATATCTTAATTTGATTATAATATATATCAAATTGATGTTAATTTTTTTCTCCATTATTAGTTTATTTTAGTTTGTATATATGATAAAACCTAAAAATTTTCAAGTGAAAAATGAGAATAATATGGTATGGATGTTCAATGGTCAATTTATGATTTGAAGAAATATTATAGGATTATGAATATATGGTTTGATAATGAAAATATTTTTTTGTTTTCATAAAAAAATTATATTATTCTTGTATATACAACTATATTATTTAGAGTTATATAATGTTTATGATATTTTATATTGATGAAATAATAAATCTCATAAATAATATCCCGAATCTTTTTTCAGTGAGGATGTATCTTGGTAACTTCTTCTCAATGAATGACATGGGAGAAGCTGAGGCTTCTTATACTTAGTGACTGAACTTACATTGGTAATTTAATAAATTTATTTAGTATGGATAAATCCAAGAAGGGGTATTTACTAGTATTTCATTGAATGAATATTACGAAGATTAAGGATCCTTTTTTAGAGTTAGAAGGTATAATCAGAATTACCCATTCATCTTCCATAGGTTTTGTTATATATTCCCTATTATGTACTTGAACTTATGTTTCCTCTTATTTTATAATTAAAGACTGATACCAATACAATATAGGTGTAATTATCTATATTTTTATGAAGAACATTCATCAATACATGAGAATGAATAAGGTTATGTTTGTGATCATTATAGGATAGGATGAGATCCATGTAATGGGTTATAAATATAAACATATAAATCTAATAGATATTATATTAAATCTAAATCTAGTTTTGTGTTCTACCTAAATGGGGGAGATATCATTTAGAAGATTTCAAAAAAATCTACTATTGAGGACTCAACAATAGTGTAAGGATAAATCACCATATCAAATGATATAAAGTAAACTATTATAGAATTAAGTTTATCTCGGAAATAGATGTTGATCCTATAATCAAGTAAGAAATAAAGATTTACTATGACAACAAGGGAGCTATTTCTTAGGATAATGAACCCCGATCTTATAAATAAAATCATTGAGTGGGGGTGATTTGAGGAATTTTTGGGTGAATAAAAATGTCAATGTAGTGTATCTATCGAAGAAACTATTATCACAACATAATCCTGAGGGTTATATAGATTATATTGATATTAGATACATAAGAGGTTCATATATGAATTAAATAATTTATAATGTTATAATAATAAATGAAATATTCATTTATACCTCATTCATGTGTGTTGGGACTAGTGTTGCATTTATTTTCAATAACATTTCAATATGTGTTTAGTAAGATAATGATGAGAAGTGGTGATTCCTGGATAATTTTTATAGATCCATCGCATTGGATTCTATTATTGATCAATTCTCCATGTTTCTAACATTAAAAATTGATTGATATGATCTTAAATGTCTGAGACATGTGTTAAGGAGGGAATTTCTTTTAAAAAAATATTTAGAATATCAAAGTCGACCATGAAATATGAAATTCATATTTATGAAGTGAAGAATAATTGAGGAAGGTGAATTAATTAAGGTCGTGAAAAAATATAAATAAATATTTTTTCATGATTATGTTGAGAAGGTTGGTTGAAATATTTGAAGTGTGAAGGTATTTTATTTTATTATTCTTATAATATTTCTCTATGAATATATGACTTACATAAAAATAATGAAAACCATTGGACCATCCCAATACAGGCTCAACCAAGTCCCATGTGGGACCCGAAGTGGTCGACCATGCCCATAGGATCTTGTGTAGGGATAGAACAAAGGTCATAGGGAAGCTAGGCCATGTATAATCCTAGCGGTACACGTATGTAAGGTGCATGAGTGGTGAAGTAGTAGAGAGAAGAGGTACAAGGAAGTACCAAAGGGAGAGAAGATTTATGTCCTCTATGCAGTGGTGGTTGATTGGCATACCATTCCCCATTAATATATATTTTTCTATGTGGGATGTTGGAATTCCATAATACTATTTATCCATCATTAAAAGACATAAATTTCACTGGCTGCACAGTGCAGCTCATCTGAGCCATTCGATCTCTTGGGGATGTCGTCTCCAACCTAAAAACACACAAGGATATCTTGTATACTGAAGAACATGGATGAACCATTTTTTGTAAAGAATTTCCTTCTTTGAATATCATTTTAAAGGGATTTGGTCGTTTGATCATCCTGATATCATGTATGTAACTACATCATGCATGCATGTAAATAATGTGATAAATGATTTTCAACTAACTATAATGGAGTGTTCTGGGAGGCCTTTCTTGGAATGAGTAAGTTCAATCTTGTATAAATGATAATCATGCATCATCATTTCATTCACATGACAGACACCGTGTTTTTTAGTGTCGCATGAAGATTCAATTCACCTGAGATCATCAAGAATTTAACAGGGCAAGACTTAGAGGTTTTTATGGAGCCTTAGAGGGGTCCTCAATGTGTAATTATTATCAAAAGAGAGGAGGTTCTACGCAATGAATATATTCCTCTAAATATTGCGATATAAACCCAAAAGAATGTACTAATATAATCAAGAGAGATTCTATTTTCTGTAGAATAGAGCATTCATGAAACTACTATTTATTAAGGGGGAGTTTTGACATAGATCTTCTTGTTTGAAGAATAGGAGGTGGTTTCAAGCACTTGAACTATGCATGACATACTCGAGGTGCTTCACAAAGAACATGGTTCCACAAAGAAATCAACGTAGTATAATTCCATTGTGCATTATCCTTGTGGTTTTCATAAATCATTTCAGATACCATGCATATCACTTATGTGATAGCATTATTGTGAGAAATATATGTACAATGTTTCATAAAGGAAGAAAACCCAAAAAAAATGTGCCTTCTGCAAAGGAGTCACACACATAAGGCTATGGATGATACAACAAGTTCCTACACCCTTGTACAAAGGATACAATGAGCATGAAATTAATATGAGGAGTTATGTTTCTGTTTGAATGATCTATAATCATTCATGTTTGTGCACAAGATAGAGAAAAATGATTATTTAATTTCCCTACATATGTGAATGTATATGAACATTGAAAAATATCAGTGGATAGTGTGTGTATACAAGGTGTGAGTGAAGAAAGCAAGAATTGGATAGTGTGTTATACACACCCTTGAGCAAAATATTTTCAAGGTTCATGGAATAGACAAGGATATGAGAACATTTATTAATGAGATATAATTGAGTTTTTTTAATGAATAAATTATATACATGTGAAATTCATAATATATGATGTGAGTAATGTTGAAATTTAATCATAAGATTCAAGTGAGTGGACTTAAAGTAGAACATGGCCAATAGATAACTACATCAGAAGTTAGTAGAAGTTGAAGACCTATTCACAAGAGGTAGTGAAGATCATTGAAGGATTAGAAGGATGCCAATATAAAAAACCAGATATTGTTGGGAGATAAATCAATTACTAGGAGTCATTATAAATAAAACTAATGAGATTCTAGACTAAAGACCCCATCAGGAGATAGTCTAAAATAATCATTTATGATTAAACATTATATGAGTTTTTTTGTCAGATATTTATTTTCCATAATTTTAATCACATTAATTTTTAATAGTAGAGAATATGTGTCTCAGATTATCCCAAATACAACAAGGACGTAGTCTCCCACATCATGGGCGAACCTTGTAAATATCTGTGTGTTTTTTTTCAGTGCATTAAGTTGTTTTTATATGGGAGAAGTAATAAGAATGATGGATATAGATCTAAACTATTCATAGATATTGATTTTAATGGTTTAAAAAAGCACATAACTTATTCACTCCCTCCCCCTCTCAGCGATATATTTGAACGTGGGCTCTTCACTATGTGTTAAAATTTATTTTACCTCAATAGTTGAATAAAATATTTCCTTAAATTATGAATTTAATTTTTCCTTCAACGATGGTCATCATGGAGTAGATTGGGTTACACCGATACATTATAATTTTTATAGATATAATCTTTCACTCATTAGATAAGGAGTTATATGATATTTTAATATCATATTCATGATTTAATAAGGAAATGCTTATTACTCAGGCTACACTACCAAGTATATCCCTTGTAATTTCATACATTAATTGACATAATTATGGGTATATGATTATTAAAAATCATTTTTACTTGAGGTTGGTGAGATAAATAACATGAGAACAGAAATAATTTGATACCTATAATATATAATTCATTATGAGTTATGAAATCATGGGTGTTTCATATGATTCTAATCTTGTCATTAGTTGGAGAATGATCAATATTGAATTTGTCCTCTCACATGATGAGAGAGTCATATAGACCATGATAAAGTTATACTGTGGAAGTTCATAACCATGATTGGTTGAGTCAAATGATATTTTTCTAGATTCTTGGATGTGGGGCATATGATTTTATATTCTAAAAGAATAATGACACATGATGTATTAATTTATTTTGTTAGTCTTCTTCAAAAAACCATGAAAAGATGAGATAGCCTATACTATATTGACATTATTCAATGTATTTGTGGCCACTTGACATAATGGGAAAATGAATAAATGATATAAGTTCAATTCATATGGTATATATTGAGTTGGGTATTTTAATATGAGATATGAGTATGATTTATGGAGGTCATACCAGACTAAATAGTAGCTTGATTAGTGTTGATTCTTTTCTAGATTCTACTCACTACTTATATTGGTAAAATATAGATTTCATATTTTTGTTAATTCTACTAAGTCTTTTTGGGTCACATAGTTATTCCTTTGGATAAGGGTTATGTTATGAATATTTTTTATTACCAAATTAAAAGATCCTAAAAACCTTATCTAAAATTGTTTGGATATATTTCTAAAGAGTTTTAATGTTTTTCATAAAGTCCTCATGAATTTTATTTCAAGTGGGAGATTGTTGGATGTGAAAAAAACTATTATGAATATGATGCATATAACTGAAGGATACAATGGTTTCAATATATTATGGATTCCCTATGATGTGACCTGAGGCTATGTTTCACCCAACATAGCATATGATTTTTTAATGGAACCACCACTTCACTCATAAATAGTTTCTTTAGTTATGAACAAAAGGTTTGTTTAATTCATAACATAGAAATTAATTGAATAAGTTAAATGAAAGAACTCACAACATTTAATGTATGAGTTAGATGATATAGAAACAAATTTTCTCTATAGGGATAATTCTCTTCATTACATGAAGAATATTGATGATGTCTATACAAAGGGATGTGATCCCACATGAGGATATATGGTTTTTCATACAATCCTATAGAATATATATTCATTATTATATAATAATTAATATTTAATAGTGAAGGAACTAGAACCCTTATTTATTTATGGGAATCGACAAATTAAGAACATTAACCCATTGGTCAGTGTAATCCATTAAAGGCATAAAACAAAGTTTTTCTACTAATATGACAGTTTTCAAGTATACTATTAAGAGTAAAATATAGATTTATCAATTATAATGGAACTATGTGTTCTTCATAAAACCTTTTACATTGATTCTATTAAGGAAATATTAGACATATACACTTTTTCATTCAATTCTATGTTTATAATACAAACACCAAAATTCCATAAAAAAACTATCATCATAAAAAAATCCATATTGAATCACATATATTTGGTTGGAAATAATATTTTTCAAAATAAGAGTTATGGAATTTGTGTTAATATGCTAAAATATAGATTTTCTAATAACAAAAAATATTTTAATCAAATAAATTATATATAATGAGCCATTATGGGACAATGTATAATACATATTTTATGATTTTTTTATAATTTTTCTTATAGAATTTAATTTAAATTTAAGGATTTAGGTTATATTTTGAGACAAAACAAAATGGAATTATGAGAAAAAACTATGGGTTTAAACTACTTAAATAAATATATAACTTGAGTTAAACCATGTAAAAAACATGCTAAATAACTTAATATAATTCTAATTTTTTTCTTAAACATAAATCACAAGGATAATGCATTGGGAATTTTGATATAGATGTATTGGATCTATACAAAAAGTTTAATTTTAATGTATGAATTATGAAAAAATATTTTATTTTCTAGAAAAATTATAGATGGTATTTTGTTTGATAATTATTCAAAACTGATCTATTATTTTTTGTAAAAAAATTTATAAAAAATTTTCATGAAGAGAATATTTAATACCCCTATTTATAGTTTAGGTGGAATATCATGGATATATTAAGTTGATTCCATCCAAATGTAAATGTTTATTAATCAATTTTAACAACAAATGGAAAACTATATTTTGCAAACAAGATAACACTATGTGATGGAAGTTCTCACAAAATGATTAAACACAAGACTAATATTACTTGAATAAACTAATCTATATAATTCCCATTGCAGAGTACTAACCTAGATATATAGATCCTCACTGATAAGATCTTCAAGGCGAGTAATCATTCTATCCATTATCTGAATAAATTCCTATGAGTTTATTTTGATCTAGTTGAAGCCCCAGTCCAGGATTCAGTCTTGTTTATCTATCCATACTTCTTACTCCTTGTTGGCATCAACTTGCAACCTTATTTCATAAATTGTTTTAATCTCCTCTTATGAGACATTAGGATGGATTTATTTTTCTATCATTTCATCCTTGGAGTGCATGATAAGTTTCAAGCACTCCCCTTCCTCTTTGTCCCTATCTCTTATTTCCATATTTGATTATCCACTTTCCCCATTCTGTAAGGCTTTGCTATCCTTGTTTCTTCCCTTCCTAGATAACCTAGTTCCATCAGTTTTGGAAAGTGGGAATAATCTTTTCATCCCTTTGGTTTTTTCCTTTGGACCATACTACATTTCCATGAGTTGATTCATTATGTAAAAATCAATATAATATGGAATGTATTTTGTTATCATAATAATAGAGTTTTTGAAGGTAATATAATATTATGAGATATTTGGGGGTTGAATATGATAAAATAAAAATTATCGAAAAACTTATATTTTGTGAATAACTATTGTAGGTTAATTTCAAATGACAAAAACTTGAAGGGGATCCAATTAAATTTAAAAATTTAAAATCACATATAGGTATCAAAATGGATGATCTTAAAGATCATTCCCTTGATTTGGGTTTCTATTTTTTCATTATAATCTCTCCTTTTTAGATCATTTTTATCTTTCATGTGTTTTATAATATTTTTCAAAGCAAAAAAATTAATTGATTATAGTGAACTAGGAAATCTAACAAAGAAAAAATGGAAATATTGAATGTGATGAATTAATTTCAAGTCAAAAGAAAAATTAATTATTAAAAATGGATTATCCCCATTATAATGTTGATGATTGATTTTCAAAAACATACTCAATTATCTAGATGATTTTTCATTGTATGTCAACCCATTTCACCCTATAAATTTTTCAAAACCTCTTATTAAAATGTCTGTCAGTATAAGAAATTATTCTTCTATAAGATATATGGTAATTACCAGAAATATCTATAGAAAAACCTTTCACTCTTTAAATAATAGCTTGCTTTATCATGTTATTCAATTTTATGACTGATTGAAAATTATTTTATTATTTTATTATGAAATCACTTTTGAAGAGAAGTAAGAAACCCCAAGTCTATAAAAACAACCAAATAAAATAGAATAGAAGAACCCCATGAAAAATACTTTTCCCACCTCTCCCCAGAAACTTCATCATTTAAAGGCCCTCCACCAAAGAATGGGTACTCGGAAAATAGTCCCTTTCAAAGAATCACAGTCACTGGACTGATGGCTAATCCATAACCTCTCATTCTTCCACTCCAAGTGCCATGTAGAAGTGACAACTTTATGCTCTGAACCCAATCTAAAGCAGAACCAGGTAAAATTCTAGAATCGGAACACCCAAATACACCTTGAGTCACACAAACTGATAATTAAATTCCTCATTTTCAAACACTTTAAGGAAATGTGAGAAACCAAAAATTAGATACAAAAGGAAAAAGATAATCATTGAAAAACAATTTAATTCTACCAGAATCCATATCCCTAAAAAAATTCTAGGATATAGTGGTTAACTAAGTGTGAAACTCTTCATTTATTAGGTTTTAAAATGCATAAGTTAGTTTATCCCAGAACTGTATTGTAAAGACCCGAAAATTTCAAGGAAAATTGTTTCTTGATTCTTTGGAATTTTATGAGTCTATGGCTTCTGGCGGCACCTGATTCCGAGGCCCAGTGTGCCCGGAATCAATTTCCAATTTTTAGCTCGGGTACGTTTAGTAAATGAATGAGTGGGTTTTTAAATCTTTTGAACTGGTTCTCGGAATTGAAATCCGAGGGCACCGATGAAATCGCAGCACCGATAATTGCTTAAGGGGACATTTACCACAGTTGCGTTTTAAGCGGGTTGAATTTTATTATTTGGGGATTTAGTTTAAAATAAATAAAATTGTTGAACAATTTTTATTTTATATATTTGAGAGTTATTCTATCCCATAGGAATTTGTTGGTGGGGCCCACGACCAACCAAATTCCCATGTGGAAATAATTGAAAGGTGGGGCCCACACGAGCCCCAACCTTCCACCTCCCCCTAAACCCCTTAACCTTCTCACAATTAACTCCCTTGGTTTTAATGTGACAACTTTACCTTAATTAAATGTGACTCTTCACATTATTCCCTTTTAAATGCATGCCAACACATTCTAATTAATAAGGTGGTTTGATTGTTTGAATTTGAAGTGGCTTGTATTAAATAAAATAATAAGGTAGATTATTATTTTATTTGGGGGAAAGCTTTCTGGGTGGGAGATCTTGAGTTTTTGGGGAAGAACACTGACTCTCCAACGAAGAACAACCTTCCGACTCGGCGAAGAATGCTCTACGTTATCTCCAATCCTTTTTCTTCCTCCACGAAATGGGAGGAGACATCACCGTGGGGAACGTCACCATCAACGATGACTTTTTCTCCGAAGACAATGAAATCAGCACTGATCTTCTGCGACATCTGATCATTACGATGCTTTCCTCTTTCCACGACTTGAAGACGTGTGACGTCTTTGCGAGGTAGGGGTTGATTTTTCATTCATGATTAATTTGATGGTCTTCGTTAATTTTTGGTCGCTTGTTATCAATATAACGGGAGGGGGACGGACTTCACAAACACGGCCGATCATCCTCCTCTTTTTATTGATTGATCATTGTTGTGGTTTGGAACGGAGGTGACACGGTGCTATTGCACGACGCGAGGAAGAGAGAATCACGGCCAGAGTGGGCCGCGGCGAAGGTGCGCGGCATCGTCGCGCCGCGCCGGTGAGGCCGAAGGAGGCCGCGACCAAGAGTGGGCCGCGACGGAGTGGCGCGATGCCGTCGCGCCATGCCGGAGCACCAAGAAGGGCAACGACAGTGGGGCGCGGCGCCGTTGCGCCACGCCAGACGGGTAGAAGCCGCGACCTATGGCCGCGGCAGTTCAGAGGAGCGGCCCGCCGAGCCGGCCGCTGGCACCAACTGGAGGCGGGACCCCTCGAGTTCCACGAGTTCAATTAAGGCCAGCCTTAAGGGCCAGCCGTTTCTCAATCAAAGGGGGCAGCCCCCCCCTCCCCCCCGCATCCCACTCGGCCGAGAGCCGAGACACCGGCCACACGGGCGGGGCCGCCCGCACCGGCCCTGGCCAGCCGTGCTGGGCCGGAACCCCGCGCCCGGCCGGGCCACGCTGGCTGGGCCGGGCTGCACCGTCCGTTCCGGGCCACGCCCAAATAGGCCGGACCCGGACCTGGGTCAGGTCGACTCGGTTCAGGCCGACCCAGGGGGTATTGGCCTGGGTCAGACTGGGCCCAAACCCCCTGTTTTTAGACAATTCCATTCAAACGCCCATAACATGGGCTACGGACCTCCGATCGATGCACTGTTAGTTGCATTGGGATATTTGGATCGAGACGGTCGTTTTGGTATATTACACTCCAGGTTTTGGAGAACTTTGGGTATGGCCAGGTTGGTTCGAACCCGAAACCAACCAGGCCCTCGGAGTGGAAACGCTTATAACTTGAGTTACAGACGTCCGATTGATGTGCTGTCAAATTTTTTGGATTCCTTTCAGTGAGAAGTATCTTTTGGCATAATTAACCTAAGGTTTCGATGCAGTTGAAATATGGGCTGGTTGGATTGAACCCAAAATCCAACCGGACCCCTAGAACGGAAAAGCTGATAACTTTCCGACATGAAATCTGTTTGACGAACCGTCAACGAATTTGGTGATCACGTTGAGAAACAGTCCCTTTGAGTATAACTTATGTGAGTTCGGGGTACAGTTGAGATACGACAGGGTTGGTTCGTACACGAAACCAACCGAGCCCCCGGGACAAAAAGGCTAGTAACTCACAGACCGGACATCCGAATGACGCACCGTATGTTGCGTTGAGACCCCTATGATGAGGTGGTCCTTTGAGATACTTCTTCATGGGACTTTGTGATACTTGGAGTATCGACTAGTAGCTCGTGGAGCAGACCCTCCCGGAGATGAGCGTACGGAGTATGGAGACCGTGTAGCTGGCTAAGACCTGATGACTGCTTGTCCGATTCGAGTCAGAGTGACTTGTATAGACCAGTGGGGAGAACTACTGTGTTTGGGTGGCAGAACCACGGCGGGGAGCACTACTATGTTTGGGTGGAAGACTCACGATAATCGACAAAAGGAGTACCTTTGCAGGCTATTAGGGGGGGGGGTGCACTATTGTGTTTGGGTGGCAGACCCTAGCGGGGAGCACTACTGTGTTTGGGTGGCTGACCCGCAGTACTCGACAGGAGGAGTACCTCAGCAGTCTAAAGTTAGTGAGTAGTGCCGTGGAGTCGTGATAGGATCAGTGTACTCGATAGAGGAGGACCTCTTCAGTAGTTACAGTTTCGATAATGAAAATCCTTGTTTGAGCTGATTCGTTGACCTTTGTGATTTCCTCATGATTGAGATGGGTTATTTGATAACTTAGGTATATATATGGGCATATACCTAAGTAGTGGTTATCCGTTGATTTCATATCTATGTGATACCTTTTTATTGAGATGGGTTACTTGATAACTTAGGTATAAGTATGGGCATATACCTAAGTAAGGTTTATCTATTTAGATCTTTCTTTGTGGTTATCCTTGTTGGATTTAGTGAGACCTTGACGGTCTCAGGGTCCCTACAGAGTATCGTTATACTCACCCCTTCACGGGCTATGCCCACACCTCGTTGTGTTGGATTCAGATGACGGACAACACAGATGGAGTCCGAGTGTTCGAGGACTGGACGGTACCTGGAGGTGGACCTCACGTCGAGTCAGTATCCGGTGGTGGACTTCACGACGAGATGGTTCTCAGAGGAGGTTGACGGGCGAGATCATTGAGGAGGCTATCTGTACCTACCCTTCTAGTGGGATCCGTGGTGGACGATCTAGGAGCTGCACTATCTGTACCTACCCTTGAGGTAGGATCCGAGGTGGACGACCCAAGAGCTGCTTCTATCTTCCAGCTGTTTTTCTTTTCTGTTGTACTTTCGTTCAGTTGTAGTTATACTTTTCAGTTGGGTTTGTATTCTGGCCCATTTACTTTTCAGCACTTTATTTTGTACTTAGTGTTTGTTTCCTCTTGTACTCAGTGGTGTTTGATTACTTTATAAAGGCAATTCCTTCCCTATTTATCGGGATTTACACATTTGGTGCTAGTCGCCAGCCCCTGGCCTATGGAAGGCAGGCTTGGGGTAGTCCCGGCACAGGCCCCGAGGATGGTTCATGACATGTATATACTCCTCGAGCCTAATCATCCCCTTATTGAAACTCCCAACTAGGATAATGTCCTGTTTGTCAACTTAAGAATATTGCTCCCCATTTAGATTCACTTAAATAGATCGACCAATCATCTTGTCTGCTTCCTCTTCCGAGATATTGAGAAATAATACCTGCTCTGTCACCTCATCATCTGAACTCAGAATCAAATCCAAGGATAGTTCATACTGACCAGGTGATTTTGTTTGACATGTGGCCTCGCTATCCATATTCTCATACATTTTATTTTTTCTAACCAAGTCTTCAAAGGAGGTGGTAAGGAGGAGTAGTCCTTCCTACCCATCCTTATCCTATTGCTATTGTTGCTCCTCAGACTAGATTCCCCTACAGACAAACTCTTACTAGCTTCAATGGAATCCTCTACAAATTCTCATTTAGTATAATCTGAGTCTTCTTGGTCTATTTTCAGACCTTCCATATTGAGGATATCAAAGCTCTTAATGGAAATCTCTTCTTCCTCAACCGAATTAGATGATTCGGCTCTTGAATATACCTCAACAAGCCCTTAAAACCTATTACTCAAGTGGACTGGGGTCCGAATTGAAGAATCCAAACCACCTATTCTCCCATGTCTTTTATCCTTGACCGTATCCAAAGAAGACCCCGACTTCCCTTTAATCACATCACCATTACTACTCCCCTTCCTCTGACTAGCCACTCTAATCACCTCATGCTAGAACATATCAAAATCATTTCACACACCACGAATGGAGGGACCCTATGAGTCAGTTCCAAGAGACTCAAAGTATTTCTGCACAAAACCATCCAGGCCTACCTATTGCACAAACCCTCAACCCATGAATTTTTGTTGTATATTTGTATCAATAGCCAGGCCATAGGGGCCCTCACCGCTATACTACCCCTCCCTTGTTTCCATATTGTCATACTTCTTATTCTTTGGCCCAACATCATCTCACTCGAGTAGTCCACCCTCCTTCCAACTGGTATCAAAATGAACAAGGGCATATTTTTCCTGCTGAACAAGGACCTCTTTCTCCTGTTGATTATCCTTTTCCACCACAAGTCCACCTGAAGGACATGCCATGCCACCAGTATTAGAAACACCCTTAACGAAAGTTGCCTTGGAACCATCCCCAGGGTTCGGATCTTGTCTAAGACTATTCACCACTGCAGATACCATTGGGTTAGAAGGAACCCCGACAAGTTTTTCCAAAACTAGTGTATCCCGAGGTACCAAGCTAGGTGCATTTCCAAGACGATCATACACAACAAAAATCTTTTTCTTGTCAAATATATTACCTAGCCTCTCCTCTGGACCAGCTGACCTTCTGTTCATGGCTCCACTATGACACTTAGAATCTAAATTATCTAATCGGTTTCAAGTTGAGTAGTAGTTTGTCCAAGATTCATAAACAACAGCCTATTTATAGATAAATTCTTCAACCACCGAAATCCAAATCCATTCCACTAGAGGACTCGATATATCCACCTCAAAACAAAGCTGAGGGTTGATCAGGTGACTCATGATAGATGTGTGAATATCAGAATACATAAAATGGCCTACCAGGTTCCCAAGCATATAGATAATTACTAGGTTTTTAAAAGTTAATGGTAGATGAGTAAGACTTACCCAAATCAAAATAGAGGTTGGGTCGTGATTCATACAAAGATTTAACATCCACCATAGAAGAAAAAACTTGCAACTGTTACATCGTCAGGGAGCGATGGATCACACATGTATCAAATATTCTTTAGAAGCAAATCATATCATTAAATGGAGATTATATAGAAGGACGACTACTGTGTGATCTTGAAAATCCCATTTACCAAAGACAAACTGATCAAAATCATAAACTGAAGGCCTTTAGATGTTGAATCAAGCCACTAGAGTTATATCCAGGAAACTCACCACTTCAAAGAACTCTGACTCCGAAATCGGTAGGTGAGGATTTACAAGGTGAAGATCAGAAACCTTCAGGCTTAACTCAATCACTGGAAACTAAAGAAGATAGTTAGGGTTATAGAAGAGTACAAAGGGGTTCTATGGCCCTGGAAGTGGCCAAACTAGACTATCCTCCCCCTTCCCACCTCTAGGAAGGGGGGGTATCTTTTTCATACATCCCCTAGGGTTCTATCTCCGAGAGGTTCTCCACCCTCTCAAGTAATTTTTTTTGGTCTAATGATTTCGAGATCACATACCTTTATTCAATTTTATGATGGGAGGTAACTGGTTAGAGTAACAATGAATAATGTAATGAATTTAATTTCATGTGTTGTTTCCATATTTCTATGAACAATCTAATCAAATCTCAATTTAGGAAAGGGTAAAAAATAAAATGATGTTTAGAACTAATTTAAAACTTTATATCACTGCATTAAAATTGAATTGCATGTTTTCCTATAAAAATATCACGTGGGATATCAATATATAATAGATAACAAAAAATACACAAAACAAAGGAATAAACAAGGACATAAGTAAATAATAATATACACAAAAAGTATTCAACCCACTAACAAGTGAACATAATGTTCATTATAAAATTTCAACATGAAATATAATTAAAATAGATTTAGTAGCACAATGAATAAGGGGAAAACATAGTAAAATTGAAAAAAGAAATAAAATAGTTCAAAATATTATACATAGGATAAATAATAGAATAAATATATACCATTATATATATATATATAAATAAAATTATTGAGAAGTTAGTAGATAATTAATCATCTAGTATGAAGAAGAAGTAATTCAAAAAATAAATAGTCCCATGTTTTAGAAAAACTATTTACCAACAAGAAAGAGTTTTAGTATCCATGTGTTTCTCCAATGGGGTTATATGAGAGTATTTAAAAGAGTTTTTCCTACTATTTAATGAATATAAAGTCTTATTTTTAAGAAACCTGAATTCATGAGGTATCACCAACTGGAGATCTAGGAAATAAAATAATTTTTGTGTAAAAGTATTATAAAAAATATTAAAATATACATGTCTCTCTCCACCACTAAGTTTCATATATTTAATTGGTAGTAGAATAAATTGATAAGATAATAGTTTTGAAATTTATGGGTTAGATGATTGGGATGTTGATATTAGGTTGGTTTATGGAATAAGTGTCATGGTTGGATGGAATATAGGTGTTGTAGAAAAGGGTATGGTTATAGTTAACTTATGCGGTTATGGGAAATGAATAGGTGGGTATTGAGGTTTGATAAGGTAGGTAGATCATTATTATAGGTTTTAGGTATGAGAAGAGACTATTATGATTGGTGTTTTATAGTGTATTGGAAGTTGGTTGGGGGAATGTGCAATCAGAATATGGATTGGGTTAGGAAAGAGGTGGAAAAATGTTAATTTATGTTGAGGATGGGTATTTAGGTGATGTGTATTTGGGGGTTTTTTATTCTAAATAAGGGAATATTCAGAGGAAAATGAGGAAAAGAAGATGGTGAACTTGCATTGCCTTAAAATTTAATTGAATAAGAATTGTACATCCTTTAAAAAAACTCAATAAGGAAAATTGAAACCAACATTACCTCCTGAAGTAGTGAGATTCAATTATGATACCCCAAGAATAAAATTAGTCCAAACCTTTATAGTGTACTGGAAACTAAATTCCACCAAGTTATTAACCACTAACTTTTAACATGGACATGTTCTTATCAAACATAAAACTAATCCATGAAAAGAGAACTATGTCCTACTAACCCTCCTTGATTATAACATATTCCAGGGAATTATTCCCTTACCAATACCCAATTTAATTTAGTGACTTTCAATATTATGTGTAAGGTAAGTCTAACCATATTCAGAAATTTATTTTAGATAAAAAGGTTAAAAAACTCTAATATATAGCTTGGTCATGTTTAGCCTTTCATGTTGATAAAGTAGAATTTTATAAAAAAACACACTAATCAAAAAATGACCATAAAATTCCCTATTTATTTTTTTATTTATTAATAATTTCCCTTTTCCTTGAATTTTAGATCATTTTTTCTTGAATTTTTGAAATGTGAGATGTTTAGAACAAAGTGCATGGTTATTGGTAACCATGCGACTACCCGTGTGATGGCCTGTAATTTTTAGAAGATGAAATTTTCATAGTTGGCACATGGTTTGTCTAACAATGTAGTCAAACGATGTATCTATACTAAGGAGTTAATTTATGGGTGAATATCTGGTTCATGGTTTTATATACTATGTGTAAAAACCATTCAACCTCCCCAAATTCATAAATAATTTATATACCAATTATATCCTCTGATAATTTAACACTCTTCTAGATTTTCTCTTCTCCCACTCACATGAATCAACCAAGGGGAGCCTCAAGCACACCAATTCCCCTCCTCTAGTGATTATTTTCCCTCCACCTATGATTATAATTTTTCCTTTGAGGTTAGGTTATTATTTCACCTCTTTTTACATTCTTCATTTTCTAATGTTCTTTTTTCCATCCCTAGGTCATTATTGGCTGAACCCTATGTGAGGGTTTGTCTAATTATCCTTTTTCCCTAATTATAGGATGTATGGGTGGTTCTTTTGGTCCATTTCGTCCCTTATTTTAAGTTTTCATATCATTCACGCTTAGTATGATGTATGTTCACAACATGAATTATTCTTCTATTTATAACCATGATTGATTTTGATTTATAACATAATATATTAATCTTTTATGACCTTTAGTCATATTTTTTAAACATTTTTGATAAATGATGTTAGTTTTTTATATTTATTATAAGGATAAAAGGTTTACCATTTTTAATTAAGGTTTAAATATTTTTTTTAAGGTTCACATGTGTCTTATGTTCAACTAAATGGATTATTGGCCTTTCAAATTTATATCCGTATAAATGATGGTTATTCTTGATTCCATAAGGATATAAATGGACCATTTTCTAAACTATGTATTTTTTTTGGATAAATTCAAGATATATTAAGTCATAATTTGGTGTTTATGTGATTTTTTCATCAAAGCAGTTTTTACCATTTTTGTTTATAATGTTTTCCGAGTTTACATTAAACATACAAATCCTATTCAAAATATAATTGATTTTTATTTTAATTTAAAATTATCATTTCAAATATTTAATCCTCATTTGTTTTTGGAGAGAAATTTATTTATTTGGTTATTTTAATGAGTTATCAAGGCCTAGTTGGAACTTGAGGAAATAGATATATGGAAAATTAGGTGAATTGGGTGTTTATATGAGTTAGAGTTTCATGTGATTTTCTATATGATCTATTTAATCACTTTTTTATAGTTCATCATGGGACCCTAGGGAATCTAGGAATGGAAGACTAGGATACAAAAATAGTTTTTGAACCACTACACAATAACTAAACATTTCTATTAAATGAATGTTATGGTTATGGGGAACCTGATGGGGTGTCACAACACCGATAATCGAATGGAATGCACACATTACGGGCTTCATACTAGGTTGTAGTTCCATTTTAATATCACCATGTTATTTTTATGTGACCATATAATACTTATTGACTCACATGTGTTATGAAATTTGGTATATTTGGACCACTGATATAGTATGGGAATACTTGGTTTAATTTATCTTGGATTCCCTAGATCCACTCCCCTAATGTTTATTATTTTTGGATTCATTATTTTACTACTTGGATACAATTATATTTATATTATTTCATTTATTCTCTACTTATTTTTGTTATTATTAATAGTTATTTTCATTTCAAATTTCTACACCCACTAGTTATTAATGTTTGAGAGTAAAGTAAAAAATTTATTTGATATGATAATGGTAAAAGTAGATTTCTTTAAATGAAGTCATTAACCTTTTCAATTTTTCAAATAACTTTATTAATTTTATTTATAAAGTGATCAATATGAAATTTTATATAAACTATTGGGGTTTCCTCTATAAATCAGTTTAATTTTCAATAATGAAAATTCGGATTTAATTTTGTGACTTGGTTCACCTAAATACTAAAATGGGGGTTTCCTTTATAAAATTTATTTCTAACTAACATGAATGAGTTTTAATTTTAATGATTTTTTGGTGTGTAAGGAGGATACAAACTAGGAATTATTTTTATCACACTTTCAGGTTCTACTAAAGTCTTAGATGAGTTTCTCTTAGTGGACTTCTTCTCAGTAGGTTCTTCTAGACAAGGGTTGGTGTTAAGGTTTGATGGTGACTATGGGTCAGGTAGAGATTATCGGTTTGGTGTTTTGTTTTATTTTTTTTATTTTATATTAATTATGTCTTGGATATTATAAAATTATATATATTTAGATCTTTATCTAGATTTTATATCCCCTTTTATTTTATATCTATTGCTCAGATGATTATGCTTGGTTATTCAATGTTTGATATGTTTCTAATTTTAAAACTATTCATTAAATTAACTTATTATGTATTATTCATGTAAGATTTATGATGGATCTATGCTATATATATTATTATTTTATAGGTAAAATAATCCCCACAATATAATTTTTGATTCCATGGTGATTATTACAAGACAATGGTGACCAGAAACACACCTCAAGTCATGTTTTTGACCAGATATGGTTTTTAGTTCATAGGTGGCCAATGTTATTTTGAGACAAAATGTTATCAATGCCTAGTTTCTTAAAAAGGCCATTGTTTATTAAAACACCATTTTTTATTTGGGTGTGTTAAGAATATTAGATCTAGGACTATCATAATTTGAAATGTAGGTGCAAGAAGAGTCTAGATATATCTTTGTCACATAGAGAATTGAGTTACCATGGAAATTTGGGTTGTGAGTCTTTATTTTATATATTTTTCTTAATTTGTTTTGATATATTATTATTTTTGTGTATGATATATTAGATTATGTTGGGATTATATGTGTTGTTTGAGTTTTTTTATAATTTGGGGTGAAAATTGGAGAATAAATGGTGGCTTATAAAAATATCACATTGTGTGTAAAACCATATAGTTACCATGCTTATTGTTCTATCTCGAGATCTCAATGGAAGTTTAATGGTTGGTTCCTAGTTCAGAAAATTGTGTTGCCAAACTATACACAACAACCAACCCCTTATTAATATTTTTTGGATCCCTTTTTCATTTGGATTTATTTTAGTTATTATTGTTTACAATTTAGAAAAAATAATGGATACATCTTGTGTTATTTTGATTATATTTTATTGAACATTAATAACGATCTATGTTGAAAAATATAATTTAATTGGAAAAGGTTAAGTTTTAAATGTAACAAATGAGATTTATAAAATAATTTAAAATGAGTTAAAGGTTTTGAATTTCAAAATGAATCCAATGAAGGATTTATGAACATTTAAATTTATTTTAAATATAGTTGGAAATTATAAATAAGTATTATAAAATAAATTGAAATTAATTTTATTTTTTAAGTATCACATTAATTTCATGGAGGGAATTTTAAAATTATGAATTAAATTTTTATCATAGTTTTTATGTTCTGTAATAGGTATGAGCAATTTTGAAATTAAATATGTATTTGTTTTAAATATAAAGCGGGTTGATTTATGAAATTTTAAATGAAAACTAATATTTAAATGGTGTATGTTTGAAACTTATAATGAATTTATTGAAATGAATTGAGATGAATTTTGTGACACAAGATGTGTTAATGATTTCAAAGATGATCCTAAGGATGAAATTTTTTGTTTTTAAGAAATCTCAATGTTTTGGAAGAATTTAAAATGATCCTTAAATTACATTTGTTATTTTAACTCATTAAGTGGTGGTTATTATTTGTTCCCTTTGGGTTTTCTTCACAAATTTGGTAAAATTGGTTTTTGATGAGTTTAATTCTGGTGCATTAATGATATAAATTTCAAGTTAATTTATTATATAGTATTCTATATAGAAAATTACTACTAGGATTCAAGGAGTTCATATTTTTTAATATTCCTATAATGTGGGTTTCTTTTGTTTTGTGAAGTGTAATCCTTTCAGTTGATGGCCTTTTATAGACTCTAGATGAAGTGGTGAATATGAACCCCTCTTAGTGGATAAACTTATCCCAAGTGTTCTTGGTTTTTTTCATCATTATTTATGTGGATTCTTTTGTTTCGAGACATTTGTTAAATACTATATGAATCTTATATTTTTAAAATATACCATATTTCATATCCTATTTCAGAAGAATTTTTATCTAGTCCAGATTCACTTTATATTGTGTTTAGTGGGACCATGATGGTGATGTTAGTTTCTAGTAGACATCATGGAATTGGAGGTGACTGTCCAATTATTTTTTAATTTAGGTTCTATATATTGTGAGAAGAAATTCCATGTATAATATTGTGTTTTTTCTCAGACATTCTTAGGTATTTTAAAGGATTTCTGAATTATAGGTTTGTAGTCAAGTTAGATATTATTTTGAGTGATAACTAATAGGATTATCCTTTTTTTACCCACCATCACTTACTTTTTCCATCCCTCTTCCCTTTCTATACTCATGGTTTGTAATTTGTGATACTATTTATTGTTTTTTTAAAATACATAGATGGATTTTTCAATAAAATTATAGATTTTACCTTGATTTAGTGTTTCAGGTGAGAAACACTGATTCATAGTATTTATATGGTTGTGGAGTTTCCCTTGGAGTATATTATAGTTCTATCAATATTATTCTTTAGTGTAATTTTTATGATTGGGAAACTAGTTAACAATCATATAGATCTTTTTGATTATCTATTATGACTCCTGTGTTTGTGTCTTGGATCTAACCATAAAATAAGGATAATATATGGTTGTTTTAAAGATGTGTTTTGATTTACTAGGATTTGGATTTAGTTTTAGTTTCAAGTTTATCCCTTCTTGTGTTATTCTAGTTGAACATTTAATTTCTCTAACTTGATAACTTTTCCAGGGTATAAAGTGCTATACTGGTGATAATTATCACACCCCAACTATCCATTTCATTAATATATTTTTAGTTATTGATAGGTAACCTCATGTTTTATTTTAGATCCAATTTTCATTTAATTTTTAAAATTATGGTGGTTTAGAGAAGGGAGAAAAGTTAGTGCTAACTTTGTGGATACCCATGTAAAGAATAATAGTTTTTAGTAGAGGAGATTTACAAGATTTTCATATGGTTTATCTAACCATGCAGCTAAACTATGAGAGAACCCATACGTGTCTAGTGAGTGGCACATGGTAGGTTCATGGTCCGATAAACCATGAAATGTACCTTGATTGTAAAATATATGAAATATATATTATACTCTCACCCGATTTAAACCTAAATTGGCCGTTATTACGTCCCAATAACATGAAACATCCATGTGGATCCCTAGGAATTCATATAGAGACCCTAATCCCAGTATCATGGAGATTGTTCCTTACTTTGTTACATTAGAAATAGATACAAGATTCATATCCCAAAGGACCAAATAGTTTAATAGTCTTGAAGAAATAGACAGATACAAGGTACCATTATTACATTGGTAATTAAAAATGAAACAAAAATAAAAGAAAAGTAATTTTAATCCTTAAACTTATTCAAATATATATTCTTCATCACTGAGGGAAAGGAAACAAACATAAGGGTGAGACCAAATTCCCAGTAAGGGTTAAATACAACGAAATATTTCATGAATCAATAATGAATTAAAAATTATAACTATAAAAAGGTAAATATAACTTAAATACATGAAATTTAATCAAATACTTTTCCATCATGAGAGGATAATGTGTAATCATTATGGAAATGTAAATTATTTGAAACAAATTCCATTTAATCAATAACTTGAGCATAATATAAATCCACATATAATATCATAGTGAAAATATCATGGATAATAATGAATGAAATATTAAGGAAGGAAATTATTAATTATTGTATTCCATGATCTCAAGTATCATGGTACCTTTACCATTAATACCTTTCATAATATAGTTTAATATTTATGGGTAAAAATATATTTAACTTGGCCAAGTTTTTATCTCATGAGACTACGGATGCATCAAGGGGATCTCTATAACCGGACCCCACCCATGTCTGCATGTACAAAGAATTTATCATATATAAAAAATATATATTTAATTAATGAATCAATATTCCTTATAAAAAAATATCTATATTGAGTAAAATATACAAATTTAACATTATTTCCCTAGTTAATCTAATAACTTTCAAAGTAAACATCAAATATAAAAATGGTACAAAGATTAGGAAATAATAATATCCATGCTATAAACAATATGGGTATTTAATGAAATATTCAATTAATTATGAAAATAAATAAATTAATGGGCACTTTAGACACCATATAAAATTGAATTAGTGTATAATAACAAATAATTATTAATGAAATATAAATTGAGATGAAATCCTTACTAGTTTATAATCAGTAAAATATTATTCCACATGATGGAATAACATTTAAATAAATTTAAATATAAATATAATAAATAAATTCATGATATAACATGTAAAAGTGGTAGTATATACACCAAAAAATTAAATAAATAAGTGGTCAATAAATCATGTGTCCCACATAAATAAGTATGTGATGAAAATCCTTTACCTTGTGCGTTCCTTTAGTTTAATGTGATTTAAACCCATGTATAATGGTTAAAATCATGTTATTAATATATTAACAAACCATATTCATATTTATGATATCATATATGATCTTATATGTCATTTTATCACCTATTTGTTAATGATATTTCATTATTACCCTTGTTTTGGGTGTTAAATTCTTCATTTTCCTTTACATGTTTTTTCATTTAAGTCTCGGTTCTTGTGAATAGGATATAATTACATAATATAAATAATTATATTAAGGTAATATATATAATATTTTTTCATTATATACATTTTTATAATCATTCTTCAATGGTGAACATGGAAAATGAATCACATCGCGTTGTGGAGACGGTAGGTCATACGTACTCATGAGCAATGATATCATTCCCTTAATGGTGAAAGGGTAAGAGATTAGATAGTATATTAATTTTTATAATATAAAGATAATTTCATAATTATCTTATATATCTATTATATCCATCCAAGTAAAGTGGTGATGAAAACAAATTACACCACGACATGGAGACGGTATGACATATCTACGTACGCGCGATGCTTTAATTTTTCATAGGATAAATAAAAGGTGGAATGTGGTTCTACCATAATAATAATAAAATATAATTATATATATGATACTATATTTATTACTTTATCATGGAAAAAATACATGAAGATTAAGTGGAAGAAGAAGAAAACTTGAAAGAGTTGATAAAGATGATTACCTCTTCTTCGACGAACTTCCTTTAATATCTTGTTAAGTAATACCAAGTTGGTATTTTGGAAGGAGAAGAAACTCAAGAAATTAACTAATGATTTTGAGAAAATAAATGGACATAGTTTTCTTGATATAGAAGGCTCAATGTGGTGAAATGAAATGAAGGAAGGAGTTCCATTTTACAATTGAGGTGAGGGGCACCCTTGAAAATCCTCAAAATATAAAATTATAATAAATTAATATTCTATTAAAATAACACAAAATGGACATGGATTATAATTTAAGATGACATAAGGTTGTAATATCATTATACAATAATTTTTTTACATTTTTTGATTTTATTTTAAACTTTATCATTTTGATCGACCTTAGTTAACCTATTTTAATTTTAATTATGGTAACAATTTATTTAATATTAAATGGTGGTAATTTTTACTTATAAAAAATAAATTAGACCATAAATTAATAATTAATAAATATTTCTACCAAATAATAGTCAATTTTTATTTTTAAATAATTTTTTTTTATTTTTAAAACAATTAATAAAATATTATTTTGATAAAATATCATTATTGTCAATTTTGACAATATTAATTACTTTGACCATAAAAGAACAATACAATAAGATAAATTCATAAAAAAAATTAACACACCCCTAATATGTCATAATAATATTTAAAATTCATGTACTACCATAATTTGTTCAAATTTTATTTATTTAAATATTTTTAATATCATCTATTTGATTGTTTCATTAATACAATAATTATTGCATCATCACTATATACATATTTAAGGTAATTATTTATTCACTAAATAATTTAAAAAAACATGATGTGTATAAATATTTTATCTTTAAAAATAATATATATAGTTAGAGATATCTTTTGAAGAACACCATATTAAAAATAATATATTTATTAAAAACATGAATGTGACATCTTTTTTAATTTCTTTAAATAAAATATTATAAATATTATAACCTCACCTAGATGGATCCAAAAGTCATAAATAAATTTATATCATGAAAATAAGTTTATTATGTTCAAAATTGACACTTATATTTGTTATTAACCCACCATTTTCCCCATACGGACACATAAGAGATGTTTAAGATAAAGAAAGCGACATTTTGTGTTTTTCTTTAATTTAAATAACATTAAAGTTATTTTCATTGAAATGTATCCATTAAATAACTCAAATTACAAACTTAGGATTTAAGGGTAGAATATAAATCATCCAATAAAATTATAACAAGTTTTAGGGTAATTTTATCATCCTTATCATATTAATTTTTACCCTAAATTACCCTAAATTACCCTTAATCTTGGTAATAAAAAAATTATGAAAATTACTATTCATATTGAAAAAAATAAAAAAACATATTTAATAAATTTATAAATTTTAATTCCAAATATTTAATCCAATTTTTAAAATTCAAAACACAAAATTGGTAGAATTTAATTTAAAATTAAACTGATAAAACACAACAAAAAACACTTTTCTTGAAAATTCATTTTTAAGCCCAAAAATGTACTTATACCAAAATAAAGTTTAATAATGATTTAAATAAATTATATTATTTATGAATAAATTGTTTTAAAATTAATTTCATAAATATACTTTTAATATAAATAAATTGAAAATTTTATAAAAATCAATATTTTTCACTATTCACTGAAAAAAATATTTTCAGAAAAAATACCAAAAATTCACCCATAGTTATTTTGAAATTTTTATTTTAAAAATGAAGTTTATTTTATCCATTTTTTCCTTTTTTCATTCTATGATTTATGCTTTCCCTTTCGTGGTTGTGGTCTCCTTTTATGGTTGCGGTCTATCTCTTATGGTTTGTTTCTGTTCCATGGATTTTAATTTTGCTTGATCTTGGTTTTGGGATTATGGATGTGTGGCCATCATTATATGTTAGATAAGATTCAGGTTTTTATAGTGATGGTGGTGTCATGGAAGTTCATGGTTTCAATGTTTCTTCTGTGCTAGCGATGATGGTGTCCTAGAATTCTAGTCCTACATTCTGTTTATACCTCTTTGGTTGTTGTTCACTCATTAGTGGCTCTAAAGGTAGGGTTCAATGGTCACACCAATAGTCATAGCACATTGTAAAGGACTTTGTTCACTACATACTCGGTTATTTATCTAGGATTACACATATCTTCTCCCATTCGGACCTTCATGGTGTTTTCCAAGGTGTCTTAGGTTGTGCAGTTCAAGAGGTTAATAACACTTTACGAGGCGACTCTCATAGTGGCTTAATCAATGTCCTTGGCCCCCACTAGGTTTGTTTTTCATGTTTTTTGTAAAGATTACTCGACTTGTGATTTTTGTGGTCTAGATTTCCTCTGAAGTTTGGTTATGAAATATCTATGGTGGTGATGATGATGTGGCTGATGGTGATGAGATGAAAATGATGATGACCTGTTTCTTGCGGGCGATGGTGAGGCAGACGTGTACGGTTGGGGTCAGGGTGTGAGATGTGAGGTGTTTCATAAACCTAGGTGGTAATGATGGTGTTTTTAGATTTTTGAATTTTGGAAATCATACTTCCTAAGTTGTTCTCAATAGACAATGATTTTGGTTGTGGATGATACTAATGAGGCATTGGTGACGGTGATGGGTTGGTTTTTCTCTCCTAGTTTTTTTGAATTTGGTCATCATGTTTATTGTCTTCAAAATTTTTAGTGTTTGATGTTTTAAATGTTGTTGTATACGGTTACCACTAAACAATAAAATAGCTATTTTAAAATATAAAAAAAGTTTATTGTAGTGAAAAAAGGTTATCACAAAATTAGTCTTTCAAATAAGATAACATTAGCGTGAAGTAAAACAAGGACATGAAAGAGAAGTCTAACTATCATGTTTTTATGGAGAGTGATAGAAATCATGGAAATTTGAAAATTTAATTATCACAAAACATAATATTTTTAAGGGTTAAAATACCATTGATTTCATAGTAATAAAAGTAAACAAATATAAGTTTGTTTAAAAATATTTTTCCTTGAGTTGAGGGATTATTTTAAAATCTAGATATTCACTTCAAAAAATAAAATTACTTGATTTCTTTTTATATCATAAGCATAATATCAACTTTGGTGTTGCTTCTATCTTATTCCAGGAAATGAATACTCAAGATGATTTTTTTTATTCTTGGAGCACTTTAATGAAGAGATCCATATATCATTCCTTCAGCCTTTGAATATTTACAAAAATAAAAATGTTTAGCACATGGTATCCAATATAATAAATCATACTTTAATATCAAACAATAATATCAAATATTCAACTTAATTCATTGCAAAAGAAGTTAACCTTAAGAATCATCCAAAACAAATTTTTCCAAAATCACTGTCCAAAGAGGTCAATAAATTCCCAAAATCAATGTTAAAATTAGAGTTTCAAAACAAAATAATGTAGCTCATATTGTCACATACCAATTATATGAATAACTTGATCACATTAAAACCTTAATGAAAACATGGATTCATATAATAATAAAATCTCAAGTAAATTTCTTAAATTCAAATAGGTAATAAAAATAGTAAATATAACCTAAACCATAAAATAAATTACCACATTCATAGTAACTAATATTATCCCATAAAAAAATATTTGTCATTATTATATCAAAAATATGAATATATTAAGAGTTATCTTCCTTCATTATATGTTTTACGAAAGATCAACTTGACACTAAATCACTTCTCTTTGTCATAATATGTTCTTAACTCCTTAATGAAATAGTACTATATCACAATACTCATATATTTTATAAATCTTATTACCAATACATAATTTATAAAATAATCAAATTACATAATTATTTAATCCAAGGATAATGATATTAATCAGTTTTCTTCATCTGTGGTAATATCATAAGCTTGTACATGACCCATTAACTTTATTTGAGGCATATTCATATAACACTTGGGTAATTCTCTTTAGTATAGCCACATATCCTTACAGTTGAAGCATTAAACATAGGAAAATTCTATCCTCCTAAAATAATTAGCATTATAGCCTTTTCTCTACACTTTAAGAAAACCCCTTTCCATCTTAAGCATATACCATATTGTTTCCTTCTATAATTGTTATATGTGGGAAAATACTTCTTTCCTTTATTCCCTTTATCCATATTTTTTAATGTTTTCCTATTCTTATCATGATTCATTATAAATATATAATACTTATAAAATTATTTATCATTGTTGTTATAAAATGATATTATTTACTTATATAATGATAATGTACGGGAGACTTGTTCCCTTTAAAATACTAGCTTAAAACCATCAAATAATAGACCATTATTACTCTTTGAATTATGCGAATTGATACAGTTACAATTAATTCTTCTAGGATCTATTTATAAATGATTATATACACTATATTAGATCATAAAATTATGAAACATAATGTATAATCCCAAAACTAGTGAAACACTTAGCATAAACTGAAAAATTTATGCATAACTAATCTTATAATCATAAACATGGTTTCTTTGGGATGTTCTTATACACCTATCCTCAAAGTATATCATAGGGTTTGGTTTTATAATATAAGTTTTCCTAAATCTAGTTCCCAAGGTTTCTATTAAAATTGATCGAATACAAACTATATTAACCCCAACCCCAATTGCCTAAAGCTGATTCCTTACTTTATTACATTGGAAATAGATACAAGATTCAAATCCCAAAGGACTAAATAGTTAAGTAGTATTGAAGAACTATATTCATACATGGTACCTTTATTATATTGGTAATTAAAAATTAAATAAAAAATAAAGTAATTTTCATTCTTGAACTTATTCAAAGATCTCTTCTTCATAACCTGAGGAAAGGGAAAAAAGTAAAGGGTGAGCTCAAATACTCTATAAGGGTTAAATACAATGGAATATGGTTGCACCATAATCATAATAAAATCTCAGTATATAGATGATAATATAGTTCTTAATTTATCATGGATAAAACACATGGAGAGTAAGTGTAAGAAGAAATAAACTTGAAAGAGTTGATAAAGACAATTACCTATTCTTTAGTTAACTTCCTTTAATATCTTCTTAAGGGATACAAGGTTGATCTTTTGGAAGAAAAAAATCCTCCAAAACATAAATAAGAATGTTTATAATATAAATTTACATAGTTTTTCAAGATATATGGCTCAATGTGGTGAAATTAAATGAATGAAGGAGTGACCTTTTATAATTGAGTTGAGAGGAACCCTTATAAATCCTCAAAATATTAAATTATAATAAATTAATTTTCTATAAAAATACCACAAAATTGATATGTATTTAAATATAAGATTATTTAAGGTTTTAATAACATCCTAAAATAGTTTTTTACATGTTTTGGTCTTATTTTAAACTCTATCATTTTGATTGACATTAGTTAACCTATTTTAATTTTAATTATGGTAACAATTTATTTAATATTAAATGGTTTTAATTTTTACTTATAAAATGTCATTTGAACCATAAATGAATAATTCATGAAATTTTAAACCAAATAATAATCAATTTTTTATTTGTGAATATTTTTTTTATATTTTTTAATTAATTTAATAAAATATTATTTTGATAAAATATCATTAGTTTCAATTTGACACTATTTATTACTTTGACATTAAGAAAAATAATACAGAAAGATAACTTCGAACCAAAACATTTAATACACCAATAATATGTATTAATCATCCAAAAAATTTGTGTATAACCTTAATTAATTCAAATTATATTTATTTTAATATTTTTAATATCATTGATCTGATTGTTTCATTAATAAAATAATTACTACATCATTATTGTATAATTATTTAAGAAAATTATTTATTCCCTAAAAACATAAAAATAAAATACCATGATTTTGATAAATATTTTATATTTAAAAATAATATATAGAGTCTAATATATATTCTTAATAACACTATATTAAAAATAATATATTTATTAAAAATATTAATGTGACATCTTTGTATTTTCTTTAAATAAAATATTATAACTATCAAAACTCGTCCAAATGGACCCAAAAGTCATAAATAAATTTATACCATAAAAATTTTTATTAGGTTCAAAATGTACACTATATTCATTCATAACGCTTTTTTGTCCCCATCTAGACGCATAAGATATGTTTAAGACAAAGAAATTGATATTTTTTGATTTTCTTTAATTTAAATAATATAAAGGTCATTTTAATGGAAAAGTATCCATTAAATAACTCAAATTTAAACCTTAGGTATCAATTATTGAATATAAATCATCCAATAAAATTTTAACAAGTGTTAGGGTAATTTATAGTACTTATGATATTATTTGTTTTAACCTAAATCACCATATTTACCCTAAACCGTGGTAATAAAAAAATACCAAAGTTTCTATTCATATTAAAAAAAATAAAAGAAACCTATTTAATAATATTTGAACCCATGATAAAAAATTTTGAATACATTTCTCAAAATTCAAAACACAGAAGTGGTATAATTTAATTAAAATTTAAATCGATAGAATGTAAATTAAAATAGTTTTCTTAAAGATTTATTTTTAAGACCAAAAATGTACTTATACCAAAATAAGGTATAATTATGGATAAAATAAATTATATTATTTATAACTAAAGATTTTGAAAATTAAAATCATAAATATACTTTTAATTTAATTATATTTATATTTTTATAAAAATTAGTATTTTTCACTATTCACTAGAAAATAATTATTATCATAAAAAATAAAAAAAATTCACCCTAAGATAATATTGAAATTATTATTTTAAAAATTATGTTTATTATTTTCAATTTAATTTATAAAAGTGTAAAAATTTAGTTTTTAAACAAGTTCACCATTAAAAGGTGGTAAAACTATCTTTAGAAAAATATAGACTTTTTATACATAAAATTAGATTCATTTTTATCTTATGCATATAAAATATTTTGGATGAATTTCAAAATATTTTATTGAATATATAATATATAAATTTCATAATTTGGTTTATAATATACATTCCCTCCAATTTAACAGCTTGGTTTTAACAATAATAATATTTCATTTGTTCGTTTAAGCTAGGTGAAATGTAAGTCATTGAAGATATTGAATTTATTTATGGAGAGACATACCATGAAATCTTGGGGTGTTACAGTGCCACTTCCTCCCCTCAAACATTGATTCTTTGTCCTCCTCCTTTGATTTTAAGGGGTTCTGTTGAGTTTAGGTAGTTATTTATCCTGTATTTATCTTCTTCTTCTTCTCATAATTTTTTATTATCTTGTGTCCTTTTTAGTTAAAGCCTCGGTGAGGGAATATCTTGTGGTTCTTCATGTTATGGTGTGTAAATAGTTCTTGGGGTCCTCATCTTCCAATATTTGAAGGGTTTACATAATTTATGCTATATTTTAGGTAGGGTTTCTCCTTGTATAAAATTTTATATTTAAATCCATGATTGCTCCAGAATTATAACATTTGCTTTATTTTTTTTATAGCCATTAGTAATAATGTTCAATAGTTTTTGATAAGAAAAGTTTCTTTTATATTGATTTCATAGAATAAGAAATGGTCTAATATTTTTATTTAAGGATTAGATCTATTTTACAAGGTTCCACCAAGTCATGTGTCTGACTAAGTTCTTAAATCTATACTAATGATTGGTATTATATTTTAAAAAATTTTATAAAGGAGGATACTTTAAAAAAATTCTTTATTTAGATTAATTCAATATTTCTTTGTGATTATTGTGTGTGTATGTGATTTGGAATTCAAATTAGTTTTTATCATTTGATTATCAGATTTTATTTGAGTTATATTTAAGTATAATTTTTTTTCATCATATAATTAGGTTTCATTTTTAATTTAAAATAACAATTTCAAAAATTTAAACCACTTTTTGTTTTTTGGAAATTAATTTCATAAGTTTTTTTTTTTCATTTGGTGTGTTTTTTTTGGTCTGGTTGCAACTTTATTAAAATGTCTTAATGAAATGGATGTGAATAAGGTGTTTCTATGTTTTGGAATTTAATGTGATTTCCCATATAATCAACTTTCTCACCTACAGATTAATTACCATGGGAACCTTATAAACCTAGGAAAGGAAGTAAAGGAAAATTTATTAACATTTAGACCACTACAAACTTACTAAAAATTTATAAGACATTGATATTATGCTTTGGGGAACTAGCTACGGTGTTACTGTAGAGACCCAAATCTTGACGTATAAGGACATTAAATTAATTTTTCAGAATACTTAATACATAAAAAAAACCAACTCACAAGGACCGTAATAGTTTAGTGTCTTTGGAAACTCAGAACATAATCTTCTAATCATGGAGAATGATCTTCAACATATCCCATAAATATCATCCCCTTTTGTTTTCTTACCTAAAACCTTTCTTTATATACTGGGGAAAAGAAAAAATTAAAAGGGTGAGCTCAAATGATCAGTAAGGGTAAACATAGAGAATATAAAACAATCCATAATCATTTGAATGCAAAAAAAGAACATAAAATCTAAACACCAAAATCTTGAGCAAAGACATAAATATTGGAAGTACGTAAGGCATATATCATAAAGGAAAATCAATCATGAAAAAATAGCATGGAGATAAAACATGTAATTGTGTAAATCCATTAAGCACATGATATGATTTCCATAGTAGCCAAGGCATTGCTACCAAGACCATCTTAGTGGAAAAAGTCCCTTTCTGAATCGAGTTCACTCCTCATTCCAGTCCTGTAACACAAAACCGGATTAACTTACTATTCCAACCGTGTCTATCTCATGAGATATAAATCCTTACCCAATGTATTTGAGGGATATTTAGGTACCACCCATCTCATAATGAAATCATTCTTACTTGTGCCACAACATAAACTTAAATCATTCATCATAACCCAAAGAATAAAATGGGTTTCATAAACATCATCCCATCATCACATAATCTATATAAAAAAAATGGATATCATTTCATCATAAAAATAGAACCATGTAATTAATAGACACTTTATACTTGAGACATAAACATGCCAAATAATTTCATCTTATATGGAAAATATTTTTGACAAAACACTTGAAATGAATTCTTGAGGAAAATATCCTTTCATATTGAAAATCATTTTCTTTTCACAAAATGCCACACAATTTTAAAAGAAAAGGATTTTATTGAAAATAACCATGAAAACTTGTATATTAAGATTCATGAAAATTAGCCATTATGAAACTGTAAAATCCATTCATGCCGTATAAGTTAAAAAAACATTCTCATCGTACTTTTGCTGGAAAAGTCAAAAATTTCCTCGTATGGTAAACACAAGAAAGATTATTTACATAACACAATGTAAAAGTAAAAGAGGGGTAAACATGACTTAAAAAATACATGGAATAATATTAAACACTTTATGAAAAAGACATTTTTATGGACAAGGATGAAAAATATAACCCCAGTAAATACTTACGTATAAGAAATCTCGGATAAAAATGAGATTTGAAAAATTATCCCTTACCTCAGGTCCGATATGATTCATACATATACGAACCTCCTGTATAATGATTTAAATAATGTCATTGACATATTACAGAATCATATTCATTGTTATCATATCATATATGGTTCACTTATGACTTTATATTACCCGTTCTTTTGTAAATTCCATGTTAAAGCAATGTTTTGAGAAAAATCGTTTTATTTATCGTATGTGTTTCAACTTGTTGTTCTTGATATTATTATTTATATACATATTATCTTGATTTAATAATGTAAAACATTATTTATATATAATATATATTCAGTATATAAATATATATTATAGATCAATAAATGAAATACACCGTTCATAGAGACGGTAGGCCGTGCGTACGCATGAACGCTGTTTTTCATTTCCTTATTGAATTGAATGGAATTTAGTAGATGAAATACATATATATATATACATAAATCCAGTAGAATTATTATGTCATATATTTCATGATTACTTATTATATATACTTTATAATTATTCTTGAATTGTTCACATGAAAAATGAATCTCATCGCGTCGTGGAGACGGTAATCCGTACGTACACACAAGCAATGATATCGTTCCCATATTTATTGAATGTTATTTGAGTGGATGATATAATATCATAGAATCAGTATTATTTTATAATAATTATATATGGTTTTTCTTTAGACCATTATACCCATCCAAGTAAGGTGGTGGTGGAAAAACAGATTTCACCACGGCGTGGAGACGGTATTCTGTACGTACGCACACGCAGTGATTTATTTTTCCATAGGATGGATAGAAGGTAAAATAGGTTTGTTTAATATTTATAATAACATATAATTATATAAGTAATACTTATGTTATTACTTTATAATTAAACAACTAAATAAGAGGTAGTAGAAGAAGAAAGAAACTTGAAAGAGTTGGTAGAAGAGATTACCTCTTCCTCGACGCACCTCCTTTAAACTTCTTCTTAGGGCACTAGAGTTGGTATTTTGAGAATACAAAAACCAATATGATATAACTAGAGAGGTTGAGAAGAGGAATTGGCAGGGGTTTTCCGATCTTCAAGGCTCAAAAGGGTGTGAAGAGAAGAGGGAAGGAGTGCCCTTTTTATAAGGGAGGAGAGGGGCACCTTTGGAAAAACTTAAAATATTATTTTATAATAAAGTCATATTCAGTTTATAATAGATCCCAATTGATTTATTTATAATATAAAGTAGGGATGGGTAGAAATTATCTCAACCAATAGAATTTAGACAAGTTTAGGTTACTATTTTAACCTTATCATTTAGATTTAACTTTAAGTTAAATAATTTTTCTTTTACCGTGTCTTCTTGTTTTCTTACACTATATGGTTAATAAACTTACTATAACAAGCCAAAAGAACCCCAAGTTGTTCATTATTAATATATATAACTTTATATAAGTCATTTGGATGAACATTAGATTTTTATAAATAAAAAAACAATTAATAATATAATATTTGTTTTAAAAACTATTTTATGTCAATTTTGACACTATTTGGTATTTGATTTTTTTGAAAATAATAACATCATGATTAGTTCAAAAAAAGTTAATTAAATCAATACTAAGATGTCATATTAACCTAGAAAATTATTTTAATTCATAAAAAGTCTCAAATTACATTTATTTGGGTATTTATAACATCAATTATGTTAATATTTCATTAATAAGGTAATTACTGCATCATCATTGTGTCATAAATAAAGTAAATTATTTAATGTCTAAAAATTATAAATAAACTAAAATTTTGTAGGAAATATTTTTATATTTCTAATTAATATTTATAGTTGGATTTATCTTATGTATAACCCTATATTAATAATGTTTTAGTTATTAAACTTTGATTTTAACTATTTTAACTCTTCTTTAAATAAAATAATAATAAGTGTCCTAATCTATTCCAAGTGGACATAAAGGGTAAAATTTTATTCCCAAGGTTGTTTTTGGTCGAATTATACTTATCCAATATAATTATTACATGTGTTAGGGTAATAATAATATCATTTTTACCCTTAATTAGCCTATTTACTTTTAACCGTGGTAAAAAAAGTAAAAAGTTACTATTCACCAAAAATTATTTTTATCTTATTAAACCACATTTTACTCCTTGATATTAACCATTTCTATCAAATTTTTTGAAATTCCACTCACAGAAGCGGTAAAATTAAGTTTTATGTAAATTTTCAAATTCTCCTAGGAGGTGGGTAAAAGACGGTGAAAAGTTCAATAAAATTTTTATATATCTAAAATTATTATAAAACAACTCCAATGAATTACATTGAACTTATATAGGTATTATGTATCAATTTTTACCTAAAATAAATTTAAATAAAATAAATAATTATTTAAATAAAAAGCCGGTTTTTAAATAGCAACCCAGTGTTTTCACTATTCATCAAAAATTGAAAGCTTTCAGAAAAATACCAAAAATTCACCCTAGGCTAATTTCGATTATCTAAATCCAAAAATGAAGTCCATTTAGAAAGATAAAATTTATAAAATTTCAAAAAGTTGGTATTAATAATCATAACGGCTAGTTTATATAACATATCGTTGTTTAGTGAAACTCGGTATTGCATACAACACATGCTATCGTGGAAGGTCGCGATTGCGTGTAATGAAAGCCAAGTCAGGGATGCTTGTAGTGCAAGATCCTTTTGGTGTAGCGTACAACACAATAAATCAATGAAATTAAAAAGAATATTTTTCATAAAATTTCAAGGTGTTACAGTCACAACATAACTAGGCCAAGGGAATATACTCTTTAGTAGATTCAAACATAGTTTGGGTGATATGGTAAGATACTATTGTGTCACTAGACTAAGGGTATGTAATCCTTAGTGGAAATAGATTTCTATTTCATTTAAACTATTTATATTACCATGTTATTATGAAAATATCTGGTTACCTTGACCTTATATTTCTTAGATATCCTCCCATGATGTTGTTTATTTTTGAATTCCATCTTTTACTTCTAAGATAAAAATATTTTTATATTTTATCATTTCTTCTCAGATTATTTTGGATATTATTACTGGTTATTTTTATTTCAAATTTATAGTTTGACTACTTGTGAATATTTTAGAGTTGAGTTATAAAGTGATTTTATAATAAAATATATGAATGATTTTAAAAAAATCCATTCATTCAACATTTTTGGTTTTTAAATGAATTTATCTATTTTATTTAAAAATGGGATCAAAGTGAATATCTTTGGAATTTTAGTTCTTTTAATTATTAAAGTAGTTTTAATTTCATGAAATAAAATTTGGGATTTAATTATGATAATTGGTTTATTGGAATTCTTAAAACGTTTATACATTTATAAATTGTATTTAAAAATGGCATGAAAGGGTTTTAATTTTATGTATTTTGATTTAGGTGCGGGGAGGGTGCCTAATGTGAATTTATATGATGAAGCCTATAAAATATTTTATGTTTTACTTTGGTCATAGAGAATTTAATATTAGAGTAATACTTCCCACTAGAAGTGTGTGGAGTAGATTTAATGTTAATTTTCATGGTGATCATATGTCACACTGAGATTATTGGTTTGGTGTTTGGTATTATTTTGTTTATTTTGATAACGTGTATGTCTCTCCCCCATTTAATTTTTCATCTTCAGATTATTTTTTGGATTTTATATCCACTTTTATATCCTTTCTATTTCTCAGATGTTTTTATTTAGGTGTGACTCATTTTCTTTGTTTCCAATTAAGAATATATTTATTTAATTTTTATGGTCATTAAACCTATAAAAGATTCATTTCATATTTCTAATGGATTTATGATGAGCCTATTACTGTTTCATGGGTGAAATAGTTCCCAAAAGATTACGTTTGATGCCTTGGTTCTTATCCCAATCCCTAAGAAATTGGGAACACACATTAATTATTATCAGAGGCCATCACAGATTTTGGGTTTAAAGTTAGATCAGTTTGATTCATGGTACCACTATAGACCCACAAAAACAAAAACAAAAATTTATCATGAAAATAAGAACAATTTTTTTAATTATTTCCTTTTAGTACCATAAAATCACACCTTTATTTAGGGACCATCTTTCTACAAGCTAAACAAAATAAAATCCCATGGAATCACTCTTTATCTACAATGATACTATAGCTACTCAAACCCATGATCAGTGGAAATTGATATAAGTAACCTATCATATTAAATGAACCACATGTTCAAAAATGTGGGTAGCCATCTCAAGAATAATTAAACACACTAATTTTTTATTGTATCATTATTGTAGTGATATGAAATTAGACTAACAACAATTTGACAACAAAAAATAGACTATGAGAAGTTGCTTCCCCTAGACAACCATCTAGTGACATCCTAATCATTAAGTAGTGTAGTGGATACCTATCGTCTCATAGATGAACATGTGGTGAATATGAGAGGTAATGGAAAGGAATACAATTTCTCTAGTAGGTCCTATTCAATGTGTCCTCTTTAAGGATCTTTATACTAGTCCCTACGGTCCAGTAGTTTAAAACATTCAAAAAAATGAAAAAAATATTCAATTGAAGAAAAAAAACCCAAAATTATTTATCACTTAAACTATTAAAAATTAAATTGTATAATTAAAATGTAGTAGATCAAACAATTGATTAAAATATATATTATAAAACATTAAATAAAATTTTAAGGTAGTATTGTTTTTTTCCAGATGAAACATATGGAAATTATAAAAAAAACATTTTATGTAGTTTACCAAATAATGAAATGAAATGATTGATATTATAATTCAAATGAAATTTAAGAATAAAAATAAACATGAATATCCAAAAATAAAATATCAATCTCACATTAAAATTATATATTCAAAATTATTTCAAAAAAATAAATTCATCATTTTATTATTAGTAAATTAAAATAATTTTCAAATAAATAGAAAATACATGAATGTTGTAAATTAAATCCAAAAATTTATATCAATTAATACATAATTTTTTTATTCATTTTCACAATGAATTTTAAAAGATGATATAGAATTTAATTAATCATTTGAAACCTAAAAACAAGTGAAAATTTATTTTTTGTGGTATATAACATGAAAGAGTATTTACAATAAAATTTAAAACTAATTTTAAATTTTTGAAAATTTATCTCTCCCCCACACATAATTTTTCTTATATTAGGGAAAAAATATAGAAATTAAAATTCACACAAAAGAAAAAATTGAGAGACCCTCCAATTATTTTTTAAAAAATATATCACAATTTTTATGAGACCAATTTACCTATTCTTATCCACTGCCATATTTAAATTCATTGAACCTAAATTATCCATTCTTTCTCAATTTTAACCCACCTTTTATGACTTTTTTACACTCTTCAATCAAGTATAATTGATATAAATTATTATTCTCATCTCAATAACATTCATTTAAATCCATATAATTCATGAAATTATTTGTTATCCATAAAAGAGATGAATAATATTCATGAATTATAAATATTTCTCAAGTTTTAAATTTTTTATAGGGGTGGAAGGGTTTGAAGTAAAAAATAAAATACCAAAATAGGAAGTTTAACACTTAATAAAATTCTTTATTATTTAAGAATTCCCAGTGGATATGCCTCACTCAAATTACTTTACCAATGGTATTCCCACAATACCCTTATTATTAAAATTTCATCCTAATTCATAATATAAAGCACATTGAAGAAGATTATTATAACATGCCCTGATTTTATGGAATGTTTTTTTAAATTTAATATCTTTGATAGCTTGTATTGCATACAACAACGAGTTCAAATGAACAATGATCTATTATTTTTGCGACTGTTATAACATTTTATTTTAATTAGTGGGTATAAATAGGACTAAATAAAGTTTAAAAAATATGTGGTTTATATAATTATAGAATAAATTAATTTCTTATAAATTTATTAGAAATAAAAAGTAATTTTTTTTTGAAAAGTGTTTTTCTGAAAAACTATTTTTTTACACGCAATATATTTATATCATAATAATTTGAATTAGTCATTGTTGGTAAATTATTTTAATTAAATGTACATATTATATATTAAATAAAATGTTTTAACATTTTTATATTATTTTTACTTTGCATGGGATAAGAGTAAATTCTATTTTATTTATAGAAGTTGCAATGTCTAAAATGCTATTTTTATCCCGTTTTGAACACATATTTTAAAATTAATATATTCTACTTATAAGCATTTAATTTTAATAAATAGATTTTATATTTATAATTAAGAGGCTCAAAATCAATAAATAGGTTCCTTTTATTTTTATACATTATGAATAGTAACCATGGTAAATTTTATCACCTAAGTAAAGGGTAAATTAGGCTAATCTAGGTTAAAAATAAATGATAAGGCCTTAATAATTCATATTAATTCTTATTGTATAAAGATAATTATGTTAATAAAACTTTATTATTGAAGTTTATTTGTGTAATTGACACTTTTCCATGAAAAAAACTTATATATTATTAAAATCAAATATAATTACAAAATGTCAATCTCTTTGTTTATAATATTTCTTATGTTTCCACATAGGAACGAAAGTAAAATGTGAACAAAAATAAATTTATATTTTCAGAATAAAGAAATTATATTACTTATATAAATTTATTTTTATTATTTATAAGTTATATAATTACCTTAAATTCTTGTGAAACACGAATACATTATTTTTTTAATTAACATAAAAATAAAATAAACGATTATTAAAATATTAATTTTGATATAATCTGAATGAGTTAATGTGTCAAATTTTTTTATAGATCTATATGAAATGTTATAGAGGTTTTAAAACATTATATTCTAATTCATCCTTTGTCTTGATGTATTTAATTTCAAATTAAATAAAAAGAGTGTCAAAATTGAAAAAATGAGATTTTATCAAAATAATATTTTATAAAATTATTTAAAAATCATAGAATATTTAAATAATACAAGGTGGATATTATATGATATAAAATTTCATAATATTTTGTTAAAACTATAACTATTTAATATGGTAAATGTTGTTACCATAATTAAAATTAAAATTGATTAACTAAGGGTTAATCAAAATGATAATGTTTAAAATGAAATCAAAACTTATATAAATTATATTGGTTGATGGAATTACAAACCTATCCAAACTTATCTTATAAAAAATTTCAAATTGTAGTCATTTTTCACATGAATTAATTTATTATAATTTAATATTTTCTGAAAGTCCAAAAGTTCCTGTCGCCTCAATTATAAAAGGGCACCTCCTCCCTCACTTCTTCACACCACATTGAGCCATTTAGATTGACCAATACCTAACCATTTCACTTATCGAATCCTTATCTATTTCCTAAATGTGATTTTCTCCCTAAAATACTAACCTGAAGTCCCTTAAGAAATGTTCTAAAGATGGTATCTCAAAGAATAGGCAATTGTCTTACCCTACCTCTTTTAATTTATTCATTATTCTACCACTTGTAAATATATGGATGTTATCCTAAAAATAAAACATAAGTTTCACCAATATTATAAAATTTTATTAGGATTATTAAAACATTACTACCCATCTTCTTTTCTTTCAAATGGTAAGTGAAAGTATCTCTTGTGCGTACATACGACTTACCGTATCCATAAAGCGATAAAATTCATTTTTCACTACTGTATTTTATGGGTGAGAATTATCATAGGTTTAATTTTTATATATACAATTTATAACATAATTATACTTATTAAATAAAAATATAATATCTACCTTATTACCTTCCAAACCATTGGTAAATGATAATGTTTACCATGCGTACGCGTGGACTACAACCCACACGAAGTAATGTGATTCGTTTTTCATTTTTATTTCACTTGGGTGGTAATAAGGATAAATTTGATGAGTAAATATGATTTATATAATATAATAATTATTCTATAAATTATAATTATTATTTAAATTTCTTTTATTCTATCTGTATAATAATGAAAATAGCGTTTATGCATACGTATGGCCTACAGTTTCCATGGATTGTGTAATACATTTTTTATATCTACCTTTAATGGATTAATTTAACTACAAATATAGTGAACAAATATTATATTTATATAATTATTAAAATTATTTAGATGATAAAATATATATAAAATTATAAAAACTAAAACATATGTACCAAAACATACATGAAAAATGAAGCAGTTATAACATGAAGCAGTGGTTTTAACAAAGAACTATTAAGAAGTGATAAAATATTTTAATAATGTCATAAATGGTATGATATATATGATTATGGTTCTGTAATGGATTTATAACCAATCTATATTTATTATACATATGTTTCGAACATGTACAATGGACATTAGACCAGGGGTAAGGGTTTATTTCATAATCTCATCAATATTCATGATTTTTTATACATAAGTCTTTATTGGGGAATAGTTTTTATCCATATCCATATTTTTATTAACATGAATTAAAAAAATATTTTTAATACTCTCCAATGATTTTTTAAATTCATTTTTACCCATTTTCTACTTCTTATAAAATAGTTTTAAAGGAATCATTTTTTTTATTTTTTGAATAAGGTACATTTTGACTTTCCCAACAAAAGTGTGAAAGGAAAGTTTTTTAATGTATACAGAAACAGTAGGTTTTCCCACCTAGAAGAATAATATTTTCTTTTAATATTAATTTAAAAATTTACAAGGTTATTTATAAATAAATTTTTTCCTTCTTAGTTGTATAGTCTTTTTAAAAAATATGTGATTTTAAAGTGAAAAGGATACTTTCCTCAAGAATTTTTTTAAAGATATTTTTATAGTATTTTTATTCATCAATGACAAAAAACCATATTTTAGATATGATCAACTAGGGATATTTTATGATGATACCATAATTATTATTTCTATAGATGGTTTATGATCGTTTTGATTAGGTATGAACTATTTGGATATCATTCACCATATTACATTGGATGATTTATTATTAGTATAATGATTGGGGGAATTATTAACATTTCATATTCTAGTTTTAATATTAATTTTTATTGATTATTATGTTTCAACCCTATCATATAAATAATGAATTAGACTTAGTAAGTCAGGGTAAGGGCCCACTATATCCCCTCGACGCATCAATAGGTCTAATGAGACAAACTAGCTTGGGCATTGGCTGACGACTTACCCATTTATATATGATGACTTGGCATGAGGACTTGGTGATATGTTTATGATGTCTGATATTATGAATTTACCCCATTATGAGATTAGTTATTAATTTAATTATGATTATTTTATTAGTTATGATATCCATGTATAAGTTATTAGCGCATGAGTTTTTTTTGGAAATATTTGATTTCCATTTATTTCCTTATATATTATTCATCCCTTATTTTTCTTCTGATGTTTTCATAACCTTATTGATCATCTTAACCTATCCTTTTTATTATGTTTATTTTTACTCAGGATTCCATGAAGTATATTATTTTTGATATTTGGGGATAAGATAAGAGAATAATGGTGTTCTCAATGTAAATAATAGGTTTTATTTTATGTTTCCAGTTTTCATGTAAGATTATAGCATGTATCTTGTTTTATAAGACTTTTAAACTATTTTTTCCTTTATGATATGATTATTTAAATCTAATTATAATGCAATAAAGTTACTACACACTCTGGTATACCAGGGTCAGGGTATCTATAGTTGGTATCGGAGAAAGTTTAATAAAATACTTGGGAATTATACTTAAGAAAACATATATTATTGAAACATAAACCTACAATGGGATTTGAGAATATTCTTAATGAAACCAAGATTATGATTTTTTGATTAGTTATAATTAAATTTTCATTTTATGTTTACAATTTCAATATATTCAAAATTATACATTATGATTCATAATCTATTCTTACGTATGAAATTGTTTATAAATAGATCCCAGTAGAAGGAATGGAAACCATATCAATACAAATAATTCATGGAGGGATTTACCTCTTAGGAAAGATAATGATACTAGAGTTGGAGCTTTAGCTAGTTCTAAAAAAATTATAACTATATTGGGACAACTGAAACTGGTTATGAGCAATAAAATTTCTCATATGGAGCAACCTAATGATCCATAATCTGGTGTAAAAATTATATACCACTTCATACATAAAAAACATCCATGATTCATTAGGATTAAAAATCAATTTATATCTTACAAATGGATATGTTCTATAGAGAAGATATTTCTTGCTTAGGGATATAATGAAATAGAGAAGGTTTTCATATAATTTTATCATCTCTTAGGATATGTAGATTAATTGTTTTCTTTGATTCAAAACAATAAGGAGTAGGAAATACTAAATATGTAATTGAAAGATTTTAAGGATATTTTCTTGGAAAAATATTTTACTCATGAATTGAGAGAGAATATAGAAAAGAAATTCTAGAGTTTGGGACAATAGGAAGATGAGAATATTTTGAAGTATGAAACCGTATTTATAATGATAGAATGTAATGTCAAGGAATACATGAATAATCAAAATATAAATATTGAATATTTCATTTATGTGATCAAGATAATTATTCATTGGGAACTAGTCTCTAAAACATTCTCATCATATGAGGATATAGTGTCATGATCCATCAATACAGAAAATAAATTCTATAAGTCTTATATATTGTAAGGGAAGTAAGATTAGAAGAAGACTGATGAGTACTCTAGAAAATGAAATATGGAAAATGGGAATGAGGTAAGGGTGGAATATCCCACTTTAAATAAAGGTGTAATGAAATATCATAGAACATGCTTATTGGGAAAGGGAGTTTTATACATGTGTGGAGAAGAAGGCCACCAGTCCTGGGATTATAAGGGAAAAAAGGAAGCTAGAAATGTGAAATAATTTAGTTGTAAGGAAATGAGAAACTATAAAAATTATTTTCCTATGCATCAAGCTTATCATTCCCTAAATAAGGCCAAGGTATAAAGGATAAAATTATGTGGTCACAACATCTAGGGTTAAAGTTTCTAATGATTTTTTGTAGCACTTTAATCATATCGTCAAATTTATATAATGATTTATTTGATTCTGGATCAACTCATTCATTTATATCTTCCTATTTTACCAAAAAATTATAAATTTTCCATTCACATTAATAAGGGAGTATTTAGTACAAACTACTAGTGGAAACCTCACCGCAACAATGATGTGTCAAGTAGTTCATATTATGAAACATAACCATGCTCTTTTGATGATTTTATTTTCATTTCTATGATTAACCTTAATGTAAAACTTAGTATGGAAAAGATTTAGAAATATCATTTAAAAATTTATTTCAAAGAGAAGGAAATTATGATTCATCATAAAGATATTCCGCCCGAATGGCCCGAAGACCTTCTTTTTATTGTATTATAGATATTCCCCCTTTTAAGGGTTTAAGGGGAACCCGTACATGACCCGTAGGCCCAAGACAACAGGCCCGACATGACTCGCAATAGGGATACTTCATTATTAGATTCATGTCTAGTTCCAACTTTAAAATATCCTCTTAATTATATTCATGGTGAAGAAGAGAAGACACAACCTAAAAATGAAAAATTAAATCTTAAAAATGATAATATAAATATTGTATAAAAATACATTGATTTATTTTTCATAGAATTACCTAGATATCCACAAGTGTAGGAATTTGAGTTCTCCATTGATTTAATCCCTGATGTAAGACCTATATTAAAGAATCCCTTTAGAATAAACACTATAGAGTTAGTGGAGTTAATAAAATAATTGGAGGATTTGAGTGGTAAGGGATTTATACACCCGAGTGTTTCACCTTGGGGATCCCTAGTTATTTTTATTAAGAAGAAATATGGATCTATAAGAATCTATATTGATTACAGGGAAATCAATTCTCTTATGATAATGAATAGGTATCCTCTTCCCTTCATTGATGAATTATTCATCTAGATTAATGGAGATCAATATTTTTCAAATATTTACACTTATTTTTGGATATAATCATTTTTTTGTAAAAAAAGTATGATATTATGATGAAAATATTTCTATTAAGGTATTGACATTATGAGTTTATAATAATACAATTTGGATTAAATAAGTAACCCTTTGTTTTTATGGATATAATGAACAGTGCATTTAAGGAATATCTTCATATTCTTTTTTGTATTTATTGATGATATATTTGTGTACTCCAAGAACTATGAGGACTATGATAACTAAATATAAACCATTCTTAATAATCCTAGATAAAAAGAGTTATGTAGGAAAAATTTCAAGTGAGAATTATTTCTTTAACATGTTTTTTTCATGAAAATATTTTATCCAATAATAAAATCTCAATTTATCCTATGAAGAAAAATGTTTTCCAAGAATGGACTATACCAATGAACATAAATGTGGTACATAGTTTTATTTCTTTATAAGGTTACTATAAAAAATTTGATAAAAAAATTATGGATTAGCTTACCTGTTAACCAAGCTTACTCATAAAGGGGTTAAGTTTATTTGAAAAAATGAACGTGAATAATGATTTGAATAATTGAATATGATATTTTTGAATTCCCTAATATTGAATCTACCATCGAAAAATGATGGATTTCTGATATACAGTGATGCATCGAGGAAGGGAATTGGTTACATCCTTATATATAATGATAGAGTTATTGATTATGCATCAAGGTAACTAAAAACTCATGAACATAACTATCCAACTAATTATATTGATTTAGAATTCATTATATTTTCAATTAAGATATGGAGACAATATCACAATGGTATAATATGTGAGATATATAAAAATCACAATAATTTAAAATACATATACTTATATAAAGAGCTCAACATGAGGAAAATGAGATGGCTTGAGATACTCAAGGATTATGTTATATAAATAAACAACCACCTAGGGAAGGAAAATAAGGTAGTAGATGCATTAATTAGGAAGGATAATGGAGTTATGAAAAAACCAGGATTGAATGAGATCATATGTTCATAGATATAGTAAATACAGATATTGTAATAATCAAGGAAGTGGAAACATTACACCTTTTTAAAATTATTTCCAAACCATCATTATTGGAAAAGATAAAAAGTTATCAGTTTTATAATGATAATTTTTGAAAAAAAATTAAAGCTATGAATGATGGGAAATTGGTAGGCTTTGAATAAAAAGGTGGTGTTTTAATATTTAGAAAGAAGTTTTGGTTTCCCTCTATACGTGAGAAATAAATGGAATTACTGGATAATTCTCATAGCTTGAATTTCTATATACACCTTAGTATAACTAAGATGTATAAGGATTTTAAGGAGAATTTTTGGTGAGATAATATGAAGAAATAAATTGCTAATTATATATCTATATGTTTGTTTTGTCAATAATTGAATAATGAGAGACAACATCCTAGAGGATTCATGAAACCTATAATTAGTTCTACATGGAAATGCCGTGACATTACTATAGAAATTGCTAATGGATTACCAAATACTCATTAAAAGAATGATGTGCTATTGGTTATTGTTGATTGCCTTACCAAATCTTCACATTTCATCACTATAAGAGAAGATTTACACTGGAAAACCTTGCATGACTCTATATTATTGAAGTTTTAAGACTTCATAGTGAACGAATTTCAATTTATTCTGATCATGATAAAAAATTTACATTGAAATTATAGAAAAATATTCAAAAGACTCTTGATACTTAGATTTATTTGAGCATCGCATATCACCCTCAAACTAATGGGAAGTAATAGAGGACTATCAAAACATTATAATACATGTTTAGGTCCTTATAATTTAAATTTCAAGGTATGTGGGATTAGTATTTACCTTTGGTAGAATTATCTTATAACAATATCTTCGATTCATGTATTTAAATGGAATCGTATGAAGTGTTATATAGAAAGATATGTCATACAAAAACATGTTGGAATTAAGTTAGTGAAAGGAATATTGCAGGCCTAGAAATTGTGGATGAAATAATGAAAAAGGAAATGACTATTAAAACCCATATCAATGACTTTTTGGGCTTATGTTGCTAACCAGAGGACTAATTTTCAATTTTATGAGGAAGATAAAATTTTCATTAAGGTATCTCCGTGGAAGGGTGTAATAATTTTATTTATGAAAGGAATACTGAGCCCCATGTACATCGAAATTTTTTGAATCTTATAAATTATTGGTGTTTTTGATTTACTTTTGGCAAGGACACCTATTCTTTTTAAAATACACGATGCGTTCCATATCTATTTTTTAAGGAAGTACATTCCAAACACAATGCATGTAATATATTATGAATAAATAGAATTGGAACTTGAATTAACTTATTATGAAGATTCTATCCAGATTCGAGACACTATATAAGAAGTGCTAATGAATCATACTCCTCGACTAGTAAAGGTAATTTGAAAAAATCATAAGATAGAAGAGACAATGAAGGTAATTAAGGAAATTATGATGAATAAATACCCAAATATATTTATGAGGTGAAGTTATAAAAATATAGAGGATTTTTTTGAATTAGGGAATAATTTATGACAATAATATTTTATAGTATGTCTGTAACACCCCGACCCCAATTACCTAGAGTTGGTGCATTATTACGTAACATTGGCATGATCACAAAAGATCAAGTCTCGAAAGACCGATTATTTTAGTAGCCTTGGAAACACTAGATACATTCATAAATGTTACATTACATCATAAAGTTAAAAACTACAATAACATAGTCTCCATAGTCCACACTCATATCCCCTTTAGACTATCCCTGCACGTTAGTCATAAAATATCTCTTCACATTCTGGGAAAAATAAAACATAGAAAGGGGTGAGCTCAGATGCCCAGTAAGGATAACAATATATTGGAAACTTTCATAAATAAACATAAACATTTAAGGCAATGTATAACTAAAACAAAAGCCTTTTAAACTTGAAATTCAATATAATATAAAAAAAGTAAAATGAAATAATGCCATTTACTTATTCACATGGATATTCTACTAGTAGAATAATCACATGCAATATCAATAACCACTTTTATAATTATGGAATGCATAATGTTAGACTATCATAACCACATAGTCAAGGCCTTGTTCCATGACAACAAATAAGATTTTTTCAAAGCCTTGTGCCAAGAAACTATTTTTGTCTCATGAGACCTACCGATGCATCGAGGAGATATAGCGGGCTCCACCCGTCACTTATTAATTCCAATTCATTCCTTATATGAAAAGTTTTAAACATATCATAAACAATTCCCAAGAACCATAACATAATCATATCACATAAAACATGCATAAAGGAAACATAATATTTCCACATTTCAATCACAAGATATAAATACAACACATTAATATAATAAAAACATTATCAAAACCATTTTCAATACCAAAATAAAAAGAAAAGTAAAACTTGGTATTTATTTTTCATTTTAAAAAAAGTTATGGCTTGAAGAGGAACCCTAAACTCAAATAATGGTCACGGTGGCGGAGAAGTCGTTGTCGCCGCATACGTAAGACAAAAAATTCCTTTTGTCATTTAGTAAAAACGCTTCGTATAAAAAGATTACTTTTTAGTAAAAGAAAAATTAAAAGGGGTTTATACACCATATAAAATAAAGTTGTGTATAAAACAAAATATGCCTCAATGAAAAGAGATTGAGACAAAGTCCCTTACCTCGTGTCCGACTTGACTCGATCATTCTTTAACCTCCTGAATAATAAACTAGAGTTAATTTCTACTTTCTTAAGAACCTTTTTCAAGTTCATTATTCTTTTTAAATTACTTATTACCATGTTATGAAAATTATGTAGTCATTTAAGTTAATAACGGTCGTTTTGTCCCTCTTTGGTACTTGAGTCAACAATAAACTTCTTATAATTAAAATTTGTTCATGTGGTAAAATATCCATTATATAAAGAATTATATTCATGATGTAGATATAATATATATCATATATATCAATTATATACTTTTCTTTATAATATTACATAACATTTAGAGGTAATAAATGAAATGCACCATTCATGGAGACGGTAAGTCGTACGTATGCATGAACACTACTTTCATTTCTATTTCGTATTTAATGGAATTAAAAATAAATGAGATATATATATATATATATATATATTATAATTATAGTATAATATATATGTTACATAGGTCACATAATTTCATTAATTTCATTCTTTATACATTCCATGTATTGCATGAACGAGTCACATCACTTGAGGGGGCGGTAGTCCACACTTCCTCAAATGAAATTATCGCATTTTACCAACATGAAAAGAATAAAGGTATGTTTTAAATGTGAAAAACAGAAGAATATAGAAGAAATAAATATAATAAATATAAAAATAAATATAGTTTCAACATAATGGCCACCATGAGGGGTGGTAGGATAAGATAGAATGATCATCGTTTCGTGAGGCAGTAATTCGCCACCCACGTAAACAATATGTTCTTTAACCATTAGACGGAGGAGTGTGTAAGTGTAGCTCGAATGATTATCATAAAAACATCCTAGTATATTTAATATACTGGTTTTGTTAAAAAATAAAGGAATAAAAAGAGTTTAATGGGTTAGAGATGCAAAATAAAACAAAAGAACATAAGAGAAGACATTACCTAAAAATCGGGTAACTCTTTTTGATTTGAGCCAAAGGATTCCTTGGGAAGAATTCTTCCAAAAGTGAGGCTTCTAGGAGTAAGAGAGGGAATTTTATAGAGTATTTGGGCAGAGTTTTTCTGAGCCAAATGGCTTTTAATGTGTGAATAAGGTGGTAGAGGTGGGGGCCTTTTATAAGAGGAGAGGAGGGGCACTCTTGGAAAGTCATGAAATGTTACTTTATTATGAAATGATTTTCAGATTTTAAAGGTCCCAAAATGATATATTTATAGGATAAGGTGATAAGGGTTCTAAATATACCCATAAAATAGGTTTTAGACAAGTGTAAGTCTTATATTTTACCTTATATTTTCATTTTATTTAAATTGTTCATTAATGAGGCAATCACTACATCATCATGGTGTCATAAATAAATTTATTTATTTAATGCCTAAAAATTATAATAAAATTGCCATGATGTAGGAAATCTTTTTATATTTCCAATTAATATTTATAGTCGAAAAGTTAACATATATAACCCCATGTATTAATTGTTTTAGTAAAATAACACATGTTTGTGACAATTTTATTTTTACTTTAAATAAAAAGTTATTAATGTCATTTTCTTACCCAAGTGGATCCATGTGGTCCCCAAGTTGACCCATGGATTGTATTGGTCGGCCATGAATCATAAAATAAGGGTAGGATATGTGTAAAGGTAATTTCAAATTATTATAACATTATATTAACCTTAAATTACACTAATTACCTTTAATCGCGATTAATAAAACTTAAAAGTTACTATTCACCAAAAATTATTTTCATCTCATTGAACCAAATTTTAATTAATAATGACAAACATGTATGTCAGATTTTTGAAATTCAATTCAAAGAAGTGGTAAAGTTTCATTTAAACGAAAAATTAGTTTTTTAACTACCACTTAGTGGTTTCACTATTCATCAAAAAGTGAAGTTTCTCAGAACAATACCAAAAATACACCCTAAGATATAATCGATATTACAAATTCAAAAATGATGCCTATTTTAAAAAATTACAAACATATAAGTTTCATTAATTAATTTTATAATTAATTCCCATGGTCAAAACAAATAGCGTGTTTTTAAGAAACAATATCAATTAAAAGATTGACAATTGTTTATGTCCAATTTCAAAGTGAAATTAATTCTAATGACCACCATTGGATAAAATGGTAAAATTATATTCTAATTATAATTTAAAACCACTCAATAGTATAATTTATCACTATAAATTATTTTGATTAAAAATGTTGTTTTTAAGTATTTTTCACTATTCATCGAAAATTGGAAGTTCTCGGGAAAATACCAAAAATTCAATATAGGCTAATTTCGATATTCCAAATCCAAAAATGAAGTCAATTTTTAAATATAAAATTTATATAATTTCAAAAAGTGGTTATTACTATTCATAACAGCTACTTTGATTGGTCGCGGTGTGTTAGAACTCTAGGTTGCATACAACACACGCTGCTCTATTATTGAAAGAGAAGCGTACCATGGAAGTTTGGGGTGTTAAAATGTCTTTTTTTTAAATAAATTTAATCTCTTCAATAATTGGCGTTGTACGCAACATTGAGTTGAAACGAACATCGATCTATTATTATGTTACCGCTACAACCTATCCATTAAACAGGATGGTATAAATATTACTAACTAAAATTTTAAAAATTTATGGTTTATATATTTACTGAATAAAATCATTGGTTATAAATTGATTATAAATAAAAATTTAAAAATAAATTAAAAGTGTTATGCTAAAAATCTATTTTTTTCATACAATATATTTATGTAATAATAAAATGAAGTAGTAACTATATGTGAATGATTTTGATGAAATTTATATATTATATATTTATTAAACTATTTTAACATTCATATAATATTTTTTAATGCATGAGATATGAATAAATACAGTTTTATTATTAAAAACTTCATTTTCTAAAATGTAGTTTTTATCACATTTTGCGTACTTATTTTATTATTAATTCATTAAAATTAAAGGTAATGAATTAGATTAAATGAATTAAATATTTTTAATTAGTAGGATAAAAATTAGTAAATATTTACCATTTATTTTTAGAAATTATGAATAGTAACCATGGTAAATTTTATCACATCGGTAAAGGGTTAATAAGCTTAATCTAGATTAAAAATAAGTGATAAGGCAATAATTTTTCATCCTAATTATTATTGAATAAAGTTAATTAGGATATTAAAAACTTATTCTTGAGATGGAGTCATTTAATGGACACTTTTGCATGAAAATTACTTATATATTATTTAAATCAAAGATAGTTACAAAATATCACTCTCATTGTTTTAAATATTTATTATGTTTCCTCGTAAGGAAAAAAGAAATATATGAATGAAACTAAATGTATATATTTATATTAATGAAATTATTTTAATTATTTAAATTTATTTCTAATTTATAGAAATTATATAATTATCTTAAATACTTGTGCAATGCTAATACAATATTTGTTTAATTAAGATAAAAATAAAATAAATAAATTTAAAAATATTAATTTTGATATAATATGAGTTATTTAATGTGTCCAAAAAATAATATATATATATATATATATTTATATATATATATGAAATATTATAGGGTATTTAAATAATTATATTTGAATACCCACTTTTTATTGATGTTTTTGAAGTGAAATTAAATGAATAGTTTCAAAATTGAAAAAAATGATATTTTATAAAGTAACATTGTATTAAATTATTTTAAAATAATAAAATAACTAAATGAGACAAGTTGAATATTATATGGTTGAAAATTTAATTACATTTCCATTTATGGTATAATTTTAACCTTATAATTAAAACTTAAAACTCTTTAATATGTAAAAATTTGTTACCATAATTAAAAATAAAATTGATTAACTAAGCTTTAGTCAAAATGATAAGGTTTTAAAGGACCCAAAAACTTGAATAAATTCTATTTTTTATGGTATTAAAACCCTATACTACGTTATCATTGATTTTATTTCCACTTCATTGCATTTTTAATGATATTTAATTTATTACAATTTAATTTTTTGAATTTTTTTAAAACTTACCACTCACCTCATTTATAAAAAGGTTTCTCATCCCTCACTTCCTCACAAAATATTGAGACATATATCTCAAAAAAACCATATATAATTATATTCTCAACACCCCTATCTATGCTTTGGAGGTTCTAAACTCCCTGAAATTCCAATATTAAGTCCCTTAAGAAAGGATATAAAGAAGGTCTCTCGAAGAAGATATAATTGTCTTACCCTACCTCTTTCAATTTATTCCTTCATCTACCTGTTATAAATATATGGAACTTATCATAAAATAATAAATTAAGTATCCTAAATATACTAAAATTGTATTATTATTATTATTAAACCACCATTACCTACCCTCTTTTCCATCAAAATGGAAGTGAAAGTATCGCTCGTGCGTACGCACGACTTACCGTCTCCATGTAGCAATACAATTCATTTTTCATTACCATATTTTATGGATGGTAATTATGATAGTTTTAAAATTTATATATGATATTTATAAAATAATAATAATTATAAAAAAATAATATCTCATTTACCTTCTTACCATCCAAATTATTTGTAAACAATAATTTTACTCTTGCGTATGTGTAGACTTCCACCTCTATAGAGTAATGTCATTCATTTTTCATTTTTATTTTACTGGGATGGTAATAAAGATGGATTTTGTGAATATATATTATTAATACTATAAAATATCTATTATATAAATGATAATTATTATTTACCTTTCTTTTTTCTATATATAGAATAACTAAATAACGTTCATGCATTTGTACGACCTACTATATCCTTAAATTATTTAATACATTTTTCTATATATACCTTTAATAGAAGAAATTAAATACATATATAATAAATATATATGATATTTATAACATTATTAACATTTAAAAGATTATTTAATCTTGATAAATGTATAAATTCTAAAAATACCAAACCAAAAAATACATGAAAAATAAAGGAGTTATTACACGAAATAGTGATTTAAAAAAAATAATTGTTACGAAAAGAATGATAAAAGATTATAAGTATGTCATAAATGGTATTATATATATAATTATGTTTATTTAATATATTTATAATGAATATGTATTAATTATATAGTATTTTTGAACATGTATAAAAGCATTTGAACATGAGGTTAGGGTTTATTTAACAATGTCATCAACATTTGAGACTCTTTATTCTTACGTCTATATTGGGGAATATTTTTAGACCATATAAGTATTTTCAGTAAAATTATTTAAATAATAATTTTAATAATATCCTATGATTTTCAAAGTCATTTTACCCATGTTTTAATTCTTAAAAAACTAATTTAAAGGAATGTTCTTTCCATTTTCTGAACAAGATACTTTTAAAATTTTTCCAAAAAAGTGTGAAAGGAATATTTTTTTACTTATACAGCATGAAATGGTTTCCCCATATTCATAATATTTTCTTTGATGTTTAATTTAAAATTTTATAGAGTTTTTTTAAAGAAAATAGTTTCCATCACAATTGTAATTTTTTTAAAAAATAAGTGATTTTCAAAGTGCAGATGTTATTTTCCTTAAGAATATTTTTAAATACATTTTTATGGTGTTTATATTCATAAATAATAAAAACCATTATTTTAATTATGATCCTCTATGGATATGTTATGATGATACCTTGATTATTATTTCCCTAGATGGTGTATGACCTGTTTGACTTTGGATGTACTATTTTGATAGAATTATCCATATTATAGTAGATTATTTATGATTATGTTTATTGATTGGGGAAATAATTAACATTTCATATGATAGTTTAAATATGAATGTTTATGTTTATTATGTTTTTCCCCTTTCATATGAGGAATTCATTAGACTTATTAAGTGATGGGTGAGGTCTTTTATAGCCCTTAGATGCATTAGTAGGTCTCATGAGACAAACTAGCTTTGGTAATGAATGTGTCCTTATAAATATATGTAATATTCCTTAGAATGAGTCATATATATAATGTTTATGATGCTTTAAATTATAAATTTACCACATTATGAGATTAGTTATTGATTTACATGAGATTATTTGATTATTTTTTATATCTGTGGATAAGTTTTTCACTAATGTGATTATGGTATTATTTGATTTCCATTTATTTCCTATCATATTATTCATTACTTATTTATCTTATTCATTATGCATTCCCTTAATGATAATATTTTATGACCCTTTTCTTATGTGTATTTTTCTACAAGATTCAAATAATTATATTATGATTTATATGAGAGGATAATCTAATAGAATAATGGTGTTCTCAATGGAAATAATAAGTTGTATTTTATATTATAAATTATAATGAAATATTCAAGTATGTATCTAGTTTTAAAGGATTGATAAACTTTTTAGTCCATTTTTATGTGATTATTTGTATCTAATACCAACGTAATAATGTAACCACCAACTCTGGGATACTATGGTCTAGGTCCTTACAATCACATTCCTTATTCTCCATTTTTACTCATTTTTTTTTATTTTTTTTATTTTTTTATAATAATATGATTCCAATGTGAAATAATAAGTGGTATATTAATGCATATGATTTTTTTAAAGAGTACCAAAAATGAAGACACACCCATGCATTTACCCCAATAATGTGATGCCTCTGGAATAAGACATAAAAGACCCTTTCCCCAATGTTATCATCAAAATTTCCATGAAAGGTATGTAGATAAGAGGAAGGTAATGATAAATTTTCCTTGTAATGTGGCACCAACTAAAAAGGTTATTCAGGTCCACTACGAGCTTAATAAGGGATAATGTCATAGATCATCTCAATGGGTGACAAAGTATTTCAAAAAAATGAACCTCAATTATATTAATACACCTCATAATTTTAAAAAAACATTAAAAGATACATTCATATAGATCTAATTGACACAAAATTAATTTCTTTAAAAATTTAAAATGGTGTACTATAGAGAAGATATCAAATTTTTTTAGAGTACCTCATGGAACAATGCTAAAAATATTTGATGGTAACTATTGAGAATGGAATTCAATAACTAATCAAGAATTTAATAATTATTAAAATTAAAATTAAAATTGAATATCATAGATCAAAATTAATTTAGAATTATTTAAAAAAATTTAATTGAGACCTAAAATGTGACTTAATAAATAAAAATTGTTAAGAATATTTTAATCATTTTCAAGTCATAAAATATCTACAAAAACTCAAAGAAAGATATAAAACACAAGAAAATAAATCTCAAAAATATAGTAAGCCCCGAACACACTAATTAACTTTTATACTTTCATTTAATTTGTGTTAAATAATTTTTAATCTCTCCTAAAAATAATTTTTTGTTAAAAATAGGTAATTATATAGAATAATATGACCTGGGTAAATTCTAGTAGTGGAAAATATGTTTTTAAATATTCTTTTAATTATTTAATCACTAAAACTGTCTAATTACCCTAGTGATTATTTTAGATGTTGGTTTTAGCTTCAATTTTCCTCTATATTTTTCTCTATATATTCCCACTTTAGGTACCTTCAAATAAGAACTAAAAAAAACTACTGTAATAAATTTATAATAAAATATACTAAAATGAAATATTTTAAAAGTGGAAAGAAATATATTTTTATTTAATCGATTATTTAGTAGTTATTAATGTTATTAACTATAATATAAACTTGAATTATTAATTTTTTTTGAATACTAATTAAAAATACAAGTTAAAAAAACATTGTTTTATTTACTCGTTGGAGAGCAATTTGTAGGTTTTAATCTATATAACACATAAAAGATACTACTAATACTTGATATCTCCATTAGAAGAAACTAAAAACAATTATTTAATATTTATGAATAATTAAAATATAAAATAAAAAATGGGTAAATTAAATTTTAGTTTAACCCCACCAAAAGGTTGTTAGAGTTTTCTTATCTATATCATGACTTCTACAGTGTTTCACCCATGTTATCAAGATGGGTAAAGATACATTGATGTGAACCACTGCATCATATTATTACTAGTCTTAAAAATAAGTAGAGTGATAAATATAACTAGAATCTTATTAATTACCTCAACTAGGTACCCATGAAAATTAGAACCACCAATCTCAACACCCAGTTCTAGGTTAATATTAAACAGATAATGTGTAGATGGTTGGACCCTAAATTGTTGCTCCTATTACATCACTAAAAAAACTTCTCCTAGAGTATATTCCAATCTATATTCCAGGATCTCAAATATTTCCTTAATATTTTCTTTATTAAAATCTAATATAGTTAGATCCTCTTCACTTGTTTCTTACCTAAACACACTCCCAAGGAACATCAATTTTTATGCTAAAAATATAAAATAATTAATGTTAAAAACATATATATTTCATGTTTCAGTATCATTATAATAATTAAATTAAAAAACAAAATATAATACCTATTTAATTTCATATAAAATTTATTTTTTATGTGTATTTATATCTGTAGACTTTTTTAGTAAATAATAAGGTAGCTAGAGCCCTCTATTTTATCTTCAAAATATATATTTTAAGTGTTCAATCACCCACCTTATATTTAAATAATATGTAATGCCCCGAACCTAGTTACCTAGAGTTAGTGCATTATTATATAACATTGGAATGATAACAAAATATCAAGTCTCAAAAGACCATTTAGTTTAGTATCCTTGGAAACACTAGATACATTCATAAGTCATACATTACATGATAAAATGGAAAACTACAACAACATAGTCTCCATAGTTCAGAGTCATATCCCCTCAGTATATCCCTGTAGGTCAGTCATAAAATACTTCTTCACATCCTGGAAAAAATAAAACATAGAAAGGGGTGATATCAGATGCTTAGTAAGGATAACAATATATTGGAAACTTTCATAAGTGAGCATAAACATTTAAGGAAATGTATAACTAAAACAAAAGCCTTTTAAACTTAAACTTCAGCATAACATTGAAAAAATAAATTTAAGTAATTCCATTTACTTATTCACATGGATATTCTACTAGTCAAATAATCAGATGCAATATCAATAACCACTTTCATAATGATGAAATGCATAATTCCAGACTATTATAACACACATAATCAAGGCCTTGTGCCAAGAATAAAAATAAGATTTTGTCAAGGCCTTGTTCCAAGACACTAGTATGTCTCATGAGACCTATCGATGCATCGAGGATCTATAGCGGGCTCCACCCATCACTTACTAAGTCTAATACATTCCTCATATGAACAGGTTTAAACATAACATAAAGATTCGTATTAAAACTAGCATACAAAATGTCAATACTATCTCTATAAACCATGAATGGTATAAAAATAATACATCCATAGTCAAAAATATCAAAAAACCTTCAATACAATATGAAAGTTTTGTATCATAATAAATCAACTTCAAATAAACTTAAAATCCATCAAAGGATGTTGACATAGATGAAATCAAAACTATTTGAGAGAAATATATATTTTTTGAAATCATTTAAAAGACACATAATTATAAAATAAAACATTTACTTTTAAAATATTATTATAAGATTTTAAGGGAAGCTTTGAAAATTTTATAATAATGGAAAATATCCCCACCCACTGTATAAGTTAAAAATACATTCTTACCTTAATTTTGTCGAAAAGGTTAAAAGTGACCTTATTTGGAAAACGACGGAAATATTACTTTATAAACATATTATAAAAAGTAAAACAAGGGTATAAATTACTTTAACCCATAGTCTATAAAATAGTAAGAATGTTTTGAAATAAATTTTTAAGAAACTTAGATGTGGATGATAATGAGATCCCAGTAGATAATTACATTTAAACAACCTCAGATAATGAAGAGATTGTGAAATTAACCCTTACCTTGTACTTTTCCTTGGTTGAGGGTAGGTTAAAATCCTGTATAATGGTGAAATAATTGTTATTAAATTATAAAATAATCATATATAGTAATATGATATCATATGTGATCTTTTAACATTTCTTTGTTAATAATATCTTAGTATTATCGTTGTTTCAGGTGTTAACGGATTCATTTTCCTTTATATTATTTGTTATGCGAGTCATATTTGTTATATATGAGATGTATATTATTCATATATAGAATGATATCAAGTTCTTAAACATTATTTTTAATCATAAAATGAAAATTAGTCTTGAATGGATACGATGGGGAATGAATCTCATCGCGTTCGTGGAGACGATAATCCGTACGTACGCACGAACGACAATATCATTATTTTGATATTAAAATAATATATAATTGAATGGTATATAATATATAAAGAATAATTATCATGTTATATTTATTATTTATATCCATTACACATCATTATTATTCCCATCCAAATAATAGTGTATTGAATAACAATTACACCACGACGTGGAGACGGTAAGCCGTATGAATGCACGTATGGTGACATGTCATTCAAAGGATGGATAGAATAATGAATATGGTTGTAAAATATTTATAATAACATCACAGTATATAGAATATACTGGAGTTATTATTTTATAATAGAAACAACAAATAAAGAGGAAGTGAAAGAAGAAAGAAACTTGAAAGGGGTGATGAAATATTTACCTCTTCTTTGGGTTATTACTTTTGATTTGATCAAAAGGGATCCATAGGTTGGGTTTCTGAATAAAGTATGGCCTCTAGGATGAAGTTAGGATAGTTTAGAGGGTATTTGGGTAGAGTTTGGCCAATCCAAAAGGCCTTGAATGTGTGAATTGGAGATAAGGGCGAGTGCTCTTTTATAAGAGGGGTGAGGGGCACCTTAGGAAAAACTTAATGTATTATTTTATAATAAATTAATATTAGGTTTATAATGCCTCCAAACTTTAATATTTAAAGTATAAGGTGGTTATGGTTCTAAATCCTTTCAACCAATAGGTTTTAGATAGGTTTGGGTCACTATATTAACCTTATCTTTTAGATTTAACTCTTAGTTAATTAGTTTGACATTTACCATGTCTCCTTGTATTTTTATATTATTTGGATAACAAACATACTATAAACTTACAAGATACCCAAAGTGGTTCATTAATGATATAACTATAATTGTATAATTACTTTTTCTGAACCTTATATTTTTATGAATATTATATCAATTAATAATATAATATTGGTTTTAAAAACTCTTTTATGTCAATTTTGAAAATATTTAATAATTGATTTTTTCTAAAGTCATAAAAACTTTATTAATTCAAAATAAATTTATTTAATCAATAATAACATGTCATAGAAACCTATAAAATTCGTGTATGGCATCAAAACCATTAAATAATATTTATTTTAACATTTATAATACCATTTATTTTATTATTTCATTAATAAGGAAAATACTGCATCATCATTGTGGGATAAATAAATATTATTATTCAATGTCTAAAAATTATAAATAAAATAAAATTATGTAGTAAATATTTTTATCTTTCTAATGAATATTTTTTGTCGAATATATAACATATATGAACCTATGTAAAAATTGTTTTACTAAAAGATATATTCTTATGTCATTTTTGTATTTACTTTAACTTAATTAATATAAACTGTCATTATCACTTACAATTGGATCCATGGGGTCCCAAAATCAACCCAAAGATGCCCATTTTCGGAAATGTATCATCAAATAGGGTTAGGATATGTGTTAAGGTAATTTAATATTATTATAATATTATTTTGTACCCTTATTTACCAGATTTACCCTTTAACCATGGTAAATAAAATATTTACCGAAGTAATTATTCAAAATGTCTAAAAAATAAAATTTACCTATTTAAACAATTTGGACCTCATGATTCTAAATATGGAATCCATTTTTCTATATTCAAAACACATAAGTGATATAAATTAACTTAAAATTAATTCTTGTTGTCAAAACAAAAAGCGTGTTTTTAAGAAATAATAACTATCAAAAGATTGACACTTTCTTATGTCCAGTTTAAATGTGAAATTATGTCCAATGACTAACATTATATTAAATAGTAAAAATATAATCTAATTATACTTTAAAACCACAAAATAGTATAATTTATCACTATAAATTATTTTGATTAAAAAAGTTTTTTTAATTAAAATTTAGTATTTTTCACTATTCATAAAAAACTGAATGATTTTAGAAAAATACAAAATATTCAACCTAAGATAATTTTGATATTATGAATTCAAAAATGAAGTCTATTTTACCAAATTAAAAACATATAAGTTGCATTTATTAATATGAAATTAATTCCCGTTTTCAAAACCAAAAGACGTATTTTTAAGAAACAATATCTATCAAGAGATTGACACTTGTTTATGTCCAATATCAAAGGTAAATTACTTAAAATTACCATAATTGGATTAAATGGTAAAAATATAATCTATTTATACTTAAAAACCATTATAATATACAATTTAACACTATAAATTATTTTGATTAAAAAAGTTGTTTTCAGTTAAAATATAGTATTTCTCACTCTTCACCCAAATATGAAAGTTATCAGAAAAGCACCAAACATTTATTGAAACTAAATTCTTATGTACCGATTCTAAAGAAGAAGTTTATTTTTGTCAAAGAGTATATAAAAAGGTTTCAAATATTTAATTTAAAAAGGGTTCATCATTAAAAGGCGGTAAAAGTGCATTTTTTGAAATAAATACTTCCTTTATCTGAAAAAAATGAATTTGTTCTTAAATTATGTCTAAGAAACTCAAAATATGGATTATAAAATTATAAGGATTATATATAGTTCAATATTCAGTTAATACTATTCATAATTTCTTTTGAACGACTAGTTTGGTAGTCTTATGGTGCGCTCAAACCAGGTGTTTCATGTAGTGAAAGTTATTGAATTACTTTGAAGAAATAACGTACTATGAAATATGGGGTTGTTACATTCTTCCATACTTCAATAAATTGCGTCCTCGCAATTTGAAATTTTTCTTCAAAAATAAAAGGTTGAAAATAGAAAATGCCTTTGTGGGAAAACCCACATTAGAAATTGGGTTAATAAAATTTAGTCTTAATAAGAGGAAAAGGGGAATGAAAAAGTAACCAGCAAATTATGATCTCAATTAGGAGAACATTGGTGGAAATTAGAGACATATAATTGGATGGAAAACGTAAATATTTATAGGGAGTGATTGAGGTCATCGGTGACAAACAATTATAGAATTGAGGGCCTCAAAGCCATCAATCTATGATGATTTACAATATCATTGGTTCCACAAAACATAAGGTATTAGGATAACAAATTTTTAGTCTTAAGATCCCTTACCTAAAGTTTAATAATTAATTTCTTCATAGAATAAGAGAAGAAAAATATATACTTGAAAAGTAGAGTTCCATCCTTTAACTAATTTCTACCACAAACTCATCTTTCACTCTAAAAGATAATAGAACTAAAAAAAATATATTCTATTTATCCTATTCGTATAGAGTTCCAAAAAAAATTTATAATTCATCTACCAGAACCTTTAAAAAAACTACATTACTCAATCCAGGACATCACGTGGGTCAGTGGTAGGTGATACACCCTTGTCTCCCTTCAATTGCGGGTTCAAGTCTCACGGCCTTTCTGGACACGACGGGTTGCCACCTGACCTATGGGTTATCCTTTTTATGGAAATCCAAAAATAATATAAAACTAGAATTATCCAAAATACTTATGTCCAAACTCATAGTTGAAAATTTATAGGGAAGTTAAACACAATGAAGATCCTTTTTTCCACGTAATAACATGTGAACACCTTCATCATGTATTCTTTTAAGACACTACAACATCCTTAATTACCATAAAACCTTGTTGATTACATTCATGCTCCATTATTCATTATAGAATATTGGAAATACTCCTATCCAAAATTTTTGTAAACTCAAACAATGATGAAATATACAAATCATTAATCAGTTTCAAGGTATTCAAGAATATCCAATATAATTTATCCAAATCAAACATGTATTATTCCAAAATCACTACCTCAGTATCAGAACCATATTATGGTTTATCTTTCTCTCAACCATATATTTTCCAAAAATTTAACCTACCATTGAGTCACTTTTCTTGGTTCCACACAATCTCAAGTCCTTAATGAAATAGTACTACAGTACAATCCTTATATACTCCATAATTATTATAACCAGTACATCGTTGATACAACACTCAAATGACATAATTCTTTAATAACAACATAAGAACTCTAATCATTCCTCCTCATCTGTGGTAGTATCATAAATGATTATTATCCAATATCATCATTTGGGACATACTCTGATGATTTGGACATTGGTTCGCGTAGTGTCCCAACTCCTTGCAGATGCAGCATTGTACATTTGAAACATATTTCTTACCCTTGTAGTCACGTACATGGTGTCCTTTTTCTCCACACTTATACCAAACTACCATTCCATTCAGGAAAGTTCCAGGGTGTTTCTTCCCATAGTTATCACATATGGTAAAATTATTCTTTTCCCTCTTCCCTTTATCCATCTTTCTCTATTCCATCCTTTTATTCTCTTGATTCCCTTCAAAGCCATAGGACTCAAAGAATTCTTTACTTGTATTTTTAACACATGATAATATTTATTCATATGTTGAGAATACATGGGAGACAATTTCTCTTCTAAATGTTGGCTTAATACCATGAAGGATATGATCCTTCTTACTATTTTAATCATACGTATTGTTAGAGTTCACATTCCTTATACTGGGTTCCATTTCTATACAATGGCATACACTAGGTTAGTTTATGAATTGCAATGAATAATTCCAAATTTGTAAAATACCTAACGTAGATTTAATAGTTTATGGACATAATCCATAATCATAAAAATGTTTTCATTGAGGAAGTATATACTCATAAACCCTTCATAATGGTTTGTAAAGAAAATGAGAATTATCCTGAGTATATCCCCCAGGAGTGTCGTAGCCAAGAGTACAGTAAGGCCCGTTGTCGTGCACTAGTTCCCATTAGAGTCTAGCTCAAAGCAGTGTTTTCGGGTTTTACCCTTAGGTACATCTGTCCCAGAGCCACCTCTACCTGCTTGTATCCTGACAGGGATGTATTGCTCGGAAAACTCACAAAATCTCCACATTAGTAAAATTCTAGGAAGTTATTCTACACGAATCCTCAAAGTCTATCTTAGGGTAATGTGCTCTAATCAGAGTTTATCTAAATCTAGCTTACAAGGTTTATACTAAACTTCCTCTGATACCAACTGTATTGCCCCTACCCAAGTTACCTAGAGTTGGTGAATCATTACATAACATTGGCATGATAAAAAAAGATTAATTCTAGAAAGACCGTTTATCTTAGTAGCCTTGGAAACACTAGATACATTCATAAGTCTTAAATTACATGATAAAATGGAAAACTTCAACAACATAGTCTCCATAGTCCACACACATATCCCCTTAGACTATCCCTGCAGTTCAGTCATAAAATACTTCTTCACATCCTGGGAAAAATAAACCATAGAAAGGGGTGAGCTCAGATGCTCAGTAAGGATAACAATACAGCAGAAACTTTGATAAGTAAGCACAAACATTTAAGGCAATGTATAACTAAAACAAAATTATTTTAAACTTGAACTTCAACATAACATGGAAACAATAAAATGAAGTAATTCCATTTAATTATTCTCATGGATATTATACTAGTCGAATAATCACATGCAATATCAATAACCACTTTCATAATGATGGAATGCATAATTCCAGACTATCATAACCACATAGTTAAGTCCTTGTGCCAAGACTATAAATAATATTTTGTCAGGTACTTGTGCCAAGACACTAGTTTGTCTCATGAGAAATATTGATGCATCGAGGAGCTATAATGGGCTCCACCCGTCACTTACTAAGTCCAATGCATTCCTCATATGAACAGGTTTAAACATAACATAAACATTCGTATTAAAACTAGAATAAAAAATGTCAATACATTCTTCATAAACCATGAATGGTATAAAAATAACACATCCACAGTCAAACATATCACAAAACCTTCAATACAATATGGGTGTTTTGTATCATAATAAATCAACTTCAAATAAACTTAAAATACATCAAAGGATATTGACATAGATGAAATCAAAACTATTTGAGAGAAATATATCTTTTTTGAAATTATTTAAAAGAAACATAATTATAAAATAAAATATTTACTTTGAAAATATTCTTATAAGCTTGTAAGGGAAGCTTAAACGATTTTATAATGACGAAAAATAGCCACATCCTCTGTATAAGTTAAAAAAACATTCTTACCTTAATTTTTTCGAAAAGGTTAAAAAGGACCTTGTTTGGAAAATGACAGAAAGATTAATTTATAAAAATCTTATAAAATGTAAAAAAGAGTATAAAAGACTTTAACCCATAGTTTATAAAATAGTAAGAATGTTATGAAATAAATTTTTAAGAAACATGGATGTGGATGATAATGAGATCCCAGTAGATAATTACATATAAACAACCTCGGATAATGAATATATTGTGAAATTAACCCTTAACTTGTACTTTTCCTTGGTCAAGGGTAAGTTAAACTCTTGTATAATGGTGAAATAATTGTTATTAAATTATACAAGAATCATATACATTAATATGATATCATATTTGATCTTTTAATATTGCTTTGTTATAAATATCTTAGTATTATCGTCGTTTCGGGTGTTAACAGATTCGTTTTTCTTTATATTATTTGTTATGTGAGTCATATTTGTTATGGTTGGGATGTATCTTATTCATATCCAGAATTATATCAAGTTCTTAAACATTATTTTTAATCATAAAACAAAAATTAGTATTAAATGGATATGATGGGGAATGAACTCATCGCGTTTGTAGAGACGGTAATCCGTACATACGCATGAGAAACAATATCATTATTTTGATATTAAAATAATATATAATTTTATGTTTTATCATATATACAGAATCATTATCATGTTATATTTATTATTTATATCAATTACCCATCATTATTATACCCATCCAAATAATAATGTATTGAATAACAATTACACCACGACGTGGAGACGGTAAGCCGTACGTACGTACGTATGGTGACATGTCATTAAAAGGATGGATAGAATAATTAATATGGTTGTAACATATTTATAATAACATCAATGTATATAGAAGACACTAGAGTTATTTTTTTATAATGGAAACAACAAAGAAATAGGAAGTGAAAGAAGAAAGGATCTTGAAAGGGGTGATGAAATATTTACCTCTTCTTTGGGTTCTTCCTTTTGATTTGATCAAAAGGGCTCTTTAGGTTGGCTTTATGACTAAATTAAGGACTCTAGTATAAAGGTATGACATTTTATAGGGTATTTGTGTAGAGTTTTTCTGATCCAAAAGGCTTTGAATGTGTGAATAGGAGAGAAGGGGGAGTTCCCTTTTATAAGAGGGGTGAGGGGAAGCTTAGGAAAAACTTAAAGTATTATTTTATAATAAATTCATATTAAGTTTATAATGGATAAAAAATTGATTATTTAAAGGATAAGGTGGGGATGGGTAGAAATAATTTCAACTAATAGGTTTTATATAGGTTTGGGTCACTATATTAACCTTATCTTTTAGTTTTAACTCTTAGTTAATTAGTTTGACATTTACCTTGTCTCTTGGTATTTTTATATTATTTGGTTAAAAAACTTACTATAAACTGACAAGAGAACCCCAAGTGGTTAATTAATGATATAAATATCATCATATAAGTCCTTTGGCTGAAAATTAGATTTTTATGAATATTATATCAATGAATAAAATAATATTTTTTAAAAAACTCTTTTATGTCAATTTTGACACTATTTAATAATTGATTTTTTCTAAAGTCATAAAAACTTTATTAATTATAAATAAACTTATTTAATCAATAATAGCATGTCATATAAACCTATATTATTATTGGATGACATAAAAACTTTTAAATTATATTTATTTTAACATTTATAATACAATTTATTTGATTCTTTCCTTAATAAGAAAAATACCGCCTCATCATTGTGGCATTAATAAATTTAATTATTAAATGTCTTAAAATTATAAAAAAATACCATTATGTAGGAAATATTTTTATCTTTCTAATTAATATTTATGGTCAAAGATATAACAAATATAACTCTATGTAAAATTTTTTTTACTAAAAGATATATGGTTATGTCATTTTTGTATTTACTTTAACTTAATTAATATAAAGTTTCATTATCACTTACAAGTGGCTCTATGGGGTCCCAAAATAGACCCAAAGATACCCATGGTCGGAAATGTATCATATAATAGGGTTAGGACATGTGTTAGGGTAATTTAAAATTATTATAATATTATTTTTTACCCTTATTTACCGGATTTAGCCTTTAACCATGGTAAATAAAATATTTACCGAAGTAATTATTCAAAATGTCTAAAAAATAAAAGATACATATTTAAAAAATTTAGAACTCCTGATTCTAAATATGGAATCCATTTTTATATATGGAAAACACAGAAGTGACAGAAATTAATTTAAAATTAATTCCCGTTGTCAAAACAAAAAGCGTGTTTTTAAGAAGTAATAACTATCAAAATATTGACACTTGCTTATGTCCAGTTTAAATGTAAAATTACGTCCAATGACTAAAATTGTATTAAATTGTAAAAATATAGTCTAATTATACTTTAAAACCACTCAATAGTATAATTTATCACTATAAATTATTTCAATTTAAATTTTTTTTTAAATTAAAATTTAGTATTTTTCATTATTCATAAAAAACTGAATGTTTTTAGAAAAATACCGAAAATTCAACCTAAGATGATTTTGATATTAAAAATTAAAAAATTAAGTCTGTTTTACAAAATTCAAAACATAGAAGTTGCATTTATTAATTTAAAATTAATTCTCGTTGTCAAAACCAAAAGGCGTATTTTTAAGAAACAATATCTATCAAAAGATTGACACTTGTTTATGTCCAATATCAATGTAAAATTACTTACTATGACCAAAATTGGATTAAATGGTAAAAATATAATCTATTTATACTTAAAAACCATTAAAATGTATAATTTATCAGTATAATTGTTTTTATTAAAAAATTTATTACAGTTAAAATATAGTATTTTTTACTATCCACCCAAATATGAAAGTTATCAGAAAAGCACCAAACATTTATTGAAACTAAATTATTATATACTAATTCTAAAGAAGAAGTTTATTTTGTAAAATATAATATATAAAAGTTTAAAATATTGTATTTTTAAAGGGTTCATCATTAAAAGGTGGTAAAAGTGCATTTTTTTGAAATAAATACTTCTTTTATCTGAAAAAATGAATTTGTTCTTAAATTATGTCTAAGAAACTCATAATATGGATTCTAAAATTATAAGTTTTATATATAGTTCAATATTCAGTTAATACTATTCATAACTACTTTTGAACAGCTAGTTTGGTAATCTTGTGGTGCGCTCGAACTCGGTGTTGCGTGTAGTGCATGTTATTGAATTATTTTGAAGAAATAAAGTACTATGAAATCTTGGGGTGTTACATAATACATACATGTTTTTTTATATTATTTAAATTATTAAAAACCTTGTAACCAAGATGAATATTCACTATCAAAACATGAGATATTACTCAATGTTTTAGTATGATGATAATTTTAATAAAATTACTATCGACTTAAATTCCCCCATCATGTATTTAAGTACGAATCACATTTTCTTTACTTAAATACTCTAGGAAACTAGGAAACATATGCCAGGATAAATTAATATTCTCTTCAAAATAAATTTCTTTTATTATAATATCGTCTTTAAAATTTTAATTTTTTTTATGTATAGAATATATAATTTCAAGTAAATGGGGATTTCCATTGAATTTATTTTTAATAAAATTGGAATAATATATATTAAAAGAAAATGAATATCAATAAATTTATATATAATTAATATATTCTTCAAAAAATATTGATTCTTAATTATAGATATATCCAAGATATAATTTGAAAATAATACCATTTGATCCTATAAAGGTTTATCATGGTAAAACATGGGTTGAATAAAATCATCCAAAAATTCAACCATATAAACTAATCATTTCAAATATTGTTTTTTCAATTTTTATTATTCTTATATTTTTTTAAAAAACCCAAAAATAAGGTGATTATTTCTTAAATAGAATTTTATTTTGATTTTATCCCTCTTGAATAAATCTATTTTCCAATTGAACGATTTGGTCTAGGCTAGAATTTAACATCATAATTAAATGTTAATCTATTGATTTAATTTTGTTTCTTGTCATATTTCCTAAAAAAATAATGGTTTTTTATGAATGAATTTCCATGTAATAAATCACCTCTATAGTAAAGGTTCAAAATAATAGCATGTAAAGGACTTGAAAATGGGCCACCAATACACTATAGATATTTAAAAACACTTTGAGGTATCATAATTCTGACCCTAAAGTTATTTATCTTTAGGATTCTTTTATTTTGATAATTATTTTATCGACTCTTAATTTTTTTATCTATAATTTAGAAAATTTATTTTTTTTTAATTTTTTTTCAATGTTAGGAATATCAAGGTTGGCAGTGAATACAAAAAGTGGATAGAAAAATTTAAATGAAATTGGGGAATGTTATGAAAAATAATGTTATAATAATAATTATAGTCTTAAAGTGCATCAATAAAAATGGTTTATCATTGTCCAAATTCTGATGATTGATTATCATGATCTTACCCAATTGTATGCACTCTAAAATCACATTTTTTTAGAATATGGTTTACTTTAAAGTAATTTTGGTATGTTTGATATATTGAAATGAGATAAAAACCAAACATTAGTGGATAATGGTTTTATAATATACATAATGGAGTAACATAGTATATAGTTAAATGATATTGATAAATATATGAATTTATAAAATAAAATGTGATAATTTTACTTAGTAAAATACAATTGATTATAAATTGATGGTTTTAAACTATTCTATTGTAATATTTTCATACCTAAACCTTGGTTTTCCTTATTTATTTTATGAATTTAATTGTTTTTGATTATTTCCTTAAATTATTGGCTGAACCTGGTGTAAATTTTCAATTTTTTGTAATTTCAAAATGGGCGAATGGTTTGTACATGGTCAATCCAAACCATTCATCAACCATTTAAATACATCAATAACTAGATGTATCCAAAATGAATGGTTGGTTCATGGTTCATTAATACATGGGTCTTTATGATATGGTGTGCTTTAATTCCTCTAGTCAGAGGTGCATGGTATGGGCAATGGTGTGGCAAAATAGTGCGTTGTTCCTAGTGAAGTTTTTTTTTAAAAAAATTATCATATTTTCATCACCTTATTTTATTTAGTTCATGACTCACAACCGTCATTTTTCTCTCTAGAACCATTAATATATATTAGGGTTGATACATGGCTCTACTTTGATCCCCCCTCCCTCTTGGTAGATTTAGAGAGGGGATTTTTCAATTTTTTATCTGGATATTCATGTATATCCACGTCCTTCTTCCTCTATTTGTCCTTCATGCTTTCTAATATATTCATTTATTGTGAGAATTATTATTCAAAACTCTAGTAAAAATTAGGTATTTTATTTTTTGATTATTGGTACATAGTATTTGTGAGATCTATCTTTAAGTTGATTCTACAAGGTAATGAGTTTTGCTCGATTTAAGGTAGATTTTTCTATTTCTAAGGCTTAAAATTCAGTAATCCTTAATTATTGTTATTTAAACTCATTTTTTAGATGTTTATTGATATTAATAAATATGTATATAAATCTATTTATATGGTAAACCTTATCATAATTTTTCTTCATTAAATGAAATAATATTTTTCTCTTAAAAATTGGGATCAAAAAAATATTTAACAACTACCTTGTATTCCATGTTCTTTGTGAATTTCCAAATGGTTTTTTCTTATGAGTTTTTATGTTACAAAAAATCATTGTAAAGTAAATTATCATTTTTACGTTAAATTTTAATTTTATTTTCATATAACTCTTGAAATTTTAGGTATGAAAAATGTGTTTTAAAAATGGTTTTGAATAAAAGGATGAGTTTTTCAAATTAATTTTTCATCATTGATGGTTATCCAAATATATGTGGTTAATCAAATGTATATATATGTTTACCAATAAAAATTAGTGTGTTTAATGATTTGTAACAAATGAAATATATATATATATATATATATGGAAATGTATATGATTATTACAATTGAAGAGTAACTTAAAAATGTAATTTGATATTCTACTCAAATTTTAATTAATATATAAAGTGGATTTATAATATAAATCTCTATATAACATTTTTTATTATTTAACTTTCTTATCATGTTCTAAAATTTCCTTTTAATTATCCTATATTGTGTTATGGTAGTTTGGAAATCTTTATGCACATGATATGTTTACTTATAATGCTTTCTTCTTGAAATATTATGAAAAATAGTTTTTAACGTCATAGTTTTCATATGATGAATTTGAAGTGGTTATGATTGGTTATTGAAAGGATATTTTTTAAAATTTAATGTTATATTTTCATAATGGATAAAGTACATGGGAATCTAGGTATTTAAGAGTTAAGATGATACTATGTATCAATTTTTAGTTCTCCACACTTATTAAACATTTATAGTCAGATAAAGGTCATAGTTTCATAGAATTTGATCACCACATTGTTAGGACAAGGTATTTAATCCTTAATGGTTCATTAGATGAGGTTTCATTGATGGATGTCACCATGCCCCTTGTACATGAAAGTTTCTCTTTAGTGGGTGGAATGCTCATTTGGATATTGATATATTAGATCACGAGATGATAAAAGAATCTAGGGATACCATTATCATTATATGACATAGGGATTTCCCCATGATGTATGTTTATGAAATGGTATTTTTTTGATACTTGATTTAATTTTAGAAAATCATTAATTCATTCCACTATATTCCATTTATAAATTTTAAGTAATGCTATCTTATTTTATACTTATTTAATACGTTTTAATAAGGCTTTGAGAAATTTATTTTTATAAAATGATATAAAATATGGTTTTATAATATGTTTTTATATAACTAAAGTGTAACATAATAAATGGATTTTTTACATAATTATATTCATTTAATTAAAATAAAAAATAATGGTTTATAGTATTATTTTGAAAAAGATATTGATCCGGATGTCCTTATATAGAAAAAAACCTATTTTAAATACTTTATTTCATGATATTACAAAACAAATCCATTATTTAATGAATTTAAATGGGGTGTGGTTTTATATGGATTGAATACACAGATTAATTAATCATGCCTATAATCATTCCAGTTTTAGATTATATATCCATTATTAATAAAATCTTATCATTTTTTAGTTTTTGGATGGATTGTGACTCATGGTGTCCCATAGAGGTTTGTATTTATTTATTTTAGTTTTTATTATTTCATTGGCCATGTAGTCCTTTTACCATTTTAGGTTATTATTATTAGAGGATTATAAAATTTATATGGGAGGATAAAGAAGATATAAAAATCTATAGAATGTTGAAAAATTTAAGGGTGAGATAAGGGATTAGATTGTTTTTTATATCCATGGATCTATTTCAATTTTCTAAACTATTTTAATAAGAATTATTTCCTATCTTATTCTCACATGGACATACAATATATGGATGTGTTATTCCCAACTTTCAACTATTTTTTAACTCTGATTTTTAGGGGAAACCATTCCAAACTATATATACATTGACTATATTAATAATTTACACCAACATGGGGGATCATGGAAGCCCCTTGGTTATGTTGTGGGCTATCTCGGGCATCTGAAAGATTGGACATCTCTGATTGGTTTATAAAAAATTGTATCAGAACCCAAGTTCATTAGAGGGATTAGGTTCTAGGGAACCATTTGATATTTTGGGTACCAAGTGGATTGAAATTTGGACTACTGGGACTCAGGTGGTAGGCATATAAAGAGCTTCACAAGATCTTCCTTATTCAGAGTGTCTAGTTACTAGGGAATTTTTGGTTGTATGTTAATGTTTTTTTACTTTTGTTTATTTATTTATTATATGTTTTTTGGATTTTTTTTATTTGGAGTATGATAGAGTGAGTGAAGTTGTGGAACCCTATGTCTCATTTCTATTGGAAATCCATTTTGATCTTAATTACGTGGTTCAAAATGACTCCCAATGGTAGTTTTCTAGTTGAAACATAGTCTTTCAATCCATGTGGCCAGGCTATTCACAAAAACTAAATCCTATCTTTAATTGTGTGTTGGATGTATTGTGTTTTCCATTATTTTTTTATTGTCTTATGTTTGGGTTGTTTGTGAAAATATGAGTTAAATTTTAAATTATTATTTTGAAAATTGAAATGTTTTTATTTAAAAAGTAAAAAATTTTGTTTTCCTAAATTAATTAATAGATAAACTCATTTTTTGGATATATAATAAATGGTTTAAAAGTGAAATGATGGTTTTAATGTAAATTGATATCAAAATGTTTTCAAAATTTGGGAGTTAATTTTTTAATTATTATTCCTAACTAAATTATAAATTTCTTTAAAAAGTGTTATTTTAAAATATGGGAGAAGGTGGTTTTTTAAAATTTTATTTTTCATGGATTTATAAATATGGTTTCTGAAGGACATTTTTTTTATTTTGGAAAAAATAAATTAATATCTTGTAGGAATTTTGGGAAAAAATTGAAATTAATTTTGGTGATTTAAAATCATGATTTTTGTGGTTTTATAGAGAATATGAATCATATTATTGAATTGAAAATCATTATATATTTTTTTAAAATGGTCCTTGTTTGGTTTTATAAATGAGATAGAGGGATTTAATGTTTTTAAAAGGGGAAAATTATTTTTGGTTTAATGTTTTATAAAACTCCAATTGAAATGACCGTTGAATTATATATGGTGTTTTATCTGTTTTCAAACTTGTATATAATTATGCTGATTGGTGATCAGCTTTTGAATGAAAGTAAATACATGTGCTGATTGTAACACCTCAAGAATTTAAAAGAGGAACATCATGTTTAGAGGAACATATAATATGAAACACCAAGATTATAAGAGAATATAACACCCTAAGACTTTATGATATATCTATTTTTTAATAATTTCAATCGCTTTGATAACTTGCAATGAATGCAACATCATTTGAACAAAACATGATACCCGATTAAAATATTATCATTAATAATTACCATTATAACCTATCCATTTAGTTAGTGGGTATGAATATTAATAAATAAATTATAAAAATATTTTTTTCTCATGTATAGAATAAATTCACTAGTTATTTATTTATTATATATAAAATAATAATTATTTGAAAGAAAAATAAATCTTTTTTGAAAAATTGTATTTTTATTAAATATGGATTAATCATGCATCATGAACATAATTTAAAATTAATTTTAACAATTTTATAATATTTATTTTAAAAAATAAAATTCCTTTTTTAAATCATAATATTAATATTATCTTAGTCTGAATTTTTTTGGATTTTTTTGAAGAGTTTCATTTTTTGATGAATAGTGAAAAAATACTAAATTTTAATTTAAAAATACCTTTTTGTTAAAATTATTTTTATAGGTAAATTATATTTTAAATTGGTATTAAATAAAATTTATTAAAATATTTTATCTATTAATACACATTACGTCACTTGAATAATTTTCATATTATATTTTGATATAGAAACTTCGTAAACTTTTGAAAATTTTCTCTTTGAAAAACTGATTTCTCTTCGTGTATGTGGGATTAACATTAAAATAAATTATATCACTTAAATGAATTTAATTTGGAAAAATAAATTTAATATTTTTAATAATAATAATTAATACAACTTAATAAGTTCATGTTAATTTTTGACCAAAATGACTAGTGAAAACAGTAAAAATTAATTACCGATGTTAAAGTAAAAATGGGTTGACTAGGGGTTAAACTAAATAGATAATGATTAAAATTAATTAAATATTTTTATAAAACCTATTTTATGTTAATATTTTGACTTTATAATGTATAAGTATCTAAAATAATTCATTTTGGACCATTTTTGACCTGTGAAAAATGTGGGTACACCTTTTTCATTTCAAATAGTATATGTGTTCCACTCACCTCACCTATAAAAGGCCACCCCAATCCTTACTTAATTACACCTCAAAACTTTTTTTTATGAAAATTATTACCCTAATATATTCCCAAAATCCATCCCCTAATCCTATAATTAATGGCATTCTTAGAAATGAATTCTAGAAATACTTTAGGCCGAGATGAGGTAAAATTCCTAACTGTGCATTTATATTTTATTTATTCTTACATATACTTAAAATCTTATTAATATATGATTTTATAATAAAATATCATATCCAAAATACTGATATTTTATTATATTAATTCCATGACCTATATCCACATCCTCTTCCCTCAAATGAGAACTCATTTGTACGATAGACTACCACTTTGCGATCCGATGTGATACATTTTCCATAAACACCTCACATGGTTGGGTATGATGATGGATATTAAGTATATATATGATATTTATAACATAATTATAAATATTTATACATTATATATTATATATATTTTTTACTTTCCATTCCGCAGGGGATACGATAACGTCGCTCGTGTGTACGACGGACTATCGCCTCGCGAAGCGATACGATTATTTTTCACTAAATCTTTACAAGGAAGGTTATTATAATAATTTTAATGAATTTATGTGATATAAATTAAATAAATAATTATTAATTACATATTTATCAATATCAAAATATAATGTATATTTTTTTTCTTACAATGAAAAATGATAATGTCATTCGTGGACGTATGGACTACTGCGTTCATGAAGCGATGTGAGTATATATTTATCACCACACCAAATGGATGATATATATAGGTATATTTAAATAAATTATATTTTATACATGACATTTTTATCATTATTTAAAGAAAATATTACTTACCTTCCTTTCATAATGAGCATTGAAAAATGGAAATTTAATTCATGTCTATGTATGACCTACCGTCTCAATGGTTATAACAGAGTTCATTTTTCATTACCATATTTCTTGAATAGTTTTAAAATTAAAATTCATGAATATATATTATAATTTTTTCATGATTATTATTATTTATATTTTTAAATTATGACCTATTCGACTATAGTCAACATACCAAAGTCATTTTGACACATAAGAAATATATCATCGAATCATATAACAAAAAAATAATTGATTAAGTAATCAAATATAACATGGTAATAAGTGAAATAAAAGTTATAATTAAAGTGAAAAGGGTAATTAATAAATTAAATAATTAACATAATTTTACTATTCATGAATATAAATAACATACATTATGATTCAAACTCATGGTAAGGGTTTCTCATCTCACTTTTACTTCAGTGAGACATAAGAAATATTCAACATTTATTTATTTTGTGTGATGTATATAATACCATTTTTTATATTTTATAATTAATTAAATTATTTTCATTGTATTTAAATTTTTATTTCAAGTTATTTCTTTCACAGGTATTATGATTCAAAAGTTACCAAAGTTTTAAGGGTTTATTTCATAATTTAATAATTATTTGAGATTATTTTTGTTGAAGTCACACTTGAGGAAATTAGTTGATATTTATATCTTAAAATTAATCTATTTTTTTATCCTCTGGTTATTCATGAAATTTTTCAAGTAATATTATCATTTTTACTCTCATTGGTACTTTAAATTATTATGTAAATGTTTTTAATAAAATTCAACTTTATTTCTCTCTCCAGTCTAAAATCCAAATTTTTCCAAAATAATGTCTTTAAAAAATATTTTCAAAAATATTTTGGAATTATAAAAGTGATTTATTAAGGAAATTTTTACCAATTTTCAAAATTTTACAAAATGATTTTAAAGGAATATTCTTATCATTTTCTGAACGATTAACTTGTCTAACTTTTTTATAGTTCAAAAAGAATGTTCTTTTTGAATTATACAACATGCAGAAAATTAACTTCCCTAATTAACATCATTTATTTGAATATTCCTTTGAAATTTACAAGGTTATTTTTAAATAGTATTTTCTCCTAATATTCTAGAAATTATTATTTAAAAGCAATTTCTAAAGAAAAGGAATTTAAAAATATTTTATGAATTTTCTAGTTTTAAAATAAAAGGGTGATTTTTAATAAAAGGTTTTTTTCTTGAAAAAATGTTCCATGGGATCTTTCAAAATCATTTTTCATATAAAAAGGAATTATTTGATATTACTTATGATTTAATTGGGATATAATCCAATGATATCATCCTTATTATTTCTCTTAATAGTGTATGATCAGTTTAACTTAAGATATAATATGTTGATACTATTTATTTAATTCTCAATGGTTTATTATTTTTAACTAGGGAAATTATTTACATTTTGTATTCTAGTAAAAATATTAATGTTTATGATCATTATTTTTCACACCATTTATATGTGTAATTAATTGGACTCAATAAGTGATAGGAGGGGACTATTATACCCTATCGATTCATCGGTAGGTCTCATGAGACAAACTAGATTGAATTTTAGACAAGGACAGACCCATTTATTTGGATTTCTTAGAACAAGGCCTCAATGTTATTTAGATGTCTTATTATAAGGAATTGATGGTATCATTATGTATTCCATCATTGTGAATTTAGTTATTGATATTCCATGTGATTATTCGATTTGTTAGAATATACTTGGTTATGTTTCTATGACCATGTGATTATTTATATAGAATTATTTAATCATAATTTAGTCTTACCATATTATGATCAAGTAATTGAATAAATGGAATGTGTTTCAATTATTTACCTTTACATATTGATTATAAATTATTTATTCATATCTTCCACTATACTATTAACCATACTGACCATCTGAGATCACCCCTTTCTTATGCTTTATTTTATCCAAGATACCAGGAAGTGATTTTTGATTGATTTATAGGGATATGATATGATGAATAATGGAGTTATCAAAGAAAATAATTTGTGTATTTTATGTTTTCAAATATAATAAAAAAATTTAATTATGTATCTAATTTATTAATATAACTAAACTATTTGGTCCTTCAAGATGAGATTCTATAAATATTACACCAATATAATAATGTAGAAATTAGTTCTGGGCTATTGGGGTCAAGTTTATACTATTGGTATCAAATAAATTTTAATAGAAACCATGGGGATGACATTTTGGAAAACATATATTAGGGAACATAACCATATGATAGACTTTGAGGATATGTAAAGAAGAAAATTATAATGTTTTGGTAAGGAATATAATATATTATTTTCCTAGAAAATACATCCATTCCTGGATAATACAAGTGGAAGTGGATTTGGAACATGTTTTCCAATAAGTAATTGCTTCAAAAATGGAACATTGACCTTGATCTAATCATCACCTAGTGCTTGAAAATGAGCCTTACTACGCACATGGTTTGACAATCCAAGTGTATATTGTTGTGTTAATTCACACATTATTTACAAACCATTAAGAGGAATTTGAAAATATTTTTTTGATTCGAAAAAATTACCAAAGAAACCATGTTTATGATCATGAAATTTTATATGCATAAAATTATCAATTTATTTTATGTGATTTACTAGTTCTAGGATTATATATTATGTTTCATAATGTAATAATCTAATATAGTGTATTCCATTATTTAAAAATTATGGAAAATTTAAGGAATAGAAAGCATATCAATGCATGTACTCTATGTAGGGATTTCCATCTTGGACATGATAATGAAGATGGATCTCGAGATGATGCTATAACTAATAACATTATAACCATATTGGGGTAGATGATTTTTTTATGAGTAATAAAATTTCCCATATAAAGTATCCTATATATCCACCATGTGATGTAATTATTTTATAATACTTCTTGTGTCATCAAAATCCATTATTCAGTGGGACTAAAAATCCATTTTAGCTGAGTGATGGATATGTTCCATGGAGAAGATATTTCTCACTATGGGATGTAGAGAAAGGGATAAAGTTATCACGGTGATTTATTATCTTCCAAGATATTGAGATCAATAATTATCATTAATCCAAAACAATATTTATGAGGAAGAAATAACAAGCATTGAGTAGAAGGATTTCAAGGTAATATTCTAGGAAAATTATTTTCCTCATGGGAAATGAGAAGATATAGAAAAACCATTCATGATTCTAGGAAAAAAGAAGAGAAAAATGTTGCTACTTTTGAATACAACTTTACAAGATTATCAAGTCATACTATAGAATACATACATAATCCAAGGATCAAGACTTAATATTTATTTAATGGGATTAAGCTAATCCTTTTAAGGTCACTAGTCTCCCAAACATTATCATCATACTAGGACATAATATCATGTGCTATAAAAATAGAGAAACAATTCTCTATGTCTTATGTCTTAAAAGGGAAAGAAAATAAGAAGAGTGTGTAAGAGTAAAAAATGTATAATGGAAAGAAGGGAAATAAGGATTTTCTAACATGGGATATATGTGGTAAGAAACACCATGATAAATTCTTAAAAGTAAAATAAGTTTTCTTAATATGTATAGAAAAGTACCACCATGATCATGATTTCAATGGCAAGAAAGAATCTTACATTATGTAATGATTCAACAGTAAGAAGATATGATGCTACAAAAATGAATTCCCCAAGAGTCAAGGGAATACAACTCCAAATAAGTTAAGGGATCATGTTCAATATTATGATATTACAATATAATATGTGAAATGATTATTGTGCATGTGTTTGGATTAAAGAATTTTGTTATAGAAGTACTTTAATCAATGATATTATGGTTATAAGAAATGTATAAGGATAATAATACAACACTATTTTATTATAGATTTGAGATCATATGTCTAGTGGTACCAAAGATCAGGAAAAGTGATTCTTTGGAAAGTTTAACATCTTTTAAAACACATTATTGAGAGAAGATAGCAGTTAATATATTCTATATGTTGAGATAATAATTATAATGATTTATTTATGAGATAATATGGGGGTATATGAAATTTGTTAGTGAGTTGATGGTTTATTCCATATTTTCTATAGTTTTCCACAAGTATTAATTTATAGAATATATTAGAAAAATGATATTTTTATTCTTGAAAGAATTCATGTTTTCATTAAGGTTTTATAGCAATCAATATATTCATATATATGGAATGTCCAATTAATATCCAATTTATATCATATGGGGAATATAATTTGAATTAGTGACCTTCCTTCAAAGTTTTTGGTTATGAATTTGGATAGAAATATTTTGGATGAGTATTAAGGTTAAGTATATATAAAATGTATTAAGTTATACATTGGGTGTTGTTATATAACTTGTGCTAACCATTTCTATTTTGGAAAATAACTAGAGATAGGTGGAATAATTTATCATCCCAACAATCTATTAAATGTGTTTTGGTTATAAAAATTCATCTTGGATATTCATTTATTCTTGTAAGAAAAGAAGTGGGAAATGATAAAATCACAACCAATATATTAAATTATTAATTTAAAATAGAAATATATCAAGTATGTGTAATTTTATATGTTATTAGTCAAGATGGTAAGGGAATTACTCAGCTCTAGGAGAAGGATATTGAAACAAAATGTTATCCTAATAAATTCATTTATATTGAACATATCGTCTTTTTAATTTTTAAAAATTTATGTTTTTTAGTTCCTTAAAATTCCATGGACTATTAAATTTATTATTATCAATGGCCTCCACCACTCTTTATAATTATTTACTCTTTTCATCCATGTATATATGTTAACTTTCTACCAATGTTCTCCTACTTACAAACATAGTTATATGGTATTCCCTATGACCTTTGTACTTCCTTTTATATCTTATTAAGAGGTCATTTTATCAAAAATAATCATGTTGTGGGATTACAATAATGGTATTTTCAAATTTCAAACTCTTTATCACCAAGATAAATATTAAAATATGAGGATGCAATTCATTTATTGGGGGGGGGGGGGGGGGCTAAATGTATCATCCTTAGATTTTAAAATAGGAACATAATGTTTGATAAAATGTTTGACATGAAACACCAATATCATAAGAGAATATAATACCACTAGAAATTATGAATTATTATTTTTAAATAAATTTAATCTATTTGATATATTTAAATGCATGCCTGACTAGGTTTGAATGAAATGAGATATTATATTAAAATATTATTATTTAATCATTACCATTATAACCTCAACATTAATTTAGAGGGTATGATTAATGATAAATAAATTATGAAAATTGAATGTTTTAAAAATTTATAAAAGAAATTAAATGGTTATATATTTATTAGAAATAAAATAAAAATGATTTGAAATAAAAATAAATGTTTTTTTGAAAAACAATAGTTTTTCTTAAAAGTGTATTAGTTGTACATTGTGAAAACAATTTAAAATTAATTTTTATTACTTTTAGAAGATGTATTTGAAAAAATAAAATTAATTTTTAAAATAAAAATATCAAAATTATATTAGGGTGAAATTTTGGTATTTTTCTGAAAAGATTAATTTTTTGATGTATAGTGAAAAATACTGAAATTGAATTGAAAACTACCATTTAATTTAAATTATTTATATAGTTAAATTATATTTTAAATTGGGTTTCATGAAAAATTATTTCAATAATATATATATATAAATCCAATTTTGGTCATTTGACACATTTTAATATTAAATGTTGATATAAAAACAGTATAATCTTTTGAACATTTTCTCTTTGAAAACCCATTTTCTCATCACGTATGCAGTATTAGTTTTAAAATTAAAATTTCCACTTATATGAATGGAATTTGAAAAAATGGATTCCATATTTTTAAATATAGTAATTTAGATTACCTAATACTTTTAGCGTAATTTTTTACCAAAATGAATTGGGAAAATAGTAAAAATTAATTACCATAGTTAAGATAAAAATTTGTTTAATGGAGGTTAAAATAAACATATATTGGTTAGAATGATCTAAAAACTTATCTAAAAGCTATTTTATTATAATATTTAGACCATATAATTTATAATTATCTAAAATAACCTTTTATGTTCCCTTGTTTCATGTGAAAAATGAGAGCACACCCTTCTCTTTTCAAAAATTACAATTGTCCCCCTCACCTCACCTATAAAAGGCCATCCTCTCTCATCTCTTATTCACACATTAAAACATTTTTTTCTGCCAATAAATACCAAAATAACTTCAAAATATCCATACCCATGACCTAAAATTATTATTTTTTCATAAATCCATTCTAGGAATACTTTAGGTATAATCATAAAGAGGTGATTTGAGAGAAGGTAAAATTTATAACTATGCATTTTAATTTTATTTCTTCTTAAACTTCCTTAAAATTTTATTAACTTATGATTATATAATAAAAAAATATGTCCTATATACTAAGAAATTGTTCTATTTAGGGTGTGACCTATATCAATCTCGTATTCCCTCAAATGGGAAACTATAACGTCTTTCATATTTACGGGGGACTACCACCTCACGAACCGATGTGGCACGTTTTCCATCAAAACTCCTCATGATTGGGTATGATGATGGATATAAATTATATATATTAAATTTATAATATAATTATATCAATTTATTCATTAAATAACATATACCTTTTTTTACTTTCCATTCTATAGGGCATATGAGAAAGTCACCCGTGTAGATAGCGGACTACCGCCTTGCAAAGCTATGTGATTTGATTTTCACAAACTCTTTACCTAGAAGGTAAAATTTTAATGAATATATGTAAAATAAATGAAATAATTATTATATTACTATCATATTTATCATTATTAAAACAATATATATATATATATATATATTATTTTCTTTCTTTCACTGAATAATGACAATGTCGTCCGTGTACGTGTGGACTACTGACTTCATGAAGTGATTTGACTCTATTTTTATCACTACACCACACGGATTATATGTGTAAGTATATTTAATGAAATAAAATTATATACATGGTATTATTATCATTATTTATAGAGAAAATAATACTAACTTTATTTCCATAATGATCATTGAAAAATTCAAATGTTACTCATGCATATGTATGACCTACCATCTCGAGGACTGTAATGTAGTTCATTTTTATTAACAATACTTCATGAATGGTTTTAAAATTATAATTTATGTATAAATATTAAAATTATGTAATTATTATTATTATGGTTATTTTTTAATAATTACCACTTTGACTAATGTCAACCTACCAAATTTATTTTTATACAAAAGAGAAATATCATTGAAACTTCTAACCTAAACATAATTAATTAAGTAATAATATATAAAATGGTAATAATGGAAATAAAATTAATAATAAACTTGAAAAATATTATTAATAAATTAAATAATTAACATTAGTTTTTTATTCAGGAAGATAAAGAATGTATGTGACGAGTCAGACTCAAGGCAAGGGTTTCTTGTCTCACTTTTATTTCTATGAGACATACACCATATTCACCACTCATTTCTTTTTCATAGTGTATAAAATTACAATTTTTATGTTATATAATGAATTAATTTATATTAGTGGTATTTAATTTTTAGTTTAATGTTATTTTTATGGGGATAATAAATCAAAATTTACCAAATTGGTATGAGTTTATTTCACAATCTCATCATTATTCTGGATTGTTTTTGTTTATGTCTCCCTTGGGTGAACTATTTTATTTTTATATAATAAATTAAAAAATATTATATTCTCATTAGGTTATTCATGAATGTTCTCAATTAGTAGTTCATTTTTTATCTCACTAGTACTTAAAAATAATTATTAATTTTTTTAATGAAATTTTGACTTTAATTTTCTCTTATATTGAAAGTCCTTTTCCTTCCAAAACCATGTTTTCTAAAAATAGTTTCAAAAATGTTTTATAACTATAAAAATTATTTATTAAATACATTTGTACCCATTTTTTACTTTTTATTTTTTTAAAAAGGAATACCATTGTCATTTTTGAATGAGTCACTTGTCTAGAATTTTTACAATGCAAAATGAATGTTCTTTTTAACTAATACATAATGTACTAAGTTATCATCCTTCATGAATTTTATTTCATTAATTACTAAATATTATGTTTAAAAGGTTCTTTTCAAAGAAAATTTTCCCTAATTTTATAAAATTTATTATTTTTTAAACGGTATTTTCAATGAAAAGGTATTGGATAATATATAATAAAATTTATAGTTTAAAAATAAAATGTCTAATTAAAAAAAGGTTAATTTACTTAATAGATGTTCTATGTGATCTTTAAAATTAATTTTCCATATAATAAGATATTATTTAATTTTAATTATTCTTTAATGGTGATATAATCCAACAATACCATCCTTATTATTTTTCCAAATATTTTATGATCAATTTGATTGGGGATGAACTTTGTTGGTTCCATTAATTTTATTGTCAATGGTTTATGATTGTTGATTGGGGAATGTATTTACATTTCATATGGTAGTCTAAACACAAATTATTATGTGAATTATATTTCATCCATTTAATATGAGTAATGTAATAGACTTAGTAAGTGATGGGTGGGATCGACTATAGCCCTGATGCATCAATAGGTCATATGAGACAAACTAGATTCAGTTTTGGAAGATGCCTTACCCCTTTATTTAGATGTCTTGGAACATATACTCTATAGTATTTAGATTTATTGGCATGATGCCTCGTTACTATGTTTTATATATCCATAATTATGCATTCCATGATTACAAATTCAATTATTAAAATTTCATGTGATTATTTCACTATTTAAAATATCCATGGTTAAGTTTTCAAGCTCATGTGATTATATATGTGGAATTATTTGATCATCATTTATGCTTGTAATATTATACTCAAGTTATTGATTATATATAATGTGTTTTAGTTATACACCTTTATATATTGATCATGACTTATTTATTCATATATTCTATTTTACGCTCACCCTTACTGATCATCTGAGCTCACCACTTTCTTATATATTTTTTACCTAGGATTTAATGATGTGTTTTGTGATAAATTTTCAGGGATACTCTATAATGAATAACTATGTTCCCAAATAAAATACTTTTTGTATTTTATGCTTTAAATTTTAATAGGTATTTCAATTATGTATCTAGTTTACCAAGACTACTAAAATATTTTCTAATTCTAAATGTGATTCCTTATATCTCATGCTGACGTGATAAGGTAGACACCAGCTTTAGGCTACTGGGGTTAGGGTGCTACACGGGTTGATGAAGGAGAATTGGCTACAACATATTTGAGAAGTGTTGAAGTGGTTGAGAAGAATTATATGTTAGATGAAGAGTAGGTGAGTGAAATTCAGTGATCTATATAATTTTATAGAATCAAGTAGCTATCTATAGTCACAACTAAATTAATAATGTATGTGAATATAAAATGTAGAAACTACTATGTGGATGATCTAATACATGTATCCAAATGACACACATAGACAATTTATTCACCATTTACAATTTTTTTTACATAATATATATGAATCACATAACCTATTTGTTTTTTAGAGATTTTGAGTGCTTCTATACACGTTGGAATTTTTAATAGTTATTAATTATAGAAATATTTAGGATGTAAATATCTTGTGATGTTTTAATATCTCAGTAGGAAATATAACCAAAGACTTTCAATAATTTAAATATATTGTGGAGTATGTAGATATTTATTTATCTCATAAAAGATAAATCATGTGAATTTATGAGTTTTAAATATTGTTATTAGAATGATAATTCAAAATATAAAAAAATGTGGAAATAATCAATAATATGTTGGTTGATTTGAAAGATATTTTTTGCTGATGAAGATGATGAAGTTATATAATAAAATTATGAATATTCATATTTGTTGAGACTGTTATATTAAAGATCATATTTTATTTTTATATTATTTGTGTAGTGAAATTCAAGATTTAAAGTAGGGAATTATTTCTCACATATTCTAGAGGCTTATGGAAGTTAATATTTATCTAATTGTCATCAAAGAAACATGAATTATTTGGTGACCATTATCATATTGTATTGATAAATTTTTAATTATATTTTGAATCTATGATGTTGTGTGTTACTACATAAATTTTTGGTGCGGTGATGTTTGAATTCTTGCAATTGGAACTCACTTGTACAGATATTGAAGTGAATCTATGGTTGGAGATAGAAACCAGCCATGATAAGGTGTAAGATTCCATATATGATCTAATCCCTATAAAATTTTCTGTCCATTGTACTTAATTTCCCTACATGATCATGTGTGGCTGAGATATTTCAATTTTTTATTTATTTAACTTCAATAATTCAAAAATATATATTTATATTGAAATAAAATTTTATAAAATGATATCCAATGATTTACCCCCCCTCCATCTGAGTGTATGAAATTGATCCTTCCAGGAACATCAATTGGTATTTGAGGCATGCTCCCTCTATAGGATTAAATATAGCCACTTTTGAGGATTTAATTTATTCATTCATTCAATAATAGGTTTATACCAACATTATATGAAAAAAGTAACATATTTGGAATAATATAATGATTATATAACTTTTATATCTTGGAATGGATGTTCATAATGTGTCTATAATAGGCTTCTCATCCTTTTAAAATAATGGCCATATTATGGTTGATGACAAGATTAATATAGTAGTTGACAGAGAGGTGAAACATTATATTATCATATCATTATTAGAGAAAGTATATACTAATGTTATAGGACTTGAAACCACAAAAGAAATCTAGGACATTCTAGAGAGAATTTATGAGGGAAATGTGAAAGTCAAAGAGGAAAAACAATAGATTTAAAAAATAAAATTTGAAGACATAAAAACCAAAAAGGATAATTTTTTAATTATTTACTTACTTATCTTAATGAAATTATTATTAATATTTCAGTATTTTTTGAGAATCTTGGAAATTTTAAAATTGTGAAGTTGTTAATCAGATATTTTCCAAATAGATATGATCCCAAAATTTTATCTCATCAAAACCTTCAAGATAATGCTCTTGATGAGTTACATAAATTATCATTTATTATGAAATGTGAATGATTGAAGTATTTAAAAATATTGTGATAGATGAAATGGATTTTGAAGCCATGAAGAATATAAAAATTTGTAAAGATGACTATTTTTCAGATTCAAAAGATTTCGATGATGATGATTAATATTAAAGTGTAATTTATTTCATTAAAAAATGATTTAAAAAGTAAAAATCAAGAACAAAGTTACATTCTATTGTATATGTTATAAATGAAATGAACTTGGAAAACATTCCATTTATTTTCTTATGAAGATATGAGAATATTAAGAATATGGAAATGATGACTAGAATAAATGAAATAGGTAGTGAAAAAAATACAAAATAAGCCTCAATGTCAGGTGGAAGCAAGAAGAGATTTTAAATAACCAAAATATGTAACTGGGTGATTAAAGAAGTAAAAAATGGTGCCATGTAAAAAAGTGATTCTAATGAATAAACAGATGATAAATGTAAAAATTTTATCGCTCATGTTTAGAAAACCATTCATTCCTCAAGTGGTGATGAAGATAATTAAGAATAATTTGAGTATGAAAATATTCTTAAATATGAAATCTAGGAGTTTATTGAGGAAATTTTTTTTATTATGAAATATAAAAGGTTATTATTAAAATATAACAAGAATTTTATAGATAAAAAATGTGATAATGTTAAATGGGAGATAGCTCAGGAAAAAGAAAATAAAAAACTCAGGATGAAAGATGTAGAATTCCAGAAGATGTTAAAATATCTTGATGAATAACATTATTTGATGGAAGAAGAGTTATAGATGACATAATAAAAATGTTTCTAAGCTAATAAATAAATAAAAATTATCAATAATTAATTAAAATTATCTATTTAAGTGGGGGTTATTTAAAAATAAATAAAAAATTAATGTAAAATCATCATTAGAAAAATTTGTTCAGAAAATTGTTATCACTAATAACGTAGAGTTAAATAAATTTTTTTCTAAAATACATACAATTAAAAATGAATATAACATTCCTAAAAGATTTTACATTTAATGTAGAATATTCAATGATTTTTCAATTCCAATTTATAAACAATGTCATTCCTAGACAGTTCAATGAATATTAAATTTCGATCACAAATTTTTTAGATATAACACTGGTTTTATGTGGAAAATTATATTTATGGGTTATGAAATCTTTTTTTAATGTTTTTACATAATGAATAAACATGTTACGTAGAATAAGGTAAGAATCCATGGGATATGTTCCAATGATATGGTATAAAATTACATAAGAAAAAAAAAAGATGGAAATTGATTAAAAATTAGAAAGAAAAAACATATTTGATTTTTTTAAGAGATATATTGAATGTGATACTAAACAAAAAATAAATATGAGATATTAATTATATTATTACCTATTCATTTCTATCACAAATATAGAGGGATTATAGTTGAATCACAGAACGATCAAAATTCATGGTTATCAGAATTTTATTTTATAGAATCCATGAAAAAAAGCATGGATAATTAATAGTGTTTATTTATCTCATATGAATGGTGATTATGAAATTATAAAAATAATTTAAAAATAATAATTTTTTTCAATAATTTTTTTAATAAATATGTCTTTAAAATAAATGGTATTGGAACAACTCAAACTAAGAATGATAAATTGAAATTAGATGGTGTTCTTTATGTTGAAGGGTTAAAACACATCATGTTGAGTGTTTCCAAACTTTTTTTCAGATGTTAACGAGGTTAATTTTAATATAAAAACATGAATAATTAATAACACTAATGATATAAGTACTATTTCTCAAGGAAAAATAATAATTGTAAATTTATTCTTGATTAGAGACTATTCAAAGAAATGTTATATGGGCATAAAATATGAGATTATGATATAGAATATATGACATGGGAATCTTACCCAAAGTATGATATGTAATATAGTGAAACATTAAGTGGAAATAGATTTAACTAAACTAAAAATAGATTAATATAAAATATATGGAATGTTTCATAAGGGAATGAAAACTCAGAAGACTCAAAAAATGGGTATTACTTCTAAAATACTAGTGGAATTAGTCCACATTGATCTTTTTTGGACTAAGGGATTGAAATAAACCCTATTAGATATTTATTTCATTAAATTAATAGGTGAATTTATATAAAAACCAAATTTTCCTTTCATCAAGAACATTTTTAATGGCATTATAATGTTTAAAATGTATTGAAGGTTGGTTGAAAATGAGTTCGTCTCGTGTATCAGAAAACTGAGACCTGATAAGAGGAAGGAATACATGAGTAATGAATCTGAAATATATTATAGAAAAAATTGAATCAACTATCAGTATATCACACCTTATAATCCATAATATAATGGTGTTGCATAATGGAAAAAAATTGCATTATGGAGATGAGCAGAACAATGTTGGTTTAAAACAATGTTTCAAAATACATTAGTAGAGAAGAGGTGTGTATAGTGGAACATATTTAGAATATATGTATATTCATACCACATAATCATACTACACCCTATGAGATTTGGTACTAATATAATCATACAATGAAATATTTCATGGTCTTTGCAAGTCCTTGTTACATTAAAATTAATAGAAGCATGTTAGGAATGTTTGATGAAAAGGATAATAATGGAGTCTTTATGAGATGTTTAACTTGTGGGAATAGATAAAAAGGCATGAATAATAGATTAATTTTTTTAGTGTTTTTATGTAAAAATTTAGGAAAATATAGGCAAAATAGGGCAAAGGATTAAATTAAAATTTTGAGTTTCTTATAGAAAATAATCAGAGAATTTTAGAAAAAATGATTAAAACACTTATTGGAATCATACCAGAAATAGTTTATTATAATTTATACTTTTCCAATGATGATAATTAATATTTTTTGTAAAAAAAATCTATTTCAGAGGTTGTAAAAACATTTATAAATCAAAAATACCACTAGTAATTAGAATGAACTAGTTCAGACCAAAAAGAGGGTATTATTTGTGAACCAAAAAACTCATGTGTCACATATTGATCCAAGAATGGTGTATGAGTCTATAAAACATGATGAATTAGTGTAATATATAAGTGAATTAGTCAATAAAATTTATAATAACATAATGTGATAACTTCTTTATATAATAAAAACTAAAAAAGAGATTGGATCAAAATGGTTTTTAAGGAACAAAATTAATGAGAACGGTGAAGTAACATGGACAAAAGATGGACATAATTGTAGAGTATACTATTAAATGGAGCTAATTGAATTTAGAGAGTATTTTTATTAGGTTTCTAGACATGATATTATATTAATTTTCATACCATTGGTGGTTCAAAAGCATCATAGGGCATATCAAATGGATGTAAATTAAGCTTTTTGAACCAGACGTTGATTGCTCGGTTCAGGTAGCACTACCCTTTGGTGTACTCTTTCAACAAACATATCTTCAGATTCTATGGTTTTTAAGATCATTCAATGGTGGGGATTCGTAACAATAGGCATATCATGGTCCAGTTCATTTTGGAGAGTGACTTGATTAGGGCTTGGTCCAACACTCCCCGCACCTACAAAAACCTTCGGTTCTACCTATTCAGGAAGTCTTACAACTTCCACATGAAACATTATAACCCTATTTCAATGACCCCCTCCCTCTAAAGATACCCCTCCTAGGATGGTTTTGAATAAAGGGATATAATGACTCCTGATTCCTACCTCAAGTAGGCCTTGGGTTGTCGACTAGCACCAAGGTTCTACAAATCTCAAAATATAGAAGGCATTACCCTTTATAAGGAAACATGATTGGGAGATAAAATGAATCATCCTCAAACAACCCCAAGAAATATACAAAAGGAAACAAAAAACCATCCCACAATGAATTTATAAATAGAGATGATATAATAAAAGTCTCCAAAGTAAATACCCAAAAGTAAATTTAAGCAGTGACACACCAACTATCAAGGATACAAGCTAGTAAGGTCCAGCGTGGCCTGCAAAATCCTCATGGAAACCTGAATATAGTTTTATATATGTAGGGTGGGCATTCAAGTATACTCAGTAGGAAAAAAGTCTCTCGTGCACATGTTAAAGAAGCATACTACTTCCCCTATAATAAAATAGCAGAACCAAACAACACCTATAAATTTATACCAACTATCCCATCCTCACCAAGGCATGATCACCAAATAACATAAACCAAGTAATATAATATAATAGGAATCACATCGATAATGGTACCATATATTGATTTCCCACTGGTATGTCTCTCTCCCACCCAAATACATATGTATTGGCCCTCCCATCTCTTTCGTATATCACTTCGATCATAATCATGGTCACAACATAGCTCACCCATAGAAACCTGAGCTCGCCACCCGACAAGAATGACCTCACATATATCACCCAAAAAAACCTAGGCCTCCATGCCACAAGCACAGTCACGTATCACCCAAAAACACCAAGCCCATCACACCTCATCCCCATGACACATGGGACATATAACACCTCACCCACAAACACATGGGCTATCACATGTTTCCTAAAGAAAAATGATACATCACAACCACCATCTAAAGCACTAATAGGCCTAAAACCATGATATCCTGTGCCACAGTTACCTCTCCTGGAAGAGAGAAGGAAAGAGCAGGTATCCATCCATCTGTACTCCCCACCAGATATTGGAAAAATCACCCCCTGCATGACTATGCGGGTGTTTGATACATAGTTGTCAATGTGGATGGAGTGTGCATAGAAATCACAATAATATAAAATGTATACATATATATAGAGAAAATCACAAAATCCCATCCTATAGGTTTACAAACAAATTAACCAACTCACATCACTGTCACTTTTTCTACTACCTCTAAATGCACTTATGAGTATATGCAACAGTCATTTCAGAATTTAAAGAACCCTAAAAAGTGGCTTCACATTTCCCCCATGTTTAACACCCATTCATTTAATTATTTTGCATCAACCACCTTTAATCACACAGCCCATCATTTATTCAACCATTAACCATTTCCATTATATTAATCAAACCAACCAAACCCATCCCAAAAATTGTTAAACAATTATTTATTTATTCCATAAATACTTGGGTATCTAGAAAAACATAACCAAATATCACAATCAACCTTTCATCCCCAATAGCCTCACCTTTCCACCCAAAAAGTACAACCCACAAACTATCACTTGCCACCCCATAAGAACGACCAAAAAAACTACCTCCTCTCTACCCCAAAAGTATGTCCAAACAAACTACTTATCACCACACACCCCATTATAACCTCAAACCGCCATCCCACAAGCACGAACACACATCACAACACATCAGGATCCATTTTTATATATTTTAAAAGGGGGTTTTATCACATTCCACTTTATTTTATGGGTGTTATCACAAAAACCGAAATCCTGGAGAAACTATTTAACAAGGAAAGTATAAGTAATTATCCAATTTCCACTCAGGGTGATGTCACAATAATCACAACAAACAAGGGTTCTACAACGCATGTTAAATAATAAAACAAAAACAAAAAATGGCTATAATTTTCAATGGGGCATCAATCCCATGCAATTAAAAATATAAAAAATAACAATAGAGATGTAAGAACATGTTAACAAACCCATTTAACCATTAATTTCAATTTAACCAATTTTTTATATTTAGTTTTGATGACACAACTATAATCTAAGGGTAAACAAAAGTAAACCCCTTGCATGATATATAAAAATGATAAATAAGGGAATTCACACCTCAAGAAATCTTTTTAACTTATTTAAAACTGTATGGTGAGGAAGAATGTCTGGAAACCACAGTCACAAAAAACCTCATGGATTAACCTATAATGTACCAAATCTCTATAAAAAAATCCCAAACATACCCCGAACTAAAGAAAACCCATTATAGTGGATCCTTGGGAGAATAAAAAAATAAAACATATTAGAAAGGGAAGAGAAATCCCCGTGGATTTACCATGGATCTCCAATGAACATACATTAGGATCAATGGATCAAAGAGGGAGGAATAGGGCTCAAATAACACCTTGGGGTGCCTAGGACTCATCTAAAAGGATAATAATAAGTGAGAATAGCCAAATAATTAAAATTTAAACTAAAAATAATTTTGAAAACTGCACTGGATTAGGGTATTACATGACATTTAATCTAATTTCACATCATGTAATCCCCGAGGTTCAGTTACCACTAAAAAACACATCACCTCTTCATTTTATTATTTATTTTTAAACCCTGATATATTATATACTGTGAAACACTTTTTCATGTTGTTTAAAATATTTACACATCGTGAAACCTCTTAAGAAAATCCATGAAACAGACTTTTATGTCATTTAATACAGTTACACGATGTGTAATATCCCTGCTTCCATCCTTTATTAACTAAAATTCTCCATAATACCTCCAAGCCTCATATGAACACCTCCAACAACAAAAACCAGAAAATTAATAGACTGAGAAGGAATAAACCATTACATTAGATACCTCTAAAATTATTCTCACCCTCGATAATCCAAAACTAAGCCCAGAAGGAAGGGGGTCCGAACAAACAAAATTTGAGATAACTCTCAAGGATATCATCACCTCAAATGTTACCAACAACCAAACACACCAAACCAAGTTACCACAAACATATCTCACAAACTCATCCCCATGAAACCACAATTAAAAACCATGTCCTCTCACACAACTAGAATGCTACATCACCACTACAAAACTAACTCGACCTCCACACAACCCAAACCAATGACCACTATAACCAACAAACCACACCATCACGAACACATGAATCGAATAATTCCATCTTCCATGTCAAGATAATATCTTCTCTGGGCAACACTGATTCACCCGTATGGGTTTAATCACATCACTATTAATGCATCTCAAATAGGAATCTAGTCCTCCCCTTTTCATATATCAGTAATTTATCACACATCACACCACACACATAAAAAAATAGAAATAAACTTATATAATAAAACAAAGGTATCCAAACATTAAACCTCAAAGAAAAATAGAGAATAAAAACTCAAAACAACTCCAAGTATGGGGTACACATCTGCGTTTCTCACTCCCAAGTACTCTCCTCCTAGCCACCAAAATTGTGTCTTGAAGCCATGGTATATTTAAGAAATTTTTATGTGTACCAAAAAAGGTGAGTTATGAAATTAATGAAGTAATCCATTGCACATTTCTACTAGAACAAAAATCATTATATTAAACAACATCTGATTCCGACCATCCTCCTACCATCCCTTCAGTGCATCACCATGGTCGACACAATCGCACATCACCTCTACCTCTAAACCTACCCAATGGGACTCCTCCACCCACTGCACTAGAAAATACTATGCTTCCATATAAAACAAATAGCCTCTAGAACCATCCACTCTTGAATCTATGTGAAAGTATCCCAATTCCTACATTTCTCTCCAAGAATCCTTATAATCCTGGAAAACAACATTCCACAACTTCATACTCAAAGCATCAACCCAAACATTCACCTTTATTGAGGTGTAGGAGATCTCAAAATCATAATCTTAAAGGAACTACATACACCTCTGCTATATTAGATTCAGGTCACACTGGGAAAAGATATACCTCAATCTCTTGTGATAGGTAAAGACCACAAAGCACTCCCCAATGACGTAATGCTTCCACAAATTCAGTTCAAACAAAAATAATATTAGCTCTAGATAATGGGTGTCATAGTTAAATTAATGAGGGTGTAATTACCTAGACACATAAGATATCACTAAATTCTTCTCCAGTAACACACATTCCAATCCCAAATGAGAAACTTCACAACAAATCTCAAATAGCACACCCTCCTCTGGTAACTGAAGCACTGACTAACTTTCTCTTCAGGTAAAAAAATACTGCATGACACTGATCACTCTAAACAAAAACTTCGTCTTTCTTAATATAAAATTTCAATGGGGATGAAACTCAAGATAAATCAGATAAAAACCTTAAATAACAGCATGCAAGGCTAAGAAAACTATTAACCTATTCCATGTTATTGGGTGCTTTCCAAGAAACAATTGCTTCAAACTTTGATGAGTCTATTGCAACACCCTATTGAGACACCACATGCCCAAGGAAATGCACCTATCATGTTCATAACACACATTTAGAAAAATTTACATAGATATGGTGGCGTCAAATAACATGAAAGATAGTTCTGAGATTCTCAACATGCTTCACCTCTAAATTCTAGTAGATTAAAATACCATCGATGTATACAAAGACGAACTGATCTATGAACTCATGGAACACAGAGTTCATAAGTCCCATTAAAATGGATGGGGTGTTCATAACACTGAATGTCATGAATTAAAACTCAATTTTCCCATACCTTCACCTAAAGGAAGACTTCAGGATATATACCTCATTTACCATCAACTGGTGATATCTAGACCAAAGATTAATCTTATAAAAACCAACTCACCCCTTTCAGCTGGTCAAAAAGATCATATACCCTTGGGAGAGGGTAACAGTTCTTAATTGACACTTAATTAAACCTCTAATAGTCTATACAAAACCTTATACCACCATCTACCTTCTTTTAGAACAACATTGGATCACCCCACTGTGACACACTAGGTCGGATAAAACCCTTATGCATCAGATCATCAATCTGAATCCTCACCTCCCTCAACTTAGAAGGCACCATTTGATAAGGATCCATCTAAATTAGAGAAGAAAAAGGTTGAAAGTCTATCCCGAACTCAACATGACGTTGATGGGGTAGCATTGAAACCTCCATAAGAAAAACATACAGGAACTCCCCAATGACCCTGGGAATATCTACCATCCCAGAATCCAACAATTCTACCAATAACTCAGACAAAAAGTAAAGAAGGGGATCCACACACCGACTTCCCACCTTATAACCCTACTCGCTAATGAAAAAAACTTGTTGGACATCCACATCCAAAAAACTAGACTCTCCTCTGAAGGAAATTGAAAATAGAATATACAGAATATAACTAGTCAATATTGAGGATGTAATTGTATGAATACATCTATAGAAATAAAATATCCCCATAGGACTGATGTAACCCCATCATCAATCTATACCCCTGGAACACATCAAATGAGATGGTCCAGTCTCTAACAGGTTTAATCAACACTAGGGGAAAGGGAAGCCTCCCTATTTCTAGTCCCAGAGCATAAGCTAGTGTGGGTGAAACAAAGGAGTTTGAATCTTCTGAATCAAACAAGGCTCAAAAAAGGGTACTAAACAAACTAATCATATCTCTGATGATCTATGAACCCTCTGGAAATATTTCCCCCACTAAGTGCAACAAAACATTACCAAATACTCTACCTCTATACTTATGAATACCTACATGGACATTGTTGGGTCTCTATCCCTATACACGATGAGCATATTAAGGTCGGACTCTACCTACTCCATCTCCCCTCGGTGGAGAAAAAACCTAATACCCCTGCTGTTGAAAAGGCCTCACTAGAAATTTTTGTTGAGGATAATGTTGAGCCTATTAACCTTTACCAAATGGTCTCAAAAAGTTATTTTTCACTAGATCTGGTGATGGACATGAACCTTATAACCAAAATACACTAACAGAAACCTACTAGGAAAAGAACAGAAACCACTAGTAGTAGAAATCTAGAAAGGAAGATGATGTGGTCAACTCCCTATTAGTTGAAAACTCTAAGGTCATGGTGCTTGAGACTTTATATAGATAAATCTCCCCTTTGAAGAACCCTACCAGATACCCTCTAATAAAAACCTCCTCACGAGTGCATCCACTTGATCAACTATACTTTATTCTGAACCTCCATATATGTTGTCAACATAAAAAGATTTACCGCATACTTGATACAAGGATAGAGTGCCTCCTTAATATTCCTCACATGAGACTCCTCATCCGGAAAAAGGTTTGGGAAAAAATGAATAAGGTCCTTGAACTTGATTCCCAGCTCTTACACTGACATGATCCCCTACTGAAGAGAAGGAATCTTTTGCCTCTTGACATTCTTCATGGTCAATGAAAGGAACTCTTCCCAGAACTCTTTTTGGAAGTAGACACATAAATTTTTTTCCTCCTTATTCTCTCCTAGATATAGTGTCCACCACTGATGCGTAGCTCCCAGAACATGATTGAATTTAAAAGAGACCCAATACTCATTCGGGGCCCAGATCAAACTTAAATTTATCTTGACCTATTCCAGACAGCTCGCTATCTCCACATATGAAGCAATGCCCTCATCATCATTATTATCTTTTATAAAAATAGCAAGGTCAAAAGAAACAAGTAACAAAAGGACCCAAGCATGGAGAATACCCCTCCACCCAAGGGTGAGTTCAAGGTGGCCTAAAGTAATGTAACCCCATCACATCCCCATTGATGTACTCCAGACCTTTAGGCTGAATGCTATGTGACGTGTGAATGAGCACTGCCTCCTCCCTGGGCGTTTCAAGGGCAGCTAGGTGGTCAACCACTTTGTTCCCCTCCCTCCAGGTATGCAGCACTTGAGTCTTCTTGCCAATCAGATTCATGCACCTCTTAATCTCATAGCAGATCGACCATGGGGGAGTCACGTAACCTAGAAAGGAATTGTAAACAATTAGGGAGTCGGTTTCCACCTCTGAGGTCATGATCCCTTTCTGGTGGAAAATGGTGAGGCCGATCAACAATGCTTTTGCCTCCACCTGAAGATAGGTACCACTTCCTAATATGGCGAAGAAGACCAAAAAGGTAGAGCCCTGATGATCCTGCACCACTCCTCCCCACTTCATAGTCCCCTGTAGACAAGATCCATCAGTATTAATTTTCAGGCCTGTGAGGGGAGACCTCCACTTTACCCAAGAACCTATCCTGTCCCCATGCATATCATGATCTCTGGTTGTACCCTGGAATTGGCGCAAGGAATGAGACTCTTTCAGAGAATTCACTACTTTGTTGAGATCCACAAGAAAGTTAAAAGCCCAGGTGATAATAACGTGGTTCGAAACCACTACTCCCTCATGGATGGACGAGTTCTGAGCCCTCCAAATGCTCTAGCATCCTGCCTGGAAAAGAACTAAATGGGTCGTCCTCTCCTGTCCTCCTCCTTCTGTACCACAGTACCATTGATCTAGGATGCCACCAATATCCTGGTAGGGAGGGTTGGTCGTCGTGAATTCCCCAAGAGCCTCACAATCCTCTTTTTCCCAATCACTTCTGAAGAAAAGGTGGAAATAGGATTCCTCCCTGTGTACCTTGCAACAAAAACATTTCTAAGTAAGATAAATAGAACATTTCCTCACGTTCTCATCCGTAGGGAGGGATTTGTTCCTGAGTCTCCAAGAAAGGAAGTTAAACTTATTGGGAATACATTTGATCCAGATGATCTCATCCCATCCTCCCTGAAGGCTCTGTTCATGTACTGTGTGGCGAAAATCCTTTGAGGAGAAGCTCCCAGAAGGAGACGCGGTGAAAACGAATCTTTCATCCTATGAGTTGCTGATAATTTCATAGAAGAAAGCCTGATGCACCTTGTACAACATGGACTCAATGAAGGGGGAAAAGAGGCTAGCTTCTTTGAAGGAGATCAATGGAGCCGGCACCAAGGGAAGCCCAACTCCGAGTCGCACCAGTTCTGATGCAAGAAGTAAATGTCCCCTCTCCTAATCATCCAACGTGAAAGTGGGCGGAGGATATCCACGATGGGAAAGATTATGGGCCATAGGTGACTCCCACTCTCTGAGCCGTTGCAGCGGCTAACATACGAGTTCATGGAAGCCCCCAAAAGCATTCAAACTTCCAATGCACTCCATGAAATCCTATAATACAAGTAGTAGATTGAATCTTTCAGGTTCCGCATGCCAACTCCTCCTTCTTCCACCGGTCGTGACAACTTGCTCCACGCCACCCATTACTTCTTCCCCTTTGATTGAGGATCCCAAATGAACCTGGATAAAGATCTGTTGATGGACTTGATGAACCCTTTGGGAACCTTGTTGGATGGGAGGGCGTAGAGGGGCGATGTCACCAGGACACTATTAATCAGGGCGATCCTTCCGCCAAAGGATAGAAAAAATTCTTCCAGTTAAAGACTTTGTCATTGATCCTTGAATATAAGACGCCAAAGTCCCGGATCCTAAGCCCACTCGCTAAGATGGGCGCGCCGAGGTACTGCATCGGAAACTCACCTCTGGCCATCCCCAGGAAGATGCTGATCGACTCCATCCTCACCGCATCACACCCACTGCCGATAAAGAACTTGTTCTTATCCTTATTAATCATCTGCCCACTCCATTGACAGAAGTTCTTCATCACCTCGGGGATGCTCCTAAGGGAACTCTGCCTTCCGTTGATAAACATGAAGGAATCATCAGCGAACATCAAATGGGAAATCGATTGTACCCTCAAGCGTTGACGGAACGACAGAATTCCTCTTCGATCAATACTAAGTAATGATGAAAAGGGATGGGGAAAGGGGGTCACCTTGCCTGAGGCCACGGGTGGACTTAAAGAAGCTGAATGATTTACCCATGAACAACACCGAGATCCGGGAGGAGATGAAGCATCGAAAGATTAAGTCTACATTCCAAGAGTTGAAACCCATACATGAGAGAATCCTATTGATGAATCTCCATTCCACACAATGAAATTCTTTATTCATGTTGAGTTTGATGGCCACGTTGGACCCTCTAGTCTTGTAGTTGATGTCGTGAAGCATATTCTGAGAAAGGGAAACCACTTCCTGGATATTGCGCCCCCTAACGAACCCATGTTGTTCAGGGGAGATCCAGCGAGGGAGATGGAGGGACAAACTATTGTTGATAATACTTGAAAGGATCTTGTATGGAACGTCACACATGCTAACCGGATGGTAGTGATAAATCTCGGATGGGTTCTTAGTTTTGGAAAGAAGAAAAAGAGTGGTGGCGCAAGCTACAATGGGTAGGTAACCCTCACAAAATAATTCTTGAATGGCTTCCGTCACAGACTCCTTCACCAAGGACTAAGAACACCTGTAGAAGGAAGCTGGGATGCCATCCAGACCCAGGGCACTCTCCGGATTCAGACGCATTATCACATGGTGGATCTCTTCCACATTAGGCATTGCACCCATACTGGAATTATCATCATCTATCACATGACTCTGGATGGAATCAAATATCTCTAAACGGTCAGAGGGATACCCCTGTAGGAGGCACTCGTTCGGGCCTGTTAGAAGGTCATGGAAGAAGGAACAAGCCATGCTCCCCACGGTGTCTCGTTTCTCAGTGTAAGTGCCATCCTCTATCAGGATGTTCGACCTAGGCCGCTTCTTCCTTTACTTAATACATGCGTGGAAGAATGCTATGTTCCGGTCACCCTCCTTCTACCATTTGATCCTGGCCGCCTCCCTGGCCAGACACTCTTTCTTAAGAAGGAGTTCCCCCATCAGTTCTTTCTTCCTTGTGAGTTCCTCATACACACTGTCCCCCCAAGAAATTTCCAGGGAGGCCTCCAGCGATTCCACGTATTTCATGGCCATATACAATTCCTCATCCGGTGACCTTTGATCTTTTTCCCACTCCCTCAAATATGACCTAGTTTTCCTCAATTTCCCGTGAAGGATGATCCACTTGTTTCCAACAAAAGGAGTCTCCCAGCCCTCTAAAACCTGGTCATGATAGCCCGACAAATCAATCTAGATCTTGATAAAGAAGAATAAAGTAGGAATCCTGACCATTGAACTTATAGAAATTAGCAGTGGGGATTGGTCCGAGATCCCCCTCACCAGATGAGTGACCTTAGTGTTTGCGAAGAGAGATATGGAATGTAAATTACCGAGACAGTGGTCCAGACGACCCCACGAGTGCTAGACACCCTACTGATTGTTGTACCATGTGAAATTTTCCCCATCAAACCCGAGATCCAACAATCCCTTGCTGTCTATGAAGCTAACAAAAGATGAACTAGCCTTCCTGGGGAAGGGGCCTCTCCCCTTCTGCTCACCCGGGTCAACAACCATGTTAAAGTCCCCTACCACAATCCAGGCCTCTGGTCCCAGATCGAACATCGCCATCTCTTTCCACAAACCTTCCCTAATATAGAGGTCGCAACTCCCATATAAAAAATACACGAGAAAGGAAACATTCCCAGTACTCACTTTAACTGTGAGGAACTTGTCCTTGGATTGAACTAAGGAAACCGATCATTCCTTGCTCCAGAATATCCATATATGTTTGTTGGTAGACTCGTCTTTCATGGAGCCATAGATGCAAAGCCTTCTAGAGAATTCTAAAATTTTAGAGGGTTTCTACTTGTGATCAAGGACGGACACTACTGCGACCTTGTGTTTAGAGATCTCGGACACGAGGAAGACCATTTTAATACGAGCTCCCAGCCCCCTTGCATTCCAGACAAGTACAAGAATCATTGAAAAAGAGCCATCCTAGAACTAGCGCCAGAGCCTTTCGCCTTCAAGCCTTGGCTAGGAGATGTGAAGCGATCTCCCTTGGAATGTGATCTAGTGCGTACCCCTGACCCTTGATCCTTGGGAACCACTGGAGAGGAGGGGGAGCTAGGCCTGGGAGTTTTGTGATCCCTCTTGTGACAAGCTGAGGGGGGAGATACAACCACCCCTTTTTCCCCGAGGCTGTCTAGATTAGTGCATGAAGAGGAAACCTCCACCAGAGTTGAAGGAGCACCCACCTCCAGAGGTTCCCCTAAAAGACTTACTGATGCCGGCCTTGAGCTCAAGAGATCCTCAGAGACCAGGATTCCTGATGACTCAGAAGGAGGGGTCGATAGACAAGAGACCAGAATGCACTTATCAAGTATCAGGTTAAAAGACTACATGATGAAAACAAGAAAAGAGGTGGATGCCTTCCTCGACCCATGACACCCTGTCTCTTCTTAGGACTTACCGGGCACTACCAAAAGGAAACATGGGGGATTCCAGAGAGATAGTATTAGAGGGAATGGGGGGGATATCCACCGAGAGAACCTCTGTAACCTGCCTCGCCTGAACCGAAGAAGAGGGACGTGACAAAGCACTCTCATCCGCCCCCCTCCTTTTAGTCCTCCTTGTGCCCTTTCTCCCTTGTTTATGACATACCTAAAGTGAATACCCTTGGAGACAGCACTGCGAGAAGAAACGAGGGAACACTGGGTAGAACACCTCCTGAGTCCAGTACAGGACATCCTCGATGAGAATATCCACTTTCTCAGGGACCGGGCACGAGAGATCCAGCTCCAAAAAAATACGATCCTCCAAGGTTGAGCATCCCGTCTTTGTGGCTGTAGCTGAGCACAAAAAATCCCCTATGGAGTCACCAATCACCTATAAAAGGCCTTCATTCTGGAAGGGGAGAGGTATCCCCGACATGCAGACCTAGACGGCCGCAAAAGGGCTTTCCTCCCCGTGGTGGGAATCAAGAGACCATCTGGAGAGGCTGAAGGACCATCTCCCCCAAGATCTTGGAACCCTACACCAGATGTGGAGGAAATCCTCCTCCAAGGCAAGGATGATGCTGAAGGAACACCAGTGGAGAGCCGAGACCTATACCGGAGACTTAAGGCCCTAGGACGAAACACAATGCCAAAAATACACGAGAGGAGGTTTCACCACACCAAAACGCGCGACCAGGGTCCATTTCAGGCAGGTTTCAGCCTCCGTGAACACCAACCCTGGCACCTGTAAGGAGACACGAGCCCCTTCCGAAGACGACTGGCCCGAAGCCACCTGGACCAGCTGAAAGTAGGGAGCAGGAGGGAAGCCTTTCGAACTGCAGAGCACCTCCTGAAAGGAGAGTGTGAGACCCACTCCAGCGAGAAGAACGAGTAAAGCACAGGCCGCCTGGGAACCACCGGGGGGAGTAGAGGATGACGTCGGAACCGAGGATGATGCCGAGGCCACCGGGGGACCTCCGGGGGATTCCGAGAATGACGCCTGATCCAAGAATGAGGCCAGAGTCGAGGAGGATGCCAGGACCACCGGGGGATCCCCGGGGGGAGCCGAGGAAGAAGCGAGGGCACGTGCCGCCTGAGAACCATCAGGGGTAGATGAGGACGATGCCAGAGCCGAGGACGAGATGAGGGAACTGGGCACCGGGGGAGGCGAGGGAGGCCCGGACGAGACTGGTGTAACAGTATGAAATTTTGAAAATGAGGACGGCACGTGGGGCGCGTACTCCCTTGGTTGTTTCCTCATCGTTTCCACTTCCCTCGTATATTCCCAAATAATGCTGATAGAAAGAACACAATGTATTCTACCATTTATCATTCTACTCTGTTGGACCAACCCTTTTGGGATCTACCATATTGGATTGCTGAACCTCAACTACCCATGCCACATGCATTTGAATATTAGGAGCCATAGTTAAAAAGAAAATAAATATTTTTTAAGCTCAAGTAGTATGAAATTTTCATTAAGATTTATTTTAACTCAATTAATTCATTTTTTCTATTTTTACCTTCCCAAAACAACCTAATTAAAACAAGAACACAAGTAATTATGATGCATATACCTTTACTAGGTCTCTACCTTGCAATCAGGTCAAGATCACATTTATGTTCAATAAGCTTATAGTTTGTGCACTAGATCATGTGGGGACCTAAAAAACTATGTCCTGGATGGTCTCCCTAGCCTATGTCACACACTAAGGTCAACTAGAACTATTTCCATACCATCCCATGAAATCCTCACTATTACTAACTCCAAACTCAATCCTATATCTCAACTATCACCTCTGATGCCACTATGTCACGACCCCCACCCTCCAAAGATACCCCTCCTGGGTTGGAAATGAAGAAAGGGAGATAATGACCCCCAAAGTCCTGACTTCAGTAGGCCTTAGGTTGGTGAATATAACCAAGGGTTTACAAATATCACAAAATGGAAAGTATTACCCCTTTTAAGGAAACAAGATCAGAATATAAGATGAATCATCCAAAAACAGCCTCAAGACATATATATTAGAAAATAAAAAACCATCCCACAATTCATGTAAAATAGGACTGATATAGTAAAAGTCTCCAAAGTAAATACTCAAAATTAAAGATAACAAGTGATATAACAACTATCAAGGATCTGATCTAGTAAGGTCCGTCACGGTCTGCAAAATCCTCCTAGAAACATGAAAATAGTTTTATATACATAGGGTGAGTATACTGGTATACTCAGTTAGAAAAAAATTCTCTTATGGACATGTGAATTAAGCATACTAATTCCCTTGTGAGAAAACAACAGAACCAAACAACACCTATCAAGGTATACTAACCATCCCATCCTCACCAAGGCACTCTCACCAAATAACCCAAAACAGTTAATATATTATAATATAAATCACATTGATAAGGGTACCCCACACCACTTTACCATGTGTATACCACTCTCACACCCAACTTTATACGTCCTGGCACTCCCATATCTTTTGTATACCACACCTCCCCACAAGAATGATCATGAAAAATCTCACTTGCAAACACCTAGGATCACCTCCCAACAAGCATGGGAAAAAAATATTTCCCAAAAAACAACTAGGATACCACCAAAAAATCATGGTCCCATCTCACCCAAAAACACCTGGTCCATCACACCTCATCACGAAGACACCTGTGACACATATCACCTCACCCAAAAACACCTGGGATATCACATCTCACCCAAAGACACCAAGGCCATCACAACCGCCATTTAAATAACTAAAAGACCTCAACCTATCATAGCTTGTGCCATACCAACCTATCTTTGAAGAGAGAGTAGGAAAGATAGGGTACCCAACCATCCGTACTCCCCACCAGATGTTAGGGAAAACACCACATGCATGACTATGTGGGTGTTCTCCACGTAGTGTTCAATATGGGTGGGGTGTTTATAGAAATAAAAATAATGTAAAATTTATACACATGTATAGAGAAAATCACACAAGGACATCCTATGGGTTTACAAAAAAACTAACCAACTCAAATCACTGTCACTTTTGACACTACTTCTAAATCCAGTTATTAGTACCTAAAATAGTCATTTCAGAATGTGAAGAGACCTGAAAAGTGGCTTCACATTTCCCACACATTTAACACCCATTAATTTCATTATTTATCAATAACTACCATTAATCACACAACTCATCATTTATTCATCAATTAACCATCTCCATTACATTAACCAAAAAACCAAATCCATCCAAAAAATTGTTAAATAATTATTTTTTTATTCCATCACTACTCGGGCATCTAGCACAATAGAACCACATATCACAAGAAACCTGTCATCCCCAAAATCCTTATCTCAATGTCCCAAAAGAACATCCCACAATGTATCACCTCACTACGCTAAAATAATATCCTAAAAAACCACCTCCTCACTACCCCAAAATCACATCCAAACAAACCACATACCCCCCCCCCCCCACAACCCATTACAACCGCACACTGCTTCCCTAAAAGAATGAGCACACATCACAACACACCAAGATCCATTTTTATAGATTTTAAAGGAGATTTTATCACATTACACTTTATTTTAGGGGCTCTATCACACAAACCAAAATACTAGGGAAACTATTTCATAATCCAAGTATAATTATTTAACCAATTTCCATTTAGGGTGATGTCACAACAAGCACAAAAAACAAGGGCTCTATAAATTTTATCAAAAAACACAAAAAAACCCACCATTGACCACCATTTTAGTACAGAATCAATCCTATATAATTCACAATATCACAAACAAAAATAAATATATAAGAACATGAGAACAAATCACTTTAACTTTCAATTTTAATTTAACCAATTATTTATCTTTAATTTAGCCGGCACAAATATAATCCAAAGGTAAACAAAAGTAACCCCCAATATGATACAAAAAAAGGAGAAATGAGGGAATCCCTAACTCAAGGATGATTTTACACTTATTGCACACTATAGGGTGAAGAATAATTCCCAAAAACCAATGTTGCACAAAACCTTGTAGATCAACCTATATCGCCCGAAAGATCCATAAAAAAAGAATCCAAAATGTACCCCAAACCAAAGAAACAACATCACAACATATACCCAAGAGAATAATGGAATAAAATAGGTGATAAAGGGGAGATAACTCACCATAGATTGACCATAGATCACCATCGAAATTTCAATTGGATCAAAAAATCAAATAGGGATGAATAAGGCTCAAAGAACACCTCATGGTGCCTAGGGTTCACCCAAAATGAGAGTAAAAAGATAGAAAGAACAAATGATTAAAAGTTCTACAGAAAATAATTTTTAAAACTACAATATATTGGGGTATTATGTGACATGTAATCCCCTTTCACATCGTGTAATCCCCGAGGTTTGGTTACTGCTAAAAAAGTCATCACCTCTTCATTTTATTATTTATTTTTAAACCCCGATATATTACACTTCATGAAACCCTTCTTCACATAATATAAAATATTTACACATTCTGAAACCTCCCTGGAAAATCCATAAAACCAACTTTCATGTCATTTAATACACTTAAATGATGTTTAATCTCCCCACTTACAACCGTTTGGAACCGAACATCTCTAGACTCCCTCCAATCCTCCTCCAAACACTTCAAATAACCCATTACACCTACCATGGTGATTTGGGTAAGTCTTCATGAGCTCCCATTACAATATCAAAAAACATCAAATTTTCATATGCTATGAAATCCTGTGGATACATTTATATGCTCTGATATTAGGACCAATTTGGTTTTCACCATATCCTTCCATGAAGCTACATAGAGGTTTATTTTTCATTAAGACCTATTGATCTTTACTGGATTATAGTTGTAGAAAAATTCTACAGAAAACAACATGTGATTTTCATGTCATGGAGGAATCATTTACCAATTTTTAATAAATTGGGCCATGAAATAACAATTTGTAGGAATGGGAGAAAGAAAAACAATCCACATTTGGATACTGTTGTAGGAGGCAGTGGTCAAGGTTTTGTGCCTGATCCAGATGAAAGTTTGATGAATTATTTGGGTGTTCTTTAGGGTAAATATTAGGAAAAAATTGATCATAGTAGCTTAAATGGTGGAAACCCATTGGTTTTATATATCTTTAAATGATTGAGGTCTTATTTGGATGGTCCTAAGTCTACTGTGTAGAATCATTTAGACTTATTGGGTTATGGGGAGGTACTTTTGGGCTCCTATGCAAGGGATATGCTTTATGGAAGTTGAGTGTCCCCAGACATGAGGACACCAATAACATTTAACGGAAGCTCTAGAAGTAGTACAAAATGGGATAAACCTCTATAGGAGTAGGCGGAGGTCAAGAATGGATTCATTTCTCATGGTGATAATGACACACAATCTGATTTAGGAGTGATTTTTTAGGTTCATGATGGTTCAAATGTAGCTCTACCTATGAGTTTGAGGTAGTTTGACCCCCGTGAACCTTAAACTCTTTTGTAGATTCATAACTAGTCCTTGAATTTGGATGAAAATGGGAAGAGGAATTATGATCCTGAAGGATGGAAAAAATAAATGCCAAAATGGAAAAATAAGGTGGTCAAGTCAAAGTCTTCTGAGGATATTGAACTAAGTGAAAAAGAGGAAGACTTCCAACCTATGTCTAATGAGGAGATGGACTCCTAGAGGGACATGAAAGTAGGGCCCATCTCAAGGAAGGGAAAGCATGAAAATCTTTTCTATAGAAATTTCCTAGTTCACAAGGGGGGATGAACAAGACCGTGTAAATACTAGTCAAATATTCCAGAAACTATTATCAAAAGATCTTTAGGTAAGGCAATGAAAAATGGGACTCAGATAAGACTAAGGAAATTAAAAATTGATGAAGGTGATAATCTATGTTCTGTTAATATGGGAGAGGACACTCTTAGTAAGGTAACTAAGTCTCCTGAAGGCGATGTCATTTAGTGACACTCAGAACCAATGCCAGATGGAGCCTCAAATAGAGTGGCTGGAAAAGGTAAAGCAACACATGGGGAATTTTTGGAGCTCGTTCTTCACTCTAAAGAAAAAATGTTAGAGGAAGCCTTTGATATTAATTCTATCAAGGATGATTCCAATAGAATATATAATAGATTGATCAAATATGACATTAATGAAGAGAAAAGGGTGTGGATAAAAAAATAAGATCAAATTTTGGCATGAGGTTTTAACAAAAGGAATATCACCATGGATAAATACATCCAGTTTTAGGATAAGATGGAAAATAATTTTGAAGACCTTATAAAGAATGAATTGGAAATGAAGGTTAGTAAACCTAATTGGGGAATTTATTGTGTATCGATCTAATATTATTAGTGTCATATTTAACGATTTTGTGGGTTCTTCTATTGGTTAACACCCTTGACTTGGACTAGTGTCGGTTTCCCACTTTTCCTCAAAAGTTCCCTTGGAATAAAAATTTAATTTTATGTAAAATGGTGACCAAGAAGAATAAGTCTTTATCAAAAAACCATATGTTTTAATCCTTAAAAATTATAGAATAATGGTATATAGATTGAAGAAATAACTATATGAATTTAAAGAGGCTCCATGATCTTGGTATTCTAAATATGTTGACTATTATTTGAAAAATGAGGTTTTCCTAAGGAACTATTGATAAAAATATGAACATGAATATGAATTTCTCAGATAAAATTATAGTAATTGTATTTGTGGATTAAATAATTTTTTATAGTACTAATTATCTTCTTTGTGTGAAATTTTCTACTAAGATGACAGAATAGTTTGAGATATCTATGATGGATTAACTAGAAAATTGTTTTTGGGATTATAAGGGAATAAAAAATTATTTATATATTTATTTCAAAAGATAAATATAAAAAATAATTATTGATAATGTTTTAGAGAGGAATATTTAAAAATGGTTTCTACACATATTTCAATTTTCCAAAGTTGTGCACAAATGAACTAAGAAACGATGATGATCAAAATAAATTTAGAAGTATGATTGGTATCCTTCTGTATCTCACAACATCTATACCATAAGTTTTCTATTTTGTGACTTTGTGTGTTAGGTTTCAATTTAAACTAATGGAGTCACAAATGATCATAATAAAAATAATAATAAGGTATTTAAAAGGCCCAGAGAATTATGGATTTCTCTAAAGATATAGTGTGAATCTATACATTATTTACTAGACTGATACTGAATGGGTTGGGTGTTGTACTAATCATTGATCTATATTAGGTTGTGGTTTCACTGTTATTAATGGTTTTTTCTAGGAATAATAAAAATAGGAGTTTAGAAAACTTTATTAAAACTAAATTATATTATTTGGAGGATACTCATGCAGTTACACTGGCTTTATGGATTCAGGTTCAACTAGAAAATTTCTGGGATTACGTTTAGACACCCTTGAAGATTATTTTTTGATAATCATATATATATTGATATAAAAAAATCCCACTTAACAATCTTGTTCTAAACACATTGATATTTGATATCAATTTTTAAAAGAGATGGTGGTTTTAAGTGAAATCAAACTCTTAATTTTTACCAAAAAGAGCATCTTGCATATATATTTATGAAGGAGATAAAATGTGTAAGTTTTTTTTATTTAAGTATAGAATAGAATATTCTAATTTCGACACACACCAGATATTTGTTTTCATTGAGAACCCCCATATAAAATTGTTTTTTTTTCAAAATTGTAGAAAAGGAAACACAATATTTTTATGAAACATGATAAGCATATTTATTGTCATGTGACTTGATTTAATTTGAATATATTTTTCTTGAATTGTGGGTATCACTTAGTTATCAATTATATATCATTTTATTCTTCAATGTCCTCTTATAAAGGTCATAATTTAATGGGTGAGCTCCACCCTAGAAGGAAATATTTCTTCTATTGTCTATTTGTAGACCCAATTTAAGATGACGATGGTTCTCTCTCAAAATTTTATTCTTTCTGATCCTATAGTAGGTGAAAGTTTTCTATTTATTCTTGTTAAATGTGATACTTTGGGTTCTTTATGGAGTTTTCTCATGTTTTATATGATTGATTTGTTTCCTCAGATGGTAAATTTCTTGACCTTTATACAATTTTGTTTTTTGGGAGATGCCTCAACCACAGTTTTTGGTCGATCCAATATTTAATTTTATGTGATGTTAGAATTTTGATATGTTTCTACCTTTTAGTTTATATGCAATGGGAGATTTGGGTGAGCATCATGGTAAATAAGATTAGTGATATATTTTACTTTTTTGTTGGTGTTCACCAATGGTTAATGTTTCAAAAGAAAAGTTCACAGTTAATATCTGTTTCTTGATCAAATTCTATTCTTATTTTTTTGAGGTAGTTGTAATTTGAGGTAATTATGGTTTTAACTTATTTTATTCATTCCATATTTCCTTTATTTAATCTCTATGAGGTGATAACTAGCCAGAAATTTTGTTCTTTATTGCTTCATAGAGTTAGTAGTTATCCATGTGGGTTAATGTATTAATGAAATACTGATAGAGTGTGGAAACCGCCATCAAATAATTTTTTTATGTGGGGTTATATTAACCTTGAACTAGGTTTTTGCCTTTTATCTTGTGAGGAATATATAGTCTCTAGTTGGGAAATTATTTTTATATTCATCCCACACCACTACCAACTCAATAAAATCTATTGATATTGGGTATTGTTTTTCTTATTATGTCTTATTATTGAATTTATTCAAGTTTTATTGGGACTTCCCATCACACCCCTTTCAATTTGGGTTATTCCTTAGGTTTTTAGGTGACTCCTAATAGAGTCAACTGTTCCATTTCTCTAGGTGGAACTTCATTTATTTTGATCCCTATATGTTTATTGGAGATGATGTAATTTGAAAATTTTGGTTTGTCTGTTATCTATATTAGTGATAGAGACATTCGATGTTTGTAGTAATTCTTATTTCTCTTCATGATTATTAGATCATGTAATTAGTATAGAGTTAGAATTAATTCCTTCTTGAGTAAATTTTTTAATACACAAATTTATGGGGATATAAATCCTTATGAGGGAGAGTGAAATCAAACCCTAACCTCAGTATTCCACTTCAATTTTATTTATTCAATTATTTTTATCATGTACTCAAATTCCATTTTTAACAGTGTGTAAATTTTTAGTTTTTAAAATTTTTAGATTGGAACATGGTTAGTATAAGATGAGATGAAACCACAAAAAATATCTATGAATTAATAGATTTAAAACACATGGTTGGTTAATGGTTTGTTAAACCTTATGTGTCTCTTATGTGGGATTCTATATCTCCTTCTGTTAGAGGTGCATAGTTGGTTCACAGTTTGGAGAAGTGTAAAACCATGTGAAGTGCCCAGTGAATTAAAAATATTGAATTTATCGAATTACCCTCCTCCTATTTGGAATAATTCATGCCTCCCTACTTTCCAATACTCTTTATCATTTGGATCATATCTATGAGGGATTAGTCTTTTACTACCCTTAAATCTCCCCCATCCTCCTGGTCAATTTCAATGGGGTTTCTTTCTATTTTGAGTTTTGATATTCAAATATAGATTCTTCCTCTCTCCTATATATATTATTCTTTATTTATACTATATTCATTCATTATGTGTGTTATTTGGTTGTTCCCTATTTGAAATAAGGTGTTTTATTTTGTAATTAATTTGTACCTAGGGTTTATTATACCCTTCTTGAGGAGAATTCTAGGGATGACTATCGAAAGTGATGAGTGACACTCTATTTGATGACGGATGACCCATCTTTAAATCATTAAATTATGGAACCATTAATTCTTGTTCTTAAAAACAATGTTTTATGTGATTATTGATATTTATAAATATATCTATGAATATTTTATTAAGGGAACAAATGTATTACATTGTTTCAACTAAATTCAATGGGGGGTTTTCTCTTAAAAGATGAGTTTAAAAATATATTTTCAACTACTTTCCACACCATGTGCTTGATAAATTTCATGAAATAAATATTACCATGATTTTTTATATTTTAAATGATTTTTTCATTTCAAATTAAATTATCATTTAGAACATATGTTTTACATGGAATTTCAAGTAACACTTGAAATTCCAAATATTAATAAGGTGTTTTAATGTTGGTTTTGAATAGAGAGGTGAGGTTTGAAAATTTCTTTTTTATCTTTGATGATTATGAAAATATTCAAGGGTAAGAATATATGTTTGTGTATGTTCCAACCCAAATGAGAGTGCATGATTTTTCTTATAAAAGTGAAACATATATATCTATATATAAATTTATGTGAGTATAACAATAGATGGGTACTTAGTAAATCTAATTTGATAACCAACTCAGCTTTTAACTAATATTTAATTTATATTTCTAAAATAAAATATAAATTAATGATTATCAATGATTATTTTGATTTTAATTTACTATAAGGAAATTATAATTTTCTTAATATTTAATATTTTAGTTTTGAAAAATCCCTATAAATACTATGTTTACCTATTATACTTTCCGCTTGACTAGTTAATCAAAATGGGTTTGAACAACATGATTTGAAAGTGATGAATTGAAATTGGTTATGATGGGTTGATGTGAGGTCCTTTATTTTAATGTGAATTTAATGTTTTCAATACAGGTAAATAACACGGTGATATGGATATCTTAGAGTGATGAAGATATTAAGTATCACTTTGGAATTCACCACACTAACTAAATATTTAGACTTGTAAAATGTTAGTGGTTCCCTAGAAGGGTATTACCAAACACATAGGATAAGTCATGTACTCCTTAGTGGTGGATTAGATGTGGCGTCACACATGGATGTAACTATGGAACTAAATCATAACATGTTATTATTATAGGTTTGGGTATTCATTTGGATATTTATCAATTATATCATGAGATTATATAAGTAACTATGGCCCCCAATAACCTTAGATTACCAAGAGATTTTCTCCATGGTGAATATTTATGAAATGGTTATGTTTATGGATAATTCCTTCTTTTTATGAAATCATTAATGTATTTATCTGTTTACCCTTTATAAAGTAATAAGGAATTTTTTCTTCATCCTTAGATCTTTATAATGTTTTAAAAAGGATTTGAGAAATGGATATTTCTAAAATGTTTCTAAATATTGTTTTCAAATAGGATTGGTTCAATAAAAATGTCGTATATTGAAAAATTATTATCTAAGTGATTGTTTTCATTTAATGAAAATAATTTTTTTTATAAAAATACTAGAAAAAATACATTGATATTAAATTTATTATACAATATTTTTTTTAATAAATGTATTTAAAACTTGCATGAAAAGGAACTTTATTAACAAACATTACTTTGAGTGTGATTTTAATTAATAGGACCACTAAGCATAATTTTTGAGGGTTATCATAATTTCAGTTATAGTATATGTCTCATTTATTTATGATATTTGATAATTTATTAGTTTTGGTTCTATGGAGATTCATAGAGTCACACAGAGGTATATATGTATTTTTATTAGTTTACTTTACCGCATCAAACAAGTCGGCATTTTACTGTTTTTATTTTTGGTAATTGGTTATGGTTTTCCAAAGGAGAGGTATCAGAGGTAAAATATATTACTGTTTTTTTAGTTACGATGTTGAATTTGTTTATTTATTTTATATATATGGATATATTTTATTTTATTAAAATAATTAAAAATGATTTATTATCTATTTGATTCTAGCATGGGAATCCAATGTGAGGATAGGTTATGAATTTTTTTCAATTATTTGTTTAAATATAATTATTTGGTTAAAACTTTCTCAAATAGATTTAAATTGATTCCTTAGATTATATTAATCAACCTAGATTCATCAGGGAAACCCATAAGGTTTTGGGTGAGCTGTCTTGAGTTCTAGATAGATTGGACCGTATAGTTTTGTTTACAAAATTCTTTTATCATAGCACCAATTCATTGTTGGTCCTTGGTTTTAGAACACTCTTTATTATTTGGGGTATTTGGAAGATTTGAGTTTGGAATGTTGGGAATATGGAGGTAGGTATGGGGAGAGACTCATGATATCTCCCTCATTTATAGAAAAGAGTTACCAGGATAGGTTGGGTTATATAAATATATATTTAGTTTTATTCATTTATTTATTAATTTTTAAGGATTTATTTTTATTTTGGGAGGATGATAGAGAGAGTGAACTAATGGTACCAACTGAGAATAAAGTTCTATTAAATCCATGAAGATCTCGATTACATGGTTTTAAATGACTCGTGGAAGTAGTTTTGTGGCTTGAACATGGTATTTCAATCCCTGCAACCCGGATGTGAATAAAAACTACATCCCCTTTTCAATTGTGTGTCCGGGGTTTTCATTATAAATTCATTTTCGACTATGTTATATTCATTTTATTTAGTTAAAAAAGTAATTATATTTTAAAATCATTATTCTTAAATGGTATGTTTTTGGTATTATAAAAGGTGATAAAAGTTTTTCCCCATACTAATTAAAATATAAACATTTTTTTTGTTTTTATAATAAATTATTTTAAAGGTTTTTCTAGGCAATTTATATTGATTTATTCTGAAAATTTGGAAGTTACTTTTGTTAAGGGTATACCTAAATAAAAAATAATTTTATTTTAAAAGAGTGATGAATTAAATACTATTATTTCAAAATGTAAGGTAAGTTAGAGTTTATAAATTGATCTTTCATGGATTTCTAAACACAGTTTTTGAGGGTTGGACTATTGTTTTTAAAGAGGAAATTCCATAGTTTTATTAATTTTGAGAAAAATTTTGAAATAAATTTGGGAGGATTATATTTAATATTTGGGTGGTGTTCTAATGGGGAAGAATTATCTTCTTTAATTGAAAAATTATTCTAAAAATGTTTTATAAATAATTATTATTTTGGTTCTCTAAATAAAAAATAGATTTTATGTTCTATAAAGGGGGACATGTATTTATGGTGAAATTTCATTTATGAATCTTATTTTATGAAACACTATAAGTTTATTTCTATTAATTTCCCTTAATTTAATTTAAATATGTTTTTTTAATTATGGGGTATATCATAGTTTGAACCTATATCTCACGTTATTTTCTCTTTCCTCAGAGAAAGGTACGAATGAAATATAGGAGTATATTTATAGTATGTATTATTATTTCAATTATATATATATATATCCAATTTAATATAGTGATGATCCCCTATATAAAACATATCATTTAAAATCCTAGAGTTTGTGGAATTTTATTGGTGACTCATAGTCGGTGTGATGCTTTGGGATTTTATTGGAGTTTTCTCATGTTGACTTTGATAAGTGTGTATTCTTGGGTGTTACTTTACTTAAACTTTATGTAATGTAGTTTTTTTGGAAAATTACTCTCCATAATTGTTTTTCTTGACACTATTGGATTCAATGTGATGTAGCCTAGTGATAAGGATTTTCTATTGATGGGATGTATCTTAGTAAATTTATGTAAGCTTCAGGGTAAATAGGATCAGTGATGTATTTTATTTTTTTAGTGGGGTTCAAATAAGGAAAATGTTTTAGTATACAATAACAAGGTTACACTATCCCTCTCTACCAAAATATGCGAACTTGTTGTTTTAGTGGATACAGAAATCATTTTAGGTAATGATGGTCATGTATTGTCTTCTTCCATATGGGTTTCCTTGGTTGTCTCTATTTGAGGTGATAAATATTCTAAACAGTTCTTATTTATTACTTTATGTCATGAGTAGTAATTAAATAGGTTTAGTGTATTAGAGACATCATTATATTGTTGGGATACCACCATTAATGATCCTTGTGTGTGTGTGTGTGTGGGGGGGGGGGGTCTAGTCTCTTTTGATCAGGTTTCTTACTTTTGAATTGTGGGGATGATATAGTATTTGGTTGGAGATATGTTTTGTGATTATTTCCTAACCACTACCAACCCAAGAAATCACATTTACCATGAGTATTATTTTGTATGTTTGTATGTCTTATTAGAACTAGTGTTTGAGTTTCATTGTTTCTACCCAATTACCCATTTTAATGTTGGGATGTTCCTTGGGGTTTGGGGTGATTATTTATAGACTCAACTGTTGAATTTATTAGAGATGAACTTAATTTATTTATATATGTATGTTTTTTCTGGTGTTGAGGAAATTCATAAATTGTGGCATGTCTAATTTTCATATTGAGGACAACATTTTTAGTAATTGGTAGAAATTATAATTTCTCTTAATGATTTAACAATATTTTCCTTAGTACGGAGTTGGAACCTATTCCTTCACGAGTGAACCATTTCATCCGAGTATTTATAGGGGTAAAAAGCATTATGGTGGGTAGTTTTACAAAAAATTACCATAATATTACTATTTTATTTTATTTTTCATTTAAAATAGTTTTAGGATGAAATGACTATAAATTTTCAATATTAGGAATTTCTCCCTGGAGCATGGTTAGTAGAAACCATGTGGAAATCATGAAAATTAATCTATAATCTAACAATTCCAAAACACATTCCTATTTCATGGTTTTTCAATTCATGTGTATTTACCATGTAGGGTTCTTCGGGTCCTCTAGTTAGAGGTGTGTGGTTAGAACATAGTTTGGACATAATTGCATCCAAATTGTGTATAATTCTCAATAAATTAAAAATATAGAAATTATTATATTTCCCTCCCCATATTTTTCCAAATTCAGGACTCTCTACCCTCCATGCCTCTCTAGCATTAATAAAATGACCAAGGGGATCAATTTGTATATTCCCAGCAATATGTCCCTCCCTTTAGCTCAACATTAAGGGAATTTCTAACTATTTTGAGTCTGGATCATTAGGCATGGTCCTTCTTAATACATATCTTCTTCTCACATTATATTATATTTATTCACTATTTTTGTTACTTAGACAAATATGAGTTGAAATAGGGTGTTTTTTATTTTGAAATTCATGGTACATAGTGTTTGTTAGTCCCGTCATGAGGATGATTCTAGTGATGAAAAATGAAAGTGATGAGATCTGATCAATTTGATATAGGTTTAATAATGTTTAATCCATTAAAATTTCTAACCCTTACTTCTTATTCTCTTAAATCATGTTTTTCTCATTTCTTATATGAATAAATATATCTGTTAATTTATTTATAAGGGAAACCATGTTGTACTTGGTTTCCATTGATTACAATTGAAAATTTATCTTATGAAGTGTGTTGAAAAAAATTATTCGACAAATAATTTTCACACTAAATACATGATGAATTTCTGGAATGAATCCTTCTCATGAGTTTGAATATTTTTAATAATGTTTTTTGTTTTCAATGTAAATTTTAAATTGGCCATTAAATTTTACTTTTAATTTTAATTAAGTCTTGAATTTTCATGTGTTAATAATTTGTTTTAATGTTCGTTTTGAATAAAATGGTGAGGTTTGAAAATCCCTTTTTAATCTTTAATGGTTATAAAAATATAGATGGTTAAACAGATATATGTTTGTGTATGTGTTTATGAATTCACATGAGAGTTTGTGAATTTTTAATAAAATATGAAAATATCAATATATATGTGTGAATAATTATGAGTATAAAAATACATGGGAACATTGGAAATCTAATTTTATATTTATCTCAGATTTTAAATAAGAATTAATGTGGAATTGTAAAATAAATTTAAAATGCATGATTTTCCCACATCAATTTGATTTTTATGTTTTTAAAGGTTTTTTTTAAAATTTTCTTATTCTATGATATGGTAGTTTTTAAAAATATTTAAACATACTATTTTCCCATAGAATTATTTCAACATGACCTGTTATGAAAAGTTGTTTTGAAATTCATGATTTTAATGTGATTAATTGAATGTGGTTATGATGGGTTAATGAAATGCCCTTTGTATTAAATGGAATGTGATGTTTTTGAATTAGGTAAATCCCATGGGAGTAGAGGTATAAATAAAGAAAAATTAGATTATGTATCACTTTAGAATTCACCATACTAACTAAACATTTTGAATTTAATAAATGTCATGGTTTCATAGAAGTGCGTCACCACACCACTAGGACAAGGGAAGTATCCATAGTAGTGAATTGGATACAATGTCATTAATGGATGTCTCTATGTCACTAAGATACAATATGTCATCCTTAGTTGTTAGAGAAACAATTTGGATATTTACTGATTAGACCAAGAGACACAATAGGTATTTATCATTCCCACTAACCTTAGATGACCTAAGGGTTTTCCCTATGGTTTTTATAAAATTTATATATTTATTGTAATTTTATACCTTTTATAAAATCATTAATATATGGAAATTTATACCCATTATTAACTTTTATGGTTTTTTTGTATTCTTTCTTGCTTCATTAATAAGTCTTAAAAATGATTTGGAAAATTTGTGTTTCTAAAATGGGTCTGATTGTATTTTTCAAAAGGGGTTTTTTCAATAAAGGTGACGTATAATGATCAATTATTTTATAAGTGATTATTTTCATATAAATAAAATAAAAAATTATTTTTTATATAATTATTGGAAAAATTATATTTATATTCATTTTATTATGTAATAAAAACCAATTTTATATAATGTATTTCAAACTATCACGAAATAAATCCTTTATTTATAGTCTAGAATTTTGGTGTGGTTTTACTTGGAATGCATAATGATATTAATTTCTCATGCCTATAAGAATTTCAATTTCATGTTTTGGATCATTTATTACCACTATTTTAGTGTCAATTAGCTTGTGTAAGGGTGGTGAGTCGTATGGTCACATAGATTTATGCCTTTATTTGTTTTTGGTTTTCTTTAACTCATTAGCTAAGTATTCCATTAATTATTTTCAGTTATGTTAATTAGTTAATTTTAATATATATATGGATGTATAGAAGAGAGTTATCAGAGCTACATAGTATTGATGATGTTTAGGATGAGTTAAGGGATTATTTTATTTCCATTATATATGTGACTCTCTTCAAATTTCTTAAATTGTATAAAAATGTTTTACAGTCTCTTTGATTTTGGTGTGGAAATTTAATATAAATATGGTTCATGCCCATTTTTTTCTATTTTTTACCTTTTATCATTGAGAAAAATCATTCTAATCTTTTTTAACTTTATGCCATATACACTTGTCATCAACCTAGGGGACCAAGGATTCCCCTCAGGCATGTCACAGGCTAACTCGTGGATCAAACAAATGTGGCTACTCCGGTTTATTCATGAAAATTATGAGTTTTTATTGAATAAAAAAATTTATAGAATGATATAAACAAAAAATTTTGATAGAAATTATGTAATAAAAAATAAAATACATTAATTACATCCATTAATTGGTTAATTATATATAATGGATCCTAGTAAAATAATTATTGGTTAAATGGAAATGTTTTGTTTACAAACATTGTTTTATAATATGTGTTTAATTTAAAAATAATTTATCTTATTTAGAGTATTAAGAATATGTAATTTTTCTATCAATAAAATTATAAAATTAAACTATCATTTATTCATTGATTTTCAAATAGTTATAAATAAAGATAAAATCATTTAAAGGTAAAAAGAGATTTTTTTTTCAATTTTTTTAAAAGTAAAATGTATTTTAATATTAGTTAATTAAATTAATGAATTTTTGTGATATAATTTAATGAAAATTTTAGAAAATATATTCAATTAAATAAATTAAAATTCATCTAAGGGATATTCCTTAGCATGAGAAAATAATAAATTCATTTTATACTTCAAAAAAACATCTATTTATAATTTCTTCATGTTTTTACGAAAGTATATTAGAATTAATTTTATCCAAATTTATAAATTTAATTTTAAAAAATGGAGTATATATTTGAAATATTCATATCCAAATTCAATAATAACCTCAATTTCATTTTTTTCCATAAAAAAGACCCCTTTATAAAATTCAAGTCATCATGATTTTGGGTAAAATTTGTTAAAAATGGTTAAAACTAAAGGGTAAGGATTTAAATATCTATAATTATTATCACTAATATTATTTATTGAGATAATTTCATCACAATTCATATTATCTTTTAAAATTTTCTATTTTGGTTCCACTATTATTGAGAATGACATTTATTATATTTAAAAGTTTTTAATATTTACAAGGGTGCCACTCGCCTCACTTATAAAAGGGAACCTTATCCCCTTGATTATTAAAACAAATTGATAACTATATGTTGAAAAATATCACCCTAAATAACATTAAAAACCCTTATACATGATATGGATATTATTGTCTCACTGAAAGACCTACCGAAGAAGGCTTAAGGAGTGATCCAATGGAGGATAGTCTAGGAAGAGGTGATCATGTTAACTGAGTTCACTCAGATTTATTTCTTCTTCCACTTAGTCTAAATATTATATAAAAAATAAACATAAAATAATTTTTATAATACTATAAAAACCTTTTATTATTTTTTTGAAGAATAATTATCTACCTTCTTTTCTTCTAAAGGAAATTGAAAACGTCGCTCATGGGTATATTGAAACTACTACCTTCATGAAGCGATGTATTTTATTTTTCATCACTGTATAACATGGATGGTTATTAATATGTATTTAATGAATAAATATTTTATATATTACATATTTATGGTTCTTTAAATGTAAACTATTTTCTATCTTTATTTATTTCCATCAATTGAAAAAAGAAAACATCACTCATGCGTACGTTCATACTGCCGCCCTAATGAAGTGATGTGATTAATTCTTCATCACCTCCTAACATGGATAGTCCTAAATGTGTAAAAAATAAATAAATATGATAATTATTATATTAATAAAATTCTGTTACCTTGAACAATATTCCAAGACCATACCTATCGAACCAAAACATTCTGGGACAACATAATAGTTAATACCGAAATATTGATTTTAACAATGAATTATTAATAAAAAGGTGATAAAATGTTATAATTGAATTTTATCTAGTAATGTAAAGGTAAATATGAATTTAATAAGGATTTATAATAAATATTTATTTATTTTATAGGATTTTGGATAATTTTCAACTAAATTTATGACCAAGGTAAGATTTTATCTTTCACCCTCATGTGCAGTCAAGATTGTTTATATTTAAATTTTTATTGATTGAATTGTATGATAGTTATCTATTAAACCTGATATATTTTCATACCCTCTAGGTATAATTTTATTTTACATGACTTATCATAATTTACTTATCCTTTGGTTCAAGAATGAGGTGAAAAGATATCATATAAAAGATACCAACTATATCTCTTCTTTTAGGTCATAAATAATTTTATTCTATATAAATATTACATAAATTGTTTTAATAATGATATTTTATGATAAAAAATGGGGTTTTAATGTTTTTTTCAACTATTATGGAAAATTTTACAGTGCTTTTAAAAATATATATTTTTAAAGTTTTTTATATGAGTCATTTTTTACTTTAATTATAATAGTGTGAAAATATTTTTTTTAAATATATTAGTTTTCCAAATTTTTACACTATCATGACTAATATTAATTATTATGATTTATTTAAATTATTTCATGTTTTTTCAAAGAAAATACTATTCATATTATTCAGGTATTTTTTAGTTTTTAAAATTTTCCATTAGAAAAGTTTATCTGATCTTGTTTTTCAATGAATATTTCAAATTTTTTACAAAAGTATTTTTTATCTATTTAAGTGTCGTTTTTTATCTTATGATTCATAGGGGATATTCTCTAATGACTAGATATATATTATTTGTTTGGATGAAATGTGATGATAATATTTTAGTAAAGTTTTCTTAAAACCTATTTATTTCTCCTAGGTAAATTAAGTTATGATGAAATGATGAACACATTTATGATCTTTTGGATGACATATTCATTGTTTTCAATATTTTATGTGTGATACTAAAATTATATATTCCAATAATAAATTGGTTAAATAATTATATTTCATGATATAATATTTAATTGAATGGGGAGTTAATTTAATCCACTGTGGGACTATGTACACTAAGGTTTAAAAGAGACTAGGGAGTGAACCCAATCCACTATGAGACTCTATCCACTATATGATAATAGTCTTGGGAAAAGCCTTGATTAATGAATGGATTTGATCTGAAAATGTGTATGACATACTATTATGTCATATTATTATTCTTATGGTATTATCCCATAGATGTGTAGGATCAAAATAATGATGTAGATGCTCAATATAAAAGAGGGGGGGGGGGTGAATTGTATACTTTAAAAAAAATCCTTTGGAACTTTTAAAGATGGTAATTTTTAACAAAGTTAAAAAACATAAATTCACAAGACCTCTTAGTTCTACAAAGATGCTTGATTCTAAAAATGTGGTTCCAGAAATGAAACTTAACAAAAGTTTACAAGAACAACGATTATAACTTAAAGCATATAGAATCTTACTAATCAGAGTATACAAGTACAAGAAAGTATAATATAGTTATACTTTCTTTATCAAACAAAATTCAGTGAAAAAAAAACTTGAAACAATACTAGTAACAAGCATGAAATCTTTTAACCCAAAGGTAGGGTATCCAACAACCCTGGATAAAGGCCCCTTGTTTTATACTTTCAAGAAAGTCTGTCTTACCCACACTAGGGTAGGCCCTTGATATGAATATCAGAGTCTGTATTGCTATCCCTGCAAGCCCTCAAACTTCAAGGTAGTCAGCACCTCTGTCTTCCTATCCCCGGAAGCCCTTGAATGTATTCAGTAACATTCGGAGTCGCACAAAGAAATTCTGAACAAGATGTTCAGTATGCACAAAACAATAAAGTCTCTCTCTCTATAAATCACTTCAACAGAATGTAATATCTATATTGATCAACATTTTTGAGCTCGTTCAAATGAGCTCTTATTTATAAGCACATCTTCAATGGTCAGCTCCCTCCTCCAATGGTTATATTTTTCCTTGAATTTCAGAGGGACCTGTACACGTGTCACTTAAACAATGGTTGGTTAGAAACAGAATGTATGATATCATTTTATAACTCATAAAAGAGTAAGTAAAATAAGGTTGCTTAACCAAATTCAATTCTTTCGGTGTCTAAGGAAAAAATAGAATTCCGAGTCAAAGCGATAAAACCTTCGAAGTATATATCACAAGGATATACATATTCTGTTTTTCAAGGAATTCAGAATCATAATTCTATAGATTTCAAAGTCTGAATTATGAAGAATTTGAAGTCTGAATTCTAAGGAATTCGAAGTTTTAATTATGATGAATTGGGATTCTGAATTCTGAGGAATTTGGAGTCTGAATTCTGAGTAATTCAAGGTCTAAATTTTAGAGAATTCAAATTCCGAATTTTAGAGAATTTGGATTTTGAATTTCAAAGAATTTGGATTCTGAATTTCAGAGGATTCAGATTCTGAATTTCAGAGGATTCAGATTCTGAATTTCAGAGAATTTAGAATGTAAATTTCAAAGAATTCAAATTCCGAATTTCAGAGAATTTGGATTCTGAATTTCAGAGAATTCAGATTCTAAATTTTAGAGAATTTGGAACCTAAATTCGGATTCTGAAAAAATAATACTCTATATCTAAGTATTTTTAGAATTATGAGGATTTAGATATGAAACTGAATTTTACACTTAGAAAGATATATATTTAGAGAGACTAAAATATGAACAATGAAAAACATGTCAAGGATAAATTTACTTGGGGAATGAAGTTTTTCCTTATCAAGATTAAACTTATGGAAAAGAAAATTTCCCTTAAGATAGGGTGTTTGTGATTTTCAAAACATAAAGGAATGGAAAAGTCATAAGGAAACCTTATTGACTCAAAAATATCCCCCTTTTTGGAAAGCACAATAATCCTTATGAAAAATAATATAAGGACTTAGAAAATTTTATAGGCTTTTAAAAAAAACTTATCTCCCTTTACTTATGGATGAATGTGAATACGAATATCTCCTCCTTATGCCTTAGAAACACTAAGGATCATATTTTGAATTTCCTGAATGAGATTTTTCATTTTCTTGCAAACAAAAATATTCATGATAAAAACTCTCCCTTAGATGAACTCCCCCTTACTTAGGGAAAATTATTTTTTACTCAGTATTCTTTTTTTAAATTTCTTTCTACCCCTTTGTGATTTTCAAAAAGAAATACAGGGAATGGAAAGTAAATTTTGGTACTTGAATGAGTAGTACTAAACAACCAAAAATATGAAGAGCAACAAGAATTTCGTTATGATTGAAAGAATTTGTACAACAAGGAAATAAAACAAAATATCAGATTTAGAATGAAATTATCCTTCCTTATCCTTCGGCATCATCTTATTTAATATGGTTTTGAGCTTTTTGAGTTCCTTATGATCCTCCTCTTCACGTTAGAGAATCTGATCTTGATCTTCTATTTTCTTCTCTAAGGATTTTATTTTTTCTTCATGAGCTTTAAGAGATTCTACCTGACCCTTGAAGGCTTTTTCCTACTTGACAAGCTACTCCTCTATCTCAATTCTAAGATCCCTTTCTTTCTTATAACTCTGAGCAACTGAATTAAATTTGTCATTCATATCTTTTACTTCTTTCTTCTGAGAAGTCTGTTCCAGAGTTAGCTTTTCCTCAAAACTATTAGTGAGATCCTTGATCTTCACATATTTGGTGTCAAAATAATCCTTGACACTTTCTTGGAATTCATCAAGGATTCTCATCTATTAAACTATATTCCTTGACCGGCTTGTCATCTTTTTTTCATGATCTTTTATGAGCTTCATAGCTAATAAGAAAAGTCTTGAATTCTACCTCAAGTTTGATACACTTTTCCATCACCTTGGATACTGAAACTGATTTGTGATTTAATAAATGCTGAAGCATCTAACATCTCGAGTCTATAATATGGAATAAGGGAATATTCCCAAAAATCTTTTTCAAAGACTGAACTACAAAGTCATGTCTGAGAGAGGATGATTCCAAATCTGAGACTTTGGTTGGTGAGGATTCTTTTTCTAACTCAACAAGTTTACTCTTTGATGAAGTACCGACTTCTTTCTTCTTCACTACATATTTTATAGGTGTATAAACTATAACCTATTTTCCCTTATCAGCTTTCAGAATGACTTCCTACTGATTAGAAGATTCATGTTCACAATCAGATAGCTGGACAATTTTGTCTTCGTGAATTTCTTCCTTCCCTATTCCTTCCTCAACATCCTCTGGGTGAATGAAATATTTATTAATGCTTTATTCCCCAGATAGTTATTTCCTTCATCTCCACCCTTCTCTTCATCCTTACCAGAAGTAGCAAGCTTTGAAAATTCGTCTTGAGAAGTTCAGAATGATAATTTCTCAAAAGGGCTTTCCTTCTCATGATATTCCTCTACCTTCTTTAACACATATTTAGAGTCACCACTGCCTTCTTCTTCTTCTTCTTCTTCAATTTCTTCTTCTTCAACTACTTCTTCTTGATGTTTTTCTAGAATTAAAAACTTCTTTCCTAGAGTCCCAGGAAGTGGTTATTGAAGAAACGAATCTGATACCTGAATATTCTCGGAGGCTTTCTCAACAGCCTTAAGAAGGGATTACACTATCTAAGCTTCAGATATCTTCTTATTCTACTTCTTATCTTTCTCTTTCTTATCAAGATTTTCAGTAGTCTTTTCCCTCAAATATTTTACCTCTGTAGGGTCCAAAACAAACTTCGGCTGCCCTTCTTTCTGATTTTTCTTATATTCTCTCCACTTTTCCACTACCTCATCAGCATAGGTATTTTGATTTTTTGGATTTAGAGGTGCGGATTGAGTTTCCTTAGCCTATAGGGTTTTTCTTTAGTCTTCCAAATCATTCACCTTCCTCTTACTTACACCCTTTTTAGAGGTTTCATCCACCTCTAGTTTCTTTGAAATAGTTTCAACTTCCTCTTCAAGAAGATCATAGAATTATTCATAATCTTTAGAAAATTCAAATTTTATCCTTCTCAAGGCGTCATCACTCAGCAACATGACATTGCAATTTCTTAACTTAGATCTGCAATAAATTTTTATGGATTCTAAAAACCAAACAATAATATTTGACAGAATGGCTGGATACATTATAATTTGAGATTTCAAATTCCCATTTTGATATTCTCAATCGTAAATAGAATGTACTTAACCAAATTTATCTTTCTTAAATTCACCAAGAAATGAAAAATATACATATCAATTTTCTTCAAAGTATCCTTGTCTCCTTTTCTCGGAATTATAAAACCTTGAACCCATAGTTCAAGAATCCTTAGGTTTGTAGATAGATGAAGAATCTTCAGAGTCTTTACTTCTTAAAGACCAAGCCATGCCATGGCCTTGTCCTTATCAAAACTTCCTTGAACATCAGGTATTTTGTGAGTACAGAACTCATATTCCCCTTCATAAGGTATTCCAATCAAACTAGTATCCCTAGTGTAAGAAAGGGAATATGTCTTTACATAACACTTGAACAATAACTTGTGTTTGTATTATTCCTTAAAGAAAGATATTATCTCATAGAACTCTACTAACAACTCCGGATAGACTAAATCATGTGCTTTTGGTTTCGAAATGCATACACTCTCCCAACCATTAAGCTTGATATTCTAAGAGACAATGAAATCATACCTAGCAAAGAAATTCAGATAAACCAACCTTTCTCTGTAAATCTTCCAATTAGAGATTTCCTTTATAGGAAACATTTATTTTTGAGACGAAGCTTCAACAGACATTCAGAATTGAGGAAACCTTGAAGATCCGTAACGACCTTAAGTAGGAAGGGAATAGATTCAGCACTCAAAGGATTGAGTTCGATGTGGGACAAGATATATAGGGTCCTTTATATAGGGAATAAAAGTGACAGTTCAACTTCCCAGATTGATCCAATGGTTGAAAAAGTTATGATCAGATCTAACAGTTGAAAAGATAGTCACAAAAGTAAATTTGACAGATTCTTATATTTTGAGGTTTTTGAGATAAAACATTTGGATTTAATGGAAAGAGAATATGAAAAATTTAAAACTAAAAGTAAATACCAACAAGTAAAAGATGATTATGAAAATTTAGGGAAAGAAATCACACCTCTCGGATTGCTGGGAAGATTATTGGTAATGAGTAAAATTCTTCTTGAAGTACTTTAGATTCCGAAAATTTTGATTACGAAAACTTTGTCTATGAAAATATCCCTTACGAAAATTTTAAGGACTAAAGTATTAGTTATGAAAATTTAAGTACAAAAATCTCCATTATGAAAATTCTAAGTATGAAAGTCTTCATTACGGAAATTTTAAGTACAAAAAATTTAAAAAAAACTGATTATGAAAAAATTTAACAACTGATTTTTTTAGTTTAACTAAAAAGAAAATGTACTACCCCTTTCAAGAAGAGTTTTTTACTATAAGGATATAGGTTTCAACAAGAAGTTAATAAGGAATATTAACTTACGGTTATCATTCCTAACTTCTGTTTAATTTATTCAAATCTATTAGAGGGTAAAGATTTTGTGAAAATATCCGCAAGTTGATATTAAGTTCCGATAAAATGAAGAATGATATCTCCTTTTTGTGTGTGATCCCTAAGAAAGTGATTCCTAATATCTACGTGTTTTTCATGGGAGTGATGTGCAGGGTTTTTACTTAATGAAATGGAACTAGTATTGTCACACAATAATTGTGTTTTGGTAAAACTCAAACCATAATCTGTGATTGTGTGTTGCATCCACAACACTTGAGCACAACAACTTCCAACTGGTACATATTCAGCATCAGCAGTGGAAAGTGCTACTAAGTGTTGTTTTTTGCATGACCAAGAAACTAATGAATCTCCTAAGAAATGACAAGTTCCAGATGTACTTTTCTTATCCATTCTACACCAACCAAAGTCAGCATCTGAAAAACTTTTAAAAAAAAAAAATCATTTCCAGAGGTATAAAAGAGTCCTAGATCCATGGTTCCCTTTATGTAAGGAAAAATCCTTTCACTACCTTTAAATGAGATTCCTTAGGATTCGATTGATATCTTTCATATAATCATACTAAAAACATTAAGCATGGACGACTAGCTGTCAAGTAAAGTAGACGTCCTATCATACATCTAAAAGTTGTTTGATCTACTGGTTTCCCAGCTTCATCAGGATCAAGTGAATTTGAGGTACCAATGGGAGTACTTATACTCTTAGTGTTTTCATATCCATAATTTTTAAGAAGATATTTAATATACTTATGTTGGGATATATAGATTCTTTCTAGTTTTTGAGAAATTTGAAAACCAAGGAAAAATGTTAACTCACCCATCATACTCATTTCAAACTCATATTTCATTAGATCCACAAAATAATCGGTTAAATATTGCTGAGTTGAACCAAATATAATGTCATTAACATAAATTTGAACAATAAAAACATTTTTCTTATCTTTCTTTATAAAAAGGGTTGGATCAGAATTTCCCTTTACATAATTATTTTGAAGCAAAAATCTTATAAGCCTATCATACCATGATTTAGGGGATTGTTTGAGTCCAAATAAAGCTTTGTTAAGTTTGAAAACATGTTCAGGATGTTTTGTATCTTCAAAACTATGAGGTTATTCAAAAAAAACATCCCCTTGAACAAAACCATTAAGGAAAGCACATTTGACATCCATTTGAAAGAGTTTGAAATTGAAGAATGCTACAAAGGAAAGTAGAATATGAATAGATTCAAATCTAGCTATTGGAGCATAGGTTTCTTCATAGTCTATTACTTCTTTTTGATTATAGACTTTAGAAACCAATCTAGATTTATTTATTACTATGATTCCATTTTCATCACATTTAATTTTGAAGACCCATTTTACTCCAATAACAGAAGTTTCCTTAGGTCTTTCAACCAAGGTTCATACTTTATTCCTTTCAAATTCATTTAGCTCATCTTGCATAGATTTTATACAATCATCATCACCTAAAGCTTCATTAGTGCTTTTTGGTTCTAATTGGGAAAGTAATGATAAATGTTATACTTCATTTCTTAAAGAACTTATAGTCCTTATAGGTTGATTTACATCACCAATGATACTATCGCTGGGATGATTTGTAAGAAACAACTGATTTGGGTTTTATAAAACCTATTCGTCAATATATAGAAGGAAATATTCTAAGGTAAATGTTTCAGAAATATCTTCTTAAACATTTTACTTATCAGAAGGATCTTCTATCAAGGGTTGATAATCAGTTTTTGAAAACACATATGAAGATATAGATTGAGGTTGTTTAAAAATAAAAGGACCAATTTCATCAAATTTGACAGGTACTGTTTCTTCAGTAGTGTAAGTATTTTTATTGAAAACTCTATAATAATTAGAAGTTGTTGAGTAGCCTAAAAAAATCCCTTCATCAGATTTTGGTGAAAATTTGTGTAGATTATATTTAGTATTCAAAATGAATACCTTACAACCAAAAACCTTGAAGTAGGAAATTCTAGGTTTTCTACCATTCCATAACTCATAATAAGTTTTACTAAGAAAAGGTCTAATCAAAACACGATTTATAGTATAGAAAGTAGTACTTACAGCCTCATCCCAAAAATGTTTTTCTACCGAATATTCCCTCAACATGGTTCTTGTAATATCTTGAAAAATTATATTTATTCTTTCAACAACACCATTTTATTGAGGTGTTATTGGTGCTAAGAAGTTACGAGTAATTCCTTTTTTACTACAAAAAGTTTCAAAATAAGAATTTTGAAATTCACCTCCATGATCACTATGAATAGTTATTAAAGGAAGGTTTTTCTCATTCTTAACATGGGATCTAAAACTTTTGAAATAAGAAAAAGCTTCATATTTATTTTATAGAAAATAGACCCATGTAAATATAGTGTAATCATCAACTAAAACAAATACATAATATTTGTCTCCAATGCTTCCAGTTTGTGTTGGACAAAAAAGATCCATATGCACTAACTGTAATGCATCAGTAGTTGATACTTCACTGACTAATTTAAAACATGATTTATATTGATTTCTATATTGACAAGGTTCACAAACTTTTGAAGAATCAAATCTACACTCCAGTAGATCCTTAACTAGTCTTTTCTTAGAGTGTTTTCATGGGTTCCTAAGGTTACAATGTCTTAAACTTTTATTCCACAACCAAGAATGATATTCCATTGCACTAAGGCAATGTAGATATTTTCTTCTAAGGTCTTTTAAGTTTAGTGTGTAAACATTCTCTTGCCTATGGGAAGAAAGAATAAACTCTTCATTGGAATTGTGTACTAAGAACTTCTCATTCCTAAAATTCACAAGGTAATCTTCATCACATAAATGACTTATACTAATGAGGTTGTTCTTAAGACCCTTAACAAATAAACCATTTGAAAACAAATTTTTTCCAAGAAGAACAATGTTACCTATACCAATAATTTCTCCCTTAGCATTATCTCCAAAAGTTACTTTTCCTCCTTTCATCTTGATAATCTGTTCAAAGAAGATTTTATTAACAATCATATTCTAGGAACATCCACTATCCAGGTACCATGTATTGCTATTGGAACTATCTTTATTTTCATGAAAATAAACGAGTTAGACTTTCAGAACCCAAACTTTCTTGGTTCCATAAACTTTAGAAATAAAAATTTTAAGAATCCATAATTTCTTGAAAAAATAAGATTTATGAAAACCTAAAGACTCAGTTTTGTTTAAGGAACAATTTTTTTCCCAATGCCCACCACACTGACACTTAGTGCAGAAAGTAACACTTTTAGGAACAAAATAATAGTTATTAAAAATCGGGTTTGAACTAGTATAACCCAAAACAGAATTATTCCTTAGAGGAAGAATTTGAGAATACATCTTATCAAAATTTTCCTTACCTAATGTAAAGTTTGAAAAACACTTCTTTAAGGAAAATATTTCTAACTTTAGTCTAATAACTAAGTTCTTATCCTCAAAAATATCAGTTTTAGCACTAGAGTTAGGCTCAAAAACATTTTTATTAGAAATTACTTTTTATAGATACTTAGAAAGTTTATCCTTCTCAGAATTAAATTCCTCAGGGGTTTTTGAAAAACTTTCAAAATCAAGGGTTTTTTATCAAGACCTTTAGAAAGATCTGATATTTCTTTAGTAAGAATAGAAATTAATGAATTTTCCTTAGCAAGATTTTTGAAAATACCTGAAATTTCCATGTAATTTTTTTTATAATTAAATGGGAATTTTATGAGTCTGTAAAAATTGACCGTACGTGATTCCAGGGATCGGTGTGCCCAAAATGAATTTTTGAACTTTTTTTTTCAGGTACGTTCAGTAAACGTGCGAGCGGGTTTTTCTAACTTTTTAACCGGTGCTCAGAATTGAAATTCGAGGGCACCGTTGAACTCACAGTGCCGGTATTCGCTTAAGGATACCTTCACCTCGACCGCAGTAGGTCGAGGGTGGAAGTTAGGTTTTCACATATCCGTGAAAGAATAAAATAAAAATAAAATTTTGTAACATTTATTTTTATTTTTATTTGAAACTTCTTGTGGATGTTGAGAGGTGGGGACCACCAGAATTAAACCTCCCCTTGACATTATAGAGGTGAGGACCACCAAACCTAAAACCTCCCACGATAGGTTATGGTGGTGGGGACCACCTGAGATTAAAACCCCTTTGAACCTCCCACTTAAATGAGGGGAAGTCTCTTGAACTTCTCCTTGATTAATTATGCCACCCCTTTTTAATTAGTACACCAAATCAATTAATTAACTATTAGAATTTGAAATTATGCCAATATATATTATTATATTGGATACTTTTTTTGGGTGGGTTGGGGAATTAATCATTGGAAAAGGTGGGAGATTGGGAGAACTTGGAGGAACATATCCTACAACGAAGAACACCAACGAAGAACGCTTATCCTTCGACAAATTCTTCTCCAAACTCCGTCAAAGGATCACCAACGAGGAACATCTCCACCAACGATCGAGGACACGCCAATGTCATCGACATCCGTCTATCCCCAAGGACGTCGTCTCCTTCATCGCGACCTCTGTTGTGGAATCAAAGGAGGTAGGGGGTAATTTTAAATTTTTGAATTCTCTTGATTAATTTCCTCATTCTTTGAAATCATGGAGAATGTGGATCAACTAAAATGAGTTGATCCACAATTCGTATTAAATTGTAGAGTTTTTCGTTCTTGATTCATGATCTTGTTGAGCCACTAACTACCGCTCTAATGCGGAGGGTGCAGGCCCAATAAACATGGCCTAACCCCTCCATTGTTCGACTTCATTGGTGTATTCTTCACAAGGCAAGAAGGCAGTGACCAGTGTTGGCGGTTGGCATTGGAGGAACTCAAGAACCGCAATGAAGGTGACAAAGGCGATGAAGGAAACAACGCCACCACACAGAAACCACTGCCCGTGGCTTCCACACCCCACGAAGCTCTGCCACGCCTGGCCGGCCTCTCTACGCCACCCCACAGCCTCACCGCGCCACCCCGCGGCCTCACCATGCCACCCCGGGCCCTCGCTGCGCCGCCCCAGGGCCTCGCAGCGCCGCCCCGTGGCCTCTCCATGCCACCCACGACCCTCTAATCCCCCCATGGCCTCGTGCCGCCCATGGAATCCTGCAGCCACTGTGACCCCATTGCGGTTCCACGACCCCCGCGCCGTTCTCGCGGTCCCGCGGCCTCCGTGGCCTCACGCCGCTAGCAGCATCCGCAGCCTTCGTCGCCCCGCAGGCTATTGCCCAGGCTGGGCTGCAAGTCCGGGTTGCCCAGCATGGGCCGATCCACCTAGTGTAGTCCGGGCCGGACCCAACGGATCGGGCCGGGTCGGTCCGACCATGTCGAACTAGACCCGAACCCACTTCGACCCATTTACGCATCTTCGGCTATATCGTTGGCATCGAGCGTCCGTTTGATGAACCGTCTATGGCACTGAGAACTTTGAAGCAAGAAGGTCCCTTAAGTATACCCCACTGGAGATTTGGATAAAGTTGGGGAATGGTTGGGTTGGATCGAGCACGAACTCAACCGGGCCCTCAGGAATAAAAGGCTAATAACTCACAGGCCGGGCGTCCGATTGACGCATTTTCTTCTGCGTTGAGACCCCTATGACATGGCGGTCCTTTGAGATACTTCTTTGCGAGACATCGTGGAAGTTTGAGTATCGACCAGTGGCTTGTGGAGTGGACCCTCCCGAAGAAAAGCGAGCATAGTGCAGGAACCCTATAGTTGGCTATGGCATGAAGAATGAATAGCGATCATGTGTGGGTCAAAACATAAAAATATTGTTTGGGTCAGCACCGAGCGATGCTGTGTGGGCCAGCACCAAGAAATCTTGTGTGGGTCAGCACCTAGCGATCCTGTGTGGGTGAGCACTGAGCGATCCTGTGTGGGTCAGCACTGAGCGATCCTGTGTGGGTCAGCACCGAGCGATATGGTGTGGGTCAGCACCAAGAGATCCTTCATGGGTCTGCCTCTTAATAGACTAAGACGATTAAGTAGTTATATCTAATCATCTCTACTTATGTACTTAAAAAAATACCTGGTGTGAGATGATTCAGTACCTTTGTGGTATTCTTCGGTGCGACGTACCTGTGTGGTACTTACCTTCGTGGTGTTCCTTCCTTTGTGGAATAGTTGAGCTTTGGGATCTTGAGTTGGACTCTATGTTTCCTCATGATTGGGATGGGTATACTTGATAACATAGGTACATGTATGGGCATATACCTAAGTAGGGTTTTCAGTTGATTTCAAGTTGTGTAGTTTACCCTTGGTGAATTTTGTGAGACCTTGAGGGTCTTGGGGTCCCTACTGATTATCGTTATACTCACCCCTACACGGGCTATGCCTGAACCCTATTGTGTTTGGTGCAGACGACGGACAACACTGACTGAGGATGATATTACTACGACTCATGGTGGCTCAAAGGTGGAGGTTAGATGAGGTGAAACATAGAAAAGGTTGTTCATGAGTTGTACCTACCTTTCAGGTAGGATTCCGGGTGGACGATCCAGGAGCTTCTTTTCACCTATCATACATCTTGTACTTTCTATTTTTCCTTGTACTTTCCAGTTGGGCTTGTATTATGGCCCCTTTTACTTACTGTAATAACTCTATTTACTATTCAGTTTACTTGAGTTCATATCTTGTTGTGTTCTTGGTTGGGAGTGTTACATGTTATAAATGGAATTCCTTCCCAGTTTTAGAGAATATGCCTTCAGTGCTAGTCCCCAGCCCATGGCCTATGTAACACGGGCTTGGGGTAGTCACGACACAGGCCCCGGGGGATGGGTCGTGACAAATTGTTATCAAAGAATTCAGTTCTACCATAGAACATAGGACTCTGATATTTATTTTTAACAGAAATAGTGTTATGTTTAGTGAGTGTGGTTATCAGTTTAGGGAATCTAGTGTTGGTGCAGCAGCCGACGTATCCATACACTAGGACCCTAACTTCTGATTTCCAAAACAGTGCATGAAAAAACTGATTGCGTATGTGTTTTGAAGAGTTTTCTTTGCGATCCCTTTGAGTCACCTCACCAGGTATAACTTTTTAACCATGTCACACCTGTTTCTTTTCAGGATACCTCCATAAAGACATCCAACTAGGGTTCCGAGAGTTGTACGCACTGATAGCCCACCGAGCAACGAGGCCTCAGTATAGGACACTCTTTTAGTAGAGGCACTAGCGGAGGCACCAGTGGTACCATTGCTCATTGGGCCACCGATGCCACCATCCCCAACAATAGAGGGAGCACACCACTTGAGTGAATTGCAAGAGTTCTAGTGCCATAGGCCACCCAGGTTCAGGGGAGATACAAACCCACATGCGGCTGAGGATTGGATATAGGCCGTGGTGAGAGTCTTCCGACTAGTGGGGAAACCAGCCAATCTCATGGTGATCCTTGCCGCTAGTCTTCTACAGGAAGCATCATAATGATGGTGGAGCTTGATGCTCCAGGTTCATGATGAGGTTTTACTTCTCTGGGTAGACTTCGAAAGCCTGTTTCGGGCAGAGTTTCTCCCAGAAACTCTTCACGCAGTGCGCATTCAGGAGTTTCTTCATCTACAGTAGGGCAGCATGACTGTGGCTCAGTACTCAGCAAGGTTCACTGACCTCTCACTCTACTCCATAGATATGGTGTGGGGCCCATTCTTTAGGGTCCAAACCTTTGAGCAGGGAATCAGGTGGGAGATCAGGGATTTGATGATCTCACTCAGCTTCCCAACGTAGGCGGGGGTGTTTGAGAGAACCCTCTTAGTGGAGAGTTTTATTTCTGAGCAGTCACGAACAATGAGACCCACCACCAGAAATCACATAGAGAAGTCTTATGTAGCTGGTAGTATACAAATTTCACAGAGGTATAAGAGAACTAGACCAACAGGTGGACGACCGCAGGAATCTGGTTTGGTTGTGTGGGGCACACGAGGCAGAGACAGTCATGCCAGGAGCAGGCAGTGTTACACATGTGGTGGGTAGGGTCACATGGCTTACGACTATCTAACCCGTCGTACGGATGATCATTAGATGGTCAAAGGACCACCTAGGCAGAGACAGAGATTCAACCGAGGAGGTCCGCAGGGAGCAGGTAGATGTGGCAGAGGAGCTGGCCATGCAGCTAGTGGTGAGATACGATTTGAGATGTTACTGCCAACACCACCAGGTGGTCCACCCCGACCAAAGAGAGCAGGTGGACAGGGGAGAGCCCAGATCCAAGTAGCTGAGGGCCTATGATCACGACACTATGGTGATGATTTGAGATACTATCTATGTCTACTCCACCTTAGCTACATTACTTATAGGAACAGGTGCTAGTCATTCTTTTATTGTCACTGCCTTCATTCGGATCTCGGAGATTCCGATGGATCTGTTGGCTCAATCCTTATGTCTAGAGACTCCTACTGTAGAAGATTTGATGATTACACACTGGTTCCAGCAGTGTGAGCTTACTTTAGGAGGTGAGAGATTCATCTGGGATCTCCTAGTAGCAGCATCGAGGCCTTACGAAGTCATCTTGAGTATGGAATGGTTATCTATAGTCCATGCCCATATTGACTGTATTAGGTGAAAAGTGTGGTGTGTCTGCATGTATGAGACCAGGTTTACCTTCACCGGAGAGAAGGGAGCCTATGCTGCACAGGATGGACTTACCCGGAGGAGAGTAGAGCCGATCAGTCATCAATTGGCTAGCCTTATCCTTAGAGCAGTTGATGTGGAGAGTCCAAGTTATCCTGTAGTGGTGGACCAGTATGCAGATGTTTTCCTTGATGATGTACCGGGTCTACCTCCACGTAGAGAGGTGGAATTTTACATTGTCTTGTACCCCAGGATGACACTGATATCTACACCATCATATCGGATGGCTCCCTCAGAGCTTCGTGAGCTGCAGGTACAACTAGAGGACATGCCGGGGAAAGGATTCATCCGACCCAGTTTTTCTCCATGTGCAGCCTCGATTTTGTTTTCCAAGAAGGCAGATGGTAGCTTGAGAATTTGTGTCAACTATAGCTGCCTGAACCAGGTGATCGTGAAAAACTAGTACCCACTTCCAAGGATTGATGACCTCTTTGATCAACTGAAGGGAGAACAATGGTTCTCGAAGATAGTCCTCATATTAGGATATCACTAGCTCAGAGTACGAGATGATGATGTGAATAAGATGACGTTCAGATGTCGGTATGACCATTATGAGTTATTGGTTATGCCGTTCGGCATAACCAACGCTCCATCAGTGTTCATGGGAATCACGAACATGATCTTTCAGCCATACCTTAATCACTTCGTAGTAGTCTTCATCTACGACATACTGATCTACTCGGCTACTGAGGAGGAGCATGCCTATCATTTGCAGATAGTACTGGACACACTTAGAGAGCACCAAATTTATTGTAAGCTCTCGAAGTGCTAGTTCTGGATCCGAGAAGTTCACTTTCTAGGACATGTGATATCAGAGGCTGGAGTTGCAGTGGATCCAGTGAAGATTGAGGCTGTACTTTTTTGGGATCCACCCAAGAGTGTGACAGAGGTATGGAGTTTTCTGGGTTTGGCTGGATACTACCAAATATTTTCACGAGATTTATCTAGAGTTTCAGCACCACTATCAACCTTGAATAAGAAGAGGAAACCCGTCGTGTGGTCAAGGAGATGCTAGCAGAGTTTTCAGAAGCTGAGGTAGAGGCTGACTAGTTCCCCCATCTTGAGGCTTCTAGATGGGGGCATAGCGTACGTAGTCTACTGCGATACATCAGGGACCAGGATCAGATGTGTCCTGATGTAGGAGCGAGAGATGATCACATATGGTTCTTGATAGCTAAGACAACATGAGCAGAACTACGATACCCATGACCTGAAGTTAGCAGTAGTGGTCTTTCCCTTGAAGATGTGGCGACACTATATAATGGGAAAAATCTTTACAGTGTACTATGATAACAAGAGTCTTAGGTATATATTCTCTCAGAAGGACCTGAACTTGAGACAATGATGTTGGCTTGAGTTCCTTCGGGACTATGACTTCGAGATAGTCTATACTCATGGGAAGAGGAACATTGTAGCAGATGCGCTCAGCAGGAGATTAGGTATAAAACTTCTAGGTGATGTAAAGGAGTAGCTAGCCGCTTTACAGTTATCCTTTGTGGATTGGGATGGAGCAACATTCCTTCAGTCTCTTACAGTCACTCCTGCACTTCTTCAGCGAGTTTGGGAGGCGCAACATGGGGATGCTGACAGTGAGGATCGACGTGCTCAGATATCCACTGAGCAGACACCTGATGGATTTTTTGAAGGTGGGGAGCATGTCATCCCTTTCGGAGGGTGTACCATGGTACCATTTTCTCTTTGGGAGAAAGTGATGAGGGAGTTCCACACATCCCCTCTTGCGGTACATCCAGGAGTGGCTAAGATGTACCTGGATCTCCGACGACAGCACTGGTGGCTGAGAATGAAGAAAGCAGATGCAGAGTTTGTCTCTCGGTGCCTCACTTGTCAGCAAATGAAGGTGGAGAATCAAGTACTAGCAGGCTTGGTTCAGCCTTTAGTGTTCCCAGAGTAGAAGTGGGATGAAATATACATGGACTTCGACATACATCTAGGGGTCATGACTCGATTTGGGTGATCGTCGACTGACTCACCAAGTCGGACCACTTCCTACCGATTAGAGAGCAGGGATCATTAGAGAGCTTGGGACACATCTATGTGTAGGATATTGTGCGGCTAAATGGAGTACCATGGATGATTGTATCCGATTATGATGCACTTTTTACTTCCCAACTATAGAAGGGATTGTAGTAGGCTTTCGGGATGCAGCTTCTTTTGAGCACCACCTTCCATCCTCAGATGGATGGTCAGACTGAGCAGACCATTCAGACACTCGAAGACATGCTACGTGCTTTTTTCCTCAACTTCATTAGAATCTAGGAGGATCAATTTCCTTTGGTAGAGTTTGCATAAAAAAAAAGATATCACTCCACTATTGGGATGACACCTTTTGAGGCATTGTAAGGGCGACCTTGCAGATCAACTTTGTGTTGGACTGACCTAGGGCAGTCCATACTAGTGGGACCAGAAAAGGTACAGGCTACCATAGAGAAGGTGCAGATCATCCAAGATCAGATGATGATAGCATAGAGTAGACATAAGTCGTATGATGATAGGAGATAGAGACCTCTGGAGTTTGAGGATGGGGACCACGTCTTTCTACAGGTCTCACCCCGACGAGGTTTACAGAGATTTGGCCAAGGTGGAAAGTTAACTCCGAGGTTCATCAAACCCTTCTAGGTCCTCAGTAGAGTTGTCAAGGTGGATTACCTCTTAGACCTTCCACCTTAGTTTCACCAAGTGCATGATGTCTTTCATGTATCCCAGCTGAAGATATACGTGCACGACCCTTCTCACATCATCGACCACGACAAGCTGAACGTTGACGATGGGGAGAATTTTATAGAGGTTCCAGTAGAGATTGAGGATTGACATGAGCGTGTCCTTCATGGGTGGTAAATACATCTAGTGCACATTCTTTGGTAGCACGGGAACCTCCAGGAGAGCACATTGGAGCAGGAGGGTTAGATTCGCACTCAGTACCCCACTTGTTTTCCTAGTTTTGAGTCGTGGCTTATGGGGACACAAAGCCCTGAGGTGGGTAGAATGTAAAGACCCAGAATTTCCATGTAATTTTTTTTATAATTAAATGGGAATTTTACGAGTCCGTGAAAATTGACGACATGTGATTCTGAGGCTCGGTGTGCCCGGAATGAATTGCTAACCATTTTTTTCAGGTACGTTCAGTAAATGTACAAGAGGGTTTTTCTAACTTTTGAACCAGTGCTCAGAATTGAAATCTGAGGGCACTGTTGAACTCGCATCACTGATATTCGCTTAAGGAGACCTTCACCTCGACCACAGTAGGTCTAGGGTGGAAGTTACCTTTTCACTTATTCGTGACAGAATAAAATAAAAATAAAATTGTGTAATATTTATTTTTATTTTTATTTGTAACTCCTTGTGGATGTTGAGAGGTGGGGACCACCATTATTAATCCTCCCCTTGAGGTTATGGATGTGGGGACCACAGAACCTAAAACCTCCCATGAGAGGTTATGGTGGTGGGGACCACCTAAGATTAAAACCCCTTTGAACCTCCCAATTAAAAGAGGGGAAGTCTCTTGAACTTCCCCTTGATTAATTATGCCACCCCCTTTTTAATTAATACACCAACTCAATTAATTAACTATTCCAATCTGAAATTATTCCAACATATTTTATTATATTGGATACCTTTTATTTTTGGTGGTTTGGGAGAAAATAATAGTTGGCAAAGGTGGGAGCTTGAGAGAACTTGGAGGAACACAACCTCCAACGAATAACGGAAACGAAGAACACTTCTCCTTCGATGATTTATTCTCTAAACTCCGTTGAAGCATCACCAACGAGGAAAATCTCCACCAATGATTGAGGAAACGCCGACGTCACCGACATCCGAATATCCCCAACGACGTCGTCTCCTTTCTCGCGACCTCCATCGACGAATCAAATGAGGTAGAGGGTTATAATTGAATTATTGAATTCTCTCAATTAATTTCCTCGTTATTGTAAAGCATGGTGAATGTGGATCAACCAAAATGAGTTGATCCACGATTCGTATTAAATTGTAGAGTTGGAATTCTTGATTCATGATCTTGTTGAGCCGCTTTCTACAACTGTAACGTGGAGGGTGGTGGCCCAATTAACATGGCCCAACCCCTCCGCCATTCAGATTCTTTGGTGTGTTCTTCTCAATGAAAGAAGGCAGTGACCAGTGTTGGCTGTTGGCACCAGAGGAACTCAAGAACCGCGACGAAGGTGATGAAGGCGATGAAGGCAACAAAGAACTCACCGCGCCACCCCACGACATCGCCGCGCCGCCTAGCGGCCTCACCTCGCCGCCCCGCGGCCTCACCGTGCTGCCCCATGGCCTCAACACGCTACCCCACGACCTAGTTTTGTCTCCCACAACCCTCCAAGATGCCCTACGGCCTCGCGCCACCCGCGAACTCCCATGGCCACCAGGACTCATTTGCGGTTCCGCGGCCCCCAAGTCGACCTTAACATCCCGCAGTCTCATGCCACTCACAGACTCCACCGCCCCACGGGCCGTTGCCCAGGTCGGGCCGGGTCGGTCCGACCGGGTAGGATCGGACCTGGACCCACTTCGACCCATTTACGCATCGTTGGCCATATCTTTGGCACCAAGAATCCATTTGATGAACCGTCTACGATTACAGGAACCTTGGAGTGAGATGGTACCTTTGGTATACCCCACTAGTGATTTGGATAAAGTTAGGGAATGGTCGGGTTGGATTGAGCACAAATTCAACCTGGCCCTCGGGACTAAAAGACTAATAACTCACAGAATGGAATTCTGATTGATGCACCGTCTATTGCATTGAGAACCCTATGATGTGGCAGTCCATTGAGATAATTCTTCGTGAGACTTTGTGGCAGTTGGAGTATCGACCAGTGGCTTGTTAAGCAGACCCTCTCAGAGACAAGCAAGCATAGTGCGAGAACCCTGTAGCTGGCTGTGATGTGAAGAATGAATAACGATCCTGTGTGGGTCAGAACTTAGCAATCTTGTGTGGGTAAGCACCTAGAAAGCTTGTGTGGGTCAATACTGAGCGATCCTGTGTGGGTCAGCAGTGTGTGATCTTGTGTGGATCAGCACCTAGCGATCCTGTGTGGGTTAGCACTGAGCGATCTTGTGTGGGTCGACACCTAGAGATCCTTATGGGTCTTCCTCTTAACAAAGTAAGATGATTCAGTAGTTATATCTAACAATCTCTACTACTGTATCTAAGAAATACTTGGTGTGAGCTGAGTCAGTACATTTGTGGTATTCTTATGTGTGGAATACCTGTGTGGCACTTAGCTTCGTGGAGTTCCTTCTTTTGTTGAATAGTTGAGCTTTGGACTTTTGAGTTGGACTCTGTGTTTCATCATGATTGAAATGGGTATACTTGATAACTTAGGTATATGTATGGGCATATACCTAAGTAGGGTTATCAGTTGATTTCATGTTGTGTGGTTTATCCTTGGTGGATTTTGTGAGACCTTTAGGGTCTCAGGGTCCCTACTGAGTATTGTTATACTCACCCTTGCACGAGATATGCTCGCACCCAATTGTGTTTGGTGCAGACGACGAACAACACTGACTTAGGACGAGATTACCAGGACTGGAGGTGGCTCAGAGTCGAATGTTAGACGAGGTGAACTGCAGAGATGACCATTCGTGAGATATACCCACCCTTCAGGTAGTATTCATGGTAAATGATCTAGGAGCTGATTTTCACCTATCAACTGTCTTGTACTTTCCAGTTTTCCTTGTACTTTCCAGTTGGGCTTGTATTCTGGACCCTTTTACTTACTATACTCACTTTTTTTACTATTCAGTTTACTTGAGTTCATATCGTACTGTGTGCTTGGTTGTGTGTTCTACAAGTTATAAAGGAACTTCCTTCCCAGTTTTAGTGAATACACCTTCGATACTAGTTGCCAGCCCCTGGCCTATGAAAGGCGGGCTTGGGGTAGTCATAGCACGGTCCTCGGGGGATGGGTCATTACACTTTTTCTTGAATTTATAATTTTCATTCTCAAGGATCTTAGAAACCCTAAAAACTTCTTCATAGGTAGGTAAAGTATTATCTTAATCAGAAGAAGATTCTTCATCTGAGGATTCATAGTATTTACTATCACTATAATTAGTATTTACAGATACATTGGTTATGGATTCAACATTGTGTACCTTAGCCATTAAACAATTATTCTCAATAGATAACTTGGAAAGTAAACCAAGATTCTTCTGTCCAGAAGATTCATAATCTGAGGATTCATCATAAGAGTCTCCCCCACTGGCACTTCAGGTGTCATTAGCTTTCAAAAGTTTCTTAGATTTAGCTTTGTAGTATTTATTTCTATTGCTCTCAGAATGCTTTTCCTTTCTATCTTTTCTCTTAAGCATAAGAAAATCTGGCCTTATATTTCCAACTATTTTTCATTCATAACAAGTGACTTCAGAGTCTTTCTTATCCTTTATTTCTTCTTTTATCTATACTGAAATTCCTTCTTCCCAACTATCTTGTTCATTCTACAAGAAATATTAGCTAGTTCATTTTTAGAATGTTCACTTTCACTAGATTCAGATAAAATAGTAACCTTCTTCGATTTAGATCTTGTAACTCTCTCAGGAGTCTTGGATTTCATATGATTAGAGGTGGTTGAAAAGAAACACTTCCATTTCCATTATTCTTCTTAACATTGTTAGAATCTCTCTTCATTCTAGTCTCATGTTGAAGAAGAGTTCCAAAAATCTCATCAAGAGTAATCTGTGAGACTTTACTATTCTCATTAATAGCTATTCTCTTTGATTCCCACTCATTAGGCATGATGTGTATAATCTTGTCTACAAGTGCCTCATCATCCAAACCTTTTTCACCCATGGATTTTAAGCTGTTGACAATAGTCATGAATCTCTATTGTACCTTATATATAGGTTCTCCATAAGGAAAGAAAAAACCATGGTACTCAGCTCTATGCATAGCTCTTCTAGTTTTAATAACTTTGGAAGTTCAAAAATGAGTTACTTCAAGCTTCTTCCAAATACAATTTTTAGCTTCACAAGAAGAAATCTAGAAATATATATTCCCAGTCATGGAACACAACAAATTATTTCATACCTTGTAGTTAAGATGATATTCTGAATTCTATTGATTAGTAAAAGTTCTGACTTCCTTATTAGGAATCTTGTAATCTCCAGTAAGCATAAAAAATTTGTCCACTCCGGTGTTAATAAAAAAAGTCTTTGTACGATCTCTCCAATATTCATAATCATTCCCACAAAAATAGGTGGTCTAGTAGGATTAAGATTGTCAATTGAACCAACATTCATTCCTGCCATCTTAAAGAAATCAAATATTTCCACACAAACTTGTTTGTAATAAAAATTTGTAAACAAGGATAAAAATATCCTAAGCAAGGAAAATATAGAACAATGAAAAACTTGAGAAAGAAAAATTATTTGTAAATATAAGTATTTCAGAAACCTTTCTTTGATACCAATTGTAGGATTGAAATAATAATGTAGATGCTCAATATACAAGAGGGGGGGGGGGGGTGAATTGTATACTTTAAAAAATTCCTTTGGTACTTTTAAAGATGGAAATGCTTAACAATGTTAAACAAGGTAAATTCACAAGACCTCTTAGTTCTACAAACATGCTTGATTCCAAAAATTTTGTTCTGGAAATGAAACTTAACAAAAGTTTACAAGAACAAAGATTCTACCTTAAAGTGTATAGAATCTTACAAATCATAGTATACAAGTATAATAAAGTATAAGATAGTTATACTCTCCTTATAAAAAAAATTCAGCAGAAAAAGAAACTTGAAACAATACAAGTAACAAGCATGAAATCTTTTAATCCAAAGAGTAGGGTATCCAACAACCTTGGATAAAGGTCCCTTGATTTATACTT